>JAUIMM010000014.1:4445000-5715000 GCA_031769625.1 Taudactylus pleione
ATTGTTGGGGGAGAGTTTTAAGACACCCATGCCAAATATACAGGGCTGCCTACCCTCCCGATAATCGGGTGCAGCTCCCAGCCCCCCGGAAAGGCAGGCAAGCCTCCCGGTGGCTGACGATTAACTGTAAAACCTACGCAGCGGGGGAGGCGGTCATTTTGGCTCCACCCCCTGCTTCACAATGCCTGTATTATCGGCATTGTGTATCGGGGGCGGGGCCAAAATTATCGCATGACCCCCCGCCCCACCACGCCCACAAATGGCAGTCATCGGCCACGTCACGCCCTCTTTTGCTGACCACGCCCCCCTGCCCGGCTGATCTGGTTGCTCCCTCCCGGAAGGAGTAGCCAGAAAGTTGGCAACTATGTTGTAGTGTTGCGTAGTCATCCTTAGTGATGGCACATATGCAGTGCCTGAGCTATTGCTCTGTTAGTATTACAATAGGTTCCATTTAGCTCAGCATTTAAAGTACCACATAATGCAACCACGTTGTTTGACTTGACATATACAGTATTAAACAGGGGCAGGTTGGGTGTTAACTTCATTGGCAAGATTCCCGGTGGGCCGATGCAACTGTGGGGCCACCTGACACTGGTGGCCCCGCCCTCAGTAGCACATCACCCGACCATCTTGCATGACAGGCAAGCACTAGAGCGGCCCGCCCGTGGAGCAGCTGACATCACGAGAAGAGTCACTGCAGTAGTCAAGTGACAGCTCTCGCCAGACAGAACGCCTCCTCCATTACCCGTCCGGATAGGGTAATGTCTAAATCCCCTTCACGGAGAGGACCCTGACGTCATCAGCCAGTGTCCAGCGTCATTCCCTGCCATCCAAGTGGGCATAGAGGGGGAATATAACCATGTGGTCGAGCGTAGCCAGCCACCGTGCATGAAGCGTGCCTGAAGAGTGTTTAAGTGGGGATGAAGTACTTCTTTAACTGGCTCTCATGGGCAGGAACTGCACTTCCGCCCTCACTCACGTCACTTCCAGGTCCCTAGCACGAAGGGGAAATACAGCCAGCCGTCCGGATAGTGCGCCTGAGAGACAGAGCGGGTCCGTTTCCGGCTGCATGGCTAGTGGTAAGTATTATAGCAAAGCATACTGGCTTGTGGGGGGAGCAAAATGTAGACTGCTTTCTTGGGGGTGGAGGCAGAAAGGAGTCAGTCTTCTCTGGGGGGAGGCAAAATGGATGGTGCATTCATGGAGAGGGATGGTGGGCACAATCGAGACTGCCTTCTCTGTTTTGGACCGGGGGCTTCCTTCTCTAGTGGTGGTGATGGCCAGTGGTTGCTTTGCCTGGTGCCACATCAGCCAGGTCTCAATCCCTGCAACTTTCTTCCTCTCTCTATCTCTCTCTCTTTCACCCTACTTCTCTCTCTCTCGCTCTTTCCCCCTGCTTCTCTCTCTCCCCCCTCTCTCTCTCTCTCTCTCTCCCTCTCCATCCCTCCCTCGCTCTCCCCCTCTCCCCCCTCTCTCTCCCCTTCCCCCCCTCTCTCTCTCTCTCTTTGCCCCTGCTACTTTCTTCCTCTCTCTCTCTCTCTCTCTTTCCCACTGCTACTTTCTTCCTCTCTGTCTCTCATCCCCCTGCAACTTTCTTTCTCTCTCTCTTTCCCCCTGCTTCTTTCTCTCTCTTCACCCCTGCTTCTCTCTCTCCTCCTCTCTCTCTCCCTCTCTCCCCCGCTCCCCCTCCCTCCTCTCTCTCTCCCTCTCCTCCTCTCCCTCTCTCCCCCCTCCCTCTCTCTCCCCTTCTCCATCCCTCCATCTCTCCCCCTCTCTCTACCCTCTCCCTCCCTCTCTCCCCCCCTCTCTCTCTCTTTCCCCCTGCAACTTTCTCTCTCTCTCTCTCTCTCTCTCTCTTTTTCCCCTGCTTCTCTCTCTCCCCCTCTCTCTCTCCCCATCTCTCCCCTCTCTCTTTCTCTCTCTCTCTTTCTCTCTCCCCCTCTCCCTCCCTCTCTCTAGCCATCTCCCCCTCTCTCCCCCCTCTCTCTCTCCCTCTACCTCTCTCCCCCCTTCTCTCTCTCCCTCTCCCTCCCTCTATCCCCCCTCTCTCTCTTTCCCCATCTCCCTTCCTCTCTCCGCCCCTCTCTCTCTCCCTCCCTCCCTCTCCCCCTCTCCCATTCTCTCTCCCTCTCCCTCCCTCTCTCACTCTCTCCCTCTCTCTCTCTCCCCCCTCTCTCTCTCTCCACCCTCCCTCTATATCTCTCTCTTCCCCCTGCTACTTTCTTCCTCTCTCTCTCTCACTCTCTCTCTCTCTCTCTCTTTCTTTTCCCTCTGCTTCTCTCTCTCCCCCTGCTTCTCTCTGCCCCCCCTCTCCCCTTCTCCCCCCTCTCCCCCCTCTCTCTCTCCCTCTCTCTCTCTCCCTCCCTCCCCCTTCTCTCTCTCTCTCTCGCCCCCTTCCCCACCCAATACTGAACATGTATTGCAATATATGGAACTAACATTCCTTGTTTTTAATTGAGTATAGCTTGAAATAGCTACAATTACTATAAAAAATGTTTTTGGTGAGTGCAGAGAAACAAACGTCACCCCAGTTTTAATTTCTTACAATTTAAAAATATTCTCCGCCTTTTATTGGTGTAACTCTGTCAACCAGGTATAGTAACATAGTAATCCCTACTTTGGTGCTAGCCACATGGGGCCACTTCTAGAAATTTTTCCAGGGCCACTTTTTGTTCCCAATCCTGGTATTAAATAATGTAAAGCAAGCATTATCTGCTGAAGAACTTACAAGCATGTCTTGTGCATTTTACATGCTTTGCATGTCCCAGAACAAAGCACATGCAAGTACCGTAATGCAAAGCTGTAGGCATTTTAGTCGCATCTCCACTTGTGACTGAAGGGGCACAACTATGTTTTAGCAGGGTGTTCGCACATAAGCTAAGTTTAGGCAGGGTGTATAGATGGATATGAGAGCTAAGCAAAGTGCCCATAAGAGTAAATATGCTGTTTTCAGTTATATATTTTGCACCAAACATAAGGCTGGTTCAAATGTACACTAATGATGATGATGATATAAAACCAAGTGTACTAACTGGAGCAATACACACTACTCTGCATACAGGTGAGTATATGTATTTAATTTAATCCACCCGGGACATACACTACCCCACCCCCCCTCTTTGGGACATACGCTTTCACAGTGTCGGACTGGTGCATGAAGGGCCCACCAAGCAGGGCCAGCTCGAGGCATGTTCGACCAGTGTGGTCGAACAGGGGCGCCACCCCATAGAGGGCACATCCCTCCCACCATCCCGATTTCAGCGGGACAGTCCCACTTTTCGGGCACTGTCCCGCTGTTCCACCCGTGGACCAAAGTGTCCCGCGGGTGGTCGGGAGGCTGGGCACTGCTGCAGCTGTGCCAGACCCCGGAGTAGCTGGATGGATGCTGCGCGCATGCATCCATTCAGTACTAGGAGTGTTGGGGGAAGCTATTGACAGAGTGCTGGGCTCGCCCCCAGCCTGACGTTATACGGGAGGCATGCCATGCAGTCACGCCCTCAAATAACATCATTTAGGGGTGTGGCCTATGGTAATTAGGTCACTCCCCCATTTTCAGTCAAGCACGGCTTAGGGGGCGAATAATACCCATCCTGCACAGGGCACGGCTACCCCTGGAGCCATCCTGCCACCAGGGAAAGGCAGTGGTAGGGGTCCATGCTTAAAGGTTGTGGTCAGCCACCACAGTGGCTTGGCCAACCATTATAGCGGATATAACCTGCAGACAACATGGATAGTACAGTGCATAGTCTGGTCATCCATGTTTCTGCTCTAGCAGGTAACTGACCTTGTAATAGAGTAACAATGTATAATTTGAGTGCACTATCTGAAACATGACATTAGAAAAGATGGTGGGGCCCTCAGGTAGTGGGGCCCACAAGGGATTTCCCCTGTACCCCTGTGGGCCAGACTCATCAAGGACTATCTGAGAATTTTAATACTTCAACACATGGTTTAAGGAATGCATTTTTGAACATAGTTTATTTTGTATGTGATTATATGTACAGTGACCCTGATTCAGAGCCGGACGCTCTTTGTGAGTGCTCACTCTGAATCTGGGCGGCCTGGTATTTTTTTTTGGCTGGCCTCCAGGCCGCTCGCATAGCTGTGGGTGACGACCCACAGCTTTTGCAAGCGGCCAGGTGATGGCTTGCGACGAGACCCTTGTGGTAGGGTCTCATTCCCGCAAGCCCCAGTGAGCTTCCTGCTCTAATAGAGCAGGAAGCTCGCTACTGACATCACGAGTGATGTCAGTAGGGCTGCCCTCAAATGGCAGGCGTTCCTTCGGGAACACCTCCGTTTGGCCAGCCACCCCCCCTCCCCGCCTACAAAACAGGGTGAGCTGTCGATCAACATCGACAGCCGCCCCGTTTTTTTGCGAGCCGTAGATTGACCCTGACGTCATCAGCCAGTGTCCAACGTCATTCCCTACCATCCAAGTGGGCACAGAGGTTCACTCAAGGGCTGCAGGGTCTTTCTTCATACGGCTCTGTCCCGGTCTTTCTTCTGCCCGGCATCTGGGCTTACTTGTATTGGCACACAGCGGGCATGGCAGGTATGGGACGGCCATGCAGCACATCAGATTCATTGCGGCAGGCACCCGGCACTCCGGACCAGCAATACAGGCTATTCAGAATTAGCGGCGCTGTCTGTGAGAGGGAAACCTGGAAGACCTCTGAGCTGGCCCAGCGGGAACTGTCATGGTGCCCAATCCACTCCTGTATGCACTACTCGGGTCAGGAGCGCAGAGTGAGGAAACCTACGTGGCTCAGGCTGTCACTGACAGCTGTGAGCCACGGGCGGCCGGGCTGTAGGTGCCAAGTGGCACCAGAGACAGGCTGCGGCGTGCCCTCTTATCTTTTCGACGCCTGGAGCTTGCGCTCCACCGGAGCTGCCCTCCCTTACGACCCTGCTCATAGCAACCAATCAGATTCTGACTATCATTTATCATTGTATCTTAGAAAATGATAGACAGAATGTGATTAGTTGCTATGTCCACTTGTCTGTTTTAGAAGCTTCAGTAAATCTACCCCTTGGTGCAGCTCATACAGCCCATTACTTCACATATGAGTAAGCAAGGGATATGATCTTGTCCAGGCACAGTGGCCCTGATTCAGAGTTGGACGCTCTGGCAGAGCGCTCGCTCTGAATCAGGGCCGTCCTTCTTAATTTTAGAGTGGCCTCCTGGACGCTCGTATAGCTGTGTATAGCGAGCGGCCAGGAAAATGGTCGCGATTGTCAAGACCATCGCGACCATCGGACTTGCGATGAGACCCTTGTGGTAGGGTCTCGTTGCCACAAGTCCCAGTGGACTTCTTGCTCTTACAGAGCAAGAAGTCCACCCACTGACATCACTTGTGATGTCAGTGGGGTCGGCCCTAGACGGTAGGCGTTCCCATGGGAACGCCTCCGTCGGGGCAGCCTTGCCCCCGGCCCGCCCACCAAAGGGGGCGTGCTGTCACTCAACATTGACAGCACACCTCCTTTGTAGCGAGACCCAGAGCGACGGCTTGCCCGCAAGCCCCAGAGAGCTTCTGGCTCTAATAGAGCCGGAAGCTCTCTCACTGACATCACTGGTGATGTCAGTGAGGCCGCCCACAAACGGCAGGCGTTCACTTGGGAACGCCTCCATTTGTGAAGCCACCCCCCCGGCCACGCCTACAAAACGGGGTGAGCTGTCGATCAACATCGACTGCCGCCCCTTTTGTAGTGAGCCACGGAGCAAGTGCTTTTTGTGCTCGCTCCGGGGCTCGCGCGTGCGCACTGGGCCACCATCGACCCGCTTGCGAGCGCTATGCGCTTGTGAGCGGGTCTGAATAAGGCCCACAGTCTGACTGCGAAGAAATGCTAATGATTGCAATCACAATGCCATACACAGCCTGACATAAGGATGCCCACCTCACCTTACACACATCCGTAATACTTATTAAGACTACAAAACCATCTGTAACATCGAGTAGCCTTGCAGCCTCATGTACTCTTGCACAAGCTCTGACCTTACTCAAGAATTGCTAACCTCATCGCACGCAGTGAAAGCCCAAGATGCGTATGGCATCGCAGTGGATAATTTATGCACGCCACTGCAACGGCGTTCAAACGCACTGGCACGTCTGTGTTTCACCGATCACCACCATTCACCTCCCCCAAACGGTACTTCCTTTCAATCACTCTGGGTTTGCGTAGTCACTGTGATGCATGCACAGACCGCAATAATCAGACAATTGCGTGCGTAATCGCAATAGCGATCCTTGCAGAATCAGGCCCCATGTCCTTTTCCGTTTGTCACTTTCCTGGTTCCTGACTAGCAGTTTATAGGGGAAGGCGCACCTATTTGTGACATCATATAGGTGCTGTATTCAAACGGCCTGCCTACATAAGTCTGAGCACTGGGCCTGATTCAGAGCCGGACGCTCTTTGAGAGGAATGACAGGCTATGAGCTAACACAGACAAGACAAGATTAAATGCAATATCCTGGTAGCAACTAAGACTGGGAACTGCAACCAAGATGATCTGCTAACCGCAGATCCTAACAGCACCTAACCATTCTTCTGCCTGTTGATTCTGTATTTCGCTTGTGTCTCTTAGTCCCAACTTGAGAGCTGCTTACATGAATGTATGATGCTTTGTGGTGTATGTCTTAAAGCCATTAAATGTATTCCTATTGTCCATACCATCACAGAAACAATAAAATCATAAAATCAGTGTCTAGCCTTGATCAAACTCTTTAATAGCACCAGCATCATATTATCCACCTACTTTTCTTTCACCTCCAAAATATATTAATACTAGAGACAACAAAACAATTTGGCAAATTTTGTCTCTATGGCCTCTATTGTTTTGTTTACAGCAAGACATGGGTCAAGATGAACTGACAAGCAAAATGCAGCCAAATCTCTCAAAAACTGAGGTTTGCTGCAATTCCCATGTGTATTAAAATGGTCTACAGTGGATATCTGAGATATATGCTGTGGACCGACAGCGCTGAAAACCGGTATGCATGCAATAAGGGGAGGAATGTATCTCATAAAATATCTCGCTCAAAATAAAAAAAACTGCAGTAGCGCACACAGGGGGGTTTCTAAGTACCAAGAAACCCCACTGATAGACGAGAGAGTGAGCACCGTATTATTAAGCCCCGTCTCCTCGTAGCAAAATGCTGCGATTCACGGGTCAATCGTGAGGAGGCGGAGCTAATATGACACAATTCCATTTGGCCCCAAACCCTCCTTTTTTGAGCAGCAAATCACGTCATTTTGCCGCTAGGGGAGGGACCTAATGACAGTGCCAGGTCCTGTCCCCATCTACAACCCGTAGCTTCTGTCATGTAAGTGTGTGTGTCTAATGTTTGTGTGTGTATATATGTATCTATGTGTGTGTAATGTATATATGTATGTGTATGTATATCTATAAGCATGTGTATGTATATTATAGACTGTATGCATGTGTGTGTATACTGTATATATACAAGTCTTAACAAACTGGTTGAATCTTTCAAATAAGATTTAAGATTTTTCACATATGGTTGTAGTTTTAAATCTAAATACTGCAACAAATTGGAAGTTAGCGAATCTATGCCCGATATGATCGGGCAGGCCTGGGGGAGTTATTTTATTCTTATAAACTTTAGGGATATGATAAAATAAAGGGATGCTAGGATTTTTAATAAACAAGTGATCAAATTCTTCCCTGCAGATAAGTCCATTTTTCTGTGCCACAGTTAATAATTCCAATAATTCTTCAAGATAGCTGCCCGTAGAATTATTAGGAAGTCTCTCATATGTGGAGGAATCGTTGAGGCTGTTCAACGACAGCGTCTTCTTACACTTTTATAGAATATATCAATATAACTACCCATCCACTCTACAGGATAGAATTTAGAAGATAGGGTTGCTAATGGTTTTGATTTAGGTTTATAATCCAATTTAGGTACCAGATTTTTAAGAAAATGTCTCTGTACCGTTAAATTCTGAACAAAATTATTTAAATCAATAATAAAACTAAACTTATCAACAATTTTTTAGGTCCACTGTTTATATCTATGTGGATATCAGTGAATTTCCACTCAATCGTTTAAATTTGTCTAAGTGTTACAAGCTGGGAACCTGTGAGTATCCATGCAAAAAAGTATAATAATAAGGGGGTTCTAATAGTTTATTGAAGTGTATATCCTTTTTTGGGGAGTCTATATATTATTCGGAGAAATTATCTTTGATATTTTTTAGGTCCCTTTTATATTTATGTGGATATCAGTGAATTTCCATTCAGTTGTTTAAATTTGTCTAAATGTCTCATCAAATAGTGGTATGTATGCCCATTTTATTCAAATGTTGTATTTGTTAAGGAACTGCTAATGTAGAGGAGTTGAATTTGTTTCAATCTTGTATCCAATACTGGCATATGTACCCATGTTTGTAAAACTCAGAAAAACTAATATTGATTGAAATACAGTATATGTGATATGGTATCTCACATCATCTTCTTCTGTTAAAAGTTACCCCTGATGAAGTCCTTATAAGGATGAGATGCGTTGGGTTCTACTAGGTTATAGATCTGTCCATTTGGTTGGGACACATTGTTGTGAGCTCAAACCATTAGGTGCGACAGTGGTTATTATTGTACCAACTAATGATCAAAATTCAACTTAATGTTCAACTTAATGTTGTAAATCATCTCGATGTGAATAAAACAGCAACTATTGAGTGATTTTATGTCAAATAAATACTATTTTTACTAACAGCTGCCTTTTGGCCTGTTATGTCTGGGTGTTCTTTGGTGCCAGGGTTTATTTCATTTAAGACCCAAGGAGGAAAACTGAACCTGGGAAGAATCATTTCATTTATTGCCAAAAACAGAGTGTGATTCCTGATGGTTGTCTCAAGGTCAACTACAAGAAAAAACTGATAGAATCCATTCTTGTCACTGATCCAGAACTGGAATATTGGAACATTTTAATTTTTGGAAAAAAAGGACTGGTCTATATAGCATACATTGCTTGCTAATATATAGAAACTTATGAAAGTTTAAATAATTGACGATTGATTAGCATCCTCCTTTGTATGGTTTCTGAGGAAGTTTGTGTCACAAACTCTCAGATGGATTATGGATGCGACCCGTATTTAGGGAATTGGCTAGACCTATGCCTGAGGCGCAGAGTATAATGTGCCGGCGGTATTCACCAGGGACTCTCGTAAGAAGGTCTGGACTTAGCTGCGTCCGACACACTGGTCGCGGCCCTCAGGTTAGGTTTCCCTACGAAGTGCAGAAAAATAAACGTAGTCAACAGGCCGGGTCAATACCAACAGGCGAGACGGTACCAGGGAGCAGACGTAAACGGGTCACAGGGAGTAGCCAAGGTTAGAACCAGATATCAGATGCAGTACCAAAATTGCCGACAAAATTGAACATGTCAAGATAAATTCACAATTTAGAATTTTTGATTACAAGGTCGCACGCAATTTATTTAAGCAGCTACAGTACACTGAAATTGACAGAGGAAAATTCTTTATTTTAACATGATGGCAATATATTTATAGTACAATTCACAATTCTGTAAATCTAGAATGTTAATAAGACATATTACATATTTCTTATTCTATAGAAAGCATTAGTAATGTAAATGTTGAGTAGACAGTACTGATATACATTGTTCAGTATAAGAATAATCATCTTCAGAGCACACCAGTCATTATTTCTTATTTTACATTTTCATGTTCTCGACTAATGGACATTTACATCCCCGGTGATATGAGTCATGATGATGGCTATGCAGATGTCTATCACTGACAGACATTAGAATAAGTAATAGATACATTATATATAAAGATAATTACTTAGTGGCTGACATTTATGGTTTTCAATCCCAAAGTAGCACAAAAGCTGATTTTTTTCATATTTCTGATATTATTGTGACTACTTTGGCTGGTACAGTCTATGCCCATAAGAATGGAACATTCTATTACTACTGTTATTACTACAACCACTACTACCACTACCACCGCAGCTGCTATTACTACTGTTACTACTACTACTACTACCACAGCTGCTATTACTACTGTTACTACTACAACTACCACAGCTGCTATTACTACTGTTACTACTACTACTACTACTACTACTACTACTACTACTACTACTACCACAGCTGCTATTACTACTGTTACTACTACTATTACCACTACTACACTACTACTACTACTACTACCACAGCTGCTATTACTATTGTTACTACTACCACTACACTACTACTACTACTACTACCACCAATACTACCACAGCTGCTATTACTACTGTTACTACTACTACTACACTACTACTACTACCACAGCTGCTATTACTACTGTTACTACTACTACCACTACTACACTACTACTACCACCACAGCTGCTATTACTATTGTTACTACTACCACTACACTACTACTACTACCACTACTACCACAGCTGCTATTTTTACTGTTACTACTACTACTACTACCACAGGTGCTATTGCTATAGTTACCACTACTACTACTACTACTACCACAGCTGCTATTGCTACTGTTACCACTACTACTACTGCAGCTGCTATTGCTACTGTTACTACTACTACACTACTACTACTACCACAGCTGCTATCACTACTGTTACTACTACTACCACTACCATTGCCGTAGCTGGACGGCAGTGTGCCCTGTGCAGCACTGACACCCCTCTCGCTCCCTCTCCGCCCCCCTCCTCCCTCTGAGTGCTTACCTTTCCTTCTAGGGGAATAGGGGCTATCACTACTGTTACTACTACTACTACCACTACTACTTCTACTACTACCACAGCTGCTGTTACTACCACTACTACTACCACAGATGCTCTCACTACTATTTTTACTACTACCACTACTCCTACTACTACCACAGCAGCTATTGTTACTGTTACCAATACTACTACAGCTGCTATCACTACTGTTACTACTACTACCACTACTACTACTACTACTACCATAGCTGCTATTGCTACTGTTACTACTACTACTACTACCACAGCTGCTATCACTACTGTTACTACTACTACCACTACTACTACTACAGCTGCTATTGCTACTGTTACTACCACTTCTACTATACTACTACTACCATAGCTGCTATTGCTACTGTTACCACTACTACTACTACTACCACAGCTGCTATTGCTACTGTTGATACTACTACACTACTACTACTACCACAGCTGCTATCACTACTGTTACTACTACTACTACCACTACTACTTCTACTACTACCACAGCTGCTGTTACTACCACTACTACTACTACCACAGCTGCTCTCACTACTGTTACTACTACTACCACTACTCCTACTACTACCACAGCTGCTATTGCTACTGTTGATACTACTACACTACTACTACTACCACAGCTGCTATCACTACTGTTACTACTACTACTACCACTACTACTTCTAATACTACCACAGCTGCTGTTACTACCACTACCAATACTACTACAGCTGCTATCACTACTGTTACTACTACTACTACCACTACCATAGCTGCTATTGTTACTGTTACTACTACTACTACTACTACTACACTACTACTACTACAGCTGCTCTCACTACTATTTTTACTACTACCACTACTCCTACTACTACCACAGCAGCTATTGTTACTGTTACCAATACTACTACAGCTGCTATCACTACTGTTACTACTACTACTACCACTACTACTACTACTACTACTACCATAGCTGCTATTGCTACTGTTAGTACTACTACTACTACCACAGCTGCTATCACTACTGTTACTACTACTACCACTACTACTACAGCTGCTATTGCTACTGTTACTACCACTACTACCACTACCATAGCTGCTATTGCTACTGTTACTACTACTACTACTACTACTACACTACTACTACTACCACCACCACAGCTGCTATCACTACTATTACTACTACTACTACTACAGCTGCTATTGCTACTGTTACTACAACTACTACTACACTACTACTACCACTACCACAGCTGCTATCACTACTGTTACTGCTGCTACTACTACCACTACTACTACCACAGCTGTTATTGCCACTGTTACCAATACTACTACTACAGCTGCTATTGCTACTGTTGCTATTACTACTACTACACTACTACAACCACAGCTGCTATCACTACTAATACTACTGCTACTACTAACACTACTACTACTACTACTACTACTACCACAACTGCTATTGCTACTGTTGCTACTACTACTATGATTACTACTACTACTACTACTACTACCACTACTACTAATACCACAGCTGCTATTGCTACTGTTACTACTACTACTATGACTACTACACTACTACTGCTACTGCTACTACTACTATCACTACTACTACTACCACAGCTGCAATTGCTACTGTTACTACTACTACTACCACTATCACTACTACTACTACAACTACTACCACAGCTGCTACTGTTACTACTACTACTACCACTACCACTATTGCTACTAGTATTACTACTACTTCTACCACAGCTGCTATTGCTACTGTTACCAATACTACTACTACAGTTGCTATTGCTACTGTTACTACCACTACTACTACCACTACTACTACTAATACCACAGCTGCTATTGCTACTGTTACTACTACTACTATGACTACTACACTACTACTGCTACTACTACTATCACTGCTACTACTACTACCACAGCTGCGATTGTTACTGTTACCGCTGCTACTACTACCACTACTACTACCACAGCTGTTATTGCCACTGTTACCAATACTACTACTACAGCTGCTATTACTACTGTTACTATTACTACCAGGGCCGTAGCTAGGGTAGTGCGGCCGGTGCCATCGCACAGGGCACCACAAGTCAGGGGGCGCTGTTTGGGCCTGTCAAATTTCTGTTTATTATCATTCTTGCTTGTAGCTTCCTCTTATTTCATCCCCAGCATCTTCCTGGCCTCTCCTATCTCTTCCCTGGCCCTTCCCCATGAGGCCATGGCCCTTTTTTGGGTGCATTATGTCCCTTTGACAAATGAGGGGGGTGCCAATGCTCTTTCTGGCACAGGGCACCAAAAAGTCTAGTTACGGCTCTGATTACTACTACTACTACACTTCTACTACCACAGCTGCTATCACTACTATTACTACTGCTACTACTACCACTACTACTAGCACAGCTGCTATTGCTACTGTTACCACTACTACTACAGCTGCTATTGCTACTGTTGCTACTACTACTATGATTACTACTACTACTGCTACTACTACTACTACTACCACTACTACTACTAATACCACAGCTGCTATTGCTACTGTTACTACTACTACTATGACTACTACACTACTACTGCTACTACTACTATCACTGCTACTACTACTACCACAGCTGCGATTGTTACTGTTACCGCTGCTACTACTACCACTACTACTACCACAGCTGTTATTGCCACTGTTACCAATACTACTACTACAGCTGCTATTACTACTGTTACTATTACTACCAGGGCCGTAGCTAGGGTAGTGCGGCCGGTGCCATCGCACAGGGCACCACAGGTCAGGGGGCGCTGTTTGGGCCTGCCAAATTTCTGTTTATTATCATTCTTGCTTGTAGCTTCCTCTTATTTCATCCCCAGCATCTTCCTGGCCTCTCCTATCTCTTCCCTGGCCCTTCCCCATGAGGCCATGGCCCTTTTTTGGGTGCATTATGTCCCTTTGACAAATGAGGGGGTGCCAATGCTCTTTCTGGCACAGGGCACCAAAAAGTCTAGTTACGGCTCTGATTACTACTACTACTACACTTCTACTACCACAGCTGCTATCACTACTATTACTACTGCTACTACTACCACTACTACTAGCACAGCTGCTATTGCTACTGTTACCACTACTACTACAGCTGCTATTGCTACTGTTGCTACTACTACTATGATTACTACTACTACTGCTACTACTACTACTACCACTACTACTACTAATACCACAGCTGCTATTGCTACTGTTACTACTACTACTATGACTACTACACTACTACTGCTACTACTACTATCACTGCTACTACTACTACCACAGCTGCGATTGTTACTGTTACCGCTGCTACTACTACCACTACTACTACCACAGCTGTTATTGCCACTGTTACCAATACTACTACTACAGCTGCTATTACTACTGTTACTATTACTACCAGGGCCGTAGCTAGGGTAGTGCGGCCGGTGCCATCGCACAGGGCACCACAGGTCAGGGGGCGCTGTTTGGGCCTGCCAAATTTCTGTTTATTATCATTCTTGCTTGTAGCTTCCTCTTATTTCATCCCCAGCATCTTCCTGGCCTCTCCTATCTCTTCCCTGACCCTTCCCCATGAGGCCATGGCCCTTTTTTGGGTGCATTATGTCCCTACTACTAATACCACAGCTGCTATTGCTACTGTTACTACTACTACTATGACTACTACACTACTACTGCTACTGCTACTACTACTATCACTACTACTACCACAGCTGCAATTGCTACTGTTACTATTACTACTACCACTATCACTACTACTACTACTACAACTACTACCACAGCTGCTATTGCTACTGTTACCACTACTACTACCACTATTGCTACTACTATTACTACTACTACTACCACAGCTGCTATTGCTACTGTTACCAATACTACTACTACCACAGCTGTTATTGCCACTGTTACCAATACTACTACTACAGCTGCTATTGCTACTATTACTACTACTACACTACTACTACTACCACAGCTGCTATCACTACTATTACTACTGCTACTACTACCACTACCACTACCACAGTTGCTATTGCTACTGTTACCACTACTACTACAGCTGCTATTGCTACTGTTGCTACTACTACTATGATTACTACTACTACTACTGCTACTACTACTACCACTACTACTACTAATACCACAGCTGCTATTGCTACTGTTACTACTACTACTATGACTACTACACTACTACTGCTACTACTACTATCACTACTACTACTATCACAGCTGCGATTGGGGCACTGTATAGGGGGGTCCAAAGCATACTGTTACTACTACTACTGCTATCACTACTACTACAACTACTACTACCACAGCTGCTATTGCTACTGTTACTACTACTACTACTACTACCACTATTGCTACTACTATTACTACTACTACTACCACTACTAACTACACTACCACTACTACTACCACTACTAACTACACTACCACTACTACTACCACAGCTGCTATTACTGCTGTTACTACTACTGGGGGTTTGAAAACTGAATTAATTCTACACATGAACAGAATGGATTGGATCCTTCTTGTACGGCACCCCAGCAGTGATGTAGCGGTCTCTATTGTCTGCAGCATGACCAAATATCTATTGTGATTTTTCAGGAACAGACACAGTGGGCCTAATTCAGAGGTGCATGCAATGCTGATGTTCATGCACAAAGGTGCTGTTGCGATCAGGAAAGATGGCATTAGAAATGGGGTGGCAAATTACAGTATGATTGCTTTTCCAGCTCACTGCTATTTTCCCATGTTACTGCAAACAGAAGGTTTGTTTAATCTGATAGACTACAGAATAAATGAGACAGGGCACATTGCTATTCATGCCCTAAGGCTTGTGAGCACATATAAAACTACTGTATTAGTTTGACATTTGATGCAGAATAGTCAAATAGGAAATGGAGGGATAATGGGGATAAAGGCTACAAAACCCCAGGAGGCAAACACTCGCCACCAATTTCACTGTAATGACAAATTCCCTCAATGTTTTTTATGCTGCTAACTAGGAAACTCATTGTGTATTAGGTGGGCGGTAGGTAGAGACTTTATTACATAGGTTCCGCCATCTATGTTGTCTCCTCCAGGAGCCGGCACCCCACTGAGAAATGCGTGGGGAGTGTAACGGCCTTCAGAATCACGTCACTTCACTCGGAAAGTGGGCGCAGTGAGAGCCATAAGGAGACTGGCCTACTGTCCCTGGAGTCAGGGAGAGCCAAACAATATTCGTGAGTCTCCCAGACATTCCAGGAGAGTAAATACGTATGATATTGAACTACTGAATATAGCAATATTTTGTACGTAGAAACTCTGACAGAGTAGACAGAGGGTAAATTGTCAATTTCAACGACTTCATACTGTGACCAGACAGCATATCCTTCAATTAGTGTCCCTCTTTACTTTCCACAAGACCACCATAACAATCAGAGAAGATGTGAGGGTGCCCCAGTATACACTCAAAATATACATCTCTGCTCTTCTGAGAACTGAGAGCCTAAATAGAGTGTCACTACATGTTCACCACCCCATCTTATGCACACAAGTGCAGAGCAGGAATTTCCATAGTGAATAGACCAGCATTGACACCAACAGACCCTAAAGCAGCTGCCTGGACTGCTCCTGTAGTAGTTCCACCCAGTGGCGGAACTAGAAAGTGGTGGGCCAGGTGCAAGAATATGCTTTGGACCCCCCTATACAGTGCCCCCAGTAGTGGTCCCCCTATGCAGTGCCCCCAGTAGTGCCCCTTATACAGTGCCCTCAGTAGTGCCCCAAATACAGTGCCCCCAGTAGGGGTCCCCCTATGCAGTGCCCTCAATAGTGGTCCCCCCTATGCAATGGTCCCAGTAGTGCCCCTTATGCAGTGCCTCCAGAAGTGATCCCCCTATGCAGTGCCCCCAGTAGTAGTCCCCCTATGCATTGCCCCCAATATTAGCCCCCCCTATGCAGTGCCCCTTATACAGTGCTCCCAGTAGTGGTCCACCCTATGCAGTGCTCCGAGTGGTGCCCCTTATACAGTACCCCCAGTAGTGCCCCATATACAGTGCCCCCAGTAGTGGTCCCCCTATGCAGTGCCCCCAGTAGGGCCTCCAGTAGTGCCCCCCCCCCTACATATATAAGGCAAACACAAAAAAAAAACATAAACACACTTACCTGAATCCCCGCTCCTGTGCCTGCCGCCGTCAGCTCCTCTGTCCTCCCGCTCTGCACGATGTGAGAGACGTCATGACATCTCTCCCATCACCCACTGTGGGAGACGGAAGATGGAGCTGATGAGTGAGCTCCAGCCCGGCTCCCTCCGGGGACGCAGTAGAGAATGAGAGTCTGTCTGACTCTCATTGACTGCTATAACAAACACACTGCCGCTGCATGCGGTGGTGTGTTTGTTACTGTCTAGTGCAGACCGCCCTCAATGCGGTCCGCACTACACTTAAATACTGTGGGGCCCGGGGGACACTGCCGGTGGGTGCAGCAGCGCTGTTGGATGCAGGCGGCTATGGGCTGCACCACCGCTAGTTCCGCCATTGGTTCCACCACTGGACAAGATTTGAAAGCAGCGTTGTGGATAGGTGTATATAGCAAATCTGTTGAGTAGAACACTCGGCCCTGACTCCTCATAGCTGCTGCGGTCTACATAGTAATGGAGGTACGCTACTGCACATGCTTGATCTCTGACCCAATGCGTGACTGCACATGCACATCATTACAGCGCATCTGCCTCCGGAATGTAAGGATGTACCCCTGAGTGTCTCTCGAAAGAGACTGTGACAGTGCCACTATATGCCACTGTGGCCTCTTTTATCAACTAGTTTTATTACTCAAAATGAGTGATAAAACTTGTTGCGTATGATGAGTGTTGCTCCAGCCAATCAGCTTTTTCAAACAAATGACAGTTAGAGGCTGATTGGCTGGAGCACCATTTATCATACTGTATGCAACAAGTTTTATATCTTGTTGTGAGTAATAAAACTCGTTGATAAAGGAGGCCCTGTGTCACCACCGCTAGCCAGTCTGTGTATTCCCCTGCTACCACTGCATGTATCTGCAGGTGTGTGGTTCCAGACACTGCACTCCACCTGCATTAACCCACTACTGACTGGATCTGTTCAAACCACATGTTCCTGTGTTGTACTGCATTAACCCTGTGTTGTCTCACATCCTGTTGCTCTACCTGGTTAATAAACCACTCCCTGGTAAAGCTATTCATCGTGTGGACTGACCTTCACACACCACTGACACCTATCCACGGGCATTTTAAGAGAGGAGGGGGCCTGTGTGCAGCCTCATGGGTCATACTGTATGTTTACGTAAATCTTCATTTTGATTTATTTATTTTTTAGTTCCTCTAAGACTGTACTCTAGTAAGTTTGTGTCTACTGCTTCTAGAGGAAAAAAGACACTATTCAGTGAAAATCATTATAAACAGGTAGGTCATCTCATCTGACTAAATAATGCAACATCATTTTAGGTGGTAGATGCTGTTTAAGTTAATTTCTCTTGAAATCTAAATGTTTCACTGTAGCATTAATTATCAATGAGCTTTTATATTTCCATGAGATATTCTAAAACAATGAAAATAGAACAAATATAATTAAAATGTTTAATTATTTTTTTTGCAATACATTTTAAAAAACACAACAAAAAACAAGTTTAAAAATTCATTAAGACCATTGAAATGTTATTATAATCAGGTAAATGGCACCCGTCTCATGTATACAAGTACAAAGGTGGAGTGAATGGAGGTGTAGCCTGAGACATGTTTTATCCACTCTCTGTAATGTATCCTGTACTTGTTTGATTCTTTTGTACAGTAACTTCTCTTATGGCAAATTACAGTGGCATAGCCCCTTTTTTGTTAGTGATTCATGTATTTGTATCCTCTGACTTGTTTGATTATTGTGTCAGCACTGGGCCTCTATCTGTGCATGGTGTGGAATGACTGGGTTTACAGTTGATAACTATGACAATCCTACTGTATGTTGATTTTCATATGGGGAGGAATAAATGTACCTTACAGTGGTAAGATGGTCATCTCCTCCTCTACATGCTGCTTGGATGTCCAGCTTCCTTGCTGATCGGGAGCTTCTGTCTAATTTAGGTGCCGCCGGTATCACCCAAGCAGATCCACCATTTTGTTACCAGTAACCCTCAGCCTCAAGTTCTGCCATTTGTGTGCTGTGTCCCAGTGCTACCTAAAATGAAGATGAGCCTATGGGCCTGATTCAGAAGTGTACGCTAATGCCGCCACTGCTGCATATACGTACACAGCTGTGATGCAAAAATATGCAAATGTCGCAGCTGCCTGGAGATGTATTGAGACACCAACCTGCGGCTTTGCAAATCCAAGCATCTACGTAAACTGTTGCAGCATCTGCGTACAAAGACGCAGCATCGATCACCGATCATTCGATTATATCACAGTCCTGAGTGAGCTTATAGTCCTGCAGAATGGCTATGGGAATTGAAATGGCGAAACTTTATTTCTTGTGTAAGGGATCGCAGATGCAGGGTGTTACATGTCCCTTAAATGGACACAACATGCCTGCTTTCTTTTGCTGCCACAACCAGTACCTCACCAAACGCTCCCTGACTGTCAATCACACTGGGAGTAAAAAGTAATTGCATACAACTATGGTAATGTACCTTGACACATGTGCATTGCATCTCAGATGCATGCAGCGGTTTACTGATAATCGCTGATCTCCGTAAACATGAGAATAGCGTACAACTATGAATCAGGCCCTATGTAAACAAGAATGGGGTGAAGTTTAATCAAAATATTATTATTCTTTTGCTGAATACCTGCATAAAAATTCAGGCGCTAATGAAGAGTTGAACACAAATCTGTTCATGCGTACACTCAACCAAGCACATATAACTACTGTATAGGTGATACAGAGCCATACTAATTCAGTCGCTCTTCACTTGCGAGGTGTAGGCAATGTTCAGTGAGGGTGTGTTGATAGATCAGCAGACTATACAGAGTTGTATGGAAGCAGAATCACACCTGTTTTCAGATAGGTCTTTTGCACCTTGTATACGGTTGTTGTATGTGCGCAGGGCCGTAACTAGGGTGGTGCGGCTGGTGCGCCAGCACAGACCGCACATGCCCAGGGGGCGGAACCAACCGCCTCCACCCGCAATCACCCCCTTGCCTCTCATCTACGCTGCCCACTGCAATGTATAATAGTAGCGGTGCGCCCAGCTCATCTGCCAGGTACACCACTACTAATACACATTACAGTTGGCAGCGCTGCAGCTGCCTGCCCCATGTGCTCCACCCCCTCCCCCATCTTCATGCACTGGGAGAGACATCATAACGTCTCCTCCAGTCCCACTGTGCCCTGCGCCGAAGAGCCATTCCTTCGGCGTTAGGCTTTAGAAGAGATGGCGCTGGCAGGCGCAGACACTGCGGCTTTCCACGGCTCCTACAGCTCCTAAAGTGACACGCTGACAGGTAAGTGCTGCATTTAGGGGGAGGCATAATGTGTAAGGTGGTTTGGGCTAGCACTTCTGCACTGTGTGGCATAATGTGTAAGGGGGGCACAATGTGTAATGGGGTGTGGGCTTTGTCCTTTTACACTGTGTGGCATAATATGTAAGGGGGGGAATGTGTAAGGGGATGTGGGCTTTGTACTTCTGCACTGTGTGGCATAATATGTAAGGGGGGCATAATGTGTAAGGGGGTGTGGGCTTTGTACTTCTGCACTGTGTGGCATAATGTGTAAGGGGGCATAATGTGCAATGGGGTGTGGGCTTTGTCCTTTCACACTGTGTTGCATAATGTGTAAGGGGGGGAATGTGTAACGGGGTGTGGGCTTTGTACTTTTACACTGTGTTGCATAATGTGTAAGGGGGCATAATGTGTAAGGGGGTGTGGGCTTTGTACTTCTGCACTGTGTGGCATAATGTGTAAGGGGGCATAATGTGTAAGGGGGTGTGGGCTTTGTACTTCTGCACTGTGTGGCATAATGTGTAAGGGGGCATAATGTGTAAGGGGGTGTGGGCTTTGTACTTCTGCACTGTGTGGCATAATGTGTAAGGGGGCATTATGTGTAAGGGGGTGTGGGCTTTGTACTTCTGCACTGTGTGGCATAATCTGTAAGGGGGGGAATAATGTGTAAGGGGGTGTGGGCTTTGTACTTCTGCACTGTGTGGCATAATGTGTAAGGGGGGAATGTGTAAGGGGGTGTGGGCTTTGTACTTTTACACTGTGTGGCATAATGTGTACGGGGGGGAATGTGTAAGGGGGTGTGGGCTTTGTACTTCTGCACTGCGTGGCATAATGTGTAAGGGGGGCATAATGTGTAAGGGGGTGTGGGCTTTGTACTTCTGCACTGCGTGGCATAATGTGTAAGGGGGCATAATGTGTAAGGGGGTGTGGGCTTTGTACTTCTGCACTGCGTGGCATAATGTGTAAGGGGGCATAATGTGCAATGGGGTGTGGGCTTAGTACTTCTGCACTGTGTGGCATAATGTTTAAGGGGGCATAATGTGTAATGGGGTGTGGGCTTTGTACTTTTGCACTGTGTGGCATAATGTGTAAGGGGGGGCATAGTGTGTAAGGGGGGCATAAAGTGTAAAGAGGTGTGGGCTTTGTACTTTTGTATTGTGAGCCATAATGTGCACACTGTCTCTGTTTACCATAACGGGGGTTGGCACCAATGCTCTTTCTGGCACAGGGCACCACAATGTCTAGTTACGGCTCTGCATGTGCGCACTTTGGGCCTGATTCAGAGATGTACGCAATGCTGATATTTATGCAGATCTAGTGATTGTTTGCCATTGTGCATGCGTGTTAGCCACACTGTACATGTACAGCGTTTGTTTTGCATTTATACTTTGTCCAAACTGGATTATTGGCTGAGACAAGATCAGTTTAAAATTGAATCGCAGCAACACCATCTTGCGACTGGCCGCAAGACGCCATTTTGCGAAATGGCCGCCTAAGCACCATTTTACATAAACTCACACTTTAGTACATGTGGCGATAATACTATTAGCATCATGCGAATGCATCTGTGACCATCGCCATAGGTTACGGCAATTCACCAGAAGCCTATTTCATGACTTTACGTATTATAAAGGATAAATTTCAGAAATGGCTTTACAGTATGTCAAAAATTGGATTGCATTAGATGAATAGAGCAAATGGCTACGTGACAACTAGCTTGTGTAGATAAGCTTCCTGGATAGTGTCTGCTCTCACTACAGGTGGTCTGGCTTGAATACACACCCTACATTAGCAAGCTTCCTGCAATGACATGATTTCAAAGACTAGAGTGTCATCTTAGGTCTGTCTCTTGTAGCTGGGCTATTTGCATTTCACACAAGAGACTGGGAGAATAAAGAGTTTTTCTTTTGAAGCCTGGGACAGGTGGGGGGGGGACTGCTGACAGAGTGGGCATGTGGAACTATCTGGCTCAGCATGTCACACTGCTAAGATGTTCACTTAGTGAGAGTTAAGTGCACCCTTCCTCATACACACATTAATACGTCTTTATATCAAACCCCGAATACTCACACATTACATATTCACACATAAGGTTTAATAAGCTTTAAAGTATATGATTTAAGTTGCTTCAGTTAGTTTAAATGCTGTGAAATAAAGATATTTGATAACTAAGGTTTTATACATGTTAAGACAGCCGTGTTTGGGTTCGTACTGATGCATACTCTTTCAACAGAATTCCGGTACTATCGGTGTGGAGATCGCATCAGGCATTCTCAACTTATGGACCGCAGAGACTACAAGCAACAAAATTTATAGTTTATGAACAACTGTTAGGATGCAGCATGGGGAGGCGGGAGGGAAAAGACCCTCAGTTGTTAGAGGCTGGGTGAGTCTATTTGAACCAGCCTGTTAAATGCACTGTAACATATGCTTCTCTCCTGGGAACCAATGGCATAAGCAAGAAACTTCTCTATTGTCCTGTCTATTCTGGGGGAGTATAATCATGTGTGCTCAAACACTGGGTCTTTAGTCTTCTTGCTGAATGCTGATTGACGGAGGTTTTCTTTCTGAATGCGGGCATCTGGTCCAGAGGTGCTGCGTATGTATACTGTACTTGGGTCTGTATAATTCCTTTGCGCTAAATTGTACACAGATCATAGCATGTAACTGACTGTACTTTCACTTGAATACTACTTTGTGTTTCGGAACCACATGTTCTGAGTCTGGAGTCTCTATTTATTGTATGACTGCGTATACAAATTAGCGTCATCCTTAGAGGTTTATAGGAAGGATTTTAGAAGGTACAGGCAGGGGTATATAGAGGTTCATTTTAATATCAACAGATGGGGGCTCATCGAGTGAAGTCACTTTACCTACTCACACGGCACATACGGCTATCGATATCTCAGCAAAGGGTGGAGTGGCCACATGCAGGGTTTTCCTGCAACCGCTTTGTCCTGAAAAATCGCTATCCATTTTCGTGTGAGCAAAGGAAGCTGACTAGAATCCAGGGACAAGAAAGGAAAAAGTTTGTTTTCCTTTGTTAATAGAATCTAGCGTTTAAAGGGGTGCTGCAGTATTGAGTATGCGGCTGAGTCACAGTTTTGCGCACAGTAAAGACGCACTTTTGCGTACGCAGCTAAAAAGTTGTCATACGGTTGTGTGGTAGTCGCATTATTGTGTATGTGACTGGTCGCACAATAGCGTATACGTACTTCCGGTTGTGCTGCCACGTGTTTGAACAAAGCCGTTGAGGTTTACATTTTTTAATTATTACCAATATCTGGGTTAACGTGTATTTTTATGCGCAGGAAAAAGTGTGGAACAGTGAGTATTTGTTGGACAGTTAAGGGTATCGTATGATCCTTAAGGGCTAGGTGCAAGGGTTAGTCTAGCCGCTCGGTAAGTAGCTTTACCGTTCTATACACAGTAGCAGGTGTACATGTTGTCTTTGTTGTAGAGAGGTGCGTGCGAGTGGCCGACATATAAACTTCCATAGGTGTGGAAGTTGCCTTACTAAATCTTATCCGGGTGTGGAAGTTGCCTTTTTCAAACCTTATCCAGGTGTGTGGGCGCCGCCGACTTAAATCGTCCACAGGTAAGTGAAAGTATCTTGATTGTCTTTCACCAGTTTAAATCTTTATTGAAAAGCGTAGGATTTTGTCTCAGAATGGGAGCCATGCAAACAGTAGAGATGTTAGACAATGATGTGCTGCTAATGAAAGCTCCGATTGGATCGGCTCGTCGTATTATGCATACTAAGTACGGTACTTATGCAATAAGGTATTGTGGTGTATGGTTTAAAATGACGATGAAGAGTGTTAGACCATTTCCCAGAATTGGTAGTTTTGATAAGGAGTATTAGATAATGTCCGGGATCACATCAGTTTGATGCGCTCCCGAGAGAAAAAGGTCAAATATTGTGAATGGTTAAAATTGTGGCAGCATGAAGGGGATGCGTGGCTTAAAAATGTGCAAGCGACGCAAACTAGCATCGCGAGCGCATTGCCAGAAAATACATCCGCGACGCTAAATTGCAATACAGGCAAGCCGCAAAATGGCGCACACATGCGGCAAGGTAGCGTTGTGGAGAGTATTGCCAGCAGTTCACGCTCACCTTCCCCACCTTATGTGGATGGAGGTGCAAGTACAGTTACCAAAAATAACCATTAAAATGTAACAAGCTATTTGTACCCTCTCTTAAGCAACCATAAAGAAAATGTTTATGATGTGGATGATGAGCCTATTGTAATGTCTGCCATTTCCCATGCTGTGCAAATGATAGATGCTGCATCACCACAATCACGGGTGGTGCCGCCATCTCCATCGGTAACAGCAAGGGAAGAGTTAACACACTCTGCACCCGTAGAGGAAGTTGTTAATACCATACGTAGCAGCAGCAGATTAAACCCCCAGCTAGGTAACCAGGTCAGAGGTAGCAACGCTACCGGTCTGCATCCCATTCGGACGATAACTGTTCCGAATGGAAATGCAGATACGAACGGAGTAGTGCCCATGAGGGAAGTGGTAATGCATTGTCCTTGGACAAGAGCAGAACTAAATTCCATCATAAATGATTTCCCTGATCCCAAAAAGGAACTAGCCAAATGTCAAAGATTTTTGAGAAATTTGGGTAGTTCACATGAGCCAACTAATAAAGATTGGCGTGTGGTGTTAAGGGCCAGTCTGCCACGCAATACCGGCGTGACAAAATTTATCACGGATTGTGTATTGGATGGTGACGTTCCCTTAACAGACCAAGTAAACCAAGGTAACATTTCCCGCATTTTGACTCAATTGGGTATATATTTTCCAGTAGTAGTTAACTGGGAAAAAATTTTCACAATTAAGCAAAAGGAGAGTGAAACTGCAGAAGACTATTGCGACCGGGCTCTGCAGGCTATCACCCAGTACACTGGGTTAGAAGATATTAAAGATAGCACTCACCACAAGGGAATGATAGTCACGGTACTCATGGACGGTCTGAAAGACGACTTATAGACTCGGGTTCAGACCTCACAACCTGGCTGGAGGGGACTCACAATAGATAACCTCATAGAGTCTGCCATAGAACATGATAAAAATATCACAAAGAAGAGAGACACCCAGAGCGAAAAACTAATGGCTGTCAGTATCCAAGCTCTGGAAGGAATGACAATAACATCACAGCCAACCTACACACCTGCACCCACACACACACCTGCACCTGAACAATTACACGTCCTCACCAATCCCACACCACAGCAAGCACATCCTTACCCCACATATCATACACAACCACAGGTCTCATACTACCCACAAACTTCATACCTCCCACAATACCCTTATCCTTCACATCCTTACCCATACCCACCACCTTTCCCTCTTACTCAAATCCCACAACAATCTTTTCATCCACCCCGCTCATAAACATGTTTTAACTGCAACCAAGCGGGACACATAAGTAAGTACTGCAAAGTAAAGTACACCACACATGAACACGGGTTTCCCATGGGTTCATAGGCAACCACAGTATCTTCTCCCAGGCCTTATATGACTGTTTACAATCTTTTCAACCTATCAATGGATCTGTTCTAATGTAAAATGTGGACGATTTATTGTTGTATTTTAGGTCATGTTTAAATGATAATAAACTGTTGTGCTTTATCTCCCACTCATAGGACACAAGGTTGCTAAGGATAAACGGCAGCCATGCCAGGCTAAGGTCGACTACTCGGAATAGTATCCAACCCTGTGGCACAGGCATTATTTAGAGCAGTAGCTATTAATAACAAGATTTAATTGCAGGAACCTGTATGCAGATACTGTGGCCCACGTTCAAGAGGCGGCCAGAGGATGCAAGTGATCACTCAGAAACTGGGCGGCCGCTTGCAGCCTGACCGGCCACCTGTGTTTCGGTCGTTAGGCTGTGGGTTTACACCCACAGCTCTAACGACTGCTACGGTGATGGTTGCGATGGTCATAGACCATCGCGACCATCGGGGCTTACGACGAGACCCTAGGGTAGGGTCTCACTTGTCGTAAGCCCCGGAGAGCTTCTGGCTCTGTCAGAGCCGGAAGCTCTCCACTGACATCACTAGTGATGTCAGTGGGGCCTCCCCCAAACGGCAGGCGTTCCCATGGGAACGCCTCTGTTTGGGCTGCCACCCCCCCGGCCCGCCTTCCAAACGGGGCGAGCTGTCAATCAACATCGACAGCTCGCCCCCTTTGGAAAGAGACCTGCTACGACCGGCGCTGTCGGTCGTAGCGGGTCTCATGCATGCACACGAAGGGGCCGACTCCCTCTTGCGCATGCGCAGTGAACAAACATTGAGGCGGCCGTGCAGTCGTAGACCGTACGGCCACCTCTGAATGAAGCCCTATATCCCTAGAATTATTAAAAATGATGGGGGGACTTATTTTAGAGGTGACATTTCCAAGAACATGTGTAAGGTGATGGGTAACAACACTAAGATTATCCCAGACTGTCTTTTCCTTTATTTGCCCCCCTTGGAGATACTGTTCAAACAGGCAGCCTCATCTGAAAATATGATAATGTGGTTACTGTGCAGGGTCTCACGAAGATGAATGCGAATAACAGAAACTGAAAGTGTTATTAACTAACATATTTAATGTAAGCTGTCATGATGTCAAACCTGGAGAATTTGTTATGATCCAAAATTTTTTTAGCTCAGGTTGTTTGACTGATCAGTGGAAAGGTCCGTATCTGACGATACAACATCCTCAAAGGGTGGCCGAGGAAGATACGTGGGTCCATTCCACTTACTATGGGGAGGTTAACCAACCGGTGGAGATACAAGGCGGAGACAAGGCCGATAACGTGGACCTGTCGATTGCGAGCTTGTGCCGGAAGGATTAAAAAGGTGACGGTGAGATATCTGAGCTAAAGAAATGTGTAGATCAGTGCTTCCAGCAATGGAGTGGTCTGCTGTGGTCATCCTAGTTCTTTTTCTTTCCAGAGTTTCTGTTATGATGATCTGTTTGGGGATACTCAGTGTCTGTGATGGAGGACCGATTGAGGAAATGGGAGCAGATGCCAGTGCTGATGGAGTGGAGTCAGGAGGAGTGCAATGCCAGTCAGGGGAGTGTCTGACCAATTTTAGTATTGTAATTGTTATGTTATTTGGGAAGAATACTTCCAGAAGTTATGACCCTCACACATGTTGAAATGCTTAGTATACATAAAAACATACCATCACCATATCTTCACACGCAATATGAACACAGAGGCAAAAGAAACATGATACCTGGTGATGTACATAAAGCCACTCAGTTAATTAGTGAGACAACTGGCTTTCAAGTTTTAGTCGCACTGGATCCCACCAGAATTGCTCGGGGTACATTAAATTTTACATATATTCAGGAACTTGCTAAATTGATAGATAATATCACCGAGATGTACGATGACACATTCAGGTATACAGGGAGAGAATTGCAAGCGTACAAGAAAGAACTGGTGCAACACAGGCTAGTGTTGAATTATTTAACTGCTGTTACTGGAGGGTATTGCGTAACATTAGCCACCCAATTTGGAGTAAAATGTTGCACCTATGTCACCAATGATACCAGCGACCCTAAGGAGGTGATAGACCGGAAGATGGATGTAATTCTGCAGCTAAAGTGGGAATTTCGTAAGAACTATAACGCTTCAGTGGCTGAAGTAGGGGAGAAGATAGAAGGATGGGTTTCATGGCTGAACCCAGTGAAATGGTTCTCAGGTCTAGGAGAATGGGTCCAGGAAGTGATCGCCAGCATAGGCAAATTCTTGATCCTTATACTAATTGTCATCATAATAATTGGCATATGCGTCCGGGGTGTTCCTATTGTGTTGAAGTGTGGAAAATTTAAAAATAGAGTAAACCGAAAGAATGAAATTATGATGGTGGCCAGTATGAATACCGAGGTAAATACAGAACTGCATTACAACCCTGAGCTAGGAAATACCATCATTTAATGTATTATATTTAGACATGCATAGAATGTATTGTTGAAATGTTATTTTTAAAACACCTCAGATAATGTAAAGTCTAAATTCCCCTTCAAGACTGCTTTTATAAGATTGGTGCATCCCCACACCTTTCACATGATCTTCCAAGAACCGCAGTGTGCGTATAATAGTAGTTTTATGTCCCCACTCAGAGACACATTATTGATGGATTAAGAACCACCTTGTGCCATCCCATAATAACACTAAATAATATATAAATGTAAGCCTAAATTAAATTTTAAGATCAGATTGTGATAGCATGTTGTTCGCTATCAAAGGGTGGACTGTCGAAACTCGATTATTGGCTGAGACAAGAACAGTTTAAAATTGAATCGCAGCAACACCATCTTGCGACTGGCCGCAAGACACCATTTTGCGAAATGGCCGCCTAAGCGCCATTTTAGATAAACTCACACTTTAGTACATGTGGCGATAATACTATTAGCATCATTCGAATGCATCTGTGACCATCGCCATAGGTTACGGCGATTCACCAGAAGCCTATTTCACGACTTTACGTATTATAAAGGATATATTTCAGAAATGGCTTTACAGTATGTCAAAAATTGGATTGCATTAGATGAATAGAGCAAATGGCTACGTGACAACTAGCTTGTGTAGATAAGCTTCCTGGACAGTGTCTGCTCTCACTACAGGTGGTCTGGCTCGAATACACACCTTACATTAGCAAGCTTCCTGCAATGACATGATTTCAAAGACTAGAGTGTCATCTTAGGTCTGTCTCTTGTAGCTGGGCTATTTGCATTTCACACAAGAGACTGGGAGAATAAAGAGTTTTTCTTTTGAAACCTGGGACAGGTCGGGGTGACTGCTAACAGAGTGGGCATGTGGAACTATCTGGGTCAGCATGTCACACTGCTTAGATGTTCACTTAGTGAGAGTTAAGTGCACCCTTCCTCATACACACATTAATACGTCTTTATATCAAACCCCGAATACTCACACATTACATATTCACACATAAGGTTTAATAAGCTTTAAAGTATATGATTTAAGTTGCTTCAGTTAGTTTAAATGCTGTGAAATAAAGATATTTGATAACTAAGGTTTTATACATGTTAAGACAGCCGTGTTTGGGTTCGTACTGATGCATACTCTTTCAACAGAATTCCGGTACTATCGGTGTGGAGATCGCATCAGGCATTCTCAACTTATGGACTGCAGAAACTACAAGCAACAAAACGTATATTTTATGAACAACTGTTAGGATGCAGCATGGGGAGGCGGGAGGGAAAAGACCCTCAGTTGTTAGAGGCTGGGCGAGTCTATTTGAACCAGCCTGTTAAATGCACTGTAACATATGCTTCTCCCCTGGGAACCAATGGCATAAGCAAGAAACTTCTCTATTGTCCTGTCTATTCTGGGGGAGTATAAACATGTGTGCTCAAACACTGGGTCTTTAGTCTTCTTGCTGAATGCTGATTGACGGAGGTTTTCTTTCTGAATGCCGGGATCTGGTCCAGAGGCGCTGCGTATGTATACTGTACTTGGGTCTGTATAATTCCTTTGCGCTAAATTGAACACAGATCATAGCGTGTAACTGACTGTACTTTCACTTGAATAATACTTTGTGCTTCGGAAACACATGTTCTGAGTCTGGAGTCTCTATTTATTGTATGACTGCGTATACAAATTAGCGTCATCCTTAGAGGTTTATAGGAAGGATTTTAGAATGTACAGGCAGGGGTATATAGAGGTTCATTTTAATATCAACAACTTGCACAGAGGGTTAAATCGCAAAGTGAATGAGAGGTGGTCAGCGTTTCGAGAGAGGTAACGGGGGTGGCTAGACAAATGCAGGTGTTTCTGACTGTTTAAATGCCGTTTCATGGGTGTGCATGAATTAGCTATTGCGGTCTCCTTCACAAAATGTGAGCTCTCTGCTAGTCAGGAGAGACGCAGTGTATGAGACAGGTCAGACTTGCCACATATGCTGCATGGCTGCCTGATCTGCGTGGATGTTACTGATGCTTACGCTGGTGGGCGACATCGGACGCATATGAGAAGGCAGCAGTAGGTGTCCATATGCTCGTGTAAGCTTTGGAAACATATTGTCGTGCTGCATTCCAGGCGAAATCGTAGCTGCGATTGCATTAGTGTACATCTCTGAATCAGGCCCTTATAATGATGATGGATATCAAACAAAGTATATGGATTCTGCAAACAGATGAATGTACACATTTATCTCCTTGCACGCCATGTGAGAGCTGAGTAGCATTCTGCATAAGTGTTTATTTCAGCAGTCTTGATAATTGTTCTACAGCATATCTACACAAACATGGGAAAATGTTATTTAAGAAACAAACCACAGGTGCTAATAAAAATTATAATATATATATATACACAGTACTAGCTGATGTACCCGCTTTCACTTTTTTTTCAATCAAGTATTTTTATTGAAAAGTTTTCTAGAACAAAACAGTAAAAATAAAAGACATAAAAAAGACAATATATACGCGCATACGTAGAATCATAACAGAACACTGAAATGAGAAATATACATATATATATATATATATATATATATATAGCAAATGCGATTTACAGGTAAAACAATAAAATTCAACAAGGAAATAAAATACAGTCTAATACCAATAAAACTTACAATGAAACAGCAGCAGTAATATAGCAGAATATGATGTGCGTTAACTTCTGACAGAGGCACAGAATAAGACATCCTAAAGCATCAAGAACGGTCATCAGAAGGGGTGGCAAGAGCATACCTGGATTCCTGCCAAAGATTTTATCCAGACTTTAACTAAGGCTATCCAAGAGGGAAAGGAGGGAGGATCGGAGGCCATCCAAGTTCGAGCAATACACACCCAGGCTAATGATAAAATATTATTAACGTATAATTGTACGGGGACAGTGAGAGACTCATCCAGATCAAGACCAAAAATACAAATACGAGGGGTCAAAAATGGAACCCGTACACCCGTATTCTGAGTACCAGCAACCACCCTAGACCAAAAGGAAGCTACATAGGGACAATTCCAGAGAAGATGTCAGAAATCAGTAGAGGAAGTCACACATTCATGGCATGAGTCCATAGATGACTCACCAAACTCATAAAGTCTAATTGGAGTTCAATAGACCCTGTGCAGAATATACAAATGAATCTGCTGAAATCTGGCATATGACGTAGCATTCCAGGGTGAACCCAAAATAAGTTACCAATCATCATCGGACAGTACACCTAAATCTTCAACCAATTGAGATCTGAAGTTGCACAAACCCTTCATCCCATGAGATGACAACAAAGAAGAATAAGCCAGAGAAATAGATCTCCGATCAGGGAGGGTACGGACTAGAAGTTGAACCGGAGATTCAGAAAGGACTGGGGCAAACCCCCTCCAGTGTGCACAGAGAGCATGTTGAAGAATTAGAACCAACACGAGAAAAAAAAGTATAGTTGCAGGTCCACTTAAGACCACTCTCAAGTGCACCTGCAACAATACTTTATTTTTCTCATGTTGGTTCTAAAGTTCTTGAATAAGTAGTGGGTAGCACCTCAATGAAACACTTAATATGATGTTGGTATTGCACCAATCAAAATAAATGAGTATAATTATGAGTATGGGACCCGCTGGATAAAACTAAATGATAATATACTGGTGCGGGATTATTTTGGTGTGTTATGTTAACTTGGTGTGTTATGAAGCTGTAGATATCTATAAAATAGAAGGGATGGAATTCCCTAAGTGGAGGATAAATATGCAAATGAGTGGAGAATCCCATTGTGATGCATTTGACCAATTGTAGCTACTCCATATGACACCCAAAATGAGCTACCTTCAAGTTCATGAGCCTCTGTAAAAGCTGTGTTATTCCAGAGAGGCGAGCAGGGATCAATTACAGATTCCCCCAACACTTTTTCCACAGCATGCCAAACTCTATACGCTTGTTGCAGCAAAGGAGGGCAGCGGGAGAGTGAGGTCTGGGCCAATAAAAATTGCAAAAGGGTATGTCATACCAGCCTTCTCTAGGAGAGCCAGAAGAGGGTTTTCGTGATCCAGCGGAGCTGCAAGATAGTAAAGATGTTGGTCGGGCAGGGCCAAACCTCCCTTCCCCCGAGGACGACAAAGTGTTTTTATAGGCTATATGAGCCCTTTATTCTCCGAAACAAAAGAGCAACTAGTAATAATGGCAAACTGAAATAGGGGAACATCGGGATAAATTATTTCAATTACTACTATTAAGTTAGAGAGCCAAAAGTTTTGAAAATATCCTAATGTTGGCGGATAGCAATCAGATGGGATGATATGAGCCAGGGTAGAGTGGGTCCTTGCCCGGCTTTGCCAGCCATGGAGGAAGAAAGAGAGCCAACCTCGAGCAAAGTCTCAAAAATCTCCAACAGCTTGGATACAAGGAAACCCAAATGGGTCTTATATAGTTCAATGGGAAGACCATCAAAACCAGGGGTCTTACTATTAGGAAAGGATTTAATAGCATCCCAATTTCATCAACTGTAATAAGGGAATCTAAATATTGTTGATGAGCGGCAGAGAAAGTAGGCAGAGTTCATTGGTCTAAATAGGAGAATAATTCGGAGTGGGAATAATGAGTTCTAGCCCTATATACATCGACATAGTGGGTGCGAAATACAGAAGCAATGGAGGTGTGTCCTCATTAATTATTCCAGCAGCATCTTGCAGTCTGTGCACAGTAAAAGGGGAAACCTCAGCTCAAGTCAAATACACCAAAACATGCCTGTGCAATCATCCTGAATATAATGATCATGGGCAGCAAACAGAAGATACCAATTTGATTTGTCTAACAAGTTTATGTACAACCAGCCATTACACCCTATCTGCTGGAAGTCCACTAGTCATATACACAACCTCAAGGTCTCTACATTTACACTGTAAGGGGTAAACTTACTAAGAATCGTGTCTGATTGAGCTTTGCCATTTTTAAACTCGATTTGCATAGCTGAAACTCGGGTGATTTTAAGCTTCTGAAATACTGATTTACTAAGAAGCGTGCTTAGCTGAGATCATGTTTTCCGATGGTGTATTAGATCGAGTTTACTCACCTGAGTTTGCAGTCTCCGTCCACCGCCAAACTTTCCTGTACAAGCAGCCTGCACATATCAGTGAGATATGTGAAGGATGCTTGTTTGTAAAAAACGGGTTAATTTAAAAAAAAAAATGTAGTCCCCCACTAAAAAGGCATAACCAAGCCCCGGGCGCCTTAACCAGTCCTGGGTCCTAAAACATATGGAGAAAAATACGTGTAGGGTTCCCCCATATTTTAGGAACCAGCACAGGGCTGCTGAGCTTGTCCTGGTTTTAAAAGTAGGGGAAAAATTGTGTAGGGATCCCCCTATTTTTAAAACCAACACTGGCTGTGACAGGGTCCCCTGTCACAGCCAGGGGACCCTTTCACCAGGTCTTCCTGGCCAAAGCATTATCACCACATGCCGGTCAGCCCAAGTCGGGGATCTCAAGGGAGGTGGGGACCCAATAAAGGGGTCTTCCCTCTCCCAAGCATCCTAGGCTTAAGCTGAAGCCCGGGGCTCTTCCCCACACCCCTAGAGCAGTGGGTGCAGGTGTAATAGTGGTGTAAATACCTCAGACAAGTATAGGTATATGTTTTATCACATATAGCTATACTACATGGAATGACAGAAGACGCGACTCTTCTGAAATTCACACGGGCCGCCAGCCAATCAGAGACCGCTCTACATGCAGTGGGTGCTGAATGGCTGTGACCAACATGCCTGTCACTATACAGCATGTGGGTTACAGTCAATCAGCAGCCGCTACATGTAGAGCAGCTTCTGATTGGCTGGCGGCCCATGTGAATTTCAGAAGTGTCACAAGCTTTAGTGAGACTAACCGAACTAAAAGGGGGAAGGATATACATAGCTAGTAATACAAAGTGGGTAGCATAAATGGTACCAGCAATGAAAATAGAACGTCCCAACGGATCAAACAGTACTTTATGGCAAACAAAACAAAACACATGGATTTATGTATCAGGACAGAAACCCCCCTAAAATTTGAAAGGTAGAATGGAATGCCCAACCCATCCATGTTTTTTTATGGGAAAGTATACTACCTACCAAATGCATCTCCAAGAGACAAACTGTCCCTGGAAACCGGACTTTAATTTGTTATAGAACTTTGGAGTGTTTAATCTTATCATTTAGGACCCTAACATTCCAAGATAGAATATTCAGCATAAAGTTGGGGGATAATAAGAAACTTTAGGAAGGGAGCCCCAGCATCCTGCCCCTAACAAAAAAGAATGACATACACTTCCAAACACTCAGCCACCACAAAATATACACATGCTTGTATAAGAAAAAGACAAGTAAAAAAATAAAATTGAAAAATAAAAACACACAAAATGAAACCCACACCAACAAAGGTATATATAGTCCCTAACATAGAAACATAACCCTTAAACTAAGTCAACCTAAAAAAAACATTAGAAATTTGTTCCCTCCCTCACCTGTTTTGTAACACATTACCACTGCTCAACCCTATACTAACACATTCCCCTCCCTCACCCATGTTGTAACACATTCCCATCCCTCACCCTGTAGTAACACATTTAACATTACCCTTCTTCACATGTGTAGTAACACATTCACAACACATTACCCTTCCTCACCTGTGTAGTAACACATTCCCCTCTCTCACCTCTATAGTAACACCTATTCCCTCCCAAACCCTGTAGTAACAAATGTCACATTCCCCTTCCTCATCTGTGTAGCAACACATTCCCCTTCCTCACCTGTGTAGTAACACTTTCCCTCCCTCATCTGTGTAGCGACACCTTCCCTTCCCTCGCCTGTGTAGTAACACATTCCCCCCTCACCTCTATAGTAACACATTCACCTCTCATTGCTGTTGTAACACATTTTCTTCCCTCACCTGTGTAGTAACATATTTTCTTCTCCCACCTCTGTAGTATTCTTTCCCTCACACCTGTACTAACACATTACCCTCCCTCACCTGTGGCCTAAGAGCTATTGAGGAATCTGTGAAAACACATTTTACTCCTTTGCAGTGCTGTTTGCCTCATAAGCCACATTAGGACAAAATGGCTAGTGGTGGCTCCAAAGGTGGGGCTGCAGTGTAGTCCAATATTCAAATAGGGGAGCCACACCAACTGGCAGTGATGTTTGAAAGCAGTTGGGGTGACAGTTGCTGAAGCTCCTTTATTTGAATATTGAACTGTGCTGCAGCCATGATGAGTCAGTCAGTCAGGACATTGCACAGGGTGAGGAAACATTTTAGCCCTTTTCAACCCCTTAGGAGACAAATTTTAAAAAATCCCTTCTTAGTGGGTACCCACAGTATGTAATTGAAGGAATATACTCCTCAATTTTCATGTTTCTATGTCCAGGGTTTGGGCCGGGCATTGATGAGCCAGTGAGTCCGGCAGTCAGGACATTTTTATTTTTTGAGATATATATTGTTGAATCGTAAATAAACCTTTAGTACATTCCTGCCTATAAACCTCTAAGATTCACCTGCCTAGAACCTCTAAGACAAAATCTGCCTATACCTTCTAAAACCACAAGATGTCGCTAATTACCGTTGTGTTTAAATATACCATTAATAAAACTCTAAGACAGTTGAATAGCGGTCCAACGCGCTAAAGATTATCATTCAGGTAAAAGTACAGATGTTACCACGCTATGATCTAACAATGAGCGCAAAATAAATTGTACAAATATTAGGTCATAAGGTACAGTCAATACATACACGTGCGCTCTGGGACCAGATACCGGCATCAATAATGAGACCTTCGTCGAACAGCATAACAGGAACACCGCAGACTGGCATCTTGTTTCAGAGCATTCACATATATACCCGTACTGGGATAAGCAATACAATAGAATACGTTGGCAGGTTCTCATTGGTTCCTCTTCTTGCTTCTTCCGTTACGGTACAATTCATAGGTCAGTGCAAAGACTCAACCCAGCCTCTAACAGCCTGATTGTGTTCACCTTCCCGCTGCATAATAAATCTAATCTAACTATGGCATACAACATTTCAAGAAGTTATTCTCTCTAACATTCATATTTCATAGCCGCATGTTCTGATCTTCTCATCGGTGCCACCGGAACGCTGTGGGAACAGAGTAGATCAGTACGGCACCAAACACGGTCCAATTGTCATTTACTAAGCCATAGTTACAGAAAACATTCATTTCTTTATATGCTGACATTGCGATTAAACCAAGTAATAATCATTCCTTTCGCGCTGCGGGACCATTGCTTTTAAATGTGTATGCGGGGAGAAATTACACTAAATTGTGTTGTGTGTTTGAGGGTCTGTGGGGCACTTAGCGACCAGCACTAAGTTGGAAAGGCTTCTGTGTATGTGTGTGAGCATGACAGTATGGGTTTGGGAAAGGTCACTAAAAAGCTGGCTGTGCATCTAAATAGCTATTTTGCGTTGTCCTATGTTTAACATGAAGTGCAGGGAAAACACCACTAATTTACTACTTTTTGCTACATCACATATGTGTTAATGTGAATGCAGGGGAAAACACCACTACTTTGCTACTGCTCAAATATAAGTCTGTGGTGATTTTAATGTGTTGCAAAGTTATTTTATGTCTGCTAAACACCGTTGGTAGGTGTTAGGGGAAGATTGCTAAAAAGCTGTTCGTGCTACTTTTTAGCAACTTTGCGTTGTGAGTAGCAAAATTGCTACTTTTATCAATTGTGCACTGTGGATTGCGTACTATGTATTTTTGACAAAATGGCGCTTGTGTAAGCTGTCTTTTCTAAAATGGAGTCTTGCTGCCATTCACAAGATGGCGTCGTGCATGTTTTCCTGATTGGCAAACAGATTCTGTCTTACCCAATTATTCGGTTTCGACAGTCCACCCTTTGATAGCCAATCAAGCGCTATCACAACCTATTCTGAATCTGTTTAGCCATGCATGAGAATATACCATTCAATGTTATTATGGTATGACACAGTGTGGTCATTTGAACCATTCAGATAATGCGTCTCTGGGATGGACATAAAACTGCCCTCATACGCACACCACGGATCCTTAAGGGATCATGGGAAAGATGTGGGGATGCACCTATCCTATAAGGGGAGCCTTGAAAGGGGTTGGGACTGCATTTACCTAAGATGACTTAAAACAACATAAACATTATATCCATGCACGACCACTCAAACTCAGGCTACATTGTTATACACTACATCATAACTCAGGATTGTAATACAGTTCTTCCTTAGTATTGTTATTCATATTTTCACAACAATTTACTGTACTGAAATTGAACCGGCACTCCCCTGGTTTGGTATAGCACTCCTCCTCTCGATTTCACTCCATTACACCAGCATCAGCTCCCGCCTCCTCCATCTATCCTCCGTCACAAGAACCAGGAATCTCCAGATAAACCAATCATGATGGAAATTCTGAAAGAAGAGTACACACATGAACACAGCAGAACGGTTCTTTTGCTGTGACACTGATCTACAATTTTCTTTTAGCTCAGGTTTCTCACTGTCACCTTTTAATTTTCCCGGAACAGGTTCACAATTGCCAGATCCTCATTATCTGCTTCAACTCTGCCCTGCTTCTCCACCGGTTGATTAACCTTTCTGCAGTGAGTGGCATGGACTCAGGTATCTCTCTCGGCCACCTTCAAGGATGTGGCACTCATCAACAGCACCTGGTATGGCCCCTCCCATCGATCTATTAGGCAACCTGAGCGTAAAAAATTTCGGATCATAACATATTCTCCAGGTTTGACATCATGACAGTTTATCTCTGGCATATCGGGTGACAACAATTTCAATTTCTGCTGTTGTTGCTGCAACTGTTTGCTCATTGTTATAAGATACTTAACAGTGACCTTGCTGTTACTCTTCAGGTCTTCCTGTGGGCTTATAATTAAATGAGGTTGTCTACCAAAGAGTATTTCAAATGGGGACAGATTAAGTGGAGGCCTAGGAGTGGTCCTTATACTATGTAGGACCAAAGGTAGTGCTTCTGGCCATGCTAGTCCAGTCTCAGCCATGATCTTACTTAATTTGTTTTTAATAGTGCCGTTCACTCTCTCCACCTTGGCACTGGCTTGGGGTCGATATGGGGTGTGGAGTTTGCTATCAATACCCATCAATTTACACATTATCTGGAAGACGTCCCCGGTGAAATGGGTACCCCTATCACTTTCAATCATTCTAGGGATACTATACCTGCATACAAATTCCTGTACAATCTTTTTAGCAGTGAATACAGCAGTATTAGTGGCTGCTGGGTATGCCTCTACCCAATTAGAAAATACATCGGTACAAACTAACACATACTTGAGATTCCTGCAGGGTGGTAATTGGATGAAATCAATTTGTATTACCTGGAAAGGACCGTCAGTCGGGGGAATGTGGGATGGTTCGGTAGGGATCGTTTTCCCTGTGTTCTTTCTCAAACAGGTCAGACAGGACATTGCTCTCTTTTCTGCTTGTGAAGAAAAACCCAGTGCGTACCAATATGCCTTCACTAACTTACACATACCTTGTTTTCCCAAGTGAGTCAGTCCGTGCGCTGCCTCTGCCAGGCTTGGGTAATACACCTTAGGTGCCACCGGCTTACCTTGTCCATCCCTCCAGAGTCCAGAGGGCTCTTGCCCACATCCCTTAGACTTCCAGGTTGCTTTCTCTTGGGTAGAACACAAATTTTGCATCTCAATTAATTTCTGCATGTCAACTGTTTGGAAAACCATTACTTGTTCTATGGGTACATTTGTTTTTAAACCTGCTGCCCACTTGGCAGCTTCATCCGCCCTGTTGTTGCCCAATGATACTGGGTCTTCCTCACATGTGTGGGCTTTACACTTTATTACTGCTACCATTTTGGGCAACTGAATTGCTTTTAATAATCCTTTTATGTGTCTGGAATGTGCGGCTGGTGTGCCTGCTGCTGTCATAAAATTTCCCAGACGCCATAGAGCTACAAAATCGTGAACCACCCTGAACGCATACCTAGAGTCAGTGTAAATGTTGGCAGATTTGCCTGCTGCCAATTCACACGCTCTTCTCAGTGCTACTAACTCTGCCACTTGGGCTGAGTGAGGAGGACCAAGAGGTTCAGCTTCTATGATGTCTGTGTCATCTACAACAGCATAACCTGTACATAACTCACCTGTGTCCGTTTGTCTATCCATGTAAAATGTCACATCTGCATTCTCTAAAGGTATGTCACGTATGTCAGGTCTAGCGGTAAAGGTCTGGTTAAGATAATCCATACAATCATGCGTATCAATACCTTTGCAAAACTCACTTTCTACCAGAGACTCATCCTCCACCCTTTGTGCATTCTTATGCACATACGGTAAGTACGTTGCTGGATTTAACGTATTACACCGCTTTATAGTGATGTTTGAGGGTGCTATTAGAGCTAGCTGGGCAGCACAGACGGTGTAATGGTAGCATTACTGCCTCACAGCACTGAGGTTGTTGGTTCGATACCCACTACGGCCCTAACTGTGTGGAGTTTGTATATTCTCCCTGTGCTTGCGTGGGTTTCCCCCGGGTACTCTGGTTTCCTCCCACACTCCAAAAATATACTGGTAGGTTAATTGGTTCCTAACAAAAATTACCCCTAGTGTGTATATTTGTGTGCATGTGGTAGGGAATATAGATTGTAAGCTCCACTGGGGCAGGGACGGATGTGAATGGTCGAATATTCTCTGTAAAGCGCTGTGGAATATGTGTGCGCTATATAAATAACTGGTAATAATAATAATAATAATAATAATAATAGTTCCCATTTGGTGAATCTAGCTGAGGATACGTGTCTGGTTTGGGCAGAGTTCAACAGGGCAGACACAGCATGTGGGGTATAGACAATCATATCATGGCCCAATACCACATCCTCACTTTTGCTAACCAATAGAGCCGTTGCTGCTACACTTCTCAAACAGGTTGGGAGTGATATTGCCACAGTGTCCAATTGTGCACTGTAATATGCTACGTGCCTACTGGCATCCCCATGTTTTTGTGTAAGGACACCTGCAGCACAACCATCAGCTTCCGTACAATACAAATCAAAAGGTTTTTCATAATCAGGTATTCCCAATGCAGGAGCTCTTGTCAGACTATCCTTAAGATTAAGGAAAGCCTGTTCTGATTCCTCTGTGTGTATGACACGATCGGGCTTTGAGGAAGAGACTAATTCCTGTAAAGGTAAAGACAAAATAGAAAACCCTGGTATCCACATTCTACAGTATCCACACATTCCTAAGAAGGTATGAATTTGCTGTTGATTCTGCGGCAGTGTCATGTTTTGTATGGCCTGGATTCTATCTGTTGTAAGGTGTCATAACCCCTGGGTTAGGCAGCATCCCAAATATTTTACTCTGGATTGGCACGGCTGTAGTTTGTCCTTAGCCACCTTGTGTCCTGTTTGTGAGAGATGAAGTAACAAAAGTTTAGTATCATTCAAACATGACATAAATGAGTCAGAACATAGCAATAAATCGTCCACATATTGAATTAGAACAGATCCATTGGCAGGTTGAAAAAATTGTAAACAGTCGTGCAATGCCTGGGAGAAGATACTGGGGCTGTCTATGAAACCTTGGGGTAATCGTGTCCATGTGTATTGTAAACCTCTGTATGTAAATGCGAATAGATACTGACAGTCAGGATGGAGAGGCACAGAGAAGAAAGCTGAACAGAGGTCAATGACAGTGAAATGGGTTGCATTTGGTGGGATTTGCATCAAAATGACAGCTGGATTCGGCACTATGGGGAATTGGCTCTCTACTACCTTATTGACACCTCTAAGGTCTTGTACCAGCCTATAACCCCTCCCACCACTTTTCTTCACTGGAAAGATGGGACTATTGGCTACAATAGCTGTATGAGCTAAAATTCCCTGTTGCAATAATCGCTCAATTATTGGAAATACCCCTAATTCTACCTCCTGTTTTAGTGGGTACTGGGGAATTTTTGGAGCTTGCCTTCCACTTTTTAAATTTACCATTACAGGGCTTACGTTTGCCATTAATCTAGTGTCCTGTCCATTTTTAGTCCAAAGGGAATCTGTGATTAGAGACAACATTTCATCTACCTGTGATGGAGTTTCATTTAAACCTGTAGAGTGATACATTATCCTTTGGGGAGTGTCTAACATATCCCGCACCTCGTATTCCATTCTGTCTGGGATATCTAAAGATACACCATCAGGGGTGCAATAAATAACACATCCCATCTTACATAACAAGTCTCTACCCAGTAGGTTAGTAGGAGCCGCAGCAGCCAGGAGAAAAGAATGCCTGGTATGCAATGGCCCAATAGTAACCTCTGTGGACTTTGTTAAAGGATAACGTTCCACTTTAACTGTTACACCCATTGTTGGTACTGTCTTGTTGGTCACCTGCAAATTAACGGGAGATTTTATCACCGACCTGGTCGCCCCTGTGTCTACAAGAAAAGGATATTCAGTACCAGCTACATCAACCATCATGACCGGTTCTTCCCTAGTACTTCCCGTTAACCTGACCATCTGTAGACTACAGGTATGACCTGACCCCTAGCGTTGGCTACCATTCTCCAATAAAGCATTTACAGCTACAATTGGAGCTGGTGCCTGCTGAACATTTGCTGGCCTCTGTGCATATCCCTTATGGGGATATCTAGGTCTTCCCTGATGTGGGATCCCTACTCCTTTTACTGTACAGTTTCTACTTAAGTGTCCTGTTTGTTTACAGTTAAAACAGGTTCGTGTTTCGGGTGGAGACATGTGGTGTTGTGAGGTTTGCGCAGAGGGTAAAGGTGGTGGATATGGGTAAGGATAGAGAGGGTAAGGGTATTATGGGGGATAAGAAGTTGGTGGATAGCCTGGGACCTGTGGTTGCATCGGGTTAGTGGGATAGAGTTGCGTTTGTTGTTGAGTGGGGTTAGTGAGAGTGAGTGTGTGTGCAAGTGCAAGTGTGTCTGTTGGCTGTGATGTTACCGTCAGTCCCTCCAGAGCTTGTATACTGACAGCCATTAGTTTCTCGCTCTGGGCTTCTCTCTTTTTGGAGATGTTCTTATCATGTTCAATGGCGGTTTCTATGAGGATATCTATTGTAAGTCCCCATCAGCCAGGCTGTGAGGTCTGAACCCGAATTTTTAAAGTCTCTTTCAGACCGTCCACAAGTACCGTAACTATCATCCCCCTGTGATGAGTGCTATCTTTAATATCCTCTATCCCAGTGTACTGGGTGATAGCCTGCAGAGCCCGATCGCAGTAATCTTCTGCAGTCTGACTCTCTTTTTGTTTAATGGTGAAAATTTTGTTTCAGTTAACTACTACTGGAAAATATATACCCAATTGAGTTACAATGCGGGAAATGTTACCTTGGTTTACTTAGGGGACGTCACCATTCAATACACAATCCGTGATAAATTTTGTCACGTCGGTATTGCGCGGCAGACAGGCCCTTAACACCACATGCCAATCTTTATTAGTGGGTTCATTTCTCAAAAATCTTTGACATTTGGCTAATTCCTTTTTGGGATCGGGGAAATCATTTATGATGGAATTTAGTTCTGCTCTTGTCTCTCGTGGGCACTATACCGTTTGCGTCTGCATTTCCATTTGGAACAGTTATTGTCCGAATGGGATGCAGACCGGTAGCGCTGCTACCTTTGACCTGGTTACCTGGCTGGGGGTTTAATCTGCTGCTGCTATGTATGGTATTAACAACTTCCTCTACGGGTGCAGAGTGTGTTAACACTTCCCTTGCTGTTACCGATGGAGATGGCGGCACCACCCGTGATTGTGGTGTTGCAGCATCTATCATTTGCAAAGCATGGGAAATGACAGACATTACAATAGGCTCATCATCCATATCATAATCATTTTCTTTATAATTGCTTAAGAGAGGGTACAAGTTGCTTGTTACATTTTTATGGGGTTTTTTTACACCTGCACCTACACCCCCATCCGCATAGGGCGGCGGTGGTGTGCTTGAACCATCTGTACTACCTTCTGCGATGCTACCTTGCAGTGCGTGCGCGCTATCAAGCGATGCATCTGCGGCGCTATTTAGCGTCACCGGCACATTGCCCGAGACTGTGCCCGCGACGCCTGTTTGCATCGCGGGTACCTCCTTCAGCCACATTTCCCCCTCGTGCTGCCACAGTTTTAAACATTCAAAATATTTAACCTTTTTGTCTCGGGAGCGCATCAAACTGATGTGATCCCGGACATTGTCTAACACATTTTTATCAAAACTACCAATTCTGGGAAATGGTCTAACACTCTTCCTCATCATATTAAACCATAAATCACAATACCTTATTGCATAAGTACCGTACTTGGTATGCATGATATGATGGGCCGATCCGATCGGCGCCTCCATTAGCAGCACATCATTGCCTAACATCTCTACTGTTTGTGTGCCTCCCATTCTGAGACAACTCCTATGCTTTTCAATAAAGATTTAAGCCGGTGAAAGACAATCAAGACACTTTCACTTACCTGTGGATGATTTAAGTTGGCGGCGCCCACACACCTGGATAAGATTTAGTAAGGCAACTTCCACACCTGGATAAGATTTGAAAAAGGCAACTTCCACACCCGGATAAGATTTAGTAAGGCAACTTCCACACCTATGAGAGTTTGTATGTCGGCTACTCTCACGCACCTCTCTACAACAAAGACAACATGTACACCTGCTACTGTGTATAGAACGGTAAAGCTGCTTACCGAGCGGCTAGACTAACCCTTGCACCTAGCCTTTAAGGATCATACGATACCCTTAACTTTGTTCAACAAATATTCACTGTTACACACTTTTTTCCTGCACAGAAAAATACACGTTAACCCAGATATTGGTAATAGAAAAAAAATGAAAACCTCAATGGCTTTGTTCAAACACGTGGCAGCACAACCAGAAGTATGTGTACGCAATTGTGCGACTAGTTGCATACACAGTGATGCGACCAGGCCCACGTGTTATTACCTTAACGTTATTATGCTACTCCCTCTAAACTTTTATCAACGAGAGAAAACGACTTTTCTCTCCTTGTCCCTGGATTCTGATCAACGCTTCCTCTACACAATAACCGGCAGTACGCTCTCAGCAACACTGTGGTAATGAAAGACTAATGTGTCTCTCAAAAGGCACCTCCACCCTTTTGCTGAGAGAGAACTGACCGAGTGTTACCGTGTATCAGATAACATGATAATCCCGGACGAGCCCCTAACTGTTGAATCGTAAATAAACCTTTAGTACATTCCTGCCTATAAACCTCTAAGACTCACCTGCCTAGAACCTCTAAGACAAAACCTGCCTATACCTTCTAAAACCACAAGATGTCGCTAATTAGCGTTGTGTTTAATTATACCATTAATAAAACTCTAAGACAGTTGAATAGCGGTCCAACGCGCTAAAGATTATTATTCAGGTAAAAGTACAGATGTTACCACGCTATGATCTAACAATGAGCGCAAAATAAATTGTACAAATATTAGGTCATAAGGTACAGTCAATACATACGCATGCGCTCTGGGACCAGATACCGGCATCAATAATGAGACCTTCGTCGAACAGCATAACATGAACACCGCAGACTGGCATCTTGTTTCAGAGCACTCACATATATACCCGTACTGGGATAAGCAATACAATAGAATACGTTGGCAGGTTCTCAATGGTTCCTCTTCTTGTTTCTTCCGTTACGGTACAATTCATAGCTCAGGGCAAAGACTCAACCCAGCCTCTAACAGCCTGATTGTGTTCACCTTCCCGCTGCATAATAAATCTAATCTAACTATGGCATACAACATTTCAAGAAGTTATTCTCTCTAACATTCATATTTCATAGCCGCATGTTCTGATCTTCTCACCTGTGCCACCAGAACACTGTGGGAACAGAGTAGATCAGTACGGCACCAAACACGGTCCAATTGTCATTTACTAAGCCATAGTTACAGAAAACATTCATTTCTTTATATGCTGACATTGCGATTAAACCAAGTAATAATCATTCCTTTCGCGCTGCGGGACCATTGCTTTTAAATGTGTATGCGGGGAGAAATGACACTAAATTGTGTTGTGTGTTTGAGGGTCTGTGGGACACTTAGCGACCAGCACTAAGTTGGAAAGGCTTCTGTGTATGTGTGTGAGCATGCCAGTATGGGTTTGGGAAAGGTCACTAAAAAGCTGGCTGTGCGTCTAAATAGCTATTTTGCGTTGTCCTATGTTTAACATGAAGTGCAGGGAAAACACCACTAATTTGCTACTCTTTGCTACATCGTGTATGTGTTAATGTGAATGCAGGGGAAAACACCACTACTTTGCTACTGCTCAAATATAAGTCTGTGGTGATTTTAATGTGTTGCAAAGTTATTTAATGTCTGCTAAACACTGTCGGTAGGTGTTAGGGGAAGATTGCTAAAAAGCTGTTCGTGCTACTTTTTAGCAACTTTGCGTTGTGAGTAGCAAAATTGCTACTTTTATCAATTGTGCACTGTGGATTGTGTACTATGTATTTTTGACAAAATGGTGCTTGTGTAAGCTTTCTTTTCTAAAATGGAGTCTTGCTGCCATTCACAAGATGGCGTCGTGCATGTTTTCCTGATTGGCAAACAGATTCTGTCTTACCCAATTATTCGGTTTCAACAATATATATATATAGATAGATAGATAGATATATATATATATATATATATATATATATATGATAAACAAGAAAGCTTGTCCTGTCTGTCTGTCCGTCTTTTTGTCATTTATGCACAACCACAGTTTTGTGCCTAGGTCCACCAAATTTGACAGTTGTGTAGTTTGACCAGGATTAGGTTTTTGCCTAGGTTTGAACTTCATCAGGGCCACACACTGGCAGTCTGACAAAAACCTGTGAGAATGCAACAAAAGTATCCTTTTAACTGAGCAAACTTGATGACTCATGCAAGTTTATATTACATCCAATCCACTAAATTAAAAAGGGTGTTCTGATAGACTCTCCATTCAGTCTAACTATATGTAAGTTCACATTGGTAGTCTTAGGCTACCTACACACTATACAATTATTGGGACGATTTGCGAATAATCGGGTGATCGGCCTGATTTATTGTATAGTGTGTATGAACAATCGTTTCAGCATTTCACCGATAAAATAGTAAGAAATCATCCACACACACATTCCTTCCATTATCTGATCTGCCGGTCAAGAACGAAAATCTCGGCCTCAAATTCCTGATATCGAGCAGTGTGTGCATTTTTAATAATTTGCCTGTGTTTCCTAAGTTCTCATGTCACTATGTCATCATCCTTGCTAGATTTTATGGAAAAAATGCATAATGTGTAGCACAGATATTGAGGCAGACAATTTGCTGAACAATTGCCCCATTTCTCATTCCAATCAAAAAAATCTGACAGCGTGTAGCTGACGTGGCAGGGTATACCACAGACCAAAACATTTCTTATTCCTTAAGGGAATCTGTTATCACAAATAATATTGAATATTAAACTCTTCTAATAGATGCACACCCAAGACATATAGTACTTAGAAGAGAATCTTATGCAATTTATTAAAACATATCACGCTTAAAATTATTTCAATACAATATCATTATTATTGTTACATGCACAATTATCTGGAAATCTGTTTCCACTTTGCCTGTGGATGGTAAGTACCACTGTTTGTACCACCCTATGCAAGGATGCGAGCTCGTAGCAAATTGTGGTTTACAGTGTTGTGGATACAGATTCCTTCTGGCAGTGGTTCGCAAACTGAATCCTCATGCTCCCTAACCAGATTATAAGGATATCCATGCTTGAGCACCGGTGACTTAATTAGTGTCTCATTCATTTAGATTTAACAATATGTGCTATGCCATTGATATCCTTTAAACCTGGACTGTTAGAGTGCCTTGAGGACCGCGTTTTGGAACCATTGCTTTATGGAATTCCTTTGGTATGATGGTTGTGCACAAAAGTTCCTTTTAATGGAGTAAAGGTAAATATGCAATTATTGTTTTGTCATATGTTTCCTGGAATTAACTCTATATTTTGAGGAATAATCCTAGATTTATGAGTCACACATTCAGAATGAACTTTCACAGATGTTTCTACTTTTGAAAGTAATTTTGTAGAGCAAATTAGCTGGAATATTTTCATATTGGTTGATGTTGTTTATTTAACTGTAGCAAGCTAGATAATTATGCTTCTCTGGATTACCATTTTAATACAAATTCACATACCAATTGAAACTACTGTGTTTACATCTGTCAAATCTTGACACAAGATAATAAAGCAATATTAATCAACAAAATGTTACAAATACTTCATAATACCTCATAATTCTAATAAATATATATATATATATATATATATATATATATATACAAACCAAGTTTCTGTTATTCTGCCATTTGGGCCTCCATTACTATTCTTGGGGTGGGGTATTCAATTAGCCAGGAGTTTACACCGCGGCTAATTGCCACGGCAAAGCAATTAGCAATTAACGGGGATTACCCCGTGCGTGAGCTCCCGCAGTCGGACTAAACCTCGCAGCTCATGGAGGTGTGAGGTAGAGTCCGCGGGAAAACCACAAAATCGGGTTGGTGCACAGGGAAAAAATCCATTGATTCCGCAGTTTACGTGGAATCAGTGGGTTTCCGTGCCTGAATCCCAATTTTTCAGCACAGGAAAAAGGCTATTTCATTGAATAGCCTTTCCCTGTTCCACAGGGATTTAGTTGCAGGGGAAACCCCACTGCTAATTGATTACCCCCTTGGTGTATTGCTATTTAATAAACTGTCATTATTTCATCTATTCTATCCTGTTGTTAAATTATTATACAACACCATAGCACCAACATTGGGCGAAAGCAGATTCGGACAGAGGGCATGGACGTGGTATGATGGGGGCATGACTGTGTCATAGTGAGCATGTCTATGCCCACTGTTGGCTAAGCCACGCCTGCAGGGTGTTTTTACAATAAATCTGCTATAATTTTTTGCTTCACGAAGATCTGCAGCGTACATCAATGGATACCTCCTTACATAGTAACTTACTGCAGAGGAGTTAGAGTGACAGATTTAGTTAAGTAGTATAAACACTCCAGCAATTTCATGTATAGTATATTACTCTGCTCAGTAATACAGTCATTGATATTTTTTAGATATGGCAAATAGGGGCTGATTCTGAGTCGGAAGCACTGCTGATGTCGGACGCAGTTCAGCAATTTTTTTCTTCTGGGCGGTGACAAGGAGATGTCTAAGCAGATGCACGAGGATGGTTCGTCTTATGGGTGTGTTATGGCAGTGTTGCTGGTGTATCGCTGATAGTGGTTGCATACAGAGATTCAGAACCGCTCACACAGGAGGCCATATTCATACCGGTAATCTGTAACTTCCATAGAGCTGGTGTAAGTTTTGATGGTGCTTCCGATGGTTGCATCACTATAAAGACGCACTAAGCAGTATTACAGCATCTGAAGATGCTCACAGTGGGTATCTCAGTCCTTGCACATCCAGACGCACGGCTGTACACCAGGGGAAGGGCTTGTAGCAGTATTTGCATATACTGTACTGTAATAGCAGAAACAATACAAGCAAGTCCCATATAGAGCTTTTCATGATTCTCAAAGTCTTTCGATATTGTTAATTAATGTAGTTGCCATATGTATTTAGAATGTTGTTTCAGATGTAAAATCACCCTTGATCCATATGTATTTTACTATATAAATTGTTTGAACAGAATTTATATTCATTAATATAACATTTGTACAAGCATACACCTTCTCTTATGTAACCAGATAACAGTGCAGAGACTCTTCCATGACTCCCAGCCAGTGGCGGCTCCAGAGGTGTGGCTACAGCGCAGTCCAAGATTCAATTCAAATAGGGCAGCCAGAAATCTGCGATTATAACATACGAATCACCTCAATTTGCCGTCCTCTTTTTTAGATGTTTTCTTTACTGTATTTCTTTCAGTAAACTGAATACAAATCGCCGGATGTAATAAGGGTCATTTTCACTGCTGCACATTGCCTGCACTTTTGCTTACCACCACTCATATCGCTGGGTAATTTGTCCAGCAAAGTGGACAGAAAAATCACTGTTGGTTTGCAGCGATTTAGGTAAGATACTCATTAGGCGATATATTGGACGATATGTCACTTTGAGGCAAAGTGGAATGATATATCGCTCAATCCAGCGTTCACGTGTGTCGTTCTTTGCATCTTCCTATCAGATGTGCTGCACGTCAGATAGGATGATGTAATGAACGACACCATGCAGCTAAACAGCATGGAGTGGCACATTGCGTCATCGTACACAGCATTGTGCAGTGTGTATAGATGGCACGATGTATCACTCCATCACGCCTCCCATCACTGGGAACACACATCGTGTAGTGTCATAGGCTATTACATTTCCCGATACATATCAGTTAGTTATAAAGTGCACAGTGATCTAGGAATCATTGATCCCTAAGGCTAGATAGATATACACTACACAATGTGTGTACCCAGCGAAATGGAACGATACATTGCTCCGTCCATACACACTGCACGATGCTGTGTACAATGGTGTGATGTGCCGGTCTATGCTGCATGCTGCCTGTGACCAGGCAATTAAGCATACACTCTATGCGATTGAATGATGTCATTCCAATTTGCCTCAAAATGACATATCATCTAATATATCACCTAGTGTCTACGCTCCTTCATTGTTTTCATTTCTTCATATACTTGGACTCGTTATCTGCACCCATGCTAATAGGTACAGGCAGTGGCGTAACTAGGGTATTTGGAGCCCAGGGCAAATTTGAAAAGGGAGCCCCCCCCGATGTGCGAGAGGCAAAAAAAATGTGCGTGGTCACTTAAAAATGGGGCGTGTCAACATGACACAACCCTTTATTTTCACACTGAACATTCCTATCCATATGCACCTTAACCTCAGTAGTACCCCTTATACAGTACCCCCAGTATGCAATTGTGGTCCCTCTTATGCAGGCCCATAGTAATGCCCCTTATACAGTATCCCCAGTAGTGGTCCCCCTTATACAGCCCCCAATTAGTTCCCCTTACTCAGTACCCCCAGTAGTGCCCCCCCCAAATGCAGTGCCCCATGTAGTGTTCCCCCTTATGCAGTGCCCCCAGTAGCAGTCCCCACAATGCAGTGCGCCCAGTAGCGGTATCCCCTTATGCAGTGCCCTTTATATAGTGCCCCCAGTAGTAGTCCCCCCCTATGCAGTGCCCTTTATATAGTGCCCCCAGCAGTAGTCCCCCCCATGCAGTTTTCCCAGTAGTGGTCCCCTTATGCAGGCACCCAGTAGTGGTCCACCCAGTGCAGTGCCTCTAGTACTAGGCCCCTTTTATAATGCCCCCAGTGGTAATTCCCCCCCCAAGTAGTAGTCCCCAGTAGAGGTTCCCCCTCCCGATTAAGTGCCCCCAGTAGTAGCACCCCCCAGTAGAGGTCCTCCCAATAATGGTACCCCCAGTAGTAGCCACCCCTCCCCCATTGTGCCCCCACCCCCAGTAGAGGTCCGTCCAGTAGTAGCCACCCCCCTCCCCCGTTATGCCCCCAGTAGTGCAGACAGGTTTAAAAAATATATATATAAAAATATACTTACCTGAATCCACGCTGCTGCTCCGGTCTGCGACACCGCTCCCTCCGCCGCCGCCGCCCGCCAGTCCTCCCGGGCTGGCGTGCTCAGCATTATGGGACAGACGTCGTGATGTCATTAAGTGTGTCCCATTACCGACTGCAGGAGCCGGACGGAAGCCCGGCTCTTGCAGTGGGTGCTGCAGCAGTCAATGAGAGTCTATCTGACTCTCATTGGCTGCTGTTTAACACACGCATCACCGCCAGCGTGGGGGCGATGCGTGTGTTATGCACAGTCTGAGCCCACCTCCTAGCGCTATTGGGCAAGCGCTCAGGGGGGGGAACGGGCTCAGCTGTGCAGCACAGGACCGCCGCTGTTAGCCTAGCGCCGGTCCTGTGTATATGTGTAGCGCTGATCGCACTCATTGTGGTCGGCGCTACACTGGCTAACTAGGGCGGACGGGCTGTTACCATGGCACCCAGGGCACGCACCCCGCTCGCCCTGCCCTAGTTATGCCACTGGGTACAGGACAGGCTTCAGCTTAGTGCTATTTGTTACATGTCTACTACTATCCTATAACTGACCATTATTTAAGAACACTCCAAGTTAGAATCTATCCAACATAAATATTTTCCTGCTGATTCTCAGGGGTACATTTATTAAGATTCTAGTTTCGTCAAAGTTTTTACTTTTAAAACCCTCTTCACCGGGTGAGTTTACCCTTTAACAACTCGCAAATTTACAAAGAAGTGAGTTTAGCTGAAAGAGAGTTTTCCGATGGTGAAGCAGATCGAGATTTCTCCCCCTATTTGCGAGTTTAGATGTGATTACTCACCCGAGATTGCAGTGTTTTCTCTCCGCCAAACTCACCCGAACAAGCAGCCTGCACATATCAGTGAGATATGTGTAAGCTGCTTGTGTTTTGTACCTGTTAAAAACGGGTTAATTGTTATAAAAAAAAATGACGTGAGGTCCCCCCCCAAAAGCCTAACCAGCCCTGGACTTGTCAGCCTGTGCCGGTACCTAAAATTACGGGGAACAAAATGAGTAGGGTTCCCACGTAACCAGCACCGGACCCAGAACGACTGGGGTGTAAAGCCACAGCCTGGAGACCCTATTACCAGGTCTCCAGGGCCAAAGCATTCTCACCCCAAGTCACTCAGGCCAAGCCGGGGATCTCAGAAGAGGTGGGGACCCCCTCAAAAAAGGGGTCCCTATTCTCCTGAAACTCCAGGCTTGGTCTGAAGCAAAGGGCTCTTCCCCACACCCCTGGGCTGTGGGAACGGGGGTCATAAAGTGTTAAATTAAAAGAAAACTATTGTATTTTACAGTGGAACTACAGGTGCCAGCATGCCTGCCCTTTGGCACTTGTGGAACTACAAGTTCCAGCAGGCGGCCGGCACCCATACCTCCACTGTAAAATAAATAGTTAAATAAAGACATAACACACACACCTTAGACAGCACAGCTTTATTATAAACATACATCAATCACACATACTTACCTGTACCAGCCGGTCTGCCCACTTCTCCAAGTAGATATCCGTGTGGAATGACCTGCAAAAAAGATTGTATACTCACCTCCATCCTTGTGCTGGTCTCCGTAGCATCCAGGGGGGTCTTTGCAACAACAAACAAACCGAGTACCTGATCCATATACTTACCATTAGTGCTGTATGTGTGTCACTGAACAGTGAGAACAGTCAGGAGCCGCCACCCAATCAGCGGCCGCTAACTGTAGAGCGGCCGCTGATTGGCTCTGGAAACTGACAGTTCCCACGTGGGCGAGTCAGCATACAACATACACAAATCACACTGATCTGTGTATGTTTCTGCCAAACTCGCAGCTCAGGAGGTGAGGGTTTGAAACTTCAATTTCACAGTGAGTTTGCCACAATCTCACATGAGATTGGAAACTCAAATCTTAGTAAATTTGCGAGTTGTATCTTTTTCATCTAAAGTACTTCCTAATTTGGCCAATGGTGAGTTTTTTCGAGTTTGCAATCTCACGTGAGTTTTAACAGTGATAAGAGAGAACTCACTTCCAAACTCACTCGAGTAAATTTGCGGGATGAAAAATATGCCTAAACTCACGTGAGTTTGCAAACTCACACAAGCTCGATTGTTATTAAATTTACCCCTCAGACTTTGGGAGGCCAAGCGTAAGCAGTCCTCTGTCTATGCTCCAGCCTTTAGCAGTATGTCACAAACACAATAACCTTTTGCAGGTGACACACTATGCATGGTCAGAGGACTGTATAAATCCATACATCCAGAGACCAAGGGCCCTATTTATCACAAGCCGCATCTCAGATGTGTATGTGATGAGAGAAATTTGCCAGGATTTGCAATGCGATATTTGAATACAATACAAAGATGTATAAAATATCGTATGCAGGGTCAGCGCTTGCGAGAAAGCTCTGTCCCTCCGAATCCTCTCTGAACACTTCTCAGGGTATTTTTTGGAAAGAAATTAAACTGCGCATGCGCCGCTGCCGGCTCATCAATCACTTATGTACATTATATTTTGTATAGTGAGTTGTTTGAAATGTATATTGGTCACAAAAATGCCAACTGGATTGTGAATTTCTGTGTGTTATATATTGACTAATAAGAGACTCGGGGGCCTATTCATCAAACAATAAATGGCCCGGTAACCATGTGGAAACCGGAGCATTCATCATCAGGGGTCCCAAATGGAACACCTGATATTCAACAAACTCCAAAAACTGAAAGTTTTTGGAGTTTGCTTGCGAGAACAAGCACAATGTTCAGATGACGCGCGTTCTCGGATCCACTCTCCTGCCTTTGAGAAGGAGTTTCCGGGGATGCGTAGAGGGATCTGAGCGGATCCCTCTGCCGCCTTCTACTACCTCCACGGCGGCTTTGCGCATGCGTGAACTCAGGGCATACATCACAGCCACACCGCCCGGGGGGGGAGGCAAGTAATGCAGCTACTACTGCAGCTAGGCTACTACTCCGCGGATATAACTGCTTTTCGGAGCAGCTGTCTCCTCACCGGAGCAATGATTAATTGCTCCGGTGTAAAGTTTCCCCCGCTGCGAATTGGATATGTAAGTATCCCTCGCTGTGAGATGATTACTTAACATCGGGGGCCATACGAATAGGCCCCTCTGTATTGTGATTGGATAACTAGAATAATTTCTGTATTGTAATATAGTGGTCACTAGAATAGGTTCTGCATTGCAAGTTGGTCATATGCAGCCAATGTTGTGTATGTGTATAGTTCTTCAAAATAACAATTTTCCATATGTTACATAACATCTATATTATACAACCATTTTAATTGCAGCTCGCTGCCAGGAGAGCCATGGGCCTCTGGCTACTTAACTGTGTTTGCTCCCGAGGGCAAACGTTGCCAGCCTCTACTGAGTCTACTCTATAGAGACGTCATTGCATCCTTTGCACTAAAGCCTGCATTCCCATGAGTATTGTGTCAACTGCTTCCATTAGATGACAGGTGCTTCCAAAACTATCTCTCAAATTAGAAAACTGCAAGAAACATCTCTTTGAAATCTGTATATACTAGGCAGTCCATGATTTACCATTGGGCTGATTAGGAAGAAAAACCTGCTGTTCTCAAAGTGACTGCCAGATAACTGTGACCATATAACTTACTGCTAAAACATTTACTTTGTACACATTTGCTGCAGCACCATCTGGGTCAGCTAGAGGGCTGCATGTGATCATCTTTAGAGTCTTCCTCACATTCCTTATGCTGGGCATACACTATACAATTATGTGATACCCCACTAGAGGGTTGGGTGTTGGGATTGGTGCATTCCCATGGGAGCATGTATGCCCTAGCGTTGGGGTGTATTGGTGTCAGTGGGCACTGGAGTGGCGGGTGCGGGAGCCGGCATGAGTGTGGGGATGCTGGAGCAACACGTGCTCAGTTGCACAGTGTCCCGCGGGCCCAGCAGTAAACATCCGGGTACAAGAGCACCGGAGTTAAATAGGTGGACTGACCGTTGGTGGGGTCGGTTGGGGAGATCCTCTGGAGGTGACTGTGCGGCTGGGGTGCGGAAAGCGGAGCTGTGCTGGAGATCTCAGTGCGGTGGTTCACCCTGCATCTCGGCGGCCATTAGGTGGGTGGAACCAGGCTTGTTGATCCGCCTCCCGATCGATCACTAACAGCCGGGGGTGGAAGCACAGCTGTCTATCAGCGACCGGAGGGGACTGACGGGCGTGGCCTGGTGAGAGGAGGCGGACTCCGGACTCCAATAGAGCTGGAGGGGAGTGTCTAGCTTCCAGTGAGTGACAGCAGGAGCTGTCACTGCTTCTGCATGGAATCCCTGCTGATTGAAGGGGAGATAACAGGCTCTGATCTGTGAGTACTAGGGGACGAATTACTTTACTCCTCCTACTGCAGCATTTGTTAGAAGATACAGGAGATAACATTCAGAGACTGAGAAATAATTACCTAGGCAAAAGCAGACTAGAAATTATTAGGCAGTGATATAGAGACTATTTTATAATCACTTCTCCGCATATATGAGCCCCAAAAGTAACAGAAAACTTCTTCACTGAACAAAGCCAGGATAGTAGTGCTCGGATAACCCCTTGTTAGCCAGAAGGTAGAGAGTTACTGTGAAATATCTTCATAGCAGGAGAGAACTGTTTAACAAGCCACACACACGCAGTGATCAAATTCACACCGGAAAGATTTAATAACATTAAGTTGAGCTCAGGATTGTTAGAACCGTAATAACTTGACATTATTATTAAGCACGATATCAGCTGTCAGGAAGCTCAGGATTCAGTTAATATTCTTCAGTTTGTCAAACTGTCCATTACCTCAACTGTGCACCACCGACAGCAAATTGGCCAATAAGTGTAGACTTTAAGGGAGAGTTACATTAGTCCGGACTAAGGTTTAAAGTTAACGATAAGTTGAGTTAGAAATATTCATTGTTATCTTATTGGTATCTTATTGTTATCTCTACTACTAGTAGATAGTTAGCAAGGTAAAATTGAAAGTGGAAGAATGTTTATTTATGAAGCAATGTTATTTGGAAATGACATGTATTGTTATTGTTAATTCTGTCACATGATAACTTTTCCATTCATAGCTCCAGTTCCGGAGTTCCTGTCTAATAAAACTGATTATTGTAAAGCGTTACCTACTTTACTTGTGTGTATATTGTTTAAAATATATTCATTGTTGGAAGTGTAAAGTGTTATTTACAGTGTTAGAGAATTTTGAAATTCACCTCTCTGTCCAAGAGAAGAGATTAGTACAACCCTCGGTGAGTGACAAAAAATTGGCGTCCCCGAACAGGATTAACAGAACAGAAGGTGAAGGAAAAGCTTAATATAGCATGTCGATAGGAGATTAATCAAACGTGCGTCCAGCCATGGCTAATATTAACCCCATTACATTGCCCTATTATTTTGGGGCCCCATGGCTCCCCACGTTCTCGGGAGATATAGGCGGGATAAATTCGAATGTATATAGAGAATTTAAAACGAAGATTCAGTCTATGTTCCGCCTGTACCCACTATCTGAGCAGCAGAAAGTAGAGATTGTAATCGGTCAACTTAAACGATCAGCATTAAGGGAGGTGACCTCTTGGCCTCCAGAAGAAAAAGATACTGTAGATAAAATATTTCAGAGATTAGCAACAACATTTGATGTTAATACAATAGCAGAGTTAAAGTCTCGGTTCTATGCTCGAAAACAACAGCCCAGAGAATCACTTCGAGACTTTGCGTTAAGTCTACAAGAAGCTTTACGATCTATTCAAGAAATTGACGATACGGAAATGAGAAGAGTAAACGAAACACTAGTAAATCAGTTTATAGAAGGGACCAGCTGTGAAACTGTTAGAGCTCAGTTACGTCTCTTGCAGATGCAAATGCCTAATAGTGAATTTCTGGATTTTAAGGAAGCAGCCATTAAGATGGTCGGCCATACTCATGTTAAAGAAACATCTTTCCCTGAAATGCCGGGATACCAAGAACGAAACTTCGATTCTGCAACTAATTATTGTACTTCAAAGCGCACAGACTCAAGCACCAGACCCTATTAATGCACTAAAGGGACAGATGGAGGAACTTACCTTGGGCGTGACTGAAATTAGTAAAGGACTACAGAAGTTAATCCAACGTCAACCTCAAGAGCAATTTGAATCCAGCTGGTGAAAAGAGAGACGTAGATCTCAGAATGACTGGTGGGAACCACCTCAAGGGAGAGGGCGTAGACCAACTGACCGCTTTGATTCGCAGGGAAGGCCTATTTGTCGGAGATGTAACCGAAGTGGCCATGTGGAGCGGGTGTGTAACCGAGAGACTTTAAACGCCAGCACCCCGAGGCCGGAGACCACTCCTCGGGGGGAACAGATGGAATAGGTCCGCGTCGAGAAGATTGGTGGCCCCGTTATGTGGGACAATGCCCCGTTATCAGAATCCAAATTGATGGGATTGAAGTTCCTGCCACCCTTGACACCGGATCTCAAGTAACAACCATTCAATTAAAGACCTTTCAACAACTGTGGGGTGAGAAAGAAGTGATTCCCCCACCACCTGCTTGGATGCAATTAATGGCCAGCAATGGGATGAGTATTGCCTACCAAGGGTACTGTGAAGCCAATATCAAGATCGGAAAAGTTAATCTATCACGGCAAGGTTGTATTATCACAAAAGTAGATGATGATACTATGCCGCCTATTATAATAGGGATGAACGTACTACAAAATTGTTTAGAGGAACTAATCACTGCTCTGACAACGGAGCTGTCCAATGCATCCCCTGTAGCTCGACAGGTTATGCAAAAGACCATTAAAGTTCTTAAAAATCAGAAGCAGTTTGTCAGCCCCACAGGAGATGTTGGAAAAGTAAGAATTACGGACCGAAGACCAGTGATCTTACATCCTAACACAGAAACCATAGTTTGGGGAAAAGCTCGTTGTGGCCCTCAAGGAAGAAGCTATTATGCTTTAGTGGAACCTTGTATTATTTCTTCCAGAGATGATGTGGTAGTAGCCCGTGCTCTATTCACTGTAGAGAAAGGAAGAGTTCCGATGAGGATTCTCAATCCTCATGATTATACAGTGAAGTTATATCGTAACCATGCAGTGGCAAAATTGACCTGGACTACATTCCAAGATGTAATTGACCCTGTTCCAGACACAATTCAAATGAGCATAACAGCTGAGAAGAACTAAGGAAGTGAAAAAGAGTTTGCATGGTGGGAGGAGATTGAAGTCGGGGACCACGACACAATAGAAGAACTGAAACAAGGTGTTTTGCGTATAGTGAAGGAGAATTCCGTCACTTTCAGCAAGAACCCATCCGATTTTGGGAGAGTCGTCCATATTCAACATCATATTCCGACGGAAGACGCCCCTCCCATTAGGGAGCGACACCGACCTCTGGCACCAGCATTGTATCAGCCGGTCCGTAAAATGTTAGAAGAGATGAAAGCCACGGGAGTTATACGAGAAAGCCATAGCCCGTGGGCAGCACCTATGGTCCTTGTGAAAAAGAAAGATGGGAGTCTACGTTTTTGTGTAGATTACCGGAAATTGAATCAAATTACCCATAAAGATGCCTATCCATTGCCCAGAATAGAGGAGTCTTTAACAGCACTGAAATCAGCAACCTATTTCTCGACACTCGATTTAACAAGTGGATAATGGCAAATCCCAATGGCACCTGAAGATAGGAAAAAAACAGCATTCATTACTCCAATGGGATTGTATGAATTTGATCGGATGCCCTTCGGCCTATGTAATGCCCCGGGAACTTTTCAAAGACTGATGGAACACTGTTTGGGCCACAAGAACTTCGAAATGGTCTTATTGTATTTAGATGACATCATAATCTACTCAAAGACTTACCATGAACATCTACAGCACCTCCGGGAGGTTTTCATCAGGCTGGCAGAATACGGCCTCAAAGTAAAGCCTTCCAAATGTCATCTCTTGAAGACCAGTGTACAATACCTTGGGCATGTTGTGAGCGAAGAAGGAGTTACCCCGGATCCAGAGAAAATTTCAGCCGTTCGAGATTGGCCAGTTCCAAGGACTCTTAAAGAAGTACGCAGATTCCTGGGGTTTGTCGGATATTATAGGAGGTTCGTGAAGAAGTTTGCTGAGATTGCAGCCCCTCTGCATGAACTACTCCGTGGAATCTCTAATATTAAGCACAGTAAAAATGCCCCAGTGGTTTGGACAGAGGTGCAGCAGGCCGCATTCGATCAACTAAAACATCTGTTGACTGAAACGCCAGTGTTGGCCTACCCTGATTATAGTCAGCCCTTCCTTCTACACACCGATGCCAGTAACCAGGGATTAGGAGCTGTTCTATCTCAGATGCAGAATGGACAAGAGCGTGTCATCGCTTATGCCAGTAGAAGCTTAAGAAGGACTGAACGTAATGACTCCAATTATAGCGCTTTTAAGCTAGAATTTCTGGCTTTGGTCTGGGCCGTCACCGAGAAATTTAAATATTACTTGACGGCCACCCCTTTTATAGCTTTTACAGACAACAACCCGCTGTCCCATCTGCCAACTGCCCATCTGGGAGCACTGGAACAATGGTGGGCATCGCGATTGGCCAACTACCAATTTACCATTAAATATAGAAGTGGGCAAAGTAATCTTAATGCAGACGCGTTGTCACGACTTCCTCACGAGGGCAAAAGAGAAGAGGAGAAAGATCAGTGGGAGGAAGTGGAGATGCCAGCCTTCTACGCATTATTCACCCATCAGCAATCAGTGTCAGCAAAAGTTAATTCCCCATCTAAGGGTAAATGTCAAGAAATGGCTAAAAAAGAACCTCCTGTGGAGTGGAGACAGCTACAGGAAGAGAGTCCACTACTTTCTCAACTAAAGACTCTCTTACACTCTAGAAGGATTTTAACAAAACAAGAGAGACTGGACACGGATCCTGAACTTATGAAGCTGTGGAGACAGAGAGAGCGCCTTCGGATTCAAAGGGGTCTCTTAATCCGCCGTAGTGTCAACCCTAAAACACACTGTCCTACCACTCAGATTATCATACCTCGTGAAAAGACCCACTTCCTTCTTCAGGCATATCATAACCAGTCGGGTCATTTCGGTACCCAAAAATTGGAAGCACACTTACGTAAGCGGTACTTCTGGATTGGCATGCGTGAAGATATCGAAAGATGGTGCAAAAATTGTCTCAACTGTGCCATTCGAAGGCAATCACGGATTAACCAGAAAGCATCATTACATCCCATCGTCAGCAGTCATCCTCTGGAATTAGTATGCATTGATCATGTGAAATTGGAGGCCAGTCGAACCGGATATCAGTATGCGCTAACAATGATAGATCATTTTTCCAAATTTGCAGTGGCTCTCCCTGTTCGAGATTTATCAGCCAAAACAACAGCTGAGATATTTTGGAGGGCATTGGTGCGCCCCTACGGATATCCGGAAAATATCTTAACAGATCAGGGACCCGCATTCGAGTCAAAATTGTTCAAAGAATTGTGTGACTTATACGGATGCAGAAAATTGAGGACTACTGCCTACCACCCGCAGTGTAATGGCCTATGTGAAAGGATGAATCAGTCCTTGATAAATATGCTGAGAGTTATCCCATCGCCGGAACGACAGGAGTGGCCTACACTACTGACAGAGATCACCTTTCTCTACAATAATACAGAGCACAGTTCGACTGGATACACGCCGTTCTATTTACTGTTCGGACGGGAAGGCAAATTGCCAGTGGATGTAAGATTAGAAGTACCTCAAGAGGTTGCTCAGGAACTAATTCCACAGACTGACTGGGTAAAAGAGCACAGACGAAGATTGAAAGCGGCGCAAACTATTGTAGGCCGAAGAATGGACCAGGTGCGACAGAGACAAGCTGAACATTATAATGAAAACGCTTTGGCCACACCTTTGGTTATTGGTGATACTGTTTTGAAGAAAAACAACCAACGATGTAGCAAACTGGATAGTCATTGGGAAAAAAACCCTTACGTTGTAACTGAGATACCAAGACCTGATATTGCTGTATACCGAATCACCAAGAATGATGGACGTTACTCTCTGGTGGTCCATCGAAACCAACTTAAGAAATGCATCCATTCGGCCCCTTTACAAGAAGATGAGAAAGACAATGAGTACAATGAGGCAGAGAGGTTGACGTTAATAACTGGACAACCCCTTGATGTTACCCTAATTAACCCCATGCATATGTTGTGGCCTGTTGTGGGGAATATTCTAAGTCCTGCTAGTAAGGAATTTACTCCCATGTCAGATGTTTCAGAGTGTGATGTGTCAATAGAGAGTCATGTTATCTCAGATCCTACATCTGTGATGAGAAGGTCAGAACGAACTACCAAAGGAATTCTACCTCTCAGATACAGATGCTAAAATTCCTACTTTTAATGGTAACATTCTGATACAAATTGTATGATATGATTATATGTATTCCTTGTAAATATGTTTCATGAAAAATATGTGAACAAACTATTCTTTAATGAACTTTGACAATTGATAGTTGCGTGATGACACGCAAAATTCAAGCAAGGAAGTATGTGATACCCCACTAGAGGGTTGGGTGTTGGGATTGGTGCATTCCCATGGGAGCATGTATGCCCTAGCGTTGGGGTGTATTGGTGTCAGTGGGCACTGGAGTGGCGGGTGCGGGAGCCGGCATGAGTGTGGGGATGCTGGAGCAACACGTGCTCAGTTGCACAGTGTCCCGCGGGCCCAGCGGTAAACATCCGGGTACAAGAGCACCGGAGTTAAATAGGTGGACTGACCGTTGGTGGGGTCGGTTGGGGAGATCCTCTGGAGGTGACTGTGCGGCTGGGGTGCGGAAAGCGGAGCTGTGCTGGAGATCTCAGTGCGGTGGTTCACCCTGCATCTCGGCGGCCATTAGGTGGGTGGAACCAGGCTTGTTGATCCGCCTCCCGATCGATCACTAACAGCCGGGGGTGGAAGCACAGCTGTCTATCAGCGACCGGAGGGGACTGACAGGCGTGGCCTGGTGAGAGGAGGCGGACTCCGGACTCCAATAGAGCTGGAGGGGAGTGTCTAGCTTCCAGTGAGTGACAGCAGGAGCTGTCACTGCTTCTGCATGGAATCCCTGCTGATTGAAGGGGAGATAACAGGCTCTGATCTGTGAGTACTAGGGGACGAATTACTTTACTCCTCCTACTGCAGCATTTGTTAGAAGATACAGGAGATAACATTCAGAGACTGAGAAATAATTACCTAGGCAAAAGCAGACTAGAAATTATTAGGCAGTGATATAGAGACTATTTTATAATCACTTCTCCGCATATATGAGCCCCAAAAGTAACAGAAAACTTCTTCACTGAACAAAGCCAGGATAGTAGTGCTCGGATAACCCCTTGTTAGCCAGAAGGTAGAGAGTTACTGTGAAATATCTTCATAGCAGGAGAGAACTGTTTAACAAGCCACACACACACAGTGATCAAATTCACACCGGAAAGATTTAATAACATTAAGTTGAGCTCAGGATTGTTAGAACCGTAATAACTTGACATTATTATTAAGCACGATATCAGCTGTCAGGAAGCTCAGGATTCAGTTAATATTCTTCAGTTTGTCAAACTGTCCATTACCTCAACTGTGCACCACCGACAGCAAATTGGCCAATAAGTGTAGACTTTAAGGGAGAGTTACATTAGTCCGGACTAAGGTTTAAAGTTAACGATAAGTTGAGTTAGAAATATTCATTGTTATCTTATTGGTATCTTATTGTTATCTCTACTACTAGTAGATAGTTAGCAAGGTAAAATTGAAAGTGGAAGAATGTTTATTTATGAAGCAATGTTATTTGGAAATGACATGTATTGTTATTGTTAATTCTGTCACATGATAACTTTTCCATTCATAGCTCCAGTTCCGGAGTTCCTGTCTAATAAAACTGATTATTGTAAAGCGTTACCTACTTTACTTGTGTGTATATTGTTTAAAATATATTCATTGTTGGAAGTGTAAAGTGTTATTTACAGTGTTAGAGAATTTTGAAATTCACCTCTCTGTCCAGAAGAAGAGATTAGTACAACCCTCGGTGAGTGACAATTATCTGTCAGATATCTGTCCAATCTGGCTTGTTGGAATGAAAACCTGGTAATGTATGGGAGCAATTGACAGTCGACCATTTGCTCACGACACTGGAAAACAGACAAAAATGGTTGTTCAGACAAATTGGTTAAAACACACAAATTTAACCAATTTGAACAATTGTTTTTTGTCCGTTTTCCAGTGTTTAAAACTATATGATCGACTGTCATTTGCTCCCATACATTACCAGGTTTTCATTCCAACCAGCCAGATTGCACAGATATCTGGCAGATAATTGTATAGTGTATGCCCTGCATCAGAAGCCATAGGGGCTGATTCTGAGTCACACAGATGAACCGTCAGTCGCATCATCGAAATTTGCAGCAGCCCTGTGGCAGATGCAGCTTCTCCGTCTGGTGTAAATAGGCGCTTCCTGTCCGCATCGTAGATCCGAGTGTTGCTTCCTAAAACACAGCATTGGATATTCTGCAAGACCATTGGCAATCTGAGTAACCCTGAGGTTACTCAGATTGCCCCTCGCAGCTCCTTAGCCAACCAAGGCCAGGAAGTCTACGTCGGCAGACCCTGACCTCAGCAATCCCAGAAGAAGCCTTGTAGTTGAAATGACCATGTCACATCCCTGAGGTTTTGTGAAATTTGGAGCAGTGCCCTTGGGATTAGCTTGGTATGTTAGAGAGTAGTGGAAGCCTGAGGTTTGAAAAAAACTACTACTAATCTAGACCACTACAAGCAGGATATGTATGAGTGCTTGAACAAACAGATATAATATAGTCTTTAGGTGAATACTGGATAGAGTGCCTGAAGCATGACTGGTATAGTCTCTTGAAGATACTGTATTCAGAACTGTAGGCAGCAGAGACAGGCAGAAGACCATAGCGAAGTGCTGTAAGGCCGGTGTCAACCAGCAGGAGATGATGATACTGGAGTGCTGCACAGTACTGGAGTAGGATGTAGAATTGTAGATGGATGCACAAGTGTGTAGTGGGACACCTGCTGGAATGGGTGCAAAGTGCAGAACAGCCCAGATGGTAGATGCTTGGATGGATGCAGACTGAATGGTAGCTGGCGTCGGCCATAGAGTCTAAATTAGTATGCACTAGAATGCAGAACACTGGTGGCTGAGACAGATGCAAATACTCTTTGTAAGCAAAGGATACTGATGCAGAAAGTGGAATAGAGCTGGAAGCCACTGCGGCCATGAGACTGAGTGTTGTTCTGGCAATGAACTGAACACAGGAGATGATTTAAATAGTGCGCTTCCAGTGCCTATTTGCTGAGCAGGTTATGTCAGCGCAGCTGCTGGAATTTGGTTGGCAGATGCAGTCAAGTGAAATAAATACAAGATGGCCATGCCCATGCTGCGACACAGTGAGAACTTACAGGAGGGTAAATGCCAGGCACACATGCAGCAGTGCCAGTGCAGGTGTCAGAGATGCCAGATGTTTGGAGGGCATAGAGGGTAATGACATGACACCGTGGGACCAAGTAACTGGGGCTAAGACCCCGATGTGTGATAGATCCATTTTGTGCTAGTTTGGGAGGCTCTTTACTGTGGAAGTTACTAAATTATTCCCAAGAATTAAATATTCCAGCACCATTATTGATAGTTGATCTAGACAGCCATACCTCCTACACTTGTTTTGAAAGTGAAGACCCCATACCCCGCTGTCCGTATTTGTGGAAGAAAATTTAAAAAATCTAAAATGGAACCAGGGGCGGTTTGGGATGGAAAACCAGCCCGGGAAATGTATGGAAGCAGCCCTAATTGGGGCGTGGTCTGATGAGGGGGCGCGGTCTATCGTGGGGGGCGGAATCCCTCCTCATAGGGCCTGATTCTGAGTTGGCCGCAGTTGCTCCCTTCCTTGAGTCTTTTGCTTCAAATTCGTCTGTGACTTTATTCTAATGCCACTAATAGTATCTACAGAGGCTGCAGTCATGCTTTGTATGTCTTTAGATGTCACCATTGAAACTTTCACCAGCCCTATGCTAGGTGCAGATCATCCGTTTGAGCGTGGCCTCCAATGTGAGCAAATCAGAGTCTCTGTACACAGCGACTTTCAGCGACACACCTACAACTCTAGAGTAACATAACCATACTGCGCTATGTCTGCATCTAATAAGCCAAAAACCTGTAACGGCCCAGGAATGCCCATCACATTTGTAATTCACTTTATGTCAGACTCCTACACCAGGCCATACAGAGCAAAGCACACAGGCACCGGCTATTAACCCGAATGCGTGGGAGCTTGTAGCCACTGCCTGATTGGAGCTGCGCTCCGATCACTGTAGCCACCACCCGGCAGACATGTGAGCATGGGACTGACCCAGCAAGAACTTTCCTGCTTTTTAAGTGGCCCAATCCGCCCCCGCATATATTCAATTATTATTAAGTATTGAAACCAATCTCAGATAATTTTTGCACCGGGTGCGCTGTGCATCACGGTGGTTGATTGTTTTTTTTAGGAGTGCCTTCCTATAGAGTGTGTGTATGTATAATTATATATATATATATATATACATATATATATATACACACACATATATATATATATATATATATATATATGACTGGACCTCTCTGATAAATACAACTCCTTGGGTGGCCTCAGTAGTAATATGGACAGGCTTAAATAAAGAATGTGGCACTCCAAGATTCTTGTAAATAATCATACGTGTTGGCATACACCACCTGGTTTCAGAGCCCCTGTGGCTGTTTTTCAAGGTAATCAAGTAAACATAGCCACAGGGACTCTGAAACGTTTATGCCAATACATTAATGATTATTTACAAGAATCTTGTAGCGCAGTCTCTATTTAAGCATATCCTGTATATATGCTCTGTGCCCTCCTCTCTGCTGTGGTGTTGCCTCCCCCTGAACCCTCTTCTCTAGTGTTTGGCTAGTGACCAGGGCAGTTTCTATCCCATCTGGCTCCCAGTGTGAGCATTTTATATATTTTTTTTAAAGCAAGATAAACAGGTCCACATTAAATATGGACCGAAACGTCAACAGGTCTATATACAGTGATGATTGCTTTGTGAAATAAACCTTGCTGGCTTAAAATTATCTATATATAATTTAATTAAACATTAAAATGAGTAAATAATTTAACTTATATACTTAATATAATGCAGCCCCCCTCCCTCCTCCATCAAAGCAGTGACAGCCAGACAGGTGGGTTAACATCAGCCCTCACCTTGATTCTAAATAATGTGAGCGTCCTAGCAGGAGGATCAGCTCTTCTTCATTGGCAGATTAGCACAGTGACAGTGCTGAAGCACATGCTGCAGGAGGGCGGGCAGATATGCGGTGCCGGTGTGATGTCATCATGCCACTTTGCGCAGCCAGAGGAGGCGGAGCTGGAGATTGACAGCGTTGCAATAGTTCGGGGGGGTGCTCCATGCAATTGGACAGCTCGCCTACCACCAGAAACGGCCCTGCTAGTGACTGACCTCCATGGGGATTTCCGGAGTTCTAGTAACCGGTGGCATTCGCAGCCGCTCCCCTGAATCCTGGACTGGTGCCAGTTCTGCGGCTGCTCCGCCCTCTGCCCCATTCCCGGCTCCTGCGCTGGTGAGCGAGGTGGCTGCTTGACCTGGAGGTAGAGCCGTGAGGTATCACTCACGTGCTCCGCAATGGCCCATGGGAGGAGCTGCTGCAGCCCTCCCGCAGCCATTTCACATTTACTGCTGAATGAGCTTCTGCGCATGTGCAGAAGCTCGTTCATGACTACTGCCCGATCACTGTAGCAGCCGGCAGCGCAGCCAGCCGGTGGTCAGTGACAGTGTAAAGCAGCCCAGCAGAGGAGAGAAGGGACCGGCCCAGCGGGAACTATCCCGCTGTCCCGGTGGCCCAATCCGCCCCTGAATAGAACACACTGAGGTAAAGTAAAAGGCTAAGTGCAACAAATCACACCAAATATGTTTCTTGCATAGGCAGATAAGGTTCCCTGTGAATTAAGTAGGACAAGGTGCCAAACTTGCCTTGCGGCTGGCGGTATATCATACTGATTCCCTGCATATATATTTTCTTTTAAAAGGAAACTGCCCCTTTTATGCTATTAGCTTGCACAACTTAGGTGTAAGAAAGCAGCACTAAATGACAGCTTATCACTCCTGATTGATCATCTTGCTGGGTTGGATTTTCTGCTCTATAGGTAGGCCTAACTTTCCAGAATTTTGGGTGTAATTGTGCAAAATAGGCTCGGAAGGTCTACAGTAAATTTCAACTCTAACCTCTACCCTGTATACAGGGCCGTAAAGAGCCCAGCTGGGCCCAGGTAACGGAGGGGGCATGGCCTAATCGCGGAAGGCATGGCCACGCCCCCTTGACAAAAAAAAAAGAATAAATCACTTTTGCAGCACCGCATAGCGGCACTGCGCGCCGGGGAGGGGGGCGCTGTAAGCCCCCCAGTCCGGTGCTAAGCAGGGTGTGCGCGGAGAGTGTGATCGCTCCCCCCACAGCCATAGGAGACTGCTACGGCTGCTGCAGCAGCTGCGAGCAGTCTCGCACTGCAGCCCAGCACAAGCTGTGTGCTGAGCTGCTGTGAGGAAGGGAGGGGGGCGACGCCGGGTCCCTCTAGCAAGCCCGGGCCCTGGTAAACTGTACCCGCTCCCCCCCCCCCCTCTTGGCGCCAATACCTGTATATGACCATTAATTAGGAACACTCAATATTAGAATTAACCAACATGAATGCTTTACCTGCTAATTTTTGGGAGGCCAGAAATAAGCAGTCCTCTCTCTACGGTCCAGCCTCCACAAGTGTGTCACAAACACAAAAATCTTTTCGTTAGGACTGCTGACATCAGCCAGATGATATGCATTGTAAGCCCAGGTCCCCAAAAAAGTAAAGGTACATGCTAAATAGAATGTAATTCAGAGTGCATCTAATCAACAGTTAAATGCAGGATAACAGGATAACAGCTATATTTATAAAACATTGCCCCCTATGTCTATTTTGAACATTATACACTAAAATAAAGAAAAGATCAGTAGAGCATGCTTTGGATAAACAACACATGTCACATTTTTATGTACAGCACATTTCTGTATTGCTACATTTATTAACCTCCAACGTGAACTTAACCAATTTATAGCTCTATCTATAATCACTGATAAACATTTTGCTTTATAAACCAAAACATTTTTTTTCCTCTAATGTGCAGACAAGCATCAGATAAGACTCCCTTTATGACTCCCCGGCTGCATATTTGCTGTTTATCTTTGCACACGATCTGTCGTACGATCGATCGTGTGCCTCACGCACTCATCAGGAAAAAGTCATTGAAATGACATGAATGGACGCACGATGCATCACATGCACAAAATCAATGGTACGATCTGCACATGATATGATGGATTATATGGGCTGCACATCTGATCATACGATCCGTTTTAGGAGCTGCCGGAGTGCGCATCGGATCGTATCCTATTCAAAAAACACACAATTCCACACGATCCATCGTACGACTCATTGAAAATCGGCCAATCGGCCCGAAATCGTGCATGTCTATGGCCAGCATTAATGTATAAATTGTTTTATCACATTGAAGTGTCTTGGTGGTCACATAAGATTAGGTAACAAACCCATGTTTGACGTGAAGTGACGGATGGTAATTTGTGGATCTGCATTATATAGTAGCCTCCAGTACGGGGTCAGCACTGTATAATGGTCATTGTACTATATTTTATACAGTGGTCTGTAGAATGCTGTCTGAATTGTATACTGATGACAAGGACACTCTCGGAAGTATATATTGATCATTAAGATGTTCACTGTATTGATCATTAAGAGGATATCTGTGTTGTATAATGGTAACTAGAATAATCTCTGTATTGAATTATAACATTAGAATAAGCTCTCCATAACATATTGGTGATATGCAGTGTCGGACTGGCACATGAAGGGCCCACCTGGGGAATCAGTGTTAGGGGCCCATGCTTACAGGCTGCGTTCATCAACCAGGGGGGGTGTGGCCAGCCACCACATATGCTTGGCTAATCATTAGGCAAATCTTGGTGTCGTTTCTATAGAAGAGAACCAAGCCCCCATGTTGATCAGTGGTCCTGCTCTGCCAGATAACTGACTGTCTAATAGAGTAACAATCTATAATTTGAGGTCTGGAACCTGACACCCAGAGGAGGAAGGGGGGGATCACAGGCAGTGGGGCCCACAAGGGATTTCCCCTGTACCCCTGTGGGCCAGTCCAACCCTGGTGATATGGAGCCATGTTGTATCTACATATAGCTCTTCAACATAATCGTTTTTAATATATTACGTTGTCTGTGTAAATCACATCTATATTAGAAAACTCAAACAAACAGGGTTTTAGCAAGGTCCATTCTTTATTTGCATTTGCTGCTAGGAGAACCTGGGGCCTTGGGCTAATTAATTGTGTTTGCTCCCCAGGCCAAAAGTTGCCAGCCTCTTCTTTATAGAGATGTCATTGCATCCTTTTGCACTAATAGCCTGCATTCTCATAAATATTGCATCAGCTTCCTCTATTGGATGACAAGTGCTTCTTCAACTAGTTCTCCAATTCTAAAACTGAAAGAAATCCATTTGAAAGGTTGTATACATTGAGGGAAGAAAGTTTAATCTGCTTTATAAATGTTGATTATGTATTTCAAACGTTGTGCATTTCTATTATTCAAATATCAGTGATTTTGTATTTTTTTTAAAAAATTTAATCTGGAAATAAGAAACACACATTTTATGTGAGATTAATAAAGTGTGCAACATAGTGGGTAATTATGGGAGGAATACCTTACTCGTTTTTACTAGCACAAATAAGTGGTTATTCTGCCCAGATAACCCACATAGTATTAGCACTAGAGGTTGCCTTCCGTCTAAGTAAATCTCCTTCATTGTCCATGATGTTATCGTAAACATTTATGAACTGCAGAGAGTGTGGACATATATGTGTTTATATACTGTAAGTGCACTAACATGTACAACTAGAGCATTTTGTGGCTCCCATACATTTATTGTCTTTTTAACTATCTCTGGATATGAATTTGTACCTAGCTTAGCAGGTTCACCTAAAAAAGAAAAATGTTTCTGATTTAATGATCAAATGCTCTGTTTACAATTGGTGTCTTAAATTAATAATGACAAATGATGAGACATCTAGACTGTCCTTTTTTGCTGTTTATTTTAAATCTGGGCAATTTTTATTTTGTTTTAAGTAAAATAATAACATAAAACATTAATATAGAAAAGGGCCGTCATTTACAAGTTTAAGGGCATATGTATCAAAGCTTGATGTGAGATAAAATTGTGAAATATGTATCACCAAAAAATCAGCTCCAAACTACAATTTCTTAAACACAGCCTGCAAAATGTAAGTTAGCAGCTGCTTGGTTGGTGATATATATCTCACAATTGTATCTCACATCAAGCTTTGATACATATGCCCCTTAATGTGTTGCTAATAAACAGGAACAGTGAGTATTTAGAGCAAGGGGAAAAAAAAGAGAGATTCGCTATGTGCTTATCTGGAGCATAAGAGACTAGATGGGAGCTGTTCATGCTAGAGAGGTCACCACTCTCCCCTAGGGACAGAAGAAGTATAGATAAGATTTAGCTTGCACTCACCTATGGAAATATGAGGGCTGGGTGGTGAGTGTGCAATAGTAATGACAGTGATAGGTTGGATTAGAATTAAATGATTTATATTTAGCCCATGTACGTATAAAGTCAACTTAGTGGGACAGACATACGAGGGTTGTTCAAAAAGTAATGCCTAAATGCTCATAACTCTGAAATAATAAGCAACATTTCTTTGAAACTTTGTCAGTTTGTAGTTTAATATGTCTGCTAACTATATATGTAGTTTTGTTTAGGTAGTCCAAGAAATACCATGGAATCAAAGATGAAACAAAGAGCCGTCATTGAATTTCTGGAAAAACAAGGCTACAGTGCTACAGAAATCCACAGAAGACTGAAAAAAGTGTATGGTGAGAGTACAATTGACTATAACAATGTCAGAAGGTGGATGAAGAGTTTTCAATTGGGATAATCATCAGTGTGCGACAAACCTCATGGTGGCAGACCATCAACTGCAGTGACAGCAGAGAACCGACACAAAGTCGATGCCATGATTCAGAAAGACCATTGTGTGAGCATCAGAGATATCAGTGATGAACTTGAATGTAGCCATGGCACTTTAGAAACACTAATCAATGATTTGGGATATCGTAAAGTGTGTGCTAAATGGGTTCCAAAGCAATTAACCAGGGATCATAAGGCCCAGAGGGTGGAAGTGTGCAATGACCTTTTGACCATCTTTGAAGCCAACCCTGAGATGTTTTTGGAACATGTCATTACAGAAGATGAGACCTGGGTATTCCTTTACGACCCAGAAACAAAGGCCAAATCAAAGCATTGGAAACACCCAAGTTCACCTAGGCCAAAAAAGTTTAAATCACAGCGATCCGTAAACAAAGTCATGGCCACATTCTTCTGGGATTGCTGAGGTGTTATTCTCATCGATTACTTGGAGCAAAACCAATCAATCAATAGTGATCGATACATTATTACACTTAAGAAGCCATCCACAAAAAAAGGTCAACAATTCGTCTGTCAAATGTCATCTTACACCACGACAATGTCAGACCTCACACTTCGATGGCAACATCTGCGGCCATTGCCAAAATGGGGTGGGCAATAATGCCATATCCACCATACAGTCCTGATTTGGCCCCTTCTGACTTTCATCTGTTTGGCCCTCTCAAATACTGTCTCCATGGTCAACATTTTGAAGACATAAAGGTTGTTAAAAACGCCATATGTTCCTGGGTCAAACACCAACCACTGGAATTTTTCCAAAGTGGATTCACAGCTTGGGTTGAGAGGTGGAGAAAATGTCTGAGGGCTGATGGTGATTTTTTTGAGTAGAGTCATTCTGTTACTAAGACTTCAAAGTATTTTACTTCAAATTTTCAAATCTGTATCTATAATAAAATTAGAGTTGTGAGCATTTAGGCATTACTTTTTGAACAACCCTCGTACTAACATAAAGACAATGGGGAGTGGTGGTGGGGAGAGACAGATGGGGTGGTAATTGAGAAAAGGGAAATTGCAGACTGTCGGCCACTGCAGGGCTGATAGCCTTTTGTACTTACAACGTGCGGGTCTGGTTCTCTTGAGGAATTGAACATATTGCTACATATAATATCATCTTGCTGGGAATTAAGATCCAACATTGATACATTGTGTACTGTTTGAAACTTTTATTTCACAATATTATACTGTCGGAACCATTGAGTGTTGGTAATTTTTAGGTTTTTATATAATTGGACTGCTTTTAATACTCCCATGCTACAAAAAAAATTTGTTAATTTTTTAAAACAATTTTTTTGTATTTAGGGCGCTATTCCCCCTTGGATTGACCTCATCATTTTATATATTTTAGATTATTTTATTTTTATGTTTCTCAATTACCATCCTCCTTGTCTCTCCCCACCACCACTCCCCATTGTTTTTATGTTAGTATGTCTGTCCCACTCAGTTGATTTTATACATACATGGGTTAAATAAAAATCATTTAATTCTAATCCAACCTATTGCTGTCATTACTATTGCAAACTCACCACCCAGCCGTCATATCTCCATAGGAGAGCGCAAGCTAAATCTTATATATACTCTTATGGCATACAAAGAAACAAAAGAATACGTACTTTAATCAAACCAAAAAAGGTTATACACTGTTTCAAGAGTTGCAGAGAAATTGCAGTGTAAAAACTACAATTTCTTTGCAGCAAACCATAACTGAGATCTGCACCTAGCACATCAGAGAGTATATATCTAACAATTAAGTAAAGCAAGAAGTGGTCACTCCTCTCCAGGGACACCTCACCAACACCTGTCTCCCTATCAGTAGTATGACAGGTATATCTAGATCTGGGGGCCCATTTATCAATGATTGCTTTTCAGTGCATGCCAGTAGCGCCCCTGATTGCATTGCAAAAAGCGATCCTATCAGTCGGATGTATCATACGGAACATGCAGGGACACGGGCTCTGAAAAGAACCTGTCCCTGCAATGTCTCCGGAGAGCTGCTGGCCAGTGCAGGGGGTGGTGCGCATGTGCCGTCCGTGTGCAATTACAGTACAATCCTTGCAGAATCAGACCCCATGTCTTCTCAGAGTGGCGTACAGTATCGCTGTGTGGATGTGGAAATTATGTAATTTATCAAGTTCCGAAAAAGCATTTTTTTCGGAACTTGATAAATTACATAGTTTCCACATCCCCATACTATAGTATGGGGATTGCGGAAATTATCAGGGGACAATTGTAACCAGGAGATATCAGTGATATCTCCTGCGTTACAAGAATGACTAATTACTCTGGAACTTAATTTCTACAAATCTTAGTTTCACCTACGTTTGTAAAAATTAAGTGATGATGAATAGACGCCCTAGAATTTTATGGAATGTGTGTAAAGCCTTGCAATTAGTGTGCATAAAATGTTCCTGCCAGATTAATTCATTACCCTATTTGATCACCTCAGGTGGCTCTCTTGCCATCCATGTTCTGGCTATTGTGATCATAGCTAGGGTCGCCAGACTGATCACAATGGCAGAGAAAGCTTCCTCCAACACGAGACCAAATAGGCATGTTTTAGGATGTAGAGAAGGCAATATGCTCCCATAAAAAGTGCCAAAAGAGAGCGACCTTAGCATTGCACTTAAGACACCCCTGTTGCTTGGAATATCCATGTTACATAGGCCAACAGCAGTACAATATACTCTGTGCAAAATGCACAAATTAATTTGCTGAAATCTGACACCTCACATGGTGCCCTTGACATCCCCTAAAAAGTAAACAGACTCCTCATGAGAAAGGGTCCCCTGATATATTTCCAATTTATTTCTAAAGGACAAAAGCTCCTTGGGAGGCACCTGTGGCTCTGGATTGAGAGTAGCATACAAGATAGATACAACTCTGGATGACCCAGTTCTGGCAAGCAAGGTATGGACAGGTGAAGTAACCACCTTAGGGGAATCTCCAAAATAGGCACCAAGGACATGTCTGAGTTGTGAATAAAAATAAAGGGCTGATTTCAGAGTATTATAATGTATTTTAGCTTGGTCAAAAGTTTTTACATGCTCTATTAGTATTGTGGATTTCTTCCACCAGAAGTGTCTGAAATTTGTAAAGACCGGGGATATAGATCCATTCAACTTCAGTTCCAGGGGTTGTAGTTTATACATAGGGAGTTTTGTCCTGGTGCTTTCTCATTCTTATTGGTGTGTATAAGTCATATAACTTTTTATCAACAATGTGGTAATAAAATAGAAATAGTGCACATAAGTGCACTGCTGACCGCAGATTCCCGATTATCGGGAATCTACGCATGTGCAGGACCCATTTTGATAGTGTGCAGAATGGGTCCTGCGTTGTCGCACGCAGACCCTTCAATGCTTCTGCCTGATTGACAGGTAGAGGCATTTAAGGGCAGTGCAGGGGTGGGGTCGGCCGGAATTCCCAGAAATGGGGGCGTTTCCACCCCATTTTCTGGGAGTGGCCAGCCCAGGATCTGCTTGATCAATGCAGTGTCATGAGCTCGGAAGCCAGCCAGCCTGGGTAAGCTGAGGCTTACTCAGTTGGCCGGAGGCCTGGCACCGTCCGCCATCGCTACCATTTACCACCAATGGTCACGATGGTGATCCTAGCCTGCGACCTCCATCGCAGTGCTGGGATCGCAAATGCAGCAGGGGGTGTCATACACTGCAAGGACGCAATTGCAAAGTTGCCTGCGTACACCAATTGCGATCCTTACTGAATCAGGCCCAATGTACAGCAGTGTAGATGTACGGTAGAATATAAAAACTCACTATATAAATGACAAAGGAAGACATTGGCCAGTATTAACACCGTTGTCCTCAGGGGAGTTTCTAGAGAAGAGGGGGCCCATGTGCAATCTCCGACATGGGCCCCCTCCTCTCCGCCCGGCAGTGCACTGAGCTGTGCGCGGCCAGCACCGGAATTATAGACTCTGGGCACTAGAGTGTGCCCAGAGTCTATAGTGTATGCACAGGTCACCGGGAAAATGGCCACGGCGGCCATTTTCCCTGTGCTGTGCATGCGCAATCATGGTAAAATGGCCATTTTCCAGTCATCTTCCAGTGCCGGACCCCCGCGCCAACGTGAGACTCCGGAGAGGTGTTTCAGCAAAAACTGATATCAAAGTAAAAAAAAGTCAGTTTCATGGTCATCTGACACTTCCTCAGGCTGATCAGTGGACCATAAAACATGTTGCTATTTTCTGCTTAGGAGACTGTATATCTTCTAGAACAGCACTTTCATTCCCTTATCCCCTTTTAATAAGTTTTCAATATATTTATCTATACTAATATAATAAGAATGTTGTGTTTTTCTGTTCCAAGTTGGCGCAAAAACTACTGATCTGATTTTCAGGAAAACTGCATCATTTTGTAGTGGAAACTCCCAGAAATAACCTGCACTTTGTTTCATCTCCATCAAGTTAAAGCTGAGCAATAACAAAAACAAAATTTAGTGACATCATCAATCCAAATGATAGGTGTGGCACCATGCACGTGGCCGGTATTGGGTAGGGTTGGAGAGGTGCTTTGGGCTTGTTCTACATAGCAGTCTATGCACAGGGCACACAGTGACATTGGCGTGAGTGATGGGTTAAGGTGTTGCTGCCACCAGTCTGTATAGAGCTGCGGGTCACGTGGGCCACTCCCACGACAGGGCCTTGTGAAAGCAACACAACTAGAGCACCTTAAAAAATAATGTTGGCAGAAGCAGGCAACAGCTAGTATTTTATATTTATAATGTATTTTTCACCAACATTTTGACCTTGATATATTTTTTTTGCTAACACAATTTGCCCAAGTTGTGATTTATTAGGTGTCAATCTCTTGAAAGATCTGGGTCCTAGAGATGGCAAGATTTGATTTTGAGGACATTGTATTCAATCTCGTGCACAAAATCACTATTACTGCTGGAAAATAATATAATTGTTTATAGCCGGTAAGGAATGGCGCCCCTTTTCTTTTTGTTTTTTCTTACAGTTGAATGCACTGAGCGGTGGCTACCAAAATACTTTATATATGTATTACACTCTAATTGTTTGATGTTTTTGTTTAGACTTCATTAATGTTTCTAAGCACTAACGTGTAACCTATTACTTGACACTGACAGTGACACACTTACTTTCCCCTGGAGGTGAAATGCAACAGCAGGTCGCTGATATAGGGGGTTGGGGCGGACACTTTGCCTCATGTGTGCGCCACTGCCGCTGTCTGTTAAACTATTTCATTTGGGAAATTCTAATAATGAATGTTCACTGGATGAAGACCTTAAAGGAATCTCAGGTGACAGCTATAGTAGATTAGAACAAAAATAGTTTAATTCATAATCAGGTCCAACCTAGTCCCCATCAAAGTAAGTCAGTATGAGTTTCAATTCCAGAACTGAATCCCTCGTTTTGCTGAAAGGTTCAATGCCGCCAGGATTGGGTGGTCAGAGATGCCCCGGGGTAAATAGTCAATGTCAGAAATTAATGGAGACAGTCAAGCTGACATAATTGTAGTACATGTAAGCAAGGGAGGGGACCTCTCCTGCCATACATCATTCAGCCCTATTTCACTCAACAGCTTAGCAAAGGGAGTTATTACTTATGGAAAAAGGGTCAAGGCCTCCCGCTACCTATCCCTTGCTGGCTCTACAACATTACAAAATTCACCCAGACAAACAGAATGAGAGAAGAAAATGTAACAGTTAACCTAAGAAAGACATAACGCCCATAAGCATCAATCTGAGTATGTTCAGGGCGAAAGCTTGGGCTCCTCTTAACAAGAAGACCTATTGTTAAAATTATACCACGCACTTATTTAAGCCCCATCACCTTCTCTTCAGTCAGATATGTCTGTACAAGGCAAACAATATCTGGGTAATACTTCCTAGTCTGAGTCAGTGCCAGCGAGCGCTTCCTCTTATTAAGACCTCTAATATTGTAGGGGAGCAAGTGAAGCACCCACACAGCCAAACTACTCAACAACCTGACACGCCCATAGTAGTCTGAAAATAAGGAAACATCACATAATACACAGCAGTGAGATCACAACAGTAGTAAATAATGAACTGGCACTTAGATGATTTCATAAGAATAACTATAAAACACACAATAAAGAAAAATACCCCCCCCCCTCACCAACTGTAGCCCACCATGCATACCCACATCACAACTAAGTATTCCAAAATACAACTAGAACCATCACAAATAACTAATGCCCCTTAACCCACCCTTTTATCCGTTTACACATACCTCAGAACATTTGGAAGTTTGGAATGGGGAGCAGAGGCTTTGAGGCCCCATCCACCCCAGTCAGCATTTTTTAATAGCTTCCCCCAGTGAAATCAGGAATGTCTTGCTTTAATCAGAATGGTGGGGAGGTATGATTTACATGATCTTGTCCAATATAACAAAATCTAATTTTTGCACGTTGCATATAATCATAAACTGGATACACACTACACAATGTGTACCCAGTACGACATTGCTGGCGATGGGACCCTGCATGCGGCAAGGGCATGCACACTTGCCAATGCCGGGTCCGATGGGGGGGAGCTATGTGTCATGCTGCATTGTGCAGCATTGCATTAGCGACATCCCCCGTTAGCTCTGCAGTAGAGGCGACAGGCGATGTCACTCCGATCCTTAATTCATGACCTGTTGCGAAAACTAGAGTGTTGAGGCTGAGAAACACAGTTTTAAATCACCTCTCCCAACTGGTAACTTTGTTGGGTGTAGATTTACCATTTCCATATTTTATAACAAATAGAAGCAAACACGTTGCACAGAAAATTGAGTTCATCCTCAATTATAATAAAAATACAGAATTAATATTAAAACATAAGTGCAAAAATAAAAGGTGTAAGGTGTATGTATATGTATTAACTTATCAAAAATACACTTTACATACCCTCATTTTCCTAGCTTCAGAATTAATCAAGGTTTGAATGCCTCAAGCTTTCCCTTACAGTAAACTAATCTACAAATCATGTAGTGCTTGCATACATAAAATTGATGTTGTCTCTGAAGATTTTAAATAGTATTGCTTAACAGCACATTCCACTCTTTGGTGCTGCAACAGAGTATGAGATAGAGAATATTGCTTTTAGCCATGTTTATCACAGTTGTAGCATAAATAAATAAACATGGACCTGCATCTGAAGATTTTTGATGAAAGGCAAATAAATAGTGAATGACGGTTTTGTTTCCACTTCTTCCATATTCGCAATGGAACAACATAAGGGATTTTTAATCAATAATTTTTATTGTTCTTGTTTTAAATAAGCAATATATTTTGTAGTACTGTAGATGATTTGTCAATATGAATGAGAGAAATATTATTTAGAAATATATATAAATAACAAGTCCATGGTTATACAACCTGCGGAAATAATTAATCCACTCCCCAATTGGTCTGGGTTCATCTAAAGTTGGATGATTCAAACACCACAAACAAAAGGTTCACAAATGAATTGAATAATTCAAAAGGGGAGATGTATTATATCGCTTCCTGCTTTGCCTTTTTACCGAGGCGAAGCAGGAAGCACTAACGATGAGATGTATGAACATCTCATCGGCCGGAGCAGGGGAGTGTTAACTTCCCCCTCCGGTGATCCCCGCTAGAGACCACAGCACATCAGCCTAGTGCTGATGCGCTGTGTCACAGTCCCGGTCGGCTCCACAGAGGATGCGCGGGATCTCGCAAATATTGCGAGATCCCGCGTGCAGCTCTGGAGCCGGCAGCCACTGCAGCAGGGACAGCGCTGTCGCTGCTGTGGGTCTAGGGCATCACCAGGTTGCAGCTGTCGATAGCGACAGCTGCAGCAGGCGGAACGGTCAGGCGAAGTGACCGTTCATACATTGCCCGTAGATAACAGCGCTGATAATGACAGGGGCTCCTGATAGAGCCCCTTTCATTTACCACCAAACTCCCCGATCATACATTGGGGAGAAGCGTTATCAGCGCACATAATGTGTGCTGATATCGCTTTGGCGCTTCTTACATCTCCATTATGTGTTAAGGAAAATATTGAATTACTGAGCACATTCTTCTAGTTACATGTAGCACAGTGACACATCATTACTACTAACAGCTATTGCAGTCTGTCACTGCAGGACAAAGGCAGTAAGAGAAACAGGTGGTACTGTAGCATGGTGCGGTGAGAGCGGTGTAGCAGGCACTGATAATAATGATTAATAACATCTGGGAGCCCCTATTCATGGGAGACGTTCCCCTAAGTTTCAAAACTTTTCAATGTGCTATTGTAATGTAAAGTACTATGTTTCTACATGCATATCTTCTAAAAGCAGCAGGGGCTGGCTGGTAACTTTTAGCCTGGGGGGCAAATGCATGCAGGCGGCCCTGGCAGAGGAGTAGCGTGTAGCCAGGGTGCCCGAAGAACGTGCGTGCTACGGCGCCGCCCCCCCTCAAGTGTTTCAGGGAGGAGGCGAGTCCATATGGGATTAATGTAAGGTAAAAATAAAGATTAGGGGCAGCCCCCTGTCGTAGTGCCCATATGTAGTGCCCCCGTGTGCCACAGGAGATAACACCCTTATGCAGGCCTCCAGTAGTGCCCCCAGTAGTGATCCCCCCCTATGCAGTGCCCCTTGTGCCCCCAGTAGTGGTCCCCCCTGTTCAGTGCCCCTTGTGCCCCCAGTAGTAAGCCCCTTATATAGTGCCCCCAATAGTGGTACCCCCTATGCAGTGCCCCCAGTAGCAGTCCACCCCCCCATGCAGTGCCCCCAATAGTGGTAACCCTTATGCAATGTCCGTTAAATAGTGGCCCCAGTTGTAGTCTCCCCCCCTATGCAGTACCCCCAGTATTGCCCTTTATATAGAGCCCCCAGCAGTGGTCCCTCGCAGTGCCTCCAGTGGTAGTCCCCTCCCCCTATGTAGTGCCCCTAGTAGTAGTCCCCTCCCCCCTATGCAGTGCCCCTGGTAGTAGTCCTCTCCCCTTGTAGTGCCCCCAGTAGTAGACCCCCCTTGTAGTGCCCCCAGTAGTAGTAGTAGTCCCCCCTTGTAGTTCCCCCAGTAGTAGTAGTCCCCCCCTTGTAGTGCCCCCAGTAGTAGTGGTCCCCCCCTTGTAGTGCCCCCAATAGTAATCCCCCCCTGGTAGTGCCACCATAGAAATCCCCCCCCTGGTAGTGCCCGCATAGTAATCCCCCCCTGGTAGTGCCCCCAGTAGTTCCCCCCCCCCCAGTAGAGAGAGACTTAATAAAAAAAAAAAAAAAACACTTACCTGAAACTCCCGCTCCTGGTCCCGACGCTTCCACCGGATCCTCTGGCGAGTCTGACAGAATCTCAGCGGCTGCTGATTACAGCAAACACACAGCTGCCGGCTCCAGCGGCTGTGTGTTTGTGCTGGGTAGCGCTGACGGACTCCGTCCGGTCAGCGCCACACACGCGGTGCAGTCTGTGTCACAGTGACACAGACTGCACCAGCCCGCGGCCCGCATGATGCTGCGGCCCGGGGGGCACATGGCACCCTGCCCCCAGGCCCAGCCCGCCACTGAGTATAGCCACCCTGGTTAAATTAATCCTACAAGGTCTATCACCGATGCATCTCTACGATAAGAATTAGTCCTCTATTTTACAAGTATCAGGGCCAGCTATTAGAAGTATCAGACCGCACCTCCGGAAAGTGCCAGTGAGCACGGAGCCGTAAACACTAAAAAAAAATGAGCTAAGCCTTACAGACACTAACATTGTACTATACATTGTGTGATTGTGCCCCTTTGTTGCTCTAGATTAATTTTATTTGGCCCTTATCTTAAGACCAGCAGGGAGTCCAAATTACACATTTGAAACGTCACCGCAATATAGTAAGCTTCACTATACAGAATATAGAGAATTGAAGGTATATTACCTGCCACTTGTCTGTCAACATTTAAAAAACAGCCTCAGAATACATGAACTAAATATAAAGTAACATCTTGTTTGTACAACATTCCACATATAGAATAAATAAAAAAAGTGTGCTCCTTCAGATAACCCATATACTCTAGAACAGTGTTTCCCTACTCCAGTCCCCGGGAACCCCTAACCATGCAAGTTGTACAGAGTTCCTCAATATCACAAGTGAATAATTAACACTGACTGTAAATCTTTTAAAATGTGTCAGCCAGTAATGGATACATCTGGATTTCACTGTGTGAAATATTCTCAGAATGTTGATGGTTAGGGATAGGCACGGGGGTGGGGAGGAACACAGGTAGGTGTTAGGGATTAAAATACTCACTTAAACCACCATCCTCAGAGGTCTGCGCCAGAAGTGGCGATCACATGACGACCGGGACCTGGAAGCTGCGCTGGAGCCGACGCCGCCATTGGGAGCAGGTAAGTAACCGCTGGGCCACCAGGGACATTAGATTGACATTCTATCATGTCGACATGTCATTTGTCAGAAACCATCAAGAGTTGGGTGACTAAAGGTTCACATACATCACTATAAAATAACAATAAAACATCCAATTACAACCATGGATAGATTCCATGTTAGAGGGTGCAGAAGTACAGTGTTCCTGTCAACAATTATCATGTCAACATGAGAAAGTCGACATGGATGAAATGCTAGCATGCGGCATGTCGACAGTGACCATGTTGAAATTCATCATGTAAACCTGATGCTTGTTGTAAGGATAACTGTCGATCTAACATACCACACTCATGCACTGCTTGCATACCCACTTACTGGGAACACTGTACTTCTGCATCCTCTAACATAGATTCTATCCATGGTAGTAATTGGGTGTTTATTGTCTGTGAACTTTTAGCCACCCAAGTCTTGATGGTTTCTGACACTGTTCCTCTTAACAGACTAAATAACTTTGAGGCATTTCAGACAGCAATTATTCAATCACCTAATATCTTTTGGATCTCTCATGTTTTAGAAATCCACATTAAAGTGTTCAGCGCCTAATCAAGGGTGGGGCGACAGGGGTGGGCGTCCTGGGTCCCCCACACACAAAGGGGCCCCACCACTAGCGCACACAGCCTTACGTCAGCCGAAGTGGGGGCGGAGCCAATATGACAAGCCCTGCTCCATATCACCCGCTAATCGCGGCATTACGGTGGGAGGGGGTGGGGCCTAATGAGGTGAGGGTCCCACAATTATCATCCTAGTGCTGCTGCATTAAAATGTAAGTTTATGTGTACTAATTTATTGTATATGTATGTGTTAGTGTGTATTTATGTGTATGTGTTATTGTATATACAGTATGTGTTGGTGTGTGTATACTGTGTATGTGTTAGTGTGTATACAAGTATTAAGTATCCCTCACAGCTAAATCAATACTTAATCATCGGGGGCCATACGGCCTCTGATGATGAATAGGCCCCTGTATCTGAAAAGTATCCACATGGTAACATTGTAAGGGATAGTATATTCCTCCTCTATAATTAAGGAATATATTTACTATTGACATTAGATAATCCTCCAGATTAATATGCTCCCCCAAACTTCTCCTGTCAGGGCTAGAGTGCTGAGAAATTGCAGCATACCCAGAACTCCTGTTTGAATATGAAGCTTTGATCCTCTTGTAAATCCCTGTGCTTTATACTCTCTTTAAATGAGTCACTATATATTATTGTATGAGTCTACAGTATGCTGTAGTGAGGCTCGGCAGGGCATGAGAAAGTACTTACTGCTGCTGCTCCTCATCTATGCTTCCTAAATGTTTTGATGTCCTGATCTGTAATAGTATGAAGAGTGGAGAGTGTGTCTAATGGAGTGTGGTGGTTTATGGTTACTCACTACTCCTGGACACACTGCAATGAGGGCCTGATTCAGAGGCGCTTGCAAAAAGCGAGCGCTCGCTCTGAATCAGGGCGGCAGCTTTTTTTTTTTAATACCCAGCCTCCTGGTGACTTTTAACATAGTTCTATTGCGTGGGAATCGCACGACGCTAAATAATAGCATCACCGTGTGTACTTATAATGTGTGAGATTCGCTAAAAATGGCGCTGGGTGGCCAGTCGCAAAATGGCATCTTGCGGCCATTCGCAAAATGGTGTCGTGCAGATTTTAGTTTTTAACAGATTCTGTCTCAGCCAATTATCCGGCTTCAACAGTCCACCCTTTCATAGCAAACAACATACTATCACACTCTGATTTTTAAAATTAATTTAGGCTTACACTATGATATTTGTTATATTATGGGATGGCACAAGGTGGTTCTTAAACCATCAATAATGTGTCTCTGGGAGGGACATAAAAACTACCCTTATATGCACACCACGGACCTTGGGAGATCATGGGAAAGATGTGGGGATTCATCAATCCTATAAAGGAAGTCTTGAAGGGGAATAGGGACTTACATTATTTAAGATGTTTAAAACTAACATTTCATAATACATTTCATGAATGTCTAAATCTTATACAATCTACAATATGGATCCATATGTAAATAAATACATCTATTAATAATTATGGTGGTTCTATATATATATTTTTTTTCATTAAAATATATAAGGCTGTAATACATGCCTTTTACTAAGGACAACGCAGAACTTGTTTGTAAACACATCCATGGTAACAATCACCATGACAACCACAGACCTATCAAGTAAGACGATGATGTCATCAGACTTGCCAATCACAGGGAGCGGGACCGTATAAAAGATCCAACAGTGACATGCTAGTGATATCTTATACTCCCAGAGGAAGACCAACTAGGTCGAAATGTGTTGGTCACAGGACACCCAAAACTTATCCATTTATTGAAAGTGCCCCAGGACCTGTAACCACCTGTTAAATTGAGTATTTCATCATGCGAACGCAGCTAAAAGGAGACTGCAGCAAGCGTGCCAACGCACCCATGCAGCCGACAGGAAGATCAACAAGGCAGAGAGCTGAGAGCACATCCGGGTAAGTATCCTCTGTTGAGAGGAGTGTCCGCGGCCCCCGTCTCTCCAGAGCTAGGACCGCTGTTCACCTCCTCTCACTGCCTGCCGGCACACTAAGACACGCGCACGGACCTAACTCTGGAAACAGGGATAGTGTCCGTGGTTGCATTGTCCAGAGCACCGCAGCACAATGTGATCCCCGCTGCCAGCCGAAGCTAACCATCACCGTGCCATCACAGCATCACCACGGGCAACGCACACCATCAACACACAGGACGTTTGGACGCTCTAGTGAGGTATCTCCCATTGAGAATAGCGGGACGCCGCTGTTTCTCATCCTCAAATTCAATAGACACATATACATCTATATACTCAGAGGTGTGTTACAGGTAACAGGTTGGCACTTGGGATTAACCCCTTCAATTCCTGCTGTATCATAAGATCAACTGGTGATCTCTCATATTGGGACTGCACAGACCACCACAGGGTGTACAGTCAGGTACACGGTGGATTGTGCACCTACCATATTGTGCTGTTTCACAGTTGCTATTGATATTTTTATATATATTGTTGCACAATATTGCATGTATTTTCAGAGTTTAAGTAAAACATCATATATTTATTGTGTCTAGCTTCACTTCCTAATTAATCTACACATTGTGTTATGAGTATCATAAAGTTTTGGCTACGTATACGTTTATTATACCTTTAGCCCTCCCAGTTGTCAGATAGATATAGGTTGTGCGCAGCACTTAAACCCTCTAATTCTATACCTACAACGGATGAAGTCAGACATCCATAAGTGCAGCAGCACACCAATTAGTAACCCTTACCATTTACACTGAGTGTGCAGGTCCGCTGCAAAACTATCTGATGGTACCTTCTAGTTCAGGGTTGTAATGCAGTCTTACATTTACCTCAGTATTCATATTGTTACTTCTAACCACCATCATAATCTCATTCCTTCGATTCACCTTATCTTTACATTTTCCACATTTCAACACAGTAGGAACACACCTGGCACATACGCCAATTACTAAGATGACAAACAATATAAGGATCAGGAGTTCACCTATACTAGCAACCATTTCCTGGACCCACTCTCCTAGACCAGAGAACCATTTTACTGGGTTCAACCATGAAACCCAGTTTCCTACCTTCTCCTCTACTTCAGCCACTGAAGCATTATGGTTCTTCCGAAATTCCCATTTCAGCTGCAGAATTTCGTCCATCTTCCAGTCTATCACCTCCTTGGGATCACTAGTATTATTTGTAATATATGTGCAACACTTTACACCAAATTGGGTGGCCAAAGGTACACAATACCCTCCAGTGACAGCTGTTAAATAATTTAATACTAATCTGTGTTGCACCAGTGCTTTCTTGTAGGCCTGTAACTCCCTACCTGTATACCTAAACATGTCATCATACATCTCGGTGATATTATCTATTAATTTAGCAAGATCTTGGATATATCTAAAATTTAGTGTACCCCGAGCGATCCTGGTAGGATCCAATGCGACTAAAACTTGAAAGCCAGTTGTTTCACTAATCAATTGTGTGGCTTTAGGTACATCACCAGGTATCATATTTCTTTTCTCTCTGTGTTCATACTGTGTGTGAAGATATAGTGATGGTGTGTTTTTATGAATACCAGGGTTGCAGGGTTGATCATATTATATGTTTATATCAATGTATGCATTTATATAATGGGGACTTTTAACATTGTTCTATTGTGTGGGAATCGCATGACACTAAATAATAGCATCGCCGTATGTACTTATAATGTGTGAGATTCGCTAAAAATGGCGCTGGGCGGCCAGTCGCAAAATGGCGTCTTGTGGCCATTCGCAAAATGGCGTCGTGCAGATTTTAGTTTTTAACAGATTCTGTCTCAGCCAATTATCCGTTTTCGACACCTGTTTTCATACACAGACTCCCAGGGCTGGACCTGACAAGCCTCCTCCTGATCAGCCAAAGTAACACCTCCTGCTGCTGCCGGCCACTTATGGTGCGTACACACTGGGCGATTAAAGTGGACGACTGAACGATAACGATATCGTTATCGTTCAGTCGTCCACTTTATCGTCCATTTTTAACACAAAAAAGATGAACGATGACGACGACGCGCGTTCCCGCGGGTCGTTCGTCATCCTCGTTCATCGGGCTGACATGCAGGCCAACCTGACGACCTCGTCAGGTTGCTGCATGTCAGGGAATGGGTGAGAGAGCCCGGCGCTGAACGATATCGCTAATGATATCGTTCAGCGGCTGTGCTCAATGTCATGAACGACATTGAGCACAGCCTGCCGGGGACACACTAGACGATATCGCTCAGGGAGCATATCGTCTAGTGTGTATGCACCTTCAGACTGACAGCCAAGGCTCTGCCTGCACCACTGCTCTCCCCGCTACCTCTGATTCTGCCTGATGCAGCCACTGTCGCTCCACCTACTCACAGCCACAAGGCTGCACTGATCTTATGCGGCTCCATCTCACGATGATGACGGGAAGCCACTATTGTCAGCCCATCACCTGGCAACTTCAGCTGGACACAGGACCTCCACCGATTCCACCAGCTCCCTCTCTGGCCAATATATTTGCTGCCCGTTGGCCAGGGTGTCACCGCAATATGTCTGTGAATGACGTCGTTCACATACATATCGCATTGGCTGTGCTGCACAGGCGATGGACAGATACTGTATGTCTGCAGACATATCTGTCCATCGGCAAGTGTGTACGGGCGGTAAGTGGCAGCTGCGGGGACGGGGGCAGACACGCCCTAGACCCGCCCACCGGCCAGCCTTCTACACACTGAACACAGATGATGGTTGTTCAGTGTGTACGAACAACCATCATTTGCAGATATATGTTAAGTGTGTATCCAGCTTTACATCCCTCTCTCTAAACCAAACCTTCTTTCCCTGACAGGAACCAAATCACTCCCACCACTATCACTCCGCCCCTTCTTTTATAGTGTACACCCTCACCAAAGAAAGAAGTACCATATACACTGTTATGTAAAATCATGAAACATATACTTTTTACCTCATAAATTGTACATACAAGCAATACATATAAAAAATTGTAGTGTCTATATACATACTGTATATAATGAACCACAATAGCATGCCCACACACATCATAAATTCCCCCAAAGATACATGTAAATATATTGGAATGAATTACAGTGCACGTTTCCAATAACAGCTATACATTCATTTTACAGACATTACATATGTAGTATTTATTAACTTTAAATAATTAATCATTTTTGGATGTTAATATATGAAATGTATGGTATTGGTAACCACCAAGGGTGTTACACTAGAAAAATGTATTAGTAAATTGCATTACAGTGAATATAAAATACTTTGAACAAAAAACCTTTTAAGTGAGATTTATTTTGTCCTTATTCTTTAAAGGTTTCTGTTATTCTGTCAGCATTGTTTATTTAAAAAGTAAAATTTATAACAAAAACACATTCACAGAATAATGATAGCATTGTAAAATAGGGCATGATTCAGGCTTGTACGCTGGGCTGATGTATTTGGAGTTTAGGGATTATCAGCCGTCTGTGCATGTGTCTGAGTCACACTGCGTATGCGTCAAGGTACATTACACTGCGAGTATTTATTCATAGTGTGATTGACATTCAGGGAGCATTTGGGGGATGTAATGGGGTGTGTCGACTAAAAATACTGCCGTGTCATGACCGTTCTGGTGGTGTGTTAACATCCTGTGTCTGCGATACCATAAACAGTAAACATGGCTCTGGCGTCTCATTTCCCACGGCCATTCTGTGCAACCATAGAGTTACTCAGAACTACTAACATTGAATGATCTATGACCGATGTTGTGTCTTTGTATGCAGATGCTTGGATTTGCAAAGACTCATCTCAATACATATCCCGACAACTGGATATATTTAAATTGCCAGTGGAAGGGATGCCGGCTGCCGAAATACCAACGCCAGAATCCCGCCGCCAGGCAAAATGCCGATGCCGATATCCCAAAGGAGATCAAGATACCAGCACCCCCCAGGCAGGAGGCTTAGGTTCAGGATGCAGTAACGGGGATTAGGCACCACCGGGGGAAGGTTAGGGTAAGGCACCAAAGAGGGAGGATTAGGGTTAGGGATAGAGATAGTATACTTACCACCCATGTTGGGATCTTCAGCGTTCGGGCTTCTGGCGTCGGGATTTCATCCAGCGTCTTTCATACCCATTACCTCACAACTGTGGCATATTTTTCACAGAATAGCTGAGTATGTGATTGCAGCTGTAGTGGCAATAGCATACAACTATGGATCAGGCCCATAATCCCTTCAACTATGTACACACTATACGATTCTCTGGCAGACCTGTCAGCTATTGGGTTATTGGCCTGAGAAATGTTTAGTGAGTACTCTGCACTAGGGCAAGCCGGTCGGTCTATAACCAGCTGGATCTGTCACCAACAAAGTGTGTGCTGCACACATTATGTCGGTCCTGTCGGGAAGGCATTGGTCAGAATTTGCAGTGTGTACAGAGATTATGGGCTCTATTTATTAACATTATTTTTACTAAAATAAAGTGAAAAAGGGTGTTTTCATACCCTTTTCACATTATTTTAGTATCACCTAAAGTTACTACAGGGCAATTGGAGTAGAATTCATAAAAATTCTACTCCAACCCCTAATTATCACTTATTTTTAGTAAGCAGATTGCATTTCCCATAATTGTAATGGGAAATGTGATCTGGCCAAAGTTACTAAAAATAAAATGTGAAAAAATACTGGGGAAAGCCTTGTGATAATAACACCACCTGGAGGTGGCGTTATCCAGGGTCTCCCCTGGTTATTGGACTTCTGCTCTGCTCTACCGGGCAGAGCAAAGCCCGGAGCCGGCCCCAGTGATCAACTGTGTGGTCTAAACAGACCACACGCTGATATACTGTAAAAATGCAGAAAAAAAATTAGTAAAAAAAAAAACTTACCAGAGTCCAGTGATCGGGGCTCCGGGTGATGTCCTCCCTCCGGTCAGCTAGTCTCCCAGCCTGCACTGGGGCCTGGTCGTAACCTGACTGAGGGCTGAGCGCTAGCTCTGAATTAGGGCCGGGCTTTTTTTTTTGGGAGCGGCCTCTTGGCCGCTCGCATAGCTGTGGGTGAGCACCCACAGCTATAGCGAGCGGCCATGATGATGGTCGCGATGGTCGGGCTTGCGACGAGACCCTTGTGGTAGGGTCTCATTCATCGCAAGCCCCAGAGAGCTTTCGGTTCTAACAGAGCCGGAAGCTCTCCACTGACATCACTTGTGATCACTTGTGATGTCGGTGGGGCCGCCCCCAAACGGCAGGGGTTCTCATGGGAACGCCTCCGTTTGGGCTGCCACCCCCCCGGCCCGCCCACCAAAGGGGGCGAGCTGTGACTCAACATCGACAGCTCGCCCCCTTTGGTGCGAGACCCAGAGTGACAGATTGCCCGTCGCTAGCCGGGTCTCGCGCATGCGCACGATGGAGCCGGCTCTGTCATGCGCATGCGCTGTGGGCCTCCATCGACTCGGTTGCGAGCGCTCAGTGCTTGCGACCGGGTCTGAATCAGGCCCTGAGTCCCAGTGCAGTATGGGATGTCAGCTTACCGGAGCCATGGAGGACATCACCGGAGCACCGATGACTGCATGTAAGTGTAAATAAGGGAGGGGGTCCACGATCGCGGGGGCAGGGCTTAGCACCAGGGGGCTTAGCGACGGTCGGTCAGCGCATGCGTCGGCACTTGTCACGGTTTTTTTTTGCGAAAATACAGTGATAAGTGTGTGGAGGGGATTTGCAGGGACAGAGCTAAATCCCTGTGATATTGCCTGAATTCGCAATGCGGATTGTAGTAAATAGAGCCCTATGTGTGTACACAAATTATTGAGGTGACTATTTTGTGTGCACAATCGGGAGTGTCCTGATTGTGCACATAAAATAGTCACCACAATAATTTGCGGTTCAGCTGATCATTTGAAACGAAGCAATTATTGTGTAGTATGTACCATCCACTGATTGTTTTAGTCGGCAGAATTTGTCTAGTCATTGGCAAAACTGTCAGGTGTGTACCTAGCTTTAATTGTAGCTGTGCTCAAAGGAGAGAGGATGAAAGGGTGTATAGCACTGCTGTCTGTTCTGTATATACTTAGGGCTCTGGAGTAATATGTACTCTGTTTGTGATGCATCATGTAATAAATATGAGCTTTCTTGAGAAAGATTTTAAATGAGTGTTTAGATAAAGTGTGGCCCTAGAAAATTATGGCATCAGTACTGTTGTCATTTATTTCTAGCACCTTTATATTTAATTTGGGGACTATCAAGACTATAGGGATTGCAGGCTTTGCTTTAAACATTTTAAAATGTATAACATACAGTAGTATGTGATTAATGAACTTTAAATGCATGACTGCAGATTAGCACAATGATTTGGCAAATATCAAACTTTTGCAGATTTAGGGGCCTATTCATCATAATTTATAATTCTCTGGAGGTAAGTAGGTTTAGAACATGCATGGAGTTCTACCTAATTACGGGAGGAATTCATCATTCCTCCTCCCCATAACTATCTATTCCGAAAAGCTGTCAGTTTTGCGATGACAGCTTTTTAGGAAATAGATAGTTTTCCCTATCTACACTGACTTACCGCAGCTGGAATCTGTGCTGCGCATGCGCTGTTACATTCATAAAACCAGTGCATGCGCAGCACTACCTACAGCTGCAGTAATTTTGTATGTGCCGGGTCAGCCGGCGTTCTTGGGAATTGGGGCGTGTCCACCCTGTTTTCTGGGAGTGGCTAGCCCAGGATCTGCGTTGATCAACGCAGTGTCCTGGGCTCGCAAGCCAGCCAGTCTGAGTAAGCTGAGGCTTACTCAACTGGCCAGAGGCCCAGAGCCGTCCACCATCGCAACCACAGACCACCGATGGTCATGATGGCGATCCAAGCCTGCGACCTCCGTCGTAGTGCTGGGATCGCAAATGCAGCAGGGGGTGTCATACACCTCCTGCTGCATTTGCATAATAGCAAGGATCGCAATTGCAAAGCTGCCTGCGTGCAGAAGACTAGACCCTCACAAACCATGAAGCTACCCGAAAAAGTGGCTCGTAGACTGAGTGTCAAGTCAGGGTCTGGTCAGACAACAGTAAGACATTGATTCAGATTTGTACGGCTTCCTTGCGGTTATGCAATGCTGCACAACTAATCTGCTAATGCAGCAGAATGCATCTGGCGCAACTAGACGCCTTCCTGGCTGCATCTCAAATCCGAGTGCTGCGTCCTAATACTGGGTACACACTGGCCAATAATCTACCATTCAATTGAACGAATGAAATATCATGGGCGTGCCGGCGGGTGTGTATCAGCGATATGTCTTTCAATGACATTGTTCAAAGACATATCACGTCGGCCGATGGGTGATATATCTGCATATATATCGGCACATCATGCAGTGTGAATGGACAGTCAGCCGACCACCCATACACTTACTGTAGAGGCCGCAGGTGACTGACCTCACAACTGGGCGGGCATATATAAATATCATTGTTTCAAATGGGAATGTGATTACTTATAATCACATATAATATTATTTATGGGTGGGCAGTATCAATTCCTAATAACCTTTATACCCAAAATGTCGCTATTTAGCGTTATAAGTCGCACAAGAAATAATTGCTTTCCAGACTTTGATTGTGGTTCCAAAGCACAAAAAGATATTATTCACCAAAAAGCAGATAGTTACACGCCTTGATCTAAAATACAATTGGCGCAAAAGATTATACATAAACAAGGTACAGTCAATACATTACGCAGGCGCTCTGGATCCAATTTTCCGGCATCAAAGGTGAAGCCTCCCTCAACAGATAGAATATGATGACTAACTAACAGATCCGGGGTGCTTGCATATAAACCCTTGCAGAAATTAGGCAATACAATAGAAACAAGTTGGCATAATCCTATTGGTTCTTCTTCTTGGTTCTTTTGTCATAGGTCAGTTGGTACAATGGTAGTTCAGCCCTCCAATGGCTCTTTGTGTGTGTTTTAACTAATCAATAGACACTATATACAAAGTATATTCTAACACATAATTCTCTATAATCCATAACTTGCAGACGCATGTTGCGATCTCCTTGCCGATGGAACCAGAGATCTGCAAATAAAATGTGGTTTAGAATAGAACCAAACACGATGTGGCTACTACATACTAAACCTTAGATATCCAATACATGCGTTTTATAACATTATACAATAATGAATAAAACTTCTAATATTAGCCTTTATACTAAGGAACCTTTTAGGAAATTTGTGTAAGTGTAAGTGTAAGAGAATCTTGCATAAAGTTACTGATATGCATGCAGAGGTGTCACTAGGGTTGGTGTCACCTGGTGCTGTGATGCATGGTGACACCCCCCTCCACCAAAATAAAAAAAGAGGTGGTTAAGGGCATGCAGCAGTCGGAGTAGCGCTGGTGGCTAAGAAAGCTGAGGCAGGGAGGGGCTAGATGGTGGTAAGAGCGTGGCAGTTGGGGTAGGAAAGGGGAATAAGGGTAGATAGCAGTTGAGGAAGTACTGGAGGCAAGAATGGGGTTAGGATATATAGCAGCTGGGGCAGAGAGGGGGAGGGGGTTAGGGTTATGATGTGGACAACAACACTGCTGCTGCAGCCGGGAGACTCACAGGGAGGGCGATGGGGAAGGTGTGCAGAAACCAAGGAGGAGGATGCAGAGGCGCTGCTGGAGAGTTGGATTCAAATAGTAGAGTGGCGCGCATGGCAGGCAGGGAGGGCGACACTGTAGGCACGCCTGCGGCAAAAGGTACAGCTGTAATAGCATCTGCATCTAACTCAGGATCAGGCCTATACTTAGGTAACCAATTTTGGTTCTCTCAAGTATATGTGTGTGTATATATATTACACTCAATCTTTGTCCTGCACTCCTTATGGCTAATGCTTGATGAAATGCTGCGGTGCTCTCTTTAGGATGACAGCCCATCCACATATACAACAGCAAATAAAATGGCACTCTGCATACTGTTCAAATAAAAAAACAACTTTTAAGTGCATTTGAACAGTCTGCAGAGTGCCACTTTATTTGCTTATATATATATATATATATATATATATATATATCAGGGATGTGCAGGCTCGGATAGGTTCGAGTTTGCACGCCGAGTTCGGATTTTTCCCTCCAAAAAAACGGAACTCAGAAAGAGGCTAAACGTCATCTTGCATGGACAAACATCATCATTCCTGGACAAAAGTGCCTATACATTGGGGTCGCATACTCCCGGAGGAGGGCACCCAGAGCAAGGTAAAGGTCCCTAGGGACCAGCAGAGTGCCGGACTTTTTTGTGTATAATATGCATGGAAGCCGGCACTCCAAGTCACATTAAATAGCAGCTGTGGTGTCAGTCTCATGGGAGCAGTGTATATAGAAAATAGCGGCACTCGATACGGACTTCTTAAAAAAAATACTGAGGCACTGCCTCAGTATTTTTTTCAAGGAGTCCGTGTCAAGTGCCGCTGATATATATATATATATATATATATATATATATATATAAATAATGTACCTTTTGAAGCAAACAGCAAACAAATAAGTTCACTGAAACTTGCAGCAAATGAATATAAGTTCCCACCATGTATACTTCATTGCCCTCTACTGCAGCTGCAAAAGCTTACCTTATAGCCTTAAGCAGTGCTTAAAGCTGACTGATCCCTTCAGCTCTCCTCTTCATCAGCGGTAGGCAGCGGTCAGCCTGTGTCACAGCTGATCTTTCAGTGTCCGTCACAGAGGCATCCTCCTGATAGTGAGTGGCGCTCCCCCTCGGTGCTCTGTATCAGTACTTGGAGTCCAGCTCTTCACTACAGTCACACAAAGAGCACGCGTGCCGTGACAGTCACCAGCCGAATGCCCGGCTAACCCGGACCACTCCCCCTACTTTCACCTGGCGCCGGCAGGTTCTGACCGCAACACCCCTCCACCTGCGGCAGGGGTGATAGCAGCCAGGGAGCGGGCTGACAGATGCAGGCAGGGGCGGCAGCACGTGCGTGGGGTGCGGGCAGGAATGCGGCGACGTGGTTGGGGGGTGCGGGGCGGGCATGACTGTGCAGATTTTGGTGTCACCCCCTTGGAGGGTGACACCCGGTGTGGCCCGCACCCACTGCACCCCCCTTGTGACGCCACTGTATGCATGGTGCGTTTATGCGTAGAGTGCTTATGATAAAGTTTGTGTGTGTGTTATGCAATTCAGTGTATTTTTTTATCCCTTTCTAACATATTTTAAAACTACAGTGCAAGGTGTTACAAGCAGCTAGGTTCACTTTCAAGCAAGATGGAGACCCCCAGCTGACTGCCGTTGCCACTTTGTCTGATAGCTAATTCAAAGGTTTTCCTCTGCCTATTTAGAATACACTTTTCAGTACTTCTTAAGCAAACCTCTGATCATTGTTTCTGACTCTTCATTCAGACAAATTCAATTGTGCATATCAGTGTCTGGGTAATATTTCAATTGCCACAGCCATACTTGTCTGTATGTGGGGCTTCTCAATTTATATGTACTCACAGTATCCTGGTGTATTTTTTTTTAATTACTTCTCTCAGACATGTATACCGAAGCTGTTTCTCATTACTAACTAAATCCTGCATGAATATTGTGTTTGTTAGTGTGAGAGTGTTGTATATTATTCACTATTTAGTGTTGTGCGAATGTGTGGATACGTGCGCACACTGCGTGCTTGCATGCGCACACAATGGTGCGTCGTGGATTGTACCAACATAAATTGGACAGCGGACAATAACAGTTGAATTGCGGTCGCATGCAATCATTCTACTTCGATAGCAGCATCAGAGGGGAGGGGGCCCATATGCAGCCACCGTGTGGGCACCCTCCTCTCCAGCAGCAGAGTAGACCTTTACCAGGGTTAATAAATATCAGTAGTGAAAGATTGTAATCACAATCTGACAGTCTATATATATTATATTTACAATGTTATTTGCCTTGTACTGTCATTGGCTACCTTTGTTCAGGTCTGTGATCTAACACTCTGGTTATTACAATACACAGTGCCAGGGAATGTCAGGGAAATATTGCATTGTCTGCAAATGGTAAAGAATATAATGAAAATTTTGATGAGTAAGCAGCTCTCCATGCTCATAGTGAGGTGAAGAAGTGTTTGGCTTGCTGACATGAAACGTCGCAATAACGATATAACCAACTTTCTTTTTCTTGAAAGAATGTTTCTTCTTTTAGGTAAAACTCCATATAAAAAGATCTTTCATGGAGTTATATTTATTAAGAATCTTCTCACTGAGAAATTGTTACATTTAGGCGTATAAAGACAAATATAGGGAATAGGGCAGAATCTTATGTTACAGTCCTTACACATCTTTGTTGCAGTCACGCCAAAGTGCCCCTCTCGGTGCGCCACGTCCCATGAGAATCTGCTAGCGCCGGCCGTCTTTTTTGCCGAAAAAATGCATCTAAGTCGCAATGTAATGTGACTAGGACGCATCAGCAGACTGTGCTGATTAATCTGATACAATATGCAACACTTGTATATCTGTGTGCGACTAAGTCTCTGAATCTGTATACGAAATTCTACAATGTTGTGGCTGCAGCTTTTTTCATTCCAAGTTCCGCTGTGCTTCATATACAGACTCAGTTGCATACAGATATACAAGTGTCACATATCAGATTAATTAGCACAGTCTGCTAATGCGTCCGTTGCACGGGACCTGGCACCTCACTCATGCCAGGCAAGTCACGCTCCGTGGCATATTGAGATTAGATATATGAGAACACATCTGCATTAAACTGCTCTATTATTTAATCTATACTGAGTGCTCTTGCTGCCAGTATGTCATCCCTCAGATGTCAGTTCAGAGTCAGCAGATCCATCTTCTGGCAGCTGAAATGGTGCAACAGAGATGGGAGCATCTAGTGGCACCCAGCAATACTGCACTCAGCAGTAATAGCAGCTTCCTGACCCCGGACAGCTCAAGTCATAAAGAGCCTTTCTCTGCTCAGCTCTCTAGTTAGAGTATCTGCAGGCTGGCCCTAATCAGGGGGGCTTCTGGGTACTCAGAAACCTCCCAGTGTGCGCCACTGGAATAATACCCTGCAGTATTAACATGGGTGCACCAATTTTCTCTTTTAAAGCTTTGTGAGGGCATCCGCTGAGTACTACTGGTAAGTGTCAGTGATAGAGAATAAACCGCCACTAGCCATATATCATTATAAGCCCTCATTTGTAATGACATGAGTTGCCATGAAGAAAATATTCCCATGGACCTTTGCCTATCCCCCACAAAGTTTCTGACACCTGTCGGTCAGTATCCTAACCTTTCCCTACCCCTAACCCTCCCACTCCACTGCATAAACCTAATTCTCCCCCCTAGTGCCTAAACCTAACCACCCCCCTAAGTGCCTAACACCAACCCTCCCCCCTTAGTGCCTAACCCTAACCATCCCCCTAGTGCTTAACCCTAACCCCAGTACTTACAATCGGGATGCCTAGCAGTCGGGGTGTCAGTGCCGGGATTCTTACAGGTGTTGGGATTCCAGTGCTGGCATCCCGACTGTCAGGATTATAACTACATCCCCTATGAAACATAATGGCACTGCAGTAAATGGAGGTGGAGTATTTAGTAGAAACAAGATAAAGGATTGATTGATTCATTCATTCATTAATTGATTTATTGTTGATTGATTGATTGATTGATTGGTTGCAGTACTAATATAACTATAAAAAAAACAAAAACAAGTCTGAGACATGGAAAACTATTACAAATCCAAATCAGAGTAACAGTCTAGTCGAAGTAGATAATTAATTATTAATTATACGATTATATTATTTCATGATACTGCTCTGTATCTGCAGAAGCTGCAGGAAATGTGGCTTATATGTCTGGATGAGGAGTTGGTGATGTACACAAGAACATAAATGCCCCAGTAATGTACAGTAATTTACACTGGCTGTCAAACACACACAATCTTGGCAAAGCCCATAATGAAAAGTGGTGCACGATGGAATTGTCCTTGGGCCCTCCAAGTCACTCTTACTGTATGTTGTATATTAGAAAGGACATGGACAGTTTAACAAACCAAGCTTATCAGCCACAGGGACTGACACTTTTGTGCCTTGTTTTGTTTGGGCCCCACAAAACAAAATACCAATGGGCTTAAGGCAGCTAACAGTGTTGTTAATCATCTCTACAATTGGAAGATGTCATTATGATCCTCTCCCTCATCAGTGTTAATTTTATTAACACACAATATTAGCTCATCCCCACTGGAGTCCACCTTACAGAAGTTTCTGTACTTTGTTGTAATTTGCAGCAAATGTCTTCCTCATAGAATTTGTAGTCCATTACTATGAGTTTTTCCACATTTTAGGAAGTAGCCTCCTATCCAGATCACTTTCAAGGTTCCCGACTGTGCTAAACACTTTTTCAGAGTACACACTGGAGGGTGGGCACCTTAAGTAAAGCCAAGCTAGTATGTACAAGTGGCTCCAAATTCCATTTTTTTTCCTTGCAGTATTCAACGGGACTGTTTGACATGCTAATTTGTACATGGTCACTAAAATAATCCTCCACCATAAGTAAGCCATTTTGTAATCACATCCCTGAGTTTTTCCAACAGGTTGACACTGGTATGCCTCTTAATGAAGCCGGCAATACAGATAGTAGCCTGTCTTTGAATGAGCTGGCACTGTGTGTTACACCCACCCAACCCACCAAGGGCTGTCACTGTCATGTAATCTTTAGTTTGACCAGTATCACATACCAGTGGTTAAGTGCTTACATCTGTACGATGGCATTTTCTAGGACAACAGTGGGAACACAGTACCTCAACTAACTATCTAAAACCAGATGCACTAATGGCGGATATTGGACGCAGATCTAATACTAACATAGCCATCAAGCCTTCAGTCATCCACTGTGCAACAGGATGGCAGCTTTCATACTTGCTTCCTGTTGCAAAAAATAATTTTACAGTCAATTGTTGTTTTAAACTACTAGTCTTCTTGGTCCCCCTTCTGTGATGAAGATTCTTCCCCAGCAGCAGCAGCAGCAACAGCAGCACCCTACAGCACAAGGACTCTTCTTCGGAATACTGGATACGGGAGGAGTCAGATAGCCTTCGCAAATTGGATGCAGGAGTACTACCTCTGATTATTAATGAGGAGGTTGATGATGAAGCTGTTGGTGGTGGAGATTGGATGTATTGGTATCTATCAATGCTTCAGGTAGCTGATTCTGAACTGCTTGAGACTTTGCTAAATAATTTGCATGAACTCTCTGCAAATGACAAAACAGGGAGGAGGGTCCTAGATGGTAAACGTTCCTACTTCTACTTACTTTGGCCTCATGAATGGTACAGATGGATTCACAAATGTTGTTAGGATTTTGTAAAAAATAATTCCACATGAAAGAGGTAGTTTTTTGGTCTTATTCCGAGGCATGACATTGGCCTTCTTCTTCTTCTCACTGGCAAGAACTGCTACCACTGGTGCTTACTTTTGCACAAACGGCATACTCTTCCTGAATTTTATCAACTTCTTCTTGTCGAACATATTCATCATCAACATACTCATTAGCGTCAGATACACAAATATTCCCTCAATCTGTTGCACTTCCACTGTACCATCATTACTTTTACTACTACTCATGCTTACATTTGCAGAGGGTCCAGAAACGTTGGAAGGAAGCATCTCTACACAGGGCTGTAACTAGGGGTTTGGGAGCAGTATCGGTGCACAGAGTGCAGAGCCCTGTGGGCGGCACCGCCCCTCTTCCATGGTCGCTGCACCTGGCTAGCAGGGTGCCTGAAACACTACAGTCAGAATCTCTGCAGCAGTGCAACCTGGAGCATCTTTAGAATGCTTCAGACATGCACACCGCTGCCCTTACAGCTCCCTGGAGCATCCTGAGGATCCCAGTGATTGTGGTCCCACCCCTTCTTCATGATGTAATGTGGAGGGAGCGTGGCCTGCAACAAGACCCACTGTAACGCTGGTGTCTCTACAATTACAGATTGAGAAATGTCTGACTCACACATAGCATTCGTGGACACCCTTAAGGGTAAATTTACTAAGATGGGAGTTCTATTTAAAAGTGATGCTGCCCATAGCAACCAATCAGACTCTACTTCTCATTTATCTAGCACCTTCTAGAAGATAATACCTGGAATCTGATTGGTTACTATAGGCAACATCACTTCTATATAGAAATCCCATCTTGGTAAATTTACCCCTTAGATTCTCCTTAGGGATCTTTGAAGTTTGTGAACACGCAGTTTGTTCTTCAACCTTAATGTTCTTTTTGTACCCTGATTTGACTATTTTAAAAGTGACACCATTAGCCTCGAGAAAGTGTTGCATGGAAGGTTACAGATGATGCCTGACTGTGTTTGGCCCCAGCTTCCACAATAGGCATTCTAGTGCATGAAGCAACAGTAGCAGTTTCACCACTCGCATATTATTAATTAAAATTGTGAAATATTTTTTAGATTTCAGGTGCCTTTTCTTTCCCTTGACCACCTTTAATAGATATTGAAGAAGTACTATGACTGGCAGCACTAGTACTGGGTTGCTCCTGCCCTTCTATTTACTGATCCATGATTGATTTTATTTTTAACACCAGGACAGGAGTAAAGCTACTGTTGTTCAACTTAACTCCCACCACACCAAGTAAATGTACAACAATGAGATAGGGAAAGGAGGGACTTTTGCCTTTACCAAGCAGTTTTATTAAAAAACTGGAGATTTTACACCAGACACATTTTTTTTATTACCACTTAATTATTGTTTTGGGGTGCAGATGATGGACACAGGGCTCTATTTATTATCATTATTTTTACTAAAATAAAGTGAAAAAGGGTGTTTTCACACCCTTTTCACATTATTTTAGTTTCACCTAAAGTTACTAAAGGGCAATTGGAGTAGAATTCGTAAAAATTCTACTCCAACCCCTAATTATCACTTATTTTTAGTAATCAGATCGCATTTCACATCTTTGTAATGGGAAATGCGATCTGCCAGGTAGTTACTAAAAATAAATTGTGACAAAAATACCGGGGGAAGCCCTGTGATAATAACTCCACCAGGGTCTCCCCCGGTTACCGGACTCCTGCTCCACTCTAAGAGGCAAAGCAGAGCCTGGAGCCGGCCCCAGTGATCAGCTGTGTGGTCTAAACAGACCGCAAGCTGATACACTGCAAAAAAAAAAAAGTAAAAAAAAAAATTACTTATCTGAGTCCAGGGACCAGAGATTGGTGCTCCGGTGATGTCCTCTCACCGGTCAGCTGGTCTCCCAACCTGCACTGGGGCCCGGTCATCACCTGACCGGGTCCCAGTGCAGGATGGGATGTCAGCTGACCGGAGCCATGGAGGACATCATTGGAGCCCGATCACCAGAGGTAAGTGCATTTAAGTGAGGGGGGGTCACGGTGGAAGTCATGGGGGAGGGCTCAGGAGGTTTGCGATTGCAGGGGCGGGGCTTAGTAACAGGGGGTGGGGCTTAGCGGCAGCCAGTCGGCGCATGCGCGGGCACTTGTCATGGTATTTTTTGCGAAAATACCATGATAAATGTGCGGAGGGGATTCGCAGGGACAGAGCTTTATCGCAAGGTCTGTCCCTGCAAGGGATTTTTAGTAAATATCTGTTATATTGGCTGAATTTGCAATGCGAATTCAGTCGGTAATATCACACTACAATCTGCATTCAAAATGCAGATTGTAGTAAATAGAGCCCATAGTTCCTGACACTAAAAAACACTATGCAATTTTGTTTTTAAATAATTCCTATAATTCCTTTCTTTACACAAACACTTTCAATTGTTGGGGACGGGGATATCACCACACACAGAACAGTAATATATGCTATGTCACCCATCACAACAGACACTTCTTGAAACAGAAAAAATAGTGAAAGAGAGCGCTGATAACAGCAGTATTATAAATATTTATTAGATATTTAGCATAAAAAGTTATTAGTCGTCAATACATAACAATTGCCAGCCAGCAATAGCACAATCCAATAACAAGTTATTGGTCTACACAATTTAAATAATGACACACACAGAATTATAAAAATAATTTTCATAAATGTAATTATAACCTATTTTATCTAGGGGGGATTCAATATGATATTATATACCCTCTAAAGCCAAGCCACAAATCAGACAGCTTGATACCAAACCAAATAGAAGATAAATTGTGTACTCTTTCTTCCTGAAAGAAAAGCGATACTGATGGTTACAAAAGTATCTTTATAATTGATAATTCAAACAAACTGTTACTCTTTTTTCCTCTCTATTTGTGGCTTGGCTTTAGAGGGTATATAATATCATATTGAACACCCTCTAGATAAAATAGGTTATAATTATATTTATGAAAATTATTTTTATAATTCTGTGTGTGTCATTATTTAAATTGTGTAGACCAATAACTTGTTATTGGATTGTGCTATTGCTGGCCGGCAATTGTTATGTATTGACGACTAATAACTTTTTATGCCAAATAACTAATAAATATTTATAATACTGCTGTTATCAGCGCTCTCTTTCACTAATTTTTCTGCTTACCTATTAGGTTAGGAGGTTTCTGAGTAGATCTCCCATTTAGAGAGCTGCAGAATCAGCATTTGTAATTAACCCTTTTGTTTTTCTTAATTTAAGTTTTTAACTAGATTGGCGCCTGGTATATTTTGCACTTCTTGAAACAGACAAGATTTAAAAATTTCAGTAGAAAAAAACTGCAGGTTTTTTTTGGACAACAGGAAACTTTTTTTTTGCAATTTTGTATATAACAGGAGAATAGTCAAAACAAAGTGGTCGTCTTGGGGTGCAGCTCAGACACAATAAGGTAATCAATATACTGCTGTGATAGATTTCCTTGAGAAAAAAAAAGTGCAGTTTAAATTTAACAAACAATCAAGAGCATCACACACTGTAGCCTGTTTGTTTGCTGTGTCAGAGTGTGCAGTTTGTGTAACCAGGGGCGGAATGGGGACTAAATGTGGCCCTGGAAAAATCTCTGGAAGTGGCCTCACGTGGGCGCCACCAAATCAACTGTAGATGTAGCCAACAGCAAAGTAGGCGGTATTAGAGACCTGTACATGTGCATGTCTCCTTCTAAAAGATTGCTCACTGTTTCCCAAAAGCTGCATCATGATTGACATGATGCTGGCATTGGGGGGCAGAGACAGGAAGCGTCTCGACCCTGTTTTCTGGGCGTGCCAAAGCGTAATTTTGCCCCCGAGGGTTACTGAGATGTCCGATGGTCACGCAGTTGTTCTTATGCTGCCTCCTTGGATGCAGCAGCGAATAAGAGAAGCCTCCAGTGGGTGTCTCTTTGCTTAAGATGCCTCCTGCAACATTAGCATAATTTCACAAAGACGCATGGCAGTGCTATAGTGCCTATCTCTGAATCATCCCCTTAATACAGAGTGATATCCATCCCATGCACGAATAATAAATCAGTCCTAACAGCTTGTGCAACATCAGCCTTTCATGCTGACCCACTATGTAATATACATCAGTTAGATAGAGATTCATTATCGGACACGTAGAAGCAAAACAAATAAGCCTGGAACACTGCACTCCCATACTGGGCCACAACTGAAAAGCTGTGGTCAACATGCTCTATTTTGTATTGGGGGAATTGCATTTCTTATAAAGCTGCCTTAGTGCTACCTTAAACCACAAGCTATAAATGGCTACATACACTAACAATTTAGACTAAATAGGCTGCTTCACGCTCATTTGTGAGTGTAATGACACCCTAAGACACTATTATACAGCATATGCAAATGTCTTACTCCCCACAACCAGTGCCATTCATGTGCAGTCATCCCTTAGTCAGTAACCTCCAACCTTTAATGCATTATTTCTATACCTGCCATAGGTACTTTATTTCTTTTTTCCACTAATTTATCCCCTAATACTGATCAGTAATATTGAGTTGAGGGGTAACCAATTGTAGACACTGCGCAATAGTCTAAACTACATGTCATGCTGTGATCTTTAAGACCTTTTTAACATCTGTTAAGAAGCAATTACTTCTTGGAAATGTCATTTACATCCTGTTGAATCAATACTTTTGCCATTTGTCTACCTCTTAATATCGATTCTCCCAATTCTGAAGTAAAATACAGTCAGTGAGAAGGAGCAGTGGCCAACGTGACCCATTTCAGCTATGACATAATGGAGTGATCAACCCTTTTCCAATATTTTCCAACTTAATAACATAGGATGTATAACATAAATTATAAAGTAATGTTAATGGAAATAACAGTAGCAGACCATTATCTCACAGCAGAAATATGTTGCAGAATAATAAATTGTTCTTTAAAGAGTTGTAGCAAGTAGTCCGTTGCAAACATCAACTTTATCATGTACTTCTCCAGTCAAAGTACAGTATATGACAATGGGAAAATAATTTAAGTTCATCTTCTATCAATATAAAAATTATAGCAGTACTGGTAAAGCTGTGAAATATATTCAGTTATTTGTTTCACAGCTGAATACCTGTCATACAACACTAGGGGGTGCAAGTTTATTTCTTACTTGTGAAGTAGGTTGGTCTGCACAATACATTACTTTGCAGATCTGTAACTCAGCAATTAAAGTTGCTCTACGTTTAATTTAAACAGTGAAAACCTATAAAGTCTAGTTTTATATTGGTATATGTAGTATACGGCAAAATAATATGCATAGTTGTGGAATCATTGCTTTAAATAATTTTAGTCAAAGTCAGCACATTATAATAGAATATACAGAAGTATACAGAAATAGCTGAAGAATTAGGGGGAGATGTATCAAACTTTGGAGAGAGATACAGTACCAACCAATCTATTTCTAACTGTCATTTTATGGGCTGCGTTTGAAAAATGACAGAAGCTGATTGGTTGGTATTTTATCTCCCTCCACTTTATCTCTCTCCAAGGTTTGATACATCTCCCCCTTAGACTCTAATCTTACATCTGAAAAATTAAGTATCACATCAAAGAGAAAAACAGTGTGAGACTATGCAGGCGCACACAAAGACACTCAGAAGTTGATAATTACTAAACTAATAAAACATAACCTTTATTCCATGTTTTTTTCCCCCCGCGTGTATGTGATCCCCGGATGACAGCACCGAGTTATCAACTTCTGAGAGTCTTTGTGTGCACCTGCATAGTCTCACACTGTTTTTCTCTTTGAAGTGATACTATATCCATTTAGTGAGCTAGGTAGCACCATCTCCCCCACATTCAAGTATGTAAAAAATAATAAACAATAAATATAAAAAATAGAACATACATTATAGATGTAATACTAATTTAAATATATTAGTAGGGGGTTTAAGACCAATAACAAAATGTCTGTGCGGGAATTCATGGAAATTTTCTTTTGAATCTGAAAAATTAAACAAAACCAGTACATTGTGACTTAGGCCCTCATTCAGAGCCGTACGCTCTGAGCAGAGCGCACGCTCTGAATGAGGGCTGGCCTCCATGAGGATGGAGCGTCCTCCTGGACGCTCGTATAGCTGTGGGTCACCACCCACAGGCTATACGAGCGTGCAGTTTGATGGCCGCGATGGTCGTGACCATCGCGACCATCGAAACTGCGAGCCGGAGCCTGCGGTTGAGGTTTTCAACCGCAAGCTCCGGAGTGATTTTGGCTCTATCAGAGCCAAAATCACTCCCACTGACATCACTAGTGATGTCAGTGGGCCGGCTTCTGACGGGAGGCGTTCCCGTGGGAACGCCCCCGTCAGGGAGGCACGCCCCCGGCACGCCTACCAAAGGGGGCGTGCTGTCAATCAACATCGACAGCACGCCCCCTTTGATCAGACACAACGAGCGAAGGACTTTCCTTCGCTCGTCGCGTCTGGCGCATGCGCACGACAGAGCTCCCTCCGTCGTGCGCATGCTCAGTCCAGAACATCGACCCACTTGCGAGCGGACAGCCGCTCGCGAGTGGGTCTGAATCAGGCCCTTAATTCCATTTGCAAAAAGCAGGTGTGCTACAATAATGAAATAGGTAGTTATATATATATATATATATATATATATTATATATATATGTATATAGTAAGATTGTACTTAATAAAACACACTTGATAACAGGTGTACTTGTCAGGTGGCTTTTTACTGGTGCAAAATGTTATATCAGCACATTTACATCCAGCAAACTAAGCTAAACATGAAGGGATTGGAAGTTCCTATGTCTGTACTTGGGTGGAGTCTGACATTTTAGTCACTATGAGCTTGATTCAGAGATGGACGTATTTGCAGAGCTGCACACAAGGTGGAGGTGTAAATGATGTATGACAGGTGTGTGGAGATGTAAATGATGTGGGACAGGTACATGGAGGTGTAAATTATGTGACACAGGTATGTGGGGGTGCAAATGATGTGGGACAGGTATGTAGGTTGTAAATAATGTGGAAAAGGTATTTGGAGGTGTAAATGGTGTCGGACGGACAGGTATGTGGGGGTGTAAATGATGTAGGGCAGGTACGTAGGGGAAAAAATTATGTGGGACAGATACATGGAGGTATAAATGATGTGGGACAGGTATGTGGGGGTGTAAATGATGTGGGACAGGTATGTGGGGGTGAAAATTATGTGGGACAGGTATGTGGGGTGTAATTGATGTGGGACAGGTATGTGGGGGCGAAAATGATGTGGGACAGGTATGTGGTGTGTAAATGATGTGGGACAGGTACGTGGGGGTGTAAACGATGTGGGACAGGTTCGTGGAGGTATAAATGGTGTCGGACGGACAGGTATGTGGGGGTGTTGTATTGATAGTATTTGGGTTTTTGAACTTGCAGATGAGAGGTAAAATTGTTTGTTCCAATTTGTTACAAGTGTGTATAAAACACTGCAAAATTACTATACAGACATTTTTCTGAACCCCAAAATGCTGAAAGGCACAAATCAGCTATTTGACACCTTTTAAAAAACCTCCAGTACTTTCCTTATGGCCACTACCAGCCTTCCATATGGTCCTGCTATCTCAGTTGTCATTTTTTTGGGCTCCATAATGGTTTCCTCACTTTTTAATGCACGTCTCCCAGGTCGCATTTTGTAGAAAAGTCGTACACCCTTGCCATGATTACCACAAATTGGCATTTTTAATTGGATCTCATATTTCTCAGGAGTGCATTCATGCAATGTCTACAAGTTTCATGAAACAAACTCTCATTTGCAAACTCGACCTAATAGAATTGAGTCCACTGTGTTTGGTCTATGGCTGATTGTGTGACTCTGATTGCAGCAGAGAGGGGAGTGTGGAGGGTATATAGTGGGAAAACCCTGGTCATGGATTGCACTGTGCACTGAGTCTGAGTGGCATTTGAGGAGGTCTGAGTGGCATGTAGGGGAATGTAGGGACATCTGAATGGCATGTGGGGGAGTTTTGGAAGAACTTATGGGATAAGTGACTTGAAAGTTTCCACTTAATAGTAGAGTAGAGACAGCAGTCAGCAAGTGTAGATCATCACCTTGAGCAAGCGCACATGTCCAGTGACCCATCAAACGTTTGGTAAGCTGAAGCTATCCAAATTTGCTTAGAATGCATCTACAAGCTAATTACTGACTGTCAATTTAATCCTTTTGCCTATTAATAGCTCTCTCTCTATCTCTTAGTCTCTCTCTCTCTTGAATGATGTTACTAATACTATGCTCTTACGTTTAGACACCAAAGTGGCTCCCTGTCTTAAATGCCCTGGGCCTATAGTGAGACTTCTGTGCAGAACCCTTTGGGGCAAGATCCATCAGATCCCCTTAGGGGCAAACTCCACAGCAAAATGCAAAATAAGGTGTATAATCCACGGAATAGTTTTAAAATTTAGTTAATCTCTAAATACAGCTACTGTATATTCTGTAGCACTACAGTAGCAATCTGCTCAAATAAAACTTTTATTTGATAGCCTAATCCATTATACATGGCTTCAATAATGCAGTTCTAGCAACATTTGAGGCTATGGGACATTAAACACAGACTCAAACTGCATGTTGTTATTGACTCCTACATAACAGCCATAGTTCTGTACTCTATAAGAGTCTCTGGCTTTTCACCACATAACAGATATGTTTAGATTGCAAATACGTCCAGTGCATTATGAACCATGCAATTAATGACAGGAGCAAATAATAATATGATATAATGCAGCAGTTTTTAAAATGCATTTGTGACCAAAAGTGGATTGCAAATGTGGTACCCTGTACAATATTTATTTTTGTTTGATTAAATTGTTATAATTAATGGATTATCACAGGCCCTAATGTTGTTCTTTGTGTATACATCTGGAAGGACTGGCTCTTGTCCCAATTCTTCTCTTCAGCAAAACTCTTACTCCACAGCAGTGAGGCAAGAATTTCTTCTCCAGATGCAGACAGTAATTATATCAGAAGTTGTGCTTATTACTGAGGACTCCACCAGAAAGATTCAGGTTTGGCACATGACTTGCAAGGACCTTTGTATATAGGTAAAGTAGGTGAATATAAAATACAAATAAACACAGATGATTTTTCCAGCAGGGCTGGCCACAGCTGTCTACTTACTACTGTATGCCAAATATCTGTGCATCTGTACATCAATGGCTGGGCTGCCCATTGTCTTTCTATTTGCAGATGTCATAATTATTAACTAGACTTGTACTCACTCCATGCTGGTAGCAAAAGATCCATCAGAAACAGGCATCCCACCTCCATCCACATACTGCAAATGAGTGCAGAAGTCAGCCTACGTGCCTAGGACACTCCCATGACACTGCCAAACATGGTATTCACCCAGCTGCCACCTAGGAACACCCATTTCATGGAGTGATCCGTCAATGGATGAATTGAGCCATATGCACTTTCAATCCCCATCTGTGTGCATTTACATGGTGCAGTGCATGGGCATAATCATCGCTTCCCCTTTTCATCTCCTTTCCCATCTGGGTGGAAGGTGAAAGCACTGACTGCTCAGATAATCTACAGGTAATATAAATAGAACAAGTCAGTCGGAGTACATAACCAATGGCCCTTCAACTCTGCCGGACATGAGAGGGCTGAGCATCTCCTCACATCAGATTCATAGTCCTTGGGGATGGCCATTGGAAACCAGAGCCGTAACTAGACTTTTTGGTGCCGTGTGCCAGAAAGAGCATTGGCGCCCCCCTCATTTTTCAAAGGGACATAATGCACCCAAAAAAGGGGAATGGCCTTATGGGGAAGGGCCAGGGAAGAGATAGTGGAGGCCAGGAGATGCTGGGGATGAAATAAGAGGAAGCTACAAGTGAGAATGATAATAAACAGAAATTTGACAGGCCCAAACAGCGCCCCCTGCCCTGCGGTGCCCTGTGCGATGGCACCGGCCGCACTACCCTAGCTACGGCCCTGTTGGCAACTACCAATTTTCCAGGTCCGATGGATGTGTTTGTTTTCTATTAGATGCCAGGTTCGCAATGGTTGCATGCATGCTTCTGTCTGATGGCTCAGCTAATAGCTTACGCCACTCCTGCTAATTGTAAAGCGCAGTCTGTTAATAACAGAGCTCCCTTTTGATAATCCAACAAACCCCTTATTTTTCAAATAAAAAAAAAATTAACTATACAGTAGACAGAGGGCCTGATTCAGACCCGCTTGCGAGTGCTGAGCGCTCGCAGGCGGGTCGATGTTGGGCCAGTGCACATGCGCACGACGGACCCGGCTCCATCGTGCGCATGCGCGAGACCCGGATAGCGATGAGCAAGCCGTCGCTATGGGTCTCGCTACAAAGGGGGCGTTCTGTCGATGGTGAGTCACAGCACGCCCTCATTGGTGGGCGTGCCGGAGGCGTGGCTGGCCAGACGTAGGCCGTCTGGGGCCGGCCCCACTGACATCACTGGTGATATCAGTGGGAGTGCTCTCGGCTCTGATAGAGCCAAAAGCACTCAGGGCTTGCGGCAGACGAGACCCTACCACAAGGGTCTCGTTGCAAGCCCGATGGTCGCGATGGTCTTGACCATCGCGACCATCTTTTTGGCCACTCGCTATAGCTGTGGGTGGTCACCCACAGCTATGTGAGCAGCCATGAGGCCGCTCTAAAATCAGGAAGGACGAAGCGTCCGTCAGAGCGTCCGGCTCTGAATCAGGGCCAGATATCATACTGTCTGGGACCCTTGTCACTCTCTCAATAGCATCCTTCTCCAAGTTACTAGGTAATATCATATCTTAAGCCAGTGGTTCCCAAAAATTTTTGAATCACGGCGTCCTAGAGTGTCAGCATTGTTTTCATGCCATTCCTAAGTCAAAAGTTTGTTATTGAGAAATTCAGAATAAATGTAATAAAGTGAAGTAAATTGTGCTTACCTGTCATCCTTAGGTTTAGTTATGTGGTGGTGGACAGGTTTGTGCTTCCTTTTGTCAACATTTTGACATTGACCACAAATAATTTGATTTGGTGCTGGACAACCAACCTGAGGCACTCCTGCAGGTGTCTTGAGGCACCCCAGGGTGCCACGGCACACAGTTTAGGAACCACTGTCTTAACCCAAAATAGCATAAATGTATGGCTTAGACTTGCAGCTTAGTCCTCAGACTCGATCACCTGAACCCCTCCATCCTTTTTATCTACCTCCCACTACTTCCCACGTCCTTAGTTAGCTCTTCTCCACATAATCTACTGTACATTCATCCCTTGTCCCATCATGTTGAGTTTTTTCATTTTCTTCTCTCCTTTCCATGCTCCTGAATCAATTCAATGTCATTTAAATTATAATTTTATTGTCTCTGAAACATTAAAAATGCATAAGTGAAATTACATTGCGATCTCATAAAACTCCAAGTATAATTATAATTCAAAAGACTAAACAAAAATATAAAAAATTTGAACTAACCATCACAGAAGGAAAAAAAACATTTTGAAAAATGCTGGTATGGCATTTAAGGCACCTAGGGGTATATTTACTTATGTTCAATTTTGATTTTTAGTGTGCTTTGACATTCAATTTTCATTCGATTTTGCAGTTGGAGATTTACTAAAGGCAAAATCAAATGTCAAATCGAACATAAAACTGAATTCCACTAAAATCCCACTCAAAATCGAACATTGGAAAAACATTGGTATTTTTATATAGACTAACACACAAATCCCTCATTAACTAATATCGGATTTGAAATCGAACTTATCGAACTTCAAAGCCCCAAATGAATAGAACTGCTTCATGCTTTCCATTTTAGCATGAGCAGGACTGATTGACACAGATACATGCACAGATCAGTGAGATTCGCGCATGAATTTGTGTTTAAGCTTCAAAAGTGTTAAAATAAAAAAAAAAAAATTTACGGTGGGTCCCCCTTAAAAGCACAACCAGCCCTACACTTTTCAGAGCCAGTTCTGGTTGTGAAAAATACAGGTGGCAAAAGACGTAGGGGTACCCTGTATTTAGCACAACCAGGACCTGGCCCTTTTCTAGCTCACGGTAATGCCCTAGCCAGGGGAACCTTTTCACCGGGTCCCCCAGCCAAAGCATTACTCCTGACCGCTAGTCAGCTCAGGCCGGGTATCCCCGGGGAGGTGCCCCCCAATAAAGGGCCCCCCCTTTCCAGGGCACCCCAGGCCTGAGCTGTGGGTGCCGGGTTGATAATGTAAAGTGTAGTGTAAATATAGAAGTGATAACATTGTCTTTAACAGTAGAACAATGTTATCACATCTCTATGTAGGCATCCACCGTCTTCTGAAAACAAAAAAGAGTAGACCTGAACCAAAAACTGTACCGTCCTCTAAGGATGTTACTTCCCGAATGACAAGCTCAGCTGCGGCATTTTCCTTGGAAATGACAGCGCTGAGCGTAAATTGGCTGAGAGGGGTGAGCCTTCTGTATCTCAATCAATGAGCGGTTCCCACCATTCACTTCAATGGTGAGAATAGCAAGGTTACTAAAGATTACCTTACGGTTCTCACCATTGAAGTCAATGGTAGGAACTGCTCATTGGCTGAGAGGTGTAAGGATCACCTCTCTCAGCCAATGAACTCTCAGCCCTGGCATTTCTAAGGCAAATGCCACAGCTGCGCCCATCATTCGGGAAGTACTGTCCTTAGAAGACAGTACAGTTTGTGGTTCGGGTCTACTAATTTTTTTATTTTCAGAAGACGGTGGAGGCCTACATGGAGAAGAGGAATGGTCCAGGTATTGCAGGTGAGTATGTGTGAGTGTGTAATAACCTTTTCCTGTCATGGTGTGTGTGTCTTGTCTTTATTTTAACATTTCTTTACAGGTGAATTAGAGGTACCAGCGGGCCCTTAATGCCTGCATGCTGGTACTTGTGGTTCTCCAAGTACCAGCATGCGGGGGAGGCTTGGTGGAACCTGTTAAAGACAATGTTATCACTCCTACCTTTACACTACACTTTACACTATCAACCCAGCACCTACTGCCCAGGGGTGCCAAGGATAGCCCCGGCTATCAGCCCAGGCCTGGAGTGTCCAGAAGAGGGGGACCCTTATATTGGGGGGTCCCCACCTCTCCAGGGAACCCCAGCCTGGGCTGACCAGCAGTCAGGGGTATTGCTTTGGCCGGGGGACCCGGCGAAAGGGTTCCCCTGTCTGTGGCATTACCCACCCCTGCTAGAAAGATTTTGGTGCTAGTTATGGCAAATACAGGGGACCCCTACTCATTTTGTCCCCTGTAATTCCAAAACCAGGACTGGCTTACTTAGCCCAGTGCATGTTGTGCTAAATACAGGGTACCCCTATGTCTTTTGTCCCATGTATTTTCACAACCGTGGCTGGTTGTGATTTTAGGGGGGACCCCATGTCATTTTTTATTTAAATTTAAGACTTTACAAGCATTTTACTCACGGATGCAGGCACGTTTCTCACTAATCTGTGCATGCATCTATGTCAGTCAGACCTGCTCATGCTAAAATGTAAAGCACGAAGCAGGTCTATTCATTTGGGGATTTACAGTTCGATTTTGAGTGGGATTGGTATTCACTTTGTACATGGGCATGCAAAATCGAACATCAAATCACTGTTCAAAATGAAACCAAATCGAATTCGATTTAGAAAAGGCTTCTAATATCGAATTTTAGTAAATGTGGAATTTGATGAGGGATTTCTACATTCGATTTGAGGTGAGATAAATCGAACATCAAATCGAATGCAAAATTGAACTTTGATAGATAAACCCCCTAGAATGTTATTTAGGGGGCAATAAGGAAGATAGGGAGTGACATGGATGATTAGGTTAATCAATGATCCTATTAGCCTTTAACAAGCTTGTCCTTTGGCAAAGATTTACCAATGGTTCTCTCAGCCACTTTAACCACCTTGACTATACTGCAGATTCATGGTCAAAATGTGTGGAATTCCCGTTCCACACCATGATAAAATAAGTTAAAAGACTCTCAATTATACAACAATAAAAATTTGTAAGAATATACCTTGGTAAACCCGCTGCCTGCAATTTTTTAATAAGAAAAGGCATAGCTGAGCCTTGCCAACTACAACTCCTGACGAAGGTGTGTAAGCACACAGAAATGTGTTGAGCACACTCCAAGAACTGTGGCAACTTACAACAGCAAAAGGCAGTCTAAATATTGGCTCGTCTACCAGGAAAAGAACCTCACCGTATACACTAACAAGCAGCAGAAAATAGAGCCAGCTAGTGCTCTTCTACAACCTAAACCCCTTTTTGCTGACCACTGGTCCCTGTGCCTTCCAACGGGAGATCCCACTGTGAGACCAAACAAAGTCTCAGTGCTGTGGCACGCAAGCTGATTGAACAATCCGGGCCGTTCAGTTGATAAGGAATTATACGGCACACTCCACGTAAACACCGGTCTCTTTGACCGTGATCATTCTGCAGGTCACCACAGGATTATATGGGAAAGATTTCTGGACTGCACACCCTGAATATATATATATATATATATATATATATAATGGGAGGTGCTACATGATGAGAATAATTGCAGGCACAAAAACAGACAAATCTCAGGTGCACAACTCCAAATTATTAATAATAGATAAATGCAATAACATTTTGCAATCAATAGAGGTTTTTAGCATAATCTTGGCCAAGGTTATGGGCCTACCCACCATATCCAGGTAACCTCTGTTGGGTAGGTCCCTAACATATTACGATTCAAATCCAGAGCACAGGACACCCCCAAACTAGCCCAGCTAAGCCACCCCAGGGCACCGCCATAATAAGAAAAGTGCAATGTGAAAGAGATAGTTAGGAGCAGCTACTGCTGCATATGAAGAATAAAAATAAAAAGTGAGGTACATATATAATAAACAAACAGTGAAGGGTTAAAATGTGTTATAAAAGAAAAATGTGTTATAATGCGGTGCCCTGAACAGATCAACAAAGGCAATCCAGGAGGACCCACACCCCAAAAATGAACCAACGTTGCACTACAGTATATAAAACTTGTAGGACTTACCTAGAATTGTGCCTAATACTAGTGTGCATATTCATTACAAGACTCCATGCTTTTAAACCAATAAGATAGGGGTGCTAATCCAGACTGAGGGTGTCTCCTTTCCTTCAGGTGTGCAATAAAGCACATTAAATGGAGTATACGGGAAAGATTTCTGGACTGCATACCCTGAATATATATATATATATATACATATATATATATATATATATATAATGGGAGGTGCTAACTGATGAGACTGATTGCAGGCACAAAAAAAAGACAAATCTCAGGTGCACAACTCCAAATTATTGATAATATGTAAATAAAATAAAATTTTGCCATCAATAGAGGTTTTTAGCATAATCTTGGCCAAGGTTATGGGCCTACCCACCATATCCAGGTAACCTCTGTAGGGTAGGTCCCTAACATACTAAGATTCAAATCCAGAGCACAGGACGCCCCAAATAAAAAAATAAAATAAAAAAATAAAAGTGAGGTACATATATACATATTCTTCATAGGCAGCAGTAGATGCTAACATTCTACGATTCAAATCCAGAGCACAGGATACCCCCAAACTAGCCCAGCTAAGCCGCCCCAGGCCATAGTAAGAAAAGTGCAGTGTGAAAGAGATAGTTAGGAGCAGCTACTGCTGCATATGAAGAATGAAAATAAAAAGTGAGGTACATATATAATAAACAAACAGTGAAGGGTTAAAATGTGTTATAAAAGAAAAATGTGTTATAATGCGGTGCCCTGAAACAGATCAACAAAGGCAATCCAGGGGGACCCACGCCCCAAAAATGAACCAAAGTTGCACTACAGTATATAACTTGTAGGACTTACCTAGAATTGTGCCTAATACTAGTGTGCATATTCATTACAAGACTCCATGCTTTTAAACCAATAAGGCAGGGGTGCTAATCCAGACTGAGGGTGTCTCCTTTCCCTCAGGTGTGCAATAAAGCACATTAAATGGAGTATATGGGAAGGATTTCTGGACTGCACACCCTGAAAATATATATACAATAGGAGGTGCTACCTGATGAGACTAATTGCAGGCACAAAAACAGACAAATCTCAGGTGCACAACAAAAATGCAATAAAATTTTGCAATCAATAGAGGTTTTTAGCATAATCTTGGCCAAGGTTATGGGCCTACCCACCATATCCAGGTAACCTCTGTAGGGTAGGTCCCTAACATACTAAGATTCAAATCCAGAGCACAGGACTTTTCTGTAACTACTTTCTATGCATAAATGTGTATTTGTGTTACCTTGATACAAAATGCTAAATGACATGAGTTTGTATTATTAGATGAATATGAAATGCAGAAAGATAAGATATAAGCAGGAAGTGAACAGCCCTTCTAGTCGCACCATACCGTGGTGCGACTTGGTAGTGCAGAGTGTCTTTACAGTGTTAGCGGCTGTGACACTGTAACGTAGCATTTCGCATGCAGTCGCATACAGAATATAGGCATGCCGCATATCATTTTAATCAGCATAAGCTGCTTGTGTATCCTATTCACATAATTTTTTGAATAAGACTCATTTAAAGGGAAAAAAGATGCTTCACATTACTGAGTCACACGGCACTCACATTTTATGTGTAACGCAACTTGTAGCGCATGGAGGATACATATATGTGAACATATCTGTATTTCCAAAAGTCTATAGAAGAATGCACATGAAATACAGAAATAAATTTGATTATAACAAATGCATTGGAAAAGTTGGGTAATATTTAATGTACCTGCACAAAACTTGTTTGTTGAGTAAGATGGCTGTGAATGTATTGCATTTTATGATAACTGATTACCCTTTTATAGTACTATTAGGTGGAATGTAGTCTGCATCCCGGCGTGCGGAATGCCGAAGGTCTAAATACCGGCGCAGGAATTCCGTCAGTGTCGGGATCCCGGCTCCAGTATCTCGACCGCCGGCATCCCAAAGGTAAGTATCTGGGGTTAGGGGAGGGTTAGGTTTAGGGTTAGGCACTAGAGGGAGGGTTAGGCCTAAGGGGGGAGGATTAGGTGTAGGGTGCAGAGAGGGGGAGGTTAGGTTTAGGCACTAGGGAGGGAAGTTAGGGTTAGGCACTGGGAGGGGAGGGTTAGGGTTAGGGTGAGTGGTAGTATACGTACCTACCACTGTTGGGATTTTCACTGTTGGGATTGAGCTGTCGGTATTCTGACCAGCGGCATCCCGACCGCCGGAAACTCATACCCAACCCCTATTAGGTATCTGGCTAAAGTGCATTTATTTCTTTTCCTATTTTTGTTGTCTCTACAACCATTAAATAAATCCGAGGCATCACCGGGTTTGGTGACATCCGGTGCAGCACCTCCAGACTCCTTGTGCACTCCAGAGGCATGGCTCTGTAGCCACAAAGCCACACCCCTGGATTGTTCCATTTTTCCCTTTGTCATCACGCTGGGGGCTTGCCCAGCACTCCGGGAGCTGCTGAGAAGACCCCAGCCTCTCCGTACATGGGGGTGTGGAATAGATGACTCGCAGTCATCCATCAACGCAGCTTGCCACTCGACTACACCATCTGAGGGGGTAACACCAAAATAACAGTTCAGCTCTGCTATTTTGGTGCCATCTGGTGCGACCCGCACCCCCTGCACCATTCCAGTGGCACCACTGAAATCAATATTTACTATCTGCAAGTCCATTCCTTGTATCTGGTGCTAAGAAGCCTGTCAATTCTGTCCTGTCTACTCCTTATAGATAGGAACACCAGCACTGACATATGAATAGGGCTTTTTTCAGGAATGCCTTCAGCAATATAGTCATGTATGTAGCACTAACATGAGCCATTTCACCTATGAATTACTTAGTTACTATCTTTTTTCTGCACTTACTATTTAATTGTAATAATCAGGCCTGAATTAAATACATTATTTAAAATATACATTTAACTTCAGTTACTTATTTCAATTTAGTGTATTGTTCTTGTAAAATAAGATGAAAAAAACTGGAGATTGTGGCCCTCATTCAGAGGCACTCGCAAAATGCAAGCGCTCGTCCTGAATGAGTGCGGCCGCTTGTGTTTTCAAGTGCGGCCTCCTGGTCGCTAGCTAAGCTGTGGGTTACCACCCACAGCTTTAGCGACCGACCAGGTTGATGGTCGCGATGGTCAAGACCAACGCGACCATCGGGGCTTGCGACGAGACCCTAAGGTTGGGTCTCGGCAACCGCAAGCCCCAGGAAGCTTCCTGCTCTGATCGAGCAGGAAGCTCCCCACTGACATCACTGCTGATGTCAGTGCGGCCACCCAGAAAACGGCAGGCATTTAAGGAACGCCTCCGTTTTTGAAACCACCCCCCCACCACACCTACAAAACGGGTCGAGCTGTCGATAAATATCTACAGCCACCCCTTCTGTAGTGAGAATTTATCTCTCGCTCCGGGGCTTGCGCACGCGCAGTGCGGCCGCTGCGCATGCGCAGGGCCTAAACATCGACTCCCTTGCAAGCGCTCAGCGCTTGCGAGCAGGTCTGAATGAGGTCCAGTGTGTATTGGGTGATATAATTCATGTTGCAGAGTATGTAATTGTCTGTATGGCCTTACACTGTTTACCAGTCTATATGAACAGTCTAATTGCAGAAATTCTCATATGGCTTCCACATAGAAAATAGTCATAAGAGTAATCGGGCTTTTAAAATCATCACACCTCCTTGCAGCCCATCCGTGTTCTTATAATTATTTTCAAGCGTAGCAAGAAGATGCTAAAGATGTGATTGTAAGGGATTCAGAATACAGTGATGTAATAGCCCATACTCGACTACTCTCCCGGAACAGACGGGAGGCTCCCGAATCCTGGGTGCTGCTGCTGGCCGCCCAGAAGAACTTTCAAGTCTCCTGGAGGCTGACCGGCGTTTGTCCAGCCCCGCCCACTTTCTGAGTAGAGTGGGTGGTCTGTGTCTGTTTACGCAATTCGCACTAAATCGCGTCATTTAGTCATGTCCCCCAGTTTTACAATGCCAGTAATGCTAGACTCAGTTTCTCCAGCTTACCGTGGATATTATGGTGTAACTGAGTTAGTTTTTATATTAAGGTTATCAAATCTTCCTATCGGTGCCTCCACCCAAGCCTCCACAGATTTCTATGGCTTCAGTTCCACCAGGGATAGGCATGGGAGTACCATTTTTTTTATTCTTTGGGGTCAGTTATCCTACTGACTCTTATCTTGTACACAATCGCTAATAGTTATCACAAAATAAACCAACACATGACCTAATCAAATTGTATTAACAGAGGTTACTTTCTTTATAAATGACATTTGCACATTTGAATACTTAACTTAAAGTTCAATTATTAGCAAACTAGGTGTCAGAGCATAGGAGTGCAAATGCTAAACGCTTACCAACAACAGGTCTTAGCCAATTGCATTAACTGTAGCCAAAGCCCGAGTTTGGAATATATTATTGTGATGGTCTCTGTATGCTGTATACAGTTTTCATTTAGGTAATTATCTTTCATGGACGAATTACATGATGTTCAGCTCTCTGTTTAACAGTCTGTTACAATAACCTATCCTTCACTCATTGACTAGACACAATTTATATACTGTATGTAGATATATACTGTATGTATATATATAATATATATATATATATATATATATATATATATATATATATAATATATATATATATATATATATATATATAATATATATATATATATCTATATATATATATATGTTAGAGAGATGTTTTGTGCCTTGGAGTTTAAGAGGTGCAGTCTAGGCAAAACATAGAGACATTGTCAGCCTTACTCACGGCACGGTACCTCTCCTGTTGAAGCCTTAGTTCAGCAGCAGTGTAAATCAATCAGAGGCGGAAGAACCACTCCCTGCAGGGAGGAGCAGGCTTAGATTTGTCAGTTCTCTCCTCCTTCACCAGGATCCCTGTCTGGCAATTGGCTAAATCACTCCCCTACTTCTCAGAGACGCTAGGACAGCACATCTCTGGCCCTCAGCTCTTCAGGTAAACACCCAACTGTCTTCTCTCTGCACTATATAGGCTCACACCACCTGCTAACTGTCTTCTGGCATGTAGTGCTTCTAGAATAATCCTCCTCTCCATATAAAGTGAGTTCAGCTTATCAGACACATACTGTATGCACAGAAATAACTGTACTATGAGCTAGAAGTGCAGTTGCAGGATATGCTTAACATTGTGTATGATGTATGAGACCTGGTGCAGGATGCATGATGCATTGCAATTTACATGTGATGCATCCTGCCACTCATCGCATGCATGCTGGCATCAATTACTCCGGCATGTATGAAGAAAAACGCAAAGGACAGCTATCTCTGTAAAATGGCGTTGCCCACCGCATACAAGCCACGGAAAGCATTGCATTCCGGGGCTTGGTACATATGAGAAATGCGGTCAAACCCCAGAAAATAGCATTTTCAGAGGTTTGACCGCATTTCTGACATTGCTGCATCCCACCCCTGAACATTAAAGATGCAAATCATATGTATGGACTCCTAAATCTCATTCCAATGGTTCTTTATTGATTTGCCTATCATGGTGACAGGTCTCAGGAGTTGGAGATAGTGGCGTAACTAGTGTATTTGGAGCCCAGGGCAAGTTAAAAATTGGAGCCCCCCCCCCATCAAGGCATGCATTGAAAAACAGGGCATTGCCACATGGCACAAGGGACGTGGCCACTGAAAAATGGGGGCATGTCAACATGACACACCAATGTTTCTCTTTATTCTGGGAACCTTCCTATCCATTCCATATGCACCTTAATGCCTCCAGTAGTAGTGCTTCTCTTGCAATGCCCACTGTAGTAGTGCCCCTTATGCAATGTCCCCTCTAGCAGTACCCCTTATGCAGTGTCCCCAGTAGTACCCCTATACAGTGCCCCAGTAGTGCCCCTTATTCAGTGCCTCCAATAGTGCCCCTTATATAGTGCCCCAGTTTTGCACCCTTATACAGTGCCCCCAGTAGTGCCCCTTATACAGTGCCCCCCAGTGGTGCTCCCCTCTATGCAGTGCCCCAGTAGTGCCCCTTATACAGTGCCCCAGTAGTGATCCCCCTTATGTAGTGCCCCCAGTAGTGCTCCCCTCTATGCAGTGCCCCCAGTAGTGCTCCCCTCTATGCAGTGCCCCTTATACAATACCCCCAGTAGTGATCCCCCTTATGTGGTGCCCCCAGTAGTGCACCTTATACAGTGCCCCCAGTAGTTGTCCCCCCTATGTAGGGCCCCCTATAATGCTCCTTATACAGTGCCCCCAGTAGTGCTCCCCCCTATGCAGTGCCCCCAGTAGTGCCCCTTATACAGTGCCCCCAGTAGTGGCCCCCCCTATTCAGTGCCCTCAGTAGTGGTCCCTCCCAGGCAGTGCCCCTTACATATATCGCACAAAGACACGCATAAAAAAAAAATAACACTTACCTCTATCTCCGGTCCTGTGCACGCCGCCATCCGCTCCTCCGTCCTCCCGTTTGGCACTATGGTACGAGTGTATTATCCGGTGCCAGCAGTGATGTGTTTGTTACTGTGTAGATCAGACCTCTAGTAGTGCGGCCCACTGTCCTGGACCACGGCCGGCAGTGCCCCACCGGGCCGCAGGTCCAATGGCACCCAGGGCATGTGCCCCGGCCTACCCCCCCTACTTACGCCATTGGTTGGAGATACTGCACACACACAGGACATGATTCAGAGATGGATGCTAATGACCCTGCAGCTGCAAATTTGTACGCTGAAGCTGTGCAAAAATATAAAAATATCACACTGGCTAGATTTGTATTGAGAGGCCCACATGCGGATTCGCAAATCCAAGTGACTGCGTACAAAGACTCAGCATTGGCCTCAGTATGTCAATATTCGGCCTTCTGTGGTACCCAGTGGTTGTGCAGAATGGCCACGGGAGCTGAGACGGATCCATTTTTACTGCATACAGGATCACAGTCGCATCCTGAGACACCCCAAAAAAGGTGCTACACCCCCATTGCCTCCCACAAAGCTCCCTGCCTGTCAATTGCTTTGTGAATAAATCCTTAATGAGAGCGACAATGAAAATGAAACTTGACGCATAATCAATCAACTGTGTAAGCATCCATCTCTGAATCAGGCAGACACAGCAGTTATTAACCTATTGGACATGACTGTTGTTCGTTCATATTAAGTTGTGAAGCTCTATGATACAAAGCTTTTTTATTCAGTGATCTAGATTCCAAAGGGAAAGCCATGCTAACTGACACATTTATAGCCTACTCCCACATGGTTTAACTAATTTAGCAATGTGTGTCCTCAACACCTCACTGAAAATGTACTCTGCTTTATGTGGAGCAGCTAATCTGTAGACAGATTGCTGGAAACAGAGCCATAAAAACAGTAATATCTGATTGTGATACAGTAAAACGAAGGGAAATCCTCAGGAGTAATATATTCATGTGATTGCTCAAAGTCTCAGATACTCGCCATCCAAAGCTGTGTGAAGATTTATTCTATTTTAAATATTATACATGTGTTATTAACTGGGACATGTGATCACTAGTTACTTGGCAGCACATTAAACAACTACGATAATATACTGAATGCAGTGTCGGACTGGTACATGAAGGGCCCACTCGGGAAATGCAGTGGTAGGGGCCCATGCTTAAGGGGAGTGGTCTTCCACCAGAGGGGGTGTGGTCATCCATCACAGATGCTTGGCTAACCATTAGGCAATTTTGGTGTAGTTTCTAAAGAAGGGAACCATGCTGATCAGTGGTCCTGCTCCAGCAGGTAACTGACCATCTAATAGAGTGACAATCTATAATTTGAGGTCTGGAACATGAAACCTAGAGGAGAAAGTGTGGGCCCACAAGCAGTGGGGCCCACTGGGGATTTCCCCTGTACCCCTGTGGGCCAGTCCAACCCTGACTGAATGTTCCAGTGTACGAACAGAAGTGTTATTTTCATAATTGCCTTATAACATTAGATAAAAATAAGCTAGCCCGCATGCAAAGAAAGGTCTTCATATTGTCTATCCTATACTATATTTCCTGTTTGCATAGTATCCTTATATGGAAATGTGCCTAATCTGCTTTGCTCCTCATTTAAGACCTCTTTCAGCGGTGGACGCTAATGCTGCTGTGACTGCCATTTTTTTACGCAGCGCGGCTGCAACTTTATGCTAATAAATGGTATTCGTGCAGAAATGCCCCCCAGTTGTGATGCTAATCCGCCACTTTGAATAAACAGACCCACCATCGGACGCACATTGGTCACACTGTGGAATATTGCACCAGCCTTATGGAGGCACAGAATGTCCATGTGAACATGGCAGTGCAACTGCAGAAAAAGTCGCAGTTGCTGATGGCAACATGCCCACGACACACCCTAATATGGCTAACCCCCCTATTACCAGAAACACCCACTGAAATTCCACCTCTCTGTATCCAAATTCGCTCTGAGTACCCTGTTGGCGACTATTTGGACGCGTGCACAGTGAGACTCGGACGCATACACAAACTGAAAAAAATTGTACTCTCGTGTACGACATCGGCACTGCGTGTACCTCTGAATCAGTCCCTTATAGAGGAATTTCCCAGCTACTGAAAACTTTTTAAAATATGAAATAAATTGTCCTAAATCATTTGGTGACCTACCCCACCCAAGTCAAAACACTTTTACAGAAGATGTAATTGCTTAACCTATAGCATCAACTTGTTCAAAATGAGGGAGCACACTAAAATGTGTGTTCAAAACATAGAAAATGTAAACATCCTACAATATTCAATCCCTTTTAGTTTGTGACCATATAATAACAAAGGAGGAGAGAAGGGATCACTTCCCTTGTGGGATCAAAATTGTACTGAGCAAAAAACAACTATTTGAAAACTTACCATATGAAGGTAATAATAATAAAGCACCTACATCTCATGCTTTGCTAATATCAGCCAAATTCCGAGGCTGCGAGGAAGAAGCAGAAAACTGTGCAGAGAAGACAAAAGTAACTTTAAAAGTTGAACCAAAGCCAATGCCTTTCACTATCCAAGACTCCGTCACCAGGAGTGGCTTGATGCACAGGGCAACAAGAATATATGCAGAGAAAGGAAACCCCTCATTGCTACAATCATAACAAATGGAGAACGTGCAAATGCACCAAACATAATGAGAAAGTGTTGGCTAATCAGCTCACGGTGGGATGTACTGTATGTTGATGTTACCTAATACTAGGTTGTTTCTACTTAGTTTTTCACACGTCCATAGTTATGTTTAGAATTTACGTTTGAATTGTCATTTTTTAAATGTAATATTTTGTTTCCATATATTCACCATGTGTCTCTCACAAATCAGTAGATTGTAGCGCTTAGTGCAGGGAACCTCAGGCCCAGGGGCTGTATAAGGCCCTCGGAGTCATTTGGTCTGGCCCTCTGAGCTTTTCTCTGCTAGCCTCATCTGGATAGCAAGGTATCCTATAATGGCACCCAGCAGCCAGAATCTATGCAGCAGTGCCGCCAGGAGCATCCTTAGGACCCTTTGACGGTACACCACTGACCTTACAGCTCTCCGGGGTCAATGCTGTAATCAACAGCGATTGTGGGCCCACCCCGTGTGACATCACATGGTGGGAGCGTGGCCTGCACCAGGCCCACGAATTATATTCTATATATTAAAACGGCCCTCGGTGAAAAAATGTTCCCCACCACTGGCTTAGCGCTACTTATAATTTTGGCCCAACTGGAGAACTGTTTTGTTCTATTTGCTTTACTATTTTCAACTACATTATCTTTTAGTGAACAAATGTTGATTGCATTGTTCTTATAACTGTGTGTTATTTCTTTTGTGCCTCATTATACCCCTTTACCCCTCCATTCCTTTTTTCCTCATTTTTCCTGCCCCCACTCTTACACACCACCTGTAGCAGTATCTGATAACCCATTATTCCAAATTTATAATTTAATATGAGATTGTTAAAGATCTATTCTTGGAACGTAAAAGGGATTCATACACCTGTCAGAAGAAAAAGGATACTTAAGTTTTTAAACAAATCCCACACTGACATCTCCCTATTGCAAGAGACCCATTTAATGGCTGCAGAGCACACTAAACTTGACATGTTATAATAACATAAGGTCCTGACATCTACGTCTTATTCCTTATTACTAGCTCGTAGTACCTTACCAGTCACGGTTCACCATACAACAGCTGACCCGTGTGCTCGATATGTTACTATAATGACTTTGTCAAATCGATCCCTGTTACTTTTGATCTTTTATCCCTTTTTGCTTCCTCTGAGAGATACAGGATCAATGTACAGAAATCTGAGATTTTACCCCTATCCCCCCATATATACTCCTAAGGATATCTTACATCTTAGTACATGATATAGACTTAAAATTGCTCATACCTCACTTAGGGCTCTATTTATTAACATTATTTTTAATAAAATAAAGTGAAAAAGGGTGTTTTCACACCCTTTTCACATTATTTTAGTATCACCTAAAGTTACTAAAGGGCAATTGGAGTAGAATTCGTAAAATTCTACTCCATCTCCTAATTATCACTTATTTTTAGTAAGCAGATCGCATTTCCCATAATTGTAATGGGAAATGTGATCTGGCCAAAGTTACTAAAAATAAATTGTGAAAAATACCGGGGAAAGCCCTGTGATAATAACGCCAATTTCTGCAATCTCTGTATGTAGAGGTGGCGTTATCTAGGGTCTTCCCCGGTTACCGGGCTCCTGCTCTGCTCTAATGGGCAGAGCAGAGCCAGGAGCCAGCCCCAGTGATCAGCTGTGTGTCTAAACAGACCACACGCTGATACACTGTTAAAAAAAATAATAATTAATAAATAAAAAAAAAACTTACCTGAGTCCAGGGACCGGTGATCGGGGCTCTGGTGATGTCTCGCCTCTCTCCCTTTTCCCAGGCAGCATATTTAGGGTATATATATCCAATTCCTCTCCACCTATACTAATAAAGCCCTTGAGGAGGCAATGCTTTATCCCTATGCTCCAGCAACATTACCTCACTTACAAAGATCACATATTCATCCAGAAATATTTGTATTTATTTTCATTTATTTTTTAAGATACTTATGCTGCATGGAGAACACTTACCCAAAAACTGTCTAATGACTTTACTGTCATTGACTATATTCCTATTTGGGATCATCATCATTTCCACCTTTCCCTGCAAAATGTATGGTTTACAGACTGGAGAAGTAAAGGTATTAATGTTATCCGAAAAACATCTTTGACTCAGGTGGTTTCCCTTTGTCTTTTCATCAATTAAGAGTTAAGTATGATGTCCCGACAAAACACTTTTTCAGGTTCGTTATTATGCTGTTTCTAAAATGCCTTGCAAGCTAAGCTCCTCATGGACTACTCCTGATATGCTAGAATCATTGTTACACTTACCAAAATGACTACCTACCGCATCAGATACCCCCATCTTGTACTAGGAGTACAGTTATGGTCAAATTTACAGACCAGACAGTCACATAATATACCTGACATTGAGGATTGTTTTATAGACAAAATATGAAAATCTCTCAGTTGCTCTTTGCTCCAAGATATTCATATAAAATTTATTCACAGGGCCTAAGTACCTCAGGGTCACCGGAAATATATGTCAGCAGGCATTACAGGTCACTGTCCTAAATGTCATATAGACCTTGCCATATGTATCCATGCTTTCTGGTCTTGCTCCGAAATAAAAATAAAAAGTTGGCATAAAGTATTAATTGGTATTAACCAGGTCTTTCAAATCAACCTTCCATTATTATCTGTTCCTTTATTAATTGCTCACTTTTATATTTGGAAAGAAAACTCCAAAATTGGACACATCCTACCCATTCTTATATTTGTAGTTACTCTAGCATAGAAACATATAAGTGGATCAAAAAATCAGCCCCTTCAATTGGGGAGCTACAAGCAATACTATTAGACCACACAGAAAATGGGGTAAATCGATTCTATACCAAATGGGAGCCATATCTTCCCAACCTCCACCTCTCAATCTGCACATTGGTTGAAACTGCAACAAGCTAAAACTACTCCCTTATGTAAGATTAGCTTTCTTTGATCCCTTTTATGGTGGACTAATGTGTCACAATAGGATTGATGTGTCAGCTCCCTCCCTGCTTTATCTGACTTTCCCCGCCATCAGCTTTCATCTTGTCATTTTTGTAAAATACTCCTCACTTAAACTTTGCAATACAACATATATCCCATCTTCTGTAATGCACTGTTTTTTCTAAATGTGTATTATATGTCACTTTCTGTAATAGAGGGTGGGAAGCACTCGACCATCAATAATGTGGTCAACCCTTATAAACACATTTCTGATAGGCACCAGGCATTTCTGATATGGACCCGATGGGAATCTCCATCTTTAGATGGCGTTACACAATAGAAGCCTACGGGCTTCTTTCCACAAACTGTTGTTAGGGGGATCCAATCTAATCCCACCCAGCACCTCTGGCGTGTCGTTCTTGACATGCGCAGAGGGACTTTTGGATCTTAAACCCGGAAGTCCCTCTCTCGCAAAAGACAGCTCTTATCAGGAGAGATGTCCTTTGCAATTTTCTTCATGCATACCAGCGTTATTAACACCGGCATATGCTGGTGCCGGAATCCCGACTGCCAGAATCCCGAAGGTAAGTAGCGGGGTTAGGGGGAGGGTTAGTGTTAGGCACTAGGGGGAGGGTTAGGGTTAGGCACTAAAGAGGGAGGGTTAGGGTGCAGGGAGGGGGAGGTTAGGTTCTGGTACCGGGGAGGGAGGGTTAGGGTAGGGAGAGGGGGAGGGTTAGGATACTGACCGACCCTTTCGGAATGCCGGTGACCATCAGGATCCCAAGTGCCAGCATCCCATGCCCATCCCTGTGGAATCAAATCAAAGGATCTGTCCTTTTCAATTTCTGCCTTGTTCCCTGCATAGAGTATATTGCATAAGTGTTATATCTATGTAATTTGTATCTTTTTTTTTATATGTCTATGTATGTCATATCTCATGTTGTATGATTTTATTATTATTATTATTATTATTATTATTATTATTATTATTATTATTATTATAATATACCATGCCCTGTACCTTGTTTTATTCTAAAATGCAATAAATTTGGTCCTTCTTATGGGGGGTATCCACTAAGCGATATACAAACGACTGCACGATTGCGACATTGCAATCGTGCTGTCGTTTGTATAGCTAGTGATGTGCCTAGACTGAACGTTCACTCGTTCAGTCCCGGCACATCCCTCATCCTCGCACATGCAGAACCTGACGAGATCGTCAGGTTGACCTGCATGTACGGGCGATGTCGGAAGCGAGCCGCGGGCACGCGCATAGTGGGTCGCTTCCGTCCAAAACATCCCCGATGCATGCACGATGCATGCACGATTTGCAAGCGATTGCACGATAACAACATCGTTATCGTGCAATCGCTTGTTTAAATCGCTTAGTGGATACCCCCCATTACTCCTAATGAATCCTACAGTCTTCTTATGTAAATAATTAATGATTAGACATGCTAACCTTGTTATAAACTTGGCTGTATTAACTCTTTGCATACTAGGACAGGCTGTGTAAACCCTTTAAATGATGGTGTATTGGTTATTAACTTCCAAATACACTCAGGTAACCTGGCTGGAAATATTGTTAAAGTTTTGCTCACACCCTATAGCAGTGTGAGCAATACCGATCAAGATTTTCCTACCATAATAATCTCCTACAAGTGTAGCCTCTCATCAAATGTTTCCTTCTGAGATACTCATTAAAATTATTAAAATCAGAAAATTGTGATTACCTGCCATCCTTAGGCTTAGATATATGGTGTTGGACACAGTTGCATTTGTTAACTCAACCGTTAAATTTGATTGGCTGGAGGGTAGATCTTGGTGTATGTGTGTGAGCATGTGGTAGGGAATATAGATTGTAAGCTCCACTAGGGCAGGGACTGATGTGAATGGCCAGAAATATTCTCTGTGAAGAGCTGCAGAAATTGTGTGCGCTATATAAATAATAATAATAATAATAATAATAATAATAATAATAATAAATAAATAATAGTTTCTATAGAAACAAACCAAGCACCCATGTTTATCCATATTCTTGTCCTACCAGGTAACTGATCCTGTAATAGAGTAACAATGTATAATATGAGTGCAAAGTTTGGAACCCTACATTAGAGGAGGGATTGGGGCCCACAGGCAGTGAGGCCCACCAGGAATTTCCCCTGTACCCCTGTGGGCCAGTCCGACCCTGCATGGGAGACAGAGACAGGCACTCATACAGAGAGACAAGTATATGTACAGGTTGGAGAGAGACTAACACAAAGGTGACAACAAACACATAAAGGGAAAGCAGAGACACAAACAGAGGTTGGGACAAACATTGCTGTCTATGAGAAGAGGGAATACTACTTACACTGAGGTCTTCATTTAATGTAGAAGAAACTGCACAATCTGAAGGAGAGTGGAGGGAAGAGTAGGAGGGCATGGGGGAGTACAGTTTGATCATATGGTATATGAATATATACCTGATATAATAATGTTTACATGAATGATACAGTAACAAAATATGAAACAGAAGATGTGGGGACTGTGTATATTAAAGTTTACAATCTAAAAACCATAATGGAAATATGAGAAAGCCCTTGTTTTGTGCAATGGATCAGCATTGTCTATAATAAATTGAATTTAATTCCCTCAGGTAATCCAGCAGAGCCTCTCTGACAGATCACCCTGATCACCCTTTTGATGTCCAGAATGCACTGTATGTTACATGAAATACAATATTCCCTCTATAAATCACACCTTACTGAACAAAAATCCCAACAGAATGTGTAGAGTAACTCTTTGGAGATTAAGGGCCTGATTCAGACCCGCTCGTAAGCGGCCGTACGCTCGTCCGCCGTACGAGCGGAAAAATGAAAATTCAAGCGCTCGCTCGTAAGTTCGCTCGTTGCTAATTTACCGCCCCATAGTCTCCCAACCCCTCCTCTAGCTTGCGACCGTTCAAAATAGCGACCGTTCGTCTCCTCTTTGGTTGCTTTGGACGCTCGCACAAGTCAATTCCGGAAGTGGGCCTGTCAGATTTCGATTACCTGCTCTTTCATTCTTCAAACATACTTGAATCGTTTCAGGCCAATCAATATATTAATTAGCTTAATTGCTCTTCACATGTTTTCAATCCGTTTTTTTTTTCGTTTTCAATAAACTTTATTGTTGTCAGTGTGTGTCATTTTTCCCGCAGAATACGTACGGTTTCAACAATGGTTTTCTTTTTCAAAATGACATGTTCTTAGGAATGATCCTATTGTTTTCCTGTGTTTGTGAGAGGCATATTTTAGTTTTTTAATTTGTTTATTTAAATTAGCTTAAGCATGTCACTGCATGAAGCCTATCATAACTCACATTATATTTCTGAGGCTGTAGGACACATGACTCATACAATAACCAATAGAATGGTTCCTGTTAATTTACAAAGTACATTAGCCAATCAAATTTTTTCTAGGGCCTTTATGAAAACTGTTTTGTGATAAAAAAAATCATTGCCATCATGAGAGCCTCCGCGTTTACTAGGCGGGAGCTCATGGTCCTCACCGAGGTGATGGACCAGAGGATTACAAGCCAGCCTCCCCCATCACCAACCTACTGAAGCGTATGGCATACGCGGAGGAGCGCCGCCGCCTGCGCTCCTTCGGCTATCGCCGCAATATCGGGCAATTGGAGCACAGGTGGTCGGATCTGCGCTGCCGCACGCCACGCCTGCTCGCATGTTTGCGGTTGCAGATTCAAGCAAGTAAGTTTGTTTTTTTTGGGGGGTTGTTTTGCGGCCCTACCTGCGTGTGCATGTTTCCATTATAGCCCTGTTTGTTGTTTTATGACATGCCTGCGTGTGCATGTTTCCATTATAGCCCTGTTTGTTGTTTTATGACATGCCTGCGTGTGCATGTTTCCAGTTGTTTTACTGTTTTAACATTTTTGGTGTTGTACATTTTTTCCCAAACCCCCCAAAAAATAAAATCCCAAACTTTTTTCAGTTTTTCAGCAAGTAAGTATGTAAGCTGGCACATTAAACACCTAACAATACCAATAGGTTTGTAGAATTTCCAGCATTTTTTATTAAATTTTTTGGTGGGTAATGTAAATATTAATTCCAACCTGCTTAGGTCTAGTTTCTAAAACATACTGTTTCACCATAATACCTTTGGTGTTTGTTTTTTGCCACAAAGCATGTTAAAATACTTAACAATTTAACACATTACAGGATTAGCCATTAAGAAAGTGTGCATTTTTTGGTCCAGGTTACACGTGCTTTTAATTTACCAAGGAAAAGTCTTTTTAACGTCAAGCAAAAATTTAATACACACAAATAATAAACAGAAAGTGAATTGTGACAAAACAATTCACACAGTGAAAACACACGGCAAAAAACAACCCCCCCCCAAAAAAAAAACACTCAAGAACTGTTGGAAGAAGTAGTAGGCCAACATGAATCCACAAATGAGGTTATATCCAATGTGGCCACATGAAGACAATTTTGGGGATCAGGTAGTAGGCATCGTTTTTTCGTGGAATTTAAGGGAATACAAGAAAAAAAAAATTTGAAAATTGCCCATTACAATCTTACATGTCTGCATTGTGTCAATTAACTAAATGTTTTACAATAATTACCTAAAATATCTGGCCACCACATCATCGCGTATGGCCCCCCCACATACTGACCTCCGACCAACCTCGGGGGGGCCCTCCTCAGGCAAGGCCTCCTCTGGCTGCATTGGGACACCACTCCTTATGGCGATGTTGTGAAATATCCCACACAGGACCACAATTTTAGAAACCAGAGCCGGCAAATACATGAGTTCGCCACCAGAGCGGTGGAGGCATCTGAATTGGCCTTTTAAAAGGCCGATACAGCACTCCACCACCTGCCTGGTGGCTGTAAGTGCGGAATTAAACTCACTTTGTGGCCCTGGTGTGGGAGCCAAATAAGGAGTGAGCAGCCAGGGTGTGCAAGGGTAACCACTTTCTCCTGTGAAAAGACAAATACAACAATCAGGACCATTGTGTAACAAGCTTTGCATTGGTTTCAACTGAAGGTGTCAACTTACCCAGAAGCCATGCATCACCAGCTTGTAGGTTGTCTAATTTGGGCCAAATCCCTGATTGCCGGATGAAGAAGGAATCATGTGCACTCCCGGGGAATTTGGCATTCAGGGACAGGATCTGGAGGGAGGCATCACGTACCACCATTACATTCAGGGAATGAAAGTGTTTTCGGTTCCTATAAATAGCCTGGAGGCTGAAGTGGTATGTGAGTGCCATCCACAACCCCTATGATGTGTGGGAAGCCAGCTATTTGGTAAAAATTGGCCTTCGCCACACTAAGGGAACCCATATCCAATGGCATATTAATAAAATGATGGAGGTGTTTGAAAATGGCCTCCATCACTGCCCTCAGGATCATTGAAAAGGAGGATTGGGAGATTCTGGCAACTATTCCCACCGTGGTTTGAAAGGATCCTGAGGCACAGAAATGTAACACCGACATTAATTGCGTAAGTGGTGGTATTGCTGTAGGACTGTTAATTTGCCGTTCAAGATCACTCTCTATTAATGATTTGTGGAGGAAGACAGTATCGTCGTAAAACCTCATCATCAGGCATTCCAAAAAGGGTGACACGTGTTCTATATATCTGGGGCCTTGCACGCCTACGAGGCCTACGCCTGGGACGAAGTTGAGGTTGGTCGGGTTCTGGAACCATGGCCAAGATAATACGACCAACATCAACCTGAAATGGTAAGCCAGGTAGTTATTTTCCAAAAATGTGTAAAGAAAAATATACTTATCTTTTTAAAGAAATCCACAGATGCTTACAGGCCGGGGTCTTGTCATGAGTAGAACAACCTACATTTCAAAAGTTGAAAATATATTTAGTTATTATTGGGCAAACTTGGATTGTGATCACATTTTTTAGGCATAAAAAAAGAGAAGGGAGCACACATTAGTTTGGGAAAACACACGCTACATTTAGTGGTCAAACATGATTTTACACTGAAATAATAAAAACACATTAGTGCGCTAAATAGTACGCATTTTTGAGAGTTAAAACAAGACACATGAGTTCGTTAAATATTACGCTACTTTTACAGTTCAATAAGGAGACATTAGTGCGCTAAATAGTACGCATTTTTTACAGTTAAAACAAGAGACATGAGTTCATTAAATATTACGCTACTTTTACAGTTCAATAAGCAGACATTAGTGCGCTAAATAGTACGCATTTTTGAGAGTTAAAACAAGACACATGAGTTTGTTAAATATTACACTACTTTTACAGTTCAATAAGGAGACATTAGTGCACTAAATAGTACGTTCAGTTAAAAATAAAAACAACTCAAACAATATTTCGCAAAAGAGTACGCTATATTTAGTGGGAAGACATGATTGGTCCTACAACCCAAAAAAAAAAACTTAGCGAAACATAGGCGAAGACCAACACATCGAAATTGTAACTTCATGAAACTAAAAACACTTACCAAAAACAGACAAATAACCCAAAGTCCAAAAACGTCAAGGGGGCAAGGCCAAAATAACTGTAAAAAAAATAAAACATAAGTACTAACATTTTTTAAATATTTACTATTATTGTTTATGGTGGTTTTGAAAAAGACTTACTCAAAAAATCCAAAATAAAAAGGTAAACAATAAAAAAAAGCGAAAAAAAAAGTAAGAAAAATAAAAAAATCACACTCGAAAACTCCAAACTCCACACTCCAAAATAGTCACACAAACACCTCCTCCGTCAAACCTCCAACATTCCTCACCCGCCACCTCGACTCGAGTCACACCAAGCCATAAATAGTCTATTTTCCCGCTCAAATTACGGACGGACAATAGGAGCGCACAATCAATGATGCGGCCGAATAATGCTGACGCATGTATAAAAATGTCACTGAAAACCCCAATCGGTCTGCTGTAGTGAGACCTGAAACTCCAAAATGGCTACAGAGCAGCAAAGCACTGGCCAAGAGGCGCCAGGTAAGTATTTGTCTTTTTGGCCCTAAAGGATTTTGTAGAACCAACATTTTAGGCACATTTTACATTAAAAATTTTATTTCCAAATACCAGAAAGGTGTTGAGGATGTAATGGAAGAGGCTGCTGGCCCTAGCAGGCCAAGAAAAGCCACCAAAAAAAAACGCCAGCCACAATTCACAAGAACGGAGATGGAGGTTTTGGTCCAAATGTGCGTTGACACCCTGCCCCAGGCAGCAAGGAATATGGGTGCAAGCCAGAAATGGAAAATGTGGGATGACATAGCCAGTGCTGTCAATAGGGTTGGTGAGTTTGAACGAGCAACCCAGTTCGTCAAACGCCGGTACGTACAAACTACATTTTAATAAAAAGTGATTACAGGTCCAAATACTGCAGGAATAATGCCAACTTTTTAACCCACAGATGGAGCGATTTCAAATATCGGCTGAAGCAAAAACTGGCTGATAGGGCTAGGCATGCAGGGGGGACAGGTGGGGGTCCCACCCCTGTGGCACTGGAGCTCACTGATTTGGAGGAGATGGCACAGGGGTGTGTGCAGGATGAGGAGGTGTTTGGCATGTTGAACATGGACACCGACATGCCAGACTTTGCGGCTCCTCATGTTGCCTCAGGTAAATGTAGTAATGTTAATAACTCCGAAATGTGTTTTGGACAATATCTAGATTATAATGTTATTGTTTTCTCTTTTTTTTCACAGAGACACAGGCGGATGAGTCTGCTCCAGAGGGGAGCTTTGGCCGCAGAACTTCTGCTGGCTCTGCAGGGAAGGAACCAGTAGATCCGGCTGGGGACCCTGTGGAAGACAGTCCAGGGCAATCCCCCTCGCAGGCAGTGGCCCTCCTCACTGATCTCAATATTAAAACGGATCAGCACACTGAGATTCTGGTGAAGCTGGATGCCAGTCTGCTACGGGTGGCGCAGGCCCTGGAGCAAAGTGCTGCGGCCAACGTGACCATTGCTCAGGGGACGGAGGCAAATACTGGGGCCAACATCCGGATTGCAAATGCCCTGGAGCAGCTCATTCGCCAGCAGATGTTGGAGCCGGCCTCCCTTCCTGCCGGAACATCAGGATCCTCCACCTCTGGCACAACAACAGCCATCCCTCCAAATGTGCCTAGCCCTATGCCTAGTCCAGAGGCCCAAACATCTGCCTCTGGACAGGCCAGCCGAAGGACCTCCCGGACCCGTTCAGGCTCCCTCCCTAACCCGGCCAAATGGGCCAAAAGGCGATGACAGCACTGGCTAAATTTCCCACATTCCTTCTGTGTTTGCCCCATATTCCTTAATGGCCAAAACCTCCATCTCCCTTCTTGTGAATTGTTTTTAAATTTTGTTTGTTTGTTTGTGGTTTGAAAATGCCACTTTTTTTGTTTGTGCATTTCTATAATTTTTTTTTTTTTTTTTAGAGTTATCCATATTTTATTTTTGAAAAAAAACAATTAAAAAAAATTGTGTATCAAAATAAAAATAATTTGAAAAACTGAAAAAATCTATTGTTAATTCATTCAAAAACTGGTTAAAAGGTAATCTCACTAACAAAATTACAAACAATACAATGGAAATGTAAACATTATTTTTTTATTTTTTTTTTAAAGCAAGGGTTAAAAACCATGTAGGAGTTTTAATTAACACTTATCTAAAAAAAAAAGGACGATTGTTTTCTTGGCCCCTAAAAAATGAAGAAAAACAACAAACCTGCGTACAATATTGTTGCCCTAGAAAAAAAAAAAAAAGAAATTTGGCAAAAAAACGCAAAGGTAAAATAAATTTGTAAGCTAATTGATTGTCTAAACCAGAAATTAGCAGCTGAGTAGTTCACCTGCGTACGTTTTTTTGCTAGTAACAAAAGGCTATTTGCTAAACACCTTACATGTATTTTTGCAATTCTAAACTGATTGTTTTTGAGGCCTCAATTGATCAATCGGGAAACCATCGATGAGCCGCGGGAGGAACGAAGAGACTATCGTCATTGTGGTAGAGAATACCAGACCACAAGCTAAGCGAGCAGTTTGAATGGAAAGTTGATCACACAGTGACGTAACACTTTTTCTGTTCACATTGGCCGTTCGCATCAGATAATGTATGTACGCCCAAAAAACGCCTCGCCACGCCTGCATTTTCCCATATACACCCCCGTCACCGCCCCAAAACGGACAGTTCTATCAATCACATTTGACATGTCACTTCCTGTTCGCTATTCGACGAACGACTGAAAAAATGATCACAATCAGCCGTACGCACATGCGCACTGTTACACCGACGCATGCGTGGTTTGACAACATCGGACCGCTACGAGCGTATGGCCGCTTACGAGCGGCTCTGAATGAGGGCCTAAGTGTACAGAATAATCACCTCTCTCAGTCAGTCCTGTAACAGAGGAAATTATATCACTGTTTTATGCCCGCCATTCGTTTATTAAGTTCTGTCATTTATTTATCCCCAAGACAATGTTCATCAAAGCTATGTATAAATGTTAAGGTTTTTAGCTTATTAAATAAGGATAATTTCAAATTGAGTTCAGAACAAAAGCAGCTTACACCTATAAATAGCATCCAAACCTAGAATGTTTAATTGATCTCTGGGAAGGCAAAGCATTTGATGGTACAGAAGTTGAACTTCCAAGACAGAGATGTAGTGCTGTGTTTGCTCTGATCTCCAAGCAATCACTGTGACCTGTCTCTGTGGGTATTTCCTGAGAATTAAGGGTCATTGTATCTCTACGGACTGTGCCTGCTGATCTAGTGTTCTAATTATATGGAAATGTTTGTGAAAATACTTCTGTTGCAGGATGAATACATTTGCATCCTCCATAAATCCTGTATTGAAAAAATAGACTTCCAGTATCACTAATCTCTGAACAATATGAAAATAAATGTATCTATTTTTGTACATATAAATGTGTGTGTAAGTGGATCTTAATAACCAGGTCTTCATATGTTAAATGTGTTGTGATAACATTACTACTTGTCTTATAAGATACTATGTAGCTGCCTAAGGGATTATGGGCCTGATTCAGACCCACTCGCGAGCGGCTGTCTGCTCGCAAGTGGGTCGATGTTCTTCACTGAGCATGCGCACGACGGAGGGTGCTCCGTCGTGCGCATGCGCCAGACGCGACGAGCGAAGGAAAGTTCTTCGCTCGTTGTGTCTGATCAAAGGGGGCGTGCTGTCGATGTTGATTGACAGCACGCCCCCTTTGGTGGGCGTGCTGGGGGCGTGCCTCCCTGACGGGGGCGTTCCTACGGGAACGCCTCCCGTCAGAAGCCGGCCCACTGACATCACTGGTGATGTCAGTGGGAGTGATTTTGGCTCTGATAGAGCCAAAATCACTCCGGAGCTTGCGGTTGAAAAGGCTCCGGCTCGCAGTTTCGATGGTCGCGATGGTCAAGACCATCACGGCCATCAAAATGCACGCTCGTATAGGCTGTGGGTGGTGACCCACAGCTATACGAGCGTCCAGGAGGACGCTCCATTTTCATGGAGGGCGGCCCTCATTCAGAGCGTGCGCTCTGCTCAGAGCGTACGGCTCTGAATGAGGGCCTATGATTTAATCAAATACATTCGGGTCTATTCAGCAATGATTTCTTTACATAAAAAATGCGGAAACTATGATTTCCGTATTTTTTATGTAAATCTCCTATTCAGCAGTGGGATAATGGAGAAGATAACACAATTATCTTCTCCATTAATTCCCATCTCGCAGAGTACCGCACTGTATGGATCAGCCATCGATCTCTACAGTGCTTTAACGCTTTTTGCTATTCAGTAAAGCAAAAAGTGTTAAATTGCTTGAAAAATTATTACTTTATATAACACCATCTCAGAATGGCGTTATATGAAGAAAATTCATAAAAATTTCCCGAAAACTGCAGTGACAGAGGGAAATTTTCCAATAAGTCCCTGCAGCATCCTGTAACACCGCCCCAGTCTCTGTCCCTGCTTCCTGATGACCGCCGGCAGGTAAGACCAACCTGCCGAAAAGTGATTGACATGTGTATACAGTCTTTATATTAGCTTGTATACATTTATATTTATGTGCTATTATATTTAAAATGCATATATACATTTTAAATACAAATACACATAAATACACATGTATACAAACAAATATAAAGCCTGTATACACATGTCAATCTATTTGGACAGGCTGTACTTACCCACCCGTGGTCATCGCAAAGCAGGGACGGAGACTGTTCCTGAGCGCATGACTGAGCATGCGCAGGAGCAGAAACAGAAGGGATTGTTTTCGGAAACTGAAAACAATGCCTTCTGTAACATCGCAGGGACAGCGTGTTACCGCAACTGCTGCCCCTGCACAAAATATTGCTGATAGGGGCCATAAATGTTTATAATTGATAAAAGAAATTGCGACGATGTTGCCCTATAATATTCTGGGCTGAATAGACCCCATAATTTTAAGTAGAAAATAGAGAATGGGCTTGAGATAGTGTGGAGCAGACCCAAGCTGGAGTTACATTCTTGGTGTCATTTTCTTCTTGAACTCCATTATTCAACAGAAACTCCCAACTAGACCATACTTAGGCCAAGAGGCAAGGGTTCCCCAACCACACAGGTATAGACATTATTTGACAACAATAATATTTACATTTATTTATAGCAACCCAAAAAGGGTGGAATTAGCTGTTGAGATCAATAATGTTGCTTTACATGATTTGCTTCTCTGGACTGCATTGCTGCAATAGAATATATCACTGCTTCTCTGGACTGCATCACTGTAATAGAATATATCACTGCTTCTCTGGACTGCATTGCTGTAATAGAATATATCACTGCTTCTCTGGACTGCATTGCTGTAATAGAATATATCACTGCTTCTCTGGACTGCATTGCTGTAATAGAATATATCACTGCTTCTCTGGACTGCATTGCTGTAATAGAATATATCACTGCTTCTCTGGACTGCATTGCTGTAATATAATATATCACTCACTGCTTCTCTGGACTGCATTGCTGTAATATAATATATTACTGCTTCTCTGGACTGCATTGCTGCAATAGACTATACAGTCAGGTCCATAAATATTGGGACATTGACAGAATTTTCAGATTTTGACCTCTATTCACCACCACAATGGTTTTGAAATGAAACAAACAAGATGTGCTTTAACTGCAGACTTTCAGATTTAACTTGAGGGTAATTACATCCAAATTGGGTGAACGGTGTAGGAATTACAACAGTTTCAATATGTGCCTCCCACTTTTTAAGGGGCCAAAAGTAATGGGACTATCAACTCAAAAGCGATTTCATGGACAGGTGTGGGCTATTCCCTCGTGATTTCATTATCAATTAAGCAGGTAAAAGGTCTGAAGTTGATCCTAGGTGTGACATTTGCATTTGGAATCAGTTGCTGTCAACTCTCAATATGAGATCCAAAGAGCTGTCACTATCAGTGAAGCAAGCCATCATTAGGCTGAAAAATCAAAACAAACCCATCAGAGAGATAGCAAAAACATTAGGTGTGGCCAAATCAACTGTTTGGAACATTCTTAAAAAGAAAGAACACACCGGAGAGCTCAGCAACACCAAAAGACCCGGAAGACCACGGAAAACAACTGTGGTGGATGACAAAAGAATTATTTCCCTGGTGAAGAAAAACCCCTTCACAACAGTTGGCCAAATCAAGAACACTCTCCAGGAGGTAGATGTATATGTGTCAAAGTCAACAATCAAGAGAAGACTTCACAAGAGTGAATATAGAGGGTTCACCACAAGATGCAAATCATTGGTGAGCCACAAAAACAGGAAGACCAGATTAGAGTTTGCCAAACAACATCTAAAAAAGCCATTACAGTTCTGGAACAACATCCTATGGACAGATGAGACAAAGATCAACTTGTACCAGAGTGATGGGAAGAGAAAAGAAGGAAAGGAATTTCTCATGATCCAAAACATACCACCTCATCAGTGAAGCATGGTGGTGGTAGTGTCATGGCGTGGGCATGTGTGGCTGTCAATGGAACTGGTTCCCTTGTATTTATTGATGATGTGACTGCTGACAAAAGCAGCAGAATCAATTCTGAAGTTTTTCGGGCAATATTATATGCTCATATTCAGTCAAATGCTTCAGAACTCATTGGACGGCGCTTCACAGTGCAAATGGACAATGACCCGAAGCAAACTGCAAAAGCAACCAAAGAGTTTTTTAAGACTAAAAAGTGGAATGTTATGCAATGGCCAAGTCAATCCCCTGACCTGAATCTGATTGAGCAGAGATGAAACCCAGAGATGAAACCCAGCGTCTGGTGATGTCTATGCGTTCCAGACTTCAGGCTGTAATTGCCTGCAAAGGATTTGCAACAAAGTATTAAAAAGTGAAAGTTAGATTTTGGATTGTTTAGTTTGTCCCATTACTTTTGGCCCCTTAAAAAGTGGGAGGCACATATAGAAACCGTTGTAATTCCTACACCGTACACCTGATTTGGATGTAATTACCCTCAAATAAAATCTGAAAGTCTGCAGTTAAATCACATCTTGTTTGTTTCATTTCAAAGCCATTGTGGTGGTGAATAGAGGCCAAAATATGAAAATTCTGTCAATGTCCAAATATTTATGGACCTGACTGTACATATACAATATACATATACATATATATAAATGTTAAATATAATCGCACATAAATATACATGTATACAGGCTAGTATAAAGCATACATACACATGTCAATCACTTTCGGCAGGTGTAACATTCTCTAGTTGGTGGCGGTCATCGGGAAGCAGGGACGGAGACTGGGCGGACTTACAAGATGCTGCAGGGACTTATGGGAAAATTTCCCTCTGTCCATGCAGTTTTCGGGACATTTAAGTATTTTCTTCATATAATGCCATTCTGAGATGGCGTTATTTAAAGTAAATATTTTTGAGTGATTTAACACTTTTCGCTTTGCTGAATAGCAAAAAGCGTTAAAGCACTGTAGAGATCAATGGCTGATCCCTACAGTGCGGTACTCTGCGAGATGGGAATTAATGGAGAAGATAATTGCATTATGTTCTCCATTATCGGATTGCTGAATAGGGGATTTACATAAAAAATGCGGAATTATAGTTTAAGTATTTTTTATGTAAAAAAAACAAAATTGCTGAATAGACTTGACTGCACTGCTGTAATAGAATATAAATATCACTGCTACTCTAGAATGCACCTCTTTAATAGACTATCTCATTGTTTCACTGGACTGCACAGCTTTAATAGAATATCTCACTGATTCTCTGGACTGCATCACTGTAATAGAATTTCTCAATGCTTCTCTGGACTGCATCACTGTAATAGAATATCTCACTGATTCTCTGGACTGCATCACTGTAATAGAATATCTCACTGCTTCTCTGGACTGCATCACTGTAATAGAATATTTCACTGCTTCTCTGGACTGCATCACTGTAATAGAATATCTCACTGCTTCTCTGGACTGCATCACTGTAATAGAATATCTCACTGATTCTCTGGACTGCATCACTGTAATAGAATATCTCACTGCTTCTCTGGACTGCATCACTGTAATAGAATTTCTCAATGCTTCTCTGGACTGCATCACTGTAATAGAATATCTCACTGATTCTCTGGACTGCATCAGTGTAATAGAATATCTCACTGATTCTCTGGACTACATACATCACTGTAATAGAATATCTCACTGCTTCTCTGGACTGCATCACTGTAATAGAATATCTCACTGCTTCTCTGGACTGCATCACTGTAATAGAATATCTCACTGATTCTCTGGACTGCATCACTGTAATAGAATATCTCACTGCTTCTCTGGACTACATACATCACTGTAATAGAATATCTCACTGCTTCTCTGGACTGCATCACTGTAATAGAATATCTCACTGATTCTTTGGACTGCATCACTGTAATAGATTATCTCACTGATTCTCTGGACTACATACATCACTGTAATAGAATATCTCACTGATTCTCTGGACTGCATTGCTGTAATAGAATATCTCACTGATTCTCTGGACTGCATCACTGTAATAGAATAGCTCACTGATTCTCTGGACTACATACATCACTGTAATAGAATATCTCACTGATTCTCTGGACTGCATCACTGTAATAGAATATCTCACTGATTCTCTGGACTGCATCACTGTAATAGAATATCTCACTGATTCTCTGGACTGCATCACTGTAATAGAATATCTCACTGCTTCTCTGGACTGCATCACTGTAATAGAATATCTCACTGATTCTCTGGACTGCATCACTGTAATAGAATATCTCACTGATTCTCTGGACTGCATCACTGTAATAGAATATCTCACTGCTTCTCTGGACTGCATCACTGTAATAGAATATCTCACTGCTTTTCTGCACCGCACACATGTGGAGCTTCTCTCTAGCAAGCTGGTCTCTCAATTCTGCTCTGTCACACTTGAAATGCTGCTGCTCACTTTGCGGCATCTCTACAGTGTCACTGTCTCATCAGCGTATGCCCAGCCAGATCTAGCACTCTCGTATTGGCACCTCAACTTCTCTATAAGATTTTCCACTCTAAGCGAACACTTATTAATATAGTACAATATAGTCCTGTGCTGCAGCAGTCTGCCACTGTAAGTGATACCCCTGCATTATTGGGGTTTTACACTTGTGTAATAACCAAGAAGAAAGGAATGTGTAGTGTTTTCTGTACAGTTTTTACTACTATGAGCCATATTCAATTTGAGCCGAGCAGCGATACTTTTTCGCGGCCCGGACTTTTTGCCTACTTCACCTGTTTTGCAGGTGGAAAAGTATCATGCTCGTGCCCGCTTTACCCCGTATTCAATTTGAAAGTACCCGAAAACGGGACCCAGCGAAACTTGAACAGGCGGAAAGTACTGTCAGAATTGGGGGAATCAGCCTGACACCCCGCAAAAGATGCTCTGACATGGGGGTTCCCTATGGTACCCCCCGATTTGGCTTGCTAAAGGTTTTTGGTGTTTTTAAACGGGCTCAATAGCTGCTAAATAGCGTTTTTCTATACGTGATGCAGAATAGTATTCAGAAGTATTTTTTCCTGAAAATAAGTTATCCCAGCAAATTTGGGGTACTTGAAGTGAAGTGAAGTTGAAAAAATCATGAAAAATCCACCTGCCGCAAACACCTGCAATAAAAAAAAACACTTGGGTCATACTTGGGGACCCCCCCAGAGTCAAGTTTGCTAGTTTTTAACTTTGTCCCCCAACATTTGTTTTTTTCGCCCCCTTTTTCAAAGTAATTTTTTGTAGTGTCCTTAAGTGTTTTTTTACATTTTTTTTACACAGTTTACCTTTGGGGGACTGTCTGAAGGCTGCACAGGGGTTCCTGCAACATTGCACCCCAAAACCCCAATTCTGCACTTTTTTCCGCCTGCTATTCATAGGCGAAACTTTTTCACCTAGTACGTTGAATTGACTTTCCGCCTAGGCGGAAAGTCTTTCAAATTGAATACGGGGTAAAAGCGAAAATGACGTTAGCGGCGAAAAAGTATCGCGGATCTGGACTTTTCACATCAAATTGAATACGGGCCTATATCGCACAATGGCCCTCATTCAGAGCCGCACGTTAACAACAGTACGCTCGTTGCGTTCCGATGTTGACTAACCGCGCATGCGTCGGGGTTACACCGCGCATGCGCGTACGGCAAATTGCGAGCTTTTTTTCTCTCGTTCCTAAAATAGCGTACAGGAAGTGACATGTCAAATGTGATTGACAGAACAGGGCGTTTTTGGGTGTTGACGGGGGTGGAGATGACAAAACGCAGGCGTGGCGAAGCGTTTTTGGGGCGTACATACATTAGCAGATGCGAACGTCAAATGTGTTCGGACCGTCTCATACGTCACTGAAACATCCGCTTTCCCTTCAAAATGCTCGCACAGCTTAGGGTCAGGATTACTCGACCACATTGGCGATGGCCTTCTCCTCCGTCCCGGGACTCCACGATGGTGCTGCGATTAATCGTGGCTGGTCAGTAAAGTAATTAGTGTTGGATTGAAATCCGGCTTGGTATGTGTTTGGAAAGCAGTTTATTGGGATAGCACAAAAGCGTACGCAGGTGGAAATCAGAGCTGCTAATGTCATGATTACATAATCAATTAGCGTACATTTTTGGGGTTTTTTTTTGGCTACAATTTGGTGGTTATGGCCTATTGTAAAAATAATGTCATCATCTTTTAATTAGCTCCCCTTTTTTTTGGTTTACTGTTGAATTTGCATCGCTATGTGTTTTTTTAAACGTTCCTTAAAGAGGCCTTTTTTTTAACATAAGAGGGTCAGTTTTTGCGTTTAAGGCCAGGATTAAATGTAACCCATTTGTACAATAATGTCACAATACAATGTCTGTTTTTTTTGTACAATTTATTGTTTACACACAAACAAATTGGCATAATATTGTATTGCCTTTTTTTGTGGCCAAGATATTTGATCTAAAAAAAAAAAAAACATAACTACTAACATAATCGTAAATACAAAATTTAAAAACATTTCACAAGAAAGGAGAGGGAAGTTTTGACCAGAAAGGAATATGAGCCAAGCACAGAAGGAAAGTGGGAAAAGTCGCCATTGCTGTCACCGTTTTCTCGGCCGTTTGGATGGGTGAGGGTGGGCGCCAGACCGGGTCCGGGATGCCATCGGGCTGGCCTGTCCAGAGGCAGATGTTGTGGCCTCTGGACTAGGCACAGGGCTAGGCACATTTGGAGGATTGCCTGATGTTGTGCCAGAGGTGGAGGATCTGGATGTTCCGGCAGGAAGGGAGGTCGGCTCCACCATGTGCTGGCGAACGAGCTGCTCCAGGGCATCGGCGATGCGGATGTTGGCCCTGGTATTTTCCGCCAGGGCCTGAGCAATGGTCACGTTGGCCGCAGCATTTTGCTCCAGGGCCTCAGCCACCCGTATCAGACTGGCGTCCATCCTCTGCAGAATCTCCGTATGGCAATCCGATTTAAAATTGAGTTCTGTGAGGAGGCCCACTGCCTGCGAGGGGGCACGCCCTGGACTGGCTTCTGCAGGGTCCTCAGCCGGATGTACTGGTTCCTCCCCTGCAGAGTCAGCAGAAATTCTGCGGCCAAGGCTCCCCTCTGGAGCAGACTCATCCGCCTCTGTCTCTGTTAGGAAATTGGAGAAAAGACTCACATTAGAATCTACATATTGGCACAATAGCATTTCTGAGATGGTGACATGACAAGACTTACCTTGGCCAACATGAGGAGCCGCAAAGTCTGGCATGTCCGTATCCATGTTGGACACGCCAAACACCTCCACAGCCTGCACACACCCCTGTGCCATCTCTTCTAAGTCTGTCAACTCCAATGACACAGGGGTGGGACCCCCACCTGTCCCCCTTGCATGCCTAGCCCTGTCGGCAAGTTTTTGCTTTAGACGATATTTGAAGTCTGCCCATCTGTGGAATGAATTTGGAACCATTATCCTTTTTTTAACAATGGGGTTTGTTTATAGGATGGGAAAGTGTTTACTTACCGCCGTTTGACATCCCGGGCTAGACGGACATAATCACCCACCCTATTGACAGCAACGGCGACCTCCTCCCACATTCTCCACTTCTGGCTTTGGCTCATATTCCTGGCTGCCTGGGGCAGGATGTCAACGCACTTCTGGATCAAAACCTCCATCTCCTTGCTTGTGAAATGTGGCTGCCTTTTTTTTTTTGCAGCTTTGGCGGGTTGACTGGGGCCAGCAGTCTCTTCCATGTCATCCTCCTCACCTATTTGGGTAAATATGCAGATTTAGCCACTTCTCAACTTGCACAATATTATGTTTTAAAATACTCATTGACACAAAATGCATGAAGGCCTTACCGCCGCAATTTTGACCATTGTTTCCCTGGTTTGAAGCCATGTCTCTGCTTCCAGCATGAAATCATCCAGAAATTCTATGTGATTTTGTGACGTATTTATACATGCGTCGTTAGATTGCGGCCGCATCATTGATTGTGCGTCCCTATGATTCATCCTTAATTTGTGCGGGAAAATAAACACTATTTATGGCTTGGTGTGTGTGGATTCGAGGTGGGGTTGTTGGAGTGTTGTCGGTGAAGTGGTTTGGATTTGGTTGGTTGGTTGCGTTTGGAGGATTTTGGAGAGTTGTTTTTTTGTTTGTTTTTGCTACATTTCTTTGGTTTTTACGTTCGCATTTTTTTCATTTTTTCTACATCCTTTCCTGATTTGGTAAGTTTTGTGCATTCAAATTTGTGGCCAATTGTTGTATTCTTCTGTTTTGTGGTTAGTTAATTTGTTTAACACTCATTTCATATTTTTTAGTTTTTTTTGGTTTTCGGACCCAAAGAAGTTTTTTGAGGACATCTTATATATTCGAGTTGGGTAAGTCCATTTTTTGTCTTGCATTTGCGAATGAATTACCGCATTTTGGACTGTTGGTGTAGTGACTTGCATTTGCGAATGAATTACCGCATTTTGGACTGTTGGTGTAGTGAGTTGCATTTGCGAATAATTTACCGCATTTTGGACTGTTGGTGTAGTGAGTTGCATTTGCGAATAATTTACCGCATTTTGGACTGTTGGTGTAGTGACTTGCATTTGCGAATAATTTACCGCATTTTGGACTGTTGGTGTAGTGACTTGCATTTGCGAATAATTTACCGCATTTTGGACGGCTTATTCATCATATAATCCAGTTTTGCTTTTCCCTTTTCCATTTTTTGGGTCCATTTGAACCCTATTTGACGTACGGTGTGCAATGTAGTTTTCAGCGATGGGCAAATGTGTTTTTCCGTTATTTTCTGTGTTGGCTTGCAACAATTTTTTACCTAAAAAAAAACCCTTTACATTTTTGACGTCTCATTGTTGCCTTTTTTACAGTTTATACATATCATGACAATACCCCGGCATGTAAGCAGCTATGGATGGTATCAGAAAGCTAAGTTTTTTTTTCTTACTTTTGGGGTGGGTCAAAAGCCTTACATTGTAAACTTTGAATTTCAGATAGATCTGGGGCGAATTGTTCTGGCCCTGCTCCCGGAAGACGACCAACCTCAAACTCGTCCCAGGCGTAGGCATCGTAGGCATGCAAGGCCCCAGATATTTCGAACACGTGTCACCCTTTTTGGAATGCCCGATGATGAGGTTTTAAGACGCTACCGTCTACCTCCCAAAATCATCATAGACACTCTCTCATTAATAGAAAGTGATCTTGAGCGGCAAATTGACAGTCCAACAGCAATACCACCACTGACGCAATTTATGGCGGTGTTACATTTCTGTGCCTCAGGATCGTTTCAAACAACGGTCGGAATAGTGGCGGGCATCTCCCAATCCTCCTTTTCCCGGATCCTGAGGGCAGTGATGGAGGCACTTTTCAAGCACCTCCATCATTTTATTCAAATGCCTTTGGATATGGGTGCCCTTAGTGTGGCCAAGGCCAATTTTTACCAAATAGCTGGCTTCCCACACATCATAGGGGTTGTGGATGGTACTCACATACCACTTCAGCCTCCAGCACGGCTGGAGGCCATATTTAGAAACAGGAAACACTATCACTCCCTGAATGTAATGGTGGTATGTGATGCCTCCCTCCAGATCCTGTCCCTGAATGCTAAATTACCCGGAAGTGCTCATGACTCCTTCGTCATCCGGCAATCAGGGATATGGCAGAAATTAACCAACCTACAAGCTGGTGATGCGTGGCTTCTGGGTAAGTGGAGACCTTTAGTACATAACAATGTTAAGCTTGATACACAGTGTTCCTGATGTGGTCTATTTTTGTTCACAGGAGACAGTGGATACCCTTGCATGTCCTGGCTGCTCACTCCTTATTTGGCTCCCACACCAGGGCCACAAAGTGCGTATAATTCCGCACTTACAGCCACCAGGCAAGTGGTGGAGCACTGTATCGGCCTTTTAAAAGGCCGATTCAGATGCCTCCACCGCTCTGGTGGCGAGCTCATGTATGTGCCGGATATGGTGTCTAAAATTGTGGTCCTGTGTGGGATATTTCACAACATTGCCATAAGGAGTGGTGTCCCAATGCAGCCAGAGGATGCCTTACCTGAGGATGGCCCCCCCGAGGTTGGTCGAAGGTCAGTATGTGGGGGGGCCATACGCGATGATGTTGTGGCCAGATTTTTTAGGTAAGTTTGTTCAAAACTCCAGTGTTTATACCTAATGTGTTTTTTTTTTTGGGCAAACATCTAATTTATTTTTATTTTTCTCACCATCTTCTGTTTGTTCACATAATCTTTGGCACTCCAACGCTCACTACTTCCTGCTACCCTTACCAAACCTGGATCTGGTCCTTTTGGGCATATATTCTGGAACCCATATCGCAACGCCATGTTTGTGGAATCATGTTGGCATGGTCCTTCGTCAACCAGTTCTTGATTTTGTGTTTTTATTTATTTTTTTCTTGGTATGTGTTGTATTTGAATTTATCACTGTGTATTTTTTTGGGGAGTGACCACTTTGTTTGCTCTGTTATGTGGTGAATAAATGTTTGAAGAGTGAAATGGTCTTCCTTTTTTGGGACGTTAACAGCAAGTGTAACCAGGTTAACACAAGTTACATTTGACTAAGGGGTAAACCAGTACTGACGCCAGATGAGCAAAACTGAAATATGTTTTCAGCTTTCCAATCCACACCAAAAGGAAGCCTGGCCCAACCTTGGGATTTGTAAGATTGGCCTAAGCAGCTTGCGCACCAAGTAGGAACCTGGAAAATGTAGAAATCTGAAATTGACACTACACCCAAAAAGGGAAATTACATTGTTACTGTTATGTGTTTCTGGTGTCTGTTTGACATACAAAGACAAAACACAATCTAACTTTTACAAAAGGGAAATCCTTGCAGGAACTTATGTCAGGCTAAACTATTTTGGTTTTGGTTTTTAAAAATGATCCACAACGTATATTTGTCTTTAAAATTTTATTGGGAAAATACAACAAAAAAAAAAAATCTAATGCCGAAGGAGGCCAGACAGTCGGTCGAGGGCCACCAGAAGGCCGATTACATGGTGGCGCATCTGCCCCACAACATCCGCCACCTCTTGGCGACGCCTCTGTTCCTCTGTGGGTGAGAAAAGTGTGTGGGTTAATACAACAATAGGGACTCCACAGAAAAACATTAATTAAAAAACAAATCACTCCTAAACCCAAAAACATAAATAAAAAGTGTGGGCTGGCAAAAATACAAGGCCTAGGTACAAATTCCCACAGGTATGATATGTGTATGCTTAAATCACCAGGAAGAGGTAAAGGCAAACCTTCACAATCAACAAAAGTCAAGCCACAAAAACACGAAGAAAGGCACGACACATGATTACATACAAACAGTTTGTGGTTTAAAAAAAAATAATAAAAAACATACCGGGAAAAAAATCGGGAGCTCCGCCAAAACCTCCATGATCCTCCTCGGAGGATCCGTCATTCCCCAAAGAATGGGGCGGAGTTATGCTGGACTCCGGGGAGGGGGTAATTGGAAGAGGGGTGGGTGGAGGAGAGGGGGAAGTGGGACGGAGGGGAAGGAGTCCCGACATTTCCGGGAGAGGGTCTGGGAAGGATGGGGAGGAGTGGGGAATAGGGGAAAGATTTGGGGTGGAGTGTTGGCTGGGGGTTGGGGAGAGTGGGCGGGAACGCCGACGTTGACGGCGGAGTCTTGGCTGTCCCCCTAAAATATGTCAAATAAATTGCGTTTAGTTTATGGACAAATCCGGCCAAACAAACAAACAAAAAAAAAAAAATAAAAAAAAAAAAAGCAGTAGAATTAAAAATTCATAAAAAGAGGGAAAACATGCAGACGCAGATATGAGTACAAATAATAAATAGAACAGACAGGAAAACATGCAGACGCAGATATGAGTACAAATAATAAATAGAACAAACATGAAAACATGCACACGCAGTTTGCCCCACAAACACAAACATTAAAACCACAATACATAACACTTACTTGCCAGGATCTGCATGCGAAAGCATGCCAGCAAGCGGGGCGTTCGCCGTTGCAGGTCGGACCACCTGCGCTCCAGCTGGCCGATGTTGCGGCGTGATCCAAAGGACCGCAGGCGGGACCGTACCTCCGCATACGCGGAGCGCTTCTGCCGGTTGGTCATGGGTTCTGGCTGGCTGGTGATCCGGCGATCCATGACCTCCGTAAGCACCAGCAGCTCACGCCTGGTGAATGCGGAGGCTCTCATGATGGCAATGGTGTTTTTCTTAAAAATCATTTTTGATAAAGTGTGTAAAAATTTTCTGATTGGCTAATGTATTTTGGAAATTAACAGGAGCAATTTTATTGGTTAGTGTATGAGTCATGTGTTCGACAGGGCCAGAAATCTCTGGAGAGTTAGGATAGGCTTGATGCAGTGACATGCGTAAGCAAATTTAAATAAAGAAATGAACCCAGGGAAATATGCGGGGATACACAGCAATAGTACAATTGTTTAATTGTGGTTCACATGTTTTTTAAACAATACAAGCGAATGTTTCATCCGTACGTATTCTGCGGGTAAACACAAACACAGACAAGAGTAAAGTTTCTTTCATTGTGTTGAAAAAAAACAAACAATTAAGCTAATTGATACATTGATTGGCATGATACGATTGATGGAGGTAGGCAGAATAAAGGAGCAGGTAATCGACATCTGACAAGGCCACTTCCTGTTTATACTTGTGCGTGCGTTCCTTTCAAGCCATTTCGGGGATGTACGCTCGCTATTTCGTACGCTCGTTAGTTAGAGGAGGGGTCGTCAGAGTTTTGGGAGGAATTTTAGATGCGAACGAAAATACGAGCGAGCCATTGAATTTAAATATTTTTGTACGTACGCCTAACGTACGTGCGCCCGCTTGCGAGTGGGTCTGAATGAGGGCCAATATACTTAACATGTGCCATATGATAGTTTTTATTTGTTGTGTTTTTTTCCTTCATTATTTCAAGCTATAAATACAGTATGTGTAATTGGATGGATATGCCATCTGTGCCACAAGTAGTATGGGACCTATTCAAAATCTCTATTAGGGGGTTTTACACCTAGGAGCTGACCTGCAATTCCATTTAACTGCCAGTGTTCATTAGTTAAGATCATTGTTTGTCCTGACAGTTGAGATTCTCAATGAGGAAATTAGTTGTGGATTCCAAAATTCTACATTGAAGGAATTGCTATTGTATTATTCTGTACTGCATGTAGTTGTAATACAGAATTGTATAGTATTACAGAGAAAATGATGGGGTTGCATGAATTGAGAAATGCCATTAAATGTGCCAAGTGATACAATATGTTTTTGCTGACCAGGCCTAGGACGTAAGTACATTGACCCATCCTGAAACAATTTTTTCCATTTGTAAGAAAGGTCCATAATGAGATGCTGCTTTTATAACAGGAACTTATCTGAATTCCGTAGAGGGACATAAAATTATATATCGGCAGGGGCGGATTGGCTATTACTTTTATCGGGAAGAATCCCAGTGGGCCAAGTGGTGTGTGGGGTCGCTTTTCAATTGTGGCACCGCCCCCCCGAATTGCGTCATCCGGTTGTCACTCTGTTTTAGCATGACAGGCAGCTCGACTGCCTGTTACAGTTAGTCTAGAGCTCTGCTGCCCGCAGCCCGCCTCTTCTCGCGAGAAGGGGCTTTATTTACTGTTGAAGGGAGCTGTCTCCTATGCTGCCAGCACCCGGAAAAGAGAGCGGCAGATCCGCTGCCGGTGGCGGCAGGTGGGGTAAGTAACTGGGCAGCTTAGCCAGCCAGCCCGATTGTCTCCTCTCCACTCTGACCCCTCCCCAGGCTGTGAAGTTAAACTTTAACTTCACAGCCTAAGGAGGGGGCAGAGTGGAGAGTTGACAATCGGGACTGGCTGCCTGAGGGACTCAGGCAGAACTGGGCTGGGGTGGCTGCCTGGGAGTCTCCTCCCCCCTGTCCTGTCGTATGCTTCCATTAGATGCTGCCTGGCGGCCATGGTGGTGATTGTGTGGTGGTATTAGCTGGGCCGGATGCTACTGCTGCTGCAGCAGCTGCTCTCCGTAGACGCACCCTACGGCCAGTGACCGCAGGACTCCTCATCTTGCTGCACATCCACAGTATGGCGCCCCGACCGCTGCACATCCAGGAGCAAATGGCGCTGAGATACTGTGTGTTCAGCGAAAGGTACAACCGGGGGGAGAGGGCTCAGCTGCTGCAGAACCTCTTTTCCGGGGGAAGGGGGGGTGGCGGGGCTCAGCTGCTGCAGAACCTCTTCTCGATAGGGGGACACAATCTTTTGGATTTCCATGTGTCTGTCCCCTCAGTGTCTCTCTCCTGCCCCTGGGTCTCTCTCTCCTGCCCCTGGGTCTCCCCTTCCCACCCCTCAGTCTCTCTCTCTTCTGGCCCTCAGTCTCTCTCTCTCTCTCCTGGCCCTCTGTCTCTACCTCTCTCCTGGTCCTCAGTCTCTCTCTCTCTTGGCCCTCAGTCTCTCTCACTCTCCTGGCCCTCAGTCTCTCTCTCTCTCCTGGCCCTCAGTCTCTCTCTCTCCTGCCCCTCAGCCTCTCTTTCTCCTGCCCCTCAGCCTCTTATGCTCCTGCCCCTCAGCCTCTTATGCTCCTGCCCCTCGGCATCTCTCTCTTTCCTGCCCCTCAACCCCTTTCTCTCTTGCCCCTCAGCCTTTTTCTCTCCTGTGTCACACTCTCCTGCCCCTCAGTGTCACACTCTCCTGCCCTCAGGGTCATACTCTCCTGCCCCTCAGTGTCATACTCTCCTGCCCTCAGTGTCACACTCTCCTGCCCCTCAGTGTCATACTCTCCTGCCATCAGTGTCACACTCTCCTGCCCCTCAGTGTCGCACTCTCCTGCCCCTCAGTGTCGCACTCTCCTGCCCCTCAGTGTCATACTCTCCTGCCCCTCAGTGTCATACTCCCCTGCCCCTCAGTGTCATACTCTCCTGCCCTTAGTGTCACACTCTCCTGCCCCTCAGTGTCATACTCCCCTGCCCCTCAGTGTCATTCTCTCCTGCCCCTCAGTGTCATACTCCCCTACCCCTCAGTGTCATACTCTCCTGCCCCTCAGTGTCATACTCCCCTGCCCCTCAGTGTCTTACTCCCCTGCCCTTAATGTCACACACTCCTGCCCCTCAGTGTCACACTCTCCTGCCCCTCAGTGTCACACTCTCTTGCCCTTAGTGTCACACTCTCCTGCCCCTCAGTGTCATACTCTCCTGCCCTTAGTGTCACACTCTCCTGCCCGTCAGTGTCATACTCCCCTGCCCCTCAGTGTCATACTCTCCTGCCCCTCAGTGTCACACTCTCCTGCCCCTCAGTGTCACACTCTCATGCCCCTCAGTGTCACACTCTCCTGCCCCTCAGTGTCATACTCTCCTGCCCCTCAGTGTCACTCTCCTCCCCTCAGTGTCACACTCTCCTGCCCCTCAGTGTCATACTCTCCTGCCCCTCAGTGTCATACTCTCCTGCCCCTCAGTGTCATACTCTCCTGCCCTTAGTGTCACACTCTCCTGTCCCTCAGTGTCATACTCTCCTGCCATCAGTGTCACACTCTCCTGCCCCTCAGTGTCTCACTCTCCTGCCCCTCAGTGTCATACTCTCCTGCCCCTCAGTGTCATACTCCCCTGCCCCTCAGTGTCATACTCCCCTGCCCCTCAGTGTCATACTCTCCTGCCCTTAGTGTCACACTCTCCTGCCCCTCAGTGTCATACTCCCCTGCCCCTCAGTGTCATTCTCTCCTGCCCCTCAGTGTCATACTCCCCTGCCCCTCAGTGTCATACTCTCCTGCCCCTCAGTGTCATACTCCCCTGCCCCTCAGTGTCTTACTCCCCTGCCCTTAATGTCACACTCTCCTGCCCCTCAGTGTCACACTCTCCTGCCCCTCAGTGTCACACTCTCTTGCCCTTAGTGTCACACTCTCCTGCCCCTCAGTGTCATACTCTCCTGCCCTTAGTGTCACACTCTTCTGCCCGTCAGTGTCATACTCCCCTGCCCCTCAGTGTCATACTCTCCTGCCCCTCAGTGTCACTCTCCCCTGCCCTTAATGTCACACTCTCCTGCCCCTCAGTGTCACACTCTCCTGCCCCTCAGTGTCATACTCTCCTGCCCCTCAGTGTCACTCTCCTCCCCTCAGTGTCACACTCTCCTGCCCCTCAGTGTCATACTCTCCTGCCCCTCAGTGTCATACTCTCCTGCCCCTCAGTGTCATACTCTCCTGCCCCTCAGTGTCATTCTCTCCTGCCCTTAGTGTCACACTCTCCTGTCCCTCAGTGTCATACTCCCCTGCCCTCAGTGTCATACTCTCCTGCCCTTCAGCCTCTTTCTCTCCAGCCCATCAGCGTCTTTCTTTTCCGAAAGGTATAACCGGGGAAGGGGGGGAGGCCTTGAGTCTCAGCTGCTGCAGAACCTCTTCCCAGCTTTGTATTGTCCTGTGCCAGCTCAGACATTGTACATGGTGTATATAGAGGGCCTCCTGTCATATATTGTATATAGTGATGCATTATAGTGTGTGTCCTGTGTGATACGTGGTAGATGTTGGTAGGACCGCTGGTACTATTAGAAGAAACAACTGGGGGACAGTAATCATCAGTAAGACAACAATTCTAATTAAATCATATTACTGATGCAAATGGTACCAAATTAGCAAATATATTTTATTAATATAAATTTGTTTGATATGGGAAACCCACATTTATTATCTGGTTGTACCTCTGTTGCATGATAATGACATTGGTTTTATTGCGACACATACAGGCGACTTCCAGACCATGGGATCTCGTGCATGAATAAATACCAACTCAAGACACCTGCCTGTCCAGGGAGGATCAATTTGTTCAGATGTTCTCTGTTGCAGAGAAATCATATAGGTAAGAAAATGCTCATTCACATGCTTGCTGTGGTTATTCACTGGAGAGAAGGACTCAACTCCTGGAGAAGCCCATCAGCTCCTGGAGCATATGGAAATAACACCGGCGCTGACAAGGTTGCCTCTCTAAGCAGCTGCTAAAAACGGGGGTAGTTAATCCCTTGGAAGAGCCGAAAACTAAAGGTGAAAAGCAGCGCTAAAGCTTAAACTCATTTATTGGATAATACCACAAACACATGAAAACATAAAAGATTAAATGACTTTAGGTGTCAATCAATCTATGAACAATACTTGCAAGTATGAAAAAAATAATGAAATATAAAATAAGAAATAAAAAATGCTAAAAATTGAAAAAAAGGCACTGATACATAAAAAAATCGACATGCATGTCAAAAAGTCGTGATAACTGGATAACCTCTTAAATACCCATTTCAGGCACTACACAATATGATGCACCATGGAATAAACAAGAACTATTTACTTACTTACTAGTGTATGGGGACAGCGGGCCATTGCGCCAGATGAAGATAAGCAGGAGATATCTGTGATATCACCTTCTTGATGATTGTGTTATGGTTTCCTAGCCACGTTGTGTAAACCTCCTAGAACTCAAGCTAACGAGGTCTTCCGCCAATAACAACCACCAGTTTTTCCTTAGTACTGATAACATTCAACGATACTTAGGTGGCCATCTGGACTTAAACTCGGAGTAGTAGTGGTTTACACAGATACCTAGGAAGACCAGGGTTTCATGTAGAGAGTAGGTGCTTGATGAGAAATATTGTGACTAATACAGCCGGAGATTTGGATGCAACTGGTATGTTGATGGTGTGACAAAAGAACCAGTCGTGCAGCTTGAGAGCCTATGGTGCGGCTTTGAGAGCTGGTGCGGCTTGTGAACCGGTGGTGCGGCTTTAGAGCCGGTGGTGTGGCTGGAGAGCTGGTAGAGCAGCTTGAGAGCCGGTGGTGTGGCTTTGTGAGCAGGTGATGCGGCTTTGAGAGCCGGTGTGGCTTGAGAGCCGGTGGTGCAGCTTGAGAACGAGTGGAGCAGCTTGGTGAGCAGATGGTGCGTCTTTGAGAGCCAATGTGGCTTGCGAGCCAGTGGTTCGGCTTAAGAGCCGATGGTGTGGCTTGAGAGACGGTGGTGTGGCTGGAGAGCCAGTAGAGCGGCTTGAGAGCCGGTGGTGTGGCTTTGTGAGCAGGTGATGAGGCTTTGAGAGCCGGTGTGGCTTGAGAGCCAGTGGTGCAGTTTGAGAGCTGATGATGCGATCTTGTGAGGAGGTGATGCAGCATTGAGAGCCAGTGAGGCTTGAGAGCCGGTGATGAGGCTTGAGAGCCAATGATGCAGTCTTGTGAGGAGGTGATGTGGCTTTGAGAGCCAGTGCAGCTTGGGAGCCAGTGGTGCGGCTTGAGAGCCGATGATGCAGTCTTGTAAGGAGGTGATGTGGCTTTGAGAGCCAGTGCAGCTTGGGAGCCGGCGGTGCAGCTTGAGAGCCAATGATACGGCCTTATGAGCAGGTAATTCGGCTTTGAGAGCAGGTGCGGCTTGAGAGCCGGTGATGCGGCTTGAGAGCCGATGATGCAGCTTTATGAGCAGGTAATGCGGCTTGGTGAGCCGGAGCAGCGTGGAAGCTGGTAAATGAGAGTCCACTTGGAATAAGGAACAGGAACACTGATCATGCAGCAGAGCTGAGGGATCCAAAAGGAAACGCTATAGTCAGCAGTGCGGCAAAAGGCCAGCGTGTACAAATAAGACAAGGATCCAATCACACTGTGTTGTGGTTCACACATGACATTCTGTGGCGTTGATGATATTGAAAGTAACCTCTATATACCCCTGCCTGCACCTTCTAATATCCTGCCTATACCTTCTAATATCCTGCCTATACCTTCTAAGGATGACGTTAATTTGCGTAAGCAGTCATACAGTAAATAAAGACTTAGACCTAGAATCTGTGGTTCCAAAGCACAAGTATTATTCAAGTAAAAGTACAGTCAGTTACACGCAATTGATCCAGACACAATTAAGGCGCAAAGGAATTATACAGACCCAAGTACAGTATACAGCAGCGCTTCCGGCAGCGCTTCCGGTACCAGATGTTAGGCATCAGCAAGAAACCCCTCAGTCAGCATTCAGCAAGAAGACTAAAGACCCAGTGTTTGAGCACACATATTTATACCCCCCAGGAATAGACAAAACAATAGAGACATTTGTTGCTGATGCTATTGGTTCCCACGGGGGATCCATCTGTTACGGAGCATTTAACAGGCTGGTTCAAATAGACTCACCCAGCCTCTAACAACTGGGGGTCTCTGCCCTTCCGCCCCCGGCAACATCATAACAGTTAATACATTTTGTTGCTTGAAATCTCTGCGGTCCATAACTCGAGAATGCATGATGCCATCTCCCCACCGATTACACCGGAATACTGTGGAAAGAGTACGCATCAGTACAAAACCAAACACGGCTTGTTTAGCATGTATAATACCTTTGTTACCAAATATCTTTATTTCACAGCTTTTATATTAACTGAACAAACTTAAATCTTATACCTTAACGCTAATGGAACCTTGTAAGTGAATATGTAATGTGTGAGAGTACGGGGTTTGATATGAAGACGCTAGTTAACTGGGGACAGATGCGTGTGCATTTAGCTACTAAACAGTGTTTTCATACAGGATCTTAAGCATAATGTGTGTATGTGAAATGGTGAAAGATGCAATCGCATGATGCTAATAAACAGCATTCGCAAGCAGGATATTGTGCATTCGCTACTGGGCGTCATGTTAGCAGCTCAATTGTGCGTAATGTGCGGTGTTTATGCATGAGATTCCATCTAAAATGGACTTATATATATACATGTACATGCATACACACACACATATCATTCCTCACTCACAGTTTCAGACTGCAATGTAAATGTGTTACCTCCAGCTGTGAAGCTGGGAGCATCCTGTCTGGGTGTAGGGCTAAAACCTGTTTAGGATTCAGACAAATCCAATTGTGTAGATCAATGCCTGGATTATATTACAATTGCCACAACTATACTTGTCTGCATACAGGGATTCCCAATTTGTATGTAAAACACTCACAGTTTCTGGTGCATTGTCTATTCTATTTACTTTTCCACATGAGGCTGTTCTTCTAGTTGCCCTTGGTAGATTATCAAAAACATTGCCATCTGTTCTTAGCTCGTGAGTTGTAACTTAAAGTGACGCTGGTCGCAAAATGGCATCTTGCAGATTCTTGTTTCTAAAATGGAGTCTAGCTGCCATTCGAAAGATGGCGTTGCGCACGCTTCAATTTTAAACTGATCTTGTCTCAGCCAATTATTCAGCTTTGACAGCGTCCAGATTGCCTAGCAACCAACGGAAAGACTCCAGAAGAAACACTGGCAGATGAAGGTATGTTACTGGAGGGAAACAAGTCGTGACCGCGACTTGTAACAGAATGGCCCGAAAACGAAATTTTAACAATTGCAAGTGAAATTGTTCATTTTCACCTGCTTTTGTAAAAATTAAGTGATGATGAATAGGCCCCCAAATCCCTTCTCCTCTTCAACTGTATCCTATAATTATTCCTAATACACCATACCATAAAGAGATTATCATTAGTGGAGCAGTGATGCATAATTTATTAATCCAGGAGAGAAGCCCTGGCAAAAACCCCACTCCTATGCTGAGATTTTTTTCTCCCTTATTGGTAGCCCAATGCTGCTGACGAAAAGGCTCCAATAAAATGCACATGTGCAGCTAGCAGTCCCATATACACATAGGTATTTGACCCGAAGGCAATCCAGTAAAGCCTCTCCAACAGATCACCCAGTGAGGAGTATATAGTAATGCCAAGATGGAGCTTCTTAGCAGCTGAAAGGAAGGCCTTTTACTTCTTGATAAACTGAGCATACACCGCGCTAATCAACAAAAATAGAAGGGCCACAAGACAAATCGTTGATTTCTCTGCGGTATACCTATTGTTAAATAGGAGAAAACAGTGATAATAGTACTTTTCTCTGGCAAAAAACCTGGAAAAATGGGTTATCACTCATTGATAAATAGACCCCCATGTATCAAACAATTCATTGCCCCACTAAGATAGTTTTCCATAAACCATAGATGTCCATAAGGCATAAACTGTAATTTTTTCCTGGATCTTTACCAACTTAAGGATCTCCTCAATATTAGAGAAGACCTCCATAAATTTAAGGAGTAGTTAGAAACCATCATTATTTGTTATTTTCCATAATTGACTGATATTTAACATATGCTAAAGTATATATTACCTTGGTAAGTTAGAACAATGTTGTATGACAAGGAGAATAGCCTTAAACACAATATTTGGAATGCTATTTCCGGCATTATTTCCAAAAAAGCTCAGTGATCCAAAACCAATAACTAATTGCAATCAAAACAAAGATAACTACCGGTACATTATTTATGTAAATTAAAACACTTGCTTGAACTGCAGTCTGGAATTAAGAATCCTAAAGCAGCCAGTACAGAAGCAATGGCAAACACCTTTTCCAAACTGCTACTACCTAATATTTAAAACTAATTTCACATAACTGAAGTTGAGTGGTAAACGAAAATCATTAGGTAAGTAAAGTATGGCCAATCAGCAATCTTTCCAGAGGGAAAAGAAGAAAGAGAAGAGGACATTTTAGAGAATGAGTAGAATAGTGGTGGGCCTGTGAGCTTTCACCTACGTCTCCCAGCTCTGTACCCCAGCTCTTTTATTTCATAAGGCGAATAAGACAGAGAGTGAGTATCCAACATCCACATCATGTGAACTTTGCTCAGCACACCAGAGGTTGCACAGCACACCAGAGGAGGAGGAAGAGGGAGTGTACTGTACTCTGCCCAACTTTCTCTTCCTCCTTTCTCTGCAGGCTCCAGCTGTTAAGGTAATACCTAAATTGGTGGCTAGAATAGGGGTGTCAGTGATATATCTCAGGGTAGGTGTGAGTGGCATTTGTGGGGCATGCAGTAATGTATGTGGGAGGGGGTTGAACATGCAGGAAGGTGTGTGGGGGTCCTAAGTGGCACGTGGAGGGGTTTTCATATACATGTGAGACCTAAGGAATTGAGGGATCATATGGAAGTGATTGAGTGCTTGTAGTGGAGTATGTGAGGGTCATTTGAGGGCATTTTGGCCTGAGTAATGTGATCGCTTTCAGAATGTTTTTCATTACTGAAATTAAAGCTGGTCCTTTTGAAAATGGAAGATTTGCCTCAGAGTCACCTTAATATAGTACTTTTATTAAGCTTTACTGTGTTCTGCCGGGAGAACACAGTCTGTGTCAGAACAGCAGCCGGAACTGGAGGAGGGACCAGGGAGCGCTAGAGAGAGCCAAGGAGGACCTGCTCACGCTGAAAGCAGGTAAGTATCACCAATATACGACACCTGAGAGTGGCGTATAGCAACACTATCAAATTCCGAAAATACATAATTTTCAGAATTTGATGAATACCATAATTTCTACAGCCCCATACTAATGTATGGGGAGTGTGGAAATTAACGCAGGCGGACTTAACCAGGAGATATCAGTGATATCTCCTGTGTTAAGTGTGTTCATGAATACTAAAAAAACGGTAATTAAGGAAAATGTCCTTAAAACCATTATTTAGTGTTGATGAATAGGCCCCGTAGTTAGAAAGGTGTAAAATGACACTGCTGTTTTAGCTTGATTCTATCAGGAGCACTCTCAAGCAGAATACCAGCCGCACGGAGCAACACTTCACAGCTTCATTTGCTGCTCTTCCAATCCCGCTGTGAGATTGCCGATCATCTGGGTGTCTGTCATCTTTGGAGCTGCCTGCTTTCACCCGCCCGCACGAATGCCGTATTTCCACTCATGCGGTGAGAGCACAGGCTGCCATTATAAGGCCCTAATACACGGGACTTTGATTTACTTTACAGGCTATTACTCAGCCACCAGCTCATTTCCGGGACACTGTGCAATTTCTATATAAGCTACATAGGAGAACTCCGGCATCGGAGGGCATATAATCGGACTCCAGTTTATTAACAGTTTTCTTCACCATGTGGATACAATTGTACAGTTATTACTTGCAAGTTCAATATATGGCTTGGTGATCTCTGTGCTACACATTGACTGTTGCTCCTGTTTTTTAATTGCTACAATGTTTTAATTGTGTTATTTTGATTGATTAAATGAATTACATTTTTAGACAAATATTACATTTGTACCATTATTCTAACTGTGGCTCAACGCTGTGATCTGTTTTGTAAAATGACATCATCCATCAAATTCAACTTTACATTAGCTCCAATTTTTGTTAATCCAGATTAAGGGAAAATAAGAAAATCCCCATTGTTACAATTGCCTATTTAGCCTCAAAGAGCTGATAAAGCTATTACACATCACTTCACAAAGGCTGTGTAATCATTCACATTATTTTCTGCCCAAATGGTGCTTATTGTAAATGATCCACTACACAAACACACCTCTAGACACAGTAGGGGGATTCATGAGAAATCACTTGACCTACTACCAGTATGTTTCTGTTCTGTGGAAGGAGTACCCAGAGGAAAACAAACTTAGATACAATATATTTTTAGAAAATCACCTTTATCTTCTACAAATGTTTTTCCTGCTTTATTTATTTATTTATTTATTTATTGTCTCAATATTGTAAATTAGATTTGTCTTGCTATTTTGCATTGAAAAATGTTTGAGGATTAGAGTTGCTAATCTTTTTTTCAGCTTCAGTCTTTGCTTGCCTGATATTCTTTTACATACTTTGTTATATTCCATATATTTCATATCTAAATTTTAAATTACTTCTAGGTTTCATTTTTTGCGTGGGAAGGGTGGGTTGGGGGTTGGACACCTTATTATGATGAAAACTTTATTTGTAAACTTCATTGGCAACCTTTTTATTGCTACAAATGTTATTGTTATATTTCCATTCATTTTCTACAAGCTTCAGTGTTGTTTTGAGCTAGAACTTTGCCCTAAACTTCATATCCCCAAATCCAGCAGCTCTTCGACTATTATTAGATATTTTACAACTTGGAAAAGATAGTTTAGATAAATATCAGTTTCCTTTGTCGCAAACACTAATTCCATTGTTCGGATTTATTTGATCAATAATAAACTTTTCCGTTGCTGGACTTTCAATTTTAATAACACTGAGTCTAAGTACAATTTTTATAACAAATACAAACTAATGCTTTTGTGTTGTCTTTTTCTACTTGTATACCTTGTATTAATACTCTATACTGTAATAATTATCACAGATATATTCCCAATGCCCACATCTTATACCAATTTTACATATGCACATACCCCTTGCTTATCATTAGAAATTGCATGCTTAAGGTGGCTACACATGGTACGATATTTTAAACGATATTGCCGGTTTCAACTGATTGGAACAACAAATCGTTTAAAATCTGCCATGTGCAGGCACGATAACAATGCCGATGCGCACTCTCGCTGGTTGTTGGTCGGGGTCTGTGATCTTTTGAACATGCAGAAAGGTCATGACCTGCCTTTCATGATTTGACACACATTGGGGGAGATGTACGAAGCCCAGAAGCGGTATCAGTGCACGTTATGTGCGCTGATACCGCTTCTCCCCGATGTATTATTGGGGGTCTGGGAGGTAAATGACAGGGGCGCTATGCACCCCTGTCATTATCGGGGCTGCTATCTACAAGATAGCAGCGCCGAGCGGCAGGGCCATGTACGAACAGTCATACCGCATGACCGTTCGTCTGGCTGTAGCTGTCGTTATCGACAGCTACAGCCTGGCGCTAGCCTATACCCACAGCAGGGACAGCGCTGTCCCTGCTGCAGTTCCAGGGCTCCACGCGGGGATCTCGCGATACTTGCGAGATCCCGCGCATGCTCAATGGAGCCGGCCAGGACAGAGATACAGCGCATCTGCACTAGGCTGATGCGCTGCTGTCTCTAGTGGGTAGCGCCGGAGGGGGAGTTAACGCTCCGGTAGCGGTTACGTTAACGGTAGTGCTTCCTGCTTCGCCTCGGTAAAGAGGCGAAGCGGGAAGCGTTATATCGGCATGGTAAGTGCCGCTATAATACATCTACCCCACTGTTCCATGTGTACGCACGATGAACGATTTCGATGAACAATTTGTTGGCACTTTTCCTGGCCACTCCCCTCCACCATTTTGTGCCAGCGGATGGGGAGACAGAAGATGCATCGTGAGGTTGTTTGCTTCCAAACAATATATCGTTAATGATTTGCAGTCGTTAACGATCCATCTATATCTTTTGATTGTTTGTACAATCGTTCCATGTGTATGCGCAATATCATTTGTCCGGGAGTGTTCAGGAGTTCAAGGGAAATCCTTAATGAGATCATATTATTGCCTACATAGTTCTGTGTGTAGGGGCCTTTAGTTATTACTTTCACCTAGCTAAGTCTCTGTTGTACCCACTTTATCATAATTGTCCTCTAACACCATTAATCATTGATTTTGCTTAGAAGACTCACCTATAGTACTTAGTACATCTTCTAAACCCAGCACACTATATTACTCACTACTTCCATTCTTCACTACCTAATCCCAATTTTTTTGTTTAAAATCTCTTCTAACCAGCTAATTACTGTATATTACCACTCTCCACACACAGCACATTGAGGGGAGTCCCGTCTGTTGCCAAGTTCACAAAAAATCTCCTTCATACACCAAATTGGCTAACACTTATTAGCCCAATAAAAACTAATAATATATTCCTAAACTAAAACACAGCAGCTATGTACCAATGGAACCACTAAACTTCCAAACAGCTAATAATAAAATAAAACAGGGAAAAGAGATCTGATGCTTCCATAGTCAATAACAACCGGATCAAATAATCACAGAGGATATAACATCCTCTCAGTGCCGTAACTAGAAGTCTGGGTGCCCCAGTCACATTGAATGACTTGCCGCCTCCGTCACCCCTTCCCTTTCCGAAACACAAAAATAAATCACATTGCTCAATTGAATGAATGGCAGGATCCTCTAACCTCTCCCTTCTAAACAAACTGTCTCAGCTGACTTATTCCTACTATTAAACAACCCTACACATATGGGTGAATTAATTTAACTGCATTGAGTTAAGATTTTACCGCTGGTTAACTTAATGTGCAGTTGTGCATATTGCAAAATATGCATGGGCACTCCCGTAACCTTTGCTATTCAAATAAAAATGCTTAACGTGATATCTGCGTGGTAATTGTACAGTGCGTGACGTGGGGGATATGCATGAAAAGGTAGAGAAATTATCCTGAGCCCCAGGAAGGTGGCAAATAACTTTGGATAACAGAATATTTCTCATATATACAACACCCCAAATTACATGTAAATTAACAAAGAGTGTGATCTCGCACCTATATTTACAAATTCTCCATTCCAGAGAGATTTTCCCATTAATTTAGGGGACCCTGCAACTTCACTTCTTTTATTAAATTCGTATTTATGATATAGGTGAAGGTGCTACCTTATGATCTTGTAAATATCACAGTGACAAACAAACATAAAGAAAAGACAAGATTTTATCAGCTGCACTTATAGGGTCAAATTATTCCGGTATTTAAGCAATTCTCTGAAGCAATATTAAAATATAACCTTTATTAAGTATACTTAAAATTTCAGTAATTTAGTCCAAAAATGTAGGCGAAATATGATTAAAATAAAGAAAGATAAGTAAAGAGTGTGTACATATGTAGAGTAATATAAAGTGATTTAAAAAGCCACCTGCTGCCGGTTTATTCAACGTATATTACAATACCTGAAGCTTATATGGTGCAACTTAATCAAATGTATGGATGGTGTTAATATTACTACACCATATAATTCATAATTAGTTGCACCTGGTGATTATTTGATGGGAATTGTATGTTATTAGTGTTTTACTAAGGAGTGAAGGGAAGGAAAAGAAAAATGATATTGCTTGCAATCTATATCCTTGTAACTCCTGTGATGTTGAATTTAGGAAACAGTTTTAGTATAATGTTGTTTGGGAGTAACAGTAAATTTTACTGTGTATATATTTATTTATTATATCTTATCCTCCTGTCAATATTTCTAGGTTGTTAGTATATGTTGCCTTTTATACTCGCAACAAAACTGTAACACATTGGAATAAAGATATAGTTGCAGATATGATTCAGTCACGAGCTCCCTCACAGTTCATATATGCAGCTATTATTTTCAAACAGATAGAGTCTTCATATAATATGATTTAGCTCTTTTATCTGTGATGCTGTAGTGTTTCCATGAGGCTTATCAAGTCTGTGCTGTAATGCGTAGACCTATGTCCCGAATCCCATTCACTGCTCATATACACATTGATTTCTTGTTACAATATCGTGGCCCATCTGTTACAGTCACAGAACGGCATCACACATTTCTCCTACTACAAGCAATCTCCGTAAGCCCCGTTTCACATTTATGTCCTATTACTGGTATTGTCAGCGAGTTAGCATATGATAGTGCTCTAGCCGGCGGCAGCGTGGTATGCTGACGCGCGTTTCGCCGATAGCTGCTTTCTCTAGGCAGTGCCATATAAGCCTCAGGTATTGTAATATACGTTGAATAAACCGGCAGTAGGTGTCTTTTAAAATCACTTTATATTACTCTACATATGTACACACTCTTTACTTATCTTTCTTTATTTTAATCATATTTCGCCTACATTTTTGGACTAAATTACTGAAATTTTAAGTATACTTAATAAAGGTTATATTTTAATATTGCTTCAGAGAATTGCTTAAATACTGGAATAATTTGACCCTATAAGTGCACCTGATAAAATCTTGTCTTTTCTTTATGTTTGTTTGTCACCCCAAATTACATGTCCTACATAATTAAACCCATTTTTGAGCTTTAGAGCTGCACTTTTACCTGGGGCTGCAAACTAAAATCCGCTTAAACTCCCTTTGAAATCGGTGTTAACTCAACATGGATTCTTTCATTGAATAGCAAAAATTTACAGGCATGGGTTTTTAGCAGTGTTACGCTATTTTCAGTTAACTTGTGACCAATTGAAGCGGCCCCATAAATGTAATTGCCAAAGTGAGATGAAGTGAATGTCTGGGGATTTGCAGGCCTCCTAGGCTCCTAGAAGATTTAATGAATTTGATATTGCTAAATAAATGTAACATGCTTTTTTAACACTCCTGTCACCATCTGAGACAGAAATGTTAGGCCACACTGTATAATCCTCCAACTCACATTATGATTCACTGTGCATCCAATTTAAATTATATATCACACGGGATGTAGTTATGAGACCGGCAAGCCGTATAGCCGCCGGTCTCAATCCCGACATAGGAATCCCGGCAAGGGATTTAACATAGGCGTCGAAATACCAACGCCTATGTCTATCCCGACACCGGAACGCTGAGGACACCAGCCCGCACGAAGGTAAATCCGGGGCTCCCGTAGCATTAGCGGGGGAGGTAATTAGGATTAGGGAGTCTAGTGGGTTAGGTTTGGGGGGGATTATGGTTAGGCACCCCTAGGGGGGTGGGTTAGGGTTAGGCACCCCCAGGGAGAGATTAGGGTTAGGCACCCCACTGGGAGGGTTAGGTTTAGGGAGTGGTAAGAGGAGGTTAGGGTTAGGCACCCCCGGGGGGAGGTTAGGGTTAGGCACTAGGGGGGGAGGTTAGGGTTAGGCACCACTAAGGGAGGGTTGGGGGGGACAGGGGAGGGTTAGGAAACTTACTCGCTGTCGATTTCAATCCCATTCCTATCACACTGCCCACCCCCCATATTATTTTTTACTAACTTGCTGATCTCAGCTTCTATGAATGCTGCAGCAGCTCCAGTCCTGACTTTAGTCACTTTTTCCAAGTGATGTCTCATTATCAGGCTGGCGAAGGAAGAGGATGAGATTGGCCCACAGATAGGACCACCAGTTGCATCATTTATAATACTGGGTGGGGCCTGGCATTGTGACTCTTCTGAGAGGAGTCCTATTGATTTTCAGGCCAGGAGGACTGATGTAGTTTTGTCTAATGCCAGGGTGATGCCCTTCCCTTCGACCAGTGCCCCTCTAGGGTGCCATCCTTGCCAACCTCTAGTTACAGCCCTGAATTCTCTGTTTTCCAAAGGCCTATAGAGTTTTCAACTTCTTACAGAGGGAATCATTTAGCAAGGAGACATAACCCATGATTGGTTTGCAGACCAGCAGCCAAAGAAGCAGCCACAGCAGGCCAATCACAGCTTGCTGCGTCATAGTTCTGGTCGCGGTGTCTGACGTCAGATGCCACCAAGCGGAGCCTTCAGTATAGTGGTGCCAGTCAATAGTAGAGAACATCGAGTGAAGAGATCCAGTGGCCACAGAAGAGGTCAGAAGACAAGCCAGAGGTAAAAGATAGTTGAGGACTGGAGAGTGCTGCAGGAGGTGGGAAGCAAAGAGCTATATAAAGCCTCCACTGCAGCCTATACCAGCTTACTGATAGGTGGCCTTGGTCACCGGTAATTTATCACTCCACCCTACCCCCTCCCTAGACCTTGGACATTAGGCCCATGGGTGCAGTCAGGCCTCAGTCCTATGGGGCATGTTAGGTGGGCAGACTGCCCACACCACAAGGAAAAGTGACTCTGGGCATTAGGCCCAGGTCACTTTATGCGCCCTAAGGTAGGCAGGCAATAGCCTAAGTTCCTGATGGATGGCTGGGTATTAGGCCCAGTCCACTCTTTAGTAACAGATAGATAGGGGGGGGCCTTATTGTGTGGCATAATGTGAATAAGGGGCTCTACTGTGAGGAGTAACGTGAATAAGAGGTACTACTGTGTGGTGTAACATGAATAAAGGGTAAATATGAAACATTGTAAAGAGACATGTCAAGAGGACACATTTGTAGGAGGGCGCAAAACAGTAGTTTATAGGGGGTGCCGGACACCCTAGCACCGGCCATGCTTCCAGGCATTGCTGTGTCCCCACCGGGTAAAAGTGTCATGTGCATGTGCAGACTAGCCATTGTGCATCTGTATGACACAGCAACTCATTGCTGGCAGTGATAGGCTGCAAGCAACAGAGCGGAGGATACTGCCACAGATAGGGGATGTCGCTGGACCTCACTAGAGTGGTTAGCACTCCACTACGACACATATAAATGTGTTTTTTTCAAGGGAAATAATGGGCTTCTTACACACGAGTTTAGTGGCACATAGTCATGAGCAGTGTGAATTTCTTACCCAACAGATTGTACCAAAGAGCTAGAACATTTTATGCAATTTGAGCAGCTTCAGACCAAACTAATTCAATTGATTCTTTTTTTACATCACTGTTAATGGCAGCACTAGAGACAAAGTGGCTTACAAACTGTCTATATAGGTCAATTAGTCTCATAAAAGTCAGTATTAGGTATTCAGCAAACCCAGATACAGTCAAGTGCATAAATATTGGGACATTGACAGAATTTTCATATTTTGGCCTCTATTCACCATCTTACAGGCATTGCAGAGTCCCGTCTGGGTGAAAGTGTAATGCATATGCACAGACTGGTCGACACGTATGTGCATGACACAGCAACCCATTGCTGGCGATAGGCTGCCTGCAGCACCGTGAAGAATGCCGCGGAGGAGGGGGATGTCGCTGGACCTTGTTGAAGGGGTAATGTTAAATATTAATGGCGCATTTGTTAGTATCACTGCAATACTAAACAAAATACATGTATTCATGTATCTATGTATTTATTTATGTATGTATGAAGTACTATATGCCTCTGGTAATAAGGACCGTTGTTAAATGGGGCCCAAAGGATAATATAGATTTCAACGAATGAAGTGAGGTTTAAGTCATTTATCCAGGAAAATGAATCATAAGTTGTATTCATGAAAGACGCAGAAAATACAGTCAGGTGCATAAATATTGGGACATTGACAGAATTTTCATATTTTGGCCTCTATTCACCACCACAATGGCTTTGAAATGAAACAAACAAGATGTGCTTTAACTGCAGACTTTCAGATTTTATTTGAGGGTAATTACATACAAATCAGGTGAACTGTGTAGAAATTACAATGGTTTCTATATGTGCCTCCCACTTTTTAAGTTGCCAAAAGTAATGGGACTATCAACTCAAAAGCTATTTCATGGACAGGTGTGGGCTAGGAGGTAGGTGTATCAAAGTCAACAATCAAGAGAAGACTTCACAAGAGTGAATATAGAGCAATGGTTCTCAAACTTGGTCCTCAGGACCCCACACAGTTCACTTTTTGCAGGTCACCCAGCAGGTGCACAGGTGTATTCATTACTCACTGACACATTTTAAAAGATCTACAGGTGCAGCTAATTATATCACTAGTAATTATGTGAGGAGACCTGCAAAACATGCACTGTTTGGGGTCCTGAGGACCGAGTTTAAGAACCTGTGATATAGAGGGTTCACCACAAGATGTAAACCATTGGTGAGTCTCAAAAACAGGAAGACCAGATTAGAGTTTTCCAAACAACATCTAAAAAAACCATTACAGTTCTGGAACAACATCCTATGGACAGATGAGACAAAGATCAACTTGTACCAGAGTGATGGGAAGAGAAGAGTATGGAGAAGGAAAGGAACTGCTCATGATCCAAAACATACCACCTCTTCAGTGAAGCATGGTGGTGGTAGTGACATGATGTGGGCATATATGGCAGCCAATGGAATTGGTTCCCTTGTATTTATTGATGATGTGACTACTGTCAAAAGCAGCAGAATGAATTCTGAAGTGTTTCAGGCAATATTATATGCTCATATTCAGTCAAATGCTTCAGAACTCATTGGACGGTGCTTCACAGTGCAGATGGACAATGACCCAAAGCATACTGCAAAAGCAACCAAAGAGTTTTTTAAGGCTAAAAAGTGGAATGTTATGCAATGGCCAAGTCAATCCCCTGACCTGAATCCGATTGAGCATGCATTTCACTTGATGAAGACAAAACTGAAGGGAAAATGCCCCAAGAACAAGCAGGAACTGAAGACATTTGCAGTAGAGGCCTGGCAGAGCATCACCAGGGATGAAACCCAGCGTCTGGTGATGTCTATGCGTTCCAGACTTCAGGCTGTAATTGCCTGCAAAGGATTTGCAACAAAGTATTAAAAAGTGAAAGCTAGATTTAGGATTGTTTAGTTTGTCCCATTACTTTTGGCCCCTTAAAAAGTTGGAGGCACATATAGAAACCATTGTAATTCCTACACCGTTCACTTGATTTGGATGTAATTACCCTCAAATTAAATCTGAAAGTCTGCAGTTAAAGCACATCTTGTTTGTTTCATTTGGTGGTGAATAGAGGCCAAAATATGAAAATTCTGTCAATGTCCCAATATTTATGCACCTGACTGTATAAATTCGGACTATACTGCTGGCAGGGGCATAACTAGGTATTTGAAGGCCCCATAGCAAAAGTTTGTAAAGACCCCTATGCAGAGGCGTCACTGGGTCTGGTGACACCTGGACGCACTCTGGATACCCCCTGCACACCAGAAATGTGCTCAGCTGAAAAGGGGGTGTGGTCTAAATATACGAGACGTGGCCTCGTGGGGGATTCCGATAATATCACTCCCGGAGCAGCCCAGCATCACCGGAGATGCTGGGCTGCCCCCGGAGACTGGGTAGTCTGCACTGTCAGCTCCTCTTCTATGAGAGGAGCCATGTGCTACAGGATAATGTCACACTGCAGCATTCAGTTCCTGTCACTGCAGAGGAGCCAGCATTTTGGTGTCACCTGGATGAGGCCCGCACCCCCCGCATCCCTCATGACGCCACTGCCCCTATGTACCACCCAATGGTGACATATGTATATAACATATGTAATTTTGACTAGGAAGACAGGCACCCCTAAGCTCTAAGCCCCATAGCAGCTGCACCCCTTGCCAGTGGCGTATTTATAAAGGGTGCAGGGTGTGCGGTGCACACAGGCCCTTTGGTCCTGCACCCATATTATACTTATCCCTCTGGAGTCCCACGTCGGTGCCGGTGTCTGCGTTGTAAAAAACGGCTGTAAAATTGCCACCGCGCCCATTTTCCCCTCATTTGTGCATGTGCAGTAGAGGGAAAATGGCTGCCGTGGCCATTTTCCCAGTGACCTGCGCATGTGCTATAGACTCTGGGCACACTTTAGTGCCCAGAGTCTGTAAGTGCGGCACTGGCCGCGCAACCGCTCTGTGGGCTGCCAGCCGTCGGACAGAGAGGAGGGGGCTCGTGACGGAGAATGCATACGAGCCTCCTCCTCTCTAGAAACGCCCCTGCCCCTTGCACCTATAGTATCTTGTAGTGCTACAGTGCAAAGGGAGGGGCAAGGACAATCCTTTTTTATTCACTAATGAGAGGGATTTTCCAATACCCTCTTGTCAAATATAGGGCATTTAAATACCTCCTATAATTTACACTAGTTTAACTATCCTAGTCATGGGATACGAGTTGAAACACAAAGCAATAGTTAAGCATTGAAACTCATGGCATAGGCGAATAGTCCAGTTTTGGTTTACAAACATTGCACTAGGGCTATCAAGCTCAAAGTGTTCATATGTGTTAATAAGAATAAAGCAAAAACTGTGTGTTAATAAGTGATACATAGGTGAAAGGTGTAATTAAAATGCTAAGAAAAGAATAATAAAGAAAAAATATATATATATATATATATATATATATATATATATTAGGGGTGAGCGGGTTCAGATTTCTGACCCCCCCAAGCCCCCCCGACTTTTCAAGCCTGACTCGGATCTGAAATCAAGGCAAAACGTCATCATCCCGCCTTCCGGGTCTCGCGAGTTTGGATACTATATAAGGTACCCGCGTCAGCGCCATTTTCTCACTCGGCTGTGGACAGTGAAGAGAGAGGGTGGGAGTTAGGGCTGGCTGGGCTGTCTAGTGTAGTGTAGTGCAGTGTAGTGTTGTGCTGTGCTGTGCTGTGCTGTGCTGCGCTGCTGTTGTCCATAGGGGCTGTGTCTACTCCTCCAAAGTCCATAGGGGCTGGACTGTGTTGTGCAGTCAGTTGTCCATAGGGGCTGTGTCCACTCCAAAGTCCTGTGCAGTTTCACAGTCCTAAAGGGGTGCTGTAGTGTTGTCCAGGGGGTGCTCTGTCCATCAGGGGTGCTCCCCCCAAGTGCAAAAAAAATAAATATTTTTTCTGTGTTTGTGAATTGTGTGCGCAGTAGCCGCACGTGCATCAACAAAGTAGCGCCAAGCATGCGCCTGTGTCATAAGTAAAGGGCCGGCTGGCTTGACCGTTAAAAGGTATTGTAACCCCTAAAGTGCACTCCACAGTAAATAAAAATATATTTTCTGTGTTTGTGAATTATGTGCACTGTGGCTGCACGTGCATCAACAAAGGAGCAGCGCCAAGCGAGCGCCTGTGTCCCATAAGTAAAGGGCCGGCTGGCTTGTCCGTTAAAGGGTGCTGTAACCCCCAAAGTGAACTCCAAAAAAAATAAAAAAATATATTATTTTGTGTTTGTGAATTGTGTGCGCAGTAGCCGCACGTGCATCAACAAAGTAGCGCCAAGCATGCGCCTGTGTCATAGGTAAAGGGCCAGCTGGCTCGTCTGTTAAAGGGTGGTGAAACCCCCAAAGTGCACTCCAAACAAAATAAAAAATTATTTTCTGTGTTCTTGAATTGTGTGCACTGTGGCTGCAAAGGAGCAGAGCCAAGCATGCGCCTGTGTCCCATAAGTAAAGGGCCAGCTGGCTTTTCCATTAAAGGGTGCTGTAACCCCCAAAGTGCACTCCAAAAAAAATAAAAATATTTTTTTTTTGTGTTTGTGAATTGTGTGCGCAGTAGCCGCATGTGCATCAACAAAGTAGCGCCAAGCCGGGCCGGCTGGCTCATCTGTTAAGGGGTGGTGTAACCCCCAAAGTGCACTCCACAAACAATAAAAAAAATATTTTTTCTGTCCTTGTGAATTGTGTGGGCTGTGGCCGCACCTGCATCCTCAAAGCAGCAGCGACAAGCATGCATCTGTCTGTTAAAGGGTGGTGTAACCCTCAAAGTGCGCTCCACAAAAAAGAAATAATTTTTTTTTTTTCTGTCTTTGTGAATTTTGTGGGCTGTAGCCGCACCTGCATCCTCAAAGCAGCAGCGACAAGCGTGTGTCTGTCTGTTAAAGGGTGGTGTAACGCTCAAAGTGCGCTCCACAAACAATAAAAAAATTCTTTTTTTTCTGTCTTTCTGAATTGTGTGGGCTGTAGACGCACCTGCATCCTAAAAGCAGCAGCGACAAGCGTGCATCTGTCTGTTAAAGGGTGGTGTAACCCTCAAAGTGCGCTCCACGAACAATAAAAAAATTCTTCTTTTTTTTCTGTCTTTGTGAATAGTGTGGGCTGTAGCCGCACCTGCATCCTCAAAGCAGCAGCGACAAGCGTGCGCCTGTGTCATAAGTAAAGGGCCGGCTGGCTTGACCGTTAAAAGGTGTTGTAACCCCCAAAGTACACTCCAAACAAAATAAAAGAATTTTTTCTGTCTTTGTGAATTGTGTGCACTGTGGCTGCACGTGCATCAACAAAGGAGCAGCGACAAGCGTGCGTCTGTCTGTTAAAGGGTGGTGTAACCCTCAAAGTGCGCTCCACAAAAAATAATAACATTCTTTTTTTTTTCTGTCTTTGTGAATTGTGTGGGCTGTAGCTGCACCTGCATCCTCAAAGCAGCAGCGACAAGCATGCATCTGTCTGTTAAAGGGTGGTGTAACCCTCAAAGTGCGCTCCACAAACAATAAAAAAATTCTTCTTTTTTTTCTGTCTTTGTGAATTGTGTGGGCTGTAGCCGCACCTGCATCCTCAAAGCAGCAGCGACAAGCGTGCATCTGTCTGTTAAAGGGTGGTGTATCCCTCAAAGTGCGCTCCACAAAAAATTACAAATTCTTCTTTTTTTTCTGTCTTTGTGAATTGTGTGGGCTGTAGCCGCACCTGCATCCTCAAAGCAGCAGCGACAAGCATGCGTCTGTCTGTTAAAGGATTACATCGGTGACAGCATCCAAGTAGGCATGTCAGACAGTCCGTACCTATACTGGCAGGAAAAAGAGTCAATTTGGAGGCCCCTGTACAAACTGGCTCTATTTTACCTGAGTTGCCCCCCCTCCAGTGTGTACTCCGAAAGAGTGTTTAGTGCAGCCGGGAACCTTGTCAGTGAAAGGTGTAGGAGGGTGCTTCCACAAATGTGGAGAAGATAATGTTCATAAAAATAAAAAAAATCTTTTTTCTGTCTTTGTGAATTGTGTGGGCTGTAGCCGCACCTGCATCCTCAAAGCAGCAGCGATAAGCGTGCGTCTGTCTGTTAAAGGGTGGTATAACCCTCAAAGTGCGCTCCACAAATAATAAAAAAATTCTTCTTTTTTTTCTGTCTTTGTGAATTGTGTGGGCTGTAGCCGCACCTGCATCCTCAAAGCAGCAGCGACAAGCGTGCATCTGTCTGTTAAAGGGTGGTGTATCCCTCAAAGTGCGCTCCACAAAAAATTCCAAATTCTTTTTTTTCTGTCTGTGTGAATTGTGTGGGCTGTAGCCGCACCTGCATCCTCAAAGCAGCAGCGACAAGCGTGCATCTGTCTGTTAAAGGGTGGTGTATCCCTCAAAGTGCGCTCCACAAAAAATTACAAATTCTTCTTTTTTTTCTGTCTTTGTGAATTGTGTGGGCTGTAGCCGCACCTGCATCCTCAAAGCAGCAGCGACAAGCATGCGTCTGTCTGTTAAAGGATTACATCGGTGACAGCATCCAAGTAGGCATGTCAGACAGTCCGTACCTGTACTGGCAGGAAAAAGAGTCAATTTGGAGGCCCCTGTACAAACTGGCTCTATTTTACCTGAGTTGCCCCCCCTCCAGTGTGTACTCCGAAAGAGTGTTTAGTGCAGCCGGGAACCTTGTCAGTGAAAGGTGTAGGAGGGTGCTTCCACAAAATGTGGAGAAGATAATGTTCATAAAAATAAAAAAATTCTTTTTTCTGTCTTTGTGAATTGTGTGGGCTGTAGCCGCACCTGCATCCTCAAAGCAGCAGCAATAAGCGTGTGTCTGTCTGTTAAAGGGTGGTATAACCCTCAAAGTGTGCTCCACAAAAAATAAAAAAATTCTTCTTTTTTTTCTGTCTTTGTGAATTGTGTGGGCTGTAGCCGCACCTGCATCCTCAAAGCAGCAGCGACAAGCGTGCATCTGTCTGTTAAAGGGTGGTGTATCCCTCAAAGTGCGCTCCACAAAAAATTACAAATTCTTTTTTTTTCTGTCTTTGTGAATTGTGTGGGCTGCAGCCGCACCTGCATCCTCAAAGCAGCAGCGACAAGCATGCGTCTGTCTGTTAAAGGATTACATCGGTGACAGCATCCAAGTAGGCATGTCAGACAGTCCGTACCTGTACTGGCAGGAAAAAAAGTCAATTTGGAGGCCCCTGTACAAACTGGCTCTATTTTACCTGAGTTGCCCCCCCTCCAGTGTGTACTCCGAAAGAGTGTTTAGTGCAGCCGGGAACCTTGTCAGTGAAAGGTGTAGGAGGGTGCTTCCACAAAATGTGGAGAAGATAATGTTCATAAAAATGAATTATCAACTCTTCCAGGGAGACCAGCCTCCAGAACGTACAGAGGGACCTGTGGTGGTGGATTCCAGCAGGGACGAATTAATACTCTGTGAGGATGAGGATGTACACAACACTGAAGAGGGTGAGGAATTGGTGGATGAGGAGGATGAGGACGACATCTTGCCTCCATAGAGCCAGTTTGTGCAGGGATAGATTAATTGCCAGCTTGTTTTGTGGGGGCCCAAACGAACCAATCATTTCAGCCACAGTCGTGTGGCAGACCCTGGCGCTGAAATGATTGGTTTGTTAAAGTGTGCATGTCCTGTTTATACAACATAAGGGTGAGTGGGAGGACCCAAGGACAATTCCATTTTGCACCTCTTTTTTTTCTTTGCATTATGTACTGTTTGGGGCCTAGTTTTTCAAACTGCCATCCTGTCTGCCACTGCAGTGTCACTCCTAGATGGGCCACGTGTTTGTGCCGCCCACTCGTGTCGCTTAGCATAGTCATCCAGCTACCTCGGTGCAACCTTCTGGACATAAAAACACTATTGTGAGGTGTGAGGTGTTCAGAATAGACTGGAAATGAGTGGAAATTAAGGTTATTTAGGTTAATAATAGCATAGGAGCAGAAAAACCAACACATTCTGTGATTTTAGCTGTTTTTATGCTTTTTTCTAAAAAATACAGATCCAAAACACAAAACCCAGAACCCAAAACACGGAAGGGTGGTTTTGGCAAAACCAATCCAGATCCAAAACACGAAGAAAGATCCAGATCCAAAACCAAAACACAAAACACGAAAAGTGGCCGGTGCACACCCCTAATATATTTTTATATATATATTATATATATATATATAATAGAAATATATACATATATTCCGTATATACTCGAGTATAAGTCGACCCGAATATAAGCCGAGGTACCTACTTTTACCCAAAAAAACTGGGAAAACTTACTGACTCGAGTATAAGCCTAGTGTGGGAAATGGCAGCAGCTGGTAGTGCCCCCAGTAGTAATTCCCCCAGGTTGTGCCCCCAGTAGTAATCCCTCCTGGTAGTGCCCCCAGTGGTAATCCCCCCTTTCAGTGCCTCCAGTAGTAATCCCCCCCTGGTAATACCCCCAGTAGTAATCCCCCCTTTTAGTGCCCCCTGTAGTAATCCCCCACTGGTAGTGCCCCCTGTAGTAATCCTCCCCTGGTAGTTCCCCCAGTGTTAATCCCCCCTTTTAGTGCCCCCTGTAGTAATCCCCCCTTTTAGTGCCCCCTGTAGTAATCCCCCCTGTAGTAATCCCCCCCTGGTAGTGCCCCCTGTAGTAATCCCCCCCTGTAGTAATCCCCCCCTGGTAGTGCCCCCTGTAGTAATCCCCCCCTTGTAGTTCCCCCAGTGGTAATTCCCTTTTAGTGCCCCCTGTAGTAATCGCCCCCTGGTAGTGCCCCCTGATAATGCCCCCTGGTAGTGCCCCCTGTAGTCATCGCCCCCTGGTAGTGCCCCCTGTAGTTCCCCCCCCCTAGTAGAGAGAGACGTGAAAGGAATTTAAAAAAAATAAACACTTACCTTAAACTCCCGCTCCTGGTCCCGCCGCTGTCCGCTCCTCCGGCCGCTTTGCATGGAAGATGGCTCCCACAGTGGGAGCAGCAGCAGCCGCTGAGAGTCTGACAGACTCTCAGCGGCTGCTGACTCTCAGCGGCTGCTGATTACACCAAACACGCAGCTGCCGGCTCCGGCGGCTATGTGTTTGGCAGTGTGTAGCGCTGACCGAACTCCGTCCGGTCAGCGCTACACTTGACTCAAGTATAAGCCGAGTGGGTACTTTTTCAGCACATTTTTTGTGCTGAAAAACTCAGCTTATACTCAAGTATATACGATATATATATATATATATATATATTAAGATTAAAAAAATATAATTTGAAGGTATTAAAGTGCTAAATAAAGTGTTAATGTGTGCCACCCCAGAGCAGCTCAGCCACACCAACCCCGGGGAGGCATCGCACCCCAAACCAATCCCCAAAACTTATAACTATATCCAATTTGGGTCATATAATTGCCCAATATAAGGCCACATGATAATGGGGTGGCACACTTTAACACTGCACTTTAACACCTTCAAATTATATTTTTTTCACTTATTAACACATAGTTTTTGCTTTATTCTTATTAACACATACTAAAACTTTAGTCTCTCACTGGTGTGCTTCCCTGGGGTGGCTGGCCTTCGCCGGCTTTTTGGGGGTTCTGCACCCCAGACCAAGTGATAGGGACCTCCAGTATCAGAGACACCATGATGCCGTCTGGATGCTTAGCCATATTTTTGCAAATACATGCAACTGAGACCTCTGAATTATTTACCACCATGTAGTTTTTCAAATCTTATTGCTGATTTCATTCTGAGTGCTGGAGGATTATTATTGTTTCTAGTATAGAATGACCCCTCCCTTACATGCAACTGAGTGATATTACTGAAGTGATTGAGCAGCTACCAACATGTATTGTTGTACTGATCGTTTGGCTGTCAGTCTCCAACAGATTTGAGTGATAAAACTCACTGTGTGTGATAATGGTGCTCCAGCCAATCGGCTCCCAACTGCCATCCGTTTGAAAAATGACAGTTGGGAGCTGATTGGCTGGAGCACCATTTATCATATGCAGCGAGTTTTATCACTTGTTTTGAGTAATAAAACTCTGTGATAAATAAAGCGTCTGAGATCTCCATGACGCTCCGCTGGTGGGCACATTACTGCTCCTGTTGTAATGCCGGTATCAGGAGCATCGGCAGCAGGTAAAATCAAATGTCCATACCCAGGTCAAACCATGCCCACATACCAGCGCCCACCATTTGCTTGCGCTCATAGCACGTGCCCTGCTTGCCCCATCCTCGTTATACCACTGACTAAACCTCTGGGATGACTGGGCCCTGTCACACACAATAATTAAGACACTAAAGTCAAACACCATAAGTCACTATACTTTAAAGTCACTATACAGTAAATCACACACCACAAGTCACTATGGCAGGGCCGTTCGACCAGTGCACTAGCCTTAAAGAGGAGCTGGTTTCGGCTCCCAATTTACCAAGACAACTGACTGTAATACCTCATAATGCCCTTGCAAGAGAGCAAGGAGATTGCTTGGTTACATACTGTAGGCTCCTCTAACCCCAGAACTTGATCACTGCTGGTCTGTCATATTTCTGGGCTGCCTTTCTTGATCCTGTTCTAGATGTAGTTAAATTATCTTACCTGTCTATCATGCAGACTCCAAATTGCAGCAGGTGTGGTTAGCTTGGTGTCTGTTGCTCTCACTCCTCTTTTAACAAATTCATCACTCCCCCACCTTCTACTCCTCCCAGTTGCACTAACGCCTTTCTTAATATGTCTTTCATGTTTCCATTACAGCGTTCTAACAAGTCGTCAGGTTTGGCTTATAGACTGAGTTATGAATAACTTTTACCCATCAGAGTTGACACATGTATATCATCAAGTTAGACATAACTGTGGTGAACTGATCTGTCAGAATCTCCTCTAGTATTCTCAAGTGTGGGAACATCAGTCCCAAAAGATCATTATGGGACCTCCGATTGGCCATCCCTACTTCGTACTAAATTTAAATAAAAACTAGTTCATGTTTCATGTCTACACATTCCACTATAAACTCATTCCAACTGTACCGCCCCACAGGTAGCTGCACAGAAATGTCAGTCGCCAACGGATGCTTTGGTATTGGTAACTAGTAATACTTCTGCCTTAGAGTAGTCACATAATACTAATACTACTTGATGTATCAAATATTCCCCACAACTCTTAAGCTAAGTATACACCTGAATGATGTAACAATGATGCGATGGCCGATACAATGTCACTTACAATCATACGATCCTAAAACACAGAATTTCGAGCGTACACATCATGCAATATTTGGAAGGACGGCACGAAATATTAAGTCGGTGTATTATATCCAATTAATCGGTTCTCCTGTACAATAAGTGTGCTTGTTGGTACACACTACATGATGTGCACCACATCCTACATTGCATCGTCCCATTTGACTACCAATACTGCATGATACATTGTATAGTGTGTACCCACCTTTACATTTTAGCCCATTTGACAGGACCATCTTTACTTTATATTTCATGTTCATTTCATATAGTTTGTGTTATGATCCCCTCAAATATACAGAATACAGTGCTACATAATATATAAGAACTTTAAAAACAAAGGGCCCCATTTAACAACAAGATATAACCCCTTTAAAACTCACTGAAGGGGTTATGTCCTCTTTTCAGTATTTAACAAACCGAGATAATCTTAGCTTACTGCTGCTTGTCACTGTGCCACTTACAATATCTATAGATGGCAATAGCGAATACAGTCCCCATTGCTGAAATGGGGGCCCAACTGTGCCTTTCCGGCCTCAGCAAAGTCTTACAGGCATTGCCGAGTCCCGTCCGGGTGAAAGTGTAATGCATATGCACAGACTGGTCGACACGTATGTGCATGACACAGCAACCCATTGCTGGCGATAGGCTGCCTGCAGCACCGTGAAGAATGCCGCGGAGGAGGGGGATGTCGCTGGACCTTGTTGAAGGGGTAATGTTAAATATTAATGGCACATTTGTTAGTATCACTGCAATACTAAACGAAATACATGTATTCATGTATGTATGTATTTATGTATGTATGTATGAAGTACTTTGTGCCTCTGGTAATAAGGACCGTTGTTAAATGGGGCCCAAAGGATAATATAGATTTCAACGAATGAAGTGAGGTTTAAGTCATTTATCCAGGAAAATTAATCATAAGTTGTATTCATGAAAGACGCAGAAAATACAGTCAGGTGCATAAATATTGGGACATTGACAGAATTTTCATATTTTGGCCTCTATTCACCACCACAATGGCTTTGAAATGAAACAAACAAGATGTGCTTTAACTGCAGACTTTCAGATTTAATTTGAGGGTAATTACATCCAAATCAGGTGAACGGTGTAGGAATTACAACGGTTTCTATATGTGCCTCCCACTTTTTAAAGGGCCAAAAGTAATGGGACTATCAACTCAAAAGCTATTTCATGGACAGGTGTGGGCTATTCCCTGTTATTTCATTATCAATTAAGCAGGAAAAAGGTCTGGAGTTGATTCTAGGGGTGACATTTGCATTTGGAATCAGTTGCTGTCGACTCTCAATATGAGATCCAAAGAGCTGTCACTATCAGTGAAGCAAGCCATCATTAGGCTGAAAAATCAAAACAAACCCATCAGAGAGATAGCAAAAACATTAGGTGTGGCCAAATCAACTGTTTGGAACATTCTTAAAAAGAAGGAATGCATCAGAGAGCTCAGCAACACCAAAAGATCCGGAAGACCACGGAAAACAACTGTGGTGGATGACAGAAGAATTATTTCCCTGGTGAAGGAAAACCTCTTCGCAACAGTTGGCCAACTCAAGAACACTCTCCAGGAGGTAGGTGTATATGTGTCAAAGTCAACAATCAAGAGAAGACTTCACAAGAGTGAATATAGAGGGTTCACGACAAGATGTAAACCATTGGTGAGCCATAAAAACAGGAAGACCAGATTAGAGTTTACCAAACAACATCTAAAAAAGCCATTACAGTTCTGGAACAACATCCTATGGACAGATGAGACAAAGATCAACTTGTACCAGAGTGATGGGAAGACAAGAGTATGGAGAAGGAAAGGAACTGCTCATGATCCAAAACATACCACCTCTTCAGTGAAGCATGGTGGTAATAGTGTCATGGCATGGGCATGCATGGCTGCCAATGGAACTGGTTCCCTTGTATTTATTGATGATCTGACTGCTGACAAAAGCAGCAGAATGAATTCTGAAGTGTTTCAGGCAATATTATATGCTCTTATTCAGTCAAATGCTTCAGAACTCATTGGAGGCGCTTCACAGTGCAGACTGACAATGACCCGAAGCATACTGCAAAAGCAACCAAAGAGTTTTTTAAGGCTAAAAAGTGGAATGTTATGCAATGGCCAAGTCAATCCCCTGACCTGAGTCCGATTGAGCATGCATTTCACTTGATGAAGACAAAAGTGAAGGGAAAATGCCCCAAGAACAAGCAGGAACTAAAGACATTTGCAGTAGAGGCCTGGCAGAGCATCACCAGGGATGAAACCCAGCGTCTGGTGATGTCTATGCGTTCCAGACTTCAGGCTGTAATTGCCTGCAAAGGATTTGCAACAAAGTATTAAAAAGTGAAAGTTAGATTTAGGATTGTTTAGTTTGTCCCATTATTTTTGGCCCCTTAAAAAGTGGGAGGCACATATAGAAACCATTGTAATTCCTACACCGTTCACCTGATTTCGATGTAATTACCCTCAAATTAAATCTGAAAGTCTGCAGTTAAAGCACATCTTGTTTGTTTCATTTCAAAGCCATTGTGGTGGTGAATAGAGGCCAAAATATGAAAATTCTGTCAATGTCCCAATATTTATGCACCTGACTGTAGATTTTCAATAAAGACCATTTTATGTTGAATCTTCCTTTTTTTCTTACTACCTTCATCTAATTCACATATGCTTAATGCTTATATTAACATAACAATTGTAAAAATTAAGGTTTATTATAAATTCTTCAGCGCAAATGCTGTTTCGTCATCCTTTGTATGTATAGATAAACATTTGTAAATTTTAACATTTATATCTTCAAAACAAAACAAAAATAACCATTTTCTATTAGGTGTTACCACAAGAAAACAAAACATTATTTTGTGTATTGTACTTGTTTTATGGAAAGAATTCAGCTGCCCCAAAGCCCTGTTATGTAGCGTGGTAATAACTCTCTATCCCCAACTCCGGCTGCACCTGTGACTACAGTGCGGACATCCAGACCACAGCCACGGAGCATGGAAGGAAGGGGATAAGGAGCCGGGTAAGGAGGAATGCAGTAGCCACCAGCTGCCTCTCCCCCGGCCTCAGCACAGCGCTAACAGCTTCTGCTCATTCCCCCACACCCCCCTCATTCACTCCCACATCAGCAGCAGCGGAGAAGTAGCTGCGCGGAGCTCAGACCCGGCACAGCCAGAAGTACAAGGCAGTCTCTCAGTACTGCTGCAGCTGCTCTCTGTTACAGCTTTCTCCTGAAAGTTGGGTGAAGGGAGAAATTCCAGCTGCTTAGAAGTTTGAAGTGGGCACTGATGTGGCACTGATAGCTACTATGGCCTAAAAATGTGTATTTGAAGGTCTCATGCAAGAACCGGGGGCTGTAGGACTGTTGTGTGTGAGCACTGGTCCCTAGTGAGAGCACTGGCTCCTCCTGTGTGCACAGACCAGGCTCAGAGCAGGGGAATTCCTTCTGTGTATGTACAGTATGTGCAGCTCCCGGCCTGACATCAGCTGCACATATCATCTTGGGAGATAGATGTTACACTCGCACTGTCCGGAGCATTGCATGCTGTCACTGACTATCACGTCATACCTCTCTGTATCATCGCAACGAGAACATTGGAACAGATGATTTAAGGGGATCTTGCTGGATTTGCCACTTTTTATTTGCAGGGTGATAGAGGTTGGCATCATCTAGGCTGCCAGACTAGAAGACCGAGCTGCCCTACTGCCTAAAAAATACCGACTTGCCTTATGAATGGGAATGGTGCTGGTCTGTGACCTCGTGTGAGCCGAGTGTCCACTCCGAGTGCAGACTCATGCAGCACTTTGCTCTGCACACTGGTGACTGGTGATGGTGCACCCACACAGAAGCGGAGAACACTCCGTCATACAGGGGGTAAAGTGGGAACCAGATCACACTTCTTGAGGGAAACATTTCCACAGGAGGATTTCTACCTTGGAGAGCATGCAGCTCAATGTGACAGGGCAGAGAAATACCTTACAGGAGGCACAGTGTACTAACGTTCTGAAAGAGTATTTTCTATCTGCAGGAGCGGTGCCCTAACAGGAACGGACGCATAAACCTGTCTCTGTAAGACCCAAGGTACATTCTGAACAGACAGTAACCCCCAAGGGAATGTCCTGATCTAACAGCCAGAGACTCCTCAGTGATTGCTCCCTGATCACGGAGACACACATCCCCGACCCCCAGCTCTGTTGCTGCCTGCATGCACCCAGGGCTCTGCCCTCACCGGGGATGCCATGCCCCGCAACCACAGTGGAGGCGATGAGGGAGGCTCTGAGCTCTGGATGAAGAGCAGCGCCAGGGGCAGAGGCAGAGACCGCTACTACGGCATGAAGGATGTGGAGTCCGGCCGGGGAAGCCGGGTGCTGCTGAACTCCAACAGAGGGGATGGCTTGCTGCTGCTGGGGACAAGTGAAGGATCCAGGGGCGGTGTGGGGACCGGAGGAGGCGTGCATGAGAGCCGCAGGGGGAAGCAAGGGGCTCGCATGAGCTTGTTGGGAAAGCCGCTGTCTTATAACAGCAGCCAGAGCTGCCGAAGGAACGTCAAGTATAGGAGGCTGCAAAACTATCTGTACAACGTGCTGGAGAGACCCCGGGGCTGGGCTTTCGTCTACCACGTATTCGTGTGAGTAAATACAATCACTTTCTGGTGACTTATTACTGAGCTGTCATGGAAGCTGATGTACCCTTGACTGATGTGCTGTATATAATAGTAAGGTGCTAGAGTCAAAGTAAGGATGACATATACTGTGCCAGGCATCTATAACTTTCAGTTATGTCATTTCATGAGCTGGGATGCACCTGGACAAATATACAATCACCTGAGCTCTATATGTAGGAATCATTGGCAAATCTGTAAGGTTAGATTCTATATATATATATACAGTAATACAGTATATATAAATGTGTGCTCTGGTTAAAGCAAGGCTCATGGAAGGTTTAGCAATCATCACGCTGTGGACCAGGGATGATGATGGTTTTAATAATGATGATGATGATGACTGGCACTTGCCACTTGGTGTATTGCCTACTGGGCATACTTGAGAGGAAGTCACTTCAGAGTCCTGTCACTTGTCTCTGATAGTAATGGGGCGTGTTATACCCAATGTGTTATACCCAATGTATCATTAGATTCCTGCCTGTGGGTGAGAGAAGGCGGAAACTGTTGCTGGTGGGCTTTGTCTGTGACTCACAGTTCACTTCTCAGTGTCAAGAAAAAGTACAGCTGAGCTTTCACATGTAAGGCAAACTGGTGTGTCAGTTCTGTTCTGCCACAGCCTAGACTGATCTCCTATGGCCCAGGAGCAGTAAGCTCACACATCTCATATACCAGCTACATTAGTTATACGCCTAGTTTTCTGTCCAGCTTCTTAGCGCTAATATCTCGCATGATTCCATTCATTTATTTGGTTATAAGTGACTTTAAAACATGTATAAACTATTACTAGAAAACTGTTATAAATATTACTTTTGGTCAGTTTTACAGAGCAAAAATACAGGAAAATGTTATTAAAACTGGTACAGTTATTAATGTGGAACTGTGATTGCTGTCTAATTCGTGGAGTCTAAAGGCCCTGATTTATTAACAAGTGATATTTTTGTTATCACTCGTTACTAATCTTAAATGGTGCTGCAACCAATCAGCTCCTGTCATTTTTCAAACACATGACAGTTAGAAGCTTATTGGTTGGAGCACCATTTAAGATTAATAAGGAGTGATAACAAGAATATCACTCGTTGATAAATCTTCCAGTTTTATAAATATCTTTACATACTGGATTCTGAGAATACATGTGTCACAAGAATTGTCATAATATAATGCAGTTTCAAGCATGTCAATATTTTATGATTGTTTGGATGCTTCTGGCATCTAGAGAAAAAATGGATGCTATTTAGGAAATGGAGGTAGTAACAAAAGTATGAGGACTCATATTTTATCCTACTATTCTCATTTACTAAATTAATATACCAATAAGAATCAAACATTAGATTTAGATACCTGATTAATGAAGAACTCATCTACCTCCTGTTTACTCCTGCTACTGTCTGGAAATACAGACAGTTCACAAATAAAATAATTAATAAATTAATTAGATACACTGCAGTGTTGTGCAGAAAGTACTTTTATGTTTTGTTTATAATACTGTTGACCTTTATGTAAGCAAAGATTTCAGTAAATCCTTTACATGTTCTAATAGTATGACATTTGCTAAACTAATTCATTACTGAATGCGTTTTACTACATTAACCCAGACTTTTGCTTTCATCCCATTTAAAGCCTTTTTACCTACTTGGTATTTGAATGTAATCCTTATTGCGTGTTGGCTTCTAGAAAAATAGCTTGTCTAGTGAAATGACTGCTAGAGGACAGATCTTGCTAAATATATAATGTTACAAGTTCAGAAATACACTGAAAGATATGCAATATTCATATCCTGGATACATTGCTATGCATGAACACACATCCTTTCAGACTTGACATGACAAATTCACACATGAGAAACAAAACCAACCATACTGTATGATGAATGACATGTTTGGATGTAAACTGTGAAATATCACATTGCTGTTGGAACAATAACTTGGATTTCATGTATAAATTAGCAATACTCAATTTAACTGATTTTACTGTTTATTGTTTGTTTAATTCTTTTAGGTTTCATTATATGTTAAAAGTAATGTACATATGTAACCTGTTGCAACCAAAAAGTTACTAGCTCTGATCAATCTTGTGCAGTTTAGTTTGTTATCTAATTTTTTTTTGCAGTTTAACACTTTATTATAAAATCACCCCTTGTGTTTTAATTTCTACTTTATGTATTACTTTCTACAAAGACACAACTGACCAAGGGCAACTTTGGTTTCCTTGTCATAAATGAGCGAGCAAATCACGTGCGCACTGTTATGCAAGTGGCTGATGTTATAATACACAATATCCACTGGTATAATATTGTCGATTGTCTATAATGTTTCCTAAACAGATGTTTTGAAACTACTGTTTAAAAGCAATAATGGTGTCAAATTACTTTTGGGACCATGTTTTAATTATTTTAATCTGATACATTACAGCAATAACCATATTTGTTCACATGTGAAATTCATACTAGATGTATAACAGGTATCCTTGGCTACATAAGGCTTTGAAGCAAGAGTAGGTCAAATATTGCAGTAAGTTGATTATATTTAAGCAGTTGTTTAGCAAAACCAACTCCTGAAGGCATGATTCCCTCAGTCAGTGTTGGTATGCATGAGGACCCATGGTTAATGTCACCCTCCCGGCTGCCACAGGCCTTCTTGTGTTGTTGGCCTCTCACAGCCAAGATCTTACGGCTGAGATGTAAATGAAATGGTAACATGTTTATTCTTTAATGATGCCTCAAACTCATCCTTATAGCAAAGATTTGGCAGAAAAATGCATGTTTTAAACCTGTGAACACTGTGAATGAAAGTTTGCGAATCTTTAGGCTTGTATTCGGTGAGAAAAATCCTTCACCATTAAGCGGAGTGTACAATGGCCCTCATTCAGAGCCGCACGTTAACAACAGTACGCTCGTTGCGTTCCGATGTTGACTAACCGCGCATGCGTCGGTGTTACACCGCGCATGCGCGTACGGCAGATTGCGAGCTTTTTTTCTCTCGTTCCTAAAATAGCGTACAGGAAGTGACATGTCAAATGTGATTGACAGAACAGGGCGTTTTTGGGTGTTGACGGGGGTGGAGATGACAAAACGCAGGCGTGGCGAAGCGTTTTTGGGGCGTACATACATTAGCAGATGCGAACGTCAAATGTGTTCGGACCGTCTCATACGTCACTGAAACATCCGCTTTCCCTTCAAAATGCTCGCACAGCTTAGGGTCAGGATTACTCGACCACATTGGCGATGGCCTTCTCCTCCGTCCCGGGACTCCACGATGGTGCTGCGATTAATCGTGGCTGGTCAGTAAAGTAATTAGTGTTGGATTGAAATCCGGCTTGGTATGTGTTTGGAAAGCAGTTTATTGGGATAGCACAAAAGCGTACGCAGGTGGAAATCAGAGCTGCTAATGTCATGATTACATAATCAATTAGCGTACATTTTTGGGCTTTTATTTTGGCCACAATTTGGTGGTTATGGCCTATTGTAAAAATAATGTCATCATCTTTTAATTAGCTCCCCTTTTTTTTGGTTTACTGTGGAATTTGCATCGCTATGTGTTTTTTTAAACGTTCCTTAAAGAGGCCTTTTTTTTAACAAAAGAGGGTCAGTTTTTGCGTTTAAGGCCAGGATTAAATGTAACCCATTTGTACAATAATGTCACAATACAATGTCTGTTTTTTTTTTTAAATTTATTGTTTACACACAAACAAATTGGCATAATATTGTATTGCCTTTTTTTGTGGCCAAGATATTTGATCAAAAAAAAAACAAAACATAACTACTAACATAATCGTAAATACAAAATTTAAAAACATTTCACAAGAAAGGAGAGGGAAGTTTTGACCAGAAAGGAATATGAGCCAAGCACAGAAGGAAAGTGGGAAAAGTCGCCATTGCTGTCACCGTTTTCTCGCCCGTTTGGCTGGGTGAGGGTGGGCGCCAGACCGGGTCCGGGATGCCATCGGGCTGGCCTGTCCAGAGGCAGATGTTGTGGCCTCTGGACTAGGCACAGGGCTAGGCACATTTGGAGGATTGCCTGATGTTGTGCCAGAGGTGGAGGATCTGGATGTTCCGGCAGGAAGGGAGGTCGGCTCCACCATGTGCTGGCGAACGAGCTGCTCCAGGGCATCGGCGATGCGGATGTTGGCCCTGGTATTTTCCGCCAGGGCCTGAGCAATGGTCACGTTGGCCGCAGCATTTTGCTCCAGGGCCTCAGCCACCCGTATCAGACTGGCGTCCATCCTCTGCAGAATCTCCGTATGGCAATCCGATTTAAAATTGAGTTCTGTGAGGAGGCCCACTGCCTGCGAGGGGGCACGCCCTGGACTGGCTTCTGCAGGGTCCTCAGCCGGATGTACTGGTTCCTCCCCTGCAGAGTCAGCAGAAATTCTGCGGCCAAGGCTCCCCTCTGGAGCAGACTCATCCGCCTCTGTCTCTGTTAGGAAATTGGAGAAAAGACTCACATTAGAATCTACATATTGGCACAATAGCATTTCTGAGTTGGTGACATCACAAGACTTACCTTGGCCAACATGAGGAGCCGCAAAGTCTGGCATGTCCGTATCCATGTTGGACACGCCAAACACCTCCACAGCCTGCACACACCCCTGTGCCATCTCTTCTAAGTCTGTCAACTCCAATGACACAGGGGTGGGACCCCCACCTGTCCCCCTTGCATGCCTAGCCCTGTCGGCAAGTTTTTGCTTTAGACGATATTTGAAGTCTGCCCATCTGTGGAATGAATTTGGAACCATTATCCTTTTTTTAACAATGGGGTTTGTTTATAGGATGGGAAAGTGTTTACTTACCGCCGTTTGACATCCCGGGCTAGACGGACATAATCACCCACCCTATTGACAGCAACGGCGACCTCCTCCCACATTCTCCACTTCTGGCTTTGGCTCATATTCCTGGCTGCCTGGGGCAGGATGTCAACGCACTTCTGGATCAAAACCTCCATCTCCTTGCTTGTGAAATGTGGCTGCCTTTTTTTTTTTGCAGCTTTGGCGGGTTGACTGGGGCCAGCAGTCTCTTCCATGTCATCCTCCTCACCTATTTGGGTAAATATGCAGATTTAGCCACTTCACAACTTGCACAATATTATGTTTTAAAATACTCATTGACACAAAATGCATGAAGGCCTTACCGCCGCAATTTTGACCATTGTTTCCCTGGTTTGAAGCCATGTCTCTGCTTCCAGCATGAAATCATCCAGAAATTCTATGTGATTTCGTGACGTATTTATACATGCGTCGTTAGTTTGCGGCCGCATCATTGATTGTGCGTCCCTATGATTCATCCTTAATTTGTGCGGGAAAATAAACACTATTTATGGCTTGGTGTGTGTGGATTCGAGGTGGGGTTGTTGGAGTGTTGTCGGTGAAGTGGTTTGGATTTGGTTGGTTGGTTGCGTTTGGAGGATTTTGGAGAGTTGTTTTTTTGTTTGTTTTTGCTACATTTCTTTGGTTTTTCCGTTCGCATTTTTTTCATTTTTTCAACATCCTTTCCTGATTTGGTAAGTTTTGTGCATTCAAATTTGTGGCCAATTGTTGTATTCTTCTGTTTTGTGGTTAGTTAATTTGTTTAACTCTCATTTCATCTTTTTTAGTTTTTTTTTGTTTTCGGACCCAAAGAAGTTTTTTGAGGACATCTTATATATTCGAGTTGGGTAAGTCCATTTTTTGTCTTGCATTTGCGAATGAATTACGGCATTTTTGACTGTTGGTGTAGTGACTTGCATTTGCGAATAATTTACCGCATTTTTGACTGTTGGTGTAGTGACTTGCATTTGCGAATAATTTACCGCATTTTGGACTGTTGGTGTAGTGACTTGCATTTGCGAATAATTTACCGCATTTTGGACTGTTGGTGTAGTGACTTGCATTTGCGAATAATTTACCGCATTTTTGACTGTTGGTGTAGTGACTTGCATTTGCGAATAATTTACCGCATTTTGGACTGTTGGTGTAGTGACTTGCATTTGCGAATAATTTACCGCATTTTGGACTGTTGGTGTAGTGACTTGCATTTGCGAATAATTTACCGCATTTTTGACTGTTGGTGTAGTGACTTGCATTTGCGAATAATTTACTGCATTTTTGACTGTTGGTGTAGTGACTTGCATTTGCGAATAATTTACCGCATTTTGGACGGCTTATTCATCATATAATCCAGTTTTGCTTTTCCCTTTTCCATTTTTTGGGTCCATTTGAACCCTATTTGACGTACGGTGTGCAATGTAGTTTTCATCGATGGCCAAATGTGTTTTTCCGTTATTTTCTGTGTTGGCTTGCAACAATTTTTTACCTAAAAAAAAACCCTTTAAATTTTTGACGTCTCATTGTTGCCTTTTTTACAGTTTATACATATCATGACAATACCCCGGCATGTAAGCAGCTATGGATGGTATCAGAAAGCTAAGTTGTTTTTTCTTACTTTTGGGGTGGGTCAAAAGCCTTACATTGTAAACTTTGAATTTCAGATAGATCTGGGGCGAATTGTTCTGGCCCTGCTCCCGGAAGACGACCAACCTCAAACTCGTCCCAGGCGTAGGCATCGTAGGCATGCAAGGCCCCAGATATTTCGAACACGTGTCACCCTTTTTGGAATGCCCGATGATGAGGTTTTAAGACGCTACCGTCTACCTCCCAAAATCATCATAGACACTCTCTCATTAATAGAAAGTGATCTTGAGCGGCAAATTGACAGTCCAACAGCAATACCACCACTGACGCAATTTATGGCGGTGTTACATTTCTGTGCCTCAGGATCGTTTCAAACAACGGTCGGAATAGTGGCGGGCATCTCCCAATCCTCCTTTTCCCGGATCCTGAGGGCAGTGATGGAGGCACTTTTCAAGCACCTCCATCATTTTATTCAAATGCCTTTGGATATGGGTGCCCTTAGTGTGGCCAAGGCCAATTTTTACCAAATAGCTGGCTTCCCACACATCATAGGGGTTGTGGATGGTACTCACATACCACTTCAGCCTCCAGCACGGCTGGAGGCCATATTTAGAAACAGGAAACACTATCACTCCCTGAATGTAATGGTGGTATGTGATGCCTCCCTCCAGATCCTGTCCCTGAATGCTAAATTACCCGGAAGTGCTCATGACTCCTTCGTCATCCGGCAATCAGGGATATGGCAGAAATTAACCAACCTACAAGCTGGTGATGCGTGGCTTCTGGGTAAGTGGAGACCTTTAGTACATAACAATGTTAAGCTTGATACACAGTGTTCCTGATGTGGTCTATTTTTGTTCACAGGAGACAGTGGATACCCTTGCATGTCCTGGCTGCTCACTCCTTATTTGGCTCCCACACCAGGGCCACAAAGTGCGTATAATTCCGCACTTACAGCCACCAGGCAAGTGGTGGAGCGCTGTATCGGCCTTTTAAAAGGCCGATTCAGATGCCTCCACCGCTCTGGTGGCGAGCTCATGTATGTGCCGGATATGGTGTCTAAAATTGTGGTCCTGTGTGGGATATTTCACAACATTGCCATAAGGAGTGGTGTCCCAATGCAGCCAGAGGATGCCTTACCTGAGGATGGCCCCCCCGAGGTTGGTCGAAGGTCAGTATGTGGGGGGGCCATACGCGATGATGTGGTGGCCAGATTTTTTAGGTAAGTTTGTTCAAAACTCCAGTGTTTATACCTAATGTGTTTTTTTTTTTTGGCAAACATCTAATTTATTTTTAATTTTCTCACCATCTTCTGTTTGTTCACATAATCTTTGGCACTCCAACGCTCACTACTTCCTGCTACCCTTACCAAACCTGGATCTGGTCCTTTTGGGCATATATTCTGGAACCCATATCGCAACGCCATGTTTGTGGAATCATGTTGGCATGGTCCTTCGTCAACCAGTTCTTGATTTTGTGTTTTTATTTATTTTTTTCTTGGTATGTGTTGTATTTGAATTTATCACTGTGTATTTTTTTTGGGAGTGACCACTTTGTTTTCTCTGTTATGTGGTGAATAAATGTTTGAAGAGTGAAATGGTCTTCCTTTTTTGGGACGTTAACAGCAAGTGTAACCAGGTTAACACAAGTTACATTTGACTAAGGGGTAAACCAGTACTGACGCCAGATGAGCAAAACTGAAATATGTTTTCAGCTTTCCAATCCACACCAAAAGGAAGCCTGGCCCAACCTTGGGATTTGTAAGATTGGCCTAAGCAGCTTGCGCACCAAGTAGGAACCTGGAAAATGTAGAAATCTGAAATTGACACTACACCCAAAAAGGGAAATTACATTGTTACTGTTATGTGTTTCTGGTGTCTGTTTGACATACAAAGACAAAACACAATCTAACTTTTAAAAAAGGGAAATCCTTGCAGGAACTTATGTCAGGCTAAACTATCTTGGTTTTGGTTTTTAAAAATGAGCCACAACGTATATTTGTCTTTAAAATTTTATTGGGAAAATACAACAAAAAAAAAAAAACTAATGCCGAAGGAGGCCAGACAGCCGGTCGAGGGCCACCAGAAGGCCGATTACATGGTGGCGCATCTGCCCCACAACATCCGCCACCTCTTGCCGACGCCTCTGTTCCTCTGTGGGTGAGAAAAGTGTGTGGGTTAATACAACAATAGGGACTCCACAGAAAAACATTAATTAAAAAACAAATCACTCCTAAACCCAAAAACATAAATAAAAAGTGTGGGCTGGCAAAAATACAAGGCCTAGGTACAAATTCCCACAGGTATGATATGTGTATGCTTAAATCACCAGGAAGAGGTAAAGGCAAACCTTCACAATCAACAAAAGTCAAGCCACAAAAACACGAAGAAAGGCACGACACATGATTACATACAAACAGTTTGTGCTTTAAAAAAAAATAATAAAAAACATACCGGGAAACAAATCGGGAGCTCCGGCAAAACCTCCATGATCCTCCTCGGAGGATCCGTCATTCCCCAAAGAATGGGGCGGAGTTATGCTGGACTCCGGGGAGGGGGTAATTGGAAGAGGGGTGGGTGGAGGAGAGGGGGAAGTGGGACGGAGGGGAAGGAGTCCCGACATTTCCGGGAGAAGGTCTGGGAAGGATGGGGAGGAGTGGGGAATAGGCGAAAGATTTGGGGTGGAGTGTTGGCTGGGGGTTGGGGAGAGTGGGCGGGAACGCCGACGTTGACGGCGGAGTCTTGGCTGTCCCCCTAAAATATGTCAAATAAATTGCGTTTAGTTTATGGACAAATCCGGCCAAACAAACAAAAAAAAAAAAAAAAAAAATAGCAGTAGAATTAAAAATTCATAAAAAGAGGGAAAACATGCAGACGCAGATATGAGTACAAATAATAAATAGAACAGACATGAAAACATGCAGACGCAGATATGAGTACAAATAATAAATAGAACAGACAGGAAAACATGCAGACGCAGATATGAGTACAAATAATAAATAGAACAGACAGGAAAACATGCAGACGCAGATATGAGTACAAATAATAAATAGAACAGACAGGAAAACATGCAGACGCAGATATGAGTACAAATAATAAATAGAACAGACAGGAAAACATGCAGACGCAGATATGAGTACAAATAATAAATAGAACAGACAGGAAAACATGCAGACGCAGATATGAGTACAAATAATAAATAGAACAGACAGGAAAACATGCAGACGCAGATATGAGTACAAATAATAAATAGAACAGACAGGAAAACATGCAGACGCAGATATGAGTACAAATAATAAATAGAACAGACAGGAAAACATGCAGACGCAGATATGAGTACAAATAATAAATAGAACAGACAGGAAAACATGCAGACGCAGATATGAGTACAAATAATAAATAGAACAGACATGAAAACATGCAGACGCAGATATGAGTACAAATAATAAATAGAACAGACAGGAAAACATGCAGACGCAGATATGAGTACAAATAATAAATAGAACAAACATGAAAACATGCACACGCAGTTTGCCCCACAAACACAAACATTAAAACCACAATACATAACACTTACTTGCCAGGATCTGCATGCGAAAGCATGCCAGCAAGCGGGGCGTTCGCCGTTGCAGGTCGGACCACCTGCGCTCCAGCTGGCCGATGTTGCGGCGTGATCCAAAGGACCGCAGGCGGGACCGTACCTCCGCATACGCGGAGCGCTTCTGCCGGTTGGTCATGGGTTCTGGCTGGCTGGTGATCCGGCGATCCATGACCTCCGTAAGCACCAGCAGCTCACGCCTGGTGAATGCGGAGGCTCTCATGATGGCAATGGTGTTTTTCTTAAAAATCATTTTTGATAAAGTGTGTAAAAATTTTCTGATTGGCTAATGTATTTTGGAAATTAACAGGAGCAATTTTATTGGTTAGTGTATGAGTCATGTGTTCGACAGGGCCAGAAATCTCTGGAGAGTTAGGATAGGCTTGATGCAGTGACATGCGTAAGCAAATTTAAATAAAGAAATGAACCCAGGGAAATATGCGGGGATACACAGCAATAGTACAATTGTTTAATTGTGGTTCACATGTTTTTTAAACAATACAAGCGAATGTTTCATCCGTACGTATTCTGCGGGTAAACACAAACACAGACAAGAGTAAAGTTTCTTGCATTGTGTTGAAAAAAAACAAACAATTAAGCTAATTGATACATTGATTGGCATGATACGATTGATGGAGGTAGGCAGAATAAAGGAGCAGGTAATCGACATCTGACAAGGCCACTTCCTGTTTATACTTGTGCGTGCGTTCCTTTCAAGCCATTTCGGGGATGTACGCTCGCTATTTCGTACGCTCGTTAGTTAGAGGAGGGGTCGTCAGAGTTTAGGGAGGAATTTTAGATGCGAACGAAAATACGAGCGAGCCATTGAATTTAAATATTTTTGTACGTACGCCTAACGTACGTGCGCCCGCTTGCGAGTGGGTCTGAATGAGGGCCAATGTGCGGCTGATTGAAAACAAATGTTTGGTTTGCCCTGAAGACACAAATGTTTCCAGTGATTTGAAGGGGTTGCTACTGTCTTCCCACAATATATGCTTGTCATTTCATGTAGTCTGTGGTTAGAACTAACGTCCTTTGTGACTTTAAAGCAGTAATTTTGTTATTATTGGAATTGTTTCCCTCTATACACAAATCACATTTAATTTTTTTTCTAGCTTTAGCAAATCGTAAATACGTAAGTCAGTGTATCATCAAGTGGAATACTAACTATTTAAAATAAAAAATATTCTAATGTAAGTATTAACAGCTGTCAAAAGTAAAAGGTTAAGCAGGGAACTAGTATGCTTTTTTGAACAGGTGGGTTTTCAGTGACTGTTTCAAACTATACAGGGTAGGGGATAGTCTATTAGAACAAGGGAGATCATTCCAGTGGTAGGGTTCAGCACGGAAGAAATTTTGGATTCAGGAGTGATATGTGGTTACCAGTGGGGAGGATTCAACATGTCCTGCCCCCAACAGAGTCTAAATATAATTATTCAGTAATACCCTACTCACACACACCAGTCCCCACTTCATATAACATGCCTCCAAACTTTTGTGAGGTGGAAGATGGGACAATTTAGGGGGCTTAATGACAAGGGGGCGTGGCCTCATGGAAATGTCATATCCATGAGCCATGCCTCGTTTTCATCTAGCCCCCAGCCTCTCCCAGAGTCGGGACAGCATGCATCACCCAGTCACCGCTGCTTTGCTATACTATGCAGAGCAGCAGTGTCAGAGTGCCCTCCCAACCTCCCCCACGCCCGTGGGACACCGCGGCCCACAGATGGGACAGGTGGACAGTCCCCGCAAAGCGTGACTATCCCGCTGAAATCGGGACAGTTGGGAGGTATGATATAATTCCCCCCAAACACACTTGCCAGATCTACAGAAATTTAAATGCTGTGGTGGTAGATATGTTTGTTTGCCTCCTGTATGTGTTTTCTGTACATGGGTAGCTAACTTGAGCTTTATATAATCTTGATCGGGATGCCGATGGTTACAATACCAACAGTGGCATCCCGACAGTCAGAATCCCAACGCATGCAGGTAAGTACCCTAACCCAGCTTTCCAGCAGCCTAACTCTAACCCTCCCCCCGTAGCCTAACCATAACCCTTCCCCCTGCAGCTTAACCTTCCTTTCTGCATCCTAACCCTAACCCTCCCCCTAGTACCTAACCCTTACCCTAAGCCTAATACCGTTGGGATGTCAGCGGTCGGGATTCTGGAGCTGGGATTCTGGCGCCGGGATTCTGACCGCCGACATCCGACTGTTGGGATGCCAACTACATCCCGTCGAAGTGGTGTGTGTAGAAAAGTTGATCCTGTGCATTTGAACACAACTGATCCTGCACTGCACTGTGGTGTACAATAACCTGCTGGTTCAGGGGAAGGAATTTTCCCTTTTTACTGATACTCTGTGTAGCCAGTGTATTATTTGGTGCTCCAGAATTTCTAATGATTCTGGGGCCATCACTTAATTTTTACAGCAGAATGGCCCGCTGTCCCCATACACTAGTATGGGGACAGAATTCATCAAGTTCCGAAAATATAATTTTATCGGAGTCTGATTGCGGAAGCATACTCCATCTTCAGATGGCATTTGCTATCGCTACCCGCTCCTTCCCTATGGGAAGAAGTCCCGGGTCGCAAAGAGGTATCCTTTCGGATCCCTCCGCCCCTGTCTGGCTCCTTCCACCGGACGTCGGGGATCTTGTGCGCATGCGTGACATATAGGTCACGCATGCGCACTGCTTTCGCTAGCAGTGAAAAGATTCACTGTACCGAAAGGAGCAGTAAAGCCGCTCGCTGGGACAGCTGATTTTCAAATTAACATCTTGAATATGACCCTTAGTGATGTGCAAAGATACTCAAACCTGTGTAGAGCTGGAGGAATGCCGATCACTATGGTTAGCAAAAGTACTTTATGGCAGCAAATGTTTGTTTCTTGCCACTCTTCCATCATTTCAATGATGGGCGATCCTTCAGTGGATCTGGGAAATTTGACATGTCATGATTTAGTGATCAGTTTAGACAAGTGCAGGATGTTTGATGCAACAAGAAGGTTGTCTACTTGCATGTTGTTACTGTTTTCATGTAAATATTGAGGCTTGATTTTGCAGTGATTTACATTGCATAAACCAAAATATCATCGAACAATGAATTTCTGAATTCTTCAAGAAACTTTATATACAAACATAAAACTTTGTCTCCCCCAATATATATGCATAGACCCACTGCAAACTGTAGCTTGATTTTGTCGCTGCATGCATTGAACATGGATCTCTCCTAAACAGAATCTGCAGTGTTGCCACGGTGATACTTGAGCAATGTTTTTGTTATGAACTGTGCACGTGTACTTCCAATACCTCTCTGCTTCTCTTATACACCAAATGAATTTACTGCTACAGTAAATTTGCAGATGCCTCATAAGTCTTAACAAGCTGTCTGGACATTATCCGGTGACATTCTAAATGGAAACACTTCAGAAAGCTACGTTCATACCTAATACTTTTATATATTTCATATACCTATTAATCAGATACTATTGTCAGTGATGCTATCTCTAATATTATTTAGACTATTAGTACAGATAATTATAATTTCATAGCAAATAATCACTGTTGATTATGCATGCTGTATAATGGCATAACTTTCTGCACCATGTACCATGCATTTTTATTAATATTTTTGTCACAGTATCTAATCACCTTCTGTAAATGTTGTTGTGCTGCTGTCCCACCCATAAGCTCCGTCCCCTTTTCAGCCAAGCCCAGAAATTGTTGCAGATGGGGGCAGGCAGGCAATGTAAGCATAGGCCGACTCCTAACCAACGTGTGGCTGCTTGCTGGCTGAAATAAAGACTCCACACTGGTCTCTTGTGGAAAACAACAACGGTCACGGTTTTACTAACCACTATGCGAACAACAACAACAGCCATGGGAAAGCGGTGCATATTGGCATATTCGGCACACACGTAATCAGCCCCTCTACCCTCTTGGAAGCTATACCCGGCACACCCACACACACCTCTACTGGCTTTTGGCACAACACCAATAGTGGCCCAACCATTGAAGCTGGAACCAGACAACCAGCTGCTTTGTTTAGGGTATGTGCGCACCGTGTGCCTCCATTTATAGCTATTCCTTGCGCACGGCTTTTTCACCACACTGTGATGTTGAACACAACAGCAAACTAATGAACACAAAACCCACACAGTAACATAAACAACACGTATTATAATGAAAACATCAAAAAACTATCACTGTTATGTCTCCACAATTATAACAGATACACAGCAAACAAATATGATTTTTCATTCACTCCCTCTGTGGTCAAGGATTTGATAGATAGATAGATAGATAGATAGATAGATAGATAGATAGATAGATAGATAGATTTTAACAGCAGTATTGGCACATTTTTTCGCTTACAGCTTGTGTTCACATGGGGGTTGTCAGCAATATGATTCTGACACAAGATCAGTTATAATATATTAATGGAGTTATTATGCATTGATATGAACAACATAAATGAGCTTAATTACTGTAAAGGACCATTAATGCAGCATGTAGGATTATTCTGATAATTTAGTCCATCCTAAATTCACAATAAACACTTCTATGTATTATAGTATTCATTTATTCATTAACATTTAAATAGGTGTTGGGAAGTTTACAATCTGTAGGCTATCTTTATATAATATAATGAATCCTTATTTGTAGGTGTGTCACAGCTTAGTTCATGGTACACCACACCAGGCCATGGTTGCATGCACAAATTTAAGCTTTTAACTAAAAGAGCTGATGATATGCACAGTAGCATTTTCAAAAGCTACTTCATTAACACATGTACTTAAGCTGTCATGCATAAAAGCAAATACTGCATCTAGTAGATAAATCCATTCAGACACAGGCTATATAAAGGAACAGTATTAGTATTTTGGCTTTTTTTATAAAGAGCTATATACAGTTTTCTTTTGCACTTAGCAGTATCATTTTTGTAAGGCAAACATTGTAATACAATTGGCATTTGGATATTCATAAAAAAAAAACCAGAAAGACCACTCTCACACAGGGGCCTATTTATCAAAGTATATTTGCGACATATATCCCGATAACAGGGTACCTGCAAATATTAAGTATCTCCAAGATGTAATTTGGAGGGGCTGCAGCAGATATATCAGATGCATCAATGCAGTTTTTGTGGTCAAACCTTCGAAAATTATGTTTTCAGAGGTTTAGCCATTTACCACATATGCACCAAGCCCTGAATGCGATACATTCCAGGGCTTGGATGTGGCGAGCAACGCCCATGGGCTTCTATTCGCAACTCCCCCCGAGAAGGGATCCAATTGGACCCCTGCCAGCACCCACTGAGGTGTGTGCGCCACTCAGCACATGCGCAGAAGGACTTCTAGGTCATAAACCCGGAAGTCCTTCTAACGCAAAGGACAGCTCTTACCAGGAGAGCTGTCATTTGTGATTTTATTAATGTATACCAGTGTTTCTTATGCCGGCATGTATGCGATGAGAGTCGGGATGCATCACCTGCAAAATGCTTGATGCATCCTGTCCACGGTCCCATAATTTCCGACAGCAGACGTAGCTGAAGGATCCCTCTCCTGTGTCTCTGGCTTGTGCAGCTGAAGGGGCAAAGCAGGAAGTAATGCGATCATATTACCTCTCAGTGATCACCAGGAAGGGCTCCTCATATTTTCATTTTATAACACTTCAAACACTAAGCAGCCACTTTCACTTACCTAACACTTCAACATTTCACTGCTATTTTTATTTGTGTGGTGCCCTGGGGTGGTTTGGCTGGAATGGTTTGGGGGTGCCCCACATCGCAGACATGAACCCCCATAATGTTGGGACTTACCCGATGAAGGTTACCTTGACGTTGGTGGGTAAGCTCATAACTTTGGCCGAATTTATGGCAAAAACTTTATGCTGTATATGATGTATAATTAATAATGGTTGTATGGTGCATCTACTCTCCCCCTTTTTTCTAAACCAGAATATGACAAACAGCTGTAATAAAAATCTACTTAAATAGGTGGTTTAAAGAGGAAGTAACCAATGGAAGGAAAAACACTTTAATATCTACTATATAAAAGCGAAAATTTGTCATTCTGTCCTTCTGTTATTCTGTCTTTCTATACAAATCCACAGTTAACAAGCCAAGATCGTGAAATTTTACATACGAGCGTATTAAAACACGGCCGAGGCAACTAAAATACTTTGAAATAGAAATGAATTACTGTTAATTTTTAATTAATGAAAAACCACAGTTTTTGCTTCACGCTCATTGTGGGGCCTTGCATCAGTACTGCTGTCTCCTGTGGTGATATTTAAGAACTTTCTTATCTGTACTATTTATACTATTTCTGTCCTTCTGTTTTTCTATACAAATCCACAGTTTACAAGCGAAGATCGTGAAATTATACATACGAGCGTATTAACACGGCCGAGGCAACTAAAATACTTTGAGATAGAAATTAATTACTGTTAATTACAGCATACGGGTAGGGCCTCAGAGCGAGTGTTTTGTGTTGTCATGCTTTGTCATGATTTTAATGTTTATTATCGAAGAGAGCTTTAGCAGGCTTTCCCAGCATTCTCAGCTCAACATTGACTTCTTTCTTCGAACTGTGTCAAAATGATGACTTTGCAAGGACCCTGCTGTTCTGTGAGCTGCCAAAATATTACACATGGAATGCTTCTCGTAAAGTTTTTCTGCGCAGAAAACAGGGAGTCGCTGTAGATGGTCACCCTGGTATCAGAGCAACAGAAGCTCTTGGCCGTGTTTACACTGTACATCCGACACATTTTGAATGTTTCTATCTCCGAAGTTTGCTTTACACCGTTACAGGTCCTACTTCCTTCGAAGACTGTTGATGGAGAAGTTTGTCACACTTTTCGTGAGGCCTGCCTAAGGAGAGGTTTGTTGGAGGATGATGAAACATTCTTAAAATCCCGGGCAAAGCCGGATACTCCAGCTAGTACACTATATATGCACACAAGATTCTTTGATGAAAATAATCATTATGGGCCTCATTTATCAATTAGTTTTATCATTAACAACGAGTGAGATAATGGTGCTCCAGCCAATCAGCTCCCAACTGTCATCTGTTTGAAAAATGACAGTTGGGAGCTGATTGGCTGGAGCACTATATATCATACGCAGTTAGTGTTATCACTTGCTGTGAATGATAAAACTCATTGATAAATGAGGCCCCATATATTTTATTGTTTTTCCGAGTACCTAGAAACCCCCCCTGCCCGTTGCTCCATCGCTGACGGCCCGGCGAGCAGCTGAACACTTACTTTATTTTTTTGTAAGGAGACACTGCCTGGGCTGGCTGTAGAGGGAGCTGCAGCGCGCAAACCCCTCCCAGTCCGTTCCTATAGGGACACTGTGACCGGCAATGTGAGAGAGCGCCTGCCGCCGGGACATATCAACTAGTGCCAGCGCAGAGAGTCCCGGAGCCGCACGACGTAGGTGGGTGTACAGGGGGGATAATATTTGCTAGAACGACTGCTATATGTACATGCCGACGGGGGGGGGGGTGTGTAAGGGGAGGGAAGGTAAGGAAGAGTATCTTATGACTGCTGTATGTATATGCCAGGGGAGGGGGGAAGATAATATTTACGACATGATGCCAGATCAACTGCTGTATGTATTTGCTGGGGGGTGGGTGGGATAATATTTATGAAATGCTGCTGTTTGTACTTAACTACTGGTATTTTGGCTCTGCATTCGTGTTTTTTAGGTGAGCGTTGCGTTGGGTGTGTGTGCGATGTGTAGTCTTTGTCAGTTCGTGTGTGTCAGTGTGTAATCTTTGGCAGCGTGTGTGTGTGTCTGTGTCATTGTGTGTGCAATGCTGAACTGTCCATAAAATATATATATATATATATATATATATATATATATACATATATAATCTCTCGATCAGTTTGGAAACCCCCTTTCAAAATCCTGCGTTTGCCACTGCAGTACATCAGGACTGTGGAATATCACCTGGAAGAAACCTACCTTAACATGAGTAAGATGGAGGGTACTCTACAGCACATATCAGGTGTAGCAATAGTATGAAAATGTAAAACAAAATGGGTTAATAAATTTGTTTACCATTAATATATGTGCATATTTATTGGATTTTTGTCCGTCTTATATAGAGAATGTGCACAACCCTCACACAGATATAGACGGTAAGATAAACAAGAAGGAGTGAGGATACATTTCACAGAATGTGATGCACCAGAGAGCAGCATGGTAAACAAGGGAAATCGCCAACTGCTTTAACTAATTGTCTATATGGAAAGAGTGCCAATTCTAAATTGCAAATAGCATTTTTGGCAAGTGAAAATGGCAAAAGAGCCGAGAAAAGTAGCTTACTTTCTTAATGTCTTTGCCTGAAATGTGGATGTAGGTGTATTGCATTTAGTTGTTGTTTTTGTAGATTACGTACACCAGTAAAAGGGCTGTAAATTCTAGAACTAAATGTAGAGACACATTAACCCTTTGTTGTGCTCAGTTAATTAAACTTATATGGATCACGATGCTAGGAACACTTCAATCACCTTTCAACTGAGCTCGATTGAAAGCAGTGCCAAGTTGACAACTAGGTAGAGTTAGACGACTCGGTAGATTTCCATGGGCACCATTGTACAATAGCACACTTGTACTGTATGCAAATATTTATGTTACCTTAAATAACCAGCTTCTAACTTTTGTTAACTTTGGGCCTGATTCAGAGCCGCTCGTAAGCGGCCGCTCGTTCGTTCCGAGCGATGTTTGCACAACTGCGCATGCGTATGGATCGTAATACGCATGCGCGAACCAGTCAGTGCGGCCAAAAATCGTTTGTTCGATAAATAGCGAATGCCTGCTATTTTGAGTGACAGGAGGAGGCGTATGTGGGTGGTAACAGCGGAAGGTGCTTGAAAACGGGGAGTGGAGATCCGAACGCAGGCGTGCTTAAAGGTCAAAACGGGCGTTTTATGGGTGTGCATAATTAATACAGCAATGTCATTGACCACGTCACTGGGTTATTTTATAGTCAGAACTGCTCGCAAGATTGTGGTAGGAAAAACCAACCACAAGAATAGCGAGCAGTTCATACGCTGGTCGATGTACTCGATTAATCTAATAAATAGCGGACATGACGTAGGATGCGAGCGGCCAGGGGGTGTAGTTTCCCAAAAAACGACCGCAAGTTTTGTTCGCTCGTTCAGACATAGAGGCGTGAACAGACCGCAAACAGCGAACGGTTCATTTGAATAGCCACCCCTTTTTTCTGAACGAGCGAGCGCAAATAGCGTCCGGCTCTGAATCAGGGCCTTTGTTCAAGTAAATATTAGAAATGATATGGGAATATTTGTTTCCTGGTCTAAATCGGATGCATGAATGCTTACTGGAAATATTCATGCCGGTGGCTACAAGAACATTGATGCTGTTGATTACAACTGTGCAATACAGGTTTAACTTTAAATGTGGCCACATAAATCAAAAAGTGAATTACTTCCACATACCGTAGGTTTGGTGGGGGCTACTTAGTAAATTAAGGGCCACCTTCACTGTAGAGCCCCTGGTTAACTCTCATATTGGCTTGAAGGTTTCAAATATGGGCACTGTAGTGACTTATAAAAGGACTCTATTGGGTGTCAAGAACCTAATTAATTAGTCCCGCTGGACTTGTTGATGTTGCATGAGTCTGCATGTGGCAATGAAGTAATTACAGGTGAAAGTGCTTATCTGGATTTCATTTACTGCTGTCTATGGGCCTGATTCACTACCGATTGCAACTGCGAATACGCATGCAATCAGCCGATTGTTGTGTTCTATGCATGCATATGCATTGCAATGTTTGTACGCAATCCGGCCACTGCGATGGGGACTGTGATCGCATGTGACTACGCAGACCCATCGCAGAGTGATTGACAGGAAGTGTCGTTTGTGGGTGGTGACGGGGGGTGGTCGGCTGAATGCAGGCGTGCCAGTGCTTTCGAACACTGTTACAGGGGCGTGCATAAATTACCCAGTACGATGCCATACGCAGCATGGCTACTCATAGCGTGTGATGAAGTTAGCAATTCCTGAGTAAGGTCAGAGCTTGTGCAAGTGTGTGTGAGGCTGTGATTGTACTCAATGTTACCGATGGTTTCACAGTCTTGCTATACATTACGGATGTGTGTAAGGTAAGGTGGATGTCCCTGTGTTGTGCTGTGATGGCATAGCGATAGCAATGGATTAGCATACTTTCACAGTGAGTCTGCGTGTGTATTGCATTTGCAGTGGCGATCCGTAATGAATCAGGCCCTATATTACTACTCTAGTCTGAATAATATGCTCATCTATTGTGGAAGCTTTTGACTTTTCTGACTACTTAACTGCTACTAAAATGTGTACAATAACAAAATATAGGAGCTAATTTTAATCATACTTGCCGACTTTCAGCTCCCTCCTCCTGGGAGGGAGCTGAATGCCTGTATGCAGCAGGGGGGGGTTGTGACACTGTATTGGGGGCAGGGCGTGCGATTGCGTCATCGTTGCCTCGCTCCCTCTTCACAATGCTGAAATGACAGGCATTGTGAAGCAGGGGGCGGGGCCACGATAACTCGATTCGGTACGAATTGCGTCACTGGCCCCTCCCCGCAGCGGGGGATTCTATCGTTAGTGCGGTGGGGGACGGCGGCCGCCAGGAGGCTTGTCTGCCTTTCAGGGGGGCCAGGAGCTGCACCCGATATTCGGGAGGCTCCCAGCAAAATCTGGAGGGTAGGCAAGCCTGATTTTAATTCATTTATCAAGACATTCCGGGGCACTTCTATTAAAAGGTAATGTATTACCATTACACATTACAGACAGCTGAAGCTCCTCCCACGTCTTTAGTATAGTGTTTCAGGATTTGGTATAGGTCAAGAAGGTGAGAATACATCACTGGGCCTACCCAGTGTATCAATCAGTCACTGTAAACACTTATAAAGAGGCACCTCCCTCCCTCATAACATGGCTACCTGCCACAGATAAATGAGAGGGATTATGGTAGACTTATTAAGGAACCCTACTAACTACAATTTGCATTTGAAATGCTGATTGTATTGTGATATTTTCACCAAAATTTGTAAATGTAGGCAATATCACAGGTAGTTATCAAAAATCCCCTGCAAGGACAAAGCTTGCGATAAAGCTCTGAAAGCTCTGTCCCTGCGAATCCCATCTGCAGCCTTATCACTGTATTTTTCCAAAAACATACAGTGAGAAGGTGTTGCGCATGTGCCAATGTGCTCACCATAAAAAACCCCATGCGACCAGGTTCCCCACCCTCGCGACTTCCCCGAGATCGCTCCCCCCCCCGCACTTTCACTTACCTCCGGTCATCGGTGCTCGATGATGTACACCAACGCTCTGGTCAGTTGGTCTCCCATCCTGCACTGTGACCCCATTCAGCTGTTCTTTGCAGCAGCTGACCAGGGTCACAGTGCAGGAGCCGGGAGACCAGCTGACCGGAGCCCCGGAGGACATCGGAGGACATCAACGAGCACCGATCACCCTGGATGCAGGTAAGTGGTTGTTTTTTTTGCAGTGATCAGCTTGTGGTCTTTTTAGATCACACAGCTGATCACTGGGACCTAGATCCCAGCTCTGCTCTTCCTGTTAGAGCAGAGCAGGAGGCGGGGAACCGGGGTAAGCCCTGTGATGATAACGCCACTTGGTGATGGTGTTATCACAGGTATTTTTTCACAATATTTTTTTTGTAACTTTGGCCACATCTGTGATAATTAGGGCTTGGAGTAGAATTTTGCAAATTCTACTCCAATTTAAATTTATGTGAAACTAAAATAATGTGAAAAGGGTGTGAAAACACCCTTTTTCACTTTATTTTAGTAAAAATAATGTTAGTAAATCGGTCCCATAGTGGGGTATTTTATCTCCATAATGCACAGCCATTCTTATATTTTATTGGAGAATAGGCCTGGTGTTTTTTTTTATCTCGACATTAGACAAATAACAAGAAAGGAAATTAGATCCTTAATGAGTGGCGGCTGCAGGATCAGGCAGGAATCATCATGTGCCATTTCCATATAGGTAAGCTTTTTATATAAACATAGCAAACCCTACTCTATTCATCCTATGGTGTGTCGTACTTTGCAGTATATTAAGTTCTTTGAAAATACTTAAACTTGCAGTGCTGTTGATAATGTGCAAATGATTTGTAACATGTTGGCCTAGAACATGCTATGGCATATTTGCCTACACATGAAGACACTGGAATTGGCCAGGCTAGAAGAGTCTTTGCTGATGTCAACATTTTAGTGCTGCGATTGGCTACAGGCTGGATACACAGTAGACGTTATTTTGGCCGATCCCACGGAATCGATCCAAATATTGTCAAAATCGTGTAATGTGTTCCCTCTATGTCGGACCATGTGCGCTGCTGTTTGGCCGTCGGTCGCATCGCCAGGTCGGACCTACACGCTGCTCAATCTGACAATGCGACTGACGACCCCATGCAGCGGGATGCGGCTTGTGCCGACATATTAGGCAGTCGGGCACCAGATCATCTAATGTGTGCCGGCTGCCCCAATATGTCGGCCCGTCGTATCGCTGGGTACATATATCGTATAATGTGTACCCAGCTTTACACTTCACACTGTAGTTTTGTTAGTGTAAAGGAGTATATTTTTCAACATCCACTGGACAGGGGCAATAGTGTACTAGACAAAGCCAACAAAAAAATCATGGAGCAACTGTTCATGGCAGAAGAACTCTAATCTTAATTAACCTTGGACTACACTTGGTACAATATTCAGGAGGAAAGTAACTGGTATAATATGAGGATGTCTGGTACAAATAATTAATTACCAATATGTACATTTAAAGATGGTAAATTAAATGCCACTGCCTTTTTTATCTGTCAGCAAAGGCAGATGAACAATTATGTTGAATATATGTGACTAATTTTTAACATTCTTATTTAAGATATGTCTTTACGCTTAGTAATACACAGAGTAATACACCCTGTTTTTAATGTCAAATTATCTTTTTTTGTGTTTCTTAAGTACATGTTATGCAGGTGTTGTTTTATTCTGTTACTTTTCATGAAGAGCGTTTAATTGTTGACCAAATCTCTCTTCTGTTATTAATAGCTAACACCACCATCTAACCTAAAGGCTGTAAATATATGTTGTGTGCTTTCATAACAGCAGTCAGAATAGTAGTACAATCTCCTATTTGCATAGTTTGCTTCAGTTAGAGCCTCACTATTAATCAGAAGAAGCAGCTCTACATATTGGTTCAGACAAGGGTTTGTATGTTACGATTTGTGCTCTTGGTAGTGTATAGTTTTGGCTGTGGTACAGTACTGTATGTGTAATAATGTTTGTCATCTAAGTGCCAGAGATAGGGCATGTAAAAGCTTTGCTTTCTAACATTGCTTCATTTTTTGTTTTCTTTATGCACCCTGAAGTTTTATATCTCTTTATTTTATGTTCTATTTTAACTTGCATTAAGAATAACTTGGATTTTAAAATGAGTGGAAGTGCTAAGCAGGCATGCTCTATTAGGGTAGAATTCAAAGGGAAACTAATTGTCTGCATAGTGTGTAGATTTGAAACTGCCACTTTTTCTGCATTTAATGGAATAATACATACAAATGAAAGGTCCCAAGCTGTTTTTTTGTAAGTGCAAAATGTACATAAATCTCTGCATCTTAACATTATTGCTCCCTTTCAATTATAGTTGGGTAGTTGCCATGCAACTCTCTAACTTCAGTTTTGTTTTTTCCATCTGATCTTCTCACCATGTGTGAACCAAACACTCTCTGACTGTATAGGGTGACCTTATTTCCACTGTAGGTAACAGAGGTAACAGCAGGCAGAAATGATTGAGGTTATGATCACAGCACTGAGGGACAACGTGGGGTAGTCATTCTCACCTAAGTATGCATATATAATGAAAAATAGTGAGATTAAAGCCTGAATTCTGGAAGATTCTGTGTAGATCTTTAACACTAGCACCATGGGTAGACTAAATACTACTTAGCATGTATATAAAGTTCTTTCTCAACTACTACCATCACAGTTACAGCTAACATGTAATCTGTCAGTAAATGCAAAGGAAACAGGTGTGAGCCCAGTATGGATAATAACCTGTGCAACACTACAATGGTAGGTCATCTGTTTCAGCAGCAATAAAGTAAGCAAGGGTTGGCTTTTAAGAATGAAGTTAAGTAAACATTACAGGGAGAACATAGGGCCTGATTCAGGTTAGTACGTAAACACGATGATTTACGCACTAACCCGATGGCAGGTAAACTGCACATGCACAGGAACAAGTACTTCAATCACGCTGGCAGTGTCCGACACCAGCAACCTAATTGGCGTCGGCCTTCATTCCCAGAAAGGAGCGTGTCACCCTGTTTTCTGTGAGTGTCGAGGGCAGGCTCTGCGTCACAGTGGCTGCGATGGTTATACGATGCTATGTCTTCAACGCAGCACTCGGTTTGCAGATGCTGACAGGAGGCGTCTGTTTCCCTCAGATGCCTCCTGCAGCATTAGAATATTTATACATCGCTGCTGTGTGCCATGTGTATTGCGTCCATCTCTGAATCAGGTCCATAATGCATTATGCTACATATGGTTGGACCACAATGCAAAATAAATATATACTTATTCTAAAGGGGTATGGAGGCAAATAAAAGCATACTCTTCTTATACAATGAATAGCTCCATAAGTGGTACAGTGAAAACAAACAATTGGTTTGCACTGCATAGCAATAAAGGTAAATTAGATGGGACTGTATTGGATAGTTTATTATAATAGCCTTATATACATAAGGTACTCCCTAACCACCAGCACCTACAGCTCTATATCTAGTACATACATTCCCAATCCTCACTAATTATCACCCAGCACAATTGCATCTCAAATGCCCATAAATTTGTGTTATAACAGCTTATAGTTTCATGAAAATGTATTCAGCAGGATGATACTAATCCCATGCCATCATAATTCCATGTGCTTGGGTACGGGATGCCGGGGCTCAGGATCCCGGCGACCAAAATCCAGATGCCAGTATTCCGACAGGGTTAGGATACTGATACCCGTCGGTAGGTATCCTAAGCCTAACCCTCCCCCTCTCCCTACCCCTAACCCTCCTTCCCCGGTGCCTAAACCTACCTCCCCCTCTAATGCCTAAACTTAACCATTCCGCACCCTAAACCTAACCCTCCCCCTAGTGCCTAACCCCTAACCCTCCCCCTAGTGCCTAAACCCTAACGCTAATCCTCCTCCTAACCCCACTACTTATCTTCGGGATGCCGGCACCAGAATTCTGATAGGTGTCAGGATTCCGGCGCCAGTATTTGAAGCATTCCGCATGTCAGGTTATTGACCATATCCCATTCCACAACATCATAATAATTCCATTCTGACATATAGAGTACAACCATACTGTATGTCTCATGCCAAGCCTGCAGAATACTTGCATTCTCAAGCAGATCCCCCTCTGTTACTAGTATTCAGAACACTGTGTTCCCTTTATATGGACTAAGTTTAGTTGGAATTCACTACAGGAAGTACAACTATGTTTTGTTTTTGTTCTTTTTTAAACAATCATTTTTTATTGAATTTTTCAAAGAACAAAAAGATAGGGGACAACTATGGTTTTTTAAATAGCTATAGCTTCATTGTAGTCAAGCTTTGGACCCAGTTCATTAGGAAACTTCACCCTGCAGCCTATCGACGTAGAGCTTGATGAACCCCATTACAGAGTGACCATGAGACACAGGTGGAGATTTATCAACGTTTCTAAAGAGTGGAGAAATGGAGAAGTGGAGAAGTAGCAACCAATCAGATGCTAGCAGTTATCAAGTACATTTTATAAAATGATAGGTATAAGCTGATTGGTTGCTATTGGCAACTTCTCCACTTGTCATTTCTCTGCTCTTTAGAAGATTTGGTACACCTGCTCTACTGTCCCAAACTGATGGTGGGAAATTGTGAGTTGTTACATCTGTTGCTTTAGGTGCAGTTTACTTGACAGAGTGCTTAGTATTCATATGCTGTAGTTCCTGTTATTATTTCATCCTTATGTAACTGTGTCATGCTCACAAGATAGGATAGCCAAGAATGGAATAGGACTGTAAGCATATTGAGACAGTAAATAGCAAGATGTATGCGACTTCTTAATCTTTGCACATACCTAATAAGCTATAGACATTTTAAATGACCAAAGACAAATGCTTTACATTTTGGTAAGGGCCTATCCATAAGATGACTTTTTGAAAGATCCAACCAAAACCAGTAGGTTTTTGTCGCATAGTTCAGAAAGTTGTCTAATGGATAGCCGGCAAGGACCAGCGATGCTCGCGCATGCTGGGTCCTTGCCGACGCTGACTATCTGTTGAACATGCTGGTCAACCTGACGATGATCGCCAGGTTCCACATGTTCACAGTTAGGAGGTCGGTCTTCTGCACTGAATGATATTCCGTGAACGCTGTTCAATGCAGGTACCGCACCTAGACGACCTGAAGTACTGAACGCTAGTCGTTCAGTCCTTCAGGTCGCCTAATGGATAAGACCATTAATTCTTTTTTTTCATTTGTTCATAGACATACAATGGCTAGGAGGGCAGGATAGAGGCATCAAATAGGTGTGTATTCACCATAGCAATTATCATTGTTATAAATCTTGGCAGACTTTTGGGTACAAGTTATTATTATTGAACTTAGCAAACTGTATATAGCTACAAACATAGCCAAAACAGGACAAATAACTTAAAAACTTTAGCTATTATAAGGAGCTGAAGCACTACTTCTGGGATCTTTTTTTAAAGCAAATATTGATGTACTTATTGCACAGTACTATGCAAAACTGTGGCACTTCCTTAAGTATTTGATAGTGAGAGCTGTGTAGTTTTTAATATAGGGTAATTTTAATAAAAATGTTTATCCTGTCAGAGTATACTGAACTTTTGAGTATGTTTCACCCCTTCAGGCTATGTAATTTATGTAATACATGACTTGGAATGTATATGTTAGAGCATCATCTGATTTCAGAGCTGGATGTCTTGGCTGATTCTAACTACTGTAGGTTTTTTTTTTTCCTATCCTTTTATAGCTGGTGCTCTGATTTTCTAACCACAGTCAATTAGCCCTACAACTTCATTATGTGATGTACTTAATGACTGCTGCTAAGTTCACTCAGGCTCATTGCATAGTTAAATAAATTGATTTTGTGGTTCAGGATTAAAAGAAATAAAACGTGCAAGTAAAGGAGACCTTTATAACTAAACTATTTTCCCTGGCCTCAGTTTCTAGCTGACTTTTAGACTGTTTTATTTGTGGTTAGATATTAGGAAATGCTATACATTTCTTTTACGTATAAAAATAAATAGCTTGTCAGTGCAATAAATGGCTCTATTCAAAAACTGTATAATTGTTCTGCAAACCTCTAGGTATATTTTTTTAAGGTAAATATAGAGAAAAGACAGGACATTCCTACTTTTTCTTCACATTTGCCTCCTCTCAGGAGCTTAGTAAGGCCTAGAAGTCGAGATGTGCGGGTTCGGTTACCAGAGAAGCCTACACTGTGAGTCAGGGGGGAGTTAAGGCAGATAGGCAAAGTACTGTATAGAGATTGATTATTACCATGCAGTATGTGTTCCAGTCACTCACCTCAGTGCACCAAAATGCTCTGCAGTTTCCCTAATTTATAACTAAATGGTGCCAATCCATTTTCAAAGCAGAGCTCTCCTGCTCTTTGTACTTAGGAGCTCATTCAGACCCGCTCGCAAGTTGCCGTCGCTCGCTGGCAAAAAGGGGCCAGTTATTTAAATTAAGTGCTCGCACTGCGTTGCGTAAGGACGCCCACTATGTTGTAGTGAGCTACGGCAAAGTGCGCTCGCAAGTGTCTAAAGACGCCCCCTTGCCACTCGCAACACACGTCATCTCCGGGAAATGAAGGATTAATCGGGACCATCGTGAGCCACAGGAGCTGCTCGCAGCCCTTGGGGTTGCCTTAACCTGCCGCAAGCACAGTGATCAGTGCTGGCTGAAATACATGCAGGTGACGTGTACAATGACGCTACTTTGCTGATTATGCACGCCTTTTAAACGCCGTTTTGGCGTCCTGACGCGCCTGCGTTCGCACATCCATTCCCCCATTCACAAGCACCTTCCCCTGTTACCTCCCACAAACGGCACTGTCTGTCACTCAAAGCAGCAACCTGATAGTGGCTTACGAGCAACCAAAATCAGATCGCAACAAATGGCTTGCGCACACGCACTGCGAATTATACGCATGCGCAGATGGGTGATAATCGCTCAAAGCGAGTGATCACGCCTTAGCGAGCGGGTCTGAATCAGGTCCTTAGTGTCCAGTGTGCTTTGCTACTCTGTTTTAAATCCTAGTGCTAAGAGTCCAGTATTGTAACCTAGCTCATGCAATTTATTGTATGAATGTATCATCAACGTTGCAACTGTTGAGCTTCTCATCTAATTGAGAAGTTAAGTTTCCACAAACTGGCCATTAACTTCCTGTAACCAGGCAGAGTAAAATGTAGCATTACGTATGAACTTATATACTGTATAGTTTTTTTGTTTGTTTGTTTTTTCATTTTGTTTTACTGTGTATACTTTTTGTGTAATCTTTATTTTTAGAAAATGCCTACTTTTAACTTTATGGTACAGAAGTTGTGGTTCCAAAGAAAAAAACTTTTAGAGGGTCACCAGTTGGACAGCCATGAACTGAAATAATACTTTTGAGATACAGAGGAGGAGGTATATAACTGTCTATATCAAGGGTATTCAACATGCGGCCCTCCAGCTGATATGAAAGTACACATCCCAGCATGTTCTGGGACAGTTTTAGCATGCCCTAATTGCATGTGTAGTACTACAGCAGCTGGAGGGGCACATGTTGAAAACCCCTGGAGGCTTCAGAAGATGGACAAGTAGAATGGGTTGCAGAATGGGGCTAGATCCAAGTTTAGATGAAGGCTCTCCAGAAGAAACACATTAGGAAGGTAGTGTCATACTGCCCAATCTGTCCCAGTATCAATAACTTGCCTTTCCCACAAGATCATATCCTTTTCTCAATAGCTGTACTGTGTAGTTTGAGACAATGCTATGCAGTTGGTGCAGTTGGTGTAGTGGTTAACAGGGCCACCATCAGGCGGGGACTGCTGGGACTATAGCCCGAACAGAAAGGGGGCCCGGGTGGCAGCGGAGGGCATAAGCACCGCCAGCATTTCAAGTTGTGGTTCGCCGCGAGCCACTCATAGCTTGCAGACCGGCAACTGAGATAATCAGGAGCAGCCGCGGATCCTGATTGGCTGCCGGTTTGCGAGCTCCGATTTGCTTGCGCCAGGTGCATAATTCAAACTTCCACATCTCCCGGTGAGCGGCATGCCTGGCTGGAGCAGGAGCAGCAGTAAGGCAACCACCTGCCAGCGGGAGAGACTGTGCTGGGAAGAGAGCAGCCGGGGAGGGGGGGAAGCGGCAGGGGAGACGCTGCCTACAGCTGCTTGTTGGTGAAGTACTGCTCGGACAGGCTGGAGCGGGAGGCTGCGGGGGATCCCACCTCACTGTGATGGAAACAGACAAGGTACAGAGACTCCCGCTCACTCAGCTCCCACTCCCTCACTCTGCTCTCACCCCCTCGCTGTGTGCTCTCACCCTGCACTCTGACCTTGCGCTCTCACCCTGTGCTCTCCCTCACCCTGCACTCTGACCCTGCACTCTCACTCCCTCACCCTGCACTGTCACTCCCTAACCCTGCGCTCTTGCCCTGCTCTCACAACCTCACACCCACACCTCACTCTGCTCTCACACCCACACCTCGCTCTCACCCCCACACTGTCACTCTGCACTCACACCCACACCTCGCTCTCACCCCCACACCGTCACTCTGCACTCACACCCACACCTCGCTCTCACCCCCACACCGTCACTCTGCACTCACACCCACACGTCGCTCTCAACTCCACACCGTCACTCTGCACTCACACCCACACCTTGCTCTCACACCCACACCCTCGCTGTGCGCTTTCACCCCCTCACTGTGTGCTCTCACCCTGCACTCTGACCTTGTACCCTCACCCTTGCTCTCCCTCAACCTGCACTCTGACCCTGCGCTCTCACTCCCTCACCCTGCTCTGTCACTCCCTCACCCTGCGCTCTTGCCCTGCTCTCGCAACCTCACATCCACACCTCACTCTCACCCCCACACCGTCACTCTGCACTCACACCCACACCTCGATCTCACCCCCACACCGTCACTCTGCACTCACACCCACACCTCGCCCTCAACTCCACACCGTCACTCTGCACTCACACCCACACCTCACTCTCACCCCCACACCGTCACTCTGCTCTCACACCCACACCTCGCTCTCACCCCAACAACCTTACCCTCATCCCAACAACCTCACCCTGCTCTCACACGCTGACCCTCCTCACACCCACACCTCGCTCACCCCCACACCATTTCTCTGCTCTCACCCTCCTCACACCCACACCTCACTCTGCTCTCACCCCCACAACCTCACCCTGCTCTCACACCCTGACCCTCCTCTCACACCCACACCTTGCTCTCACACCCACACCTCACCCCACTCTCATACCCACAACCTCACCTTACCCCCTCAGCCTCCTCTCACACCCACATCTCGCTCTCACACCCACAACCTCACCCTGCTCTCACACCCCCACCCTACTCTCTTATCCTCACCTTTATATGTTTTAACACCCACCCACAAGCCCAAACTTTGCCAATTTTTTTAAAACTGGTTTATGCACCATTTGATGCCTCACCTCTGCTGTAGCTCCACCCACATTATCCACCGCAATGCCCACCACTGACAAACTGCCCCCCGCCATCCAAGGGAAGGAGCCCTGCCTGTTTTGTCAGTCCCGGGCCCCATAATTTCTGATGGCAGCCCTGGTGGTTAACATTACGTCTCACTGCACTGAGGTCTTGGGTTTGATTCCCACCAAGGCCCTATCTGTTTAGACTTTGGGCCTGATTCATTACAGATCGCAACTGCGATTGCAATAGTGATTACTGAGATAGTATGCTAATCCAGCAGCACAACATAAGGATTTAAACTTTACCTTACAGACATCCGTAATGCTTAGCAAGACTGCGAAACCATCGGTACTATCGAGTACCATCGCAGCCTCACGCACACTTGCACAAGCTCTGACCTTACTCAGGAATTGCTAACCTCGTCGCACGCTATGAGTACTCAGGCTGCATAAAGCTTTGCAGTGGATAATTTATGCACACCCCTGCAACGGCGTTCAAACGCCCTGGCACGCCTACGTTTTGCCGACCACCCCCTGTCACCTTCCACAAATGACACTTCCTGTCAATCACTCTGCGATGGGTCTGCGTAGTCACTTCGATCGCAGTAGCCGGTTCGCGCATGCGAACTGCAATTCATATGCATGCGCAGAATGCAACAATCGGCCGATTGCGTGTGCAATGGCAGTTGCGATCGGTAATGAATCAGGCCCTTTGTTCGTTCTCCCCATGTTTGTGTGGATTTCCTTCAGGCACTCTGGTTTCTGACAATAATGGTAGGGAATATACTGTACATTGTAAGCTCCACTGGGGCAGGGACTGATGCGAATGACTAAATAGTCACTGTACAGCACTGAGGAATATGTGTGCACTAGATAAATAACTGTTAATAAATAAATGTCACCACTTATGCCACGTGCCAGATTTTCAGATCATTTTATTTTCTAAACTACAGCAACGTCATCTTTCAGCAAGTGATTGTGTTCTTTGTTGTAATTAACCACTATTGGTTTACCTTTTGCTACACCTGCAGGAGTTCTTTTCAAACAATGGTTTGTGCTTTGGAGATCATGGATATAATACCCACATAGGTTATGTATATAGCTGTAAAAAGAATTATTATATTTTAACATGTATTTCCATTCTTCTCTTATATTCTTATTTAGCCAGGCATTTACAAATACTTTCCAGTGTACGCTTCACTTGCTTGGTGTGCTTCTCAAAACACCCACTCACTTACGTTTTCATGTGCACAGTATGAACAGTGCATGCAACACATCACAAAATTACATTAGAAAGGCATAATACAATCTAAACAAAAGGGGATAAGTGAAGCATGTGGTGTGTAACATAATGGAATTTTCTATTTATAATCTGTACATTTTCCTATTTTAAAATTGTACTTTTATTTTTAATATTGAATTTGTTTTTGTACTTTATATTTTGTGTGCAAAGTATGCATTAGTGTTACTTTTAACACCAGTATTTTTTAAATGTTTATAGTACAATATACTTAACTGATCAATATACTTAAGGATAAATTCACCAAAACTCAACATTCAGCTTTGGGCGAAACCTCCTTAGCAGGTTGTTTACCTGGGGCCCATTGTTTAGGTTATCTGGCAAGTTACAATGCCCCTGTCCGCCTCACATCCAAATCTGCACCTCCTGGTCCTCCACGAACCCTCATTGCTCATTGTACTCGCCATGCTCTCGCTTACCTGTTCTTTTTCGTGGCACTGCTGGTAGGAGCAAGATGAGTCGTGACATGACACTGGTAAACCAGCCTAATAGCCTGAACTTTGGGGGTCATTCAGACCCGCTCGCGCGGCAGGACGCTCGCAAGCGGGTCGATGTTCCCCACTGCGCATGCGCACGACGGAGGGAGCTCCGTCGTGCGCATGCGCGAAACCCGGCGAGCGATGGGCTCACCATCGCTCCGGATCTCGCACCAAAGGGGGCGTGCTGTCGATGTTGATTGACAGCACGCCCCCTTTGGTGGGCGTGCCGGGGGCGTGCCTGCCAGACGGAGGCGTTCCCATGGGAACGCCTACCGTCTCAAGCCGGCCCCACTGACATCACTAGTGATGTCAGTGGGAGTAATTTTGGCTCTGATAGAGCCAAGATCACTCCAGGACTTGCGGCAGCGAGACCCTACCGCAGGGTCTCTATCGCAAGCCCGATGGTCGCAATGGTCAAGACCATCGCGACCATCATCATGGACGCTCGCTGTAGCTGTGGGTGGTAACCCACAGCTATGCGAGCGTCCATGAGGACGCTCCAAAAAAAGGTAGGTGGGCCCTGGTCAGAGCGTTCAGCTCTAAATCAGGCCCTTTGTCCCCCAGGAAAATAATCTATTGGGACTGGGTTTTAACTGACACTGTTCCACTCTAAACTCAATTTTAAAACAAAAATTGGTTACCAGTTATGAGGTTTGATATTGTAGATGTTGTAGTAAGACCTGCAAAGTTCTAATTACATCCTTAGATGTTATTATAATAACCTACTTTGTTACATTGTTTTTCTTTAGCCTATGGACCATTTTCACAGATTTTTATAGGGATCATTGGCCCTCATTCAGACCCACTCGCAAGCGGGCGCACGTACGTTAGGCGTACGTACAAAAATATTTAAATTCAATGGCTCGCTCGTATTTTCGTTCGCATCTAAAATTCCTCCCAAAACTCTGACGACCCCTCCTCTAACTAACGAGCGTACAAAATAGCGAGCGTACATCCCCGAAATGGCTTGAAAGGAACGCACGCACAAGTATAAACAGGAAGTGGCCTTGTCAGATGTCGATTACCTGCTCCTTTATTCTGCCTACCTCCATCAATCGTATCATGCCAATCAATGTATCAATTAGCTTAATTGTTTGTTTTTTTCAACACAATGCAAGAAACTTTACTCTTGTCCGTGTTTGTGTTTACCCGCAGAATACGTACGGATGAAACATTCGCTTTTATTGTTCAAAAAACATGTGAACCACAATTAAACAATTGTACTATTGCTGTGGATCCCCGCATATTTCCCTGGGTTCATTTCTTTATTTAAATTTGCTTACGCATGTCACTGCATCAAGCCTATCCTAACTCTCCAGAGATTTCTGTCCCTGTCGAACACATGACTCATACACTAACCAATAAAATTGCTCCTGTTAATTTCCAAAATACATTAGCCAATCAGAAAATTTTTACACACTTTATCAAAAATGATTTTTAAGAAAAACACCATTGCCATCATGAGAGCCTCCGCATTCACCAGGCGCGAGCTGCTGGTGCTTACGGAGGTCATGGATCGCCGGATCACCAGCCAGCCTCAACCCATGACCAACCGGCAGAAGCGCTCCGCGTATGCGGAGGCACGGTCCCGCCTGCGGTCCTTCGGCTCACGCCGCAACATCGGGCAGCTGGAGTGCAGGTGGTCCGACCTGCAACGGCGAACGCCCCGCTTGCTGGCATGCTTTCGCATGCAGATCCTGGCAAGTAAGTGTTATGTATTGTGGTTTTAATGTTTGTGTTTGTGGGGCAAACTGCGTGTGCATGTTTTCCTGTCTGTTCTATTTATTATTTGTACTCATATCTGCGTGTGCATGTTTTCCTGTCTGTTCTATTTATTATTTGTACTCATATCTGCGTGTGCATGTTTTCCTGTCTGTTCTATTTATTATTTGTACTCATATCTGCGTGTGCATGTTTTCCTGTCTGTTCTATTTATTATTTGTACTCATATCTGCGTGTGCATGTTTTCCTGTCTGTTCTATTTATTATTTGTACTCATATCTGCGTGTGCATGTTTTCCTGTCTGTTCTATTTATTATTTGTACTCATATCTGCGTGTGCATGTTTTCCTGTCTGTTCTATTTATTATTTGTACTCATATCTGCGTGTGCATGTTTTCCTGTCTGTTCTATTTATTATTTGTACTCATATCTGCGTGTGCATGTTTCCCCTCTATTTCTGATTTATTAATTCTACTGCTATTTGGCTTTTTTTTTTTTTTTTTTTTAGTTTGGTTGCCCGGATTTGTCCATAAACTAAACGCAATTTCTTTGACATATTTTAGGGGGACAGCCAAGACTCCGCCGTCACCGTCCGTCCAGACGGCGTTCCCGGCCACTATCCCCAACCCCCAGCCAACACTCCACCCCAAATCTTTCCCCTATTCCCCACTCCTCCCCATCCTTCCCAGACCCTCTCCCGGAAATGTCGGGCCTCCTTCCCCTCCGTCCCGCTTCCCCCTCTCCTCCACCCACCCCTCTTCCAATTACCCCCTCCCCGGAGTCCATCATAACTCCGCCCCATTCTTTGGGTAATGACGGATCCTCCGAGGAGGATCATGGAGGTTTGCCCGGAGCTCCCGTTTTGTCTCCCGGTATGTTTTTTTTTATTTTTTTTTAAAGCACAAACTGTTTGTATGTAATCATGTGTCGTGCCTTTCTTCGTGTTTTTGTGGCTTGACTTTTGTTGATTGTGAAGGTTTGCCTTTACCTCTTCCTGGTGATTTAAACATACACATATCATACCTGTGGGAATTTGTACCTAGGCCTTGTATTTTTGCCAGCCCCCCCTTTTTATTTTTGTTTTTGGGTTTAGGAGTGATTTGGTTGTGTTTTTTTTTTTTTATGTGGATTCCCTATTGTTGTATTAACCCACACACTTTTCTCACCCACAGAGGAACAGAGGCGTCGGCAAGAGGTGGCGGATGTTGTGGGGCAGATGCGCCAACATGTCATCGGCATTCTGGTGGCCCTCGACCGGCTGTCTGGCCTCCTTCGGCATTAGTTTTTTTATTTTTGTTCTATTTTCCAATTAAATTTATTAAGACAAATATACGTTGTGGCTCATTTTTAAAAACCAAAACCAAGATAGTTTAACCTGACATAAGTAGACTGTTCCTGCAAGGATTTCCCTTTTTTAAAAGTTAGATTGTGTTTTGTCTTTGTATGTCAAACAGACACAAGAAACACATAACAGTAACAATGTCATTTCCCTTTTTGGGTGTAGTGTCAATTACATATTTCTACATTTTCCAGGTTCCTACTTGGTGCGCAAGCTGCTTAGGCCAATCTTACAAATCCCAAGGTTGGGCCAGGCTTCCTTTTGGTGTGGATTGGGAAGCTGAAAACATATTTCAGTTTAGCTCAACTGGCGTCAGTACTGGTTTACCCCTTAGTCAAATGTAACTTGTGTTAACCTGGTTACACTTGCTGTTAACGTCCCAAAAAAGGAAGACCATTTCACTCTTCAAACATTTATTCACAACATAACAGAGAAAACAAAGTGGTCACTCCCAAAAAAAAAACACAGTGATAAATTCAAATACAACACATACCAAGAAATAATTAAATAAAAACACAAAATCAAGAACTGGTTGACGAAGGACCATGCCAACATGATTCCACAAACATGGCGTTGCGATATGGGTTCCAGAATATATGCCCAAAAGGACCAGATCCAGGTTTGGTAAGGGTAGCAGGAAGCAGTGAGCGTTGGAGTGCCAAAGATTATGTGAACAAACAGAAGATGGTGAGAAAAATAAAAATAAATTATATGTTCGCAAACAAACACAAACACATTAGGTATAAACACTGGAGTCTTGTTCAAACTTACCTAAAAAATCTGGCCACCACATCATCGCGTATGGCCCCCCCACATACTGACCTTCGACCAACCTCGGGGGGGCCATCCTCAGGTAAGGCATCCTCTGGCTGCATTGGGACACCACTCCTTATGGCAATGTTGTGAAATATCCCACACAGGACCACAATTTTCGACACCATATCCGGCACATACATGAGCTCGCCACCAGAGCGGTGGAGGCATCTGAATCGGCCTTTTAAAAGGCCGATACAGCGCTCCACCACTTGCCTGGTGGCTGTAAGTGCGGAATTATACGCACTTTGTGGCCCTGGTGTGGGAGCCAAATAAGGAGTGAGCAGCCAGGACATGCAAGGGTATCCACTGTCTCCTGTGAACAAAAATAGACCACATCAGGAACACTGTGTATCAAGCTTAACATTGTTATGTACTAAAGGTCTCCACTTACCCAGAAGCCACGCATCACCAGCTTGTAGGTTGGTTAATTTCTGCCATATCCCTGATTGCCGGATGACGAAGGAGTCATGAGCACTTCCGGGTAATTTAGCATTCAGGGACAGGATCTGGAGGGAGGCATCACATACCACCATTACATTCAGGGAGTGATAGTGTTTCCTGTTTCTAAATATTGCCTCCAGCCGTGCTGGAGGCTGAAGTGGTATGTGAGTACCATCCACAACCCCTATGATGTGTGGGAAGCCAGCTATTTGGTAAAAATTGGCCTTGGCCACACTAAGGGCACCCATATCCAAAGGCATTTTAATAAAATGATGGAGGTGCTTGAAAAGTGCCTCCATCACTGCCCTCAGGATCCTGGAAAAGGAGGATTGGGAGATGCCCGCCACTATTCCCACCGTTGTTTGAAACGATCCTGAGGCACAGAAATGTAACACCGCCATAAATTGCGTCAGTGGTGGTATTGCTGTTGGACTGTCAATTTGCCGCTCAAGATCACTTTCTATTAATGAGAGAGTGTCTATGATGATTTTGGGAGGTAGACGGTAGCGTCTTAAAACCTCATCATCGGGCATTCCAAAAAGGGTGACACGTGTTCGAAATATCTGGGGCCTTGCATGCCTACGATGCCTACGCCTGGGACGAGTTTGAGGTTGGTCGTCTTCCGGGAGCAGGGCCAGAACAATTCGCCCCAGATCTACCTGAAATTCAAAGTTTACAATGTAAGGCTTTTGAGCCACCCCAAAAGTAAGAAAAAACAACTTAGCTTTCTGATACCATCCATAGCTGCTTACATGCCGGGGTATTGTCATGATACGTATAAACTGTAAAAAAGCCAAAAATGAGACTTCAAAAATTTAGAGGGTGAATTTTTTTTTTTCAAATTGTTGCAAGCCAACACAGAAAATAGCCGAAACACACATTTGGCCATCGATGAAAACGACATTGCACACCGTACGTCAAATAGGGTTCAAATGGACCCCAAAAATGGAAAAGGGAAAAGCAAAACTGGATTACATGATGAATAAGCCGCCAAAAATGCGTTAATTAGTTCGCAAATGCAAGTCACTACACCAACAGTCAAAAATGCGGTAATTAATTCGCAAATGCAAGTCACTACACCAACAGTCAAAAATGCGGTAATTAATTCGCAAATGCAAGTCACTACACCAACAGTCAAAAATGCGGTAATTAATTCGCAAATGCAAGTCACTACACCAACAGTCAAAAATGCGGTAATTAATTCGCAAATGCAAGTCACTACACCAACAGTCAAAAATGCGGTAATTAATTCGCAAATGCAAGTCACTACACCAACAGTCAAAAATGCGGTAATTAGTTCGCAAATGCAAGACAAAAAATGGACTTACCCAACTCGAATATATAAGATTTCCAAAAAAAACGTCTTTGGGTCCGAAAGCCAAAAAAAACTAAAAAAGATGAAATGAGTGTTAAAAAAATTAACTAACCACAAAACAGAAGAAGACACCAATTGGCCACAAATTTGACTGCACAAAACTTACCAAATCAGGAAAGGATGTGGAAAAAAGGAAAAAAATGCGAACGGAAAAACAAAAGAACTGTAGCAAAAACAAACAAAAAACCAACTCTGCCAAATCCTCCAACCGCAAACAACCAAATCCAAACAACTTAACCGCCAACAATCCAACAACCCCACCTCGACTCCACACACACCAAGCCATAAATAGTGTTTATTTTCCCGCACAAATTAAGGATGAATCATAGGGACGCACAATCAATGATGCGGCCGCAAACAAAGGACGCATGTATAAATACGTCACGAAATCACATTGAATTTCTGGTTGATTTCATTCTGGAAGCAGAAACATGGCTTCAGACCAGGGAAACAATGTCCAAAAATCCGGCGGTAAGGCCTTCATGCATTTTGTCTCCATGATTATTTTAAAACAAATATATTGGTCAAGTTGTGAAGTGGCTAAATCTGCATATTTACCCAAATAGGTGAGGAGGATGACATGGAAGAGACTGCTGGCCCCAGTCAACCCGCCAAAGCTGCCAAAAAAAAAAGGCAGCCACATTTCACAAGCAAGGAGATGGAGGTTTTGATCCAGAAGTGCGTTGACATCCTGCCCCAGGCAGCCAGGAATATGAGCCAAAGCCAGAAGTGGAGAATGTGGGAGGAGGTCGCCGTTGCTGTCAATAGGGTGGGTGATTATGTCCGTCTAGCCCGGGATGTCAAACGGCGGTAAGTAAACACTTTCCCATCCTATAAACAAACCCCATTGTAAAAAAAAGGATAATGGTTCCAATTTCATTCCACAGATGGGCAGACTTCAAATATCGTCTCAAACAAAAACTTGCCGACAGGGCTAGGCATGCAAGGGGGACAGGTGGGGGTCCCACCCCTGTGTCATTGGAGTTGACAGACTTAGAAGAGATGGCACAGGGGTGTGTGCAGGCTGTGGAGGTGTTTGGCGTGTCCAACATGGATACGGACATGCCAGACTTTGCGGCTCCTCATGTTGGCCAAGGTAAGTCTTGTGATGTCACCAACTCTGAAATGCTATTGTGCCAATATGTAGATTCTAATGTGAGTCTTTTCTCCAATTTCCTAACAGAGACAGAGGCGGATGAGTCTGCTCCAGAGGGGAGCCTTGGCCGCAGAATTTCTGCTGGCTCTGCAGGGGAGGAACCAGTACATCCGGCTGAGGACCCTGCAGAAGCCAGTCCAGGGCGTGCCCCCTCGCAGGCAGTGGGCCTCCTCACAGAACTCAATTTTAAATCGGATTGCCATACGGAGATTCTGCAGAGGATGGACGCCAGTCTGATACGGGTGGCTGAGGCCCTGGAGCAAAATGCTGCGGCCAACGTGACCATTGCTCAGGCCCTGGCGGAAAATACCAGGGCCAACATCCGCATCGCCGATGCCCTGGAGCAGCTCGTTCGCCAGCACATGGTGGAGCCGACCTCCCTTCCTGCCGGAACATCCGGATCCTCCACCTCTGGCACAACATCAGCCAATCCTCCAAATGTGCCTAGCCCTGTGCCTAGTCCAGAGGCCACAACATCTGCCTCTGGACAGGCCAGCCCGATGGCATCCCGGACCCGGTCTGGCGCCCACCCTCACCCAGCCAAACGGGCGAGAAAACGGTGACAGCAATGGCGACTTTTCCCACACTCCTTCTGTGCTTGGCTCATATTCCTTTCTGGTCAAAACTTCCCTCTCCTTTCTTGTGAAATGTTTTTAAATTTTGTATTTACGCTTATGTTAGCAGTTATGGTTATTTTTTTTTTTGATCAAATATCTTTGCCACAAAAAAAGGCAACAAAATATTAGGCCAATTTGTTTGTGTTTAAACAATAAATTAAAAACAAAAAACTGACATTGTATTGTGACATTATTGTACAAATGGGTTACATTTAATCCTGGCCCTAAAGGCAAAAACTGACCCTCTTAAAACAAAAAAAAGGCCTCTTTAAGGAACGTTTCAAAAATCACATAGCGATGCAAATTCCACAGTAAACCAAAAAAAAGGGGAGCTAATTAAAAGATGATGACATTATTGTTACAATAGGCCATAACCAACAAATTGTGGCCAAAATAAAACCCCAAAAATGTACGCTAATTGATTGTGTAATCATGACATTAGCAGCTCTGATTTCCACCTGCGTACGCTTTTGTGCTATCCCAATAAACTGCTTTCCAAACACATACCAAGCCGGATTTCAATCCAACACTAATTACTTTACTGACCAGCCGTGATTAATCGCAGCACCATCGTGGAGTCCCGGGACGGAGGAGAAGGCCATCGCCAATGTGGTCGAGTAATCCTGACCCTAAGCTGTGCGAGCATTTTGAAGGGAAAGCGGATGTTTCAGTGACGTATGAGACGGTCCGAACACATTTGACGTTCGCATCTGCTAATGTATGTACGCCCCAAAAACGCCTCGCCACGCCTGCGTTTTTTCATCTCCACCCCCGTCAACACCCAAAAACGCCCTGTTCTGTCAATCACATTTGACATGTCACTTCCTGTACGCTATTTTAGGAACGAGAGAAAAAAAGCTCGCAATCTGCCGTACGCACATGCGCAGTGTAACACCGACGCATGCGCGGTTAGTCAACATCGGAACGCAACGAGCGTACTGTTGTTAACGTGCGGCTCTGAATGAGGGCCATTGATCCCTGTATGAATCAGTATCTGTGTACATGATAATGCTATATACTATACTAATTATGCAGTAAGGTGCAAAACATGCATGGACCCTAATCAACCAATCAGACATTTGCTTTCATTGTCTTTCATTGTCTAATTAGATAGATAATAACTAAATGTCCATTTTTTACAGTGTTACTGAAAATGTTGCACATAAATGCACTGTAAATGAGCCCTAATGATTTTTTAAAAGTTTGTTTATTGTGCAGCAAAAATACAAGTCCATGACAAAATAAAGCAAAAATATAAAACAAAGAACAAATAATATGTAATTTTGTTTTTAATTACAGCACATAACATACTGTAGTTGCTGTCATTTTCGGTTTCAGTTTCAATTGGTTTGGTAATAGGAACTGTTTATAAGAAGATGAAATAAAGTAGGCTGTATAATAAAAAAAGAAAAGGTCGATATAAAAAAATAAAAGTAAAAGAAAAAAGGAAAGGAAATAAATTAAAATATATAAAAACAAGAAAAACATAAATGTAAAATAAATCCAGATCTACAAGGAAGCTTAAAACAATGCAAAATCAGTCCAAAAACCACAGTAATACCCATGTTCGCTAGAAATCTTGTGACAAAAATACAAGAGATATATAAGAAGCATAGTTGGGGAAGTGCGGTTAGCGAAGGAGTCATCATCTTCAGGGGTACAAATGAGCAGCACAGATATCTAAAGTATTATAAGAATTGTTGAAAGAAGGTTAAGTCACACTATGTATTTGCCCTTTAGTAGAACGATAATACCCCTTTTTAATTTTTAAAAGTAGCCAGTTTCCCAGGCAACACAGTGTTTCTCGTGAGCTGGGGAAATGAGCCCCAATGATTTTTAATAAATACATTCATTTTTGAATTAATGTTAGAATCTTTCATTTCAGCTCTCTAAATCTACCTGACATCATTTCTTAACAGGAGGTAGGTGTGAAGCCTTCCTTTACTGAGGTCCATCATTTATTTATTCTCTACCCCTTACCCTCCCCAGGCCCCCACATTTTTCCCATTCCACCGTAGGAGATCTACTTAAATGGACACACATTTATGCAGGACTTTTTTTTTTTTAAGTTAATGTAAATCATGCGGATCTTGTGTTCACTTAACACGACACAAAGCATTAAGGAGGATAAACAGGCTTGTCATCAATGTGTCACCAATGTGAGTTAAAATCCTTATTAAACTGGAAAGTTATAGTTTGTTTTTTTAAAAGCACGGATTTTATCTCTTTTTTTTTGCTGAGCACCTTTAAATCCTCACTCACAGTATGTAAATCTTAGTAAATAGATTTGGCACAGTCACAGACATTTGAGTCACTTTGCATTTTTTGTGTTCTCTTTGTAAATTAGATCAGTCCAGTCTGGTATTGCTTCCCGTACATGCAAATTCTGTTCCGTAAACCTGTTGTCCTTCAAATTTTGCACAGAGACAGGGATAGGAAAACTAGAGTTGCTTCTATTGTTAGAGCACACCAGCCAGTCATTGACTTAAAACCATAGAAAAAATATATGTGTGTGTGTGTGTGCACGTGCGTGCGTTTGAGTGTGTACATACATATATTATATTCAGATGATACATGAAGTACAGGTATACATTTGAGAACAGTGGCGTCACAAGGAGGGTGCAGGCCGAGGAGTGACATCAAAGTGCCATCTCTTCCTCAGTGACAGGAGCGGGTGCTACACTGTAGCATTACGTGCAGCACTCGGCTCCTGACACATTGAGGGAGCCAGCACTGCACTTAGAGTGGTCCCCAAGGGCAGTCCACATCCCCGGACCCCCAGAGTGACTAAAAACGGGGGGTTCAGACCACGAGGCCACGTTCCATACTTGCGAGGCCGCGCCCCATTTGCAATACTATCGTCTCTGTGGTCCACTATTTGAGAGGCATATTCAGGATATTAATTCACTATTATGGAAAAGATATCAATACAAAACAGTTGCTGTACTAAAGTAAATGGAACTGTGTGTATTATAGTATTAATGTATATGGCAGGTAAGCAGACTATCCCATTTTATTCCACCTTTTTATTGGAGCGCCATGAATAGGGTATCATTTTATTTTGTCCCACTTGTTCCTTATATGGGTTGCCTAACCCCTAACCCTATCCCTAATCCTCCCCCTAACCCCAGTACTTACCATCGGGATGCCAGTGGTCGGGATGCCGGTGCCTGGATTCTGACTGGTGTCGGAATTCTGGTGCCAGCATTCTAAGCACCGACATCCCAACTGTCGCTAGTATGACCACATCCCCCTTATATATTAGGCTGCATTTTCATGAATATGGGGTACATCCCACAAAATGACTTTCCACTGTAAGTAAAGTAAGTATGCTAAAAAGAGTAAGTAAAGCCACTATTTTCTGTCAATTTATAGCAAAGACTTAGGCCCTCATTCAGAGCCGTACGCTCTGAGCAGAGCGCACGCTCTGAATGAGGGCCGGCCTCCATGGAAATGGAGCGTCCTTCTGGACGCTCGTATAGCTGTGGGTCACCACCCACAGGCTATACGAGCGTGCATTTTGATGGCCGCGATGGTCGAGACCATCGCGACCATCGAAATTGCGAGCCGGAGCCTGCGGTTGAGGTTTTCAACCGCAAGCTCCGGAGTGATCTTGGCTCTATCAGAGCCAAAATCACTCCCACTGACATCACTAGTGATGTCAGTGGGCCGGCTTCTGACGGGAGGCGTTCCCGTGGGAACGCCCCCGTCAGGGAGGCACACCCCCGGCACGCCTACCAAAGGGGGCGTGCTGTCAATCAACATCGACAGCACGCCCCCTTTGATCAGACACAAAGAGCGAAGGACTTTCCTTCGCTCGTCGCGTCTGGCGCATGCGCACGACAGAGCTCCCTCTGTCGTGCGCATGCTCAGTCCAGAACATCGACCCACTTGCGAGCGGACAGCCGCTCGCGAGTGGGTCTGAATCAGGCCCTTAGTTTTACTGAGCTAAATATTGTATGAAACAACTGTTTATATATATATATATATATATATATATATGTCTACCATGTACCCTTTTCCTCTCTTGTGCAGCATGTTGCTATGATAGAGGGGCAGCAGTTCTCTAAGTAGGCAGACAGAGTTAGAAGGACCGCGTCCTTGGATGCAGCTGCTGTGCTAAAAAGTGGAAATGCCACAGGAGGCGTCTTGTGTAAATAGACGCCTTTTACCGGTTCTTGGTCCACTGCTTCTGAGGACACAGCTTCGGATCACTCTTGGTGAACCTGAGTAACCTTCATGTTATTAAGTATGGCTGGTGTTTTCACGCAGCTGAAGCCACTGAAGCTACTTACTAGGATGCAGCCACTGGCTTCAGTGCACCCAGAAAATGAGTTTGACACCCCCCCTGTTTTTTCGCGATCGATCTGCACTCGTGCAGTACAGAAATGCGCAGATCTTCAAACATCGGAGTTGTACACGAACCATCGGGTTTGCGTACAAATCTGAATCAGCCCCTATGTGTGTCAATACCGCAGTAATGATGTGTACACACGGTATGATAAAAATGCATGATATGAATGATAACGATATCATTCATATCGTTATCGTTAATTTTTTGGTGCCTACCAACCCTCAAGCAACCAGCGATGCGCGGACACGTATGGACGATAACGATATCGACCATCGCCCATGCATGCAGGTCAACCTGGTCGATACCGACCAGGTTACATAGGACCCGCCATGGTTGATCGCAGGTCGCTGGCCTGTCGTTGGTGGATTAGTGGTGTGCTGGATGATCGATATTGATCATCCAGCACACCGGGAAGGTGCAGGGAGATCAGTCAGCTATATCGTTATCGCTGACTGATCATACCATGTGTACGCACCTTTACTGTGACAATACAAACTTCTAGGGTCCTTTTAATCAATATAGAAATCCATCTGATTAATTATTAGTCTGTATCCACTTGCAAGGAGTGCACAGGGTCCATAGGCACATAGGGCCTGATTCAGAGCCACTTGTAAGCGGCCGCTCGTTCGTTTCGAGCGATGTTTGCACAACTGCGCATGCGTACGGATCGTAATACGCATGCGCGAACCAGTCAGTGCGGCCAAAAATTGTTTGTTCGCTAAATAGCGAATGCCTGCTATTTTGAGTGACAGGAGGAGGCGTATGTGGGTGGTAACAGGGGAAGGTGCTTGAAAACGGGGAGTGGAGATCCGAACGCAGGCATGCTTAAAGGTCAAAGCGGGCGTTTTATGGGTGTGCATAATTAATACAGCAGCGTCATTGATCACGTCACTGGGTTATTTTATAGTCAGAACTGCTCGCAAGATTGCGGTAGGAAAAACCAACCACAAGAATAGCGAGCAGTTCATACGCTGGTCGATGTACTCGATTAATCTAATAAATAGCGGACATGACGTAGGATGCGAGCGGCCAGGGGGCGTAGTTTTCCAAAAAACGACCGCATGTTTTGTACGCTCATTCAGACCTAGAGGCGTGAACAGACCGCAAAGAGCGAATGGTTAATTTGAATAGCTACCCCTTTTTTCTGAACGAGCGAGCACAAATAGCGTCCGGCTCATAGTGCTCAATTTATAGAGCAAGTGCACTGTCAGATTATAGTTTCACTGATCCTAGATTCTTATGGCAGTTATTAAAAGCAAGATAATCCCTATGAACAGTGCTTATTGTGGACTAGTATCAGGGCCGGCCCTAGGCCTTGCTGCGCACAGCGCCGGACTGTGTTGCCGCCCCTTCCCTCCTCCGCTCTCTCCCCCTAAGGGTTTATCAGCAAAATAGCACCAGGTGGGAGGGAGGGCTTTTCCTGCGCCTGCCGGATCCTATGGCGCTCCGGGCGACAGACCGGCTTGCCCGTGCCTGGAGCTGCTACTGACTAGTATCCCCCAGGCTACTGTATGTGGATAGTAATCACAGATGTAGTAGGCTGAGACAATAGTATCCAGTCAAAGCTGTGTGGTCTGACACAATGTATCAGGTATCTGCATCTATTAGACTACATTTGTAAATAGAATCATATGTGCGCTAGTAGAGTAATGCAGGGTACAGACTACAAGGTATATTTATTCAAACGAACAACGAACAATATATCGGTAATGGTTCAGCAGTGTGTACACCCAATACATCTGTGAACAAAGTCATTCACAGATATATAAGGTCGGTCCTGCAGCACAGCCAATGCCGATATATCATGTAGATATATCGGTGCAGCTGCATGTGTATACCTGCAACCCACCACCCATCCGTACACTGGCTGCAGAGACCGCTGACACTGACATCACAACTGGTCGGGCATTTACATTTCTGGACAGACATATTGAACGTCCAATTGGTTTTTATAGCTTGGTGTTTATAGCTAACCAAGTTGGCTGCTTGGTTGGCGTGACGGCTGATTGTCCGCATTGTTGGGTAAGTATGTATCCAGACTAAGCAGCAATATGGTCTTCCAGCCATAATGGTGATATCCTAAATTTAGGACACTACTATACCGCAAAATTTCCTATGCAGTTGTTTCCTATTACAATTAAAAGTGTTTGTTTTTTCTTGCACTATATGATTTCCTAAATTTACTATTTGATAGTTACTATTTGTATTTTTTTACATACAGTTTTTAAATAGTTTATAAATAATTTTTGTTTCTAGAATATACTTATACCAGAATTTATTAACTGGCTAAGCATTAAAAGGCAAAGCTTGACCTGCTCAGAGTCCAGCTATACTAGCATTTAGTCACTGAAAGGCGCTCATTCGCAACATACAGTACTTTCTATAATGCTTTCCCCTTCATTTCCTATAGTTCTAAGCTCAGTAATCAACCCTGAGGCCAAACTAGCAGTGGCTATGTGCTTGTATTATCTCTCGTATGCCTCGTTCCATGACATATTGTAGGCAGTATAGTTAAGCATTATAAATTCCAAAGAAATAAACGTAATTTAAATATACAGAAAGAAAAACAATTTTTGGAACGATCCTAATAAGTTTGTGTGAGTTAGACCATTTTGTATTAATAAATGTAGCTCTGTTCACATAATTCATATTTATTGTAATACATACAAATACTATTAGAGCTAATTACAAAAAAGTATATTTACATTAATTAGATACTTTGAATAAATACATTGAATCTACAATGTTTCATTTGAAATGGTAAAACAAACAGGTATCAATATTTAACGTACAGTATTTGGACACTGACAGGTATAAGAGCAGCATCCTACTATATCTTATTAATCTATGCACTTTATGGAAATCTTACCGCATACTCAGCAGTAAGCTTTTCTGGGTGTTACCCTTTTCTAATGCTGGCCAAACGTTTTCAGATAAAATGTCTATCACACCATCAGACATTTTATCTGACAGCCTGAAACCAGCAGATACTGTGGACATACACACATGATATCTGCTTTATTGCCCTGGGGAGGGAACATTTCCCCGTTCCTCCCCTGTGAAGAGCCAGAGAATGTTTTGGGTGGTCGGCCGAGTCAGTACATGCGGCCGACCAATGATCGGATCATTCGCAGTGACATGCGGTGAGGTCAATGGCTGGGGAAGCACACATGGAGATGGATCTGAGTGCTGGTAGTCCCTACTCACTGTAACTCTCCCCTCACTACATTAAGCATCAGTGTTCATTGATTCTCTTACCTGCATCACTGTGTCCTCTCTTGCTACTGCTGACTGAGCTCCGATCTCTAAAAACTGCAGTGCACTTCCTGGTCACATGACACATCCAAGGTGACCATCAGTGCCCAAGGCATGTCCCCCATACACAGAGGCATGCCTCTATTAGCTCTCTTTCTGTGCAACTTACTGCCCGTGGTATGGCCCCGCTCCCAGCTCTGCAAGCAGTGCCTGACTATACAGAAGTGAGGCTGAGCTGTTGCTGCCTCATCTCTGGTCTCCCTGCAGTCCCAGGGAGCTCCACAAAGCTGGTGAGTGTTAACTATAAAAATGATTACAATAAAGAAGATGTTCATAAGTTATAAATATCTTCTTTGTATTATTCTAATCATTTTTATATCAACTCTCAGGAGTATGACAGGGGAGGCTCTACCCTGACTGCATGTCCCTGATCATCCAGGCATGTTCGAAGATTTTTCATACTTGACCAGCCGATCATCACTGATTAGTCACAGCCATACACATGTAATTGTTGGCCTAATTCACCGATAACACAGGTCTGCGAAATTTAAGATATTGAAAGCTTTTTTAATAATCCTTTTATATTCTTAATATACTCCTGTGTACATCAAGAAATAGTATATAAAAAAAAATTACCACATCACATTTACCTATAACGGGGTTACATACATTTTTAAGAAAAAAAACAAGAAGTTTAATTGTTTTTGACATATTTATTGTGAAATACAAAGAAGTGTAGATGATATCACTGTGTTTTTGTCATTAATTACATAATAAAATAACAATAAAATCAAACATTAATAGAAACAAAACCATAATTATTGAAAAAATCATTAATTTTTTTTGTCTCTAAACTTCGTTTTGTGGCTTTTCGCTTATAAGCTTTTTCCGTGTCGTCTCTGTGTATCATCCAGCAGTAGTCAGCCATCATGCTGACGTCCCAACAACCCTGGTATCTTCTTTCTACATATTTAGCGTCTTGGTGGAACCGTTCACCCTGTTGTTCCCTGTAGTCTCTGAGATTATTCGGAAAATGCTCAATATGGGAATTCAATAAATGTACCTTTAAACTCATATTGCAGCCAAGGATTCTGTAACTATTAAGCATTTCCCTGACAATTTTTTTGTAGTTTAGATCCTTGCCTACAAATTTTGAAATTACTTGTACTGTACGAGTGGTGTGTACTTTATATGTACTGTGTGTGTGTGTGGTGGTAGGCAGGGGTTAAAATGAGCCGGCACAGGGCAAAACTGTGTTGCAACTGTTGTATTTGGTTCCACCTTCGCCAGCTCACCTTGTAGTTGTAGTTGTTGTATGTGTGCAATGTTCCTTTAGACAGTATGGGGTTTAGGTCCTTTGTAAATTTCAGCTCCAGGACCATGTGGACCTTAATCTGGCACTGGGCGGGGGGAAGTTTTATGATGAGAACTGAATTGCAACGTTCTATACTACCGACTGAATTCATTTAAGACAATGGCCCTCATTCAGACCCACTCGCGAGCGGCTGTCCGCTCGCAAGTGGGTCGATGGTCCCCACTGCGCATGCGCACAACGGAGGGAGCTCCGTCGTGCGCATGCGCGAGACCCGACGAGCTAAGGACTTTCCTTCGCTCGTAGTGTCTCATCAAAGGGGGCGTGCTGTCGATGGTGACTGACAGCACGCCCCCTTTGGTGGGCGTGCTGGGGGCGTGCCTGCCAGACGTAGGCGTTCCCAAGGGAACGCCTACCGTCTGAAGCCGGCCCCACTAACATCACTAGTGATGTCAGTGGGAGTGATTTTGGCTCTGATAGAGCCAAAATCACTCCTGGCCTTGCGGTTGAAAAACCCAACCGCAGGCTTTTGCTCGCAGTTTCGATGGTCACGATGGTGGTGACCCACAGCTATACGAGCGTCCAGGAGGACGCTCCATATTAATGGAGGTGAGCCCTGATTCAGAGCGAGCGCTCTGGTCAAGGCGTCCGGCTCTGAATCAGGGCCAATGTTTTATAATAAATGTAGGCAGAGTACATTTATTACTTTAAAGAATATGAAAAAAATGACATTCATAAATACACGTTTTGCAGAAAAACGTGATGTGATATGCAAAATCGGGAGTCATTTCCATGTTCAGAAGCCAAAAATCTATAAGTATCACATACATTTGTTAAAAAAGCTTTTTCATCACATACCTGTGTTATCAGAGGACCGGGCCAATAATTGCATAATGTACAGATGTGTCCTGCTACATCTTTGCCAGTCGCGCTACAATCGTGCACACGCATCTCGCCATGCAATTACTGTACCTGCAGCATCATACGCTACACTATGGTGCTCACTGCGATCGCGCCATGCATTCCTATGGTGGCGTGGGTGTGAACGCAGTGCGCATATCTGCTTGCGGGCACACACCTCGTACCATGCGTGGTGCAGTTTGCTGTGTATGCTGCAAAGATGTAGCAGAACACATCTGTATGCCCGACTTTAGGCATATTTTGAATCGCAGATTATTTACTGCCCCTTCTCTCTCAAGATACATATACCAGGTATTGTAAACATATCTAAAACTTTTTTTATACGCTATTTTTAGGAAGAATTTAAACTTTATAAATATCACCCTCACTTTCTGTATTGTATGTAGTTTAATAGTTGTTTACCCTTTTTTTTAAAGACTACAGTTTAAACCATACTAGCCTACTTTTGAAAAAGCATTTCAGGGAGATTGTGAAAACAACACCTATTAGCGCCCGTCAAAGTGGACGTGTACTACTACATCTGAGAGGCGTGTCATAAAATTGACTTACATGCAAATGTAAACGAGCCCAAAAGCAGATCTATTCGGTGATGAAAACACACTAATACTTTCCAGAAAGTGCATATAGCCATAGGGATCACTGTGCCTTATAACTAATGCAGGGATATGATACTAATGATTCCATTTGAATGTATATATCTCTGTTTATTTTTTAATATAAGAGCTTCATAATGGGAGTAAAGTGCCATTAGGGAGATTGCTAGACAACAGGGAGACAGGGAGATTGCTTTGCTACTGTTTCAGGGAGTCTCCCTCACAATGAGGGAGAGTTGGCAAGTATGGTTTACTTTAAACACAATTAATGTTATATCTTGCCAACAACCATCTTCACTTTAGCTGGCAGGTATAGCTTGAATGTAACTGCTTATATAAGCTCCATGACATACAAGCACCTTTTGATTTGTTTTAGTTTTTCTACACCAGCAGTTCCTGTTTCTAAGCTCAAAAAATACCAGCAAACGTTATATGCTAGTGATACGTATGCTAGTCTTTGTAGTGCATTCATGTATGTACATTCTTTATTATTTTTCCTTTTGCTGCTGTTTGAACAAATCAAAAGCGCAGGTTGTAGTGACTGGTATTGCTGATTCACAGCATTGGGCTTGGTGTTCTAATATAACCAGGATGCTCTATGCAAGGAGGTTCTATGACATACTTGCCAACTGTCCTTGATAATCAGGGAGACTCCCTGAAATAGTAACAATCTCCCTAACCCCCTGAGAGTCTAGGGGGTAAATTTACTAAGAATCAAGCTAGGTCGAGATGACCATCTCGGGTGATTTATTAATTTTTTTCCTGCTTGCAAATTTACTAAAGGCAAAAGTCAGGTGAGTTACAGAGAGATTTCTCTCATCTCACTCGTAAAACTCGGGTGAGAAAGCAAAAAAAATCCATACTCACCTCTCCTATGCGTAGTTCACGTCCTCTTCTCCAAGTAGGCATCCATGGGGTTAAAACAAAAAAAGGGGTGTTACCGAATCCAAGCCGGACTGAGCAAAACTATGTGTTTCCACATAGCTTTACTCCGCGCGAATGACCGGGGCACACGTGTGCCCCGTCATTGAAGGAGCCGCTAGCTAATCAGCGGGCATCTCCGTTGGAGCAGCTCGCTGATTGGCTGTGTGCGTTCAGCGTGTCTCCCCATAGACTTCAATGGGGAGAAATCTCTATTAAAGTGTATGTGGGAACCGCGACATTGTATTTACTGCTGTAACCACAAGATTAATTGAGGTTAATCTTGTGGCAAACTCGTTTAGCCTCAAATCGCCTGTTGGTAAATTTGGAATAAAAAAGTGATTAAATCACCCGAGTTTTGGCGAGTTCCATCGAGGTGAATCAGTTTGCAAACGGTACAATCTCGAATCTTAGTAAATTTACCCCTAGCAATCTCCCTGATTACACCTTTCCCATATTATGTAGCTGTTATGTACTTGGAAAAAACCAAAAACAAATCAGAGATATATAAATTCAAATGGTATAATCAGTGCCATTTCCCTGCATTTGTTTTAAGGCACAATGATCCCTATGGCTACATGCATTTTCATGTACGCTTCTCTCGCCCACTTACATTGAACCCCTTGTAAAACACAAGCAAGCACTGAAAATATCAGTGTGTTTTCATAAACAGATCTTAGTAACTGCTTTGGGGCTCGATTACATTTGGATGTAAGTAAATTTTATGGTCAATTATGATGTAGCAGTACACGTCTACTTTAACGCTGCGCTCATAGGTGTTGCTTTTGCAATCTGCCTGAAATGCTTTTTCAAAAGTAGGCAAGTACGTTCTATGATCTCCCTTGGTCCTTATGTGTTTCTGCTAGGATCAGTCCTATCGTTTAAAATCATACATGCCTACTCCCCCGAAACCTGCGGGAGGCTCACGATTTTTCAGGTACCCACCGCACCCCCGGAGGAGTATGCACTGCTCCCGCATTCCGCCCACTTCCTCGTGAAGTGGGCAGAATGAGGAGACTCTTATCAGTGGGAGGGGCTTAATGATGCAATTATACGATAATCACGTTATTTGGCTCCGCCTCCTATCTAAATGTCCACGACTTGCAGCACTTTGTCTTGAGGGGACGGGGCCTATTGGGGAGATCGTCCAGCCCCGTCCCCATCACTGCCCAACTGCATCTAGTGAAGAAGCCTTCTCTCGGAAAGCTCCATTTAAATGTTGGCAAGTATACTGATAAGTTGAGTGGCGTCTAACTAAAATGGCCATAGTGTATACTGCTCACAACGTGATGGATCTCAGAGCCATTAGATTGTCTCTTTCCCGCCTCCAAACAACCATTCAGTGCCAGTGCTATGCAGAGCAACGTTAAAGCTTATATACCTTCCAAATTTACCACTCACAAGACAAAGCCTAAATTGGGACAATTGAGGGATTTGCTAGTGTTTGTGTTCCTGTGGTTGAGAGATTAGATTGTAAGCAAAGAGCTAAATGTGAATAAACCTTCCATACAAGGCACTACATAATATGTTAGTGCTGTATGTATAAGGGGCCCATTTATTAATAATCACATACTCAATGTGATCTGGGCGAGATATTAGCGCCCATGATAGCATTGCAGTCATCGTTAATGGTGCTCAAACATATTAAATAGCACACACTGCAATGTGTATGGAGTAAAGTGACTGCATGAGCGGTCTCTTCACTCCTCTATTGGGACTCCAGCTCATACGCCGTCTACAGTCCACGCATGTGCGTCGTTCATTGCCAGGGAGGGTTCCTCTGGTAAATTGTGCAAAATATAGCCCATAAGCTGGCGTAAGATGTGGGGGCCAAACTCGCTTGGTAAATCTGACAGCTTCGTAGCCCCAATAGAAACGTGGGATTTGCGGCAGCTGTCGGAAGTGGAGGGACTGCAGCAGATATCAGAGATACAGTATATGCTGCCATTCCTCCATAGTGCATCTGGGGATACTTAATATTTGCGGGTATCCCCCGAAAACAGATGTATTTACATTTGGGGGATACTTATTTGCGTGTACACCCTGAAAACGGTATCCCGCAAATAATAATTTATATATAGGCCCCTATGAAAGAAAACATAGCTGTCATCTAAGGTAAAATATAAATAGATGTTAGGATAACCTCTTATTAGCAATTTGTTTTATAGAAAGCTACCAGCACATAAACATATTTAGGTAAGGTAACAGCTTCATTCCAGGGTAAAATGAAAAGGATTAGAAAGCCTATTTTCTATGATTTTCATGCCACATTGATTTCCTGTGCCAAATAATACCTTGTACGGTCTTTGTATCAGGATTAAATGTGCCTGCAAGATTTTACGTAATACTGTAGACTTGATCCTGAGCAGTACATGAAAATAAATATGACTTTCCTGTCTACTAATTAAATCTAACTATTGGAACTACAGCTCAAGCATCTCCTTTGGGAAATACATTCTGAGCATGATATACCATTGTAGTAAATTAACAGAATTTGGAAACTACTTTTTTTTTATGTTATTTTATTGTCATGGCGATTGCAGAACAGAGATCACCAGGGAAACACCTGCAATCGCCTGTGGAGCTGTCTCTGCCTAATCAAGTGTATTTCTAGTATATTACAAGCAAAAACAGATGTGAACAAGCCACAACCTATGTATCCAAGATACCCTACAGTATTTTAAACAATGTGAAGCGACATATACTTCAACTTGTGCAGCATCTACTTATATTTTTCAGATGATAAGATTTGATTTCTTTATTAAATAACGGTGGATTTTTCTCTCAGGCTCCAATATTTAGAAGACTGTGTACATAATAACACTTTTACCTCTGCTTACCTCCCTTCAGAGGCTTATGTGTAGGTAATGCTATCTCTTTAGTCGTACTTACCTATTCCTGATATCCAGTACTGTCAGGGCTGAGCTAACCATACTATACAGTAACAATGGAAAGCTCAAAAAAGGTAATGGAACTCTAGACTGTGCAGACATGGCGTACTGCACCAACTCCGCATGATGATATCTCTGGACATAGTCCTAGTACAAATTATTTATAACATTACACCCAACTATCCTGATTTTGGTAGGACAGACCCAATTTGAGGTTACTCTACCACCATCACATGATCACATGTTTTAATACCAAATCCTTTCTGAGGGGTGGTGGATTTGATGTTGACACGTCCATTAGGTCATGTTCCCTAATTTCCTTGTGTGCCACAGCCAGTGTTACTGGGTATTCTTATAATCCATAAATTAGTGCCAAATTAAGGACCACATTGGCCTGGAGTTTAAAAATTATGAAGGGCCTATTGCATACTTGCCAACTTTCCCTCATTATCAGGGAGACTCCCTGAAATAGTAGCAATCTCACTGTCTCTCTGAAGAGGCTAGCAATCTCCCTGATTGCACCTTACTCCCATTATGAAGCTGTTATATTTAAAAAAAAAAAAACATATATATACAATCAAATGAGAGCATTATTACAATTTCCCTGCATTGGTTATAAGGCACAATGATCCCTATGGCTACATGCATTTTCTGGAAAGTATCAGTGTGTTTTCATCAACAAATAGATCTTAGTGACTGTTGGGCTTGTTTACAATTGGATGTAAGTCAATTTTATGACACGCCTCTCAGATGTATGCGCCCACTGTACCGCCGTGCTCGTAGGTGTTGTTATCACAATCTCCCTGAAATGCTTTTTCAAAAGTAGGTAAGTATGGCCTATTGCGAGTTACGCCACACCACCAGATGGGTGTGTGGCCAGTGTTATGGTGTGAGTGGCTAGTGCCTAAAAAACAATACCTTTCTATCTCCATTTCCCTCTTTCACTTCCCTTATATTATACACCCATCAGCCATAAAATTAAAACACCTGCCTAATATTGTGTAGGTCCCGCTCGTGCCACCAAAAAAAACAGCTCTGACCCATCGAAGGCATAAAGGTATCCTGTGCTATCAAGATGTTTGCAGAAGATCCTTTAAATCATGTAAGTTGCAAGGTAGTGCTTTGGTTTTCCAGCACATCCCACAGATGCTTGATCAGATTGAGATCTGGGGAATTTGGAGACCAAGTCAAAATCTTCAACTCTTTGTCCTGTTCTCAAACCATTCCTGACCAATTTTTGAAGTGTGGCAGGACTCATTATCCTGCTGAAAGAGGCCACTGCCATCAGGGAATACCTTTGCCATGAAGTGGTGTACTTGTTTTGTAACAATGTTAAGGTAGGTGGTATGTGTCATAGTAACAGCCACTTAAATGGCAGGACCCAAGATTTCCCAGAGCATCACAATGCCTTCACTGGCTTGCCTTCTTCCCATAGTGCATCATTGTGCCATCTCTTCCCCAGGTGAACGATGCACACACACCCTGTTGTCTACATAAAATGTTTAAAAAAACGTGATTCATCAGACCAGGCTATCGTCTTCAATTGCACCATGGTCCAGTTCTGATGCTCATATGCCCATTGTAGACACGTTTTAGCGGTGGAGAGTGGTCAGCATGGTGTGGTCTGTGGCTACGTAGCCCCATACCCAGAAAGCTGCAATGCAATGTGTGTTCTGACACCTTTCTAGCCAACATTAACTTTTTCAGCAATTTGTGCTACAGTAGCTTTTCTGTGAGATTGTATCAGACAGGCTAGCCTTCGCTCCCCACACGCATCAATGAGCCCATGTCACTTTTGCTGGTTCACCAATTGTTCTTTCTTGGACCACTTCTGGTAGGTACTATCCACTGCATACCGGAAACACACCACAAGACCTGTCATTTTTGTGATGTTCTGACCAAGTCATTGATTCAGAAGGGGGCGCTAATGCATGCTGTAAATCTTTGTAGAGTTGCAGTGGTGGTAAAATGCAAATGCTAATTTCAGCCTTCTCCTCGTGTACTAGCATATGACGGACTGTGCAAGCTTTTTGATTCCCACTTTCAATGCTCATGAACGGTACAAATTCACTTTTTTTAAACACTCCACCATCGGTGCACCATTGCTTCCGCCGTCAACACTTATAGCAACCTATGGCTGCTGCAGTGTCTCCTTCTGAAAATTCTCCAGCTGTGTTCACTGTCATGCCCGTGACATTCCCATACACGCCCATGAGACATTTTTTTTGTGCTCACTTCAGACAACCGTCCAGGAACACCCATGACTTTCAACCACCAGCTCAAATGGGAGCGATCCCATACACAACAGCGGTCTCTGCGTACACTTAGTGACGTGCATGCACTGTAGGGGTTTCTAGGACTTTTCACGCATGCACAGAAGTAATTAATCGCTCAACTGCGCAAATATTGACGCTGTGTCAACCTCTGAATCAGGCGCTAGATTTTGCTTCATTTCTATGAGAAAGAAATGCATATGCTCTCTTCTGGGTATTATTCCCCTCTCATCACCGATTTGAACATTCATCCCCACCCAATCAAACATATTTGCATCCCATGTCTAACACGCAAATCAGTCAGTGTTATGCTGGGTTCACATGACTAAGCGATATGTCGCCTGATCCGATGCTAGTTTCAGTCTTCCCCTGTGTACTTGTGTGCACCAAACCGTGCAAGCTCTGAGAAGCCCACTTTTAATGCTCAAGGACAGTGGAAGTTCACTGTTTGTTCCAAACACTCCACCATCAGCGCACCATCGATCCTTGCACCAGCCTACGGCTGGCACATTGCCACTTTCTGAAGTTGCTCTAAGCATAGCTTTTGTGGCTCTGCTTTTGGGAACTCAGCATTGTTCACTGACACGCCCATGACACTACCATAGCACGTCTGTAAGATGGCCTTGTTTTGTGGCCACCTCTCAGTCACCCCCCAGGAATGCTCAAGTTATTTACTCAGTGTTCCTAATGCCAGTGCCTCCATACATCGCAGCCGACTCCGCGTACACTCGGGGGAACGCATGAGCCTTAGGGGTTTTCAGGACTTTCCGCACATGCACTGTAGCAAATAATCGCTCATCTGCGCAAACATCGGCATTGCGTCCACCTCACAATCAGGCCCAAAGAGTGTAGTATATGACACACAGTTTTAAGTGATCTACAACCAGGACTTGCATTCAAATAAAAAACACACACAGAATTTGTTTTCACAGGATTTTGTACAAAACTTGGGGGTGTTGTTGGTTTTTAGAAATACAAATGATATATTGTACAACCAGACACTGAGCCACAACCAGCCAGGAAAACTTGGGACATAGTACTGGACAATTGGTAAAAGTAATAATATGGGGTGCTGGTATCTCCAAGAATTCTCAATCATGGTCTGTCAGCTGTATAATTTATCCCAGTGAGCACCTAGCAGTGATAATAAGTTTTGTTAACATAACGAGAGAATGTGTCTTTAAAGCTGCGGCTCTTAGATTATGTTATAGGATCACACTTGAATATATTATATGTACTCTTCTGACACTTGCAATACTGCTTGTGACCACTAGTTGTAAGAGTAACTGTTCTCTAGAGCCAAGATCTTCAAACCCTGCATGATTCAAGGCACTCAGAGATAACATGTTTCAGAGGCTTTCAGTTTATCATAATCATAGCAGTAAGTAATTCCAGACAACGGCCCACTGAGCAAACTGCTCATGGAGAGTGTATCACTGGGGTTGGGGAGCACTTCAGTGCAAGTCCCTAAAACTAATTTCGGATGGAAAACTGAATTGTCTGAGATATCAAAGCAATAACAAAGCCCATCAGCCTGCCACCAAGCTCCTTATTCCCTACAAATGATTCTAGTGTGAAGGAAAATGGACTAGCATGGTTCCCTAGAGCATGAAGTCTTGCTATGAGGCCTAATTGCTGAATTCCTGTGCTAGACAAGGAACAGTAATCCCATGGACAACAACAGGACACTTCTCTAACTTGATGTTAGGGATAAAAAAAAACATTGGCTTGCATAGGGACTTCTCTCTATTTACTGTACTATCATGAAACGTACACATGTATCATGTTCTTGGACATTTTATGGATATTTATAGACATTTTATATTATGTCATATCCTTCTGCTATTAAAGAAAAACAATATGGTGTTTTTTTTAATGGGTTTTGTTTCCAAATGCAAACCAGAAATACAAATGACATCAATACTACACAGATAGCATACACCCAAAAATGTGAATGACTTGATACAAAAGTAGAAGTAACTGAACGTTATGCCCAGTACAATAAACACTAAAATCCAAATTAACGGTGGGTTCCCTCACCCGCCATGCATCAAATAAAAGGTACTTGGAGTGACTGCAGGGCCACTGAGTTGTTAACGGTGCTTTTTTTAAAAGTACTTATTGTATTTCATTTGGATTTAATTGTTTTATGTTGAATTGCTGTAATGATCTACGTTTGCAGTATGACTTGCTTAAACGATAATTTTATGTATTTTATTAATATAAAGGTATGACTAATGTTTGCTTGTTTCTTTCTTTCTTTCTCTAAAATACACTTTATTGAGCCTTTTAATTTATAAAATCTTGTTTTATACTGTTTATTACACAGTCTCTCTCCCATTACAATAGCAGTGCCAGAGTGTCAAGTGAACAGCTGTTCACACAACAGATGTGATTAAGTAACTGAAAAGGCTCTTAACACCCTTATAGTATTAATGAATATGTTTGAAGTACTCCCATTACAGTAGTGTTGTCTGAGGCTATTTGCAAAGAGCACTGGGTGCGTTTCATGAAACTCCTTGGTCTTACACGAATACCTAAACAGTTTTCCCAGCGCACGTTAAACAATGCTTACTCTCAATTTTGGGAAATACGCCGGCAAACTAGAAGTGCGTCTAGGTTCGCAAAGTGAAAATTCGCAAAGCTGCGCTGTGACTAAGTAAAACATCAGACCAAAATCCCACATCCTACAACATTAGAATCCCCTTTTCACGTAAGATAAAGGCACAAAACATATCCCATTAAAACAATTGATGGGATGAAAATGATCATGCTCAGCAACATCATATATAATTTGTTTGACACTTCCCCATCATAGTAGGTGCACAGAAGCATCTACTCTGTACTTAGTAAGGTAAAACCTTCACTTTATCCAAATCTACCGCCCAACCTATACAAATGTTTGCTCCTTTGCACCTGCACAAATTGAGCAGTGGGTCCAAAGCTGAATATACATTGCATTTGTTTTGCATTTGGTAAATGACAATCTAACCAGGTAACGGCTGTTCACATAATGGGAGAAGTATTAGCAGGAATCATGAACACACTTACAATCTAAATCTCAGGGGGTCATTCAGACCCACTCGCGAGCGCAGGACGCTCGCAAGCGGGTCGATGTTGCCCCACTGCGCATGCGCACGACGGAGGGAGCTCCGTCATGCGCATGCGCGAGACCCGGATAGCGACGGGCTCTCCGTCGCTCCGGGTCTCGCACCAAAGGGGGCGTACTGTCGAAGTTGATTGACAGCACGCCCCCTTTGGTGGGCGTGCCGGGAACGCCTACCGTCTGAAGCCGGCCCCACTGACATCACTAGTGATGTCAGTGGGAATGATTTTGGCTCTGATAGAGCCAAAATCACTCCAGGACTTGCGGCAGCGAGACCCTACCGCAGGGTCTCTGTTGCAAGCCCGATGGTCATGATGGTCTTGACCATCGCGACCATCATCATGGACGCTCGCATAAGCTGTGGGTGGTCACCTGATTCAGAGCGAGTCCTGATTCAGAGCGAGCGCTCTGGTCAGAGCGTTTGGCTCTGAATCAGGCCCTCAATCCAGAAATACTGATGTCTGATGCAGAACATTGTAAATGCTACACTGCTCTCCAGGGGAAAATGCATTCCATTTTAGAATAAAGCAAAAAAAAATAATAATCGTCAGACAAAGCCAGGAACCTTTAAGATCATTTCTCTGGGCTTTATTTATCAAGTATCGGTTTTCATTTTTCTCAGCAAATTACAGAGAAGTGATTTAAATAAAGGCAAGACTGTTGAAAAACCTATATTTAATAATACTACCACATAGCACATAGGATAAAATGACAGAGAGGCCCCTTGTCTATGTTTTATGCCTGTGCACCTCACATTACATAAAGTGTGCATTTCAATTCAGAGGAAAAATACACTTTTTTTTCACATGTCCTCTGACCATCAGCTTTTACCTTGCATGTCCCTCTACCCACCAGCTTTACCCTTACATGCCCTCATGCCCACAATATTTTCTCTCACAGGTCCCCCTGCATGACAGCTTTCCTCACATGCCATCTGCCTGCCAACTTTTCCCTTACATGACTCTGCTGCCAACCAACTTTTTCCTAACCTGTCCCTCTTCCCATCAGTTTTTCTCACATACCATTCTGCCTTAACAGCTTTCCTCCCATGCCCCTCTGTCCGCCAGGTTATTCCTTACATGCTACCCCCTGCCCACTATCATTTTTCTCACATGCCACAATCTCCCACTAGATTTTTACCCAAATGACCTCCACCGCCAACCAACCTTTCCCTTAAATGTCCCTATTCCCACAAAATGTTCCCTCTCATGCTCCTCTGCCCACCAGTTTTTCTCAAATATGCCCCTCTGCCCACCAACTTTTTCAACTTCCCCTCTGCTCACTACCTCTTCCTTTACATGCCTCTCATTTCCCACTATCATTTATATTACATGTCTCCATCTGCCCACTAGATTATTATCCTAAATGACCCCTACTGCCCACCAGTTTTCTCATACATGACCCTCAGCCTGCCAAATTTTTCTTTACATGCCCCCTGTTTAAATCAAATCAATTTATTGTCACATCCACATAAAATGTGTCAGCGAAAATGTAATGCAAGATACTCACAATCAATAAATTACATAAAGCAATTGAAAAAATTTAATCTAACTATTGCAGCAGGGAAGAAACTATCCCGCATCCTGCTAGTGCGACACCTGAGACATCTAAAACGCTTACCAGAAAGCAAAAGAGAGAACAGAGAATGACATGGGTGGCTATGATCGGCGACAATCTTATTTGCTTACGAAGCACACCTTTTAATATAAATGTCTTCTAGCCTAGGTAGACTGACCAATAATTCTTTCAGCTGCCCTAATCACCCTAGACAATGATCTATGATCCAAACATGTGGAATTCCCATACCAAACAGTGATAGAATAAATCAGAAGGCTCTCAGTTATACCACAATAGACATTCACCAATAATGGCCTAGATAGACAACTTGCTTTTAGTTTCCTAAGAAAATACAAGCATTGCTGAGCCTTTCCCACCACTGAAGAGATATGCGACGACCATGACAAGTCCTCCGAAAAATTAATACCAAGGAACTTAAAACTAACAACCCTCTCCACTTCAACACCATTCAAAAATAAGGGACGGGGCTCACTTTTCCCGAACCTCCTAAAATCTACCACCACCTCTTTAGTTTTCTTACTGTTTAACAGCAACTTATTGTCCTCTCCCCACCTCACAAGTTGATCTGCCTCCGCTCTATAACTACCCTCATCCTCATTAGTGATCAAACCCACAATCGTGGTATCCTCAGAAAATTTCACGATGAGATTTGATTCAGAACTAGAGACACAATCTGATGTATACAAGGAGTATAGGAAGGGACTAAAAACGCAACCTTGAGGTACTCCTGTATTCATAACAATTGAAGACGAAAGCAGATCTCCCAACCTAACCGACTGCGAATGGTCAGTCAGGAAATCCAACAACCAATTACAGATAGGCACATCAAAACCAATTGCTTGGAGTTTAGCAATATGTAAAGACGGTACTACAGTGTTGAAAGCAGAACTGTAGTCTACAAACAACAATCTAGCGTAAGAATCCTTGTTCTCTAGATGACACAATACCTTGTGAAGAACCATAAGAGCAGCATCTTCAGTAGATCTATTAGATCTATATGCGAATTGATAACTATCTAAGACATCTGGGATGCCACCCTTAAGGCGTGCTAAAACCAATCGCTCAAAACACTTCATGATTAATGAAGTAAGAGCAAGAGGACGAAAATCGTTTAGGCCAGAAATGGACGTGGTTTTAGGGACTGGGATAATTGTAGTAGTTTTAAAACAAACCGGAACAATACATTGGGTAAGTGATAGATTAAAAATAATTGTGAGGATTCCTGATAATTGATCAGCACACTCACGCAAAACCTTGCCTGGAATACAGTCAGGACCGGCAGCCTTCCTTGAACTGGTTTTCTGCAGGCAAGACCTGACGTCAGCCTCGGCCAGGTTCCAGGAATCAACTGATGCGAGATCACGAGTTTACCAACTTATCATGTGACTGCAGAAGACACATTACGCTGACAGGCCCCTGCTGCTCTGTCCTATCATACCACTTATCCACCTAAGTCCCGGGTGTGACCCGAGCTTTGGAATAGTTTCAAAACAGGACAGACCCCTTTTCCACTGCAGCGCTGATCTGGGTTATTCCCTGATCGGTGCCGTTAACACTACACACGGGTGCAGTGGATCTCTTCTCCAGGTGCTTGGAGATGACATAATCTCCAAGCGCAGAGAGACCCAGAAGTCCCCATGCTATAAATGGGACCCGGATCGGACGACCCTGGTTCCCCATTTACACTGCAGGGTTACACAGGTCGCTCCGTGTTAAACCCTGCAAGCTACCAGGGTTGGATTGTCGTGTCACTCGACCTGGGAAGCCAACCCTTGCCCTTTTTACACCTAGCAGCAACCCAGGTTAACCCTGCAATAACCTGGGTTTTAGCTGTGGTGTAAAAGGGGTATCAGTGAGTGTAGTCGCCAGCCTCAATTAGCTGAGCTGTATGTGGTGCTGAGCTGATCAATTAACTCTTGTTGGCATAACCTGATCAATTAACAATACAGGCAAGATGTTCCTGCCTGGGATGATGGGTGGGAGCGACACACTAGGTCCCAGTGCTCTAGGCAGCTGCCTAATGGTAGCGAGGGGCCTGTATAAATATCAGTATCACACCACTCTGGTCCCACAAGAAGAAAATGCATACAGTGAGTGCACATATCATGTAAGAAATTCATGAACAATCTTAGGGCCTGATTCAGAGCCACTCGTAAGTGGCAGCTCGTTCGCTCCGAGCGATGTTTGCCCAACTGCGCATGCGTACGGATCGTTATACGCATGCGCGAACCAGTCAGTGCGGCCGAAATTCATGTGCTCGCAAAATAGCGAATGCCTGCTAATTTGAGTGACAGGTTGAGGCGTATGTGGATGGTAACAGGGGAAGGTGCTTGAAAACGGGGAGTGGAGATCCGATCGCAGGCATGCTTAAAGGTCAAAACGGGCGTTTTATGGGTGTGCATATTTAAAACAGCAGCGTCATTGACCACGTCACTGGGTTATTTTATAGCCAGAACTGCTCGCAAAATTGTGGTAGCAAAAACCAACCACAAGAATAGCGAGCAGCTCATACCCTGTTCGATGTACTCGATTAATCTAATAAATAGCGGACATGACGTAGGATGCGAGCAGACAGGGGGCGTAGTTTCCCAAAAAACGACCGCAAGTTTTGTTCGGTGGTTCAGACATAGAGGCGTGAACAGACCGCAAACAGCGAACGGTTCATTTGAATAGCCACCCCTATTTTCTGGACGAGCGAGCGCAAATAGCGACCGGCTCTGAATCAGGCCCTTAGAACCAAATTTAATGTATATCACAGCCACTGTGTCTGCCGATGCCCATGGATTGGATAAATGCAGTGGAATATAAGGAATAAAAGATTTATGAGTAATATTAAAGTGGATAGATAAGATTACAGTTTCTGTTTAACTTGCTCTGGAAGGAAACAAGTCTTTGTGGTGCCAGGATCAGATCCTAATTAGCATTTCATATTTGTGCAACAATTATAATTATGATATCAGGCAGGTAAAAGTGGTCAAATATATGCTGTTTGCTAACAAGGTGTTACCTCCTAAGATACAATTGTATTGAATGTAAGCAGCAAGGCTAGTGGCCTCACATTATTTCTGCTAGAAAACAAATCCGCTGCTTGGATTTCATTGCAGAAACTCTGAAAGCTATTGATATGTTACTCTGCATGGAGTAAAGGTTGTGTTAGGCAAGGTGGCTCATTTTCTCAAGAAAGTAGCACGTTGTGTTGGCTGCTGCACCAGAGTATCATTTAATTTGTAATCATTGTTTCTGTCTGTCATGCTCTGAGCTTATTACGTTAGCCTAGCCTGTAACAGAGATATATTTAGATGACTCCTCTTCCAATACTGTGAATAGAACATGATCTCCTAGCCCAAATTCTTGCAGAGTGAATTGCCATGGCGTTTATTAGCAGTTACTTAATCAGAAGCTGTCACTGTTGCAAGGTGCAAAGGAGACTGAGAATCTAGTAAGACTGAGTAAAACACAAAATCTGTAATAAATAACAAAATTGTTTTGTGTTTTGATTTTTTATATGAGAGTCTAGAACTAAAAATAATAAATATCAGCTTTGTATACTAGTCTAATCACTTATTATGCCAATGTCTGCTGCATCGGTATAATGTTCATCACTGCCTGTCGTGCTCTTGTATGTCCAGGCTGCCCAACACACATGAAGGCTCATCTGTCCTTGTCTGATGCTCTTAGTCAGACCTACCTTATATATAACCAGAAATACTGCTGCATCTGCATAAACCAGTGATTTACAGTATGGAAATAAAATCTTTCCTGTCTAATGCAGACTAATATTGGAGGGTGCTCTTCCGAGTCATTGTAGTAATAGGAAACCATGTCCTGAGGAAGCAGTATGAATATTACCTCTTTTACATAAGTATCGCAGATGGGAAGAGTTTCAGTATTCAAAGAACAGAAATCGGGCTTCCATGGGAAAACTAAATGCATGGAAGCTCAACGATTTGTTTTTATATCCCCATGTAAATGTATATACCATAATGCAGTCCTACTTGGGTGTGGATTAACAGATAGACAGTAAAAAGGTCGACAGTGTCTAGCTAGACACCAGATGGTAGACAGTCAATAGGTTGACTGGGACAAAAGGTCAACAGGGACAAAAGGTAAACACGCTAAATGTCGACATGTAAGAAGGTCGACAGGTGCAAATGGTCGCCAGGGTCAAATGGTCGACACATTATTTTTTCTCTACCCCCAATCTTCACTTTAACCCTCCCTCCTGGTGCCTAACCTTAACCGTCCCTTCTAGTGCCTAACCCTCCGGTAAGTGTCTAACCCTAACCCTCCCTCCTGGTGTCTAACCTTAACCGTCGTGTCAAGTGCCTAACCCTCCAGTAAGTGCCTAACCCTAAAAAATAAATAAATCATGTGTCGGTCATTTTTGTGTCGACCATTTGTACATGTTGGCCTTCTTACATGTAGAACTTTAGTGTGTCGACCTTTTGTCCCTGTCGACCTTTTGTTCCAGTTGACCTATTGACTGTATAACATCTGGAGTCTATCTAGACATTGTCGACCTTTTTACTGTCTATCTATAGTCCGGAACCCGTCCTACGTTCCTCTTCAGATGCTTCTAGTGATGTACTCTGCATGTCTGTATTCTTTCCATACCTTTGTTTTTTGCTAGAGATTTAGTATTCTGGCAAGTGGACCTTTGGTCTGCTGTGTTGACCTTGAGGTTTACAGGATTGCTTGAGCTCTAAATTCCATCCTTCGGAGATTTAAACTATGTTGCTGGAGTTAACTTGAAAGAAATAATTTATTGTTCAAAAGAATTATTACACTTACTGAACAATTTGTTCATATCATTTTTAGAAGTTTTTTTTAGTAATAAATCGTGCACTCGTACAAAGCGTTTCAGATGCTGTGTTAGATCTGTAGAAATATAGCAAGACGGCAGCCATATGTCCATAACTAGAAATATCACATATCAAAGAAAAAAAATAATTCTACACAATTGTTATACTGTAAGAAGGGATGTAGTCAGGAAGCCAGCGGTCGATATGCCGACTGCCGAAATCCTGACAGTAAAAGCCTGGCATGGAATTAAAGATAGGTGTCTAAATACCGAGGCCTATCATTAGCCACAGGGAAGGGGAGGATTAGGTTTAGGGTTTGGCCCCCCCAGGAGGGTTAGGTTTAGGTAGCGGGGAGGGGGGTTAGGTTTAGGCATCCCTAAGGAAGGGTTAGGGGAAGTGGAAAGGGGAGGGTTAGGGTACTTACTTATCCTAGTCGGGATCTTCATCTGCCTGCCTTCCGGCATCGGGATTTCATCCACCGGGCTTAGATGCGGTGGTATTACATACCGATTTCTGTAAGACGCTCTAGCAGTTGTGTGAAGTTTTCTTTGCCATTTGTTTTTTAATTTATTTTTATGAACTCCAAATGGCCTTAGATACATTTAAACATAATTCAACAATTTTTTAAGTCACGTTAAATTTCAGTAGTTGTCAGTCGTGTTCTGAAAGAGGTGTCAGAGTGGAAAATTAACAATTGGCTATTGAGAGTTTTGCTTAAAATTAATTGGGTATATTTCCCAAGACTAAGGCCCGTATTCAATTAGAGGCGAAAAGTTGGAAAACTTTTGCCTGTCCTCCTTTGCCTTTTTCAGAGGCGAAGACTTTCCGTGCGCGTCCCCGTTTTTCGCCCTATTTAATTCCTAATCAGGCGAAAAGAGAAAGCAGTGAATACGGAATAGGCGGAAAGTACTGTCAGAATTGGGGAAATCAGTCTGTACCCCAAAAAAATATGCACTAAAATAGGGAATCAATGTAGATGTGTACTAATAGCCCTAATAAAAGTGTTTGGGGTACTTAAGAAGTTTAAATTGCTTCTTATTAGCGTCTTTGTAAAAGTGATGAAGAATGCCATAAAGCTGTATTTTTTGGTGAAAATAAGTAGTCCAGTCAAATTTGGGGTACTTGAAAATGGGTGCTAGCATATTTTTATGTCTCTAAAGTGAACTTTTAAAAAATGTCAAAAACGTACCTGCGGCATGCGCCTGCAATCCTAAAAACACCTGATCCATCCTTGCAGATCCCCAAGAAGTCTATTTTGCTAGTTTTTATCACCCCACTTTTTTACTTTTTCGCCTCCAAAGTGAAAGTACTTTTTTGGGGTGTTCTGAGTTTTTTTTTTGTTGGATGATTTGTCTTTGGGGGGCTGTCCCGAGGGTTCTGAGTAATTTCCCCACACTTGCATCCCAAAATAACGATTTTGCACTTTTTTTCACCTGCTATACATAGGAAATACTTTTCCGCCTATTACATTGCATTGAGTTTCTGCTTAGGCGAAATCGTCCTGGAATTGAATATGGAGATACTGTACTTTTGAAAGCAGACAGAAAATCCAAATCCGTGGAAACTTATCTCCAAACGGAACTTTTCGCCTCTAATTCAGCCCTTAACCAGCAATGCGACTTGTTACATTCCTCAAGCCATGTTGAAATAGTGCTTTCATTAACATAATTAATTTGTATATGGTAACGATTAAAAGTAAACACAGTAAAGTTTGTAGATGCAGAAAAAAGTGAACTTGGTGGGTGCAGGCATAAATTGTGGGTGCAAGCATTTCTGCTATTGCCCATTAACATCTATTATTTCAGAGCATGCACAGGGAAGCTTAGATAAGCAGAGCGGGGTTCACAATGGGGGCAAACCACATCCCTTCCAAACCAAATTACTAGATGTCAAAACATCAATTATTTTAATCACATGCCGTGCTCCACCCTAGCTTTCCTTGCTAAGGACTTTGGGAAAACTTCAAATATTCTTACTATACTTGCTTGCAGTGGTGTAACTAGGGTATTTGGAGCACAGGGCAAATGTGAAATGGAGCCCCCCACGCACTATGTGCGTGCACCGCAAAAATGGGCGTGGTCACAAGGGGCGTGGTCACTGAAAAATGGGGCGTGTCAACATGACACACACCCCTTTCTTGTCACTGGGAACATTTCTTTCCATTTGCACCTTCATGCAGTGCCCCTTATACAGTCCCCCGTACGCAGTGCCCCTTCTTATATAGTACCCCCAGTGTACAATGCCCCCAGTAGTGGTCCCTCTTATACAGTACCCCCAGTAGTGCCTCTTATACAGTACCCCCAGTAGTGGTCCCCTTATGCAGCCCTCGATTAGTTCCCCTTGTACAGGCCCCCAGTAGTGATCCCCCATATGCAGTGCCCCTTACACAGTTCCCCCTGTAGTAGTCCCCCCTTATGCAGCCCGCCATTAGTTCCCCTTATACAGTGCCCCCAGTAGTGATCCCCCATATGCAGCCCCCCAGTAGTGCCCCTTATACAGTGCCCCCAGTAGATGTCCCCCTTATGCCGGGCCCCAGTAGTTATCCCCCCTATGCAGTGCCCCCTGTAGTGGTTCTCCCTTTTCAGTGCCCCCTGTAGTGGTCCTCCCTGTGCAGTGCCCCCAGTAGTAAGCCCCTTATATAGTGCCCCAGTAGGAGTCCCCCTTGATGCAGTGCCCCTAATAGTAGTCCCCCGCCCAGTAGTGGTCCTCCCCAGTAGTGGTCCCCCCCAATGCAGTGCCCCCAGTAGTAGTCCCCTCTACACAGTGCCCTTTATAGTGGCCTCAGTAGGAGTCCCCCTTAATGCAGTGCCCCCTGCAGTAGACCCCAGTAGTGGTCCCCCCAATGCAGTGCCCCAGTAGTATCCCCCCCAGTAGTAGCCCCCAGCAGTGGTCCCATCCCCCCCCCTCGAAGCAGTGCCCCCAATAGTAGTCCCCTCCTTAGTAATAGTCCCCCCCTGTAGCAGACTCCAGTAGTGGTCTCCCCCCGAAGCAGTGCCCCCAGTAGTAGTCCCCTCCTTAGCCCCCCGATAAATACACACTGAAATGAAACGATAAATAAAGTAAAAATTCTTACCTGAATCCACGCTGCCGTCCCCAAGTCAGTCCTCCCGGGCTGGCGCGCTCTGCATTATGGGAGAGACGTCATGACGTCTTTCCCATTACCCACTGCAGGAGCCGGAAGGGAGCCGGCTCTTGCAGTGGGTGCTGCGGCTGCAGCAGTCAATGAGCGTCTATCTGATGCTTATTGACTGCTGTTTAACACACACATCGCCGCCAGCGCTGGCGGTGATGTGTGTGCAGCAGCAGTAGCCAATGAGAGTCTGTCTGACCTCATTGGCTGCTGATTCACACACACATCGCTGCCGCTCGGCAGTGATGTGTGTGCAGTAGCAGCAGCAGCCAATGAGAGTCGTCTGACTCTCATTGGCTGCTGGTTAACACACACATCGCCGCCAGCGCTGGCGGTGATGTGTGTGTCAGCACAGCCTGAGCCCGCCCACCTGCCACCCTCCTCCTGGCGCTATTGGACATGTGCTCAGGGGGAGGGAAAGGACTCAGCTGTGCAGCACAGGACCGGCGCTGGGAAGCCTAGCGCCGGTCCTTTGTAAATGTGTAGTGCTGACCGCACACACTGCAGTCGGCACTACACTGGCTAACTAGGGCGAGCCGGTACCGTGGCCGGCGTTGCCCCCCCACACACACACACACACCACACGCGCTGCCGGTCCCACGGCGCCCAGGGCACATGCCCCGCCCTAGTTACGCCACTGCTTGCTTGTATAAGTATAGAGAAGTGCTTTACCAGGACCTAGATGCATAATCAACAAAATATACTTACCATACTTTCTGACGGGGAATAGCATAAAAAGTTTACTGATGTAAGCTCCCACACCAAAACTACATGCTTCATGCACAGTATGCACGTTCCAAAACTCATTTATGCGGCTGGTATAAATCCATTAGTTTGGTAGGCCATAATTCACAGACTATAGAGCGGATGGACAAACCATGCTAAAAAAACCACTAATGTTTAAACACTTCTGATACTTTAGATGCCTGTAATATTTAGACTCCCTTACAAATAACCTTTAGTGGCTTTTCTTGCTGTTTAAGCCACTTAAGCCATACTTTAGTATTGTAACACGAGGTGTAAAAATGAGGTTTGCAGACAGGCAGGAACTCATTAAAGCAGTGTCTTTTAATAGCAGCAGACACTGCACTTTAGCATACTCAGGCTTAGACCTGGAAACACAGGCTTTTAACACAAATAAACAAATTAACATTGTTAAAGAATGTGTACATTTATACCACCATTTGTGGACTAATCATAGGTCTACGATGAAAAAGGTTTTTTAACGAATTTATGTGATACTTATAGATTTTTGGCTTCTGAACACGAAAATTACTCCCGACATTGCATATCACATCACGTTTTTCTGCAAAACGTGTATTTATGAATAAGTAATTTTTTTCATATTCTTTAAAATAATAAATATACTCGGCCTACATTTATTATGAAACATTGGGTCTCATTCAAACCCGCTCGCGAGCGCAGGACGCTCGCAAGCGGGTCGATGGTACCCAAATGCGCATGCGCACGACGGAGGGAGCTCCGTCGTGCGCATGCGCGAGACCCGGATAGCCAAGCTGTCGCTCCGGGTCTCGCACCAAAGGGGGCGTGCTGTCGATGTTGATTGACAAGTTTAGGTAGGAGGGCCCTGATTCAGAGCGAGCGCTCTGGTCAGAACGTCCGGCTCTGAATCAGGCCCTTTGTCTTAAATGAATTCAGTTGGAAGTAGAGAACGTTGCAATTCAGTTCTCGTCATAAAACTTCCCCCGCCCAGTGCCAGATTAAGGTCCACATGGGCCTGGAGCTGAAATTTACAAAGGGCCTAAACCCAATACCGTCTAAAGGAGCATACACACAGGACGACTGCACGACGATCAGATAACGATAACGATCGTTATCTGATTGTTCTGCATGTGTTGGATGATCATTATCGAACATCCAACAAATTAATTAACCTATAACGACCCGCAATTATTGATCGCGGGTCCTTATAGTAACCAGGCTAACATGGTCTAAATCGACCATGTACGGTATGTCGGTTTGCCCGGGTATCTCGGTTTGCCCGGGTGATGGACGATGGTCAATAACGACCATTCGTGCCATTCGTGCCTGCGCATCGACCGTCATTTGGTCATTTGCAGGGGCATTAAAGTGAACGATTTGAACGATAATGATAAGACCCTTATCGTTTAAATCGTTCACTTTATCTGAACTTGTGTACGCAGCTTAAAAGAACATTTCACACACACAACAACTGCAACTACATAGTGACCTGGCCAAGGTGGAACCAAATACAACAGATGCAACACAGTTTTGCACTGTGCGGCTCATTTTAACCCCTGCCTACCACCACATACACAAACACACAGTACATACTACACACACACAGTACATATACAGTACACACCACTCATACAGTGAGGAACAGAGTGAACGGTTCCACCAAGACGTTAAAGATGTAGAAAGAAGATACCAGGGTCGTTGGGACGTCAACATGATAGCTGATTACTGCTGGATGATACACAGAGACGACACAGAAAAAACTTATTAGCGAAAAGCGACAAAACAAAGTTTGAAGACATAAAAAAAACAAGATATTAACGTTTTTTTAATCAATAATTATGGTTTTGTTTCTTTTATTTGATTTTATTGTTATTTTATTATGTAATTAAGACAAAAACACAGTGATACAGTATCATAAACACTTCTTCAATAAATATGTCAAAAACAATTAAACTTCATGTTTTTTCTTAAAAATGTTTGTAACCCCCTTATAGGTAAATAGGTAAATGTGACGTGGTAATTTTTCTTTAATATACTATTTCTTGATGTAGACAGGAGTATAATTAAGAATATAAAAGTATTTTCAATACCTTAAATTTTGCAGACCTGTGTTATTAATCAAAGATATATATATATATATATATATATATATGTGATTATTAGATTCCTAGTCAAGTTATAGTCACATAATGTGAGCATTATTCATATCAAAGCCCATAAACTAGTTCCCACCCGGAAACGCCGGCACTTCCCATCGCATCGCCGGATTGCAAAATCCGGTGTCTGATGTATGGCCACCTTAACACATTAAGTTAAAACCATCCCCCAAGGGTTTCAGTTGACCAAGGAGTAGCCATACCTCACAGGTGAGAAAGGGTTGGATTCTCACACAGAGAGAGCTCAGAGAGACACACAGACACTCACGCTGCTACAGTCATACCAGAAGGATGGGATCTCAACACTCCCCAATAGGGAAGCTGGCTCCTTTCCTCCCTAATGGATTAGTATCTATCTCTCTCTCTCAACCCACACTTCGCTTATGTGGACCTCGATAATGGCTTCGTTAATAGTTTGTATAATTATGTGTTAGTCTATATGTGTATCTGTAGTGATTTGTGTTAACATGCTATAGTAGTTCTGTGGTGTTTTGTGTGGGCAGTGGGCAGCATACAGGAAAGTGATTCATAGTGGAGTTTTTGCCTATTCATATATTAGTTTCATATATGGATGGCGGGCTGTGGTATACATATATATTGTTGATGGTTGGATGTGTGTTATATAATTAAATATGGTCTATTCCATGTGATTCTTCCCCTTCCCCCCATTGAACCATGTGCTTGAAACGGAATAGGATTGTATTACCGGCGGCTGTTTAGCCACCGGTTCAAAGCCCGACAAGGAGAGACCGACAGGCTGAAATCCCGACATGCTGAGGTAAGTACTCTAACCCTCCTCTCTCCACCCTAACCCTAACCCGCCTTTAGGCGTTCCTAACCCTAACCTCCCCCCTAGTGCCTAACCCTAACCTCCCCCCATTAGTGCCTAAACCTAACCCCCGCTCCCCGCGCCCTAAACCTAACCCTCCCGAGGGGGTGCCTAACCCTAACCTCCCCCCAAGGGTGCCTAACCCTAATCCCCATTCCCCTAGCCTAACCCTCCCCGGGGGTGCCTAACCCTAAGTATCCCAGGGGTACCCGAAACTTAACCCTCCCCCCCGCGGCTAACAGAGCCGGCAGCTGTACTTACCTCGATCGTTCTGTATTCCGGCGTCGGGATTATGACAAGCGTCGGTATCTTGACGCCTGTCATAACTCCTTAGCCGGCGTTCCGGCATCGGGATGATTGTGACCAACTACATCCTGCTTGCAACAATAGTATAGTCTGGATTGCATAGGGATGTGTTATATTCTTGTGGTTTAGCTGTAATATGGTGTTATTTAGGAGATATTATATTATAATTGGCTCATAAGTACTATACACTGTTATTAGTTATATCTTAGTCCTTGAACCTTGTGCTTGATTTAATAAGGGTTGTGAATTACTTGCCATATAATGATAATATTGTGATCATAGTTATTATGGTTTTAATTGGTGTAATAGATTGTATAGTTCAAATAGGTTTTTTATAGTTATTTTAGTTATGATCATTGATGGATATCAGTGTTGTAGGATGATTTGCAGAGCTATAGCCTCATGGGAGTTTCCTCACATTAAAAATGGAGTTTATCTTGAACCATGAGTCTTGGAAACAAAGGAATCCATGCAGTCTCCCTTCCCCCTTACATTTCTCTACATACCTGTACACACACACACACACATCCCACCATAAGTGTTATTTTAGATGTATGTGTTCCAACAGTCATTTATAGATATAGTATTTGCGAAAATAACTCTTATCCCCTATAAACATACATAATCATAACAGAACATACACACACACCTCCCACCATGCTTTCTAACAACCATCTTGAATTCTTTCTCTCTCTGTAATTATCTCTGTATATCTTATATTGTATTTGACTAATACTGTTTTATTATATACAGTACTGTATGTAAACTATATGAGCATCAATTTGATTATATAAATACACTTTTACTTTAGTACATGTGGTGTGCAATGTCTTATTGAAATTAAATTATCCTAATGATTTAAAGATTCCTGGGTAAAACTTTGCGAGTTAAGATATTAGTTATAATCTGTTAGTAAATGATAAATATAGAATATTTGCTTCGGACATATGAGATTAAAACAAACAAGCAGCAAGGTACAAACAAACAGACAAAACAAAGAAAGGTAATACCCCCCTAACAAACATAAAAGGTCCCAGCACTCCTCATGCTTAGCAGTCAGCAGTGGCTTGCAGCCACAATCGGCCATTGTCTCCCAGCATAGCCCTTGGTCTCTTGCACTACAACACTCTGTCTCACTAACTGGCCGCTAGTCAGCATCAGTGCCAAGAGCAACAGGTAGATGAAAGTTTGCTGCTCAGTGATGAGGTGCAGCTGGGCCTGTGCAAATGTGAAAACATGGAGTTCCACACCTCCCTTGCTGCAAACTGGACTGGCTTCACTCCAGCCTCACTTGGAGGGAGCTGATCTTACCAGAATGTGGGCAATTCAGCTGAGAGACAACCCCTCTCACCACACATCCTCCCCCTTTCACTTTTCCAAGCTTGGGGAAGCGGATATATTCCTTGGTGATGGCCGACACCCTTTAGTCTTCTTACTTCCTCTCGAGAAGATGTCCATGTTTCTGTGTCAACTATCTAGCTGGTACTTCATTTCACCCTTCCTGGTGGACAAGAGTGATGGCCGACACCCTTTAGTCTTCTTACTTCCTCTCGAGAAGACGTCCATGTTTCTGTGTCGACTATCTGGCTGGTACTTCATTTCACCCTTCCTGGTGGACAAGAGTGGCCCCTAGGAACCTGAGGGCTGGCACATCCATGGAAACATCTGTTTTGGGTATAACATCTCTACAAATATTTCTGTCTGGCTTCAAAGTGTTGCAGTTGTTCCACTCTTCTCCCTTTTACGAGGTAGGGCCTTGGAGACTTTACATTGGCATTGTCTCTGTGGTTCCTTTATGAGCTCAACAAATTGTGGGAAATTGCGACCCACTATGATAGTATAGGGGAGCTTAGGCCCAACTGCGGCAACCACCTCATAAGTGCACCCCTTTATGGTGAGGCTCACTCGCACTTGGGAGAAGTTTTCTGTGGATCCATGAATGCAGAGTACTTCAACTAACCCTACCACCTTTTCTACTGTCCTGGGCAGGACAGCCTCTGAGATCAGGGTTAGCTAACTCCCTGAGTCTATAAAAGCTGGGCATTCTCAGCCATTCAGTAACACAGTTTTCCACATTAACGGGGGTCTAGAATTCAGGGTTACCATTGCAAATGTGGGGTACGTAGCGCCCATACTAGCAACCCCACACACCATATGCTCATATTTCTGGGACAGTCCAATGGGCTGCCATCTTAACAGGTTGCCCATTCCCTGGTTTCTTTTCCTGCATTTTTGTCATATTTCCTGCAGTCTCATACCGCTCCAATACTGTAATTAATTCCTCTAAATTCTGAGGATCAGCGTTCTTATACACTGGTCAATAACCACCGTCTCTACAATCTTAGCAGCAGTGTGGTCTGGCTGGAGCCAACTCCGTCCCTGTCTGGCGAGTTCTGCAGCCTGCTTCCGAATAGGGACCCCTGGTAATAGGGCCCATTCGTGGAAGTGCTGTGCTTTTGCAGAAGGAGTGAGACCTGACCTGGCCAGAATGGCACTTTTGACTAGATCATATTTCTCCACATCAGCAGAGGACAAATCAGCATAGGCTTTCTGAGCCTTCCCAGTGAGATAGGGGGCAGGTCTATCAGCCCAAGTATCTGCTGGCCATTTTAATCACTGTGCCACTCTCTCAACTATTAACAAATACACCTCTGGGTCATTTGAAGTGGTAATTTTCTTTAGATGCCCTGTAGCATTTGTTGTGCCGAATGATTGGGTGACTAATTGTAACATTTGCTCCTATGTCTTTTGATCAGAGGCTAGCAAATTTACTACAGTATGAAAAACTTCCTCCATTTTTACAGCGGCTTTTATATAAGATCAATGACAAACCAGGTTACACAAATAAATATATCTCTTTCAGCAAAGTTATTCAAGTTTAACACAGAAAAATAAATTTTTTTCTTCAGGGGTTAAACAGAACACATGAAAAAAAAATTGTATTTTTTTCTTTCAGCACTGCAGTGCTTAATTAAACCTCAGTATGTGAGCTCTGTTCAAACAACAGGTGAACTTAATTATACAGCATGAACGCTAGCTGGTGTACTTATTAATCAGCATTTTCATATGCCTTAAGCACTCAGTAAAGCAGTGTATTTTAATAGCGGCAGACACTGCACTTTAGCATACTCAGGTTTAGGCCTGGAAACACAAGCATATAACACAAATAAACTTAAAAGGTCCCAGCAATCCTCATGCTTAGCAGTCAGCTATGGCTTGAAGCCACAATCGGCCATGCTCTCCCAGCATAGCCCTTACTCCCTGGCACTACAACACTCTGTCCTACTAATTGGCCACTAGTCAGCATCAGTGCCAAGAGCAACAGGCAGATGAGAGTTTTAAACTCTTCCTCTGCTGCTCAGTGATGAGGTGCAGCTGGGCCTGTGCAACTTTGAAAACATGGAGTTCCACACCTCCCTTGCTGCAAACTGGACAGGCTTCACTCCAGCCTCCCTTGGAGGGAGCTGATCCCACCAGAATATGAGCAATTCAGGTGAGAGACAACCCCTCTCACCACAGTATGTTTCTGCAGTAATTCTAAGGTTCCTTGAATACTTGATCTATGAAGTATTGTGTTACATGTATTGCGCACCCACAATCCTTCCAAAATAAAAAGATTTATAGGGACACACCCCACTCAGCTGATCTGCTTAAGCCGTGCCCTCACATCACAGAGCAGCCCTCTTTCTCCTGTGGTAAAAACAAGACAGCTAAGGTATATATTAAAGTGTGAATAGCTGACTTGGTTAGCAGTACAGTAAGTTTATTGCTGATTTAGTGTTGTGACATCTAGAATACTTTGCTTCTCCAGGGCTTGAGAAAGTCTAAACATTCTTTCTGTGAGATACTGTAACATTGTCTTATGACACCTTTATGAGCGTAAGAGTATTTTCCATGCTTGGTAAAATACAGTCAGAGTAAGCTTTAGCTGATACTTGGGGAAACAGTAAACATATGCTTCATCTTTCATAATAATTACATTATTTTAAACTTATTATGTACTTTAACATTACAATAAAAATGCTAGTGATTCGCTTATACTGAGTCAATATTCAGTGATTGTTTATTGACAGTGGCGTAACTATAAATTTTGCTCCCCCATGCCAAAAAAGTTTCAGGAGCCCCCCCCCCCCCAAAAAAAAACACCCCCAAAGACAATGTTTAAAGTGTGCGGTTTCATGTTCATGATACAGTTACGTGCCTTACACATTATGACACACCAAGTAATGCCACTTATAACACATTATGCCACACCGGAATGCCCCAATAGCGCATTATGCCACACCGTAATACCCCTTACAACACATTATGCCACACAGCAATGCACCTTACACATGCCACACAGTAGTGCCCTTATAACAAATTATGCCATGCCGTAATGCCTCTATTTCACATTATGCCACATAACACATTATGCCACACAGTAATGCCCCTTATACATTATTCCCCTTATAACACATAATGCCACAGAGTAATGCCCCTAGTAGCACATTGTGCACACAGTAATGCCCATTACACTTTATGCCACACAATAATGCCCATTACATTCCACCCTGACAGATCTACTTCATCAACCCTCCTCTCCGCTCCTGCCAGTCTGTCACCTCAGCTCAAGACAGGTTGCACAGTTTTTATGTCCATGTAGAACCAGATTATTGGGAACAGTTTATAACCTATCAAATTAGTGCCCCTTATACAGTGCCCCCTGTAGTTGTGCCCCATATGCAATGCCCCCTGTAATAGTACCCATTATCCAGGGCCCCCTGTAGTTGTGCCCCTTAAAGTAGTGCCCCCTGTAGCTGTGCCCATATGCAGTGCCCCCATAATTGTGCCCCTTAAAGTATTGCCCCTGTAGTTGTGCCCCCTGTAATTGTGCCCCTAATACAGTGCCCCCTGTAGTTGTGCCTCATAAGTAATGCCCCTCTAATAGTACCCCTTATGCAATACCCCCTGTAGTAGTACCCATTATCCAGGGCCCCCTGTAGTTGTGCCAATAGGCAGTGCCCTCTGTAGCTGTGCCCCTGTAGTTGTGCCCCTTAAAGTATTGCCCCTGTAGTTGTTCCCCTTCAAGTAGAGTACCCCTGTAGTTGTGCCCTTTCAAGTAGTGCCCCCTGTAATTGTGCACCTTCAAGTAGTGCCCCCTGTAATTGTGCCCCTTCAAGTAGTGGCCCCTGTAATTGTGCCCCTTAAAGTATTGCCCCTGTAGTTGTGCCCCTTCAAGTAGAGTACCCATGTAGTTGTGCCCCTTCAAGTAGTGTCCCCTGTAATTGTGCCCCTTCAAGTAGTGCCCCCCTGTACTTGTGCCCCTTCAAGTAGTGGTCCCTGCAATTGTGCCCTTTCAAGTAGTGCCCCCTGTAGTTGTGCCTCTTCAAGTAGCGCCCCCTGTAATTGTGCCCCTTCAAGTAGTGCCCCCTGTAATTGTGCCCCTTCAAGTGGTGGCCCCTGTAGTTGTGCCTCTTCAAGTAGTGTCCCCTGTAATTGTGCCCCTTCAAGTAGTGTCCCCTGTAGCTGTGCCCCTTCAAGTAGTGTCCCTGTAGTTGTGCCCCTCAAGTAGTGCCCCCTGTAGTTGTGCCCCTTATACAGTTCCCCCTGTAGCTGTGTCCCTTCGATTAGTGCCCCTTCAAGTAGTGCCTCGGTAGTTGTGCCCCTTCAAGTAGTGCCCACTGCCCCCTGTAGTTGTGCCCCTTCAATTAGTGTGCCCTGTAGTTGTTCCCCCCTACTTACCTGACTCAGTCCAGGCTGCAGCTGTCATCCGGGCTGTCTCTCCCGACTCCCGCGCTGACTGGATCAATTGATCCAGCAGACGCGGCCGCTCAGGTTCCTCACTGCGCAGGTGACATCATGACATCACCCGCGCAATGCATTACTGGGAACGCTGGCCTCTGAAGTGATCGGAGGCTTCCTTAGCCTCCGATCACTGCAGAGGCCAGCACTCACAGTTGCAGTGGCGTAACCACTGCCCCCGGCGCCCCCAAGCTACCCGGCGCCTCCAAGCCACCGCGGGGGCTGCGGGGGCAGTAGTTACGCCACTGTTTATTGAGCATTCAGAGAAGAGTTCATTTGTAAGCACCCAAATGCCAGTAATCGTAACAGAGAATGGACATACTCTGTCCTTGGGAAAATACAGGTAACTGATGGTTTGCTGTTTGTTACAATAACTGGACACTGTATGAACAGGTAGCAGCCCGTAATCATATAATGAAGCAATAAAGTTACATGATATTTAATTACAGTTAATACATTACTCCGCAGCTGAAATTGCCTATTTATGTAAAGGTATCACTGACTGATGGTCTGATTGTTCAGCATCATTACACTCTGCTTCATATCCTCATTAGTGTTTCACTTCACCCAATTCATTGTAATGTAATAGGTATATAGAGTATTTACCACATCTTGCATTGAGCCACTTTATAGTCCATTGATAGAAAGTGATTTATGTACTGCAGATAGTGTGTCACTATGTGATGTCTCCTGAATTTCTATTAATGTGGAAAGATAACACTATAAAGAGGACGACTAACACAGTTAAACATTCCTCTAATGTCTCTATGTAAAACACATTAAATAGTAAATTATGATGTTGCCCTTTTAACGGCCTTCCAAGTCAATGGAACATTACGCGTAATCATAGTGTAATCACAGCAATCATACTATAATGAATCTTCCCCTTCCCAGTAAATACTTTCCTTTTCCTAAATTCTCGTATTGTTCTTTTACCAAAGCAAATATCAGAAGTAATACAGCATGCAACCCTATGTATTAATATGAACAGCAATTCCTGTGACATGAGACATCAATAGGAAAGTTGGATGTGTCCTGAATGTGTTCAGAGCCATTGACAAGTGGACCCTAATGAGCCAGATTAATTCCCCCACACTCGGAAGGAAGACCAGTTGAAATGGAGATCTTGAAGAGAATGCAGATTAATGCCTTCCTCTATCAGGAGAGAAAAAGGATAGAAAAAAGGTGGAAGGTTATCAAATATGGAGGTATCAGGAGGAAGATGCCATTCCCTAATCTTCATGATGAAGGCTATTAGTACACAAGTCTCACAGTTGAAATTCAGTTAAAGTTTCATATTGAGACCTGCAGGTAGCTATGAAGCTTACATGTGATGGGGGCATTTTCGGGGCACACCAGATGCTGAACCTGCTGGCTATGCACTAGATTAAAATAAATAAAATATTAATAGTGTGTAAGATTTTATATATATAATATATATATAATTATATAAGTGTATAATTGCAGACCGGCACTCCACCTCAATAAAACAACCTGCCCAGGTGCACTTCCAGTGATATCACATATATACCGCAGACTTGAATCAGAAGGCACTCCGGGACTAAGCAATGCACAATAATGAAGGCCAGCAGTCTGAGGTTTAGAGTCTAAACCTCTGACTGGTTGCCTTCAATTTTGTGCATCGCTTAGTCCTGGAGTGCCTTCTGATTCAAGTCTGCAGTATATGTGTATATATATATATATATATATATATATATATATATATATAGTATAATTAATATAATTAGTTAGCTTTGATGTTGCTATTGCCATTCTCCTTCATTGAAAACATGGGAAAGTTGAAATTCTGACTGCAAAAATGAGAAAATAACAGGAACATAAAGTCTGGCAATTCACAACATTGGCAAAAAAATTAATATACACTATTAAGTGATTATACTGCAGAAGTAATGCTCATTTGGTTAACCTTTTATATTGCCTTCAGTGCAGTCTCTCTGTCATGGTGGATTGTACTTGGCTTGTGTAGATTTACCAGCACATAAGCTAAATATTGATAAATTGCACCCGTTGTTGAGAAAAAGCATTTAATTTAGTTGCCTTGTGATTGCTTTGCAGATGAATAAAAACTCTCATTTCAATTAACAAAGTAGTCTGTGTGTTAATCAGACGGCAAGTAAGCATTAAAAAGCACGACTTATTAAGAATGATTGATGTTCTTTTTCAGAAGCTTTGCAGAAAATTATTGACTTTTTATGCATTATCATTTTCCGAGCCATCATTAGCCTGCATGGATTCTCAATCTACAATAAAATGCTGTACATTCTTATCTTTCATTCTTTTACATAGTTAAATCTGGGCAAAACTTTGGTGGACGGAATCCCGACCGCCGTCTTCCCGACTGTATAATCCCGGCAAGGGTTAAATGACAGGCGTCGAGATCCCGACGCCTGTCATTTTCCCTACGCCGGGAGCCCGACACACCTGGCTTACTGATCTTAGGGGGGAGGTTAGGGTTAGGCACCCTTAAGGGAGGGTTAGGGGGTAGAATAGGTTAGTGAGTACTTACCTTTCGACGATCGGGAATTTTAGTGCTGCCGGGATGCCGCTGTCGGTATTTGAACCGCCGGCCTGCGGTAAATCATACTGAATCCATTAGGTGTAATACATACAATCTGTTCTCAGACTTTCTCACATTAAAACAGTAATTCCCAATCGGGGTGTCGCAGTTCACTTGCAGGGGTGCCATGGGATGGTGGTCCAGTCCCAAATCAAATAATTTGTGGACAGTGTGATAGGCAAAACCAGTGCTGGTGTCTGACAATCATAAAATATGTGGACAAACAGAATTGCAACCGTGGCCACCACCACCACATACGGTGACAGGTACAGTAAGCTCAATCATTTTTGCTGGTGTCTCAATTAGAAACTTTTGGTCGTGAAAAAAAGTTCTGGGACTCTAGGGTGCTGTGATTTGAGAAAGTTTGGGAACCACTACGTGAATACATATGTTATATACATTGATAACAAATGTCACGTTTATACAAAGTTTAGTAAATTGCATATATGGTACAAGAAGGTCCACCAAGACAGTACTATGCATTACATCCTACAAATCAGTGGCAATGAGTGACATCTATAACAGTCTTTTTGTGAGAGATTAATGTACACCATACTTATAAAGCATAAGCCATAGACATGGCATGTACCTGCGCCCCCTGTACCTCAGCACGATAAGGAACCCCGTCTGTCAGGATTGCATTGGGATGGTTACAGAAGGTAAGTAGCAACAAAACTAGGTCCCATTTGGGAGACATTTTTAAATACTGGAGACACATAGAATCACCTAGTCATACGTGTAAAATACATACATTAGTATTTTAAGCCATCTTACATTAGTTACATCACGCAATCTCATTAGTTTTGTTGTTGTGATGTCATAGCGGATAGGTTTTCTGTTCTCCTGTTCGGGAGAATCATAAAATCAGTGTAGCATGTATGCACCAGGAGCCCTATGTAATCTGCCAATTATTTCAAATGTAACAAACAGGCCTGGTGCTAGGGTGCTCGGCTCCCCCGTGCAAACTATAAATTTGCATCCTCCTGACCTGTTCAGCGGGTCCTCCTCCTGGCATTGTGGTGCGCAGAAGAGACAGGTCCTCCATTGCTCCTCTTCTTGGGCACAGCACACCACAGAGAGAGAGCAGGTGTGAGTACGTGGTGTGATGTCATTATGTTGCGCATGTAAACTGTTGGTCTACATGCTATTGCTGGCAGTGGAGCTGCTTACAACAACTTAACAAGGCAGGGGAGCTCTATGATGGGCAATGAAATCAGTTTCTGACCAGGCTGCTGCACACTTAAATGACATTTAAACGCAGGCGGATCAGTGATCTGGCTAATGGGTGGTCTGGACATGACACTGCTGCACTGGCTGCCTCAGCCTGCATGTCACAGGTGCAGCAAGTGCAGCTGTAAAGGCGCTCACAAAGCAAGCAGCAGGATGGGCGTCTCTCCAGCCCGGCACCCCCCTGCACTGCTCACCCCGCAGACTGCATTGCACCAACTTTCAGTTTCATTGTGAGTATTAGGGCCTTAGACTTACATGAGTACCCCCTGATGTAAACACTGCCCTGCCGGAAGCTAGTCAGTATGGCTTCCTTCAGTATGAAAACTGCACAAACTACAGATTATATTGATAAATACCTCTTATTACCACATGAGCCTGTGTTAGCAATTATGTAATTTATAGCATATCCCTAAAGTCTATATTCAATAAAGGAATACCGGTAATGAGCAATGTAGGGTGAAAGCCATTACAGTCACCTGTAAGCATTAGACACTATTGAGTCAAATGAGGCTTGAAGTGAACTGATTTGTTTTGCAATAAGTTATTTCCTAACAGAGTAACTGCTAGACAAAATAAAACGTTACTGACATTGCTGTATATTAGGCAACTCTGCTGAGGCCACTTTGTCTGCTTTTTGTCTAGGAGCATTAGATGTATTCCATTTATGATCATTACGGCTTGATCCTGTTTAATGATAGTGCACCATTTTTCAGCCTTCTTAAAGTGAAATATGAGGGTTGTATTCCAGTGCAAATTCCCCTAAGCCAGCTGAACTGAAATGCTGCCATTAGAATCCAATGAAAATATTTATCTTGTTTTCTTTAATCTTCAGAAGCTTCTTGTGGATGACATGGTAATGCTGAAATTTGTTTAGTAGCTAAACAAACTGCATTCATACCATTTTGGCCTGTCATAATCCAGATGTCTAAATCAGCAGCTCATCTATGGAATAGAGTAGGTCAATAAGAAAACTATAAAACAGGACAAAAAAGCTTAATGGAGCGTACACACGGTCAGATTTGTCAGACTTGTCAGATTTGTCAGATGAACGATTGAACGATTAAACGATCTGAACGATTTGAACGATTTGACCAAAGTTTTGAACGATTTGAACGATTGAACGATTTTTGACTGCATTAAAATGAATGGAATCTTCCAAGTCTGACTGCAAACCCATCAGATGTCAGATATCGTTATCTGACAAACGGGAACGCGCATCGTTGATCGTCCATCGTTCAGGCATGTCAGATATGAACGATTTTCCTTCAGATATGAACGACTGAACGATTTTTAAATCGTTATCGTCCATATCTGAAGAAAAAATCTGATCGTGTGTATGCACCATTAATGATTGAAAACAGTGAGGCATTCCATGCTGGAGAGCGCAGCATGTCATTAGATGTGAGCTAGTCATACAGTATGATATATACCTGACTGGTCCTTTCCAGGGCCGAAACTAGGATTTTTGTCACCCGAGGTAATTCCCCCATAGTAATGCTCCCTACAGCAGTGCCCCTATAGTAATACCCCCTTCAGCAGTGCCCCTATAGTAATGCCGCCTTCAGCAGTTCACCTATAGTAAGGCCCCCTGAGGTAATGCCCCTGTAGTAGTGTCCATATGGTAATGCCCCTGTAGTAGTGTCCATATGGTAATGCCCCTGTAGTAGTGTCCATATGGTAATGCCCCTGGAGTAGTGTCCATATGATAATGCCCCTGTAGTAGTGTCCATATGGTAATGCCCCCATAGTAATGCCCCTGTAGTGCCGCTTACACAAAAAAAAATGCTTATCTTAAACACCGCTCCTGCGTCCGCCGCCGCCCGGTCCGCCCGGCTGCTCAGTGCTGTGAGTCACTCTGCCCATCCCTAGCACACAGGCCATCCAGTGAACAGTGACTCAGCTTCTCAGGTGAAATGAGGAGCAGGAAGAGGAGGGCTGATACACGCAGCCCAGCCCACTCAAGTCTGAGCCTGGTGGTTGGTTGCCTGGTCCATGGCAACCAACCCATATTGCACCCATATTGAATACCCCTATAAATGTGTCTGTCCTCTCCCCCTAGCTTTTTGGGAGCACAATCGCCTTCGGCGCGCAGGTGTCCCTGTTTCCATCCTGCAAATGTTGGGAGGTATGTTATAGGCGGATGCATCACCAAGGTTTGCGTAGTTGAGTTTTTTTTTACTGTGCATGCACCAACTTAGTTTACCGGCAGCAGTCGCAGTGAGGAGTTGGACCTGGCGTGAGTGACAGAGAGCGTAACGGAGTGATGAGTAAAATGCAGGCGTGTTCATATAGTCTATCTAAATTTATATAAGAAAATGATACATATAATTACGGTATATGTTATAGTATGCAGCAGCATGTTTGGTGTGATGCTCACCATACATCACACCAGCTGCTAATAATTAACATATCAATGCCAGGCAGACTATTTGTTATTTTTTTTATTTGGTAATTGCTATATGCTATTTATTGCACCTCTGAATGTTTTTGTTATGAGTGAGATCAGGAGATATAAAGGGAGTGACATTATGTAAATATGTGTGTTCCTTTTGTAGTTATGTTATATAGACGCAGCGGCAATGTCGGACGCAGTGGAGTGATGTTTTCAGTCTGCGCATGCATCTGAGTTGCACCGCGCATACATCCCAGTGGTATTCATAGACAGTCTCAGTACATAGTCAGTGTATTAGAAATGTGTTCCGGCATTCCTGGGCGGTTACAGGGGGTTCGCTAATCAGATGCAGATGTAGTATGGGTGTGTATTTGGAGTGACACAGGTGTTTTGCTGAAAGTGATTGTGTACGGAGATGCTGATTCGCTCACATTGTAGGCCATATGGATGATCTGCACCTAGCATATGGTTTGTGCAAGTTTCAGTGGTGCGAGCGATGGTGGCATATAAAAAAACACAAAGCATGATTGCAGCAGCTGTAGACGCTGACAGTGGGCGTCTCAGTCCTTGCACATTAGGATGCAGAGATGTGCACCGGGGAAGGGCACTGTAGTGGCATTAGCATAAAGCTGCAGGCACAACGGCAGCAAAAGACACAAGGAAGGGTGCGACTGCCTCTGACTCGTAATCAGGCCCTATGAGGAAGGAGTATCCCAGCCCCCCAAAGACCCCACCCCAACAGACCCACCCCCATTTGCTTCCAGAAATTTCCCAGGCTGGTTTTCCATCCGAATCCCCCCCCTGCACAGGGCCACATATTTACAAAAGGTGGTTCCTGGCTAAAATTTACAACAAGCAACAATAGAAGTTGTGTAATATTTCAATTAGGGATGTGCAGGCTCGGATAGGTTTGAGTTTGCACGTGGAGTTCGGATTTTTCCCTCCAAAAAAACGGAACTCAGAACGAGGCAAAACGTCATCTTACATGGACGAACATCATCATTCCTGGACAAAAGACCAGGAATGATGATGTTCGTCCATGTAAGATGACGTTTTGCCTCGTTCTGAGTTCCGTTTTTTTGGAGGGAAAAATCCGAACTCCACGTGCAAACTCGAACCTATCCGAGCCTGCACATCCCTAATTTTAATGTAGGGATATTTTGAGGGATAACATTTTCCAGCAGCAAATCTTTAAAAATAAACCATTGAATCTAGAAAACATACACAGAAATAGCTCAGTTCAATAAAATATACAGTATATAATGCTCTTTTAAGCAGGGCCCTTTCTCTTTCCATAATTATATAATCCAGGGTCAAAAGCAGAATTTCGGCATGGGATTGTTTGAATTTTTGATTTAGGAACAAAGTAAAGAAAAAATGCAATAAGATGCTATTTATACGGCCCAAATTATTGCTTACTCACAGTCTAATAGCTAGTATATTTAAAATGGTAAAATGTTTGTTTTTTCCCACACTATTAATAAAATTTTTACCTGCAGTGAAGTTAGCTGCATCCACCACATACTGTGTGTATAAGGTACATTCAGAACTAAGGAGCTCATTCAGAGCCGCTCACTCAATGCGATCGCTCGCACCCAGCGTATGCAAATTCGGCTAAGTGAAGGCATGGCAGGCGCTCGCTCGGAAAGGCATAAGCACGCCCACTTTGTGTTGGCGAGCGATCACTTTGTGTCTATAGATGCCCATTAGCGTATATAGAGACGCCCACTAGCGCACGTCATCTCCAGGAAGTGTATTAAAACATTGGTACATCGAGGACCATCGGAAGGGCTCGCAGCGCTTGTGGTTGCCTTACCTTACTGCAAGCACTGCAAGGACTTCAGTGTAGAAAACAGGCATGTGACGTGTACTATGATGCTGGCTGATAATTATGCATGCCTCTGAAACAGCGTTGAAACACTCAGGCACGCCTGCATTCGCACCACCTCTCCCCCGTTATTAGTGGCCTTCCCCTGTTACCACCTACAAACGGCCTCTTCTGCCACTCATTACACTGGGCTGTCTTTGCTGGGCGGGCGAGCGAGCGGTATGCGATCGCTTTGAGTAGTTCGCGCACGCGCAGAACAAAGCGTGCGCATGCGCGGTTGCTTACCATCAGCCGCGAACGAGCAAGCGGCCGCTTGTGAATGGGTCTGAATGAGGTCCTAGGCACGCAGCAAGATACATTTACCATAGAGCCAGGAGTTCATTCTGCATCCAGCATGTGGTTCATATCGCTGACTGGACTGCAACTACAATGCTTTTGTTAGGTTTTGATGGATACCTAGTGTGTTTCAGCATTTAGAACAAATACATATTGTAGACTTAGGAATATACAATCACTGCCACTATTACACATATCCATTCTGGGTGATCGACTGCCATTTTACAACATAAAAGCAACTTAACTTGTGCAGGGGCTACTGACAGTACTGGAGGCCACACAGTCAGCAATGAGACACAGATTCACTGACAGAACAGACAGAACCACTAGCACGGCTGAGGGGCATTCACACTGACAGTGATAGAAGACAGGCCAACATATCAGAGAGACCGACGCATAAGACAGACAGAGACACGTCAGGACTGAGGGACAGTCACACTGACAGTGATAGAAGACAGGCCAACATATCAGAGAGACCGACGCATAAGACAGACAGAGACACGTCAGGACTGAGGGACAGTCACACTGACAGTGATAGAAGACAGGCCAACATATCAGAGAGACCGACGCATAAGACAGACAGAGACACGTCAGGACTGAGGGACAGTCACACTGACAGTGCAAGAAGCAGATTCAGAGGTCAGACAGACATACTCAGGGACGGATTGAGAACTTAAAGTGGCCCTGGAAAAAAATCTGAGTGTACCTCTTTCAAATTTAAACTGTAGGCACCCCAACACAAACATAACTGGTGCTAGCAAACAGACAAATTGACAGCCATACAATACAGAGAGCATCTTTGTACCTGCCATACAGCACAATCAGCATTCCAGTCAGGGGCATAGCTATAGTAGGTGCAGAGAGTGCGGCTGCTATGAAGTCCAGGCCACCTCTGGGACCCGACCCTCTCCGTACACTGAGTTATACTGCCATCTCCTGAGCCCAGGCTTTCTATTCTCTCCAGAGTGCTGCTGCAGGGCATCTGGGCCCAGAGCTGACCTAAGCTACAGCCATCTCTAGCTGCTGCCTACATGCATTGTGATGTCACAATGCAGGTCACAGCCCTATATAAAGGATGCCCAGTTACTGGCAGCCATTTTGTGGTGGCATTTTGTCCATTGATACTCTCTGAGTAGTTCCTGCTTTATTTAGGTGACTTTGGATAATGACTACTGATATGAACTTGGATTACATCTTCCAATAAGGTCCAGAACGGCAACATCTTCAGAAAAAGAATCTGAATAACATCTTTAGGTAGGGGACTTTATAACACATTTTATCCTGTCACCCTTATCCCTTCAGACACCTCCCACCATTTTAGCTGCAGTTTTTAATTTAGAATCAATTGATAAAGCAAATTATTCATCTGATATAATGCTGCATGACTTAATATGGATACAGACTTGTCCAATGCTCTGAGGACTCGACTCCAGACCAGACTATTGACACAATCCTACTGGAGCCCTGGACGCAGATTCAATACCCAGTATATGCCTAACACCCAGGATATGCCTAATCACCTGTCTAATTTTGCTTAGTCTCTGCCTCTATCTCTCCTCACGAACTGATTTATTGGTGAATCATAACCTTCATATATACCATGTTATATCATAAACATTTAGGATTAGGGAGACTATATAATTAAAAAATATATATATTTTTTTATTAATATTGCTTACTATATGCTAATTACCATTTATTTAATCCTGCATGTCAGCTAAGTAGGCAGATAGTGCAAATATTAGATAATTTACAATCAAAATGGATACACTGCTAAATAATTTGCATGGATTGAGCCCTTTGGACATTTTTCTAGGGTTTCCCCATAGGTCTTGCTATGCCCCTGATCCCAGTGATCATCATACAGTAGAGAGAGCATCTCAGTCAAGTATAGAGACCAGCTTGGTTACCACCATAAATTACAGAGATCATTCCAGGGTCTGCCACACAATAAATTGAGCATCCTAGTGACAATCAATACAGTACAAAAAGCATCCTGGTTACCACCATACAGCAAAGACTGTATGATCAATATATCACTGACAGCATCCCAGTGACTGCCATAATGTACAGACAGCATTCCATTGAATGTCATACAGTATATTGAGCATCAAGGTGATGCCATGCAGTACATCATAATGTACATAGCACCCCATACTTATAGCTTGATCATTTCTGGATGACAAGCTCATGGAACAGCACTCTGGCTATAGCCTGTGTCCCACAGACTGTGTGGAGACCAGCATGGGAGATGACTATGTTTGAGTGTCTGTGGACTTGGACCCTTGTTACTCAATTCCTTTTACATGTTGGATAAAACAAATAACATTCATCTACCACTGATGTCTACGAACAATTTGCCGTACTGTTTAGATGCGCTTAGTTATTCTAATCTACATCAGTATTTTAAGTAATTGTTTCCTACTAGAGATGTGCAGCCTCGGATTAGTTCGGATTTTCCCGCCAAATTCAGATTTTTCCAGCCAAAAATCGGGTCTCAGAAAGAGGCAAAACATCATCTTTCATGGACAAACATCATCTTTCATGGACTTTTAGTCAAATTAGCCAGTATTTTGGTTTAAGTTATTACATAGAGGTATGTTTTCTCATAACTTGCCACTAGTTAAAGATAATATTCTGTAGACTAGAGCATGAGAATGCCAAATTAAGCATCCCTGAGTTGGTTTAATCACAATTGTATTTTGATTGCTGGTAATCTCAATAGTGTGTATTTTCTGTTAAATTGATAAAGGAATCTTCATATGTGCACTGTATGTTTGGATATTTAAGTAATATTTCCCTCACCTCATTTATGAGAGAGGTGGAGTCAATTAAAATGTTGAGGAGGGCAGGTCTTGTTGGCTGTGACCCACTCTGTTAATCCCCAGAGGTGAATGCTCAAACTGAAATGTAACCGAGTAGACAGGACTTTACACTCTGTGAGGGAGTTTCCCAGCTGCTGGACTTGGGACAGTTGTTCTCCTCCTGTCAGCAGGGACAGATGGACAATGGATGAAGCTCCAGAGCTCCAGGCTGCCACATAAAAATAGGCCTATCATCATGGCAGCATGATGGTGACCAGGTGCATCAAATAGTCGGCCATAAATCTTAACTATTAAAATGGTATTTTTTATTTATTTTTTTCACAAAATTCTGCAATATTTTTATTAAGAAGAAAAAACACATCATACAATAACAGTTGATATTGTATAAAGTACAGCATGACAGTCACAGTAAAAAGCACACTGTCTAATTAGAATAACAAAACATACAAAAATTTTAAAAAAATAACTAAAACAAGGTCCCTAATAACAATAAGAGGAAATTATTATTTGAGAAAAGTGTGGCAACAGACAATGTCTTATTGATATATTTAGTAACAGCCCTTCCTAAAATGGGGGAGACCCTCTAGCAAGCACCTCCATATTAGAACCATGTGGTCATTCTAATAACTTTTCGACATTTCTCTGGTAGAGTGGGAGAGTGACTAAATAGGGGAGCCAAAAAAATGAAAAATGTCTCTGCTCGAGATTCTACATTAATGGAACACGCAATCCGGTCCATCTGGTCTATGGATAGGCTAAACGGGGTAGCATAAGAAAAATAGACATAGGGTCGGAATGTATCCACCGGGATATAATAATTTTCTTGGAAGTTCTTCAAAGGGTGCTGAGCAAGTGGTGGAGCTTCAGCTGGGGTGCCCGGAGGGGCCAGAGACATTTACACAGTACACAGTAAGTTCAGACGGTGTTTTGCAGCCTATTTGAATGGCTGCACACAGGGGAGTTACACCACTAAAATTATTATTTACAGTATATACAAAATAAAACCACAAAGCAGTACACTGGGAATTACTGGTGAAGCTATGGCCAATCCACTCATGCTCTCAGCAGTGTAGTTACCCTCTCAGCAGTGAGTGCTCAGCGGGCTGCCCCGAGTGTAGGTGCCCCTTTTAGCAGTTAGTACCCAGGTGGCTGGCCCCAGTGTAGGTACCCCCTCAGCAGTGAGTGACCAGGGGGCTTACCCCAGTATAGGTATACCCTCAGCAGTGAGTGTCCATGAGGCTGCTCCCAGCTGCACTAACAAGAGTCGCAACTTGTGCACACGTGTTTGCAGACACTACATGAGTTGGATTACGAGGAGTAGAAGGCACCCAGCTCCAGAGGTGCTCAAAGTTTGACCAAGTCCTGTAAGGGCAGATAGGGGAACAGATACACCGCCAGCCTATACCCTACCATACTTCCAACCTGCCTGCCTATATATCCTGGCATTCTTCCAGGGGCCTGTAATACAATGCAATGAAAAATGCTGCAGCACCCTAGACAGCAGCCCCTCAGGTGCATGCACAGAGGCACTCACCCAGCGGCAGGAAATGATTGGTGTCCACTACTGGCTAACTCATGCCCAGTGATGAATAATAAGATGGTCTCCATGGGTCTGCAGGCAGGGGAGAGGGAGCGGCAGGTGACCTCTGCTGCAGCGACCAGGAGGGGCAGCAGCAGCCACAATCCCAGCAACTATAGAATAGATTGACAGGCAGTCAGTGTGTGTGTGTGACCCTGGCTTTGAGATGCTGCATGTGCCGCTCACCTAACATCCCTACCTTCTAGCACCTGATGCCACCTGCGGGGAGCCAAGGGAGGGTAAGTAGTGAATCAGTCAGGGATGGGCTGATCTGCGAAGCACAGCCATAGGTGACTGTTCCCTGGGGTGGGTTCAACCACCATGAACAAATCATATCAACTTCAGCAATTAATATGCCAGGGCCGAATCCTGTAGGGTGGATCGGGCCACATATTAAAAACAACAGAAAAAAACAACTATTTTCAGTATCCTGAAAACTGTCCGATCCACCAGGAAAACTCCAGGTGAAATCTATGGCCAATCCGCCTCTGAACATACTAACAGGTCTCACCCACTTTCCCCTTTGTATCAGACATCTACAGACTCTACCCTCCTCCTTGAGCTTTGTGCTTGGTGACACCTGATGACATAGAGGAGACACTCAGCACGCAGTCTGTTCTGCTGCTTCCTTAACAAGTCCCATCCCTTTCCTTTCCTTACAGCTTTCTGTCCAAAGCTCCTACATGACAGGGAAGTTATATAGTAATTTTTAGCACCCATAGTGGTTTCTGGGCAACAGGAAACTACCCTAAGGGCACCCCTGTAATCTGTAGATCATAATTTAGTTATGCATATTTGTATATTTTTAAAGTTGTGAACTTGCCTAGTACTGTCTTGTTTTATCACCAATGTACTATGCAATGCTGTTATGCTCAATCCATCCACTACAGAGCACAATATAAATAATAATACTAATAGTACTACTACTACTAATAATAATAATAATAATAATAATAATAATAATAATAATAATAATAAAGGCTGCACTGGTATAATTGTTACATTGTCAAATACATTGGGGAAATTTCACAAGTTACCCAAGAAAACATACTGATTTGTTCTGTTTGTTACTGTTTTCTGAATTTAAATATTTTGGTTTACGATAGTAAATATTTTTGTTGTTCTCCATCTGTTATTGATTCATTGATTCTGTTGTATGATCAGATGAAGGGTTTGAAGAAATTGTTATGTTAAAGAAGAGTTGCAGCTTCTAAATGTTACATGCATGAAAAACTGGGATTTATACCAGTACATGGTGTGATCTCAACGTTGGAACAGTGAAGACTTGGGACGATTCAATTGTGTTGTGGGTGGCAATGATTAATGGGTGTCCCAATTCAATTGTTATGGGCGCCCATTAATTATCGCGGCCCTATTAAAATTGATTTAGCTGTGTAAAACGGTTAAACCCGTCTAAAGTCCTGGTTAGGTCTTGCTGGCTGCCACCAACTCTTCAAAAATACATCTCTCAATACTTCCCCCAGTTTATAGTTGTGTAGTTTAAAATGTATTATATAGTTTCCTGTAATTAAAAATATGTGTTATGTGTATGTGGGGGAAGTGGTTATTTTAATATTTATTTTGCAGGTGAACTAGAGGGACCAGCGGACCCTTAATGCCCTGCATGCTGGTACTTGTGATTTTCCAAGTACCAGCATGCGGGGGAGGCTTGCTGGGACCTCTAGTTCTCCAGCAAAAGACAATAGTATTACTTCTATTATTTACACATACATTTACACTATCATCCCAGGCATGGCGTGCCCTGGAGAGGGAGAACTCCTTTATTGGGGGGGGTCGCCACCTCCCCAAGGATACCCGGTCTGGGATGACTAGTGGTCAGGTGTAATGCTCTTTCTAGTGGGGGTGTACTGCACTGGGTCCCTCGGCTCTGGTATTATACCCCCACTAGAAATAGTTTGGTACTGGTTATGGAAAATTCAAGGGACCCCTACTCATTTTGTCCCCTGTATTTTCACAACCAGGACTTTCTCAACAGAGCCTTGTGCTGGTTCATTAAATACAGGGGAACCCTACACATTTTCCCCCCTGTATTTTAAGAACCAGGATAGATGCCGGTGCTGGTTCATAAAATACAAGGGAACCCTACGTATTTTTTCTCCTGTATTTATGAACCAGGACAGGCTCATCAGAGCCCAAGCTAATAATGCTTGTGGGGGGGTGGTGCACATAATTTTTAAAATTTTTGTTTAACTCGGACCTGTTCAGGCTAGACTCTTTATCCTGAAGCAGGTCTGTTTTTTTTTCGAGTTTACAGGCAGTAATAGTGTGCGAGTTAAACACTCACAATCTATTACATTGCCCGGCTTATATGCTCACAATGGCAAAACATCTGGATGGGTGTTTTGCCATTGTGAGTTGTGGGGGTGAGAGAATCATACCAGTTTGCATATTCTCACACACTATTACATAGGTAGAGTTCTGAAAATGTAGGAGTATGGCTCAATACTCGTTCATTTTCCAAACTTGGACCCTATTACATCTTGCCCGATATGTCTATATTTAAGACTTATATGTTTATATTTAAGTCACTTGTTTGAATGTTTGTGTACCTGTTGCCCACACTTAGCTGAGCAGACATTGTGAGACTGAACTAATATTCCAGAGCATTCCGTCTATTAAATTGCTTGAAAAAGTGACATCACTGAAGCACAAATTTATAAGCTGCAGACCTGAAAAAATGTCTCGGTGATGTTACTAGTGAATTGATAGGCCACATTGCCCTGAATATCTGTACAACTCACAAAATGATGTTCATTACAGTGTCTACACACTCTACACTGTATTGTGACTAATCTTTTTTATACTGCATGCTAGATCAAGTTAAAATTCAAAGACGATCATTCATGGTTTAACTTAAATATAACAGTAAAGTAAGCCTTGTCAATGTATTAGGAAAAATACACAATACCTGATTATTTTTTTTTATAATAATGACTACCAAAAAAGAATGGGTAAAGGATATTCTGTTGTAATACAACTGTTTAGCAGGCTCATTTGCTTTGTCATTTTACCTGTTTAGTACTGTATGTAAAAGACCAAAGACCCATCACAAACCCCTTTCGACAATTATTGCCAATGAGATTTAGGACATACTGCAAAACAATGTTAGACAAAATAGTTTTGGTTCCTGAAATGAAGAAAGAGTAGGCTTGGCTTCCTACATCCAGTTTGGAAAGTGTTTGATGTCCTGATTTCTTTACATGTGACAGCATGAGTGTGGGCTTCCCATTCCATTATTCACTTGGAGGCAAGCTAACCAGTACACACTGTCTTTCAAAACACAATTTGTCAGATATGTTTTATTGTTTTGTTCAAAATATATGTATCATGTTACAAAAACTGTTAATCTTTCTCTACCTGAAAATCTATACTACAAGAATACATTTCAGTTTATTAATAATAGATTTTTTTCTTTAAACTACAATACTAAATCAGTGGCGGGCTGGGCCAGGGGGCAGGGTGCCATCTGCCCCCCAGGCCGGTACAATTTTAATATTCCCGGGCCGCCAGGCTCCAGCAGGCAGGCAGCGGATGCTCCCGCTCCCTGCGCAGCTTGAGAGAAGATTGGGCCACCGGCGCTGGGCCGGTCCCATCATGTCCCCATATGCCAGGCCGCCCCACACTACCTACCCGGCCGCAGCTACCCAAGCGGAGCTCTGATCGGGCATCAGAGTCCTGGCTCCATGCTTCCCTTTACTAAAATGGCTGCGGGAGGGCTGCCGCGCATGCCCAGCCGCAGCAGCTCTCCCCATGGGCCTTTGCGGAGCTTGTGAGCCTCAACTCATGGCTCCGCCCCCATCCATGTCCGGCGGACTCCAGCAGCAGGTACAGGGCGTCCATGCGCGGCAAACAGGTAAGGGCAGGGGATCTAACATCAACCGTAAGGGGGGCAGTGGCACTTGAGTGTGTCACTGTCACACATATATTTTATATAATGGCAATGGGCTGCATACCCCCCTCCCCCGATCTCCCCCACCCACACACTCCAAGTCCTCTTCTTTAAGTGGTAAAGTCTCCCAGGTCAGGTAAGTAATTGTCATTGTAATTTTTTATCATATATATGTATGTATGTATGTGTGTGTATATATATTTATTATGTGTATACATATATATATGTGTATATATGTATATATATATTATTTATTATGTGTATATATACATATATATGCGTGTGTGTATGTGTATATATATATATATTAGAGTATTTCTGTAAACACTGAGTGCCGCCATTCTTGCTGTGTGTGTGTAAGTATATATGAATATATACATATATATGTATATATATATATATATATATATATACACTGTATTTTTAATTTTTACACAAACTTATACATGAGCTAGATAGAGAGGATACAGTCAGTTTGCCAGCAGACGGGATGCCAGCTGATAAATCCCAGTGTCGAAATCCCGACCTGGAACTAAACATAGGCGTCAAAATTCTGACGCTAGTTTAGATACCGACGCTGGAATCCTGTAGGTATAGCAGGGTGCCTTAGTTGTAAGTCACGGGCAGGGAGGGTTAGTTTTAGAAACCACGGTGGGGAGGTTAGGCACCACTTGGGGGGGTTAGGGTTAGGCATTAGGGGGGACGGTAAGGTTTAGGCATCAGGGAGGAAGGAGAAGGGGGAGGGTTAGGATACCGACCGACGGGTGTCCATATACTAACTCTGTCAGGATGCCGGCGTCGGGATTCTGACCGCCGGGATCCCGAGGAAGGGGGGGGTTGGGGGCCCCAGAGAAATTAGAGTACCGGCCCCCAAGGTTTCTGTTGCCAGCCCTGTGCATACTGTATGTATTATAAATACTGCTGGGGTCCTATGTGTTTACTAATTATATAAAATATCATGCATTTATGTTGCACTTGCACATATATTTGTTTAGGTGACATGTACATGTGAATGTCACCTAAATAATTACTACACTGCAAGTGCAACGTAAGTGCCACTGCCAGCATATTTTATATTAGTAACAGACACATAGTACACTTCACTATTATATATTGCAGGGGTCCTCCTATACTATATGTAATTATTTAGGCGATGGAATGATATATAGTGTAGGTGTCTTATGTTTTTGTTACTTATATATCATGCACATTGATATTTATGTAGGTTGTACTTGCACATGTGCATGTCACCTAAATAATTACTACATTTGCCTCCTACATAAATGTCAATGTGCATGATACATAAGTAACAAACATACGGGACAGCTGCAATATATTTCATCCCATCCCATAGATAGCTATCACATATAGGATAGGACCCCTGCAAAAAACAAAAAAATATATATATTTTCTGCTCTGCAGCGCCACATTACGCAAACCACACCCCCAAAATTATTGTCACGCCCATTTTAAAATTGCATTCGCTGGTAGAAAAGCTGGGCCACTTGCCCTTGTTTGCCCCCCAGGCAGAAAGTTGCCAGCCAGCCCCTGACTGAAATGATTTCAGACTTTTCTATGGTTGGTTATAAATAGGGGATCTGAGTCCACCCGAACGCTGTTCGGGTGTTCCCCGCCTGACTCGGATCCCACTTCGAGGCCGAATGGCAGCCTCCTGACATCGGATCCGCGCAAAAGAATCCAACGTCAGGGCCCCACCAGTGTAGGGCAGACCGCAGTGATAGAGGTCTGCCCTACACAGAAACAAACACACAGCCATCAGCGGCGGCTGTGTGTTTGTTATAGCAGCCAATGAGTCAGACAGACTCTCATTGGCTGCTGCGTCGGCTGGAGCTCACTCATGAGCTCTTCCTTCCGGCTCCCCCCGCTGCGGGTGATGGGAGAGACATCATGACGTCTCTCCCATAGTGCAGAGAGGAGCGGACGGCTGCGGTCACGGCAGGAGCAGGGATTCAGGTAAGTTTTTTTTTTGTGTGTGTGTGTAAGGGAGCACTACTAATGGGGCATACTACTGGGGGCACTACCAGTGGGGGCACTACTAGTGGGGGGCATACTACTAGGGCACTATTAATGGGGGCACTTCTAAATGGGGCACTTCTAATGGGGGCATACTACTAGGGGCACAACTAAGGGGGGCACAACTAAGGGGGGCACAACTACTGGGGGGACTTCTAATGGGGGCATGCTACTAGGGGCACTACTAATGGGGGCACAACTATTAGGGGCACTTCTAATGGAGGCATACTACTGGGGGCATACTACTAGGGACACTACTACTGGGGGCATACTACTGGGGGAATACTACTAGGGGCACTACTAATGGGGGCATACTACTGGGGGTATACTGCTAGGGACACAACTACTGGGGGCATACTACTGGGGCATACTACTGGGGGCACTACTAATGGGGCACTACTAATGGGGACATACTACTAGGGGCACTACTAATGGGGTCATACTACTGGGGGCACTACTAATGGGGGCATACTACTGGGGCACTACTACTGAGGGCACTGCATAGGGGGCACTACTACTGAGGGCATTGTGTAAGGGACACCACTGCTGGGGGCATTGTGTAAGGGACACTATTGCTGTGGGCATTGTATAAGGGGCACTACTACTGTGGGCATTGTATAAGGGACATTACTACTGTGGGCTTTGTGTATAAGGGTCACTAATGTGGACATTGTGTAAAAGGGGCACTACTGTGGGTATTGTGTAAAAAAGGGGCACTACTGTGTGTCGTAGCATAAATAAGAGACACTACTTTATGGTGTAATGTGAATCAGGGGCACTATGTGCGGCATAATGTGAATAAGATTGTGCACTGTGACTCCTTGGGCCGTAGCCCACTGTGTTAACAAGTACTGTGACTCTGCTGGCCGTACCCCACTGGGTGGGTGGGAGGGCCCAAGAACAATTCCATCTTGCATTACCTACCATTTCTGCCACTGCTGTGTGGCAATGTTTCACAGATGTGCTGTGATGTCTGTGTCGCTGTGCCGCTGCTCTGTCGCTTAGTAACCAGTCAGCTCACTGCAACTGTTATGTTCTGGGTTGTTTGTGGACCCGGGGTGGTAGCAGGAGCCATCACAGAAGCGGGTTTAAAAATAAAACTAGGTTTTTTAATAAGTGCTTGAGAAGACATAAAGTATGGCAGTAAATAAAAGTCCAGGTATATATAAACATGCACTAAAGTTCTGTGGTGGGAGTAATGGGTTAATGTCCAAGTAGAAACAATTAGAACTGTCCAGGTGTGCAGGTAGACTGGAAAAATCCACCAGGTATGCAGGTAGTGATGGAGGAAAATAATAGCCAGGTTTGCAGGTAGTAAACTAAGGCAATGAGCAGGATGTCAGCAGGCTCAGGCACTCAGGTATGGGCAAGGGTGGTGGAGGAAGCAGGGTAGTCCAGTGGAAGCTAGGAGCTGACAGGCAGACTGGCAGATAGCGAATTCACAGGAACAGGATAAGCACAGAGAACTCCCTCTCAGCTAGGCTGAGATACACGTTGCACTGGCAAAGAAGGAAGGCACTGACCCTTCCTAAATACCCCATGCCTTGCTGTTACTGGCCGGAGGGAACATGTGACTCACCAGGATTGGCCAGCTGCATCACATGGCCAGAAGACAAGATGGCGGGGCCCATGCCAAATGGAACGGAGATGCCGCCAGGCCTTACCAGCGCAGAGTGACAACAGGCCCGCATAACAACGCGCGCAGCCAAAGCCCCCCGTCAGACACCAGCTCCGCCACCAGACAGCCCGCGCCACAATGACCTCACAGGTAACACCCGTCTAGCGCCATGCTGAAATACCCTGGCCGTGACAGCAACCTTTGGTGAAGGTTGCAGTAATGGTGAAAACAATATTATGAGCTGTGAGGTGGTCTAAATTGACTGTAAATGACTGGAAATTAATGTTATTGAGGTTAATAATACTCTAGGAACAAACAAAAAAGCCCAATTCATGTGATTTTAGCTTTTTTTGACAATTTTTGTGAATAATCCAAATCCAAAGCCAGTCACCGCAGTTTGGCAAATCCAAATCCAAAACCGGATGACGAATTAGAACCAAATCCAAATCTGGTAAAAATGGTCCGGCGCACATCCCTAGTTATAAAACGCAATGTTTCAATGCACTCTCGACAGGTAGGGCGGGTCGCAGAGTGTGTGTGTTTAGGGGTTGTCAGCTCCAGGTGGCGCTGGCAGGAAGGAACACATACAGCCCTGGGGTGAGAAGAGAATCTGTGTCCAGGAAAGAGGCAGTCAGTGACAGACACATATTATTTGAATATATAAATGTATGTATAAATAATAATTTTGCTGGTTGATTAATTTGTCTATATATATATATATATATATATATATACACAGAAAGAATAGCTGGCACTCAAATGCTCCTCCAACAACACGCGCCGGTGCCCTCCTAATTCACCAACCCTGTGCAGGGATGGAAAAAAACACATATGAGACAAGAAAGGTGGCACTCTGGCGACTTAAAAAATACACCGGACCCCGTAAATAAGACCTTATTTACGTGGTCCGGTGTATTTTTTAAGTCGCCAGAGTGCCGCCTTTCTTGCCTCATATATATATATATATTCAATTAAACACCCAATTTATCTGTTACAATTGATAAAAATAAAAGCTAAAGCAGAGATCCATTGCAGAAGAATATATATTATCAAGATAATTTCCTGACAGTTCAGGAGTTTACCCTGAGATTACACTTCTGTGGTGTCTCTTTGGGGCACATAGACGTGTTCCAAAAGGATTATGAGCAGAATGATTCCTTTCAAGGAACCAATGAATGTGCCATCAAAGATATCAATTAAGCAAGTAAAATGTAGCACCACTCCAGATCCTTGGAAGTCCTTAGAAATCAGAGTGGAAAAATGTTTCTCCACTAACGTGTTTCGCTCCAATTCCACAGAGCTTTATCAAAGAGTACTCTGATAAAGCTCTGTGGAATTGGAGCGAAACGCGTTAGAGAAGAAACATTTTTCTGTGGAGGACTACCCAGTTTGCTTTGGAATTCTCTCTATATATAAAAGCTCACCAGTTATAAAGACCCTTTGGATACATCTACGGGACTTGGTTCAGGGTGGAGGAGAGGTAAGGAAGGAGAGGCGGTCACTGGCTGACATTATTACGAGCCTCAGAATAGATTATCCTCCTCAAGAACTATATCTTTATATCCACACCTATATCCGTTCTTTTGGAGACTATTACTATAGCGGTCCCGGTTATATAATATAGACTGGAGTCTTCTCTGCCAAGTGAATTGAGATATTACTGCATAGTGGCTTATCCGGACTTCGGGAGAAATTTGTCATCACGGTGCATTGAGCGGAATCAGAGCTTATTGGATGCTTTTGAGACTCATAACATTGGCTCTCTGCTTTTTCTGCCAAGAAGCACAGTTAAACAACTAATGTGGTTTTAGAATCTATCTAATATTTATTACGGATTGCACCCCGGTGGGCTTTTATGACTTGTGTCATATATTTATATGTGGTTTTTTAGTGGAAAATTTATTTGTACACTGTTGTGCTTGTTTTATATATTATCGTATATGATTTTAAATATATAAAGTTTGATCTTTTACGCTATTGTGGTGTCCTGAATCCCTTTTTTTGCCATACCTGGTGATTAAATGTATGTTTCATACACAAATTTATACAGGTTGTCTATCGATTAATCAATACATTGCAAGCGCAACACCATTAGTAGTTATTCTTTTTCTTTTTGACCATGTAATGGTGGTTTATATTGGGTCTACACAAACTCATAGGTGTATGCAGCTGCTTATGGATAATTAAGTATATAAATCTACCAATTCCTCTTATTATATTATAAATTATACTAGCGCCTGTCTGATTATTGTATACATTTTTTTGAAAAATAATTTTTTCACACAAATTAAATGACCAGACCCCACCCCTAATTTAAACCGCAGTAATGTGCTGGGTAATGATGCAGCATGGGCAGGCCATATTACAATGCATGGTGCAATCCATGCCTAGGGTCTTCCACCTATATACCCTCCGCACTCCCCTTTTTGCAGCAATCTGTGACACAATCAGCCTTAGCCTCAATCCTATTAGGTGCGAGTTGGCAAACACGAGTTTGTTTCATGAAACTCGCAGACATTGCACGAATGCACTCCCAAGACATGCGATATCCAATCAGAAATGCCAATTAGAGTAATGGTAAAACTTACCTTTGTTAAACTCTTTCTTCGAAGTCCATAGGGTCCACAGGGCGCCTGGTCACCAGTTTCCCGTCTCTTTGATGTGAGTGTGATTCTTCTGTGTACGAGTCTTCCTTCTCTCCTCTCCTCCTCCTGCCTTGGGCTTGTTAACAAACTGATTTGCCTCAGGGGCAGGGGGGAGGGACCGTTGCACCTGGCAGTTGAAAGCTTAACTGCTTGGTGTCCGCTCCTTATCCACCACCTACACTCCTTGGGATCCCTGTGGACCCTATGGACTTCGAAGAAAAAGAGTTAACAAAGGTAAGTTTTACCATAACTCTAATTTTGTGGTACTCATGTTGGGGTGTGCGACTGTACTACAAAATGCGACCTGGGAGAAGTGCATGAGAAAGCAGGGAAACTATCCTGGAACCCAAAAAAGTGACAATTGAGATAGCAGGACCATATGGAAGGCTGATAGTGGCCATAAGGAAATTACTGGAGGTTTTTAAAAGGTGTCAAATGGCTAATTTTTGCACGTTTGATTAATGGTTGAAAAATTATAGCGAGCAAGTGTTTTTCAGCAAATGAAGGTCTTTCTGGCATTTAAGGTTCAGAAAAATGTCTGTATAGTAATTTTGCAGTGTTTTTATACAAGTTTGTAAAAAGTTGGGACAAACACTTTTACCTCTCATCTGCAAGTTCAAAAACCCCTCCAACACCAATACAACAACCCCACATACCTGTCCCAAATCATTTACACCTCCACGTACCTGTCCCACGTAATTTATATCTCACCATACCTGTCCCACATCATTTACACCCCAACACACCTGTCCCACATCATTTACACCTCCACATACCTGTCCCACATAATTTACACCTCCACATACCTGTCCCAAATCATTTACACCTCCACGTACCTGTTCCACATCATTTACACCTCCACATACCTGTCCCACATCATTTACATCTCCACATACCTGTCCCAAATCATTTACACCTCCACGTACCTGTTCCACATCATTTATATCTCACCATACCTGTCCCACATCATTTACACCCCAACACACCTGTTCAACATCAGTTATAGCCTCACATATCTGCCCCACATAATTTATACCTCCACGTACCTGTCCCACATCATGTACACCTCCACATACCTGAGCCGCATCATTTATACTTCCAAATACCTGTCCCACAACATTTACACCTCCACATGCCTGTCCCACATCATTTATACCACCACATACTTGTCCCACATCATTTATAGCTCCACACACCTGTGCCGCGTCATTTATACCTCCACATACCCTTACCACATCATGTATACCTCCACATACCTGTCCCACATCATTTACACGCCCACATACCTGTCCCACATCATATACACCTCCACATACCTGTGCCACATCAGTTATAGCTTCACATACCTGTCCTACATCATTTACAACTCCACACACCTGTCCCACATCATTTATACCTCCACATACCCTTCCCACATAATTTATACCCCCACATACCTGTCCCACATCATTTACACCCTCACAAACCTGTCCCACATCATTTACACCTCCACATACCCTTCCCACATCATTTATACATCCACACCGTAGCTGCCCCACATCATTTACATCTTTACATACATGTCCCACATAATTTAAACCTCCACATACCTGTCCTACATGTAACCCATTATTTAAATTTACCTGAAAATAAAGATTCTCCCCACATTTTCACCTGCTCAGGAAGATTCACTCAAAAAAACTAAATATTTTTAGTAACTACCAGGCAGATAGAAATACGTGATAATTAGGGGTTGGAGTCGAATTTTACAAATTCTACTCCAATTGCCCTTCAGTAACTTTAGGTGAAACTAAAATAATGTGAAAAGGGTGTGAAAACTCCCTTTATCACTTTATTTTAGAAAAAATAATGATAATAAATAGAGCCCTAAGAAAGTTAAAACTCAGGGCCTGATTCAGAAAGGATCGCAAGTGCAAATAATGCACACAATTGGTCGATTGTTGCCTTCTGCGCATACGTAAGCATTGCAGTGCGCGAACCGGCCACTGCTATCAGGACTGCAATCGCAGTGACAATGCAGACCCATCGCAGAGTGACTGACAGGAAGTGCCGTTCGGGAGTGGGGACGGGGTGGTGGTCGGAGAAACGCAGGCGTGCCAGTGCGTTTGAATGCCGTTACAGGGGGGTGCATGAATTAGCCACAGCGCCGGCATATGCAGCATGAGCTTAAGCTGCGTACAGGAAGTTTAGCAATTTCTGGGTAAGGTCTGACCTGCCTTTACTGTGTGTGAGGCTCCGATTGTACTCGATGGTACCTATGCTTTTGCAGACTTGCAAGGTATTACAGATGTGAGTAAAGGGAAGTGGGCGTTTTTAGGTTGTGCTGCAGCGGCACTGTGATCACAGTCATTTGCATAATTTTGCCGCAGAACTGTGTACGCGCTTGCTGCCACGATTGCATCAGTGATCCTTGCTGAATCAGGCCCTCAGTTTTAAATGGCATAAGTGCCACCTTCTTGCAATAAGCACATCTATTAACTTGCCTATTACGTATAGGTTTTGGGGACCTTTGCTGGTCTTTACAGCAGTGTTCTTAACTGAGGTTATATTGTCGCATTCATTACCAACGTATAATGGAAATGTCTATGCATGATACGATTATACATTTTATTGAAAACAATTCTCTGGTTTTGTTTAATTTACTATATGTTTTTATTTATTTACATTTAAATGGGTGAGTTTTGTAGGCAGCGCTGGGTGTTGGTGACAGTGCTGGGAGCTGGAGACAGAGATGGGAGTTGTAGGCAGTGCTGGGTGTTGGTGACAGTGCTGGGAGCTGGAGACAGAGATGGGAGTTGTAGGCAGTGCTGGGTGTTGGTGACAGTGCTGGGAGCTGGAGTCAGAGATGGGAGTTGCAGGCAGCGCTGTGCGTTGGTGACAGTGCTGGGAGCTGGAGACAGAGATGGGTTTTGCAGGCAGTGCTGCGTGTTGGTGACAGCGCTGGGAGCTGGAGACAGATGACTTTTGCAGGCAGTGCTGGGTGTTGGTGACAGTGCTGGGAGCTGGAGACAGAGATGGGTTTTGCAGGCAGTGCTGGGTGTTGGTGACAGTGCTGGGAGCTGGAGACAGATTACTTTTGCAGGCAGTGCTGGGTGTTGGTGACAGCGCTGGGAGCTGGAGACAGAGATGGGTTTTGCAGGCAGTGCTGGGTGTTGGTGACAGTGCTGGGAGCTGAAGACAGAGATGGGTTTTGCAGGCAACGCCGGGTGTTGGTGGCAGCGCTGGGAGCTGGAGACAGAGATGGGTTTTGCAGGCAGTGCTGGGTGTTGGTGACAGCGCTGGGAGCTGGAGACAGAGATGGGTTTTGCAGGCAACGCTGGGTGTTGGTGACAGCGCTGGGAGCTGGAGACAGAGATGGGTTTTGCAGGCAGTGCTGGGTGTTGGTGACAGCGCTGGGAGCTGGAGACAGAGATGGGTTTTGCAGGCAACGCTGGGTGTTGGTGACAGCGCTGGGAGCTGGAGACAGAGATGGGTTTTGCAGGAAGTGCTGGGTGTTGGTGACAATGCTGGTAGCTGGAGACAGAGATGGGTTTTGCAGACAACGCTGGGTGTTGGTGACAGCGCTGGGAGCTGGAGACAGAGATGGGTTTTGCAGGCAGTGCTGGGTGTTGGTGACAATGCTGGTAGCTGGAGACAGAGATGGGTTTTGCAGACAACGCTGGGTGTTGGTGACAGCGCTGGGAGCTGGAGACAGATGGGTTTTGCAGACAACGCTGAGTGTTGGTGACAGTGTTGGGACCTGGTGACAACAGTGAGTTTTGCAGGTAGCGCTGGGGGTTGGTGACAGTGTTGGGACCTGGTGACAACAGTGAGTTTTGCAGGCTGTTGATTGTAAAATTTTGGAGCTCTCCCCCAATACTCTATGCAACGGGTATGTAATGCCGGCAGTCGGTATGCCTCCTGCCAAAATACTGACAGCGGCATCCTGATGGTTGGTATCCTCCCACCTTCTCCCCCTAACCCTCCCTTCTTGTAGCTAAACCCTTCCTATCCCGCACCCTAACCCTCCCCGTTAGTTTCTAAACCTAAGTCTCCTCCCTTCATGCCTAAACCTAACCCTCCCCCTTAGTGCCTAACCCTTCCTCTTAGTGCCTAATCCAAACCCTCCCCCAGTGGTGCCTAACCCCAACCCCCCCCCCCCAAGGGTGCCTACTAACCCCAAAACCTAACTCTGCTATGCTACCTAAATCTAACACTCTCCCCCAGTGGCTAACAGCCAATACGCCCCCTGCTTACCTCGTTCGGGCTGACATCTTGTCTGTATTCCAGCGTCGGGATTAAGATAGGCATCTCTTAAGTCCCGTGTCGGCTTCCACTGTCGGGATTCAGACCGGCAGCATGCCGTCCGCCGGTCTGATAACTATATCCCCAATGGGCACAATGACCCTGTTACGTCTGCGAAACACTTTTATCACTTCTAATTAAGCGGTGCCACCCAAAGCGAAAAGTCTCTTCCCGGAGTCTCTCATTGATGTTGTCCTTCTGCTCCTGCAGTTCCTTTAATTCTGCTTTTTTTTTCTGTAAGCTTTTAAGTCTTTTTTTTGCGCTGTTCTAGTGTATCCTCATTGGGAGCAGATTCTATGGTTTCCTCCTGCTTGTCATGAGTCTTTGCAACTTGGCTGGCATTGTTGCTGTTCCTGTTGCCTTTCTCCAGGTCACCTACAGGTTCACTTAAGTCAGTGGTATCACTTTGCGCCTTTCATTGTATGTCCATAATTGAAGCGTCCATAGTGAAGCATTTTCATCCAGCCCTTATAAAGGTTCCAAGGATTGTAAATTGTCCCACCGAACATTGCGATCTCTACTGTATCATTCACTTTGGCCACCATCATAAATTCGTCCTCATCTGCTGGATCTGTCAGCTTTCTTAAACAATATTGGTCATCTATAGTTAGTTGTTCTCCCACACATTGGGTCATAAATTTCTCTGTAATTCCATTATTAGCAGGTTGTTGTTCCTCCATCTTCCATCCTGCAATTCATCTTGCTGTTCTTCCTCAACACTTTGGGAAGCAGAGTCCTCTGTGATATTGCTATCAGAGCCATTCATTTCATCATAAACTTGCACTTCCTCTAAATCTTCAGCATGGAATTCAGGATGGAGACAGAAAAAATATAAAGTAAATTGCGCTTACTGTACTGGTCATCCTTGGATTCAGTTATGTGGTGGTGGACAGGGTTGTGCACATTAACCATAAATAATCTGATTTGGTCCTGGACCACCAACCCATGGCACCCCTGCAAGTGCCCCACGGCACCCAGTTTGGAAACCAATCCCTAAGATAAACCTCCCCCAACATTGGGGGCGATTCAATCGATCGGGATGTTGGTCCCGGAGCTATTCAATTCTAGTCCAACTATAATCACTTAAGTCGGAGAATGATGGTTCTTGCAACTAAAGCTGTTCAGTTGTGAGAACCGGCATTTTCCAACTGAAGTGCCAGCAATATGGCTGTTAGCGCCGCGCTTAGCTGAAAAACAGCCTCACAGCCTGCACTTTAGTCAGATTTTTCCTCGTACCCCGAGTAGGGTGTGAGAAGAAATCATGTTTTCGCCCTAACAGCACACTGAATTGAATCGCCCCCAATATTCTACATATATGTCTTTCTGTATATGTTTTATAAAAAAAATTATATAGATTTTCATTTTAGAGTTTCTACTACTTAGACACTTCTGTACCATTTTTTTTTACCGTGACTTATTTCTGTGTTGTGCTGTGATTAGTGTAGGAAAAATGGAAATTACAATGTGTAGCAAGAATAAATGAGGAGAAAACATATCTTTCTGCCTCACTGAATTCCCTCAGGTAGTGAACTTTTTCTGTCGAACTGTTTACAATAAGAAAGACACAGTGCATTTTGAAAAGGGCAATATAATTCCATTCTAATTTATGGATTTCTATTTATATCTTTTGAAACCAGAAATGATGGCAGAAAACTTTTGTTTGATTGATTAGTTTAATTTCTAAAATTGTCAAAACAGCACCTGGAAATCCAAAATGCACAAAAATGAAAAGTTAAATATATCAGCATTGAATGGGTTTTAATTACTCATTAATGTGTACGAAAAGTAAATAACACTTGGCATGTCCTGGAAAGTCTGTCTCCCAGTTTAGTATTAAGGAGTGTCAAAACTTCAGTGTGTCTAACCGCTAACATGACAGTTTAAAGGGCCAGTAGAACACAAAACTACTTTCTATAGTGATTACAGTTTTCTCTGAAACCAGCAGAGCGTAAGCATCCACTGAGCATGGTCCTTCTTAGATCAGAGTGGGGAACTGAGGAGGTTTTAGGGGCCTATTCATCATCACTTAATTGTCACAAAAGCAGGTGAAAAGGCACATTTTCACCTGCAATTGTGACAATTAAGTATTCGGGCCATTCATTAAGAAGATGAAGCAGGAGATATCACAGATATCTCCCACTTACCTTCTGTTTGCGGAATGGCCCGCTGTCCCCATACACTAGTATGGGGACAGAATTCATCAAGCTCCGAAAATATTATATTTTCTGAGCTTGACTGCGGGGGCATTCGCCATCTTCAGATAGCGAATACCCCCGCTTGGGGTTCGCAACCCGCTCTTCCCTATGGGAAGTAGTTCCGGGTTGCGAGAAGGGATCCTTTCGGATCCCTCTGCCCCTGTCCGGCTCCTTCCGCCGGACGTCGGGGCTCTTGTGCGCATGCGTGACCTGTAGGTCGCGCATGCGCACCACCGTTACTGCTCCGAAAAGGAGCAGTGAAGCCGCTCACGGGGGCAGCTGATTTCCCATCAGCTGCCACCGCGCCGGAGCAATGCTGAATTGCTCCGGTGGCCGCGGCGAATTAGAATGTTAATTATCGGGGTCCATTCGGACCCCGATAATTAACATCATGAATAGGCCCCTATATGTACTTGTAATTGTGACTTCATGTTTTCATAATTCTGTTTAACATATCGGTGAAGATTCAAGTAGTACTAGTTGCCTCACACTGATTCAGAGGTGAACACATTTGCATATTATCGCCACTGCAACCATAATATGCAAATGCTAGTTTCAGCCTACCCCTTGTGTACTAGTGTGTGCTGGAATGTGCAAGCCGTGAGACACACACTTATTTTAATGCCCGTGCACACAGCAACACCACCAGCGGTTTTGGACAATTCACCATCAACACACCGTACTGTGCATCTTCGACACGTGCACCAGCCCTATGGCAGGTGCAGTGTCTCCATCTGAACATGGTCTATGTGGATGTGGCATTGCGTCTGAGAACACATCAGCTTTCACTGACACTCCCATGACATGCCCTTGAGATGGATTTTTATTTGCATTCTCTTCAGGCCACCTCCCAGCCACCAGCCAGGAACGCCCATGGTTTTCCCATGCCAGTTCTGTTACCAGTGGACCCGTACGCAACAAGTTTATTTGTGAATATACTCAAGGTAACGCATGCGCTGTAGTGGTTTCCAGAATATTTTGCGCATGCACAGTAGCAAATAATCGCTTAACTACATGAATATCGGCATTGCATGCAGTTAGCAACCAGTGTAACGGCAACTCGCATTCTTCGCAAAAAATAGGATTGACCCCCTGAGGGTCTATTTGTTCCCCAATCACTAACACATCACTTCATACTCAGCAGCACCTGCAGATATAATAACCCTCCTCCTGCTAGTAATCAACTTTTTGTAGGGGCGAATTGGCCATAGAATTCACCGGGAAGATTCTTGGTGGGCCTTCTCCAGTACCCAGGTTTGTGTGACAGCCCCTTTCTCATGTTCCCAACCCTGTGTGACAGCCCTATCTCCTGTTCCCAGCCCTGTGTGACTGCCTTTTCTCCTGTATCTAGCCCTGGTGACAGCCGCCTTCTCCTATACCCAGCCCTGTGTGACTGCCTTTTCTCCTGTATCTAGCCCTGGTGACAGCCGCCTTCTCCTGTACCCAGCCCTGTGTGACTGCCTTTTCTCCTGCTCCCAGCCCTGTGTGACTGCCCTTTCTCCTGTACCTAGCCCTGTGTGACAGCCCCTTCTCCAGTACCCAGCCCTGTGTGAAAGCTCCTACATCCTGTACACATGCTGTGTGACAGCCCCTCTTGTGGTTGTTGTACCCTGTTCCTCCTGTCTGGCTTATTATGGTCAGCAGGATCAGCCTGACCCTGCAAATCCCTCTGCATGTGGCATGCCAAGCTCTGTGCCACCCTTCTCTCTGCATGTCTCTATCCTCATTCCCTTCATCCATTAGTATATCTCCCCATCCACCACTCCCCATCTCCTCTCTCTACTGTATCTTTCCTCCGTGTTATAGTTTTCTCCCCTTTTCCTGGTAGAGTTGTATCTGGACACATCAGCATATGTTGACTAACCAAATGCCAGCCATGAGCCAGTCTGCTCTGCTCCCTCTATGCCAGGCTACTAACTCTCCCGAAGAACTGACATATCTTACCTATAATCATCCTTACTGGATCATCCTTCCCTTCTGGGCCTGTTCTGATGAATAAGGTAAGTAAACATCCAGCAGACTAGGCATTATGATTTCACCCTCTTATTGCCATGGGTAAGGCACCAGCAAGTTTTCCGAGTTTTAGTGCTGCCCAATTTGGAGCCTCTTCTCATGTACCCAGCCCTGTGACAACAGAACATACTGGGTCTTTTCTACAGAGCTTAGAAGCTTCCTGAATCGCAACCATTGCTGTCTAAGGGCATATTTACCGACTTTCTGGCTGCCCCCTCCGGGAGGGAACTTCCAGGGCTACAATGATGCAATTTGGCATGAATCGCGTCATTGGTCCCTCCGAACTGCCCACTTTTGCTCAGGGGAGTGCGGGAAGCAAGGGGGTTGTACGGGAAGGTGCTGTCACATTTGCTGTGTGCCATATTTCTACTTCAGGGTCCATAGGGTATCCACAGGATACCTTGGGGTATAGGTGTGACGTCAGTCGCAGGGCACCAAAGAGTTAAGCTTTCAGCCTCCCAGGATGCACCAGGTCCCCCTCCTATACCCCGCCCCCGGGCCAAGGCACCTCAGTTTAGTTTGGTGCCCGGCCGGAGTCGGGTGCACCTGTTGGAGTGGGGGCTAGAAGAGCCCCTGAAGCTTTTTCTTCATGCAGCTGTGGCTGCACATCTGGATGAACAGCATGGACAGTCAGTCCTGACGTCCATGCTGTCTTCCCTACACCCCGCCGGTACCAGAACGCCGGTACTGATCCGGGGATGCTGGTGGGCGTCTGGGGTCACAGCTAGCGGTGACCCCAGATGCTCCGGACCATGGCCGGATTCAAGGGGGACAGAGGTAAGCAGCGGGGTCCCGCGGTGGGTCCCCGCTGATCACGTGGTCCTAAGTCCCCAAGCAGGGGGCTCCCTGGGGACTGGCTGCAGCGTGGAGCCAGGCGACCAACCTGCGCTTCCACTACCCCCTGGGACAGCGGACCGCAGCAGAGCGGTAGCGCTGCGGCGTCCCAGGGGTTAAATGCATGCCAGGGGAGCGCGCCTTCCCTGTCTCACAGCCGGCGCCTCCCCCGCTGCACACAGCCCTCTCTGCACTGTGCTGACTGGTCCTGTGTCAGCGCTCCTCCCCCAGGCCAGCTTCTCTCTGCTCCTCGGTGGCTATCTTCTCTGCAACGCATGGTGAACGCTGCTGGAAGTCTGGAAAGAAGCATCGTGGTCTGGGTCCCCCCGCATACCTCTCCTCCGCTGTGGCTCAGGTCTGTGTATGCAGCGCTGTGTCCTACCAGGCCCTGTGTCTGTGTAGTTGAGTGATCAGCGCTGTTAGTGCAGGAATTGTTATTTCTCTGCATTGTATGTGACTGTGCTAGCGCTGCCTGTAACTTTTCTTCTCTAAACTGTCAGCTTTATTACTGTCCCTGTTCTTTCTGCTAAAGCCCTTGCGGTGCGGTGCTGCAGGGTGGTCTCTCGCCTATTTAATACTTAATTGGTGAGAGAGGTCACATACGTGGTGCCATCATGTCTGAAAGTGATTTTCCCCTCCGGCTACAGTGTACCACGTGCAAAGTACCGTTAGCGGAGGGGGAGGGTAGCGCGGAGGGCCTTTGCCGGCAGTGTTTGTCCATGGCGCGGCCTATTACGGTTACAGCACCGGTACAGGAGCCGCCCTGGGCTTGTTTCGCTCAGGCGTTAACAGCTTTAGTGGGCCAGTTAGCTCCGCAGCCCGCATTTACTCCGATGGGTTTGTCCCAGCAGTCTGTGGTGTCGTCACCCATGCAGGAGTTCCCACGACAATTGGTGGTACCCCACAGTCTCCCTATTTCCCCGCTCCCGGGTTCTCAGGAGCCAGCGTGGGTTAACTCCCTGACGAGTTCTGTACAGCACTTGTCGGATGTGTTGCAAGGGAAGTCTGTGATGCGGCCTCATAAAAGGCCGGTGGCATCTCTGTCCGCTCCTTATGAGGATGACGAAGGGACGTCTGATGATGGGGAGATTCTGGATCCTTACGATCAGGAACCTCTCCATACTAAGGACGCTGATACTAAGTCCAAAGTATATATTCCTGGACTTATTCGGGCGGTCCGCACAGCCTTGGTGATTGAGGACGAAGTTCCCCCAGCGGCTAAATCTAAGTATGCCTTTTTCAAAGATGTGAAGGGCGATGCCACAGTCTTTCCTCTTTCGGGTCAGTTGGTGGACCATTTAGAGGAGGCGTGGAAACAACCTGGCAAAAGATACCAGCCGCAGAGACGCCTGGCGGTGGCTTATCCGTTCGCGGATAATTATTTTGCTAAGTGGGAATCCCCTCCACAGGTGGATTCTCACGTGACCCGTCTTGTCCGTAGTGCCACATTGCCGATGCCATCCATGTCCTCCCTTAAGGATGCTACGGACCGCAAGGTAGAAATCTGCCTGAAGTCCGCTTATTCCCTTGCAGGGGGGGCAGCACGGCCGGCTATGGCCATTTGCTGGGTTGCCAGACCGATGGAGCGCTGGGCGGATTCATTAGAGGCTTCTTTTGAATCCGACTGTCCGGCCGAACAGGCGGAGTTGATTGGCAATCTCCGTGATTCGGCCACCTACATCAACGAGGCGGCTCTAGACATTAGTACTCTGGTGTCTAGAATTTCTTCAGCAGCGGTAGCTGCTCGTCGCACCTTGTGGCTGCGATCCTGGAAGGCGGACGCAGATTCCAAGAAAGGTCTGGAAGCGTTGCCGTTTACCGGAGAAGTTCTCTTCGGTCCGGATCTGGATAAGATTGTGGCCACGCTGGCGGCAGCCAAATCTGCTTGTCTCCCGTCGGCCGCTGCTCCTTCTGGTTCTGGACCATCGTCCTTTCGGTCATCTAGGGCCCAGGGCAGGCCCAAACCACAGTCGGTTCCTCGACAGGCTGGCCCTAAGAAATCGGTCAAGCCCCGGAAACAGGCATGGAGTACCAGACGTCCGGCCCCCAAGCCAGATGACAAGCCTGCGGCCCGACGGTCCGGGTCTCCCCTTGGGGGATCCCAGGGTGGGAGGCTGCCTGCTGCAGTTCTCCCGGTGTTGGTCGTTCACTACGACAGACACTTGGGTTCTGGAGGTGGTCTCCCACGGGTACGCCCTCTCCTTCCGGCACAGACCCCCGGCTCGATTCTTCACCACGGGTCTACCATCAGACCGGAACAAGGCTACGGAGCTGCGGAAGGTATTGCACACTATGCTCCAGGCTGGAGTTATAGTGCCTGTTCCATTCTCCCAGAGGGGCCAGGGTTTCTATTCAAATCTATTTTTGGTACAGAAACCCAATGGGTCATATCGTCCGATTCTCAACCTCAAAGCACTCAACAAGTCTTTGCGGGTCCCGAAGTTTTGGATGGAGACCCTACGGTCCATCATTCTGGCGCTGGAACCTGGGGACTACATGGTGTCATTGGACATACAGGACGCTTGCCTGCATGTCCCTATTCTTTGGCGCCATCAAGAGTTCCTTCGGTTTGCAATCCGCAGCGACCACTTCCAGTTTCGGGCGTTACCTTTTGGCCTGGCGACAGCACCACGTGTTTTCACCAAGGTGATGGCGGTCATGGCGGCTTCTCTGCGGCTGCAAGGAGTCCGCATGTTGCCGTACTTGGACGACCTGTTATTGGTGGCAGGATCTCCAGAGCTCCTGTTACACCACTTGGACCTGACCATTGCACTGCTGCAACGGCACGGCTGGCTAATCAACTGGCAGAAGTCCACTCTAATCCCGTCTCGGAGGATTCTGCATCTTGGAGCCTTATTGGACTCGGGACAGCAAAGGATCTTCATGACGGAGGACAAGATCTCTGCTTTACAGTCAAGGGTGCGCAGTTGTCTGCACAGCCGCCGGGTGTTCTTACACTCGGCGATGAGGTTACTGGGCTCCATGGTGTCGGTGTTCGACATGGTGGAATACGCCCAGTTTCACTCCAGACCTCTGCAGCACCTGATCCTGTCCAAGTGGAACGGGCTGCCTCAGTCTCTGAAGTTCCAGACGATTGTGCTCACCCCGGAGGTTCGCCTGTCCCTTGCGTGGTGGTTAAAGACGACCCACCTCAACAAGGGACGTCCGTTCTGGGTTCCAAATTGGGTCCTGTTGACAACGGACGCCAGTCTTCGGGGCTGGGGAGCAGTTTCGGGTCCACACTTGTTCCAGGGCAGGTGGACGCCGACAGAAGAGGAGCTTCCAATAAATATCTTGGAACTCCGTGCGGTCTTCAATGCTCTCCTGCAGGCACAGCGGTTTCTCCAGGGTCACCCGGTGCAGGTCCAGTCGGACAATGCTACCACCGTGGCCTACATAAACAGGCAAGGAGGAACTCGCAGTCGGGCGGCTCTCGTAGAGGTCTCTTGGATCCTGGTTTGGGCGGAGCTCAATCTTCCGGCCATATCAGCGGTCTTCATCCCGGGAGTGCTAAATTGGGAGGCGGACTTTCTAAGTCGCCAGGACGTTCATCCAGGGAAATGGTCCCTGCACCCGGACGTTTTTCAACTACTGGTGGACAGGTGGGGTCTTCCAGAAATCGACCTCATGGCGTCCCGGCACAACAACAAGTTGCCGGTGTACGGGTCTCGCACAAGAGACGAAGGGGCGTCTCTGGTGGATGCTCTGTCCGTCCGGTGGACGTTCAGGTTCGCATACCTGTTCCCTCCGGTCTCCCTTCTTCCACGGGTAATCCGGAAATTCAAACAGGAAGGAGGGACGCTCCTGTTGATAGCTCCCGCGTGGCCCAGACGGCACTGGTTCTCAGACCTTCAGGGTCTGTCCGTGGACAGTCCTCTGCGGTTGCCGCTACGACCGGACCTTCTGTCTCAGGGTCCTTGTCTTCACCCGGACCTGACTCGGCTGTCTTTGGCGGCGTGGCTGTTGAGACGGCCATGCTGAGGTCCCGGGGGTTTTCCAGCTCTGTGGTGCGTACCATGTTACAAGCTCGGAAACCGTCTTCCGCGAAGATATACCATCGCGTGTGGCATACGTTCTTCCAGTGGTGTCGACCGAGAGGTTATGCACCGTGGGAGTTTCGTCTGTCTCGGATTCTCGCCTTCCTGCAAGCGGGACTAGATCATGGGCTTCGGCTTGCTTCTTTGAAGGTACAGGTTTCGGCCCTATCTGTCTGGTTTCACCGTAGGATTGCTACAATCCCGGATGTGCGCACCTTTATGCAAGGTGTTCTCTGTATTCAGCCGCCCTTTGTTCCACCTGTGGCGCCTTGGGATTTGGCTGTGGTCCTGAGGGCTCTCCAAGGACCGCCGTTTGAACCACTGGGCTCAGTGGATATTAAATGGCTAACAGCTAAGACTGTTTTCCTTCTGGCCGTTGCTTCGGCCAGACGTGTTTCTGAGGTAGGGGCTCTTTCTTGTAGACCCCCTTTCTTGGTTTTTCATGGGAACAGGGCAGTGCTCCGCACTCTGCCCGAGTTTCTTCCCAAAGTTGTTTCCCAGTTTCATGTTAACGAGGAAATAGTTGTTCCGGCCTTTAACTCACCGGGTCTTTCCGTGGGTGAGGCCTCTTTGGATGTTGTGCGGGCCTTAAGGACTTATGTTGACCGCACTTCTTCGTTTAGGAAGTCGGACACTTTGTTGTCCTCTATGGCTTCTGTAAAAAGGGTTGGCCTGCTTCAAAGCAAACTTCGGCAGCCTGGATCCGTATGGCTATTTCTGAAGCTTATCTTCATGAAGGCCTACCGGTCCCTCCTTCTCTGAAGGCTCATTCCACTAGGTCTGTGGGTCCTTCGTGGGCAGCTCGACGTGGTGCCTCGGCAGTTCAGATCTGCAAGGCTGCTACGTGGTCTTCTGTCCATACCTTTGTGAGGTATTACAGGTTTGACACCTTCGCCTCTCAGGATGCTTCCTTCGGGCGGCGGATTCTCCTTTCTGCACAGGAGCGTCCCCACCCTTAAAGGATACTGCTTTGGGACATCCCCAAGGTATCCTGTGGATACCCTATGGACCCTGAAGTAGAAAATATGAGATATGGTAAGAACTTACCCTTGTTATCTCTATTTCTACGAAGTCCATAGGGTTCCACAGGACTCCCGCCCTGTCGCACCTGTGCTGCAGATGGGCTTTGCTCTGGTCACCGGTTTTCCGTCTCCCTCTGGTGAGAATGTGATTCTTGTATGTGTCCAGATCTTTGTTCTCTCTCTTCCTTCTCCTCCTCCGGCCTATGGCTTGGTAACTAACTGAGGTGCCTTGGCCCGGGGGCGGGGTATAGGAGGGGGACCTAGTGCATCCTGGGAGGCTGAAAGCTTAACTCTTTGGTGCCCTGCGACTGACGTCACACCTATACCCCAAGGTATCCTGTGGAACCCTATGGACTTCGTAGAAATAGAGATAACAAGGGTAAGTTCTTACCATATCTCATATTATTGCAGAGCTCACACTTTACTGAGTGACTACATTTTCTGTTGTTGGTTTCTTAGTGCCACAGACAGCAGAACGTATGCTTTCTGGGTCACACAGACCACGTAGCTTATCACTACTGGGTGCCTCAGACTGCAGAGCATATAGCTGCTGAGTGACACAGACTGCGAAGCTTATTGCTGTTGGGTCACAGAATACAAGTTTATTATTGCTTCATGCCACAGGCTGCAAATCTGATTGTTGCTGGGGGCCATAGTATTTAATTTTGTTGTGTGTCACAGACTGCAGAGCTTATTTTCACAGTTGGTAAAGCTGATTATTGTGGAGTGTCACACGCTGCAGATCTGATTATTATTGGTTTGGTTACATTGCTGTAAGTCTGTGTTGGAGGGATGTGATTACCATTGTAAAATCTGTTAAACCTGGTCCCGATGCTTCTACCGGATCCTCCGCTGGCTTTGCATTATGGGAGAGACGTCGTCATGACGACGTCTCTCCCATTACCCACTGTGGGAGACGGAAGATGGCTCCCGCAGTGGGAGCAACAGCAGCCGATGAGAGTCTGACAGACTCTCAGCGGCTGCTGATTACAGCAAACACACAGCTGCCGGCTCCGGCGGCTGTGTGTTTGTGCTGTGTAGCGCTGACCGAACTCCGTCCGGTCAGCGCTACACACGCGGTGCAGTCTGTGTCACAGTGACACAGGCGGCCCGCGGCCTGCATGATGCTGCGGCCCGGGGGGCACATGGCACCCTGCCCCCCGGCCCAGCCCGCCACTGTGCCCAGCGCTCCTGGAGTAGCCGGGAAGCCCCTGACTCTTCGAGTACAGTGTGGATGATGTGCGAATGCATGTGTCATCCATCACCGCTGCAGCGCTCCCTCGGATAGTGTCACCGGATGCGGCTCGCACCCCCTAGTGACACCACTGGCAAAGGCCATGTGTGAGCTTACTTAAAAAGAGATGTGTACTATGATAGCAGAATTTAGTACCCATCATTATAAGTTATGTATAAGTAATATGTTTTTACATTTATTACAAAATATTTAAATTTCCAAGAAATGTTTTCACTTAATGGCACAAAAAGATCACTTTTTAAAATGAATTAGCAAAGCCTTTGAAGTATTTTGCTAAGGGAAATTTTCATAGTGAATAATGATACTTTTGTTAGAGGAGTAGAAGATGTCAGTCACCTCTCTGAGTGTTCCTGACACCAGCAAAGTGTACTTAGGGCCTGATTCATTACGGATCGCTATTGTGATCGCAGTTGCGATTACGCACGCAGCCCTGTTGCGAAAATATGCTAATGAATGATATAATGATGCCGTCACACAGCCAGAATAGAGACGCCCACTGCCGCCCACTACCACTATCTTACATTCATAATACCTTGCAGTCCTGCATATACATTGGTAACATCAATAAACATCGGCCCCTCACGCAGAATTATAGCAGGTCTGACCTTACTCGGAATTTGCTAACCTCGTTGTACGCAGTGAGTACTCAAGCTGCATATGAGATTGCAGTGAATAATTTATGCAACGGCGTTCAAACGGCTAGGCAAGCCTGCGTTTCACCGACCGCCCCCCGTTACCACCCCCAAACACTCACTGCCTGTCAATCACTCTGAGATGGCTCTCCGTGGTCTGCGTGGTTCCAGTACGATCGCAGTGATGCCTTCACGTACGCGCACTGCAATACATACGCATTCGAAGTACACAACAATCGTCCATCTGCATACGCTTTAGCAGTTGCGATCCATGCTGAATCAGGCCCTTAGTACATGAATCAGAATCGGGAAGACATGGAACATTAGATCACATTAGTCCAGTGCAGGTTGATAAGTGATATTGGGCTCTAATTATTAATATTATTTTTAGTAAAATAAAGTGAAAAAGAGTGTTTTCACACCCTTTTCACATTATTTTAGTATCACCTATAGTTATTACAGGGCAATTGGAGTAGAATTCGTAAAATTCTACTCCAACCCCTAAGCATCACTTATTTTTAGTAAGCAGATCCCATTTCCCATAATTGTAATGGGAAATGTGATCCGACCGGAGTTACTAAAAATAAATTGTAAAAAAATACCGGGGAAAGCCCTGTGATAATAACGCCACCTGCAGGTGACGTTATCCAGGGTCTCCCCCGGTTACCGGGCTCCTACTCTGCTCTAAAAGACAGTGCAGAGCCCGGAGCCGGTCCCAGTTATCAGCTGTGTGGTCTAAACAGAACGCAAGCTGATCTCTGCTAAAAATAAAAAAAAGTAAAAAAAAAATTACTTACCTGACTCCATGGACTGGTAGTCGGGGCTCCGGAGATGACTCCCCTTCAGTCAGCTGGTCTCCCATGCTGCACTGCGGCCCGGTCATTAGGTGATCGGGTCCCAGTGCAGTATGGGATATCAGCTGACCGGAGGCATGGAAGACATCACCGAAGCACTGATGACTGCAGAGCAGATAAGTGCTATTAAGAGAGGGGGGTCGCGGGGGGGGGGGGGTCAGTGATCGTGGGGACGGGGATTAACGACAGGGGCAGGGCTCAGCGCCGGGAGGGTAGCAGCGGCGGCCGGTCGGCGCATGCGCGGGCACTTTGTCACGGTATTTTTTGAGAAAATACTGTGACTAGTGTGCGGAGGGGATTCGCAGGGACAGAGCTTTATCGCAGGCTCTGTCCCTGCAAGGGATTTGTAGTAAATCCCTGTGATATTGCCTGAATTCGCAATGCAAATTCAGTCGATAATATCACACTACAATCTGCATTACAAATGTGGATTGTAGTAAATGGAGCCCATTGGCTCTAAACTGGAAAACACAACTAACATTCTCTTTAGATCCAAGCAATGAACAAAGTATAAGAAAAATTAAAGTAACACTTAAATGTGGGATATATTACAGATTTACTGTATGTATTTGTTATTTATTTTTTTGTGTAAAGACTAATGTGTATTGTGTTTCTAAATGAACTTAAACTGATTTAAAAATTAAACTGATTTGTAAATGGAACAGTAATTACAATGTAATTACAAAAAGGACTTATAATACAAGGCCGTTATGCAAGTGTGTTATATTTTGGTCAAACAGGAAAACTGTATAATGAACATTTTGTTAAGAGATACTGGGCTCTATTTACTACAATCTGCATTGGTAATGCAGATTGTAGTGTGATATTACTGAGTGAATTCGTATTGCGAATTCAGGCAATATCACAGGGATTTACTACAAATCCCTTGCAGGAACAGAGCTTGCGATAAAGCTCTGTCCCTGCTAATCCCCTTCGGAGCCTTATCATGGTATTTTTGCAAAAATACCGTGATTAAGTGCCCGCGCATGCGCCGACCATCGCCGCTGCTACCCCCCCCTCCGGCGCTAAGCCCCACCCCCCGCAATCGTGGACCCCCCGCGACCTCCCCTCCCCCCCCGCGACCCTCCTCTCCCTTACTTACACTTACCTGCATGCTGCAGGCCTCCGGTGATGTTCTCCAGGTGATCTCCCATACTGCACTGGGGCCCGATCACCTGATGACCGGGCAGCAGTGCACTGTGGGAGACCAGCTGACCGGAGGGGAGTCATCACCGGAGGCCCGATCACCGGTCCCTGGAGTCAGGTAAGTAATTTTTTTTTACTATTTTTTTTTTCTTTTTTCTTACAGTAATCAGCTTGCGGTCTGTTTAGACCACACAGCTGATTACAGGGACCGACTCCCGGCTCTGCTCTCCCCATTAGATCAGGGCAGGAGGCCGGTAACCGGGGGAGACCCTGGATAACGCCACCTCCAGGTGGCGTTATTATCACAGGGCTTTCCCCGGTATTTTTTTCACATTTATTTTTAGTAACTATGGTCAGATCAGATCACATTTCCCATTACAGTTATGGGAAATGCGATCTGCTTTACTAAAAATAAGTGATACTTAGGGGTTGGAGTAGAATTTTACGAATTCTACTCCAATTGCCCTGTAATAACTATAGGTGATACTAAAATAATGTGAAAAGGGTGTGAAAACACCCTTTTTCACTTTATTTTACTAAAAATAATGTTGATAAATAGAGTCCACTGTATTCAGTAAAACAGATGAATGAGGTGAAACAGCTGGCCTTATGCCTCATTAGCTTTTTGAGGAGGATTCTCACTGTCCTTCAATAGGTGATGCTGTAGAGGAAATGGGTCTGATTTATAAGCACAAACAGGATTTGCAGGCCATTAATTTGTTCTTAATGGTGGATTAAAACTAACATGCATGCTGACAAAATTATTCATTTCAAGCATGCTGGAAAACGTAACACAACATATGTTTGTTAGCTGGAAGCACGAGTACTATTTTATTATTTGTCTGTACTTACTGGAAGCTTAATGTAAACTAGTGACTTTGGGCCTGATTCAGACCCACACGCAAGCGGCTGTCCGCTCGCAAGTGGGTCGATGTTGTGCACTGCGCATGCGCACGACGGCGGGAGCTCCGTCGTGCGCATGGGCCAGACTTTCCTTCGCTCGTTGTGTCTGATCAAAGGGGGCGTTGCTGTTGATGTTGATTGACAGCACGCCCCCTTTGGTGGGCGTGCCGGGGGCGTGCCTCCCTGACGGGGGCGTTCCCAAGGGAACGCCTACCGTCAGAAGCCGGCCCACTGACATCACTAGTGATGTCAGTGGGAGTGATTTTGGCTCTGATAGAGCCAAAATCACTCCGGGCCTTGCGGTTGAAAAACTCAACCGCAGGCTCCGGCTCGCAGTGGCGATGGTCGCGATGGTCAAGACCATCGCGGCCATCAAACTGCACGCTCGTATAGGCTGTGGGTAGTGACCCACAGCTATATGAGCGTCCAGGAGGACGCTCCATAATTATGGAGGGCGGCCCTCATTCACACACAGCAACAGCACACACACCCTGTCACACACAGCAGCAGCACACACACCATGTCACATACAGCAGCAGCACACACCCTGTCACAAACAGCAGCAGCACACACACCCTGTCACATACAGCAGCAGCACACACCCTGTCACACACAGCAGCATCACACACACCCTGTCACATACAGCAGCACACACAGCAGCAGCAGCACACACACACTGTCATACACAGCAGCAGCACACACACCCTATCACACACAGCAGCAGCAACACACACCCTATCACACACAGCAGCAGCACACACACCCTGTCACACACAGCAGCAACACAAACCCTGTCACACACAGCATACACCCTGTCACACACCTCTCTGTACAAATGACTTACTTCCTGTATCCAAGGAGTTAATCATCACAAGATCACTTGCCGTGCTGAACGGGACTCTGGAACAGTGTAGGGGTGAGGAATGCAGGCTGCCTGTGTTGCTGCTTTAGTCACAGGAACACATACTTCGCTTTTGAATTTGCTGCATTTAGCTTCCCCAGCAGTAAATTCTCTGGCACAGCACGCATGGACCCGATTACACTTATTATAAAGAGCGGTGCCAGGGATTTTAATCTGCCAGTGTGCCCCCTCATACCCCAGTACACCCCTGTACCTTTTTGTTGGCACTTAGCTGCTGTCACCCCTTTACTCCTTTCCAGCTATATATGCTGCCTGTCACTCCGCTGGGGTAGCCATTTTAGACCACCCCCTTTGGACGATGATACTCTGGTGCAGCAAGTCATTAAACAGTGCCTATAACATCCAAGGTAAAGTGCACCTTCCTCTAGGCTGCTCCACTGCATTCCCGGAGGTGGCACAGTTCTCAATCAGAGTGTCCACCTCTGCTCTGCTGCGGACCTCCTTCTAGGTGGCGGACTGCTGAGTGATCCTCCTTCTCCCACGCTCCCTCTGGGAGCACTGTAAGGCAGTGCCCTATATAAATAGGTATAAAGAACATTCAAATCTAAATAACAATACATATAAAATAAATTATAATGGGAGAGATAATCTATTGTTTCCAACTAATTGAATGGAGACTGTGATTAGAGGAGGTGTGGTATACTGAATTTGAGTGGATGTAATTCCTTTGTACTCTACTATATTGCAATATATTTTGTTATAAAAAGAATCCTAGATCGAAGTCAATGTTTAAGTCCTGCTGGCAGATGGTATCTAGATGGTTAATTTATTTTGCTTTGATGTTGCTGCAATTTTATCTCCGCCTCTCCAGTGGTCCTTTTTTTTTGTTTTTAGGTGTTAAGGAAACACTATTATGCGCTTTTGCAAAGTGTACTGACTTTTCAGATGTGCTCAGCTAGCCTCATTTTTAGGGTTCTTACTGCAGAATTTTTAACTCACCACTTAATATCTATGCTGGTTAGGCTATTAGCATATGTGCATATACCATTCACTAATGATGTGTAAATTACATGAAATGTACATATCCATGTTATAAAATTGGAAAATTTGATATGATATATTATGCATAGGCATTGTGAAAGACATTGGAGTGTTATACATATATGTTCATTAACATATATCATCATTAGTTAAATACATTATTTTTAGATCCAACTCTACTTGTATGTTTTATTAATTTTATATCATATTAATTTTTATTCTATTTATTTTATTTATATGTGAATCCCACATATTATTCAATTGATTTAGACATCTGTACACAGAATTATTATTGTGAGTAATATTCCTCCACACTATACATTAGCAGCTTACCCATCACAAGTTGTTGTATGTGATAGATAGGATTGCTAAAGGTTACTGATATTACTAAGAGTAATAAAGTCAATTAAGATTATTTATGCATTTTTTAATCAGTGCCTTACTGCCTTTATGAGACTGTGATGGAAGTCTGTGAAATCTTAATATCGATGGTTTCTTAAAAACAAAACAAGCACAAATAAAGCACTGTACAAGATATTTGCCATGACCATGATGACCAATCTAGCTTTATGTTCTTTACTTTATCTAGCATTCTATTTTATATTGGATTCATAAATCTAATTAGGTCTTTTCTGTACACATCATACTTGCCTACCCTCCCGATTTGGTTGTGAGCCTCCCGAAAATCGAGCCGCTCCTGGCCTCCCGGGAAGGCAGGCAATCCTCCCGGCTGCCGCCCACCCCTCCTAGCCCCCTCCTCTATTACCTTTGAAATCCCCGCAGCGGGAGGGCCTGTATTATTGGCATTGTGTAGCAGGGGCGGGGCCAAATGATGCGATTGCATGGCCACGCCCCCACTCCTCCCACAACTGCCGGTCATACCCCCGAATTTGCCAATCTACCAGTGCGGTTGAACAGGGGCGCCACCCATAGAGTGTGCACCCCTCCCCAACATCCCGATTTCAGTGGGACAGTACTGTCTTGCTGTTCCACCAGTGGGCCGAAGTGGCCCACAGGTGGTCAAATCGGGAGGTTGGAGACCCCCACCGCTGTGCAGCGGAGCCGGACCCCGTAGTCTGAATGGATGCTGCGCGCATGCGCACGGCATCCATTCAGTGATGGGAGAGGGCTGGGGGAAGCCCAGCTAGTGAGGCTTCCCCCAGCCTGACGTTATTTGGAGGCGTGCCATGCGGGTACGCTCCCAAATAATGTCACATAGGGGCGTGGCCTATGGTAATTAGGTCATTTTCGATGTAGGGGCGCACTATAAACAGATGACACAGGATGCTCTGACCCCTGGAGCCGGCCCTGACAGCGAGCGATCTCGCAGACACTGATTGGCACATGTGCAATGAAGATCCTGCGCATGCGCCGATCGGCCACCTTCAGAGTTGTACGCCAACCATCGTGTTTGCATACAATTCTGAATCAGGCCCTATACTCTGCTACTCAGGCTAAAGTGACTTGGTCATGCTCTTCTTGCACATATAGGGGCTGATTTCGAGTCACTTGCTTCTGCAGCCACTATTCCCTACGACTGTGGCATTATTGTTACTTTCATATGCTAATGCTACAAGCAGCACAACTGTTCTAGCATCCACAGACACAACCATCATCATAATTATCCATCAAAAACAGACGTCCCTTACCTGTACGCATGACTTACCACCACTCGCTGCCCAGAAACACAGGGATATGCGCCAGACCATTTTTGCTGTATTTGGATTTGGCTCTGATTCGTCGTCCGGCTTTGGATTTGCCAAACCGCCGTGACTGGTTTTGGATTTGGATTTGGATTTTTTTCCAAAAATGTACAAAAAAAAAAGCTAAAAATCACATAATTTGGCCTTTTTTTTTGTTCCTAGAGTATTATTAACCTCAATAATTAATTTACAGTCATTTACAGTCAATTTAGACCACCTCACAGCTCACAATATTGTTTTCACCATTATTGGCCAAAGGCTGCAGTGAGCTGGCTGGTTACTAAGCGACAGAGCAGTGGCACAGACACCGGAGTTTAAAGCACATCTATGAAACATTGCCACTCACTACTGAGTCAACGTACTTCTGTGTTATTGACACACAGAGGGCTAAGGCCCAAAGAGTAACGGTGCTTGTATACACGGTGGGCTATGGCCCAAGGAGTAACAGTGCTTGTATACACAGTGGGCTATGGCCCAAGGAGTCACAGTACTTGTATACACAGTGGGGTACAGCCCAAGGAGCCACGGTCCTTGTATACACAGACTGTGTACAGCTCAAAAGTTGGTTTTTCTTTTACTTTTAACTTTCTTGAAAGTTTTTTTTACTTTTTTAAACTTTTCAGCCACTACTGAATCTGGACACAGCCACTTTAATCCACAGAGTATAGCGCAGCATACATCAGTGTGCCGTATGCCCCCTATACACAGTCACTTTACCAGCATAGCCACTTGTGAGTATAGACACCGCACTTAATCTGCAGAGTATAGCACAGCATTCATCAGAGTGTAGTGTGCCCCCTTACACAGTCACTTTGCCAGCACAGCCGGCTTGGGTGGACTCGGATTCCACAGGTTCGGAGCGGTTCGGATTCCACAGAATCAAACTGATCATCCCTAGTCTCCATTCACACAAGATGCGCCACGCATGCACCTAATTCATACTTGCCTACTCTCCCGAAAGTAGCGCGAGGCTCCCAATTTTTCGGGTAGCCTCCCGCACCCCGAAAGAGCAGGCAGATCACCTGCATCCTGCCCATTTCCTAGTGAAGTGGGCAGGATGGGGAGATTTTACGGGAGATTTCGAATTGCATCATTTAGCCCCGCCCGTGAATCGCTGACTTTTCCTGTAATGGGGCCTAATGACGGCTACAGTCTGGCCCCATTCCCCCAAACAGAGAGCAGCATATTTTCTCCGGGACGCTCCCGCAGCGCAGACAAGTTGTGAAAAGCAGTTATGACCTACTTGCAGATTTAGACACATCATGCAGCATATGCGCACACTATGTTTTGTGATTCATGCGCACGCACAGTCCACTTGATATGTGCTTCTCTTTACATTTTCTTCTACTCCTTACTCCCCATAAGGGCGACTACCACGTGACTGCCAACACCCTGCTGCTTATTGTGAGTGCTTTAATCGCTGTTGCAACAATGTACATAAATCGTGTCCTTGTCCTGCACTATAATGTACTGTAAGTTACTTGTTTCTTGTTCACTTATTCATTCTATGTACTATGTAAGGCGCTGTGGAACACTTGTGGCGCCATATAAATAAAGGGTAATAATAATAATAATTAGGAGACGCATCCATATTCACAGCTGCATCTTATTCAGAATCACCCACATAATCTACAAGTTGCAGATTCCTACTTATGGCCGTATTCAATTAGAAGTGAAAAGCTGTTTCGACCATTTTTTGGCGAAAACTTTGGCTGAAAATGTATCTCCGTATTCAATTCCAGTCCGTTTATGCCTATGCAAAAAGTCTATGCACTGAAATAGGCGATACTTTTTCACCACAGAATAGCAGGAGAAAAGAAGTGTAAAATCTATATTTTGGGGTGCAGATGTTGTGAAAACACTCAGAACCCTTAGTACACCACCCCAAAGGACAATTCATCGAAAAATAGAAATACAACATTCCAGGAGAACACCAAAAAAATGCATTAGAAATTTGGGGTGAAAATGAAAAAAGTGGGGGGACAACTTAAAAAACGAGCAAAATAAGCTTCTAGGGGTGCTCTAAGAAGGGGCCAAGTGTTTTGGGGATTGCACGTGCTTGTATGACGGAGGAATTTAATTTTTCTAAAACTACACATTAGAGACATTAAAATATATTCGTACCCATTTACACTCACCCCAAATATGATGGAACTACTTATTTACTCCAAAAAACACTGATTTATGCCATTCTTCACCACTTTTACCTAGACACTAATAACAAGCAATTACCACCACTTAAGTACCCTAACTAGTTCAATTAGCTGCATAGTCTAACTAGTGCTTTGCAATCACTCAGATCAGCTGTTTGGATTTTAAAAAGTATGTTACCCATTCTACAAACTGCATAGTCTAACTAGTGCTTTGCAATCACTCAGATCAGCTGTTTGGATTTTAAAAAGTATGTTCCCCATTCCCATCTAGCAAGCAACATATTGCTCTTACATTTCTGCATAATGGATTTTATTTCTGTTAGCAAAGATTTAGATGTAATGACTTGATTGTATTTTGTATTACCTGGGTGGGGGATGTTGTTCAGTGATGCCTAGTTTATGGTAGGATACTGCTTGTGTTTACACAAACCCAGTGCCAAATTTCTTCATTGATTAGTTAGCATTTGTGGTCAGCTGTAGCATGTCTCAATCAGACTTTCCTTAAGTTTAGAATCAGTATAGAGGCAGCCGTGGATGTCGATGGCAGCCGTGTATTATAAGCACTAAGTGTGTTATAACACAAAGTGTAATTATATAACAGTTAAAAAAAACAGTAGAACAAACAATGAACAACATCTACAACAAGGTAATTACAATATCATTCCTTGCCAGTAGTTTGTGTGTTGTGCATTATTGAATGTATTGCAAAAATGTATCAAAAACTTCTATTAATGATCTCACTCCATGGAATCATCTCTAAGACTACTACATCCTTTACTCTCCCTGCAGCTCATCCTTTTGTACATATTGCTGCCTCAGTACTTTCCTCTTCTCTTACAAACACATATGAGCTTTTAACTTATCTAAACACATTGACAATAACATCCACAACCTCTCGCCATAACAAACATTCTGTCAAATCCCACAAATATATTTATATCTCGCTCCTGTTGCTTCTATTAGCTGGTGACATATCTCCAAATCCAGGCCCAACCCACATGCCACACCCACAACGAACTATAAATCCAGCTAACCTCATAAATATTGCATGCCTCCCTTCACCATCCAAGTCACTAAAATGTGCATTATGGAATGCACGCTCTGTCTGCAACAAACTAACATCCATCCATGACCTCTTTATTTCAACCAACCTCAACCTTCTGGCAATAACAGAAACATGGCTAACACAATCAGACACTGTCTCCCCTGCTGCACTTTCACATGGTAACCTACACTTCTCACACACCTCCAGGCCTGGCAATTGTAAAGGAGGTGGGGTAGGAATATTACTCTCCCAATCTTTCACATTCACAGTTCTCCCACAGGTACCTTCACTCACATTTACATCATTTGAAGTACATTCTATCAGGACTTTCACCCCTTTCTCTCTGCGAGTTGCTGTTATCTATCGCCCGCCTGGGCCACCGCACCAATTTCTGGAACATTTTTCAGCCTGGCTCCCTCACTTCCTATCCTCAGACATCTCCACCATCATTATGGGTGATTTCAATATCCCCATTGACAGTCCACAATCTCCTCATGCCACCAAACTATTCTCTCTAACCTCCTCTCTTGGCCTCTCCCAATGGACTGACTCCTCTACTCATAAGGAGGGCCACTGCCTTGATCTTGTATTTACCAGACTATGCTCAGTTTCTGATTTCACTAATGCTCCTTTCCCTCTCTCAGATCACAATCTTATCACCTGCACACTTTCCTCCATTACATCAACCTCAATGTCAGTGAAATCAACCAAACCTCCTAAAACCCGCAGAAATATTAATGTGATTAACTTTCAACAACTATCTACCTCTCTACAACAACAACTCTCACCAATTTCTGCACTCACTTCTCCTGAGACTGCTGCATCACAGCTAAACCAGATTTTAGTAAAAGCCCTCGATGAAGTAGCTCCAGCTACCCATCACACTCCACGTAGACTCAGGCGTCAACCGTGGCATTCTAACTTAACAAGGCATCTACAAAAACTCTCACGTAAAGTAGAACGTCAGTGGCGAAAGTCTCGCACTCCAAGTGACTTCCTCACATATAAGTCTATCTACAACTCTTATCGTACTGCTCTGGACACTGCCAAGCAAATATATTTCCAATCTCTAATCTCTGCTCAAGCCTCTAACCCCAAGCGACTTTTTAATACATTTAAACTGCTTCTTACCCCTCCCTCACCCAAGCCACCTGCTACTATCTGTGCACAAGATCTTGCTTCCTATTTCAAGGACAAGATTGATAATATCCGAAATGAAATGTTATTCTCTTCCTCAGCTAGTGACCTACTCAATTCCCTACCTGAACCCTCTGGCACATTCTCTTCATTTGACCCCACAAATGAAGATGAAGTATCTACACTCTTCTCATCCTCCTACTCTATTACCTCTCCTCTAGATCCTATACCCTCACAAATTAGTAAAGCTCTGTCTCCTGTGCTCATCCCAACCCTAACTAAAATCTGTAATCTCTCTCTTTCTACTGGCATCTTTCCATCACTGTTCAAGCATGCAGTGATTACTCCCATTCTGAAAAAACAAAATTCTGACCCTAACACTCTCTCTAATTACCGTCCTATCTCCCAGCTCCCATGCCCCTCCAAGCTACTGGAGAGACTTGTCTACACCCGCCTCACACACTTTCTTAACACCCACAACTTATTGGACCCACTTCAGTCTGGCTTCCGTTCCCAGCACTCCACAGAGACAGCACTGACTAAGGTAGTAAATGATTTGGTCACTGCCAAGGCTAAAGGCCATTACTCACTTCTAATTCCTCTAGATCTCTCTGCTGCTTTTGACACTGTTGACCTCTCTCTTCTCGTACAAACATTACAATCCCTAGGTCTTAAGGACACAGCCCTTTCTTGGTTCTCTTCCTACCTATCTGATCGCTCTTTTTCTGTTCGTTTTTCTGATTCTGCCTCCTCTTCGCTACCTCTATCAGTTGGAGTACCGCAAGGCTCTGTCTTAGGTCCTTTGCTATTCTCAATCTATACCACCTCTCTTGGCAAACTAATCCGCTCTTTTGGATTTCAGTACCATCTGTATGCGGATGATACTCAAATCTACCTATCCTCTCCAGATTTATCACCATCTGTATTGGTCCGTGTCACTGAATGTATTTCTGCCATTTCATCTTGGATGTCATCTCGCTACCTGAAACTTAATATTTCTAAAACAGAATTAATTATATTTCCACCGGCCAATAACAGTTACCAATCTGATCTCTTTATCACTGTTGATAACTCAAAAATCCACCCCACCCCACAAGCTCGCTGCCTTGGTGTCATCCTTGATTCTGAATTGTCCTTTGTTCCCCACATTCAATCTGTCTCAAAATCATGTTACATACATCTAAAAAACATATACAAAATTCGACCATATCTCACACAAGACACTGCAAAAACTCTAATCCATGCACTCATTATTTCCCGCATTGACTATTGCAATAGTCTCCTTACTGGTCTTCCCAAAAACAGGCTATCGCCATTACAATCCATTATGAATGCAGCTGCGAGGCTTATCTTCCTTGCCAAACGTTCATCGTCTGCTGCCCCGCTCTGTCAGTCCCTCCATTGGTTGCCAGTTTTCTACCGTATTCAATACAAAATACTGTTACTTACACATAAGGCCATTAACCGAATTACACCAACATACATCTCTTCACTCATCTCAAAATATCTCCCAACCCGACCTCTCCGCTCAGCACAAGAACTGCGTCTCTCATCCCCACGCATTACTTGCTCCCATTTACGGTTACAGGACTTTCTTCGGGCTGCACCCACTCTATGGAATGCCTTACCACACACAATAAGACTTACCTCTACTCTTCAATCCTTCAAGCGTTCCCTGAAAACTCACCTCTTCAGACAAGCTTATCAGATTCCAGAACCGACCACATAACCTTCATAGCTTCCATGTCTTATCACATCCCCTCTCACAGTCCACACATAACCTCACATATTGTCTTTCTTTCACATACTCCTGACATTTTGCCGACATTCCTATGTGACTGGATCATGCAGCCCACCAAGAAACTCTGCATTCTGGCCAGACCAAATTGCAATATATATAGCACCTATCCTTGTGTATCAATGCCTGTTTCCCTATAGATTGTAAGCTTGCAAGCAGGGCCCTCTTACCTCTATGTCTGTCTGTTATTACCCTGTTTTGTTCTATCAATGTTTCCAATTGTAAAGCGCAACGGAATATGCTGCGCTATATAAGAAACTGTTAATAAATAAATAAATAAATTAGGGCTAATACTAAACTACCATAATGATTTCCGAAGTCGGCCCATCTTTTTCTGGGTTACAGTGTGATTCCCCGAATTCAACCTCGCCTTTTTTCGCCTGTTTCACATTCGCCGGGTCCCGGTTTCGCCTGTTTGGCAATTGAATACGGAGTAAATCAGGTACGTGGACGAAAAGTTTCCGCGTCCAAACCACGAGGGCGGCGAAAAGTCAGGCAGGTGAAACTTTCTTGCCGATGCAAAACTAATTGAATACGGCCCTTAGAATAGTTAAGGTGTTCGGACCTTTACTTTCAGCTAGAAACTGTATAAAATACATTTTTGCAGTGTCCCCTATTGCAGCAGTTCTCACCCTGGGGTACTAGTGTAATAGCCCGCTATATGAGGGATGACTTCTGACACTTTGCATTGCGCTAAAGTGAATGTGCATGCCGTTACACAGTCACACCACAAACTACAATTCTCAGCAGCATCTGGAGCTGCTCAATAAGTCAGGAGGATGCCACATGAGAGGTGTCAGATGGTAAGTGCAAGTGGCTGCTGAAAGGGGAGAACAAGATGGGGAGATGTGAGGAGAGAAAGAGAGCAGTTGGTAGAGAGAGAGAGAGAGAGAGAGAGAGAGAGAGAGAGAGAGAGAGAGAGGCCTAAAGAGTCTGTGGGAGAGATGTATCAGGCCTTGGGCACAGATAAAGTGGAAAAGTTGAACATAGCAATCAATCAACTTCTAACTGTCAATTTTAGCTATCACTGGGCCTGATTCAGAGCTGAACGCTCTGACCAGAGCGCTCGCTCTGAATCAGGGCCCTCCTACTTGAAAATGGAGCGTCCTCCTGGCCGCTCGCATAGCTGTGGGTGACCACCCACAGCATATGCGAGCGGCCAAAAAGATGGTCGCGATCATCGGGCTTGCGACGAGACCCTGTGGTAGGGTCTCGCTGCCGCAAGCCCAGGAGTGATTTGGCTCTATCAGAGCCAAAATCACTCCCACTGACATCACTGATTGACAGCACCACCAAAGGGGGCGTGCTGTCAATCAACATCGACAGCACGCCCCCTTTGGTGCGAGACCCGGAGCGACGGAGAGCCCGTCGCTATCCGGGTCTCGCGCATGCGCACGACGGAGCTCCCTCCGTCGTGCACATGCGCAGTGAGGCAACATCGACCCGCTTGCGAGCGTCCTTTGCTCGAGCGGGTCTGAATGACCCCCACAGTCTATGAAAGGACAATTAGACACAGTTTATGGCAGGTATTCAATTAGCTGCTGGCCAAAATCCCTGCGGCGAGGGGAAAAGCTATTCAATAAAATAGCCTTTTTCCCTCAACGAAAAATTGGGACTCACGCTCGGAAACACACTGATTCTGCGTAAACTGCAGAATCAATAGTTTTTTTCCCAAAGCGCGAGCACGATTTGATTGTTTTTACGCAGATTTTACCTCGCACCTCCATGAGCTGCGAGGTAAAGTACGACTGCGGGGACTCACGCGCGGAGTCTCAGGGACTCGCGCGGGAGGAATCCCCGCTAATTGAATAAGTCCAGTGCGGCAATTAGCCGCGGAGTAAACCCCACAGCTAATTGCATATGCCCCTATGTCTCTACGAGCTTTGATACATCTCCCCTTGTGTGAGTAAAATGTCTAAAATTGTGAGACTGTAATTCATAATTGATAGATAACCTAAGTACAATCTGCTGCAAGTAAAGAGCTAAGGGCCTGATTCAGAGCCGGACGCTCTGACCAGAGCGCTCGCTCTGAATCAGGGCCCTCCTCCATTAAAATGGAGCGTCCTCCTGGATGCTCGTATAGCTGTGGGTGACCACCCACAGCATATACGAGCGTCCAAAAAGATGGTCGCGATGGTTTTGACCATCGCGACCGTCGGACTTGCGACGGAAACCCTGCGGTAGGGTTTCCCAGCCACAAGCCCTGTGATGTCAGTGGGGCCGGCTTCAGACGGTAGGCGTTCCCATGGGAACGCCTCCGTCTGGCAGGCACGCCCCCGGCTCGCCCACCAAAGGGGGCGTGCTGTCAGTCACCATCGACAGCACGCCCCCTTTGGTGCGAGACCCGGAGCGACAGCTTGGCTGTCGCAGTCCGGGTCTCGTGCATGTGCACGATGGAGCTCCCTCCGTCGTGCGCATGCGCAGTGGGGAACATCGACCCACTTGCGAGCGTACTGCCGCTTGCGAGTGGGTCTGAATGACCCCCTAAGTCAGTCATTTTCCTATCCAACTATCAGACACTGCAAAGAGATTCTTTTGCTGATGTTACCCGGAGCGTATCAGACTACATTGAGAATATATGGAAAGCAGAAAAGCACTTAGTCATGTGTTGTCAGGAACCCTATAAATATTATCTTGAAAGCTAGAAGCATTAACTTGGAAATATGTTGTATGATTCTGAGCAATTGGGACTCACATGCATTCGGCCACCGGCTATGAAAAGACAGTGCAGCTGTGCAGAAGACGAGGAACGTGTAACTTTACCTTTATTTAGGACCTGATATATGTATCACAAACACACAGCCGTTCACTAATTTACATCATTAATTTACAGCATTAATAGATAATAATTTTCATAGCCAGATGGTGAAATAGGCCACAGGCCACGGAAATCAACACAACATTTAAGGGGCTTGTAAACGTAATTTGTGCAGATACAGACATTACCTTAATAAACGTCATATGGACCTCGACTGTGCACCATTGTTACACTTAATCTACATTTTCACAGTGTTATAGATCTGATTATTTATTGTGTGTAGTGTAACATAGAAGTTTAGTTCTATTAATTAACTTATTGTAGGGTAGAAAACTTTATTAATTCATGGAATAATTCATGATTTTGGTGAAGTTTAATTTGTTATTGAAGACTAGGTTAAGGTTAAGCACTAGCGGGGGGGTTAGAGTTAGGATACGGGAGGCTTACGCAGGCCATACATGCGATAAAAAGACATACAAATTTTACATACGATGTGTTCAAAAGGTGTACGATTTTTCATACGATCCGATGCTTCGTTTCACAATGCCGTCTAGGGATTTTTATACACCTCGTAATCAGACATCGGATCATCTGCCAAAAGTGATACGATGTGTGTCAAGATAGTTTGCCCTCGTACAGTTTTCCAGTACGAGAGGCGATCCAATTATATGACTGTGGGGACGCGCATCGCCATCATATGTACACCAAAATAACATACGATGTGTACAATCGCTCGTTACTATCTATTGAAATCATAAACATTGTATAAAAAAATTTACCGTGTATGGCCGCCCTACAGTTAGACACTAGGTGCAGGGTTAGAGACATTCTCACCGCCGGATGCGCCTCATAATCTGCCGGAAATTAGCAGACAGACACAGCTGGAGCCCACGTTCCCGCAATACCAGGCTAGTCACCACTAGACCACCAAGGACATTATGTCGACATTCTAATCATGTCAACATTTCATCGGTATCAATATGATGAATGTCAACCTTATGACCTTGTCGACATGATGAATGTTGACAAAAAATATAGCACACCCCTCAAGAGATTCCCTGCCCTCTACTGCTATCTGAACTAATCATTTTTACCTTGTCCTAGATATGACTTGTATCTCATACTGTTGGTATAATGATTCATATATATGGATATTGTCTTACCAAAACTTTTACTGTTTCGAGACCTTAAGAATTTGAGGCAGTTCTTTATTACATATACATTATAAGCTTAAGCACAGCTTCTTACAAATGTTAAGTGTTTGACCCTTTGGTCCTATTTTGTGTTACCAGATGAAAAAAAATATTTCCATTTCAAGTGGTGGTTGCTAAGGCCAACAGTACTGACACTAAGGATGAATAATCTACCTCTTTAGCTTAATGCGCACTTCGTGAGCTAGATAAAAAGAACATTTGCAAAGAAAGACACAGGATATGTGAAATATAAAGGAACTTAAGAAAGCAGGATTATTTCGCATTCATAATTACGTGAGAAGGTTTATTGCCAAACTATTGACTAGCAAATAGGTAACACGTCAATTCAGTCCAATTTGCAGGGTTTTTTTTAGGTTGTTTATCACATTATTAACCCTTTTTCACCTAAGTATGTTACAAACATGAATATTACCTGTAAAGTTTACTATGTAATAAAGAATAATTAGACCTATGGAGTTTTCAACCCTCTAGGCCAGGAATGGCTAACCTGTGGCTCTCCAGCTGTTCTAAAACTACAAGTCCCATCATGCACTGCTTCAGTTTTGCTATTAGGGAATGCTAAAACTGTGGCAGGGCATGCTGGGATCTGTTTCAGTTTATATCATGAAGGGGTTAATCAAAGTTTCAAGTCCTAAAGGAAAGGCCCTACCTGTCCACTACCTGAGTTTGGTTACTGAAACATATTTCAGATGTGCCAGTATTCGCTTTTAGGCTAGTTCAGACAAGCGGTTAATGAGTGTTTAGTAAGAATTTGCTCACATATTGTTCCGGTTGGAATACAGTATGAGCAAACCCCTCTGAATGTCACACAGGCATTGGGATCATTTATCCTGGGGCTTGCACACCGCTGCTGTAAGATGAACAGTGGGAGAACCCACAGGCCAGCCAAGAGTGCTGGCATATCATGCATGCTTGCATTTGTGGCTGACCTGCAGTTTCCAACACTTCGTATGAAATGCTAATTAATCGCTCATCTGAACCCTTTCAAAAATCTTTCACCTTGTGCCAGAAAGCTTAAGCATGGTTAAATATGAACAATCCCGCTTCACATATGCTCATATCAGGGGTATAACTAAAAATCATTGGTCCAAGAAGAAATATCTGAAGTTCTCCCAATCCACCAATTCTCTCTGCTCTGAAGCAAAATTATCACCATTTCACAAACAATATCCAACACTGTATAAAACTTCTACAGACAAGCGGTTAGTAAGCATTTAGAAGGCATTTGTCCACAATGTGTTCCAAATATAACAAGATATGATAAAACTAGTCTCAGGCAGGTATTGTGATCATTGATTAGATAAACAACATGGAAGACTGTGGTCAACCGCTCATGCTAGAACACCTAGGGGTCTATTTACTAAGCAGTGTTAGGAGACAGAGTGAAAAGTGATAATGGGGGGCATCCATTAGACGATAAAGTTGAACGATTGAACGATAATGATAAAATCATTCGATAATCGTTTGAACATCGTTTGCAAATCGTGCAGTAATTGTTTCTAACGATGTACGATGCTCGCTCCCGCTGGTCGTTTGATCGTCTCCTCCATCAACTGAACATGCAGATCAATTTCACTTGATTGCTTACAAATCGTTTACACATCGTTCACGCTGAACGATCAAACGATGAACCACTATCTGCCCACTATAGCTGAAAGCTCTCAATCACAGATTCAAACAACATAGTTTATCGTTAGATCTTTTGCAAATCGTTTGCACATTGTTTAGAGTGGAAGATCAAATTTCAGGGGAAACTTCAAGGGAAAATCGTTAAGAGGTTGGACAGGGATAAAATCGTCTAGTGGATGCCCCCCATAAGAAAGTGATAAGGTGCCAGCCAATCAGCTCCCAACTGTCATTTTTCAAACACAGCCTGTGAGATGACAGTTGGGAGCTGACTGGCTGGCACCTTATCACTTTCTTATTACTTTTCACTCTGTCTACTAACACTGTTTAGTAAATAGACCCCCTAATGTGTGATACTCTGGCATTTGAATCTGACCTGTGATCGGGACGTGGCCTAGTACCAGGAGGTGTGGCCACGTCCCCCTTAGAAAAAAAAGAAAAACCCCTATTTGTTTCCTGGGGTGGGGGGTGCTGTGAGCCCCACAGCCCAGCGCAAATTCAGGTGGCCGTGATCAAAGTGATCGCTGCCCCCCCACAGGCAGAGGAGAGGAGACTGCTGTGAGCAATCTCCCTGGTCTCCAATTGCAGCCCAGCACACAGTGATCTGTAAGAGGGAGAGGGGAGCGGCATTGCCCCCATCAGACCCCTCCAACAAGCTCGGGCCTGGGTAGAAAGTAGCTGATATTCATTATTGTTTTCTAAGATACCTGCAGGTACAAACCGACCACTCTGACATTTACATGATTTATTTAATTCCCCAAAATTGCATCCAATTGTTAATTATTTATGCTTCTCTTACCAAGTTCATTCTAGAACTGATGGCAGCAAACATTGGTTTAGCGCTATGCTGTTATCTATTACATGTTATTCAAAGGGTACATATTATGAGAGTAGAATTAGTTATTATGTTATTTACTCTTTTGTGCTGATATCCTGGAACATACCCTTTTTCATCTGGTTACTCATTAATTTACTAAAAGATAACTTGGGAATGTTCAAAGAGCACATTACCGCTCTACTGTAAATTCCTGCATGTGTCCGTTGTTTCATTCTGTAGATCCTTAGATTAAAACTTGTGACTAGTTAGCATTAAGGAGTTACCAGCTTTCTGAATAAGAATAGGTATCATACCTGGCTTTGCATATTATAAAATGTACATCATTTAATATCTTTAAACAACAAACATTAATAATATCATTGTTAGGCTACAACTACTCCCAGGTTAGTACATTGCATAGTTATTCACACTTTGTCATGTTAAAGTATAAAAATTGAAGCCTCATCAAGTGCGTTATGAGTCAGACGTTTTACCCCATATGAAACAACTTGTTATTATACTCTCATGAGAAAACTTATAATTTCTGTCCCTTATAGCTTCTTAAACTTTCTTTTAAAATGGTCTAACTAATGAAGCACGAAGTGGCTGGGAAAGGGCCCTCCTCAACTGGGAGACTCTTAGTAAACAGGCAATATATATATATAGTGAGTTCTGCTATATTCACTTACACAAGCTGCACAAGGTGGCATCTCGACTCTACCAGCTCAAATAAGACATAGGTAGCATAGCGTACCTTTTCACAAGATATTGTGTCTTAGGCACATTGTGGGCTGCAACTTTTGTCACAAAGAAATTGGTACAACCTATGTAGAAAGTCGCAGGTTCAGCATAATGAATCGTAGTGTGAGTAATGGTCACCACCACTCGTATCTGAATGTTTGTTACACAGAATTGCTACTTAGTCGCACACAGATTTATAGTTACTGCAAGCCCCGGTGGTCAGTGTACAATAGCAATGTCGCCTCTTGCAATTCTTTAGCTGTGCCAATAAAACACATTTTTGAAACAAAAGGGCGTTTGCTGCGTCTAAGTTGTAAAGACCCTGGCGCACCCAATGGCTTATGATGAAAAGGGATTTCCATCATATGTGGTGGACCTAACATAAGTTTACTTTCTTTTGGCAGAAAATACAAAACTTACTTGAGGACATTTTACAGTCCACTGTCACATTAATTTAGTTTATGTTACCGTCCATATACATTGTTATAGCTTGTATTTAGTACAATACTGCAATGGACCACAAACTACATTATATAGGAGAAAAATGTAAACAAATAAAAAACTCATGGCATGATTACAGTTCTGATAATATCAATGTATCTAATTTTGTTAACCCATAGACTTCTTCTCACAGTTTATTTCCATTTTATACTTGACCGTGAATCTCCATTTAATAGGACATACAGTATTTGTTAAACTATTATCTAGGTCTATAATATTATTGTAAGTAAAATAAATTCACCCTCTCTAGTCACCATTATTTTTTTTCCTATTTCCTTGTATTTATTTAAATGTATCCAACCCCCCCATTTATTTTTGTTCTCACCCCATTTCCTACAATTTTAAAATGTATCAAGAAATCACACATTGACTACATCTTTATATATAACATTTTTAAATTGTATTTAATTTATATTCAGTTTATATTTGTGCATGCTGGACATGTTTTTGTTATTTGTAACTTGATATAAAAAAAAATCTGGTTTTAAAAGAAATTGCACTTTGAAATTTGGCGGAGAAACTATGTGTAAGTGCACTGTTATTGCAGATTTTGTGCTGAATAGCAATTGCTACAGTATGTACAGTTTTATGAACATATCCCTCTTCAAATGCACAGGGACTCTTGTCCAAACCAAATAGATGGAGCGCTTGTTTGAGACAATACATACAATATGAAATAAAAATATATTGTACAGAGATTTTAACATTTGTAAATATTCTGGATGGTGCAATAATCTGCTCAGAGCTCAGCAAATCAGTCAAGTCAAAGAACAAAGCTTTAGGGAACACCTATTGACAGTGGAAGTGGGGGAGAAGTAGAGTGGTGGTAGGACGACAGCCAGCAGAGGGCAGTATCACGAAGACTGAGTGAGTGAAGGATTTGCAGAAGGAGAGGGTTGTCCACAGTGTCAAAAACAGCAGAGAGGTCAAGGAGAATGAGCATAGAGCAGTGGCCCTTGGATTTGGCAGCAAGAAATTTCTTGCTGACTTTAGTGAAGGCACAGTTGCATTTATGCATTTATTTTACCGATTGGAAAAACATACTATAACTGGAGAATTTCCTGACAATAAATCATTATTATATATCTATTTAAAGTAATGTAAGGCTTTTGCCTAAACTACATTTTGTACCTGTGATACGTTTTTTGTAACATTTAACAGGGGCAACTGCAGGATTTTACAGGGGGATTTACACACACACACACACACATATATATATATATATATATATATATAAATATATATATATATATATATATATATATATATATGTACATACACATACATCATGCTTGCTGACTTATAAATTCTCCCCGAGAGAAGCCTGGGGAGGAGAAGCAGGTGGGCGGAATTGGGGGTGGGGCCATCCTGGTTGCATAATTAAGCCCCGCCCCCTCATGGGAATTCACCACGAACGCTGGATATTTAAGATAGGGACGGGGCTAAATGGCGTGATTCTCATAGAATCCCGTCATTAGGCCCCGCCACCAATGCATGGACCTGCCTATCCCCAGTTATATTCTACCCATTCTGCTCACTTCACTAGGTAGTGGGCAGAATGCGGGAGAAGTGCCTACACTTCCGGGGGTGCGGGGGGTTACCCGAAAAATCAGGAGCGTCCCGCAAATTCCCGGGAGGGTAGTTTCTGTACTATATATAATAATCAGTGAGAAAACACCAGGACTATAGATAACTTGCTGCATAAAAGTATTGAGTTAAGATAAAAAAAGAAAACTATTCTTTGCTGTTTGGGAAAGTTTCATAGACTGTTTGAAACAGAAGTGAATCTGTTTGCAAAGCACAGATGGTAGACAAACACTTTGGTATGAAACCGGATTATTGCTGAATGACCCCTAAATTCTCCTCCCTCCTACCCCCTCTCTTGTCTGATACTCCTCTGCCGGCCTGCTCTGATGGGGTCCCTGGTGCGGACCAGAACTGAACATGGGATCATCAAAGGGTTTGATGATCCCATGTATGGACATTGAACTGTTCAGTTATGCTCTATGTTGTGTCAATGTCGTTTTTATATCTTTGTTATATGCACAGTACCTATGTTTGCATTTATTAATGTATTTATTTATTAATAATTATTTTATTTTTATTTTCTTTGCAATAAAAATTATATAACAAAACATGACGCGGGTGGGTACATTTGCACAGCATTGTAAATGTGGCATCACACTGGAAAGAGCCATGTATTATTTACATACAGTAACAAGATTATACAATGTAAGAGACAAGGCAGGAAGCTAAACATTACACTGTATAATGGACATCAGCCTGTACGGGATGTAGTTTAAATGCCAACTGTCGGAATGCTGGTGCTGGAATCCCGACATCTAGGGGCAAAACAAGGTATTTGATGGCCTAGTCAGAATCCCGGCACCAGCATCCCAACCACTGACATCCCAAAGATAATTAGTGGGGTTACGGGGAGGGTTAGGCACTAGGGGGGAGGGTTATATTTAGGCTGCTGGGGGGGTTAGGGTTAGGGTGAGGGAGGATTAGGTTTAGGCTGTGGGGAGGGAGGGTTAGGGTTAGGATACTTACCAACAGGTGTCGGTATCCTAACCCTGTCGGGATGCTGGTGTCAGGATTCTGACATCTGGCACCCTGGGCGCCGCCATCATGTGCCTAATCCGCCTGTACATTGTATAATTGATATCAAAGCTGGCTGCATATATATCATACTTGCCTTCTTTTTGCACCTCTCCTTCAGAGGATCCTACAGAGGATGTCTAAAGGGCAAATGCTGATCTCCCTCATGCAGTTTGCATCATCAGGCCCCATACAGCACTGCACTGTGGTGTAAAATGTGTCCTCTTTTACCAGGTCAGAACCTGATTACTCACATTCAGCGGCGGCTCCTACCCTCAAAGAGGAGGGGAGCTGCTACCACCTAGAAAACTCACCCTGAGGGAGTCTCACCGCTCACTGGCGGAGCAGCTACTGCCCAGGTTCTGGTGCCTGCAAAATCGTTCATGTGACAGGCTCCAGGACTGGCACATGCGCACTAGCGGCGGGAAGCCGAGCGTGCGCATTTTTACCAGCTTCCAAAGGGCTGCATCGTATGCAGCCCCTAGGAGCCGGTTAGGGCTGGTTGAAAGACAGAGTAGCGGCTTCCTCCTGGAAACCACTCTCTGCAATAGCAGCCCGGACCAGCAGTCCCAGGGGGAGGAGACACCTTCCCCTCAGACTGCCTGTTGTGTATGTGACTGGCAGATGGCGCTTTCAGTAGGAAGCCACTGCCAGTCACAGTGTAGAGAGTGCAGTCATGGACTGCACTTACTACAGTGAGGTGGCGGATTTTACTGGGGTGGCTGCAGCCTTGCAGCCCCTAGGCAAAATCCGCCATTGCTCACATTGCATAATCATGGCTAAGCCCACTTAACACAAGGAAGCAGGATCTGAGAGGGTGGTCTACTCTTCTGTGTGCCCACAAGAACCCCTGAAATTCTTCCATTCCAGAAGAGTTGGTAATAATGATTTCTGTGGGTGTGCTATGATATGCTGACAGTCATAATGTCAACATGAGAATGTCGACATTGTTAATATGTCAACATTCATTATGTAGAAACTGATAAAATGTTGACATGTTAGAATCCAGCTCCAGCGCGGCTTCCAGGTCCCGTTGGTCATGTGACCGTCACTTCCAGGTCTGACCTCTGATTCTTCAGCGTTCTGATAAGTATCCCTCCCTTTAATGCCGATCCCGCCCGCAAGTTATCCTTAAACTCCCCCTAGTGCCTAACCCTAATCCTCCCACCCACAGCCTAACCCTAATGTCGAAATTCTCACAATATTGACATTTCATGTATAGATTCTGATACTGTTGCCTGTCGACATTTTAACAATGTCTACCAATTACTGTCAATAACTGTGGACATCGTGTTGTTAACATTGTGAATGTTGGCATTGTAAATGTCGGCCTAATGACTGCATCCAGATTTATAATGCTTTATAGCTCTTGAAAATTTATTTTTATCAGCTTGCCTGGGGAAGCCATGCTTTTTGCTGTGGGACTCTTTTTACGCCCCAATAATCTCCCTCATTTAAATACCCAGATCCCTGCTTACCACCTCTGCAAATGGGGACCCAATCCTTAAACTATGCTCTACGTCTCACCTTTGTAAAATCACACCCTGATTACATTTTGCTTTCTCCATTGCCTATAATTGTAATAGAACGGAAATTATTTACTAATATGTGTAAAATCTGTTTTATCTTTTTTTTATCTTTCTAAACTATTTCTCTGTGTTAGTAGAGTACAAAATAAGAACAAAAATATAACCATTTAAGGTGATTAATAATATAACAACTAGCTAAGACATTTTACAGTCTCTTTTCTTTTCCTTGGGTTACTACAATGCCAATTAACTTCTTGCCTACCAACTGTGTTTGTTCCTCTGGCAGCACCAGTAAATTGAAGGCACACGGAGAGTAGAACAGTTGGATAGAGCAGTGAAATGTACTGTATATCTTTACCACATATTTTCAGTTTTGCTTTCCTATTCTAGGTGTAGGGAATGGCCCATGAAGCGTATTTCTTGCATGGTTGATATGTTTAGCAAAATGTTATTATTCAAATCTATTAACACTTTTCTACAATGCAAGCCTCCTCTTGTTGCACCATTGTGATTGCTCGGCCAGAGACAATTTTGTTCTCTGTTGATGACATGAAAGACAGTATATATACATTTATCATTGTTTCTCAGAGAAGCACGATGTGTTGAGTGAGTATAGCCACTTCGGATGTTCTCTCAGACCAATAACCTTTATATCTACCAAACATTATTTTCTGAAAAATGTCTGTACAAGGAAATCAAATCTTAAACATAATATTAAGGAACATTCTGATAACACTGAAGGGGATAGTAAATAGTAAGAGCCCTATTCACTACAATCCACATCCGGTTGTAGTGTGATATTTCCGAATAAATTAGCATTGCAAATTTAGGAAATATCACATGGATGTACTAACATCTGCATGCAGGGACAGAGTTTGGGATAAAGCTCTGTCCCTGCGAATCCCGTCTGCACACTTCTCCCTGTAAATTTGGGGGAAAATCCATGGAGAATGTGTCATTGCATGTGCCGCCTCCAGATACCGCAACCACCGGTGTACACCTCATTGCCCCCCTCCACGACCCCCCAACCCCCTGTGACACCCCCCTGCACAACTTACACTTACCTCGGTGGTCGGTGCTCCGGTGATGTCCTCTGGGGCTCCGGTCAACTGGTCTCCATGCTCCTGCACTGTGACCCCGGTCAGCTGCTCTATGCAGCAGCTGATCAGGGTCACAGTGCAGGAGCCCGGAGACCAGCTGACCAGTGCCCCAGAGAACATCACCGGAGCACCGATCGCCGGTCCCTGGAATCAGTTTTATTTTATTTTTTTTAAACTATTTTCTTTTTTTTTTGCAGTGATCAGCTTGTGGTCTGTTTAAACCACACAACTGATCACTGGGGGCCTGTTAGAACAGATCAGGAGTCTGGAAACTGGGGGAAACCTTGGATAACGCCATCTCCAGGTGGCATTATTATCACAGGGCTTCCCCCGGTATTTTTCACAAAATATTTTTAGTAAATCTCAGGCAGATCACATTTCCCATTACAATTTGGGAAATTCAATTTGCTTACTAATAATATGTGATACTTAGGATTTGGAATAGAATTTTGCAAATTCTACTCCAATTGCCCTTTAGTAAATTCATGTGATACTAAAATAATGTGAAAAGGGTGTGAAAATACCTGTTTTCACATTATTTTAGTAAAAATAATGTTAATAAATAGGCCCCTTAATCTTATAGTTATGTGTGCATTTTCCTCATTGCACATTTGGGGCAGGGTCATGATGGCCATGATTTTTCTACCTCCCATATATACATTACCAAGTGTGGATATTGTGGACTTGTTTTTGTAACAGAGTAAATGTATGACTAGACTTTGTATAAGTGCTTTCTGGGAGCAGCCCGGAGAACTGCTTGCGGGCCCGCAAATTCTGCATTAAATCTCCCCATCCTGCCCGCTTCACTAGGAAGTGGACAGGATGCGGAAGATCTGCCTGCACTTCCAGGGGTGCGGGGGGCTACCCGAGAAATCTGGAGCCTCCTGCAACTTCGGGGAGTGTAGGCAAGTATAGTTGAAAGATTAGCAAAAGATTGTAGTTAGAATCAGTGTAGGTACTACTGCTTTCTACAGGTATAAAGGAAATCAAGTCTGCAAATGTACAGTACAGCTTTCCTACCTGTCATCACAATGCTATGTTAATTGGCTTTACATGCGGAATATGATTGAATGATAAAAATGTTTGGCGCAGACAGACACAGGATCTCACAGTAGTATATGTCTAAGCCAGTGCCTTAAATGGCACATCCCAAAGAGCAGGGCTGGACCAGGAAGCTGAGCATCGGCCAATGGGAAGTTTAAGAGAGGAGGGGGCCTGTGTACAGACTACTCCGTGCAGGCCCCCTCTTCCCTGTGGTGCTGACATTGTGCCAGAGTCCACTTCGCATGCGCAAATCTCCGGTAACATAGTTCCAATGCCATGGTACCGGGGACAACTCTACTGCGCATGCGCAGGTCTTCAGTATCATGGCGTCCACGCCTTGATGATACCGGGGACACCATCAGCTGCGCATGCGCAAATCCCCGGGAAAATGGTTGTTGTGACTTTTGCCTGGTAATTTGTGCAGCTACTGCAGCACCGACGCTGGACTCCGGAGAGGTAAACATTAAACATGGGTGTAGAATGTGTCCGATGCATTGGGGCTATAGATATCCCAGTGCATCAGACACATTCTGAGGATTCCGGGGCCATTCTCTGGCTTCTCTGTAGGTTGCAGGGTGCCATTCTAGACACCTTGTAAGCAATATACCACCAGGGCAGTTACGGGGCTGCCACCTCCAACTCGCACACCCTAATTATGGCCCTGGTCACATCTGCTCTTATTTGGGAATGACTAATGACTCTATTGGAATAATACAATTGAACCACAATAGTCCTTTAAAAATACTTATGTTAATAAATACAGCAATAAAAATGTAACAATATAAATTGCAACCACATCCACAATAGCACTAAAAACACCAAAATAACAGTAATTGTATGCATAGCTAAACTTGATATCTTACTTAGGGGCCTATTAATCATTACAGCAAATATTTAGTATCCCCCACTTGTATTATGAAGGGACTGCAGGATGTGCCTGCATGTGCAGTTTGATACATGATGGCGCACTGCATCTTGCAATGTGATCATGGGCGCTAATATCGTTGCATTGCAAATGCGATTGTGGATAAATGGGCTCATTAGTATCTGGCCATACTTTTTTATTTTTTTTATAAAGATAAAACAATTTATTTTTTTGTTTCAGGATTGCAATGTACAGGGCAAATCCGACCTGGCTTTACCTTTTAAACTATAACAGCTTTACAAAACGAGGCCGACTCAGAAGGATCTCGCCGGTGCCCGCATCTTGCAGGCTATTACATTCCCCCCAAAGTGTCTCTATTGAGAAATACATTATTTACAGACTGACCTACACAGATAGTTGGCATATATTGCAGAAAAATGTCCATTACCTTACCGCATCTTCTGGCGGGTTGGGTATGAAATGCTGACGCCGGAAGCCTGAATAAGCAAAATCCCGGCGGCTAAGATAAGTACCCTATCCTTCCCCCCCTAACCCTCCCTTAGGGGTGCTCCCTGGGTGGTGCCTAACCCTAAGTCACCCCGGGGGTGCCTAAACTTATCCCCACCTTCCCGCACCCTAAACCTAACCCTCCTGGGGGTGGCACCTAACCCATCCCCCCCCCCCCCGTCCCCTAGCCTAACCCTCCCCGGGGGGTGCCTAACCCTAAGTCCTCCCGGTGGTGCCTAAACTTAACTCCCCCCCCCCCTCGCGCTGCTAACGCTAACCCTTTGTTCCGGATGCTGTCTGTCAGGATTCCGTCATCGGGTTAAAGTTAGGCATCGGAATTTAGACTCCTATCTTTAGCCCTAAATCGGGATTTTGACACCGAGATTCCATCAGACGGCTTCCCGGGCGTCGGTATTCTGACTACATCTCCATTCTGATGAAACCAGAATCCCAGTCTGTAATAGTGGATAGCTCATTGGAGACTAAGGTCTCAGAGTGAAAAATGCAATTAACAGATACTACATTGCAATCCTCAAATATTCAAGCCTTCGATCAAAGAATTACATTATTTTTACCTTGAAACACATTATGGCCAGATACTGAGATATACTATGTCTCTTAAAATGCTATTGCCTACTTTTGAAAAAGCATTTCAGGGAGATTGCGAAAAACATCTATGAGCGCGGCGGTAAAGTAGTGTGTACTGCTACATCTGAGAGGAGTGCCATAAATCTGACTTGCATCAAAATGTAAAATGTACCCCAAAGCAGTTAGTAAGATCGACTTGTTGATGAAAACACACTGATACTTTTAAAAAAATGAATGTAGCCATAGGAATCTGTGGTGGAAATGTAAGAAGCCCTGAAGCGGTATCAGCGCACGTTATGTGCGCTGATACTGCTTCTCCCTGATGTATGATCGGGAGGCACCCCTGTCATTATCGGCGCTGCTATCTACAAGACAGCAGCGCTGATAGCCTGGGCCATGTATGAACGGTCAGATCACCTGACCGTTCAGCCCTCTGTAGCTGACGCTGTCGACAGCTACAGCCTTGCGCTGCCCTATCCCCACAGCAGGGACAGCGCTGTCCCTGCTGCGGCGGCTGCCGGCTCCAGGCTGCACGCGGGGATCTCGCGATACTTGCGAGATCCCGCGCATGCTCAGTGGAGCCAGCCGGGACTGAAACAGAGCACATCAGCACTAGGCTGATGCGCTGCAGTCTCTAGCGGGTAGCGCCAGAGGGGGGAGTGCTTTCTGCTTCGCCTCGGTAAAAAGGTGAAGCAGGAAGCGATATAGTGGCACGTTAAGTGTCGCTGTAATACATCTACCCTACTATGCCTTATAATCAATGCAGGGAAATTATACTAATGAAGCCATTTAAATGTATAGATCTCTTTTTTTATATATATAACAGCTTCATTATGGGGGTAAGGTGCAATAAGGGAGATTGCTGGACTCTTCAGGGAGTCAGGGAGATTGCTGCTATTTCAGGGAGTCTCCCTGACAATCAGGGAGAGTTTGCAATTATGTATGGTGTATGTGGTCACCTTTTTGTATTGTAATTTTATTGTGTCATTTATTAATTAAGTAAAATTTGTTTTCTTTATGGACTAAAGTGGCTCAATTGTCTTATTTCAATACGATTACCAGCGCCTCTCTATTTTTCTCTTTTTTCATTTTGCAAAGGGAAACTCATCTTCGGTGGAACCCTGAGAATCCTGTGTTACCCCATGATGTATAGTGTGAATCCCTATCACCAGTAAAAGCACCCATTCTGAGTACCCATAGGGCTTTTGCCTTGGATAACTATGGGGCCTATTCATCATCACTTAATTTCTACAAAAGCAGATGAAAATGCACATTTTCACCTGCAATTGTAAAAATTTTCTTTTCGGGCCATTCATTAAGGAGGTAAAGCAGGAGATATTACAGATATCTCCTACTTACCTTCCTCTTGCGTAATGGCCCGCTGTCCCCATACACAGAATACATACAGAATTCATCAAGCTCCGAAAATATAATATTTTCGGAGCTTGACTGCGGCAGCATTCACCATCTTCATCTCTCCTGCTCCGGGCTCGCAACCTGCTTCTACCCTATAGGAAGGAGGTCCGGGTTGCAAAACTGATCCTTTAGGATCCCTCCGCCCCTGTCCGGCTCCTTCTTCCGGACGTCGGGGCTCTTGTGCGCATGTGTGACCTGTAGGTCGCACATGCGCTGTTCTGTCACTGCTCCGAAAAGGAGCAGTGAAGCCACTCGCAGGGACAGCTGATTTCGCATCCGCTGTCACCGCGCCAGAGCAATGATGAATTGTTCCGGATTCCGCGGCAAGTTAGAATGTTAATTATCGGGGTCCGTTCGGACCCCGATTATTAACATCAGGAATAGGGCCCCATGTCCCTAATTTATGACCATTAATTAAAGAGAGATGAACAAATAACATGTTTGGCACTAGAAAAGCAATGCCATGTAAGCAGCATTTCTACCAATACTCTTATTGTTTTTGCTCTTATTACCATATTTGTCATTATGTATTGTGTATTTGGAACATAATTTCCGCAGTAGTGTAATATTTTCAGATACATTCGGTTAGAAGGACATATTTTATGCATATTAAGTTAATTGATCTGTTATGTGGGCCAGACAATGCAGTCTTTGTTATTTTACCTTAATCAATGCAGGAACCCACAGTAGAAATTCATCTTGTGAGTCAGGATAGATGAACTAAGGGCAGCACAAAGAGGAAGCACCAATTATCAATCAATACATAATGTAGTGAGTGAGCAAATAGCTGCATTAATATGTATGGTAATAAAAGTATCACAAAATGGCTACACTAGGAGAATGTACTTTTTTCTTTTATTGATTGAAGGACTTTAACATTTTGGATAAAAGGGAAACTATACAACTACAAGGCATGTATGATGTTACCAATTAGAAGGTCTGATGAAGATGCATTAGTTCTGAACTTCTGTAAGATGATCTCATATATATAAAAATGCTCAGCAAAATGAACAGGAACATTTAGTTAACATGGAGCGTAGCTACCCGCATTTCCCATCCGTGAGTCAGGACACGGGGTCAACAATGGGGCGTAATCCATAGGAGACGTGTCTACCCATTCATTGCCACGCGGACCTCCTGCTTTGTTATGCAGCAGTAAATGGGAGATACCTGCCTATTTTCCTACCACTGGACAAAGGTGCTATGAACGAGAAGCCCTCATATTGAGATTGTATAATTTGGAACACTCAGGACATATGGAGAAGTCATATGTGTGTGTGTGTGTATTTATATACTAGCTGTTGCTTGCGGCTTCGCCCAAAATGAAATCTCTTCTGCCAAAATGTATTTTATTTGGTGTGTTCTACTTTTATTGCTTTGCATAGGGACCCTGTTACAGGAGTGGCCCACATGACCAGCAGCGCCTTCACCCACCACTCTCACCAGTGTCACTGTGTGCCCTGTGCACAGACTGCTATGTAGTCTATCCTATTCAACTGATCAAAGCACCTCTCCCCCCACCCCTTACCGGCCTCGCGCATGGTGCCATACCTATCTCTTGCATCGATGATGTCAATACATTTTGTGTTTGTTATTGATGAGCTTTAACTTGACGAATCGAGATGAAATATACCCTTTTCACATTATTTTAGTATCCCAGGTATGCACTAATGAGCTATTTGAGTAGTTTTTCTAAAAAACTAATCCAAGCCCTCAAAATCAAATTTTTCAGTAAGCAGATCACATTCTACATACTTGTAATGGGAAATGTAATCTGCTCAAATGTACTTAAGTAAATTGTGAAAAAATATACCGGTACATTCTTTTTGCGAAAATACCCTGAGAGGTACCGGGGGGGGGGGGGGGATTGTAGGGACAGCTTTTTCTCGCAAGCTCTGTCACTGTGTGTGATATTTGATACATTCATGCAATGTATTCAAATATTGCATTGCAAATTTGGGTGAGTTTATCACATCTTGATATAACTATGGTTCCTGTGCTGCCTACTGGTGCCTCTGCTGTTCATTTGTTGTGTCTTGACAAAGGCCCACATGAGGGTCGATATGTCAACATTTGAACTTAGACTATTGTTCTGAAGTTTAACAAATATACTTTTATTTGCATCTGTGCGCTATATGTGCCGCTACCCTGTGCGGCAGCAGCTACAGCTGTGTGCACACCGGTTATGTTGCTTCCCGTACCCTCAGCACCAAGGCCGGCCGCTCGTCCTGTTGTTGCTCGTTGGGACAGTCAGGGGAGCTCCCGAGGAAGGAGACTGGGCATCCGGGATGCCGGCACCGGTATTCTGATCTCCTTCGGGATATCGGCGTCAACATTTTGCCAGGCGACGGTATTTCGGCATCCGGCATCCCGTCCCCCGGCAATTTAACTACATCCCTCCCTGCCCCTCACCATTCTCCATTCATTGTAACGATGGGGGTGGGGTCATGCAACAGGCAGAACGGCCCCACAGTCCCCTCAGCCCAGCGGGAATTTTCCCGGTAAATTATAAGGCCACTCCACCCCTGCCTATGGGGTCGCGCAAGCCGGATACCGCAGATGAGAGGAAGAGGCCAGGAAAATTTTGTCAGCCAACAGAGATCCTGATCTCTTCCCTCCCCCCCAACGGTGGCGACACGTCTCCATTTTAGGAAACGGAGGCCGCCCCTCTCCCTGCCCACAGTCTGCTGCTAGTCTGCATTCGGGATCGCAGACCCGATCTGCACATGCACAGAACGGGTCAGGCGCCTGCGCAGATTCCCGATCATCAGAATCTGCGTTCAGCAGTACACTAGAGGGCACTGCTGAATAAGGCCCAGTGTCTTGAGAGTGTTAGTAAATGCAAAAGTTACGTTTGTAATACAAAACATGTTTATTGCTTTAGAAATCCATTGTCAATCTTCTTTCCTGCTGTAGTAGTCTGCATATTAATTTTATTACCATAAACTATTTCATTTAATTTAATTCACTAAGTAATAGAAAATTCCTTCTTTAGTTCAGTGGGTTGACTTTAGTGATTTCCTACATAATTTCATTGTCATGCATTAATTGACTTTAGCTAATTAAATTATTATAATACGTATTGCAACCCATACACCAGAACTAATGATTAACATTTTGTATATTACAACCATCTCATCAATTGCTCAGTGATATATAATTTTGCTTTTACTTCCTATTGGTTCTTGCTATTTTTTTGACAAATAAATAATACAAATGTATTTAATAAATAAGGGGCTGTCTTTCACCATTTTTGTCCATTATTGTCTAATTTTCAATGCAGGGATAACCTGTGTACAGCTTTTCACATATAGCAAATGGGTTGGGTATGAAATCCCGACCCGGCAGCCCGACACATCAAGATCTCGACGGAGGCTGGTAAGTATTCTATCCCTCCCCTGTCCCCCCCCCCCCCCTAACCCTCACTTGGTGGTGCCTAATCCTAAAACTCCCGGGATGGTGCCTAACCCTAACTCCCTTCGGGGTGCCTAAACCTAACCCTCCCTCCCTGCACCCTATACCTAACCCTCCCCGGGGGGTTGCCTAACCCTAACCTCCCCCCAGTGGTTCCTAACCCATTCATTTGTAAGTTCACTGTGTAGTAGTTTAGAATATTAAGCAGAAGGAAGAGGAGCAGGCACTCAATTCGCACAGGGTTCTTTAGTCATTTAAAATATAGCATAGTCATTCTGGAAACGAACTGTGGATACTTTCTCCTATGAAATAATTTGGATATCTACAGATTCACCATTTTTTACCACAAATACAGATGTGTCCTCTTACATCCTTGCCGATTGCGCTACAAATGTGCGCACGCATCGCGTCATGCAATTACCCGCAGCAGCGTACGATATGGCCTGCACTGCAATCACACCATGCAATTCTATGGAGTCGTGGGTGCGAAGGCAGTGCACGTATCCGCTCGCGGACACACACCTCGCGCCATGCGTGTTGCGATTTGCTGCGTACACAGCAAGATGTAGCAGGACACATCTGTAATTTGGTTGCTGCCCCCTGCAGGGAACTTCTGCCTTTTCAACAATTGTGTGGGAATCCACACACCCCCATGCATATCATCTCCCAGATATAAAAGCTAATTTTCAACGACTTCTACAATCATCCACTGTGATTTACCAAAGCTTGGGACTGCAACCTTGGTGGGAATTTTTTCTTTAAACTGGCCCATACTTGCTCACTGTCAGGAACCATGCTCACCTTCAGGGTCATGCTGCACTGTGTTGGCGGGGGTCCCGGCCTTGGGTCTCACAGAGAGTGCTGTCAGCAGGTCCACAGCGTGGTGGTGGTCTTGGGCCAGGAGCTCTGGCAGCGTTCCCTCCGGCTTCGGATGCTGAGTGCAGTCATGGCAGCTCCTGTCCGGGTAGGCGTGTCTCTGGAGGGTCCACAGTGTGCTGGTGGTCTCAGGGAGCGCGGGGTTCTGGCGGCATTCCCTTCGGCCCTGGACACTGGATGCCGCCATGTTGATCTTGGTCAGCTGACCACTAAGTCTCCAATGGGCATCCAGGTTGGCGGCCACCTGACGACATCAGCCAACTTTGGTGAGGCACAGGGTATAAAGCCTCGCTCCTCACAGCTTTCAGTGCCTGAACTTCGACACATACTTTCTTTCTACTACCATGCTAGTTGCTCTGATGGCTCCAGCTCCAGTGTATTCTCCAAGTCTGGTTCCACTCCAACTCCAGTGTATTCTCCAAGTGTGGTTCCACTCCAACTCCAGTGTATTCTCCAAGTCCGGTCTCACAACAGCACAAGTGCATTCCCCAAGTCTGGTCTCACTACAGCACCAGTGTATTTTACAAGTCTGGTCTCATTCAATTACCAGTGTATTCTCCAAGTCCGGATCCACTCCGGTCGAAGTCCAGTCCAGCTCCTGCCACAAGTTCTGCTCTTAGTCCTTGCTATCTGATAACACCCACATATATTGTCCAGTTGCTTATTCCATCTATGAGGAGGACTTATATATGACCACCATCTCTATTGCAAACTTCTCGTACCATCAGTGAGCAAGTACCAAAGCCTCTACTGAGCAGTTCTGAGTCTCCAGTCCTGACACTCCCCATAGAGCTGTAACTCAATATAAACTACTCTCCCACTCATAGAGATGTTCAGATATTTTATCCAAGATGCATATAGTTGTCACAAATATCTGTTGGAGATGTTCTCAAGCCATCTGCGGCACTGCCCCAAACTTAAACCTTTCTGGTATAATACGATCAGATTTTCTGCTGAGATTCTAGGTGAGTCTTTCCCTCTTACCATACTTTTTGGTTCTTCCCTTTGTCAACACTGTCTATTTCAAGCTACAAAAAAGTCCCTGTTGAATCAACGTAACTAAAGCAGTGTTTTTATTTCACTAGTGATCCTCCATATCCACTTTTATATGGATATGGATAACTTACTTTAACCTGTGGAAGGCAACTATGAGACTTTTTGAGACACTTAGCTTTATTGGCTTGAATTTAAAGACTGCCTCTTTCAGGTCCGAATATACGGCCCTCCTTCTGGACTAAATCTATGTTCCATACTTCTGGCCTACCTTCTAGGTCAGGGGTGGGGAACCTCAGGCCCGGGGACCGTATAAGGCCCACGGATTCATTTGGTCTGGCCCTCTGAGCTTTTTTTTTTGCTAGCCTCATTTGGCTAGCAGGTGTTTGGTTCTCTAGTACACAGCTCCAGGTTCCAGATGTTCAATCTTATTTTGCTCCCAACACCACATCACCTATACCATTTATTACGAGTGGTAGACCATGCCCTCCTTGATCCACCATCCCTCTATGCCCTCCTTATCCTACCCTATCTTACCCTACCCACACTTTTTTATATATATTTCAGTCTGGTAGACACTGGTATTTGCTAGTACCTTGACTTGGATGGGCAAACTGTAGGTTGCATGGTTTCCTGATATTATTTTTTCTCACTATTGATCAAAGCTTGTAACTCTCTTGCATGTTCATTGTTAACCATGCTATGATTGCTCTTGATATTGTATTCCAGACTCATTGCTTTTGTTGTTGCTTCCTTTTTGTGTTTGAAACCAAGAAATATATTTTGCAGTAAAATATAATATATTCGATTGGATCAATTATAAAGAAAAAAACATAGATATTACATATATTTATGCTATTTCTCTGTTGTCAAAATACTAATAAAATAATTTTGAAAGTTCTTGGTTGATTTGTTGCATCAATTTTAAAATAACAATCATACATGAATATTTCTATTTCTGCTTTTACGAAATATACTGTAGTAGGCATAAGGAAATTGCATTAAATAATCCCTGGAATAATATTGGTTTTGTTGCTGGGTAGCATGCTGTAACATTTTCGTTAGCATCTCGTATGATTATGATTTTAATTGATGCTGTTCTGTATTCATAAAGTAATTATGCCAACCTGATCACTATGAATAGAGACTCCATGTAAATAGATGTGCTCTTCATCAGTATAGAATAGATGTATTTGCTTTATATAGCACAGTTATAATGCAGGTGGTAATCATAAAGCTGATGCTTTGAAATTAAACTCGCATGCAATCTCAGTAATCTGCCATGAATAGAGTGCAGGGGACTGGAGAGTTTTCAGCATAATTCAGGGGTGTATTAACGCCATACTTGCCTACCTTTCAGAATCTCTTCCTGGGAAAAGCCCGGGTAAGAGAAGCCGCAGGGGGCCGATGGGGGCGGGGCATTCAGAATCACATCTTAAGCCCCGCCCCCTTCACGGAGACCCGCGATCGACGCGGGTATTCTCATTCTGCCCACTTCACTAGGAAGTGGGCAGAATGCGGGAGAAATGCCTACCCTTCCGGGGGTGTGGGGGGTTACCCGAAAAATCGAGAGCCTCCCGCGAAAACCGGGAGGGTAGGCATGTATGATTAACGCACACAGGCCCCCTTTCTCCGAACAGCAGCCCACCTCCCTTCTGTAGCCAGAGTCATCTTCCCAGTGATATTTCACAAGATGGCACATGTGCAGAAGTTAGCAAAGGCTCTGGCAAAGGCAAAATGATCACTGGAAAGATGATGTCGGCCATAGAGGCACCTGTTTGCCAGCAGATGTGTCAGGTAGTATCTGGGTGCAGGATGTGCGCTGTAAGGCCCTCTGCACCTATTATTGATACTCCTATGGTGGCCCAATTCATACATGCTTACTCTTCCAGAGTATCCAGCAGATTCACTACTTTCCGTGAGTTGTGCTCATCTCCTGCAAGACTGGGCCACTCTCCCAGATCCTGAGAGAATATGGCAATGTGTACCTGTACTCCAGACCAGAGCCGTAACTAGACTTTTCGATGCCCTGTGCCAGAGAGAGCATTGGTGCCCCCCCCATATTTAAATAGTGCACCTGAAAAAGGGCCATGGCCTCATAGGGAAGGGCCAGGGAAGAGATAGGGGAGACCATGAGATGCTGGGGATAAAAGAAGAGGAAGCTACAAGTGAGAATGATAATAAACAGGAAAATTGGCAGGCCCAAACAGCACCCCTTGCCCTGCAGTGCCCAGGTCGCACTACCCTAGTTACGGCCCTGCTCCAGACCATCAGTTCCTAAATCAGAGCTGCTGAGGTACAAGGTATCCAACGTTGTTTAAACATGACAGTTAAGAGACAAGATAAAGGAAATTCTTCCAAAAGATAAAATAAATATTATTGTGCCATCTAACTAGATAGGCAAATAATGCTACTGTAATGTTCAAACAGTCATGCACTAAATGCAGCATGCATGAAAGTGTAAAATACACTGGGGTTCACCTTTAAAGATCATCCAAATGCTTATTACCCTAATACAGTCAAGGTATAATGAGGATCAGAGGCTATAATGCATATGTACTTACCAGGAGCGTATTTAGAGTGTTCACTCACCGTCCGGGTTCCCCTCCTCTCTCTCCAGCGGCCGGGCGCATTGACAGGTTCATTAGCACTAGTTTGTGTCCGGAGTCTACTGTGCATGCGCAGGACACTGGGAAAATGGCGCTGCAGCCATTTTCTCGGTTATAGTCCTACTGCGCATGCACAGAGCACAAGGAAAATTACTGTGGTGGCCATTTTCCAGGCATTCTGTGTATGACCTCTCCAGCCAATGAGGGACTTCGGAGAGGAAAGTATTAGAAATTATGGGTGCAGGGTGTGCAGTGTGGGCCCCCCTGGACCCAGGAGTCCATGTGCACCACACACCTTGCACCCATTATAGATACGCCCATGATACTTACCTTCTTTTTTTTCTGTCAAGTTCGAAGGGGAGATGCAGGTGGCCATTGTGGTGGGCGGGGTTAATTGCAACACAATGGCTCCCTCCACTGTTGCACAATGCTGTGATGTAATGAGACAATGCTTGATAACCTCCGTCATTACTCTCCCCGTCCCACCAATTATAATAGAAAGTCAGCGGGATGCGAGAGGGTGACTAGCTCTCCCAGGAGTCTGTGCAGACTCCCAGAAATGTGAGAACCTCCTGGTTTTTCTGGGAGAGTAAGCAAGTACTGTATGCTGTAATGTTGATCCTTACTGCCTGACTTCTGTACTTTATGCTACAAGTTGTCAGTGAACATTATTTATTCTGCTAATATACAGATGTGTCCTCACTCGTCTTTGCTGCAGTCGCACCAAACAGCCCCTCTTGGCGTGTCTGGTCCCGTGAGACTCTACTAGCGCCGGGAATCTTTTATTGAGTCTTTTTTTGTCAGAAAATGTTGCGATGCGACTAGGAATCACCAGGACACTGTGCTGATTAATGTGATAAATGACACTTGTATATTTGTGTGCGACTACTGTAAGTCTTTTAATTGGCATGTGAAATTTTATGATGCAGCGGCTGCAGCTGTTTTCCACACCAAGTCCCGTTTACAGTCTCATTCGCACACAGTATATACAAGTGTCACATATCAAATTAATGAGCACAGTCTCCTGGTGCATCCTAGTTGCATCACATTGCGACTAAGGTGCCCACACATATAGCGACATTTTACACGATTTGGCCGATTTTGATGAATCGTGACGACGAATCCGGTAAAAAAAGTACAAATCGTGAGCTTGTACTCACGAGCACGATGTCGATGCGCGTCCCCGCTCGTCGTATATCACATCTGCTGATCTGCCGTGCTGTAGGGCAGATTAGCCAACCATGAACACGATGGAAGCAGATCGTGAGGGTTTTTTCCCTCTCGATGAATCGTACGATTCATCACACAATGCGGAATTTGACTGACAGAAGCCTGGACACGCCCCATCGCCATCTTGTGCAGCGTCGTGTATGGAGCAAGACAGTCGCACTTTGGGAGCCTGCACACTGAAATGTTGTTTTGTTGGATATTTGGTGAGTATTTGTACAGTTTAAATGCAACCACACTGACCACCAATATGTGATCCCCACTGCCCACCAATGTCTGCCCCAGGTAATAAATGCATGACCCAGCCACCGCCCGCCGTATTGAGGCGGGCGGTGGCTGGGTCATGCATTAAGCTCCCCCACTACCCACCAATGTGTGTAATACATCAAAAAAATTAATAAATAAACACGTATTTTACAAAAAAATCACCATACATTACATTTAAAAACACATATTATTTAAAGCTGGCGGTCTTCTACCTTTCGGTCTCCAGCTGTTGTGGAACTACAGATCCCAGGTTGACCTGCCACCCACCTTTGAAATTGTTTTTAGGACATCCTGGGATCTGTAGTTCTACCACAACGACAGGCCCAAAGGTGAAAAACCCATACTGTCAAACAAAGAAAAACATTATATTACCAAGCAATAAACACATAACATTCCTGTAAAAGAAAACATGATTAGAATACCATAACAAACCTTTAAAAACCTGTAAAAAAGAAAATATTAAAACATTAAAAATGTGAACTATAACAACATTACATTTAACAAAACTATATACACAAATATTTAAATGTCCTTTTTTTTCTTATTCATAGATAATGTCCATGGATTCTGAACGTGAATTAGTTACAGGATTCATTGAAATCCTGCACTCGAAAGAGTGTCTGTGGAAGATCAGTTCTCGGAAGTACCACAATAAGTCGCACAAGTTGGCCGCACTAGAGGAACTTTTGGTGTATACGAAAAAATACATATCTGATGCAGACCTGAAAACTGTATGGCAAAAGATTCAAAATCTCAGGACAGTGTACATCAAAGAAAAAAAGAAGGTGGATGACTCCAAAAAAACAGGAGCGGCCACAGATGAAATATATACTCCTGCGCTGTGGTACTACCAAATGATGTCATTCATCAGTGAACAAGAGCCTCAAAGGGAATCAATCATCTTGATGTCTGAGCGTGAAGGAGATGATGAGGGAGGTTGCAGAAGTCTTGGTAAGTAGTGACACAGTTTAAACCAAAATCCTTAATGTTTTTGTTGTTAAATCCCAAATGTCCAATTTAGTCAGTAGTTCACAGACAGTCCTCTTGCCATGGTACAGCACCTGGTCCATGGAAATAGGTCATGTACTCCTCCCTCACTTCTTTGGCATGTGCAGTGGATGTTGTTGTAGTTGGTGGTGCAGACACAGATGTCAAATGTTCAATGTCCTCCAGGAGTCCTACATCTTCTGGTCTAGCTGGGACTGGTCCTCGTTGAGTAGATTTTCTTCGCAGAAAGTTGTGCAGCACACAGCACGCCATCACGACCCAGTCTATCTTCTCCACATGTAGATTGATGGTGGTGTGGAAAATGCAGAAGCAGTTGCTCATTATTCCAAACGCATTTTCCACAATGCGCCATGCCCGGGATAGACGGTAGTTGTATATCCTTTTCTCTCTGGTCGGGCCCCTGTGTGCAAATGGCTTCATCACATGTTCATGTAATGCAAAAGCCTCGTCTGCAATGAAAACGTTATTTAGGCCGTGCTCTTGTCTGGTCCAGTGAGGGCAGGTTGAGGGTTTTGTTGGCGAGTCTCTGGTAGAAAGCCGTCTTTTTGAAGGACCCACCATCCAAAGCACGCCCATTCTTGCCGACATCCACAAGCAGAAATTCGTAGTTGGCATTCACCACTGCCATGAGAACGATGCTGAAGAATCCTTTGTAGTTGTAGTAGTATGATCCGGTGTTGGCAGGTGGGTTGATGCGGATGTGTTTCCCATCGATGGCTCCTCCGCATTTAGGGAAATTCCAACGTTGTTCAAAATCTTCCGCGATGCTGGTCCACTCCTCCACGGTGTTAGGAAACTGTAAAAATAGTAAAAAAGGGGTTAAAACATGACTATAATATTTTTTATATCTTTTTTCCCTCTATAGACTCCCACCCAAGACCCTGATTTAGCATCCACACCGGACCACAGTCTGCTCGGTGATGACAGTGATCCGGAGAATAGCACACAAGTGGAAACTCAACTTCCACCTGGACCCTCATCTTCTCAACAACCCCAAAAAAAGAAAAAAAAACAAGGGAGAAAGGAGAATCTTACTGAACGTGAGGACCATTTTTTACAAAACGCAGAACGGCTGCTGCAGAAACCCCCAGATGCAATAGATGATTTCACCGCTCATGTGAACAGCACATTGAGAAATCTGGATATAGATATCCAAAGAAATTTTTTAAGGTTAAACTACGACCTATTGAGTCGCTGTATGAGCAAAAATATCTCAAATTCTACATACATTGTAGATCCAATGCTATTTTCCCCAGCCCCAAATAGGTATGTCCGCCCCCCCCCCTGCCCAGTTAGATATTACTCCCCCACCAAGCACCCCAAGCTCCAGCACCACCTTGTATAATGCTCTGCTGGATGCAGCAGATGAGTCGCCCCAATATACAGAGATGTAAATTTTGTCTTGCTTTTAATGTCACCAAATTTTATGAATTCTAATAGGTGCTTGCTGCATGGGATAGGGTGGTGATGACGCCATTTGGACAAGGTCACTATGCACATGGCACAAGTACACATTGCTGGAAGCCGGGGCCACAATGTATACTTGTGCCATGTGTGTATTGGCCTGTTCAAACTGGCGTCTGACCCACCCTATCACATACAGCCGGCTACCTATTGGGATTCATAAAATTTGGTGATAATGTTCTTTTGTGAACTTGTTACAAAAAAGTATATTGTACACAGTTTAGTGCACACTTTCAGTTGCCTGCAGGTCAGTGCACATTGTACTAAAAGAAGGCAATTTTTTCCTTTATGTTGAGTAAAAAATAAAAATAAAAGTTTTTCTTTGCACAAAAAACCAATGTGTGGTGTTTTTTTTTAACTTACCGTGCAACACTGGTACTGTAGCACTTTTACGATGGCTTTGCAGGTCTCCGGAATGATGACGCCCAAGGACTGAGGTGAGATGAGTGTCCCAAACTTCAGGTTTTCCAGTGACCTTCCTGTAGCCAGGTACCTTAGGGTAGCCACTAGTCTGTCTTCAGCAGGGATTGCCCTCCGCCACCTTGTGTCCTGTCTCTGGATGTGCGGGGTCACCAGATGCAGCAATTCTTGGAAGCTGGCGTCATCCATGCGCAGGTAGTTCCGATAGTCCTCCGGGTTGTTCTTCTTGATCTCCATCAGCAGGGACATGTGAGAGCGGGTATCCCTTTGTAGCAGCCACTCCTTGGTCCAGCATGCTCTTGTCCTTCTTCGCTGGGCCCTCTTCCTAATCTCCCGGACCCCAGCTTCAGCGACCAACACTCTATACTGATAGGGACGCATCAGTACAGAATTCAGGAACAGGATAGAATGCAGGTAGGTAGCACACACTTGCAGGTAGAATAAACTTTGTAAAAGGCAAGCCAAATACAAAGAGCACAGTAGCAATGTACAGGATTCAGCAGGAATACACCTAGCCTCATCTAGAAGCAGAGCGGAATGTACACAGAGTTTAAAGGGTGCCTGCTTTTTATACTCCCTAGATAGCCCCTCCCATTGTTATGGCTATTTAAATTTCCCACCAATAGTCAAGAGCCTGTTTTTTTTTTTTATTTACTAACGATTTGTTATGGCCAATCTCACGATGCGTACGATCCGATAGATCGTGAGATCGTAACACAGATTGGGTGTCTTTTTTCCAAAATCGTGATCACGACGGCAAGGGAGCTCCCGTGAAAGTTCATGAGGAAATTGTCTATAAAATCGTATCGTGAGGACATCGGTATGTGTGTGGGCACCTTTAGAGCAGTATTCAATCAGATTCGCATCCACAATAAAGTTTTGCATGCCGGACGGTGACACGCGAAGTCAAAACAGGTGAAAAGTGGTGTCAGATTTGGGGAAATCAGCCTGGACCCCCCAAAAAGATGCAGAAACATTGGGGATCAATGTAGTAGTGCCCGAATAGCCCTTATAAAACTGGGGTACTTAAGTTCACACAATTGCCTCTAATTAGCGTCTTTGCACAAATGGTGAAGAATGGCATAAAGCAGTACTTTTGGGAGAAAATAAGTAGTCCTGGCAAATTTGGGGTACCTGAGAATGGGTGCAAGCATACTTTAATGTCTCTAAACTTATGTTTTAATAAAAGTGAAATTCCGCCTTCATAAAAGCACCTGCAACCCCAAAAACACTTGACCCCTTCCTAGAGCACCCCCAGAACCTTATTTCGCTAGTTTGCAAACTTGTACCCCCACTTTGTGCTTTTTCGCCCCTATTTCAAAGTACTTTTTTGGGGTGTTCTTAATTTTTTTCCAGGAATTTTTTGACACAGTTGTCCTTTAGGGTCTGTTCCAAGGGTTCTGGGTGGTTTCCCCACCTTTGCACCGCTAAATAAAAAATGTGCACTTTTTTTCTTATGCTATTCAGAGGCGAATCTCTATCGCCTATTACATTGCATTGACTTGGCCGCCGCATATGTGTGGTCAGTAGACTGCCCATGCGAAGGAGTCTTAATCCTTTGCTGTCTCACTGAACCCTCCTTAGCTGTCTCACAGACCCTTATTAGCATTTTATTATGTGTGATGTACAGAGAGTGATGTAGTGTGGGTGTGCCACAATTGTCCCCAGCATCTCCCTGACATGCCCCAACACCAGCAGCCTGCTTTCTACATGCTCCCCTGTGTGCCCCCAGTACCTCCCTGACATTCCCCATTACCAGCAGCCTGCTTCTCACATGCCCCCCTGTGTGCCCCCAGTATCTCCCTGACATTACCCATCACCAGCAGCCTGATTCTCACATGCCCCCACTGTGTTCCCCCAGCATTTCACTGTTATGCCCCATCATCAGAAACCTGCTTCCTCACATGTCCCAGTGTTCCTCAGCGTCTCCCTGACATGTCCCATTACCGGCACCTGCCTCCCCACATGCCCCCTTGTGTGCCCCTAGCGTCTCCCTGACATGCCACATCACTGACAGCCTGCTTCCCCACATGCCTATCAGTTTCTAACCTTAGTCTTTTCCACTGTCCATTGTGTGTGATGCAACTTGCAAGCAGCCTCAGCCCACATTAACATACCATGCTGCCGCTGCAGAACCCAGGGACACTTTGAATCAGAATGGTCTGATTACGTGAAGGGGATCTATCCGCTACCTAGAATCTGCACTGCACAGCAATCTACACTGTAGTCTCAGTACACGAGTAATGGATCTACAGCAGTAGTCAGGGAACAGGGATAAATTACACCACATGGGGTAAAAATTAAATGACGTCTCTCCCATAGTTCCGAGGAGCAGCCGGGCGGACAGGACGGCAGCGGATGCAGGAGCGGGGATTAAGGTAAGTGGTTTTTTTTGTAGAAGCAGCACTACAGGGGCATTATATGGGGGCACTACTACAGGGGCACTATATGGGGCACTACTACAGGGGCATAACTATGGGGGCTCTACTACAGGGGCATTATATGGGGTCACTACTACAGGGGCATTATATGGGGGCACTACTACAGGGGCATTATATGGGGGCACTACTACAGGGGCATAACTATGGGGGCACTACTACAGGGGCATTATATTGGGGCACTACTATATGATTTTCTTCCTTTCAAATCAAGGGGGTAACGGCGTATCTAAATATATTTTGATCTACAGTGTATATTGCTGTGCTGTTCACCTACAAACCTCAGGGACAGTGCAAATTTAGAAGTGCCCACACTTCGAGCACTGTGCGTATGTATATTGATACATTCGGGTGACATTTCTTTTCTTATTGCCGTGAATAGTGGCAACAAAAAATTACAATTATCAGGTCTAAAACCTGATAATTGATAAATATGTTTCTCTGCATACTGGGTCCACATTAGAACTTAAGTTATCTCATAATAATTAGATATGAGCGGTTAGGAAATCAATTGGGGTGCTGAGTAGACCCAAGTCCCAGATAGGAATCACCTTGGGATGCTGAGTAGACCCAAGTCCCAGTTAGGAATCATTTGGGGTGCTGAGTAGAACCAAGCCCCAGTTAGGAATTACTTTGGGGTGCTGAGTAGACCAAAGTCCCAGTTAGGAATCACTTTGGGGTGCTGAGTAGAATCTGTCTCAGGTTTTCTCTTGATTCGGAACTGAGATTTTTTTTTTAAGAATGGATCTCTCGTGTTTTGGATTACATGTAAGGCCCTCCCTTGTGATTTCAGGTGCTTTGAGGTGGTCAAAATTGACTGGAAATGACTGGATATTAAAGTTCTTGATGTATCCCATAGGAATAAAAATATGTCCATGTTACATGCTTTTAGCTGTTTTTATCAATTTTTAAAGAAATCTAAAACCAAAATCGGGACCTTTGAGGGTGGTTTTGGCAAAACCACAACCAAAACGCAGGGGTCAGCACACATCTGTAATAATAATAAATTGTGACAAATATCAGCAGGGCTATTTATGAGGCGGACCGGTCCGAAACGCCGTTCCTGAAGCTCTTTTCAAAACTGACATCAGCAAGAACAGCATTCCAGAACCCGCCTGTCACCATTGCAAAAGCGGATCGGGCAGCCTTCCAGTGACAGTTATGACAGCCACAGCGGCCACGGCACTTCGAATATGGCCATTGGCCACTAGACAATCATCTGACTGGCAGTCAATCAGGAGCGGACGCCACTGTCATAACTTTCACTGTCATAACTTTCACTGGATGACTGCCTGGTCCTCGTCTGCACCCAGTGCAGGATTAAGGCTGCCACCCCATGGTCGGAGAATGTCACAATGAGAGCTGGGAAGGGTGCTTCAGGGGACAATGGCTTCCACTGCAGCGACAGGACACACCTTTGAGGACAGAGGAGGACTACTTTGCAGGAACTTGGTAAGTATTCAGCGGAGATGAGGGCAGAGTGAGGGGACGGATGGGGAGTTGTACGAAGGTGAACCGGCATGTCCCTCCACTAATTGATTTTATGCAGCCATTTATGCAGACATTGCTATGTGTAGATTCCATTCTCTTCAATTTACATTCAATTTCCATTACTGCATACCTCATTTAGGGAGTGCTTTAGATGCTCAACACAAGAGTACCTTGTTTTAGTCATTCATTTTCCCGCTGTATTGGAACTACATGGTATAAAATTTATCCAATTAAAAGTTTAAGGACAAAACATGATCATCTTGACTTCATAGGCATAGTAGTGAGAAGCTTAAGGTCTCTTTTGGGGAGAAATAGCCTGTGTGGTTTGTTTACTCTACATAAGACACAAGAAGATATCTGCTATTAGCTATTTGTGTAGTGAAGGATGCTTAATTATTACTTTTCTTCACTAGTGTAACAGGCGGCAGTACAGCACCGTCACTGCCCCTGGCAGGGGCAGAACTATGGGAGACAATGGAGGTGCCTGCCGCCGGGCTCCAGCTCTGAAGGGGCACCTCCTCCATTATCCACAACATATTCAGCCCACTTAGGGCTGTAACTATGTACCCGGAATTATACCATCACGGCTGTCCAATATATGGCACCCCTCCCCGGCACCTGAGAAACCACCGTACACTAGTGGAGAGCTCCATGTCAGACCATCAGCTGCTGCCTTCGTCTATCTATAGCTTGTCTGCATGCGAATTGCTACATTACAGTGTCAGCGGCTGTGACAGGGGGAAGGGGCACCAAATTATAACTTGCCTCCGGCGTCTGGGATGAAGTTACGCCACTGGCCCCTGGCCACCTCGCCCCAGTAACTCAGGGTCGGATCGTGCAGTTGCCACCACAGGAGGGCAGGTCTGTTCGGGAGGAGGAGACCCAGATATGCGGTGGCAGTAGCAGTGCTCCCCGTCCAGTCCTGACCGAAGCCAGCTAGGGAGGTTTCTGCCCATCGCACAACCAAACAGACAGGGTAGATAGGAGGAGAGGAGGGGAAAAAAGGTAAGAACACATGGCCACGACTGTTTGCCTGAGCTGTATTTTAGAAGGATATGGCTTTTTCAAAGTTATTTACAGTATGTGGATCTAGCTTTTTAAAAGGTTTTTATGTAGATCTGGCATTTTCAATATTAATATGGATCTTGCTTTTTGTCTATATGTTGTAGCGAATCGCGGCACGGGTCCCCCCGTTGATCGTGGAAATGTGAGGGGGATGGGCGGGGCGGTCGCCAGGGGCCGGGAGGCTTGCCTGCCTTTCCAGGGGGCCGGGAGCGGCACCCGATTTTCGGGAGGCTCGCGGACGAATCGGGAGAGTAGGCAAGTATGATACAAATGTACAGATCTAAAGTACTCCTATACCAGAAACAGTCTATCCAGATGGAAACGTGTACTCCTGTAAGAATCATTTCTGGACGTGTAATTAATATGTACTTATTACATATATTCTTGGTCTAAACCGTCTTAAGAGTGACAAAGCCGCTATGTATCTTGGAACATTGCAGGAGTAATATCTACAGATTTTAATGATTCTATGTAGAATATATTGCTATTAATGTGTAATATATTTCCTGCACTGTGATCTAGGTAAATTTGGATACATCACTGTCAGCAGTGAGAAGTTAATGGAACTACCTTAACGTTTGACACTTTTCCAGTGTGTAGTAATTATTAGATTAGATATTTCATATAATGGACTTTTCACAGACTGTAAGAAAGAAGTCCAACAAAATCACAGTTTTTTGTACAGCTACATGAAATATTTATGAAACCAAAAGGTAGACATATTGCTACCAAGAGAGAATTATACTTTGAAAATGAAATAGTGCTTTTCTTTTAAGATTGAAATTAAGTTAAGGCAGGACCGCATCATATCTTATGCCAAAATATATTGAATGATTTTAAAGAAAAATGTTGATATAAAAGTATAATTGATTAGTTTCATGCCATATTTTTATGCTATAGGCTATGCACCTAAAAGTCTAGCTATTCTTTTAATTGGTGTTTGTGTAGGGTTGAATGGTCATCTTTAAATAAAGCTATTACATGACCTTAGACAAGGACACTACCTGCCTATCTGCCCATCGATCAGATAGTAATTGTTCATTCAGCTATAGCTGTTGAATAGTTTCTATAAATATGACCACTCATTTTGGGATATTTCAAGAATCAAATACTATTGATATCCGTGTTACTTCACTCATGATAATCTAAATATTGATGTTTGTAAAAATCATGATTGTTAAGATATCAATCATGAAGCAGACCAATATTTATAATGTAAGTATTATATAGTTATCCTTTGAACCATTAAAGAAATAATGGGTAGTTTTAATTAAAACAATTTTTTTCTTACCAAACATAGAAATGAAGGATATTTCTTCTATACTCTGTTTGTAATTATGAAGTTCATATTATCTTTTTTTTTTTTTATAACCTAATTTTCTTTATTGAAGCATTGGCATATAATATCATAAAATAATTAAAAAAAATTAACAACCTATCAAAAATGACAATAAACAGGTATTAAGAAAAAGTACCATAATATCATCAATTTCCATATATTGAAAAATACAAAAATAAAATAACAATAAGGTTAATTAGATCAATCAGACTCGAATCTGCACACCACTCGCACCTCAGATAGAGATGAAATTATCAGAGGGTCTTGAGAACACATGCGTGTTTCATACCACTCAGTACCTCAAAATCATTTTCCAGAGTTATTCTCTTAGTGATGGGAAGAGGGTGTCAATATAACTCTCCCAGGTATTAAAGAAATGTTCCAGAATTTTTTATTTTTTAAGGGAAGCCTTCAACCAATCCATTCTAAATATATAAAACATCTTTTCTTAAAAAAAAGTTAAAAAGGTGGACTGGTGGGCCATATCCACATCTGAAGGATACATTTCTTTGCCGCCGCAGATATCACTAATAGTAGTTTACGAACCCCCTTAGCCACTCTTATGCCATCGGGAAGGATACCAAATCTGGCCCATTCCGGTGTTAAGGACAAGTAATTCACCAAATGACATAACTCCAAACTTGAGTCCAAAACCCGGGTATCACTGGACATATCCAGAGACAATGAAACAAATCCGACCTTAAAGATCCGTATCTGGGACAGGAATGTCCCTCCGTTAATCCTATCAGGTATCTCCGATGAGGTGATAGATAAAAAATATTAAGAAAAAGTTCTACTTGTGACGCTGCCTGAATCATTTTAATAGAATTGTCCAATATTTTCAACATAGTCTGAGTGGACAGGGAAGGAAACAGATCCCTTCATTGGGCAAATCCAGTGGTTAATTTGTCATATTGTAGCGGAGTATGCAGAAAGGAATAATGTACTGAAATAGCTTTGTGGGTGGGATTTTCATGGATCAAGAGATTATCCAGAGTATTATCCCAGTCATCTGGTGACAATACTCTGACAAGTGTAGCTATATAGTGCTGAGCTTGGAGATAGGATATAGGGAAAGATCTGAGGAACGGTTAAGTGGTAACAGCTTGTGAAAATGGCAACAGTTTCCTAGTGAAAGGGTCGGCAAGCTGGCAAACACAAGTAGTGCCCTATTTGGACCATAAGGTTAAAGGATATCTCGCTTCTCCATGTTGGATACCAGGATTCAGATTAAATGTGTATAGCTTAGTGAGATTCTTTGGTATTTGTACCCCTAGATAAGTAATGGATAAGTAATGGATTTAGATGCCCATGTAATGGGCATATCAGGTGCCCAAGCCGGCCTTATGTAACCCCTATATAAAGCATGTGACTTCTCAAAATTAACTGTGAAGCCTGATATCAAACCAAACTCCGTTAGTTGCTCCATCAACTGCGAGGTCCCCTCTCGGGTTTGATACATATAAAAGGACATCGTCTGCCAAAGCCGAAATCTTTATGGTTTCTTTACCAACACTAATCTATTGAAATAATGGCCAATTTTGTAACACTCGGAGCATAGGGTCTAAGGTTAGATTAAAGAGTAGGGGTGATAAGGGACAACCCTGTCTTGTACCCCTGGACATAGTAATATTGTCACCAAGAGATCCATTTATTAATAAGGAGGTAGTAGAATGGGTATAGAAGAATTGAATCATTTTTATAAAGGTAGGAAGAACCCTCTTCTGGCCAGTATATAATAAAGGTATGGCCAAGAGACTATATCAAATGCTTTAGTGGCGTCCAAACTTAAAATAAGGCTTGGGAAATCCAGATTAAGGTTAGCAGCTATGATTGTCACAATTGCAGTTAATAGTGGGGCAAGGAAAGTTTGTAATTGGTCTGACAATATTTTTGCCATCAATTTGAAATCCACATTAAGTAGAGCAATAGGACGGTAGGAAGAGGGAGGGTACATATTATCTTTTTAATGTAAAATTTGCTACTTAATTAGAACTTAATTTCTTGATTCTCTTGACGTCACCATGAATACAATAATCCATTGGAGCACTATTACATAAGTGCCTATTTTCTTTCATTCCATAGCTGCAGAATTTAGGATTTCCTCTCTCTATATTAATTCGCCAAAAAATACATTACATGTTTGCTTACTAGTATTTTTAATGCTAAAACAAAGCATGAATATGGGTCAGATAATGGAGTCCATTGTTTCCAAAGTCGGCATAGTCATCCATCTTTGTAACTTGTATCGTATTTTCTAAATCCTTCTTGCTTCATTTAATTCTGGTCAATTGGATGACTTACAATGACCTCCTGTTTTCAGCATTCTGGTTTCTCCCAGAGTTCTTCTGCTTTAGGATCCTGGGTGTAACAGAGTGAAATGGGACCTCGCTCATCACTTTTGTAAAAAGCAACAAGTGTAAAATTTTTTTTACATGCACACTGGGTCTCTAATAAATATTGGTGCACCCAACACTCAGAACACCAAGGTGGTATTCCCAGGGTGACTGTGGTGAGGAAGTAACAAAGTAGAAGCTCATTATCTTTCTTTTAAATATTAGTGTATTCTATATATATATACAGTGCTTGTAATACAATCTGCACCTGTCAGGACCACTTTAATTGTCAATAGTTATTTGATTTTTTAAGAATTTGGTAAATGTTTAGCTTTTCCACTAAACATGTGTTGCTAAGGAAAACAAGGCTTTGTTAGGATAAACTATTTCTAAAACTATTATACATAGATAACGAATAAAGGCAAAAATAAGAGAGTTACCAGTTCAGTGTTAAATGATAGATTAACTTCAGAAACACAAACTGGCATGGAAGTATTTATTTAACCTGAAACAAACATTAAACTATAAAGAGGAGCACAATTAACTTCTCTTTAAATTGTTCTTAAGCGTGTTTTGTATTTTGTGCTGTAAAGGCAAATGTAAAGCACTGAGGGGCCTATTCATCATCGAAGGCCGTATGGCCTCCGATGATGAAGTTTAGAACTCGCTGCGAGGGATACTTTAGTATCCAACTCGCAGCGGGGGAAGCCTGACACCGAAGCATTTCATGATTGCTCCGATGAGGGGACAACTGCTCCGAAAAGCAGTTGTCCCCATAGAAAGTACCGCAGCTACTTCTGCAGCTGCGTTACTTACCTGCTCCCCGTTGTCCCGGCAACGCATGCGTGGCCTCGGGTCGTGCATGCGCACGGCCGCCGGGCAGCTGGTGAGGAGGGGGCGGAGGGATCCCTCTTTGTATCCCTGAAACTCCTTCCCACAGGAAGGAGCGGGGATCTGAGAATAATAAACTTTCAGTTTTCGGAGTTTGCTGAATACCCCGGGGGTCCGATAGGACCCCTAATGATGAATGGCCCGGTAACTTAAAAATGCGGGAACTAGCGTTTCCGTATAGTTACCGGGCCATTTATCATTTAATGAATAGGCCCCTGAGTCTTTTAGGAGAAAAGTGCTATATAAATAACATTATTATTATTATAATTATCTGAGACAAACTGGTCATCCATTGAACAATAATCATTCACATCAGCCAATGAAACGACTGTTCAAAGCAATTATCGTTCAGTGTATGGACCTATATATGAACAATAATCTGAAAAACAGTCAGGATTGCTTAGTTTGGTTAACTAAACTATCTAAACTGTCCGATCCTTCCGACCATCGTTTAGCCGTCTCCAGACAGTGAATGGAGATCACCTCCATACATCTTGCAGTGCATAGAAGTGCCCCAACTATAGTGTGATCGTAGTTGTCCGTGTTGTTCAATTTATTGACAGCTTCATGCCGGTGGGTGATTTTGTCTACAGTATGTTCTCACAGGCTAGTTAGTTGAATTTCCATTTCCATTATTCCATATTTAACTAAGCTATATATCTTGTATATAAAAGTAATTGGTCTGTTTGTTTGTCTGTCCAGTTATGCATTCGGACACCCTTGCACCGATTGGGAAGAAACCAACGTGGGGTAGTTCAGTTGGACCTTGGCCAGATTTTAGTGGGGTTAGGGTCCCATTCAGACCATTGGTGTGCGCTGGGCATAACTTTGAGCCGGGGAGCCTTTTCTGGGCCTTCCACTAGCTGGATTTGGATGAAAACTTCACAGATGGGTGGTAACTGGTCTGGGATGCCTGGCAATTAGTCTTGGATGCCTAATTTAATAACTTGAATGTTTAAACCCGAGCAACGCCGGGTACTTCAGCTAGTAAAATATAACTTGAATATTTAAACCCGAGCAATGCCAGGTACTTCAGCTAGTAAAATATAACTTGAATATTTAAACCCGAGCAATGCCAGGTACTTCAGCTAGTAAATTATAACTTGAATATTTAAACCCGAGCAATGCCAGGTACTTCAGCTAGTAAAATATAACTTGAAGACTTAAACCCGAGCAACGCCGGGTACTTCAGCTAGTAAAATATAACTTGCATGAGAGGCAGCCTATGATGCAGCACAGGGGTGTACAAGTGCAACTTATGTATGGAAGGGGTTGTAGTGATACGAGGGGGTTACGACCATCCAAACCCACCAGATACTTTAGGGGAGATGTTTCAGACTTCTAAACAGGGGAGAAGCGGACAAATGGAAAGGTTTTCCATAGCAACAATCAGCTTCAAAGTATCAAGTTATAAAATGATAAGTAGAAGCTTATTGGTTGCTATGGGCAGCTTCTCCACTCCTTAGGAGGTTTCATACATCCCCTCTTTGTATCCCACTATATTTGTCCTGTATGGAGAGAGGCTGGTACCAGGCACTTTTAGTAAAGGTTAATCCCGTCGCTAGTCCGCCTTATGCAGGATAACATGCCAGTGACACTACTCTAGTTTTAAAAATTGATATTTGTTTAAAACTTATTATTATGTTATGCTGACCAATCTTTCATAGTTAAGCCAGCAAAGAAGAAAGAGCGCTGACCATTAACAGTATCACAGTTTATTGATACCAACAATTCACTATACTATACATACCAATATGAATTGCAGCTTACCGCTACCACATGGGGAGACTCCAGAGGAACAGTTCTTACTCCGGGTCACTGTCTGGAGTGGAGCGTAAGCCTTCGGCTGCTGTGCCGCGGTGTACACCAAGTGCCGGAGCACGTTGATCGGCTGCCACGCTGGCCAGATAATAGCAGCTGTAGTCCGGTCTTTGAAGAAGTTAAATAAGGTCACGTCCTAGGCAGTAGTGTTGAAGAGGGTGGAGCTTGACGCGTTTCTCAACCACGGCAAAAAGGGGCTGTTTCCTCAGAAGTCTTTAATAGTGATTTCGTATATTGTGTTGTTTATTTTCTATTTTTCATCTATTGATCTTTGTATTTATATTTGTAATATTGTGATTAGGTCTATGTGACCAGCAATTCATATTGGTATATATAGTATAGTGAATTGTTGGTATCAATAAACTATGATACTGTTAATGGTCAGCGCTCTTTCTTCTTTGTTGTATCTGTTATAACCACACTTGATAAGGCCAAGCTCCTTATGCGTTAGTAGCTGCTACCATTACAGTAATCGCATGTTATGATTCAAGTGGGATTTTATTCATATTAATTATTTGTGTTTAACCGTTTATTTTGTTAGTCACATTAGCGCCTTTGTGAGGATTTTCCTCAGTGTGTGTTTTTTCATAGTTAAGTACTTGTTGCTGCCCTACACTATCCCAATGCTTTTGTGTTACCAGTTTAGACATAAGAGGTGGTAGTTACTTATTCTTTTTGGAGAAGGGCGCTCTGTTTTATTTTTTATTTTTTAAATGTACAGAAATAAATATTAAATGGGTGATAATGAGTATCTAATCTTTACCCTGGCCACCTCAATACACATTTAGATTGTAACACGATATTGCCACATGTATACACTGTATTTTGAGTGGCACATAGATAAAGATCGGGTTCGGCAATAGATCTCCGGCCCCGGTACACTCAGAAATATTTGACACCATCCCTTCTCAGTAGATGCATGGTGTTCCAATACTACTGTATAGCACAAAATATAAGACACTGCAAAACCGTACAGATACAGGAATCCATACAATTCTCCACAGGGTTAGAATGCAGAGACATACTAAAATTAGACTTTTTGTTTTGGTGCCCTGTGCCAGAAATAACATTGGTGCCCCCCTCCTTCCCCCCCCCCGCCCATTTTTGTAAATAGGGACATAAGACATGCACCCGAAAAAGGGCCATGGCCTCATGGGGAAGGGCAAGGGAGGAGATAGGGGCGGCTAGCAGATCCTGGGGATAAAAGAAGAGGAAGCTACAAGTGAGTATAATAACAAACTAACAAACAGAAAATTGACAGGCCCAAACAGTGCCCCCTGCCCTGCGGTGCCCTGTGCCATGGCACAGGTCGCACCACCCTAGTTACGGCCCTGTTAGAAAGTGTAAGTGTACCATTATTAAATAAGGCGATCTGCTAGGGAACAACACACATTTATACACCCATATACTCTGTAAATATCAATGTGTGGGGGTCGGTGGAGTGGATAATCAAAACCCCATCACAATCGCAACTACATATAAAGGCCCTTGTGGCTACAGAAGCCAAAGATTTTATTTATTATATTACAGACTCACACTCAGTGGAAAGTGAAGCAAGCATGTTTTGTAATAATTGTGTAAAAAAATGAATAACTAACTTGTGTCGATAGACATACTCAGTAGTGATGCACCATAGAATATATTCATTGCTCATCATATTGACGCTGGACTTCTGTTATTTATTACATATTTTACTAACCAAATCTAATTTCAACATCTTCAAAATCTGTTTATAGATTATACATTTTATACCCTAAAAATTAGCCTTCTCTTACTGTTCCTTATGCTCTTTTATGTCTGTAAAATCAATGTTGTGGTTTTAGCAAGAAATCCTTTCATGTATACAAAATGACAGTAATGTTGCATTACATTTTTTTATTTTTTTATTTTACTGCTGAGCTTAACCTTTATTTCTTTATTGTAAAAGACACTTTTACTGTTTATACTTCTGGACACTTTTAATGTAATCAAAACTAAATCAGTGAAATAGTTTTGACTGTGGAAACAGCTGCATTTTAAAAATAGGATCTGCTCTATGCCTAATGTATCAAAGTAAGGACCCGGTTATATTTTCTATGTAACATTTGTTAGTCATATTGTTGTATACCATCTATCCCATTATTCTAGATATATTGTGGTCTTTTCATATTTGTATAATTAATGTTCATATGATTAATATAAGTATCATTAATGGTGTTTATCATAAGACAAGTGAAACTATAGAAGTGAAATGCGGGTCAGCAAGTGAAATTGATTTGCAGTCGGCAGCAAGCAGGTTCATACTATGCATGGACCACCGAAGGTCCTAATATGAAGATAATTGGCAGGAAGATAGAGACTACTCACTTCTGAAGGGTAAATTGATAGCTTCGTAGAAGAAAGAAATGTATGAAGTTTAAGGTGATATTGATCCATTCTTATTGGTTAGGAGGTTTGCTATTTTATTATTGCAGTTTATCTCTTAGCTTTTAAATTGTTATTCTTTTCATTTGGTTTGGTTATGGAACTAAAATACACTTTTGTAAAAAGTTGAGAATATGCAGCTTTTAGCACCTATGCGGGGATGTAGGTGACATCCCAGCGCGCACAGTGCCGGTGCTCACAAGCCAGGCGCTGAAATCCCGATCCTGGCTGCAGAATCCTGACCGCGTGCGATACTGAAGATAAGTATTAGGGATTAGGTTTAGGGTTAGCCACTAGGGATAGAGTTAGGGTTAGGCTGCGGGAGGGGAGGGTTAGCAGTAGCGCACGCAGGGGGGTTTCTGAGAACCCAGAACCCCCCCTGACAGACTGGAGTGCAGGCAATGTGTTCTTAAGCCCCGCCTGTTCTTAAGATTCGTGGGTCAATATGGAGGAGGCGGAGCCAATATGACGCAATTTAATTAGATTCAAGTAATTTGGCCCCGCCACCTCCAGAGTGACCTGCGAATTTTGGCAATTTGCTACGAGGGGGCGGGGCTTAAGAACATGGTGCCAGCCTGCTAGATCCTGTCCCTATCAGATCTGCTGCAAGGTAAGTTTTTTATAATTTATGTGACATATGTTTGTGTGTGTAAGGTATGTGTGGCATATGTATGTATGTGTGTATGTATATAGATGTGTGTCTTAGTACTGTATAGATGTGTCTGTGTGTATGTATATATGTGTGTATATCATATGTATGTATGTGTATACAAATATACATATATATATATATATATATATATAGTATATATGTATAGTGTGTATATATATATATATATATATATATATATATATATATGGAAACCCCCCCATAAAATTCCTGTGTTTGCCCCTGGTTAGGGTTAGGCTGCAGGAGGGGGGGGCGGGCAAGGGTTAGGATTAGGCTGCAGCACCGGAGGGTTAGGGGTAGGGTTAGGTGAAGGGTTACTTTACTTACCCGCAGGTGTCGACGTGTCAACCGTCGATATTCCGCCCTCAGTATTCCGCGTACCCAGTACCCAAACGCCTATGGGTGATTCTGAGGTATATGCATCTCAGATGAATCTCTACTTGCAGCTGAATGGGTGCAACTAGGCTTTTGCATATTGGCTAAGTGTTCTGTGGGGATGTCGCCTGTGTGTTGGCGGAATTTGAGGCTATTCAGAGTTGAGCTCAAGCAGCGATTCTTATTATCTTATATTTATAAGGCACCACAAAGTGTACGTAGCAACTTACAGAGCAAACATACAAGACATTTCACATTTATCAGGATATAAGATCTTAAATACAATACACAGCCTACTGTAGATTGGGTGGGACAGATAATTGGGGCATGGGTTGGGTAACTCACTGATGCTAGCAGGAGTCACAGGTGGGAATCAATTCAGTTCCCAGTGATCTTGTACCCAAAGTCGCAGAGAGGGAGATGGAGACAGAGCCGTCCCTAGCCAATTTGGTGCCCTAGGCAAAACTTTGACTGGTGCCCCCTAGCAGATAATCCCACCACCAAACTTAGTGTTTATACGGGGATACCAAAAATAACACATTGATATATATATTGTAAATATATATATATGATATTGATATTATATATTGATGTGTAATATGATACATATACATCAAACATATATACATTATATGTACTGTATATATTTATATTTCTTTATATATATATATATATATATATATAATCTTGCAATGAATGTGTGGGCACACAGATAAATAAATAACAATAGAGTGATCCAAAATTAAACATTGATACTCCTCATATGATCAGTGAGTGGCTGCTGTTTACACAATAAAAATATGTGCTGGTGTACACACAAATAAATCAAACATATACGTAGTGAAGTGTAAAATAAGAGCCTAAAGGTGTCCAATTAATGAAAGAGAATACATTTGTGCAATAAAAAGAAAAAAATCGACACTACTTATCTGGTAATATAAACTTCGGTCACATGACCACCATTGGATTTATGGCATATGAAATGAAAATAAAATAAATGCAGCATAGTGTGTACAATTTTCAACAATGCATAGGCATGGCTGTAAAAAGCCTTATTAGGAACATATCTGTCCCAAAATAAACACACATCGCAAGTAATGAAGGGTAAAAAATAAGCAAATTTAATTCAGCAGGTAACGAACAATAGCTAAAAAACACATGTACAAGATGTATAACGTAAAAGAGCTTATCTGTCCAAAAGAGGTGTACAGGTCCTCTAGGTCCAATGCGTTTCGTCTTTTACTTGTCAGACCTCATATATATATTCTCATATATATATATATATATATATATATATTTATATATTTATAAACATATATATATATGTGTGTATATATATATATATATATATATATATATATACAAGTGACACAACCCCAGCCCCTCTGAGTTAGACGCAGCACCCCTCTCTGCCCACAGTGCCCAGTACCAACCCGCCACTCTCTTCCTTTCTCCTAGCTAGCCTGCCTGTGCTAGCTAAACTTACTTCTTTCTTAATGCAGCTAATGCTGCTGCTGAAGATGTCTGGTCTGATGGCTGGGTGGTGGTGTCTGATATGGAGGCAGAGTCGTGAGTTGTCACGCTCTCTGCTCTGCAAAGGCCCATGGGTGGAGTGGTCGCGGCTGGGCATCCACAGACATCTTGTCTCCTCCTGTAGCCAGAATGAGCTTCTGTGCAGAAGCTCATTCTGATCTGGCTCACAGTCACAGTCAGTGAGTCACCTGACTGACTGACCGCTGTACTGCCCGTTCGGAACTGAGCTTTGATCGCGGCAGCAGGGGGGAGCAGCACGGGGGGGGGGCAGTGGCCATTCAAGTTACTCTAGATATTTGCTTAGAATGCCTAGGGCCGGCTCTGGGTGGAGACAAGGGTGCAGTGCACCAGGGCTGTAGCTAGGGTAGTGCGGCCGGTGCCATCACACAGGGCACCACAGGTCAGGGGGTGCTGTTTGGGCTTGTCAAATTTCTGTTTATTATCACTCTTGCATGTAGCTTCCTCTTATTTCATCCCCAGCATCTCCTGGCCTCTCCTATATTTTCCCTGGCCCTTCCCAATTAAGCCATGGACCTTTTTTGAGTGCATTATGTCCCTTTGAAAAATGAGGGGGGCGCCAAAGCTCTTTCTGGCACAGGGCACCAAAAAGTATAGTTACTGCTCTGCAGTGCACTGGTGACATAGAGTGTGCTAGGAAAGAACGAGAGGAAGGAGGCTCCTGCCAGTGAGAGCTTACATACTGTGGGGACGGGAACATTTAGATGGTGAACTGGGAAAGATAAATGGTGGGGAGTTGGAGAAGTATCGATTTAAGAGAAGGGCTGGTACTCTTTAATAAAAAGGTAGATTTTAAGGGTGCATTTAAAACATGGGAGGATGTTGGAGAGTTTGACTGGGCAAGGGAGTGAATTCCAGGGGATGGGGGCACATCTAGTAAAGTCTTGGAGGCAAGCATGAGAGGAAGCAACCAGGGTGGAGGAGAGGGGTCCGTCTGAGGAGAGATGAGGTTGGAGATGTAGGAAGGGGCTGAGTGATTTAAGGCTTTGTAGCTTTGGAGTTGGAACTGGATTCTGAAAATAATATGGAGCCAGTGAAGCATGTTGTAGAGGGGGGAGGCAGATACCATATGAGAGTCCATCTGAATTCAGACAGACCTCATGCATTAGGCAAATGCCCGCTGTTAGTGATGATGGCTACACTCACATGGGGATGGATAGGGGTGGCACAGCTGGATAGATACGACCAACTTTGCATTTATTTCTGAGCGTGCAATGTGCGCACATCTTGTGAGCAACTCTGAATGAGGCACCCAGTTTATGAATTTCCCTCAGTTATCTTTTCTGAGTAGATATAAGATTTCCACTTTAACTCTTTACACACTGGGCATAAATGAAAGCATTGATAAGCTTTGTCTTCATGACTTTACATCCTGATTAAATTTGTGAGGTGTGTTGTTGTGAGCATTGGGCGTGATTCAGCAAGGATCGCTATTGCGATCGCGGTAGCAATCTTGCACGCAGTTCTGCTGCGAAAGTATGCTAATAATTGCAATCGCAAAGCACTCTCCCTGACATGTAGATGCCCATTTCCTCTCTCGCACATCCGTAATACCTTGCAATCCATCAAAACCATCGGTAACATCGAAGTACATCGGAACCACTCGCACATTTAAGGCATGCCTGACCCTACAACTAAATTGCTAACTTTCTTGCTTGCAGTGAGAGCTCAGGCTGCGTATACCATCGCAGTGGGTAATTTATGCATGCCCCTGCAACGGCATACAAACTCACTGGCACGCCTGCATTTCTCTGACCACCCCCCCATCACCAGCCCCAAACGGCACTTCCTGTCAATCACACTGCGATGGGTCTGCGTAGTCACTGTGATCGCAGACCCGATCATAGTGGTGCCTTCGCACACTGTGATGCTTACGCATGCGCAGTGAGAAACAATCGGCCGTCTGCGTACGCTTCATCAGTTGCAATCCTTGCTGAATCAGGCCTATTGTTCACACAGAAACCAGGATGTTACTTTCAGCCTCTTGTGAGTAAATGTGCTATATTATAGATTGTATATAATACTGCTCCTCCATCTGATTTTATATAATACTGCTCCTCCATCTGTCTCTTCTGAAATCATGTTGACATCATCACTGGGGTCTCCATAGAGAAGAGAGCACCCTATATCTTGTAAGACCCAGTGATGCTCTACAGATGTCAGTGTTATGTGCGTATTGACAAACAGAAAGATAAGAAGTGAAATCATGTATTAGGACATTTGTTTCCTATGTCTGCTAATTTTAACAATATTTTAATCCAATATCATTCCAAAATAGTATAAAATATAGTACCCCAGGAAGTTTACTTAGGTAGACTATGAAATAAAAAGCTGTTGTCAGTGACAGCATCCTCGAGAGAAAATGTGAAAATTGGAATTCATCAGAATGAGGTGATTCAGATGTGATCCTGAAGGGGCTGAGAATTAGTTTTCAGGTCCTTAATGGTTCAGTTACAGAAACATTCATGAGGTCTGGAAACGGTGGCAGATAATTTTCTGTTTTGGAAGAAAAGTCAGACAAGCACGCTCATCACATCATCAAGGAGGAGGGGTGAGGCTTTCCTCTATATGAACACAGAACTAGACAGGCAATTTTTCCTAAATGTAACAAATTTATTGTAAATGAATGAAAATTTTATGGCTGTAAGGACATGAGATATGTGTTAAAAATGTATTTGCAGCATCTCAGTCCTTGCAGCGATTGATTAACTTTTCAGTCCTTTTGTGTTCCCCTTCCCATCTCCTAGTGTATGTGTGATCATTCTCTGGGCCCACATTTCCATTATCAGGTATATTATTTACTGTAAGAATGGCAGGAAATATAAGTTTAGTACTGTCTAGCCCTTGATGTTAGCCTGGTCCATATGTCTGTGTTATTCATAACCACTAGAGCAAGGTAACACCTCCCAGAAAAAAAAAAAACCCTAAATTAATTCCCACCTCAACAGGGGACTCTCAGGATTTACTCCTCCTTCCATTTGCCTGTTTTGTGCTTCACTTGAATCTGACAGACTGAATGGAACCAACCCAACAGGTGTTTGTCAGGGAAGTAATATCTGGGAGAGGTAGAAGATAAGGGACGCGCACCAATCAGGAAACGGTGCAACCCCCCTGGGTGGTCACAATATCATGGGAAATTGAAAGGTTTCAAAAGAGGTCACCGAAGGCAACTCCACATGTTAGTCGCTGACTTTGGCTAAGAGGTCTCGCTCTGCCAAGGAGCTAGTGGAACGCATCACCAGTTCTGTGTGGATTTGTACTTTGGAAATTCGGCAAGGACCTATATGCTATTCACTGCTACAGGATCAGTGATAGTTTATCCTGTGGGACTGTGCATCCCTAGCTATTTCGTGGAATTTCTCTGGGACATTATCCGCTGCTGAGACTTGCCCAATCTGGACTGCTACCTGCGAATTGTCTGTTCACTGTATTTACCGCTTGTCCGTACATATTATCTGTTGCTGTGTGCTGTGGAAAAATAAACCATCACGTTGGCTTCATCTGCTCGGTGTCTGGGTGATTGAGAGAACCCTGTATCCTCACATTTGGTGGCAGCAGTGGGATCTGAACCCACGCCTCCGGGTTCTCTCAATCACTGCGCCATCGAAACTTGCACCAGCCTCATGGCAAAAGCAGTTTCTTCGTGTCACCTTAGTGTTATATTTTGGAGATCAGTGTGATAACCAGACAATAACCCCCTACACTGCAGAAATCATTAAGAAGTCCAGGGATGAGGGGGATCTCTCCCATCATGGCTTCCATAAATAAATAACTGGCATTTTCATTTGAAAGAGAGGAGTCATTTTAATCAATTGATGTGGTCCGTTAGTGGTTATTGTCTGGTGATCACATGTGATATGACCCTGCACTACCAAGGAACAGTATTTTATGCACCTTATTTAAGGAAGGAAATGTGGCCAGATAGCACTAGTAGTAAATGCTAACGTTACAATACACAATTAACACAGAAAGGGGCTGATTCTGAGTAGCAGACTGCGACCACTTTAGCATATTTTACAGTAGTCGTGTCTCTGACTTTATGCTAATGCTAGTAAAAGCTCTTCCACCGGTGTACAAGTGTGTGTCTGACTGTGCAAGGACTTTGTTAGTCTTTAGACGCAATTGTCCAGCTTGGTGCATGTTTAGATGCAACCATTGGACGCACCATCCACACTTGCACCAGCTCTATTATAGGTGCAGAATCTCAGTCAGAGTATGTCCTCCAATATAAGTGTTAAGCGTCTGAGTTCACAACTAGTTATGTGGCACACTGCAATACCCCAATAACATGCCAATAAGTCACGGCCAAGGAACGCTCAATACATTTCCAATACATTTCTGAGACCGCACATCTCACTCGGTACTACCATACATGCACCGTGCAAGTTTTTAGGATTCTACACACATGTGCAAGAAATTGCCATTTGAAATTAACATTGGCATTATGTGTGACTTAGAATCAGGACCAATATGTCTGGACAGTGCCATTATTAAAATATTACTTATCATTTACCATGTAAATGACAATCAAACCAGACACAAATATAAAATTAAAAAAAATATAAAAGTATTAATTAAGTTAAAAAATATAAACATTCCTTTAAAAGATCAAATGGGAATCGGCAAAATATCATGCAGTAATTACATTAGATGGCAGCAGCCACTCTTACCCCACCTGCAGCCTCTGCTCTGCCCTCTCTAAGGAGCTGTAGGGAGAAATGTGTCGCTGTCATCATTGGGAATTTTTGGTGCACAGTAGAAAAACATGCTAGTTTTTGGGCAACAAAACAACAAATTGGATTTACATCCAACTCTAGATCAGCTATTAAAGTGTTAATGTACTCAGCCAGGATTCAGCGAAAGATCTAAATTACAGTAGTGGATAGCTAGCTGCTCTGACACATAAATCAGTCCATGAAAGCAGTCATCCTTCTTAGAAGGATATCAGTGTAAAATTCAAATGATTGATGGTTTTGTGTATAAAATTACAATAAAGAATATGCATGAGTACTGCAGATGTACTTACAGTTACTTAATTAATATTTTGGTTCGAAATTTCAGTCTCTAATCTATTATCTTACATTTAAAATATATTCTAAAATTAGTCACTGACATTATTAGACATTGAATACATGAAACAGTTTCACTGTGATATTTTAAGATGCAATAGAAAAGAAAGGTAGATAACTACAATGGTGGCTCATTAAGGCATTACGTACAGGTATTTAAAGCTCTGTGCTCTTTTTATTCCATTGTGTGTGTCTTGCACAGGATTGATATAGCTCTTTACAATAATGTATCAGTAACAAAAGTGTCTCACAGGTGTCAACTTTACTTTGTGACTTTATGGTTTGATTTGTAAGCAGCAACCTTACACATAAGTTTTTTTTTGAATAACAAGTTCAGTACCATTTTAAGCATGCATCTGATTGTTCCTTTTCTGGGTCTGAAGATAATATTTATGCTCACACAAAGGTATAACGTGGAACCACATGGGTTTGTGACCATTAAAAGTAGCTCTTGGAAGTGCACAGACAGGATTCAACTTAAGTAACTATAGTGAATGGTCTGGTTGTCAAACTTTAAATCCCCCTCTGACTGGGCACCCTTCCCCTTCACCATTGAACACACAACCATTCTTTATTAGGAACACTCAACCCTCACCCATTTAGCACACTTCCCACTCCTACTAGGCACACCTACCACCACCCCCCACTACTGGGCACACTTGCCCTTCATTGTGCATGTGTGCCAGGCACACTTACACCCCATGCTGCAGACTACCCTTCCCTACACTGTGGTATGCCTACTGGACCGGCACTACTTCTTTACTGGGCACACTACCCCAGCTTACACCCACTCTGCATACACTACACACCCAACCTCCTGCCAGCCACAGAGAGCCTCCTCTCCAGTCATCAGTCCAGCTGCTGCCTGCAACTCATGCTTCTGTGATTCTGGTGAACAATGTCAAGTCAGAGACTTGGAAGGGGGAGGCGGGGTGGAGCAGAAGGGAGGAGAGCCAGACCCAGGGAGATGCTCCAGGGCAGTTAATAGTGGCTGACTGTGCCCCTGGCCGGAGTAGGCTTCTGGGGCATGAGCTCCACCGGCTCTGCCCTCGCTACGACCCTGTATGTACATAAAGTACTTACTGTACACATTTTAATCACAGTATATAAACCAAATTGTAAACTGAACTGGAGTATGCATGTGCTAGACTTGCTTACTCTTCCAGATTGTCTAGAAGACTTCTGAAATTTAAAGAGCTCTCCCAGACTCCCTAGAGAGGAGCCCCGAAGATCCCCCTACTCACCTGAACAATGCCATGAATTGTGGGATTAGTACATTGGGGATTGTGCAGCTATGACACAATTTTTGACACCATGCCCCTCTGCGCCTCCGACCATCGGTTAAAATGTCAGCCAGTAGTGCTGTAAAAAAATAAATTGCTACATTAATAGAATACACACATTATTTACTGTTCTGGAAAGTCATGCTATCAAACTCCCACTGCGAAGAGGAGAAAATATTGTGATCTAGGTTCAAATGGCCATGCAGATGCTTTTCTTCAAGTCTTTAACAGTATTTCTTGTTTACCGAACTTCAATGTTTGCCTGTGCTTAAGCAGCTAATATCTAGCACACTTGCTTAGTGTTGATTAGAGTTACATTATGTCACAAAGAAAACAATGGAGAGTTATGTGAAATTGGAGCTGCAGGAACTACGGCAGCTCTGTGCTGAAATTAAAGAGCAATTTATCAGTGATCACCAGTTCTGGCTCAGCTGCTCTTAAATAAGAGCGAGTTGCCAAGCTGTGAAGGCGTCAGATTTGTAGATATCAGGAAGCTTCTTTCATTTTGGCTGATTCATGTGTAATTGAATCAAGCCCTGCTTGTCCTTAAATTCTTCATATTTCTATGTAGGCAACAATTTGGAGACCAATCCGTGCTTATGGCTCTGTTATGTTAATTGCCAAGTTTAACAGTTGGTGGCTAAGAACAATTTGTAGGACTTGGTCCAGGAGGAAACATAACCTGTTAAATGGACATGTAATATAATGTTCTTTATTATTTAAGATTGTTTTGTTTCTTTTTGATAAATATTAATTATTTGGGCATTGTCTTTTACAATACTAGGTGGGTTGGCGTAGCTAAATGAGCCTAATGCAGTCTCTGATCCATTTGTTCTTAACTAGCAGCAGTGCTTATAGATATTTCAGACTCAAATACATAGGGATACTAAAAAAAAATAGTTTTCAGTTGCAACTCATTACACATACAGCCCAATATTATTCATATGTCACTGCTTTTATCAGATTTTTCTCCTGAATATACATACAGTATGTATATTACAATGTTTTCTTCTCCGAAATGCTATTCATTGTGTCAGTGACCTAGACTTGCTATTTAATAATTAGGGGTCTATTCATCATCACTAAATTTCTACAAAAGCAGGTGAAAATTTTAATTTTCACCTGCTTTTGTAGATTTTCAGTCATTCATCAAAAAGGTAATGCAGGAGATATCACAGATATGTCCTACTTTTTCTCTCCTGAAATGACCCGCTGTCCCCATACACTAGTATGGGGACGGATTTCATTAAGTTCCGAAAATACAATCATTTCGTAGCTTGACTGCTAGAGCATTCGCCATCTTCAGATGACGTTTGCTCCCGCCCCTGTCCGGCTCCTTCTGCTGGACGCCTGTAGGTGATGCAGGTGCAGTGAAAAGACTCGGGGAGACAGCAGATTTGTTGATCAGCTGTCTCCGCCCTGAGGCAATGATGAATTGCTTCGGCTCTCGCATCGAGTTGGTATGTTAATTATCGAGGACTGGTAATTAACATAATGAATAGAGCCTTTAATCACTTAAAAAATAATTCAGTCCAACTGCAATCAAAGACAGTTGTACATCCCCCTCTCAGTATGGTAACCCATGAGGTTTAGCTAACATTAGTAGTTTGTGGAACTTATCCCAAATGGACCCAGTCAAATTGGTATGCAATCTGGTTACAAATGTTAACTACCTGTATGCATGTTGTGGTTTATTATTAGCAACTGTTTTTCTATGTTATATATATAAATAGAAGACAGTAAATGCTTTTCAATGTACAGAGCTTTGTATTTTATGATTCATCTTGTATGTTAGGTGTTCTGATTGACCTCTTCATGCATGCCTTCTGTTAGTCAATTGGCTGAGAGATAGGTGTTTCTAAATGGAGATTGGGCAAACCCCCGATGTTCTCATTTGGATAGCCATTTTTGTTTCTTAATTTACATTCTGTCTGTCAAGTGCCAGGCCACCCTCTGACATATTCACAGCGACAAAACGCTTCGGGACATAGAATAGTGCACTACAAGAAACTATTAATCTGTCCTGCTGTTTGAATATTTTAAAGTGTCTGTCGTTTTCATATCATGCTGTGTGATTGTGCATAGACTTCATTTCTAAAAGCGAGTGTTTGTTGTATGTTTTTTAATAAGCTGTCTATTAAAAAGTATTTAAATGCACTATGCAGCACCCAGTTCTGTTGCATTATTAGTCATATTAAAGCCCATGAGGATTTGGGTAAATTCAAATGGATAATCCACATTTCTGTCAGGAGTCTTAGGGGCTGGTGCATAGTTGAATATACACAACTTTGCTATCTTGCTCATACTCAGAAACTGCGTGCATTAAATGCGTGAATGCAGAGTCAAAAGCATTTCTCCACCTAGGGCCCGATTACTAATGGGGCAGATGGAGCTACAGCTCCAGGCCTCCACATGAAATGGCCCATCATTATGACAGCATGATGAACAGCCACCAACTGGCCACACAGTTGGACATAAATCATAAGTATTACAACTGTATTTCTATTTTTCTCAAAAAATGATGCAATTTTAATACTTTTACATAGTTAAGTAGACATGGGCTGATAATGATAATGAAACCCACATACCACTGGCCACACCTACACAGCAACAGCCACAGCTCCACCCCTAATAATAGGCCCTTGAACATTTTCAGCCTCAGGCCTATGTGGCCATTAATCCAGCATGGAAGCAAAGTTCAGTATGTGACCCATGGAAGCCAGTATGTAAGTATTAGTACAGTAGGTGCATCTTTTAGTGAGGGAAGCCCTGTGCGCACAGGTCTTCCTTCACTACGGACACCTTGTTCAAAGCTGTGACTCCCTGTCCTTTTCACTATTTCTCTGTCTTCTCATTGGCTAACACTGGCACATCCGCTCTCCCTGCACGGCAAACAGCATAAGGGGACTGGTGTAGCTGTGAGCAAACAGCAGAGACAGCCTATGTCACAGAGCAGGGACTCTCATTTCCAGTCCGATAACAATGCATGACTGGAAAAAGCAGATCTTCGCACTGGTAAGCACATAGATTCTGCTTCTCTTTACCTGTATGATGACAACAGGGAGGAGTATTAACTCTTTCAGAACCCAGCAAACTGAGGGACGCCTCAGTCAAAAAACCAATTAGGTTTATAATTACAAACAATTACAGCAAGGGATGTGGTGTTTTAATTATATATAAAAGATAGGATAGTCACCTAAGCGCAATCCAAATTAGGTTGAGTGGTTCCACTAGTTCCAATAGCGTTGGTGCTATTTCCAAAAGGCTGACCATCAGGCGGTGCGGATTGTTTAGAGACACTGGAATTTGCTTACATACCACGTGGTCCTGTTCCCAGGAAGTGTATACTAAGCGACTTAAGGTGTATTTCTTTACACCAACACCATCCGGTACGCCTTGATTTTATTTTATGGTGGATTTATATGTTTATTGAACACCTGTTTTAACATTTATTAAAAGGTACTACACTATGTTAGTCCTTCTCCCTCTCTTTCTTTTTTATGTTTGATGTGACCAATGGGAGTGTGAAGATTGGAACTAGTGGAACCAGAGGAAATTCACCACTTCTGATATCAGACTCTGCCCATTATTGGATTAATAATTTTATCCTACCTTTCCAGAAGGACCTTTTACCATATATTGGACTTATTATTTTATTTTGGTACCCTTAACTCTGCAATACTGTATCTATTTAAAACTGTATGTACGGTAACCACTCAACCAAATTTGGATTGCGCTTAAGTGACTATCCTATCTTTTACAGTTTATTGTTTTTTTGTATTTTTAGGGAATACCTTTTGTCACCTTTAAGCTGCATACAGTGAAGCGCGGATTTTATCAAATTCTTACCTGTTTTAATTATATGTATAATTAAATGTATATTTTCAAAACCTATCACTATGTATATGTCTTAATTTATTTTCGTCCGATGGGTCATTTTATGGTTCACATTTGGGTTAAATAACTTATCGCTATTCACACTATTGGTTCAAGTGTGCACTTCTAGGGTATCCATACTGAGGTGTTTTCTGTTTTATTTGTGTCTGCTGTGATCAGTCACATGTTACATTGATTCGCAATAATATAATATATATGTTTCTGATCATGATTTCTGTCTGCCCGATTGGATAAAAATTGTATATGAGTCACATCAGTATATGTTTTCAGTTTGCTTGCTTATAACACTGATTTTTCTATGTTCTGGGGTATTTATACCCCGATTGTTTGAGTCACATGTTACATTGAATTACAATAACTTATATGTTTCTGATTTTTATTTCTATCTGACTGATTGGGTAAAAATTGTTTATGATTGATATCAGTGTATTGTTTCAAGCTTGCTGTTGCTTATACCACTGATTTATTTACGCTTTAGGGCATATATACCCAGATTGGTTCTGGTCAATTATGATCAGCCATATGTTGTATTGGACGTATTAATTTCTGAATGAATATATGTGTTCCCCCTGCCAAACATTCACATACCGGTTCATTTTTATGTAGTAATAATAATAACATTTCGTTTTAATCCAATTTGAGGAGGGTGTGCCCCAATATAGAAGTTTCTTTGTTCTCCTTTTTTTTGTGGGGAGCACCCCTGTTCTATATGTTTCTGATAATAGGGGTATGTTTTTGGCTTGAACACTATATGCAATGGGTAAAATAATGTGTATGTAGTTGGTCTACAGTGCTGAAGACCCTCCCTATCTTCCCCTTCCCTATTGAATTACAAATATTATTATTTACTACCAGAAGACTAACAAAACAGAAAACAGTGCTGAAATTGTAATATGCTTCTATAAAAAATTGACTCAAATGGAGAATTTATATCAAACACCCACCCAGAATTTCCATAGAATACATTAATATTACAATAATTCAAAATAAAATTAAGAGTATTAGAACATTCTTGGTCAACATTAAATTGAGAGTAGCGATACACATAAATCATGAATATCGAACAAATAAACCACATTAGAACCCCAAATATTTCTAAAACAGCTCCTTTATGTAAAATGTCATATTTTAAGCTTTCATTGTGATTATCTAGTCTATTCATCATCCCTTAGTTTAAATAAAATTTTTACCTACTTTTATCGAAATTAAGTATCGGGACTATTCATTATAAAGGTAACACAGAAGATATCACGGATACCTCCTGCTTACCTTTCAGTCTCTATCGTGGCCCGCTGTACCCATACAATAATATGGAGACCTAAATAAGTCAAGCTCTAAAAATACACATTTTCTGAGCTTGAAAGCGGAAACCTTCGCCATCTTCAGGTTTGTTCCCGCATCCCCCGCTCCTTTCCGATGGGAAGGAGGTCTGGAGTTGCGAAGTTCGACTCCTTACACTGGATGCAGAGTTCTTTGTGCGCATGTGTGAACTCCTGTTCGACAGTGCTAAGTTATATTGCTACCAAAGTAGTGGTGATAGCAATTACGGGGGCAGTTAAGATCAGCTGTCTACGCACCAGAGCAATGTTGAATTGCTCCGATGTTTTACTATCCAGCAAGTTGGATAATAAAGTATTACTGCTGATGATATTAACATTATGAACAGATCCCTTAATGGCTTTTCTGTCACTATCTCTACATTTTTTTATGAAAAACTCCACTCCAATTTTAATATCCACAGCCACTGGGAAATGACAACGTCAAGTTGTGCTCAGGGCCATATTACCAGTAAGGCATACTTACCTACTCTCCTGGGGCTGGCCGTGAGCTTCCCGAAAATCGAGTTGCTCTCCCGGCCCACTGGAAAAGCAGGCAAGTCTTCCGTCACCCCCCAGCACCTCCCACAAAACCCTGCAGTGGTGGGGGACCGATGACGCGATTCGTGATGAATAATCTCAGCATTGTGTAGCGGGGACGGGGCCAAAATGACGTAATTGCGTGGTCGTGCCCCCGCTCCACCCCTAATATCTTGTAATTATTATTGCAAAGGCCCCCACCCGGCTACTTCTTGATGCCACCCAACTGGACATTTTTTCTGGGGAGAACACTGCTCCATGTACTGAGTCATTCAGGTAAGCTAAAGCCAAATGCTCATTAAGCAGAGGAACAGTCATACATAGGCATTATGTACTGTCACAACAGTTGTAAAAGCTGGGGTATAAGTTTTTTTTCTTAGCACTTAGAGATTAAAGGGAGGGATTTTATTTTATTTACGTAAAATGATAAATGTGAGCAGACTTATGTTATAGGACATGGGCACACTACATATAATATTTGTTTGACTACACATAGGAAGTTGGGGCTATTCTATAGCTTTAAATGTACTCATACTTATATACATTGTAGGTATATAGCGTACAAATACACACAACGATGAGGTTTATGTATCAAGCAGTGAAAAGCGTGGAGAAGTGGACCAGTGGAGAAGTTGCCTATAGCACCCAATCAGCTCCTACCTAGTATTTTATAGACTGTACTTAATAAATGCTACTTCAAAGCTGATTGGTTGCCATGAGCAACTTCTCCACTGGTCCACTTCTCCAGTCTTGTCACTGCTTGATGCATCAATCCCATATTATTTATTCCCAGCACCAGTACAAAGTGACTTTCTGTCCTGTGCTGGCCTTGCCCCTGAACATGTGACATCATGATGTCATACTGAGGGGAGGGGCTGTGTCCTTTACCTGTCCGTTCCAGGAACCTTGCAAGCCAAATGCAGGTGCCATTGGGCAGCAACGCACACCCCTAGTTACAGACCTATTTATTCCACAAATGTTCCTATGCCACATTTTGGTGCAGATTGAACCAATTGTTCCTTAATCTTAATCTTACTTTATTTGTTGATTTTTTTTTTTAATTGCACTGCAGCCAATGTAGTTACAATGCTCCTGTTGCCAATAACAGGGCAGATGCAGAATTGAAAGTAAAAATGGTGTACGTTACTCAAAATAAACATGTATGGAAGAATAGATATTTTCGCCCATATCTTGAGATGTAGTTATCTTTAAATGTGATCATATCTACGTGTGTCGCATTTGCGCCTGGCTTTCTATTAGTCATGATCATCAGCGTTCTTTACTAGGTGCAAAAGATACGCCTTACATATGTATTACTTATATGCTGGTCTACATGTCCTGCATTTGCATGAACACTGCCATAACTGAACTAGGCCTATGCGAGAACGCCCCCGACAGCCCCCTGTTCTCCTCTCCCGATGCTCAAAGGAGGGGGGCTGCTGCTCAGAGGAGGGGGCCTGCTTCTCAAAGGAGGGGGCCTGCTGCTCAGAGGAGGGGGCCTGGCCTGCTGTACCCTCGGGCATTAATACGCCCTTATCTGTATGACAACTTTCTTCCATTTGTATTTATTTTACTATAAGTAAAACCATTTCTGAGAACAAAATTCATCAATTTCCAATCAGTAAGCAGTAATATATTGTGAAACAGTTATTTTATTTTAAGCCATTTACGGCCTGCATTACTGTGCTTGTAGATGATAATGGAACAACTTTTAAAAAAGGTAAATTACATCTGACAGAATTTAAAATGATCGTAAAGAAATGTAATATATAAAAAAATAACCATTTTTATTGTAAAAAAATTAAGTCAATGTAGTTGTCTTTTGTGTACTATAAAACTATTCTAAGTGACAGCAAGGTATAATAAAGATACATTTGTCACAATGATTACACACTTCATCTTAAGTGAATGTCACTTGCAATATATATTACTTTTGATCATTTCTCATTCTAAAACACTTTGTTCAAGTATATTTTGCTGTACAGTAGTTTGAGGGTGTGATGCAGTTTAATATAGATTTGGATGTAAATTATGTTATTTATTCTGTTACCTGTGAGGTGTTATTACAAGTTAGTGTTACAGGAAAAAGCTTCTAGCTTTACTATGCCTTGTCTCTAGATATTACAGGGCATGTACAGTGTGTAACACACACCATGGTTTGAATGTGAATAATAATAATTATTACAGTGTTTTGTTAAATTTAACCATTTACAATTTGATCATGGAGGCAGCTATTTAGTTTGTTGAACTAATATTCAAGCAATGATTATTTATTTATTATCAATTACTTATATAACACGAGTATATTCCGTTACTCTTTACAAGTGGGAACAAACAGCAATAGAACAAGACTGGGTAATAAGAGGGGTTGTAGTTAAAATACCGGCAATATACCGATGCTGGAATCCCGACCACCAGCAAAATGCCAACGCCGCTATCCCGAATGGGATCAGGATACCGGCTTCGGCATCCCAAACGACGGAATCCTGAACGTCCAGACGCCAGTGAGTATCGTAAATACCCGGGGATGCGGGGGTTAAGGATTAGGCACCCTGGGGGGACTTACGGTTAGGCACCCCTCAGGGAGGGTTAGGTTGTGGGGAGGGGGGGTCAGGTTTAGGCATCACTGGTGGGAAGGTTAGTATAAAGCTCCCCCTCGGGAGACTAAGGATTAGGGTGTGGACAGGGGGAGTTAGGTTTAGGCACCACCGGGTGAGGTTAAGGTAAGGCACCCCACAGGGAGGTTAGGGTTAGGCACCACTGAGGGAGGGTTAGGGTAGGAAGAAGGGGAGGGTTAGGGTACTTACCTCTCCTGTCGGGATATTCACAGTCTGGGCTTCCGGCATTGGTATTTGAACCAGCGGCTATTGAGCCATCGGTATATCATACCCATTCCAATAAGAGACAGCTATAGATGTAAGTAGGCCCTGCTCGCAAGCTTACAATCTATAGGGAAGTAGGCAATGATAGGTGTTACCTATTCCATATTGGTCCAGCCAGATCGCAGAGGTTCTTGGTAGGCTGTATTATCTAGTGACACAGGAATATGTAAATTTATGTATGGAGTCTGGATTATATAGAGGGATGCAATTGGGTAGGATAGCTTATGAAGGTTGTGTGTGTGGTTCTGGAATTTGACTAGAGGAAGGTCATAATGTATGTGGGAGGGCATGCCACAGAGTGGGTGCAGCCCGAAAAAAAGTCCTGTAACCGTGAGTGGGTGTTGCGTGTGGATCAGAGACACAGATCTTGGGCAGAGTGCAGTGGTCGGGTTGGGAAATATTTTGAGATGAGTGAATAGATGTATGTTGGTGTGGTTTGGTTAATAGCATTATGTGTAAGTAAAAGTATTTTATATTGAATTTGATAAAATACAGATGACCAATGGAGGGATTGACAGAGGGGAGCAGCAGGCATTTATCGAGGAAAATCAGCCTCGCAGCTGCATTCAAAATGGTTTGTAGTGGTGAGAGTCTGTTTTGGGGAAGACCAGTAGAGACTATTGCAATAATCAATGCGGGAGATAATGAGTGCCTGAATGAGAGTTTTTGCAGTGTCTTATGTAAGATATGGTTGTATTCTTGATATGTTTATTATATGTATGTAATGTAACATGATTACATTGAAACACATTGAATGTGGTGAACAAAGGACAGTTCAGAGTCAAGAATAACAGAGGCAGCAAGCTGTCTTCATAGTGTGTTCATTGTAGGTCCACATTTATATGGAGCTAAATCCGAAAAATATACTTTGATTTGTTGTAGAGGAGGATAAATAGTATATCAATACATAGAAATGCATAAAATAATATTTTTATATAATAGAAAGAAAATAGTTTATATGTTTTTTAAGATGATATAAAATAAAAATGTGAAATGACTTGTTCTAAATAATTAAAATAGATGATTTATACAGGAAAAATAATAATGTTTTTTGCATTGTGGATCCATAGTTAGTAAAAAAAAAATAGTGATTTTAGGGGTAGTTAAAATCAACGCATTTTCATTCAAATGTAATTTTCTTGCTTGAAGCACATTGTATTTGTCATTCTGAAATGCTATTCCTCATTTCAAGCTGAGCACAAATATGTTCAGACATATAATTTCCCTGTAATGTGCTATAACATTACTATGTCTGTCTGCATACTAATTATTAGATTATTAGCACATGTACTAATTGGCAATAACTAAAACAAGTGGAAATGTACTATGTGTTACTTTTTCTGCCTTGCACACATTGAAAACAACAACATTCAGCTTCTGTTGCAACTGTTCCATATTATTCAGGCCCTCATTCAGAGCCACTCGCTAGCGGCAGTACGCTCGTTCCGAGCGATGTTCGCACATCTGCGCATGCGTACGGATCGTTATACGCATGCGCGAACCAGTCAGTGCGGCCAAAATTCATGTGCTCGCAATATAGCGAATGTCTGCTATTTTGAGTGACAGAATGAGGCGTATGTGGGTGGTAACAGGGGAAGGTGCTTGAAAATGGGGAGTGGAGATCCGAACGCAGGCGTGCTTAAAGGTCAAAACGGGCGTTTTATGGGTGTGCATAATTAATACAGCAGCGTCATTGACCACGTCACTGGGTTATTTTATAGCCAGAACTGCTCGCAAGATTGTGGTAGCAAAAACCAACCACAAGAATAGCGAGCAGTTCATACGCTGGTCGATGTACTCGATTAATCTAATAAATAGCGGACATGACGTATGGTGCGAGCGGCCAGGGGGCGTTTTTAACAAATAACCGAGCGTATGTTTTGCTCGCTCGTTCAGACTTAGAGGTGTGAACAGACTGCAATTTGCGAACGGATCATTTGAATAGCCACCCCTTGTTTTTGAACGAACGACCGCAAATAGCGAACGGCTCTGAATCAGGCCCTCTGTTACTACTGATTAGTTAAATCTTAAGGGGTAAATCAATTCAAGTTAATGCATTGTAGAGTATGATGCATTATTAATGCGATTGCATTAGCGTGAATCTCGGAATAAGGCCCAATGTCCACAAAGTGCCATCTGAACACCATAGGTATGTTCAGTGCTACAGCAACATTGCCAATTTTCCCTTTAATACCATACAGGTGTACAAGATTATTGTGACGTTGAGCTACCTTATTTTCCACACATCGTGGATTATTGAGTATGTTTCCAAGTAAGTTGTTGACTATTCAATGACTAGAATAATGCACGGAGGCTAATGGAGTATCATTTTATCACTGCACATACCCAGAAAGTGAACACATGCAATTGCGCAATTGTAGAGTACGAAGCATTATTACCAGAGAAGAGGAACAGGTGTGGGAAAGGGTGTTCTCATGTAAGCAAAGTTTGGTAACAGCGTATTCATGCTAATGCATTGTATTCAGACCAACAATAATGCACATATGCCTGTTGGGAGATGTCTCTATTGCACCTGCCATCGGCTAGGTGCAAATACATGCTAATGATAAAGATGTTGCAAGCTAGGCACATATGCTGCCAAGGCAGATTCTGATGTATCTTGAGATGTGTACGACTTTGCATTAGGGATGTGCGCCGGACCATTTTTGCCGGATTTGGATTTGGTTCTAATTCGTCGTCCGGCTTTGGATTTGGATTTGGATTTGCCAAACTGCGGTGACTGGCTTTGGATTTGGATTTGGATTTTTTTACAAAAATTGACAAAAAAAGCTAAAATCACATAAATTGGTCTTTTTTTTCTTCCTAGAATATTATTAACCTCAATAACATTAATTTCCAGTCAATTTAGACCATATCACAGCTTATAATATTGTTTTCAACATTATTGGCCAAAGGTTGCAGTGAGCTGACTGGTTACTAAGCGACAAAGCAGCGGCACAACGACACAGACACCACAGTATAAAGCACATCTATGACACATTGCCACACAGCAGTGGCAGAAATGAAAAGTAGTGCACCCACCCAGTGGGGTACGGCCAGCAGAGTCACAGTACTTGATTACAAAGTGGGCTACGGCCCTTGGAGTCACAGTGCACAATCTTATTCGCATTACACCGCACATAGGGCCTGATTCACATTACACCATAAAGTAGTGTCTCTTATTTATGTTACGACACACAGTAGTGCCCCTTTTACACAATGCCCACAGTAGTGACCCTTTTACACAATGCCCACAGTAGCGGTGTCCCTTACACAATGTCCCCCAGCAGTGGTGCCCCCTATGCAGTCCCCTTAGTAGTAGGGTCCACTATGCAGTGCCCCCAGTAGAATGCCCCCCAGTAGTATGCCCCCCATTAGCAGGGCCCCCCAGTAGTATGCCCCCCATTAGCATGCCACCCAGTAGTATGCCCCCCATTAGCAGGCCCCCCCCAGTAGTATGCCCCCCATTAGCATGCCACCCAGTAGTATGCCCCCCCAGTAGTATGGCCCCCCAGTAGTAGGCTGCCCCAGTAGCAGGCTGCCCCAGTAGCAGGCCCCCCCCAGTAGTAGGCTGCCCCAGTAGTAGCCCCCCTGTAGTATGGGCCCCCCCTGTAGTATGGCCCCCCCTGTAGTAGGCTGCCCCAGTAGCAGGCCCCCCCCCCAGTAGTAGTAAGCCCCCCCAGTAGTATGGCCCCCCCAGTAGTAGGCTGCCCCAGTAGCAGGCCCCCCCCAGTAGTAGGCTGCCCCAGTAGTAGCCAGCCCCCCCTGTAGTATGGGCCCCCCCTGTAGTATGGCCCCCCTGTAGTAGGCTGCCCCAGTAGCAGGCCCCCCCCAGTAGTAGTAAGCCCCCCCAGTAGTATGGCCCCCCCAGTAGCAGGCCCCTCAGTAGTATGGCCCCCCCAGTAGCAGACCCCCCCAGTAGTATAGCCCCCCCCAGTAGCAGGCCCCTCTGTAGTATGGCCCCCCCAGTAGTATAGCCCCCCCCAGTAGCAGACCCCCCCCAGTAGTATGGCCCCCCCGCACCCCCAGTAGCAGACCCCCCCCAGTAGCGCCCCCGGCCCTTGCACAAATAAAAAAATAAAAACTGACCTGTATCCCCGCTCCCGCGCCGTCCGCTCTGTCACACGCTGAGGAGGGAGCCGGAAGACGGAGCTCATGTGTGAGCTCCAGCCGGCTCCCTCCGTGCAGAAGCCAATGAGAGTCTGTGTGACTCTCATTGGCTGCTGTAACAAACACACAGCTGCCGCTGGCGGCTGTGTGTCTGTGTCTGTGTAGGGCAGAGCGCTATCACTGCGCTCTGCCCTACACGCGAGGAGACCTGATGTCGGATTCTCTAGTGAGAATCCGACATCAGGCGGCCGCCGTTCGGCCCCGAACGGGGATCCGAGTCAGGCGGTGAACACCCGAACAGGGTTCGGGTGGACTCGGATCCCCAATGTTCGGAGCGGTTCGGATTCCACAGAATCCGAACCGCTCATCTCTACTTTGCATATGTGCTGAAAGAGTTGGGTATGCAATCCCGGTGCTGATAATGCGGCAGCGGCATACCATCAGAGGAAGTCCTGACAAAAGCAGGTAAGTATTCTAACCCTTCCCCTAACTCTTCCCCTAACCCACCCCTCCCGCAGCTTATCCCTAACCTTCCCCTTTGGCAGCCTAACCCTAACCCTCCCCCTAGTGCCTAACCCTAACCCTCTACCTACCATAAACCTAACCTTAAGCCTCCTTCGGGATCGTAGCCGTCGGGATTCTGGAAGCCGAGCTTCTGATTGGTGCCATTGTGTGCACCGTGATGCCGACTACATCCTGTGCTGAAAAGCATTATTTATATGCACTATAAATTTTTGAGTACTTTGGCCTAATTTGCTATCAAACCTGCATCAGGTCCACAATGTATACTTGTGTGGTATATATTCTTGTGTTAATATTATATATATACTGTACAAGTATTATATGACAGTTGTTTTGAAGTTGGAAACCTTTATACCAAAGTACCAGAAATTTATAATATCCCTCTAATTTATAGTAAGAGGTACATCATCAATTTTACAAGAAAAGCTATAGAGAAAAATATTTATTTTCAAGGGTTTATATTCAGAGGTGGTCTTTGGTGGCCCACTGCAAAATTGTCTTTGGTAAAATCAGACCACTAATTGTATGCCGCAGTGGATTCAATTGACACAAGTGCAAGGGTTAGCCCAACAAAATATCACAAAGATGGTGATGTCTGTGGAGGTGTAAAATCACTTTAGGCGCACCTAGTTTTCAGACCTCTACAGAGGCACATTTCCTGGCCCATTTTGAACAACAAAGTTTCAAATGAGATGAAGTGCTAACTAGACAGCTTCTAACTCATTTTAAAGGCTGTGTTTGGATACACACTATAAAAGATACTGTATGATATATCATTGCGATAGGTATCGTATAGTGCGTTCGCCAAATTGTGCATGGTCGGCGAGCATTCATCGCATCATCCCACCTAGCGTGCACAATATATTGTTACATCACATTGTTCCGACGCTGGGTACACATATCGTATACTGTGTACCCAGCTTTAGGAGCTGATTGCTTGCCATCATCGGGCCAAGTTGGAGTAATCGAAAGGATGGTAGTCCAGTGGCCATCTTGCTGTGTGATCCCATTCAATGCATTGGTTGGCTGATTTCACCCTACTGAACTCAGTGACACCGTTCATCAGGTTGGTTCTGCATATGCTATTGGTTTAGCATTTTGATACCTATTACTAGCCTTTGGCAGGGCAATTGGCCCTTGCCCGTAGTTGTTGCATAAACTGAGTGGTTTAATTGCCTGGTATGCCGTCCTTCCTTCTCCACCTACCTTGCGTGGGTTGATCTTTGCAGCGTAATCTGCGATTTCAGTCTGGGTGTCGTGGTATGTTTATTATTTGATTTTTGTTGCCCATCTGTGATTGAAATATTGGAAAGAATGGCAGTCCAGTAGTTATATTGCTGCACTGGTGAGGTGCGTTCCCCTTCAATAAACTGATTAGGCTGATATTACCCTACTGGGGTCAGCGGCACCTCCCTCCTGATTGGGCCTGGTTAGTTTATTGACATGGGTGTGGGATACCTTCTCAAAGGAATAGTTGACTCTTGCAAGACATTGCCAACTTTGCATAAGACAAGTGGTCATTGAACAGCCGGCCGTTCTTTCTTCTCACTCAGAAACTCTGTTCTTAGACAAATCTTAGTTTAGGGTAGTGTGAAAACTACAGTTTTTAATCTCCAAAACTAAGGGAGCATCGAGCAGTGATGTGAGACTTCTAAAGAAGGAAGATTGCACTGTGAAACACACCTCCAACCGTTGTTGTCTGTAGAATTCATTTTTCATTAAAAAGGGGATATCATTTCGAATTTTTATAATTATTGATTAAAATATCCTTGTTTTCTTATGATGACATACAAGTTTTTGTCTGATAGTCCACTAAACATAAAGCACTATAGAAGCTTCTTTACATAATAGAGCTACTAAAGTCATATTGACAAACTAGTATTTTAGACCTGTCATTTGCCAGGTCGTTAGTGATTGTGCTCATGACTGCAGGTTTTTTTTCCTCTTTCTTATTCCTCTTATCTTTCTTTCTATATCCCCTATTCTTCCCATCTCTCTATTCCCTGTCTTCCCAGTATATAGTGAGTAGCACTCTGCAATGCTCTGCAGTATTCAGTGAGTGGCAGGGGGTAATGCTGTGCAGTGGACAGTCAGTAAAAGGGTGCAATGCTCTGCTCTCAGCCATCTTACCAGTCACACACGATATAGCAATATATTATTAAATAATATTAAATGATATCTCAGTACACACAGGTTGGGTACAGAATCCCGGTAGATAGAATACCAATAGCGGTAATTAGCCTAACTCTAACCCACCTTTCCTGCAGCCTAACCTTAACCGGCTGCTGTCGGGATTACGGTGCCGGTATTCTGACCGCCAGCATCCCGACCTCCGTCATGCCGACTGCATCCCATTTACACAATCTGGGAATAATGTTTGTATAGAAGGAACATGAAAAACCTATAGTCACATAGTTTAGGCTGTCTATCACACTGCTGACAGCACACCGCACATCGGTTGCAGAGTGGAACGCTCCCCCATAACAGTGATAACTCACTGCTTCCCGACCCGTCCTTTCAGTAGAAGCTCTTGTTAACCCTCAAACCAGCAGGGTTCATCAGCACACAAACCGCAGTATCATTATCTGTTCATGATTTTTCTGTTACATTGAAGCACTAAGTATGTACTGTATTGATGCCATTAATTAAGATGGTGGTAAAGGGAGGCTGACAGTGCAATTCAGTTGTATTTTGTTCTCAGTTTGCAATTGATCTGCCTAGCCTGTTATACTTTGGGAAGACAGAAAGTACTGGATTGATCTCTTTAAGTGCACCTTTGACCTACACATGGTGAAGGCAGCCTTTTGTGGACTGAACCAACAGTCATAAGAAAGCAGTCTGTCAAATAATTAGAAAATAGTGACCTCACAGAGGCATGAGGCTGCAGTGTATATCCTCTATTTGTAGAGGAGAGATATACTTTAAGAAGAATTTCTCCACAAGCAAAAATGGATAGAATAACATTAATAACTACACCCATCAGCCATAACATTAAAACCACTGACAGGTGAAGTAAATAACAATGATTACTCATTACAATGGCACCAGTCAAAGAGTGTGATATATTAGGCAGCAAGTGAACAGTCAGTTTATGCGTTGGAAGCAGGAAAAATTAGCAAGTGTGAGCTATGCCAAGGGCCAAATTGTGATGACTAGGTAAGAGCATCTGCAAAATGACAGGTCTTGTGGGGTGTTCCCTGCATGCAGTGGTTAGTGCCTACAAAAAGTGGTCCATGGAAAGACAACTGGAGAACAGGTGACTGGGTTATGGGCGCCCAAGGCTCATTGTTGCACGTGGGGAGCGAAGGGTAGCCATCAATCCCACAGAAGAGCTACTCTAGCACAGATTGCTAAAAATGTTAATGCTGGCTATGATATAAGGTGTCAGAACACACATTGCAACATAGCTTGCTGAGGATGGGGCTGTATAGAAAGAGCTTACAATGGTCATATGTTCATCAGAACTGGATCATGGAGCAATGAAAGAAGGTGGCCTGGTCTAATGAATGATGGTTTTTGTTACATCATGTGGATGGCCGGGTGTATGTGCGTAGTTTACCTGGGGAAGTGATGGCACCAGAATGCACTATAGGAAGAAGGCAAGCCGGCTGCTGCAGTGTGATGCTCTGAGCAATGTTCAGATGGGAAACGTTGGGTCCTGGAATTCATGTGGATGTTACTTTGACATGTACCCCTGGCTAAATATTGTTGCAGTCCAATTACACCCCTTCATGGTAATGATATTTTCTGATGGCAATGCAAGGATAATGGCAGGATAATGCGCCTTGCCGCACTGGAAAAATTGGTCAGGAATGGTTTGAGGAACATGACAAAGAGTTCAAGTTTTTGACTTGGCCTCCAAATTCCCCATACCTCAATCTGATCTAGTATTTGTGGCATGTGCTGGAAAACAAAGTCCGAAGCCATGGAGGCCCCACCTCACAACTTACAGGACTTAAAGGATCTGCTGCTAAAGTTTTGGAGCCAGATGCCACAAGATACCTTCAGAGGTCTTGTGGAGTCCATGCCTGAACCGATCAGAGCTATTTTGGTGAAACAAGAGTGACCTACACAGTATTAGGCAGGTGGTTTTAATGTGATGGCTGATGGGTGTAAGTATGATATACAAAGTGCTGCATATAGTTATAATGATAAAGTTATAATTTAATTATAGCAGGTACTAGACAGACCAAAATTATAGGTTGCTAACATATTTTAAAAGTGTGTTTCATTTTAGATGTCATGTTGGGATATTAAATGTTCCACCATACGGTTTGCTTATAGATAAATTAATTGTAAGAATAAATTAAATGGACCCTCACTGCATGCAATAATATTCTTACACAATCAGACCTATTAAATCTGTGTGATTATGTTGATTTTCCAAAAATAAACTAAAATAACAGAATCAATATTTAATTTCACAAAATAGGCAAATGCATTAAATGTCATTAGCAAAATTTAGAATCTCACCTATTAAAATCCATTACACACCTTACAACAATAACCATTCCACACTTTTCCATTGTAACATGAAAGTAATTTGCTTAATTATACGCTGAAGAAAATAAAAATGCATGTATTATATTTAGTTAATTATATATAACCTACAATGGAAATAGAAGTTTAAAAATGCTTTTAAATCTCAGATAGTAATAAAAGCCATATGACTACAAAATACTGACTTCTTTCCCACCCTAATATGATTCTTTTATTGTGGCATGTACAATCACTTTGTGTTTCTGCATAATACAACTGTGCTTTTTTTTTTTTAATTGATATTTGTGGCAGTAGAATTTAATCAGTGAAGTATAAATGATAGTCCAACATTATTGTTCCAGGTTATTAGTCATATGTTTTATTCACTGTTTTGTAGAAAAAGTAAAAACCTTTTCATATCTGTGTTGCCCTATTTGAGTAAACTGCACTTAAGTGATAGCTACGAGGATGCTGGGCTTATGTCTAGCTCTTTTGCCACTCAAGTCAGCTAAGGCAGCCTCGAATGATGGACGGGCTTCTGCCATGGAATCTTGCAAGGATGGACACTACCCATAGCATCAGAAGAATTCGATGGGTGAACCATCAACATGGTTTGTGCATATGCAATAACAAATTTGGTCTGCACATGCACAATTGCAATCTTCAGCCGGGCTTGATGTTAAACAGCTGAATTCAGCTATATTTTAACATTGGTTGGTCATCACTTGTACTCCTTATGTTGGGGCAACTATTGGAAAGCCACCATCGAATTTTAAAAACACTGTCATCGGAAGAAAAGGATCATTGGTGTTAAACCATGGAGTATCAATGTCGATCTAAAGTTGCGGTAACTGGTACCTTTGTAAATTCGAATCACTTAGGCAAACATCTGGAAAACACAGAGGATATACTTTATGTAGCACAATTAGCCAAAGCTCAGGGGGGTTTTTTAGGAAAAGAGTCTAATTACAACGCTATCCTAAAGGGGATTTGGTGACTGATTTCTTTGGAGTTCTGTCTTGATCACCGAGCAGCACTGTTCATTACGCAGGGGCCTAGCCCAATGTTCTGCTACTTTTGGCAAATACACAAGGTAACATGTTGGGGAATCTAGTGGTGTCTATAGAACCAACTTGGCAACAATTAAGTAAAGCACCATAGTTCTACTCTAATGATATGGAGATCACAATAATGGTGGTCAAGTGGGAGTACCTTTTGTCATCCATTTTCAGCATGCCCAGTGCTGAAAATATTCTTGGTGAATAAACCACAATGATGGATTGGGAATCGGTATGAACCGGTTCGATTCCCGGCAGCGCCTGGCCGACCACAGCAGAGTTCCCAGCAGCGAAAGCCTGACAGTGCTGGAAATCCCGATCGTCGATAGGTAAGTATTCTCTAACCTAACCCCCTAACCCTAACCCTCCTTAGGGGTGCCTAACCCTAACCTCCCCCACAAGTGCCTAACCCTAATCCCCCCTCTAAGTGCCCAACCCTAACCCCCCCTTCCCCGCTGCCTAAACCTAAGTCCCCCGGGGGGGTGCCTAACCCTAAGTACCCCCCGGGGGTGCCTAACCCTCCCTCCCCCTAGCCTAACCCTAACCGTCCCGGAGGGGTGCCTAACCCTAAGTCCCCCTGGTGCCCTAAACCTAACCTTCCCCCCACAGCTGTCCACTCGCAGCGCCCGGCATCCCTTCGATCGGGATGCCGGGCACCGGTCTCCCGGCATCGGGGAAATGTCAGGCATCCACATCTAGACGCCCGGCATTTCATCCCTTGCCAGGATATGACAGTCGGGAATCCGGCTGCCGGTATTAAGGCAGCCGGCTTCCCGATTGTATACCATGGATTGTGTTGAATCATTTAAGGGGTAAAGTCAGATATGAAGGACTGTTATGTGCCTAATCTAGTGACAGTCCCTTATTGTAAAATTTGTTCCTGCCAGGTTTTGTGCATGGAAATGTCTCTATATTTTCTAGTTTAAACTATACTTGCCTACCCTCCCGATTTGGTCGGTAGCCGCTCCCGACCTCCCGGGAAGGCAGGCAATCCTCCCGGCTGCCCACTCCCTCCCATAAGGAACACCCAGAAAGTTGGCAGGTATGGTTTAAACAAGAGAGCAGTAAGTTTCCTATCTTTCTATATATTGAACGCAATTGTATCTACAGTATACTTATTCAAAGTGAATATTTGTTGGATAGGTCAATTTAGTCCTATGTGTAAAATATGACATTACATAACCAAGGTCAGAAAAAAAATATTTTGTGAAGCACAGAATGGATGATGTACAACGTACATATTGATTTGCACAAGTGTACCTAGATTTCTGCTAAAGTGCACAGCTCTAAAGGTGCCTACACACTAGATGATGTGCTCACGTTGTGATATCGTGAGCGATTTCCCTTGAACTCTCCCCAGCACTCAAGGGCATAATATGGTGCATAAAAGTGTCTTATCTGCCCAACGATCTAACGTGCGTCCTTAATGATTGCCAGTGCGTCGTATACGAGATTGTCAGATCTTGCTTGCTGTAGGCAAAATCTGAAGATGTGATGTAGGACCCGCAGGTACACGCATTGGCATCGTGATTATGAGTGGACACTCACGATTTGGACATATTTTACACGATTTGTCATTCCGATGCGTCAAAATCAGGCGAATCGTGGAAAATATCGTCTAGTGTGTACGCACCTTAAGTAGCAAGATGGGAGCATTTGTGGAAGAACAGGAGTGCCAGCCGATGCGAGGGCTTAGGCAGAGAGGGCGTTCTTTGTAAAGTATAGAGCAGGTCTAGCAATGCACCTAGTTTTACAGAGCAGTATAACAAGATTTCAATTTGCGAAATTCATATGAGGGATGTCAAAAACACTTTTGTAGAGGCGGTATCTGTTGTGTGGAATGGCACATGGCAATTGCTATCTTATAAATGTACTTGATTTTTGCACAAGCTTAGAGCTGACACTCTTTGGATCTCCACCATTACCTTTAATGGGACGTATCTTGCAGTTGCATTTTATTGGAGAAGCTCACTGCTAGATGTACTTTACTCAATATAAAACAAAGTTAACACGTAGTAAAGATGATTCCAATGATTCAGTCTTATTATTTTAAAACATAATTTTAGGTTTGAAACTAAAAATAAAAATAAAAAAAAATTAAGGGGTGATCTTAAATGATAGTAGGTTGAACACATATGTTGGTGAGTATTGTAACCCTTACCCTAACCTTCCCCCTTACCCTAACCAACCCCTGCCCTCCCACAGCCTAACCCTCCCCCTAGTGCCTAACCCTAGCCCTAAGCCTAATATTTACCATTGCGACCGTCGGTATTCCGGGGCCGGTATTCTGATCATTGGAATCCTGAGCGATAGGATGCTGACTACATTCCCTTTTTAAAGGTATGCTGTATACCAAAATTAGAGATTTGGGGATTGATCACTATAATGGCAATAATCATATGGAAATGTTTATCTGCCTGCCTTGAAACATTCTCCAAAATCTTGCATTTTATTATTTAAAAATGTTTCAATGTGCTATTTTTGCCCAATCAATTTTCTGAACACTCCAAATATATTATAAGCTGTTTATCAATGTAATTTCAAGGTGCCTTCTCCCTAGGTTTGTTACTATGTTTTTGTGAGTGGTATTTTTTAGCTCTTATTGGGCTTCTCCTGTTTCTCTAGAATCGATACATAAGAATGATTCACCCTATAGTTTAGTCTATTTTGCCACCCACATGGTGGTCTTATGTATATTTTTTGATTGATATATATGTTATTTTATGTTTTCCTTTCTTACTGTATTTGTTTGATTAATACTGTATATATCTGTTCTCCCCCATTCCTATTTTTTCTTTTCAGCTTTCAGTTTTCTTTCATTTCTTCACTTTTTTGCTCCGCCTGCCCTTTGGTATTATTTCTCTCTCTAATTTTCTCCCTCAGGTTCCCCAAGAGGGATAGATTCCCGAACTGTTCCTACCTCCACTGTGATGTTTTTTTTAAGGCCTCGCCACGCCCCCTTAGGGCTTCCAGCCCTTTAGCTGACCTAGGTGTCTCTCAGACACGTAGTAACCTTTATTTTTGTCAGCGCAATTGGTCCTGGCCTATTTTGCCAGATGACCAACCGACCCCTCTTTTCTCCCCTTTTCCCTCTGTTTTTCCTTCTCCTTTTTCCCTCTTGAATATGACATATCCTGGTTTTTATCTCTTATATTTAGACATGCTACCTTTACTGATTGTCTATGGGTCTCCGTGTTCTCTCTTTTAATATAAAAGGGCTTAACAGCCCCCAAAAACGTGGGAAACTTTTTACTACTCTTAAGCTTCATAGAGCCGACCTGGTCTTCCTCCAAGAAACCCACTTTTTGTACAATTCCCACCATGAATTACGCTGTGAGCCATATCCAGATACTTATCATGCTTGTGATCATAATGCTAAAAAATGAGGTGTAGCGATTCTATTTGCTCTCCACCTCACTTTTGAACCTATTGACACCCATGCTGATAAAGAAGGTTGTTTCCTTATTTTAGTTGGGAGGCTTAATAATACTCTATGTACTCTAGTAAATGTCTATGCCCCTAATCAACACCAAAATTTATTTTTTGCCAAATTAGACTCTTTTCTTACTTGAGTACATCAAGGGGAACTCATTGTTGCTGGCAATTTTAATGCTGTTCTAAGTCCCACTTTGGACCATTCTGCTCCTGCCGCCTCAGCCTCTTCCATATCGGCTTCCCAACACTCTAAGTCTCTCCTTCGTCTCATGAGGTCCCATCTCCTGTGTGATTCTTGGAGAGTGAAAGAACCTTCTGCCCGCGACTATACGTTTTTCTCTTCACCCCACAACTCATATTGCCGTATTGATATGATCCTGCTCAGCCACGAGCTCGCTTTAAATCTTCATTCGGCCCTTATTCACTCACTTATTTGGTCTGACCACTCCCCTATATCTTGTGATATTTCAGGTTTACTTTCTCATCCTCGCCCTATGACGTGGCGTCTAAATTACTCTTTACTACACAACCCTGAGATAATTACCCATCTACGGACACAAATTTCAAATTATTTTGCTCTAAATGATACTCCAGATATTTCAAGATCTACCCTCTGGGTGTCACATAAAGCGGTCCTGCGGGGGCACTTGATCAGCATGGCCTCCAAAAACAAAACAGATTCTCTCACCCAGATTAACAAACTCTCTATCAAACTTTCAAATCTGGAATCACAACATAAGTTATCCCCTGATCCTTCTATTTTATCAGAACTCCGAGTGACTAGGTCCGAATTAGACTTGCTTTTTTCCAAACAGGTGGCTAAACGCCTTAAATGGCTCACCAATCCTTTTATGAAAAAGGGGATAAGGCCAATAAAATCCTTGCATCACGACTTGCTCGGACCCATAAAAATATTATTACGATCCGTGATTCTCACCACCAGCAGGTTTACGATCCTGTGGCCATCAGAAATGCCTTTCAATCCTACTACTCGGATCTGTATAATCTCCCCCCCCCCACCATCTACTCCATCTCTTATATCTCATTCTAACTTGATTTCTGATTTTCTTGTTAGTTCCAAATTGCCCAAGTTGTCTTCTATAGCTATAGAGCTTCTTAACTCTGAGATATCGGTTGAGGAGACTGGACAGACTATAAAATCTCAAAAAAATGGCAAATCCCCAGGTCCTGACGGATTTACGGCGGCTTATTATAAAAAATTCTCAGATCTGCTCGTTCCTCATCTTCATATTCTCTTTAATAAGGTGTCCCTTTTCCTTCTGAAATGTTGGAAGCTAGAATTGTGGTGATTCCCAAAGAAGGCAAAGACCCACTTAACTGTGCTAGCTATAGGCCTATCTCCCTCCTTAATTTAGATTTGAAAATATTTACTAAAATTCTGGCGAACTGCCTGAATCCATTTCTCTCCTCCCTGATTCACTACGACCAAGTGGGATTTATTCTGGGTCGCCAGGCGAGGGACAACACCAGACGTGCTATAGATCTTATTCACATTTCAAATGCCAGGAGATCCCCTACTATATTACTCTCCCTCGATGCTGAAAAAGCATTTGATAGGATCTCTGGAGTTTCATGAAAGCCGCCCTTGAAGCTTATGGCATGTCTGGTGACTTTCTCACAATCGTCTCCTGGCGCTATACTCTACCCCCTCTGCTACAGTCCTGATTAATGGTGTTCCCTCTGGCCCAGTCACTATTAGTAATGGCACAAGACAGGGCTTCCCCCTATCCCCCTTGGTGTTTGCCCTTATAATTGAACCACTGACCTCCCACATTAGATCCCACCCTGATATTCGGGGGGTCCAAGTAGGTACTTTGGAGCCTAAGATTTCTCTCTTCACGGACGATATCCTACTATCCCTGACCCAACCGACAATTTCTCTCCCCAACCTTTTTTCTGTTCTTTGGTCCTATAGCACTGTCTCTGGGTATAAAATTAATTACTCCAAATCGGAGGCCATGCTGCTCCATGTTTCCCCGCGGGATGCTGAAACCCTCCGAACTAATTTTAATTTTAAGTGGCAACCCAAAAAGATCAAGTACCTGGGGATTTACTTAACTTCCCACTATGAGTCTCTTTTTTCGTGAAAATTTTCCACCTTTCCTGTCCAAAATACAAGCCAAGTTAAACTCCTGGAATCTCCTTATTATCTCGTGGTTGGGTAGGATCATAGCTGTTAAAATGAATATTATACCAAAATGTCTCTATCTTTTCCAGACTCTCCCCATAACTGTTCCCGCTTGTTTTCTAAGTAATATTCAAAAGGCCCTTGTTTGTTTTGTTTGGAATCACAGACCCCCGAGAATTGCGGCTAAAGTTTTGGAAAGGTCGGTTGAGGGAGGTGGGAGAGGCCTCCCTAATGTTAAACTTTATTATCTCGCCTCCCATTTCTCTCAGACTGTTGCTTCATACTTTCCCCCAGGTTCTACCTCATGGTTGGACATTGAATCGGCCTATATTACTCTTCCAGACTTAACTTCTTTGTGGGGCATATTACCCGCACACCGACCTTCCGCATCTAAATTACTCCCTACTATTAAATTTACCTTCAAACTGGGATCTTTATTCACATAAAATTAATCTTACTTCTTCAGCATTCTCTCTAACTCCTATCTGGTATAACCCCCTGTTCTCTAATGGTTCCTCCACTTTGAGGTTTCATAATTGGATTAATGCAGGACATAGATTCCCCACTGATTATTTTGACCAAGGTCAATGGTTATCCCTGTCAACACTACAACAAAAAATCCATTCCCAGATGCTTAATCCTTTTGAATTTTTTCAAATTCGCCACTTCTTACAATCAATATCTCCACTATTTGTCCTCTGCGCCCTCACCCCTTTTGAAAAACTTTGCAGGCATTACCCCTTATCTAAAGGTCTAATTTCCCAGATTTATGCTTTTTTTAGATTCTACCCTTCCCTCTCTTAGACCCCACGAAACTGCTTGGGAACAAGGTCTTGGATCTCCTCTGAATGATGAGGCTTTGGGCGACATGACACTGGGGATAGACAAAAGTTCTATTGCAACCAAAATCAAGGAGATTGCATATAAAATGTATTATAGGTGGTATTATACTCCTGAGAGACTTCATAGAATGTTCCCATCTTCTTCACCCGATTGTTGGCGGGGCTGTGGCTGCAGGGGCACTATGATCCATATCTGGTGGACCTGTCCAATTATTGTCCCCTTCTGGGACTCGGTTCATGGACTACTAAATTCTCTTCTGGAAGCTCCAATCTCAAAAGATCCTTCCCCGAATATTGGCAATTTTTCTAAAAAAAAAAATGGCTGCACACATCCTCTCAGCGGCAAAATCCCTTATTGCTCTAAATTGGAAAAAGACCTCCCCACCACTCCTCTCTGTACTTAGGGATCAGATTTGGCATGTTGCGACCATGGAGGAGATAACTTATTACCTCCATGATCAAGGACATGTTTGTTCTCGAGTTTGGGCTCCTTGGCTGACTGCTGAGTACATTCCCCGTCTTTCTTCTGCACACTCTGTACGTGGACCCATGGGCAACGACTGATGATTACAGTCCAGAAGATATTTGAAATGTATTGGTTCTTTGGAAGATGTGTCGTCTTCTCTCCCCCCCACCCCCCCCACTTCCTCCTCTCTTACCCTCTGTTTACCCCTCTCTTTTCTACAAAGTATTTTGAGTAGCTTTTCTTTTTCTTTCTTTGTTTAGTATTGTTTATAAAATTTGGTCTGTATTGGGTCTTTCTGACCCTTTTTTGTATACTAAATTGTATTTTGATTGATCATCTAAAATAAAGAATTATAATAAAAATGTTTCAATGTATTTCAATAGCTTGATATTTAATGAAAAGTTTGTTTTGTTCTATGGAATAGACATTAGTGCATAGGCTGCAGCACACGTAAAAAAAATGTCACTACTACAACAAATTACATGAGTGGAAAAGGTGTGATACTGATCTATGTAACTTGTGTGCCAAGTATAGTTATAATGTCTGATGCAACAGTGTATTATTTAAAATACTCAATATTTGTTGTCACTTTCACCAATTAATCATACAGCTGGTGATTTTACATCATCTGTCACCGTAATTATGTTATCAACATCTGGAGTGTGGTCAATCTTTGGGTTATTGAAGCAAACAATTTGATTGACGGCACACTTAATAGAAAATCTTTTTTTAAGCTGAAAACCGCTAGTTTTACATGCCAGATTTATCATCTGTTATTTAAGAAAATCTGTGCCCTTGTATTTCAGCTAATTGACAGTAATAGCTGGCAGACGGAAAGTGAGGCAGGATGAATGCCAGCTAAAAATAGGATTTTATTTTATTTTTACTTTTTGTGCACTTTCTTTTTTGTTATATTATGCATGTAAGTTTATGTTTAGCAGTTTGTTGCTAGAGTGAAATGTGATGTTTATTATAATTTGTGTTTTTTTATGAATTTTCTGAAACATACTTATACTTTATAGGTGGTATATATATCACTTCGATGTTTGGCACCACTGAGATTAATAGCAGTGTTTTTAAAAAATAGCTTTGTTGAGTAATTACAAAAGTTTCAGCTATATGTTCAATAAATATTAAAATTAGCACCCAATTTATTTTGCACTGAATTTTCATTAATGATGCTGAACAGTGACTATAAACAGGGTGGGGGGCATTCAGTGGGGACTAGTGCAGATTCATTTAGGCATCTGCTGCTAAGCACCTGCAGAAACATTGCTCCTGCAAGAAGTATGTGAACCTGGGATAAAGAGATTTGCTATCTGTGAGACAAGTGTTTTCTGTGCGCACTTCTGAAATAACTATAATAGCTCTAAAGAAGTCCTAAGAGGATAGAAATAAATGACTAAGGATAGGTTAAAGTCAGTATAGGTTATTATGAGGAGACCCTAACTTGAATATGGTCCAAGTCCTAAGTAATCTTTAGTATCCCACTGAAATATTGTCCTGCTCTGTAGAATTTTTTGAAGGTCATAAGCCTATAGTCAGATTAACAATGGGTTGGATGGAGCTAAAGCTCCAGGCCCCTACATAAAAATATGCCCATCATCATAGCAGAATGATGATGACATCTGCCCAGCTGGCCATATGGTCGGCCATAAATCATAAGCATTAAAATTGTTTATTTTTCCTCACAACATTATGCAATTTTTATACTATTGCATGTGTAGGAAACATTATGTTTAAGAGTGCAGGGTATGTACATGCCACATGGCACTAGCCATACCCACACAGCACTGGTCATGCCCACATGACACTAGACACACCTACACAGCACTGGGCACGCCCATATGGCACTAGCCACACCCATGCAGCACTGGTCACAGTTCCTCTGCTTTTCATAATAGACTCTTGAACATTTTCAGTGCCAGACCCTGATTATCCCCCCTTACCAAACAACATACTGTACACACTTAATAAAAAACAAAACTGCACATGCCTGTACAAATACTAAAGCAATCTCTTATTAGAGTGATTTATGACAATTAGGTATTTGCTTTATCTGCAAATACTGTAGTTTATCCAGGTGTTTTCCTCTAGCTGGACATGCAGTCATTAGTCTTGTTGCACATTACATCATAAACAATACTAATGACCAGTCCTGATTGAGTAGCTTACCTCGTTCCCATTAGCGGTCCGTATATGTAAATTACTGTGCTCACCATTGTCAGCATATCCTGAGACTCTGTTTGACTAAATGAATAATAAGAAATACTCTTTACACAACGTTATACATTACAATTGTACATCTTTATTAAAATCTTGTTACAAAGATTCAAATGTTTTCAGTTATAGGCTGCAAACAGTGTCACTAGCATTAATGTTGGTCTCTTTAGAGCTAGCTAAAGAAAGTCTAGCAACATAGATTTGTACTATAGATTGTGTCTCTACAATAAATACTAGCAGTACAACATCATTTCTACAGTAGGCCTTGTCGTGACAATGCAACACTGTACTGTAGACTGCAGATACCATAGACACATCTAAATTAAATGTTTTCCTTCCTATCAATAGCTTTTAAGGCTTTACAGAGGATGAAGCTCAAAACTAGATGAATGAACATGTCTTTCAAGTTAGTCCAAGTACTAAGATGTTTTAAATTGTGAGGCTATGAATGGTATGAACACATTGAACAAATCTTGTTTTAGATTGAAGATGTATTGCCAGCTGAAGATGAGTAATGTATCACAAATAGAAGTATTCATAAACACTCAAGGACATTTCTCGTATCAAGATAATTGCACAATAAACATTTTTAGAATTGATAATTCACTTTTTTTATATTTTTTTGGCATAATGTACCTAGCTATTTACTGTATGTAAGATATAAAGTAAAGAAGAAAGGGGTCCTCTAGTATTCAAATTATTGTTGAAAATAGCAAAGACCTTATGTTACATTTATGTATTAGGAACACAAACTATACATCCAAATAGTCCTGATGGTTATGGGACTGTCACGATTTGTGTACCTAGAATGGGGCTGTGTTTATTGGAGAGTGAGCATGGCTTCTCTAGAACGGGGGAGGGTCTTGGGTGGATCTTAGGGCCGTATCCTGCGAAGAGCCGCGGTTTGGCGAAAGTTTACACTTGTGCGAACTTTTCACCAAAAATGCATATCGTACTATCCTATTAGCCGTGGCTTTTCGCACATGTCAATTTAAAAACCCCAAACCCTTTGATTTTGCCCAATTATACAATTCTAAACTATTAAATAATGTTAATTTACCTTTTTAGGGGGTACAGGCACATTTCGCCATTTTCAGACGCACTTTTTGCTGTGTTTTGTTCAGGCGAATGCTGCATCGCGTCTTTTGTAATAGGATTGCCCGAAAACCTGCATACATGGTAGTGGGGAAAAGTGACACATTCAGGCTAAGGGTGTGAAAAGTGTTCACGTCTAATCGGATATGGCCCATAGTTTTTCATTAAAATTAAATTAATAAAAGGTTACTGTCAAAATGTGTACCAAAACACAGAATTTTCTAAATGCATTGAAAATCCCTGTAATTGGATTATTTCTGTGAGTCTAAGCATTCACAACTGCAGGACTGCTTTAGAAAAATAACCCCTTTCCTTCAAAAATATATGCTATAAAACACTGCTGTCCCTGAGACACAAGTCTTACAGTTCCATGCAATCATTATGTAGCAAAACATAATTGAGGCAAAATGCTAATGTTTATATTGTTGCTAGACAGTAAAACACTACTGTACCTGTATAACAAATAACAGAGAACAGATACACTGTATCTGCTATACAAAAACACTGTAATATTTAAATAAAATAGCTAATCTTGATGTAACATAAACTTGAAAATATGTGGCACTAATCATGTCCTAAGTAGTCCACATTATGACCATCAATTCAGTAGAGCTTTCAAATACTGTATGTTGCTCTCAGTGGGATGAGGTGGCATGGTGTCTTCTCCCTGCCCCATGGCAAGAGGACTCTCTGTTGCCTCTAGTCCTGTAATCTAGAAAATTAAAACCTTCTTGATCCTCTCCAATGCAATGGATAAAAGATTCCATGGTGGAAACAGATACAAGGGAAACAGGTGCCCAGCATTGAGGAGAATTTTAATTAAGATATACATCAATTAAATCTAAGTGATTACCATCATACAGTATGTATGTACAGTATGTCGATAGATATATATGTCTTCATGTACTCTGGAGTGTAGACATAGAACAAATAATCAATTGGAGAGAAAGCAGAAATCATTCTGTTTAACAAAAGTGAGTACAATTTTTCACTCTTTAAAGTAGCCACCTTTTGCATATATAATAGCAGAACACACTTGTGGCACGCTTTCTACACCCGAAATCAAATATTGTTTGAGAACTTCTTCCCAACATTGTTGCTTGAAGTTTCCACAAAATGTGCTGCACTTGTAGGTTGCTTTGCTCTCACCCTTCTGTCCACTTCAACCCTAACCAGCCTGAAGAGGTCTGGAGACCACTGGCGTCACTATGGGGGTGCGGGCCGCACTGGGTGACACAATCCGAAGGGGTGACACCAAAATAGCAGAGCTGCTCTGCTATTTTGGCATCACCCTGTGATCACCGTGACATGGAGAGCATAAGAGAAACTTAAAGAAGGGACTTTACACAACGCAGTTTAATAAAGTGTCGCTTGTAATATCTTTGTGTGTGTGTGTGTGTTACCAGTTGCAGAAATCCAAGAGGAAAAATAACTGTATCTACATTAACTTGGATTTGTTTCAATTTTTCTTTTATGACAAAAAGATTGATTTGTTATTCTTTTAACTAATGTGTTTTAAGTTTCTATGTTTCCATTCCTTTCATAAAGAAAAATCTAATTTCACTTAAAGGACAGATAATTTTGTACTTTTCACAGTATGTTTCTGCCTGCTGCTTTTTTTATGTTCAGTCTTCACCTAAGGTACTGTACCTGAAACATAATGTTTCCACATTGATTTCAAAGCAGCAGGATCATTTAAAGCTTTTATAACTTTTATTTTTTTTTACTTATCATGTTTATTCCTTAGCCAATTTCCCTACTCAGAATTCCAGCAAGCATTCATCTGGTCCCTGAATAATAAGCTGTTCTGCTAACTTACTGACGTCATGCTGCTGCCTACCCACACTTACAGCCAGGGGTCTGCCTGGATGACGTCAGTAGTTGTCTTTTCACTCTCTTGCTTTTTCCTACTGATATACTGTATACTCATTATTTAATATTTTCCTGCATGTTCTGTAATGTACTATTAGTGTTGCCATCATTACTTGTTTTTCTGATGCACACAATTATGCACATCCTATTAATCAGTGTCTGCCACAGTGAGGTGCATACTACTGTATGTAAAACAGTGATGAACAACAGTGATGAACAACATTATGGGTCACTTGTGTGGTCCTCTAATCTTTAAAAAGGCTGCACATTGTCCTTAATAAGTTAAAACATTTAATACAGAGACACCTCTTTGTAATAACATATCAACAGACATTGTAATATAATATAAAGTTGACATCTAATACCTGGAAATATGACAATAAAGCAGGATGGAGCTGGGGCCACAGGTGAAAGCCCGGAGGGCCGCCTGTTGCCCAGCAGTGACATAACGGTTATCAAATACATAAATACAGTTTAAGCATTTATAGTTTTTCCCATTATCTACAATATTTACATTTACTAAGAAGGAGTCACACTCATGGTGTTATGTATAAATATTTTTTTTCCCATTATGCGACAATACATAAGTCTTCCCTTCAGTGTTAACAGTGTCACATTTTGAAGTGCTAATTTTAAAAGAACTTAAATCAACATTATGACTGGAGTAGATTTTATTTAGGGGGACACATTCAACATTTGATTTCAATCCTCGAATGTTTCAGAAAAGGATTTATGTTTTTTAAAGTAATAAATAAAATAAAATGTGTTATTGATTTAAATGTTCAGCCACATTTTTGTTTGTTTTGGAATGTGTATTAATAAATGTTATTATTTACCATTATATTCTGTACATGGAAACTGTTTGAAAAATACAGTGGAATAGATATGACTAATGGAGCCCATACATCTAGCCTGTAACGGGACAATTCCCCTTTCTGATGACACCGGGGCAGGGGGATTAGAGAAATCCAACATGTTGTACAATCTTGATTCCCCGATTCCGACCCGAAAATGGTCGAAATTGGTGAGTCAGGGATTTTTAACGTTACATTTTCCAGATTCCCCGATAGCCAATCATCGGTGTCCGCCGATCTGTATTTTTGATTGCCGAATGGCGGATCAAATCGGCATCGATAGAATGGGGACTCGGCCATAGATGTATGGCCCGAATTATTAATGTTCATTTAACAGAATCACCATTTTATTAAAAAATATCCCTTATTGTATTTTCTATTAAAACTGTTTTTCTGTAATGACTTATTTTAAATTAGTTATTATTCCACTACTCGGTGCACCAACAGCTTAAAATATAACACTGTAGGTCAATAACTTTTATCCATTTGGATCTGACCCACAGGTGAAAGATTTCAGGTTAAATGAAGCGCATACAAATGCATAAATAAAACTGTTACATATTTAGATTTGCCCATGCATGCACAAATACTGAGGACAAATGGTGCATACATAATAAACATTTTGGAGGTGTAATAAAATCCATAAGTATAGCAGAGATGTAGAGGAAACAAATAGAAGAGTTAGAGGCAGACTAGAAGAACTGACTGTTCTATACTCCCAATGCTTGCACTATTAAAAACAGAAAAATCTTTCCAGGGTTAGGAAAGAGAGGAGGGCTCTAGAAGCAAATCGGATGGGGCCAGCTTAACAATTTGGCGGTTGGGACAACAGACCCATGCCTCTGCATAAAAATAAGCCCATCATCATGACAGTATGACCAGATGCACAGCTGACCACATGGTAGACCATAAATCATAAGTATTAAAAGTGTTTTTCTATTCCCATCACTATCTAAATCAAAAATTACCTCATTAAAGTAAACATCTTACTCCTTAGCAAATATAGGTTCAGACAGCATAATTCAAACCAGGATGTGTGATAAAACTCATATGTACTTTATAACATACATACTGTACTTACCTACTCTCCATGAATGTCTGGGATACTCACGATTTTTTAGGTAGTCCCCAGGAACCCCGGAACAGTGAGTGATTTTCCCACATTTCGTCCACTTCCTAATAAATACAGCAGGATCAGGAGAGTAATACAGGGAATCACAAGCATAAGGAGAGAGGACAGGGCCAAAATTATAAAATTCTTTGAGAATAGTGACATTTTGGCCCTGTCCCCTGATTTGTGGGATTATATTGCAATGGGCTTTATGACATAGGTGCTGGCCCTGTCCCCTCAGTGGTCTGCTGCAACTAATCTTTGGGCTTCCCCTACAGAGGACTTCAGAACAGTAGGCAGGTATGCTTCATAAGCAATGTTTTATACCAGTAGTATTCCACGGAGACGCCTCGCGGAGCCTTGCACGTAATTTGAAATGTCTCTCCCCCCATAAGAAGTAGCCGCAGTTGTGCTAAGGAAGTGCTGGTTCTACAAATACTATTCTTTTCTTGTAACATTATATACCCTGAACAGTGTTTGCAGCAAAATACAAAGGTTACTTTGTGAAAACATTTTCGGTCATCACTAATTAGGCTATATGTGTAAAAGCTTGTGGGCAGATTTACTAAACTCTGGAAAGTGACAAATTGAAGAGTGATAAACTACCAACCAATCAACTCCTGTCATTTTCCAAACACAGCCTGTAACATGACAGATAGGAGCTGAGTGGCTGGTAGTTTACCACTCTCCAATTTATCACTTTCCTGAGCTTAGTACATCTCCCACTATGAGATAAATATACATAAATTTAAATCATCTTTGTAGAAAATCTGGGGACAATCTGGAGTAAATTTCGTTGGAATATCCAAACAGGAAACAGGAAATGCACAAAATATTATACATTGAAGACAATATCCTGATGCTTCATACTCTATTGCAGCTGGAAATACTACCAGCTGAGTGCCTCTTCAGCTAAGAAAATCTTCTTGGATCCTATATTTTAAATTGTTCAGTATTCTAACATTTAGAGAATCAAACAAAATCTACTGTAGCATGATACATTGTGATATAAAGTTATTTATCTTTATAGATAATTTTCTAGATAAAGTAGGTATTTCATAAAATTAAATCTAAGGAAAGTGTATTTGTTTAAAATTAATATTACCTGGAAAGACGTGTGTATATATACACCTATCAACCATAACATTAAGACCACCTGCCTAATATTGTGCAGCTCCACCTTATGCCACCAAAACAGCTCTGACCCACCGAGACATGGACTCCACAAGACCACTAAAGGTGTCCTGTAGTATCTGGAAGTTGTGAGGTAGGCTCCCGATGGCTCGGACTTGTATTTCCAGCATGTCCCACAGATGCTGGATCAGATTGACATCTGGGAATTTTAAAGGTCAAGTGAACACCCTGAACTCTCTATCATGTTCCTAAAACCATTCCTGAGCCATTTTTGCAGTGTGGCAGGGCGCATTATCCTGCTGAAAGAAGACACCACTATCAGGAAATACCATTGCCATGAAGGACTGTACTTGGTCTGCAACAATATTTCGGTAGGTGATACATGTCAAAATAACATCCACAAGAATGCCAGGACCCCAGGTTTCCCAGCAGAACATTGCCCAGAGGATCACACTGCCTCTTCTCATAGTGCATCCTGGTGATATCTCTTCCCCAGGTAAGCGATGTACACTCACCCGGCCGTCCACATGATGTCAAAGAAAACGTGATTCATCAGACTACGCCACCTTCTTCCATTGCTCCATGGTCCAGTTCTGACATACACTTGCCCATTGTAGGCACTTTCAGCGGTGGATAGGGATCAGTATGGGCACTCAGACAGGTCTGCAGCTACCTAGGCCCTTTTGCAGCAAGTTATGATGTACTGTGTGTTCTGACACTTTTCTCTCATAGCCAGCCTTAACTTTTTCAACTATTTTGCTACAGTAGCTTTTCTCTGTGCTCTGACAAGGTGAGCTAGCCTTCAATCCCCACGCGCATCAATGAGCCTTGGGCACCCGTAAATCAGTTGCTAGTTCACTGGTTGTCTTTCTTTGGACAACTTATGGTAGGTACTAAGCATACCTGCCGTTTTGGAGATGCTCTGATCCAGTCGTCTAGTCATCACAATTTTGTACACGGCATGTATTCACCACTTGCTCTGCTAAGCAGAGCAGTATGAGAGAGAGGGCATCCCAACCACCCCCTCTCCTCAAAACACTGTGACTCGCGGATGGGAAGGAGAAAAGGGTTATTGTCCCACCAAAATTGGGACAGGTGGGAGGTATATTTTAGTGAACATAAGTAGTGTCAGTTGCTCCGTCGGGGCTGCAGCATGTACCAAATCTACCAGAGGGGAGCCAGGTGCCAGATAACGGGAAAACATTACCTGTACCTGCAAACAACTTCTTGTCAGGAGTCTGTGAGCACCCAGGGGATCAGTGCAGTGTATAACAGAGACATCCGTCAAGGCAGGGCAATCAGCAGCCTCCGTGGTGTATCTGCCTGCCTTCCAGACTTCTGTGTGAACTAGCTATTGGGAGTTTGGGGGTGGGCAGATACACCATGGAGGCTGCTGATTGCCCTGTCACGGTGGATGCAGCTGTCATACATGGAGCTGATACTCTGTGTGTGCTTACAGACTTCCAGCAAGAAAGCATTTGCTGGTACAGGAAATATTTTCTCTGTTATCTGGCACCTGGCTCTCCTCTGGTAGATTTGGTAGGCGCTGCAGCCCCAGACGACGCAACTGCCACTGAACATAAGTAAATACAGCAAGCTACGTCTAATAGATGATGGCACACCTACGCTGGCACTCCTGACAGCACACACAAGTGTATGTGTGGTGTAAGCTTTTACTAGTGTTAAAAAATGCTACCCAGCGATTTTCATCGCCAGTGGGTAAGGGGCCTGATATTTTAGTATATAAACTGCACATGATGTAGGCCACCAGTAAAAGCAGATTTAACATTTATAATATTACTAACCAGTGCATTGTGGGTCATGTTTAGAAGAACTTAAATGTCCTTTCAATTGCATTCACTGTTTTTATCGCAACTTTTAATACCTCCCCTCATCTATTTAAAAAAAAACACTCTTTTCAAACCAATCAATATAACAGTGTTAAAAATATCAGTGTAAAATAAATTGTGCACAACTGTGTAAAGATAGGTTTTGAAAGTTTAAACCAGGCAAGTACAGTGGCCAATTCCTTGGCTATATATATATATATTCTGCCATTTCATCTTGGATGTCATCTCGCCACCTGAAACTTAATATTTCTAAAACAGAATTAATTATATTTCCACCGGCCAATAACAGTTACCAACCTGATCTCTCTATCACTGTTGATACCTCAACCATCCACCCCGCCCCACAAGCTCGCTGCCTTGGTGTCATCCTTGACTCTGAACTGTCCTTTGTTCCCCACATTCAATCTGTCTCAAAATCATGTTACATACACTTAAAAAACATATTCAAAAATTCGACCATATCTCACACAAGACACTGCAAAAACTCTAATCCATGCACTTATTATTTCCCGCATTGACTATTGCAATAGCCTCCTTACTGGTCTTCCCAAAAATAGGCTATCACCATTACAATCCATTATGAATGCAGCTGCAAGGCTTATCTTCCTTGCAAAACGTTCTTCTCTGCTGCCCCGCTCTGTCAGTCCCTCCATTGGTTGCCGGTTTTCTACCGTATTCAATACAAAATACTTTCACTTACACATAAGGCTATTAACCAAACCACACCAACATACATCTCTTCACTCATCTCAAAATATCTCCCAACCCGACCTCTCCGCTCAGCACAAGATCTGCGTCTCTCATTCCCATGCATTACTTGCTCCCATTCACGGTTACAGGACTTTCTTCACGCTGCACCCACTCTATGGAATGAACTACCTCGCACAATAAGACTTTCATCTAGTCTCCAATCCTTCAAGCGATCCCTGAAAACTCACCTCTTCAGGCAAGCTTATCAAATTCCAGAACCTCCCACATAACCTTCATAGCTTCCATATCTAATTACATCCCCTTTTTACAGTCCACACACAATCTCACACATTGTCTTTCTCTCACATCCTCATGACATTTGGTCGACATTCCTGTGTGACTGGATCATGCAGCCAACCAAGAAACCGTGCATTCTGGCTGGACCAAATGCAATATATAGCACCTATCCTTGTGTATCAATGCCTATTTCCCTATAGATTGTAAGCTTGCGAGCAGGGCCTTCCTACCCAGTTTTGTTCTATTAATGTTTACAATTGTAAAGCGCAATGGAATATGCTGCGCTATATAAGAAACTGTTAATAAATAAAATAAATAAAATATATATATATATATATATATATATATATATGTAAAGCAATTGACACAATTATTGTTTTTTTTTATTTTCTATTAAATTGAAAGACATGATTAGATTAAATTTGTTTTCCTACTTGTACAATGCTGAATTGTTTTTTTTAATTGCTAAAATAGAGATGTCAAGAACTGACTGATTGTCTGTTTCATGAGTGTGTCCTGTTGTATAAAATATACGTGTAAGTGTGTGTGGGATTTTTGTACATAATTGACAATTTTTGTTTTTAATTATTCTATCCTAAGGACAAATGTGACTCGTCCTCAGCATGTACATCAAAGTCCCACATGCCTTCCATATAATAGTGCCACCGGTGATTACTACAAACAGAGAGTGAGTGAAGTGGCATCCACTATAATGTTGTGATGTCTTCACTGAGGCAGCGGAGCTTACCCTACCATCCTCTTTCTTCTATCTTGGCACCTACAGACCTGAAAGTTCGCTCTTTCTAATTTTGCAACCCTTAGATGTTATTAACCACCTCTACACTGCAGAATGTAAAGTATTCACTTCGCTTCACTTTTTCCACATTATGTTATGTTACAGCCTCATTCCAAAATGGAATAAATTCATTTTTGTCCTCAAAATTCTACACACAATACCACATAATGACAAAGTGTAAAAAGTTTTTTTGAGATTTTTCCAAATTAAATTAAAAAAACAAAAACTAAGAAATCACAAGTACGTAAGTATTCACAGCCTTTGCACAATACTTTGTTGATGCACCTCTTTCAGCAATTAGAAGCCTCAAGTCTTTTTGAATATGATTGCACAAGCTTGGCACACCTATCTTTGGGCAGTTTCGCCCATTCTGCTTTGCAGCACCTCTCGAGCTCTATCAGGTTGGAGGGGAAGCGTCAGTGCACAGCCATTTTCAAATCTCTCCAGAGATGTTCAATCGGATTCAAGTCTGGGCTCTGGCTGGGCCACTCAAGGACATTCACAGAGTTGTCCTGAAGCCACTCCTTTGATATCTTGGCTGTGTGCTTAGGGTCGTTATCCTTCTGAAAGATGAACCGTCGCCCCAGTCTGAGGTCAAGAGCGCTCTGGAGCAGGTTTTCATCCGTGATGTCTCTGTACATTGCTGCATTCATCTTTCCCTCTATCCTGACTAGTTCCCAGTTCCTGCCACTGATGCTGCCACCACCATGCTTCGCTGTAGGGATGGTATTGGACTGGTGATGAGCGGTGCCTGGTTTCCTCCAAACATAACGCCTGGCATTCACGCCAAAGAGTTCAATCTTTGTGTCATCAGACCAGAGAATTTTGTTTCTCATGGTCTGAGAATCCTTCAGGTGCATTTTGGCAAACTCCAGGTGGGCTGCCATGTGCTTTTTACTAAGGAGTGGCTTCCGTCTGGCCACTCTACCATACAGGCCTGATTGGTGGATTGCTGCAGAGATGGTTGTCCTTCTGGAAGATTCTCCTCTCTCCACAGAGAAATGCTGTAGCTCTGACAGAGTGTCCATCGGGTTTGTGGTCACCTCCTTGACTAGGGCCCTTCTCCCCCGATCGCTCAGTTTAGATGGCCGGCCAACTCTAGGAAGAGTCCTGGTGGTTCCAAATGTCTTCCATTTATGGATGATGGAGGCCACTGTGCTCATTGGAACCTTCAAAGCAGTAGATATTTTTCTGTACCCTTCCCCAGATTTGTGCCTCGAGACAATCCTGTCTCGGAGGTCTACAGACAATTCCTTGGACTTCATGCTTGGTTTGTGCTCTGACATGCACTGTCAAGTGTGGGACCTTATATAGACAGGTGCATGCCTTTCAAAATCATGTCCAATAAACTGAATTTACCAAAGGTGGACTCCAATTAAGCTGTAGGAACATCTTAAGGATGATCAGTGGAAACAGGATGCACCTGAGCTCAATTTTGACCTTCATGGCAAAGGCTATGAATACTTATGTACATGGTATTTCTTATTTTTTTTTTTTATTAAATTTGCAAAAATCTCAAAAAAACTTTTTACACGTTGTCATTATAGGGTATTGTGTGTAAAAATTTTAGGACAAAAATGTATTTATTACATTTTGGAATAAGACTGTAATATAATAAAATGTGGAAAAAGTGAACTGCTGTGAATACTTTCCGGATGCACTGTATGAACTTCATGGGTGAGGAAAGAACTCCCCCATACTGGCATCAATAAACTCAGGGACACACACATTTCAAATAGGATAGTGTGTATTGTCTGGTGATCACAACAGCCTGATCATTATTTATTTATTAGTATTATTATTTATATTATTATTAAATTTTATTTATATGGAGCCACAAGTTCTGCGGCGCCATACAGAGAGCAAAACAATAAGACAATACAGGGTAAAACAGTACAGTATGAATAGCACTACAAATCTCGACACCGATGCAATGTGTGCCATTGATAATTACAGCGTCAGCTGAAACCTATCAGTATCAGTGTGGGTGCAAATAACAGGTCTAGTTGGCCTGAAAAAAACAAAAACAGATGATTGGGGTCCAGGTACATTGAATGTGGCCGGAAAACTTTAAGGATTCTGGAGATTTTGAAGGTTCTAATTTTCTGATCTCCCTCATTTAGGTCAGTATATATATTAGCCTAATTTAATGTAGTAGGTTTTCTAGTTTTCAAAATAGTATGCCTTGTTGGGCTACTGTATTATTCCTGCACATTGTATGCAATACTTGCAAGAAAAAGCTAGCAAAAAAGAAAAATGCATTGTAAGTGAAGATTTTATCATGAATCCTATGTGTAAAATCCTGCGTTTTGCTGTCTTGGAGAGGTGGATTGATACCAAGCCAAAACTTCTAGAATTTTTTGGTGGCTGTTAGAAAAAAGTAGGTTAGAAATAGGTTAGAGTTAGGCACCAAAGATGGAGGGTTAGGGTGTCGGTATGTTAATCCTGATGGGATCCCGGCATCGGTATTCTGACCCCCAGGATCCCGATTATTGGTATTTCACACCGATTCCATGTGTAGCTATGTATTCATACCTCCACATGTAGATTTGGTACGCCTCCTCAAAATGCATACCTAATACAGTAAGGGTGTGTTTGCATAATTGTGAGCTGTGGCAGATAGTGAAGCATACATGCCGTATCACTTGCCAGTTTGAGGGATGGTGCAGATACACGCTGTTGCTGATGGTGATGATGATGATGATGATGACAGTTGTCAGCACTAACTTCTTCTAATTGGCTGTTTTGTTTCAGACTCACCTCTGAGCCTTATTGGTGCTTGCGCCAATGCTCATGCCTATATTTATTTGATTTTGTTGGAGTATTATATAATTATTTTTTTGCTACTTTCATTTGTACATGAGAAGGAAGAGTATACCTGCTGTATTATAGAGGACACATATGTGCCCAAATCATCATGCGCTCCATGAACCTATGCAGACTTACAGTAACACACAATGACAGTTCATATCTGCAAACAATGGGCAATGTAACCCATGCCACACACAGACTGTTATAGGACTGGGGATGTATAAATAATGCTGCAGTGTCAGGCAAAAACTTGTAACTGTGAGGAAGTAGCTCAGGCAGGAATGAGGTTACATGCCGTCAGGGGAGAATAGAAGGTGAGCTGCTGTCAGTGCTGCAGCACTTAGGGAGGTGGTGCACAGTGTATGGAAAGAAAAGAGTGGATAATAAGTCCATCTGAGACTTTATGAAAATGCAGCTAGATGGTCTTTCCCCACTGCACATCTGTGTATCTGAATGTGCAAGGACTAAGACACCCACTTTCAGCATCCGTAATACAGATTATTTAGTTTGTACCTGCACCATTGATCGCACCATGGAAACTTGCATTAGCCCTATGGCAGGTGCAGTTTCTCTATCTGAGTATGGCCTCCAATGTAAGCGGCTGAGTGTCTATGTACACAACCACTTTCACAACACGCCTGTAACACGCCCATAAATCAGACCGCGTGCACTAAGCCACTTCCCTGTCACCGCCCAGGAACACCCACTACATTCTCAATACACTTCTCTGTGCATGCATCTGATATCGCAGCTGTGACTGGAACGCATGCGTGGTGTGAAGGCCCCCATACATCAGCAGTCTGAAAACCACAATTGAACAATTTGAAAATGTATTGCCCGATTTTAGGATTTCCCAATCTAGCAATCTGAGCCCATACATTACAGATCTGTTTCAGTGATTTGCAGATCGATTGCAACAAACACAGATTTGCCAAACTTGAAAGGCCCATCATTTTACTGGTAACGGTCTGCAAATCTGCTGATCATGTCCATACACTAGCAATTTACAGCCCCAATCCATCTGTGAAATCCAAAATGTTGGACAATCTGAATCACTTTTTGGTTGCAATCTCCGATCTGTGAAGCCCATACATTGCAGACTTTTATACACAATCGATTGCAAATTGCAGAATTGCCACAATCGATTGCTGATGTATGGGGGCCTTAAGTAATAGAATGTGGCAGGGATACATTTACGTCTTTTTTTTTGTGAAAATTGTAAACAGTGGTAAACCTGGCAGATGAGTCATAAATATGCAAATAATTGAGACAGGCTTAATTTGTTTTGTTTTTTAGGTAGAAAGTGGAAAACCTTTGTAAATAGCCCCCTCCTCCCCCTCCCCAATATTAGTTATTTTCAGAGTGTCTGCTTTTACTTTTTCTCAAACTTCTCTACATCATATCGCAATAACCTCACATCCCATTGTCTCTTTTCTCATTAAATAGAAATGATTGTAACAGGGCCTATCCATTAGCAGACGTTTTTCTGAGCGATGAAAGACAAAGGGCTCTATTTACTACAATCCGCATTGGTAATGCAGATTGTAGTGTGATATTACAGAGTGAATTTGCATTGCGAATTCAGGCAATATCACAGGGAGATACTACAAATCCCTTGCAGGGACAGAGCTTGCGATAAAGCTCTGTCCCTGCTAATCCCCTTCGGAGCCTTATCACGGTATTTTCGCAAAAAATACCATGATTAAGTGCCCGCGCATGCGCCGACCGGTCGCCGCAGCTACCCCCCCCTCCGGCGCTAAGCCCCACCCCTGGTGCTAAGCCCCGCCCCCCCGGGATCGCGGACCCCCCGCGACCCCCCATCCCTTACTTACACTTACCTGCATGCTGCAGGCCTCCGGTGATGTTCTCCATTCCTCCGGTCAGGTGATCTCCCATACTGCACTGGGGCCCGATCACCTGATGACCGGGCAGCAGTGCACTGTGGGAGACCAGCTGACTGGAGGGGAGTCATCACCAGAGGCCCGATCACCGGTCCCTGGAGTCAGGTAAGTAATTTTTTTTCTTACTGTTTTTTTTTTTCTTTTTTTTTTACAGTAATCAGCTTGCGGTCTGTTTAGACCACACAGCTGATTACTGGGACCGACTCCCTTTTTCACATCATTTTAGTAAAAATAATGTTGATAAATAGAACCCAAAAAGATATCCCTTGAAAATTCCGGTGGCTGTGCTGAACGATATCTGTCATATACATGAAAGATTTTGGCAAACGATGAACAATATCACATGACATCATTCAGGGAGTGGATTTTTCTCTGCAGCGCTCTGTAGCTGCTGCTAATATATTTCGTCATTCGACGTTCACCGCATATAAACTGAACGATATTGCTAATATCTGGCAGTGATATTCGATAATTGACCAACATGTTGGAGAGATGAAAGATTCAATTTATCGGCTACGGGAGTGCGCATCTGTCATCGTTCACGTAATAGCATATAATAATATAATAGTTCATAGCAGATGAATTAAACGATTGAACAGTATATCGTTCTATCGTTCAATTTATCTGTTAATGGATATGCCCCTTAAATGTAATCTCAGAATATACTATAAAGCTTTCTAATATGGCTAACTTAGCAAAATACTCCTTCATACTAAAGACCATGGTGGTAGTTATCAGGCTTATTGCTCACCGTGCAAAAATAAAACAATTTTCTATCATAGCTTTGCGAATGCAGTGGCCCTGTAAGCCGTGCCTAATGTTTCCATAATGGTGTAAGGTTTATCTGTGTACTGTTACTTTGTTTAGAAAGTGTAAACATATTGCTAATGCTGGGCATACACTACCAGATAAAATGTCTGTCAGACCGACAGACATTTTATCTGGCCGGCTGCCAGCCGCAGATGTCCGCGGCATACACTGTGAGAGAAATCTCACAGTGTATAGCCCGACATCTGCGCTCCGCCCCCGGGGGAGGAGACATTTCCCTGTTCCTTCCGTAGGAAGGAACACAGGAAATGTCTGTCGGCTGCGCTGGGCATACACTGCCCGATGCGGCCGACAGTTTACCCGCTAAATATCACATCGGACGGGCATGCTGGACAATCCAGCATGCCCGACCGAGCCAAATTTAACCCTCATTTGCCCCCCCACACGCTACAATTATCGCGGCGATCCGCCGATATTGGGCGGATCGTCCCGATAATTGTAGCGTGTATGGCCAGCATAAGTCCTATAGCAGTCAACTATATAGAAATATAAATTTATTTCTTACATTTTATTACAATTGTTTTCTAAACAGCAAAATTAAGCTCATGATGCTAAACACACAAGCTACTGTAGCTTCTCCACACTGAGCCAGTCCTAGCCTCTGTACACTTTGATACAGCATACTTGCTGACTTTTCATTGGTCTCCTCCGATCCTGATGGTCTTAGGAGGGAGGTGCGGAGCATGGTGATGTGAATCACTTAATTGTGGCCCCACTCCCAATGTGCAATGCTGCAATCAGTGGCATTGTACAGTTGGGGATGGGGCCTTGAAGAAACCATTCACTCTGAATAGCATCAACAACATTGTTAAAGGGAGTAAATTACTACAACTTTTCCCTGCATTTTTGGTGCCAAATGAGGACAGTAGATTTCCAGTAGAGGATCAACAATAGATTTTCAGTAACATGAATTTGACTATGAGTTGGTTAATAAAAATATATAAAATTATTGATGTGTATGAATTTCCATTAGTTTTTTTTATTGTAGTGTAAACACTTGAGTATCTATCAAATGTATTCTAATGCAAAACTTAAAAATTGTAATTAAATGCTGTAATTAAAAGTTATTATTGATTAATTGAAACAAACAACACATGCCCCAATGTGTTCATTAGTTGCATGAACCTTCTAATTTACTTTTTTTTAAAATACAATATAGACTGAATCTGACTACAAAGGACATTTGTACACACAATAAATATACTGTAGGCTGTTGATACAGTAAATTTCAATTTTTTTGCTCGGCAAACATAGTAAATTATAGATGATAAATATGCTGCTGCTCTGGGACTTGTGTTGTATATTTTGCTTGTTTAGTAGACCATGTTAAATATGAATTTAATACACATTTAAATGAATAATACATAAATACATATTTAATACCCATTTAAATGAATAATACATGAAACGTGTTCATACTCGATTAATTTATCTTGTTAAATAGTATTTGTCAAAAACAAGTACCAGTACTTGTGCTTGTCCTATTCTTATGGCTTCCAATATATTACACATGGTTGTACTATAGTCTACTAATCATCGCTCACCGCTACATGGTTACAGAGGTTGAAAACAGAAGACACAAATTCATCAATGTCATCTTCTCATCCATTATCACCTTAATACTGATCCAGAAGGAGGTAAATAAAAACTAAAACAATTAAACAACATAACAATAAAAATATCCCCAAAAGCAACAAATATCTTCCTAAAGCTAGGTGCACACCTAACAGATGAGATGAGCGATCCATAATTATTATTATTTTTTTACAGCTGTAATGATCAAGAGAACATCTGATTTTTTGTATAAACACAATTATCATTTCCATAAGAATTATACATTTATTTCTAGATCGTTGACATGATGCTTTTTATATGCAGTTTGACACTGCATTTGCTGCACGACATGCTTGTCGGGACTGATAAACGTCATGCAGCACTCCTGATGTCGGTAGTCGAGGTGTCAGGTTTATTAACTACAGTCGGCTCCGTGTGCTCTGTACACATTGTGCAGCAATCGGACCAGCCAATCAAAAATGAGCTGAATGGCCCAATTATTGCTCAGTGTGCGTACCTAACATTAGTCATCATTAACTCACTAATGTATCCATAGTAGCAGCAACAGCACCCTGCCTTGTCACCACTTCCTTATTTCCCTTTCCATTGCTGGTGCTGAAGGCACCTCCATTCTCATTGTCTCATCAGATGCCCAAATCTGATCTGCACTGGATACTGTATAAATACATGATCGGTATACCATGATAGAATGTACAACTGGATCAAAATATCCAGTACAATATGAATATGTACATATAGATATGACTATTTTCACTTTTTACTCTACTTAGATCAGATTCACTATTCATCATGTTGCAAATACTTTATGAAGTTCATTTCTGTATTGCTGTCTATGGAAATATTGTATAACTCAACATTTTATTCTTTATGAAGCATTACCTGTGAATAGCTAGGAAACCAAATTTGGTTCCATAAACGTACTGTAGCAGGTGGTGTCTGTAGGAAAAAGATGCCTCTTGCCAGCATCTGCGATCCAAGTGCTGCGTCCGAAAAAGCAGCATTAGATCACCATCGTGACCATCGGTTGCGACGGCCGAAGTAATCGCCCATCTAAGTAGGCTTAATCTTAATCAGAATGGGCAACTGGGTCAGGAAGTCTGTGTGGGAAGACGCAGACCCTGGCCCCAGCACTCATGAGAAAATGGGGGCAACATGCCCCCATTTCCCAGGCGCAAAGGCCGGCTCCACCCACTCCCCATACCCAAACCGCTGTCAATCAGGCTGCGGCTTTGGAGAACAGCAAAAGATTTCACAGTAGAAGAATGGCGCATTGCGTACCTCTCTGAATGAGGCGCAAGGAGTGATGTTATACATTTTTATACCTCAATACCAGGGATGAATTGATACGAGAATATAAGGGTGTTAAAGAAATTGAGTGATGTTGTGTTAAACAATTTAGTGATGATACAAGATTTAAGTTTCATTGCTGAGATTTGCCATGGATTTAAAATGTACTTACACACTAAAATTCTACACACACAAAAACACACATGATGCGGTAACACTGGCAGAATTAACAATTGGCAAGTCCAATTCACAGAGTTTGGACCCAAAACGCACGTCAGTTAACAATAATGTGATTTAAACATTGAATCATCGTGCAAGTTTGGGAAAGTGGATGGAGGGAGACAGTGATTGACCTGTGTATATTGTCATCTAAATGGCACCAGTATAAGCTAGAAGTGACCTATTACATGGGATGAATGGCACTATCTCATTGACCAACCAATGTTGGGTCTAGCTCAAAGGGTGTGCCCAGCTCTACACCGTGATTTCCAGCCAATCTTTCTTGGGGAGATTAATTGGTCATTATTTTACATAGTTAAATAAAAATAATGAGAATGAGTTAGTAAATGCATTTCAAATAAATAATAAGGCATGTAAGGAAGTTGACACTTCAGTGGTAACCACAAAATATAACTGTTATGTCTAATGCTCTTTGTTCACAGGACACTTTTTCTACCAAACAAATGGGAAATTGTTACATTACAGTTTTGTTTGCCCAACTTTTATCTGCATTTCCTCAATAATGTAAGCTATGTAAAAACAACTACAGTTATTTTACCTCATCACATATCTAGCAGTTGAACCTTTGTCAAGTAACAGTTTACAGTAGCAATTCTTTCAAAGAGCATCTCTAAGGGGGTGATAAAAAATAACATAAGATACCAGCGTAAGGAAACCTTGTACTTTGTTTGTAAATTTGCTATTAACAAATCATTAACTGCATTCTTAAAGCTTCACTGCATTGTCTTGTACTTAATGAACACATAAACATTTATGAACACTGCAGGCAATGTTGATATGACATTCAGATGCTTAACAGAAAGCTTGTGCATTGCTTTGGGTGTATCAGCAATACATCATATACAATAGGCTTTATGCATGTGTTTAAAATACTTAAAATAAACACCTCTGTGTACTAGGAAGTATTTGGAAACTCAGACAAATATTATGTCAGTTGAAAAAAAATGGGATGATTCTAATCTTATTTACACCTTTATTTTGTATTTATGAGTTACATCCAAGGGGCATATTCATTTATCAGTGATGTTGAAACGTGATGTGTGATTGCACTATATTCACCTCCATGGCTCTATATTGCCTAACTCAATCGAAGTCTGGGTACACATTAGACGATATATATACCATTTTGAGTCAGATCGGAATGATATATCGGGCACACGTCTAATGTGTACTATTGCGCGCTCCCCCGTGTCATCAGCAACGTCATGTGATTGGCCATACTCCACAGCCAATTACATGATATTGCATGCGGTGCAGTGCATATTAATGAAGGAGAGAACAAATGATCATTCATTCAATATTCTAGTATGTTCTGACAATCTTGCATCGCCCGACCATTGGCAAGATTGCCGGATCGTTTAATGTGTACCTGGCGTTAAATCCAAAGAATGTGTTTGTTATCTGAAACATACTTCTATTAATTGTATTGTGTACCAAGTTTACTTTAAACTAAGATTACTTTGTAGTTTAAACATTGAAAGTTACATATTTTTCTGTTAAAATGAAACATTGAAGTATATCAAAATTGAATTGAAAAATTTGGGGGGTAATTCTTAGATTACTTTGAAGTTGTAATTTGTTTGGAAACCTCCTCTGATAATATTTTGCATAGAATCATTTCTGGCACTGACACTGCATCCAAATAGTGTTAACTACCTACAATTGTTTATTTTTATCTTCCATCTTTCACTTTCACTGCATGCTATTAATCTATTTGTTTCCTCCAAGCTGTCTGTTACAACCGTGTGTCTTCTGTCTTCCCACTGATTGATTTTTCTTTCATATTTATCCGATCCCAGAAATACACTGCTAAGCGACTTACAGCCTTGCGTTACTAAATATTTATTTTTTTCTGTGAAAGAACATGCAAAACACATCACGACACACAAGTGAGAGCGTCTGACAGTTTTCCCTGTGGCTTCACTTGCCTGTCAAATGTGTTAAATGATTGGAAAGAAATATTTTAAAAGAATAAATTAATTTCATATGATTGAGAATATGCAGATCATAATGACATTAATACAATTCATTACAAACAGAAACAAACATATTGTTTTGAAGTTTAAATATTCTGCAAATGCAAATAAATTTAAAGCATGGTTTCTCTTTTTCGAGTTGGCGTATATTATATACTTTGGTTAGCACAATTCACGGGTTTTTTGCATCAAACAAAGTGTGTAAAAAGGAAAGTGCAGTTCATATATTTGCATGCACTGGTTCACAGGGCTGAATTAAGGTTTGTGGGGGTCCCAGCGCAGCTAACTTGTTGGGCCCCTACCAATAAAATTGTTATGAAGATATGCTGGTGATCAGGGCTATCAACAGAAATCTTGGGGCCCGTTACACTTGTGCTACTCAACCCCTCCTTCTGCATGTTCTGTAATGTGCCCCTCACCCCCCACCGTGACTACCTATTTTATCATGCTCCAGATACCCCCTCTCCAGATTGTCATTACCTTAATGTCTACTCCCCTATATATAATTACAGATTATCAGCAAATTAGGAAGAATGGAGCACCACCCTGACACGTTTCGCTGCAGTATAAGGAGCTTTATTACTACTCTGTAATTATGTCAAGTCTAAGAGTCGTCTGCTAATATACCCGGGTACTGCGCTTTGACGGCGTGTAGCAGCGGCTGACACAGGACATTAAGGAGCCGCTCTCACATTTTGGACATTTCACTTTCACCATGTGTCCTACTGAGCAGTAAGGACTTTCTATATAGGAGACAACTATATTTAAAAGCCGGAATTCTACAAAGACTCCTAGTTTTCTACTGCCTTTGTCCTGATTAGGAAACTGCGTGTGCATCCAGTTGGATGGATTAATATAAAGACTATCACATAATTAACAGCTTTTTAAAGTTGTTGAACTTTTATATGAAATCTTTTCCCTTATATTGGGTACAGTATGTAGTTTTATATGATTTAACATCAGTGTAATGGTGTATTGTATATTGGTATTTTATACTATTTTTAAATATTAATGGTTATGTGCACTTATGCAATATTACAGATCTACATTTGGTATTTGATATATAATTTGCCATTAATAATAATAAAACGATTTTAAATGTATGTTGAGAGGTGTCTTGTTGGTAATCATTTTCTGCCATGCCTAATTAAAAAAGTGGTTATTAGTGCAATTCCACTTTACCAATTTGTATTCCTTTGTTTGAGCTTACACAGGCTCATTTGACGACTGCAGCTGTAAACGTACCTTCATTGGAATAAGCGTCTGGTTTTAGATCCTGTAGATTTGTGCAATTATATAAACCAGTGGTTTCCAAATGTGGTGTAAAAATAAGGCTGTTCATTATTTAGCCCCATACAAAAATAAAGTAAATGTATTTGCGCCACTTGCAGCGCAATATGTTTTGTCCAGATGCAAAGTTGCTCCTTGTTTTTTGCTTTGCTCCCAACTATGAACCAGTCCCTTTGAGTGTAAACATGTATTTTTATTATGGTTTTTAAGAGGAGGTTTTTTTTTATTTATTTACACTTCTAAATGGTTTATACTAGTGATTTCCAAACTTTCTGGAATCACGGTGCCCAAATAGTATCAGAATTATTTCATGGCACTCATAGGCCAAAAGTTTTTTATTGTGAAATTCAGAAAAAAAACATTGAAATTAAGTAAATTGTGCTTACCTGTCACCCTTAGGTTCCGTTATGTGGTGGTGGACAGGGTTGCACTTTCGTTTGTCCACATATTTTATGATTGGCAGCCACCAGCACTGGTTTTGCCTTTCACATTGACTATAAATAATTTGATTTGGCCCTGGACCACCAACCTGTGGCAACCCTGCAAGTGCCCCACGGAACCCAGTGTGGGAACAATGAATCAAATTTTAGACTAAAGCTGAGTACCTATATAAACATTGGGACGTTTATTCGATTTCAACCCGTTCTTTCGATACCGCAAGAGTGTGTATGCAGACTATGCACCTTCGATTATGTGTTGTCGGATGAAAACTTGTTGAATCCAAGGATTGCTTCTTTGGGGCTGTTAAATATCCATCTGAATTGACTGTATAGGACCAAAAGTGCAGTGTGTATGCGCTTTCCACCGTTCCTCTGTCCGTTCTTGTGATTCTCCACCAGCCGCAGTTTTGCCTCCGTGGGCATGCACAATTAAACCATGTCAAGTGGCTTGCTAGAGTCTTGTGTACACTTTAATCTATCACTACATGAAATACAGTTATGTTGTTGTAAAGATTTGACGCATTTGTGAATATGTATCTCGCCTCGCAGCCAATCTTTGATCCAGCAACTTTTCTTTTTTTTCTGATACGTTGCAGTGTTGTCACCATTACAACAAGAGAGCCTTTTTTCTGCTCAAACTCCTGATGGGATTGAAAAGCAGTGCTGTAGAAAGTGGCGATTTTTCCAGTTCTCCTGTTCTCTTCTGGAAAGTTTGTTTTGTTCTCTAATCACGCCCTTTTTCAGCCAATTTTGGTTATTCTTGGTACATCTGCCATGATTGTAGACTGGAATCGGGAGATTGTGTATGATGGTACAATCAAAGTTTTCTTTCAATAATTTGGGCAGACAGGAATCGAAGGTCACAAGGATGATTGCATAGGTGTGTGCGCGTGTATCGGCACTACGGTCGGGACTTCCGATTTGGAGTGAAGTCAATCTAAACATTGCACGATAGCGTGATCGCAAAGGTGTGTAACTAGCTTAAGGCAACTAAAAATATAACTCTACTTAAAAAACTCTTGTATCGAGGAGTTTAATTGTTCATATTTATATGTTCATAATCATATATTATCTTTCCAATAGTGTAAACCAATGGTGGGCAATAGGCAGCTCAGTGAGCCTTCACCTGCAGTCCTCAGCTCTAAGCCATCATCAAACACTGAGCGAGATCAGCCTGTGTAGTATAACCTTCTCTGCATAAGTACTGTACTTCAGGGAGGTCCTGTAATACAACCAAGCAGAGGAAAAGGAGATTTTGTAGTAAGTGGCTGGTCTGAGCGGCATGTTGTGGAATTTTGTAGCAAGTGAGAGGCATGAGAGTGACATGAGTGATATGAAGGTGCCGAGTTTGTTTTTGGGGCTGTTTTTTATTTATTAGTAAAATTAAGGGTAATGTGCAGCCCTTTTGGAGCTTGAAGCCCATGAAGAATATCAGGTGCCCATCACTGTAGTAAAAGGAAATGCATTATTACAAATACCTCATTGGATATTTCTCACAATATGAATACAGTCGGATGATAAAGGACATGGCATATAATAAAGTATGAATGGAACAAAGGGATGTAGGGGCCTATTCATCATGCCTAAACTTTCTCTGGAGGTATTTAGGTTTAGACCTCGCATGGAGTTCTACCTAATTACCAGAGGAATTCATCATTCCTCCTCCCCATAACTATCTATTCCGAAAAGCTGTCATTTTTCCGATGACAGCTTTTCAGGAAATAGATAGTTATCCCTGTCTACACTAACTTACCGCAGCTGGAATCCGTGCTGTGCATGCACTGTTACATTTGTAAATCCAGCGCATGAGCAGCACTGCCTACAGCGGTGGTAATTTTGTGTGCCCCCCCCCTGCCCCCCCTCCTCCCTCCAGTCACCTCCCCCCCATCCTGCACTTACCTGCTCGCGTAGTAGCCTCTGGCTCCATCTGCTATGCGGTCATGGGGTCTCCCAGAAAAACAGTACTGTTCAGAAAAAAAAAACGTTTTTTCTTTTTTCTAAACTCTATTGTGTTCTGCTGGGAGAACACATGACAGCATAGCAGACGGAGCCAGAGGAGAGTCCAGAGCGATGGAGGGAGACGCCGGGGGACCTGCCCAGCTGAAAGCAGGTAAGTGTTACCTACTATACGCCACCTCACAGTGGCGAATAGTAACACCATCAAATTCCGAAAATACATAAATTTCTGATTTGATGAATAGCATAATTTCCATATCCCCGTACTAATGTATGGGGAGTGTGGAAATTAACACAGGGGGACTTAGTAAGGAGATATCAGCGATATCTCCTGTGTTAAGTCACTACATGAATACTAAAATAACGTTAATTAAGGAAAATGTCCTTAAAAACATTATTTTAGTGTTGATGAATAGGCCTCATAGAGTTAGTGTTTGTTCTTAAACAGTTTATAGTGAAAGGTGTGAAAGGTGCACATGGCACAGGTGTTTATAAAGGATTACACAAGGGTCTGGTTATATCCTTGATTAAACTAGATTAAAAAGTATTTAAGGATACTTTAAAGGCTTGGAGACTCTGAGAGCCTCCTGCATAGCCTGAATTGCAGAGAATCGCACTGTGCAAAAAACCCACGAAGGGAATGCATGCATGCATAGGCCACAGAGAGTAAGGATGTGTTCATGCAAATGCAGCTCTTGCAGATACACTCTGATAATGATGACATGACGTAAAACAGGTTCACATGCTACTCAGGATTTGTATGCTTCTGCATATGAGCGGATATGCACTGTTTTCGCAAATGCTTTATTCTAAAAACAAATCTATGGAGTTGCAATATGGACGATTGCCTTGTAGGGTAATGCTCAAACTCTGAATTGTATCCTGTGCATGACAGGCAACCAGTTACAGACTGGCAGAGAGGATTAGTAAATGAGGAGCAGGGGGAACATGTGCAAGTCTAGCTGTAGAATTCTTAATAGATTGGGTTCCTGCCAACCTGTTCAGCTGGATACCACAAAGAAGATGTTAAAATAGTATAGAGAGGTTATATTGATATTAATATTTTAGCTGTTTCATGTGCTAAATACTAAAAAATGTTTTCATGCCAAAGAAGATAGCCAGTTGCCGGAGAGTGATTGTGTGGAGGAAATTACAGCATAGAATCAAAAACGACTCTTAAGCAGCCAAATAGTAGAATCAGAGAATGTAATCTTATCCGCAGTGTCTGGTATGGTAGGCAGAGGAGAATGTGGAAAGATGACAAGTTCTCTTTTATCCATGTGGAGATGTAAGCAGCAAGTCATCACAAAGGCTATAGCTGTAAGACATTCAGAAGCACAAGCTACAGATAGACTGGAATATCACCACTATATATACTATACCTGTTTACATGTCATCTGATTTATGTGCCTGTGCATTAGTCTATATACTCACGCTCTTAGTGTCTCCCTGGTAATATTGTGTTTGCCGCTGTTCTCTTATTGTATTGGCCCCATGTAGTTCTCTGGGACATTTAATGGTTTCTGCTGCAGCTTTGTACTGATGTTATTTCCTAATGATGCAATGCTCCAGTGAGCTTGTAGGAATGAAATATCTCCAACCTTCTGCCATTCTGCAATTCTTGTTAGTTGCTTATTGATGATGATTTATTCTTTTTTACCCTTAGTCTAACAGTTATCAGTGTAATATGAAATCCAAAATATATTAATGCATATACTTACAGATCTTGACATTCAAGTGTATGTTGGACTATATATATATATGTATATATATATATATATATATATATATATACTCCAAATTACACTTCTTTCTTTGAGTGTAACATAGAAATAAGGATCGTGGCTACTAAAAAAGAGGTTTTCAGTAAAATTTTACTCCACTGAGTTAGTTGGAATCTATAATCGCTGTGAATACCTTTGTGTTTTTATTTCAGCTGAGTAAAGCCTGTATGCGCAAAGGTTATTTTACGTATGTACAGTGTGCTGGATTAAACAGACTGATGTAGAGGATTCAAATGAGAAAATCTGGGGATCATTAAAAACGTACAGTAGTTGTTCACTGATTGAGACTGACAATTATTATTCCCATTTTCTTTATTGTTCCATAAATTTACCATTTAACCCATCAGCTACTAATATGTTTTATTTTATTAAAGCAGGGGTGAGGAACCTTTTTTCTGCCAAGGGCCATTTTGATATATATAACATTATTTGCGGGCCTGGTGCAGGTCAGTAGCAATCCAATTGATCAGTTTGTTACTTTAGCCCATCGTTGTTGTAGATGAATTTTCCAGGAGCTGAGTTTTCACTTTCTCCTGATTCGTTGTTAATATTCTTAATTATATGTATAGTACTTTTTTTTCTTGTTAAAACTTCATTTCTGCTCTTGCTTTCCATATAATTGATTATAATCCCACTGCGCATACAAAATGTATTTTCATTTATCATATTTAGTAATGAATCTGTAGCATTGATCGTCATTGTGATATGCTAGGTTGGCAGAAAATGATCCTAACGTATATGTCCTAATGACAGATTAGAAGAGAATAAGGCTGGTGGAGGATCTTTGGGATTAGCAATCCGCACTATTAGAGTATCACTTAAATTTCTCAGCAAGGCACTGAGGGTCTTCATAACCAAAGCCACACAAAGCCATCTTAGAGACATTTACATTCATTGGCTGGACTTACATTCACCACAAAGCAATCATTAGCGGTAGACATGAGTAAAATATTCAAAATTGTTCGGAGAATTACAGTATATACTTCGTCCTGCATATGGTGGCACAAAATTTACTTTTTCTTGTTGCATTTGTACTTAAAGGGGAGAATCCAAATCTAAATGATGCAGTGGCGTAACTAGGGTATTTGGAGCCCAGGGCAAATTTAAAAAAGGAGCCCCCCACATTTGTGCGAGATGAAAAATGGGCATGGCCACATGTCATAGGGGGCTGGACTACTGAAAATGGGGTGCGTCAACATAACACACCCCTTTCTCGTCACTCTGGGATCATTTTTTTCCATTCCATGTGCACCTTAATGCACTGCCCCTTATACAGTCTCCCCTATGTGGTGCCCCCAGTAGTGGTCCCCCTATACAGGCCCCATTAGTGTCCTTTATACAGTACCCCAGTAGTGGTCCCCCTTATGCAGGCCCCAGAAGTGCCCCTTATACAGTGCCCCCAGTAGTGATCCCTGTTAAATCATTTATAAACCTTATAATATATTCCTTCCTATAAACCACTAAGATTCACCTTCCTAAAACCTCTAAGACAAAACCCTGCCTATAACCTCTAAACAGAACGCTAATTGCGTACGCAGTTTAACCGCAAATAAAGACAGGAGTGGAATCTGTGTTTCCAATGCACAAGTATTATTCAGGTAAAAGTACAGTCAGTTACACGCAATCTATACATACACAAGTTAGGCGTAAAAGGAAATAATACAGACCAAGTACGGTTATACATACGCTGCGCCTCTGGATCCAAAGATAGACTTCTGACTAGATATCCCCAGCTCACCCAAAATTCAGCATGAACTGCCAAACCAGTGTTTGGACACATGTATTTATTCCCCCCCAGACTGAAACAGGACAAAGGGGAAACTTCCTGCTGATCTCATTGGTTCCCAGAGGAGGAGAATATGTAACGACACATTTAACAGGTTGTTTCAAATAGACTTTTCCTGCCTCTAACAGCCAGGGTCTTTCTGGTAACGCCTCCTGTAACATTCCATCAACTAAAACATTTTGTTGCTTATAAGTTCTGCGATCCATAACTTGAGTTTGCATGATGCGATCTCTCCACCGATAACACCGGGATTCTGTAAAAAGCGTAGGCATCAGAACGAGATCAAACATACCTTGCTTATCATATATAATACCTTAGATATCAAAAACCTCTATTTCTTAGCATTTAAACTAACTTAACCAACTTGAATCATACATTTTGATGCTTATGGAACCTTATGTGCGAATATGTAGTGTGTGGGTATTCGGGGTTTGATATAAGGACGCTAGTTATTAATGGGTGAGATTTAAGTGCATAATCTCTCATACACGAAGTGAACATCCAGCAGTGTGGATGGCTGAGGGTTGTAATTCCACATGCCCTCTGTCAGCAGGCCCCCACCTGCTGTGTTCAAAGGAAAACAAACCTCTTTTGTTCTCACAGACACTTGTGTGAAGTGCAAATGTATTATCACCTCAAACTATGGGATTAGGAGACATCTTGTCTAGTATTCAGGCAAATCCAATTGTGTAGATATTATATTACAATTGCCACAACTATACTTTATCTGCATCCCGGGATTCCCAATTTGTATGTAAACATACCCATTGTCTCTCCTTATCTACTTAGAAAGCTGTTTTTTCCCGTTGCCCTTGGTGTTAACAAAAACATTGCCATCTGTTCTTAGTTAATGGGTTATAACTTGAATTAATGCTGACCATACAAAATGGTGTCTTGTGATCTCATTTCCAAAATGGCGTCGCAGCGATTAAATTTTAAACTGAACTTGTCTCACTCAATTATTCAGCTTTGACAGTCCACCCTTTGATAGCAAACAACATGCTATCACAACCTAATTTGAATCTGTTTAGCCATGCATGAGAATATACCGTTCAATGTTATTATGGTATGACACAGTATGGTCATTTGAACCATTCAGATAATGCGTCTCCGGGAGGGACATAAAACTGCCCTTATACGCACACCGCGGATCCTTAAGGGATCATGGGAAAGATGTGGGGATGCACCTATCCTATAAGGAGAGCCTTGGAAGGGGTTGGGACTGCATTACCTAAGATGACTTAAAACAACATAAACGTTATATCCATGCACGACCACTCAAACTCAGGCTACATTGTTATACACTACGTCATAACTCAGGATTGAATTACAGTTCTTCCTTATTATTGTTATTCACATTTTCACAACAATTTACTGTACTGAAATTGGACCGGCACTCCCCTGATTTGGTATAGCACTACTCCTCCTGACTCCACTCCATCAGCTCCGCCATCAGCTCACATCTCTTTTATTGGTCCCCCATCACAGACACCGAGCATCCCCAAACAGATCATCATGACAAAAAAAATAAACTCTGGAAAAAAAAAAAGAACTAGGATGACCACAGCAGACCACTCCATTGCTTGAAGCACTGATCTACACATTTCTTTAGCTCAGATATCTCACCGTCACCTTTTTAATCCTTCCGGCACAAGCTCGCAATCGACAGGTCCACGTTATCGGCCTTGTCTCTGCGTTGTATCTCCACCAGTTGGTTAACCTCCCTATAGTGAGCGGAATGGATCCACGTATCTTCCCTGGCCACCCTTTGAGGATGCTGTATCGTCAGATACGGACCTTTCCACCGATCAGTCAAACAACCTGAGCTACAAAAAAATTTTGGATCATAACAAATTCCTCCAGATTTGACATCATGACAGGTTGCATTAGACATGTTAGTTAATAACACTTCCAATTTCGGTTATTCTCATTCATCTTCGTGAGACCCTGCACAGTAACCTCATTATCAATTTTTCACATGAGGCTGCCTGTTTGGACAGTATCTCAAAGGGGGGGGCAAATAAAGGAAAAGACAGTCTGGGATAATCTTAGTGTTGTTACCCATCATCTTACACATGTTCTTGAAAAAGTCACCTGTAAAATAAGTCCCCCTATCACTTTTAGTAATTCTAGGGATATAGTATCTGCATACAGGTTCTTGCAATTAAATCTTGCTATTAATAGCTACTGCTCTAAATAATGCCTGTGCCGCTGGGTTGGATAGTTTTCCGAGTAGTCGACCTCAGCCTGGCATGGCTGCCGTTTATCCTTAGCAACCTTGTGTCCTATGAGTGGGAGATAAAGCACAACAGTTTAATATCATTTAAACATGACCCAAAATACAACAATAAATCATCCACATTTTACATTAGAACAGATCCATTGATAGGTTGAAAAAAAATATAAACAGTCATATAAGGCCTGGGAGAAGATACTGGGGTTACCTATGAACTCATGGGAAACTCGTGTTCCTGTATGGTGTTCTTCGCTTTGCAGTACTTACTTACGTGTCCCACTTGGTGACAGTTAAAACATAATTTTGAACGGGGTGGATGAAAAGATTGTTGTGGGATTTGAGCAAGAGGGAAAGGTGGTGGGTATGGGTAAGGATAGGGAGGGTAAGGATATTGCGGGGGATATGAGTATGGGACCTGTGGTTGTGTATGATATGTGGGGTAAGGATGTGTTTGCTGTGGTGTGGGATTGGTGAGGACGTGTAATTGTTCAGGTGCAGGTGTGTGTGGGTGCAGGTGTGTCGGTTGGCTGTGATGTTATTGTCATTCCTTCCAGAGCTTGTATACTGACAGCCATTAGTTTTTCGCTCTGGGTCTCTCTCTTTTTGGAGATGTTTTTATCATGTTCTATGGCAGACTCTTTGAGGTTATCTATTGTAAGTCCCCTCCAGCCAGGTTGTGAGGTCTGAACCCGAATCTTTAAATCGTCTTTCAGACCGTCCATGAGTACCGTGACTATCATTCCCCTGTGGTGAGTGCTATCTTTAATATCTTCTATCCCAGTGTACTGGGTGATAGCCTGCAGAGCCCGGTCGCAATAATCTTCTGCAGTTTCACTCTCCTTTTGCTTAATTGTGAAGATTTTGTTCCAGTTAACTACTACTAGAAAATATACACCCAATTGAGTCACAATGCGGGAAATGTTACCTTGGTTTACTTGATCTGTTAAGGGAACGTCGCCATCCAATACACAGTCCGTGATAAATTTTGTCACGTCGGTATTGTGTGGCAGGCAGGCCCTTAACACCACACGCCAATCTTTATTAGTGGGCTCATGAGAACTACCCAAATTTCTCAAAAATCTTTGACATTTGGCTAGTTCCTTTTTTGGATTGGGGAAATCATTTATGATGGAATTTAGTTCTGCCCTTGTCCATGGACAATGCATTACTACTTCCCTCGTGGGCACTATACCGTTTGCATCCGCATTTCCATTCGGAACAGTTATTGTCCGAATGGGATGCAGACCGGCAGCGTTGCTACCTCTGACCTGATTACCTGGCTGGGGGTTTAATCTGCTGCTGCTACGTACGGTATTTACAACTTCCTCTATGGGTGCAGAGTGTGTTAACACTTCCCTTGCTGTTACCGATGGAGATGGCGGCACCACCCGTGATTGTGGTGATGCAGCATCTAGCATTTGCACAGCATGGGAAATGGCAGACATTACAATAGGCTCATCATCCATATCATAAACACTTTCTTTATGGTTGCTTAAGAGAGGGTACAAGTTGCTTGTTACATTTTTATTGGTATTTTTGGTAACCGTACTTGCACCTCCATCCACATAAGGTGGGTGAGGTGAGCGTGAACTGCTGGCAATACTCTCCATGACGCTACTTTGCCGCACGTGCGCGCCAATTTGCGGCTCGCCCGTATTGCATCTCAGCGTCGTGGATGTATTTTCTGGCAATGCGTTCGCAACGCTAGTTTGCGTCGTTTGCACACTTTTAAGCCAAGCATCCCCTTCATGCTGCCATATTTTTAAACATTCAAAATACTTAATCTTTTTTTCTCGGGATCTCACCATACTGATGTGATCCTGGACATTATCTAACACATTTTTATCAAAACTACCAAGTCTGGGAAACGGTCTAACACTCTTTCTCGTCATATTAAACCATATATCACAATACCTTATTGCATAAGTACCGTACTTAGTATGCATAATACGACGGGCTGATCCAATTGGAGCCTCCATTAGCAGCACATCATTGCTTAACATTTCTACCGTTTGCGTGGCTCCCATTTTGAGACAACTCCTACGCTTTTTCAATAAAAATGTAAACTGGTGAAAGACAATCAAGATACTTTCACTTACCTGTGAACGATTTAAGTCGGCGGCGTCCACACACCTGGATAAGATTTCGTAAGGCAACTTCCACACCTAGATAAGTTTTGAAACAGGCAACTTCCAGACCCGGATAAGCTTTAGTAAGGTAACTTCCAAACCTATGAGAGTTTATATGTCGGCCACTCCCACGCACCTCTATACAACAAAGACAACATGTACACCTGCTACTGCGTTTAGAACGGTAAAGCTGCTTACCGAGCGACTAGGCTAACCCTTGCACCTAGCCCTTAAGGATCATACGGTACCCTTAACTTTAGGGAATAAATTACCCCTATCAACAATACACACACTGTTACACACTTTTTTCTCTGCGCAGAAAATAAACGTTTAACCCAGATATTGGTAGATAGAAAAAAAATGTAAACCTCAATGGCTTTGTTCAAACATGTGGCAGGAGAACCGGAAGTGTGTATACGCTATTGTGCAAACGGCCGCATACACAATTATGCAACTACCACACAACCGTATAATGACTTTTTAACTGCGTACGCAAAAATGCCTTTTAGCCGCGTACGCAATACTGCGGCACCCCTCTAAACGTAAGGTTCTATCAACAAAGGAAAAAGAAACTTTTTCCTTTCTTGTCCCTGGATTCTGATCAGCGCTTCCTCTACACAATAACCGGCAGTACGCTCTCAGCAACACTGTGGTAATGAGAGACTAATGCGTCTCTCAAAAGGCGCCTCCACCCTTTTGCTGAGAGAGAGACTGACGGAGTGTTACCGTGTATCAGATAGTGTGATAAACCTATGAGCCCCCACTGTTAAATCATTTATAAACCTTATAATATATTCCTTCCTATAAACCTCTAAGATTCACCTTCCTAAAACCTCTAAGACAAAACCCTGCCTATAACCTCTAAACAGAACGCTAATTGCGTACGCAGTTTAACCGCAAATAAAGACAGGAGTGGAATCTGTGTTTCCAACGCACAAGTATTATTCAGGTAAAAGTACAGTCAGTTACACGCAATCTATACATACACAAGTTAGGCGTAAAAGGAAATAATACAGACCAAGTACGGTTATACATACGCTGCGCCTCTGGATCCAAAGATAGACTTCTGACTAGATATCCTCAGCTCACCCAAAATTCAGCATGAACTGCCAAACCAGTGTTTGGACACATGTATTTATTCCCCCCCAGACTGAAACAGGACAAAGGGGAAACTTCCTGCTGATCTCATTGGTTCCCAGAGGAGGAGCATATGTAACGACACATTTAACAGGTTGTTTCAAATAGACTTTTCCTGCCTCTAACAGCCAGGGTCTTTCTGGTAACGCCTCCTGTAACATTCCATCAACTAAAACATTTTGTTGCTTATAAGTTCTGCGATCCATAACTTGAGTTTGCATGATGCGATCTCTCCACCGATAACACCGGGATTCTGTAAAAAGCGTAGGCATCAGAACGAGATCAAACATACCTTGCTTATCATATATAATACCTTAGATATCAAAAACCTCTATTTCTTAGCATTTAAACTAACTTAACCAACTTGAATCATACATTTTGATGCTTATGGAACCTTATGTGCAAATATGTAGTGTGTGGGTATTCGGGGTTTGATATAAGGACGCTAGTTATTAATGGGTGAGATTTAAGTGCATAATCTCTCATACACGAAGTGAACATCCAGCAGTGTGGATGGCTGAGGGTTGTAATTCCACATGCCCTCTGTCAGCAGGCCCCCACCTGCTGTGTTCAAAGGAAAACAAAACCTCTTTTGTTCTCACAGACACTTGTGTGAAGTGCAAATGTATTATCACCTCAAACTATGGGATTAGGAGACATCTTGTCTAGTATTCAGGCAAATCCAATTGTGTAGATATTATATTACAATTGCCACAACTATACTTTATCTGCATCCCGGGATTCCCAATTTGTATGTAAACATACCCATTGTCTCTCCTTATCTACTTAGAAAGCTGTTTTTTTCCGTTGCCCTTGGTGTTAACAAAAACATTGCCATCTGTTCTTAGTTAATGGGTTATAACTTGAATTAATGCTGACCATACAAAATGGTGTCTTGTGATCTCATTTCCAAAATGGTGTCGCTGCAATTAAATTTTAAACTGAACTTGTCTCACTCAATTATTCAGCTTTGACAGTCCACCCTTTGATAGCAAACAACATGCTATCACAACCTAATTTGAATCTGTTTAGCCATGCATGAGAATATACCGTTCAATGTTATTATGGTATGACACAGTATGGTCATTTGAACCATTCAGATAATGCGTCTCCGGGAGGGACATAAAACTGCCCTCATACGCACACCGCGGATCCTTAAGGGATCATGGGAAAGATGTGGGGATGCACCTATCCTATAAGGAGAGCCTTGGAAGGGGTTGGGACTGCATTACCTAAGATGACTTAAAACAACATAAACGTTATATCCATGCACGACCACTCAAACTCAGGCTACATTGTTATACACTACGTCATAACTCAGGATTGAATTACAGTTCTTCCTTATTATTGTTATTCACATTTTCACAACAATTTACTGTACTGAAATTGGACCGGCACTCCCCTGATTTGGTATAGCACTACTCCTCCTGACTCCACTCCATCAGCTCCGCCATCAGCTCACATCTCCTTTATTGGTCCCCCATCACAGACACCGAGCATCCCCAAACAGATCATCATGACAAAAAAAATAAAACTCTAGAAAAAAAAAAAGAACTAGGATGACCACAGCAGACCACTCTATTGCTTGAAGCACTGATCTACACATTTCTTTAGCTCAGATATCTCACCGTCACCTTTTTAATCCTTCCGGCACAAGCTCGCAATCGACAGGTCCACGTTATCGGCTTTGTCTCTGCGTTGTATCTCCACCGGTTGGTTAACCTCCCTATAGTGAGCGGAATGGATCCACGTATCTTCCCTGGCCACCCTTTGAGGATGCTGTATCGTCAGATACGGACCTTTCCACCGATCAGTCAAACAACCTGAGCTACAAAAAAATTTTGGATCATAACAAATTCCTCCAGATTTGACATCATGACAGGTTGCATTAGACATGTTAGTTAATAACACTTCCAATTTCGGTTATTCTCATTCATCTTCGTGAGACCCTGCACAGTAACCTCATTATCAATTTTTCACATGAGGCTGCCTGTTTGGACAGTATCTCAAAAGGGGGGGCAAATAAAGGAAAAGACAGTCTGGGATAATCTTAGTGTTGTTACCCATCATTTTACACATGTTCTTGAAAAAGTCACCTGTAAAATAAGTCCCCCTATCACTTTTAGTAATTCTAGGGATATAGTATCTGCATACAGGTTCTTGCAATTAAATCTTGCTATTAATAGCTACTGCTCTAAATAATGCCTGTGCCGCTGGGTTGGATAGTTTTCCGAGTAGTCGACCTCAGCCTGGCATGGCTGCCGTTTATCCTTAGCAACCTTGTGTCCTATGAGTGGGAGATAAAGCACAACAGTTTAATATCATTTAAACATGACCCAAAATACAACAATAAATCATCCACATTTTACATTAGAACAGATCCATTGATAGGTTGAAAAAAAATATAAACAGTCATATAAGGCCTGGGAGAAGATACTGGGGTTACCTATGAACTCATGGGAAACTCGTGTTCCTGTATGGTGTTCTTCGCTTTGCAGTACTTACTTACATGTCCCACTTGGTGACAGTTAAAACATAATTTTGAACGGGGTGGATGAAAAGATTGTTGTGGGATTTGAGCAAGAGGGAAAGGTGGTGGGTATGGGTAAGGATAGGGAGGGTAAGGATATTGCGGGGGATATGAGTATGGGACCTGTGGTTGTGTATGATATGTGGGGTAAGGATGTGTTTGCTGTGGTGTGGGATTGGTGAGGACGTGTAATTGTTCAGGTGCAGGTGTGTGTGTGGGTGCAGGTGTGTCGGTTGGCTGTGATGTTATTGTCATTCCTTCCAGAGCTTGTATACTGACAGCCATTAGTTTTTCGCTCTGGGTCTCTCTCTTTTTGGAGATGTTTTTATCATGTTCTATGGCAGACTCTTTGAGGTTATCTATTGTAAGTCCCCTCCAGCCAGGTTGTGAGGTCTGAACCCGAATCTTTAAATCGTCTTTCAGACCGTCCATGAGTACCGTGACTATCATTCCCCTGTGGTGAGTGCTATCTTTAATATCTTCTATCCCAGTGTACTGGGTGATAGCCTGCAGAGCCCGGTCGCAATAATCTTCTGCAGTTTCACTCTGCTTTTGCTTAATTGTGAAGATTTTGTTCCAGTTAACTACTACTAGAAAATATACACCCAATTGAGTCACAATGCGGGAAATGTTACCTTGGTTTACTTGATCTGTTAAGGGAACGTCGCCATCCAATACACAGTCCGTGATAAATTTTGTCACGTCGGTATTGTGTGGCAGGCAGGCCCTTAACACCACACGCCAATCTTTATTAGTGGGCTCATGAGAACTACCCAAATTTCTCAAAAATCTTTGACATTTGGCTAGTTCCTTTTTTGGATTGGGGAAATCATTTATGATGGAATTTAGTTCTGCCCTTGTCCATGGACAATGCATTACTACTTCCCTCGTGGGCACTATACCGTTTGCATCCGCATTTCCATTCGGAACAGTTATTGTCCGAATGGGATGCAGACCAGCAGCGTTGCTACCTCTGACCTGATTACCTGGCTGGGGGTTTAATCTGCTGCTGCTACGTACGGTATTTACAACTTCCTCTATGGGTGCAGAGTGTGTTAACACTTCCCTTGCTGTTACCGATGGAGATGGCGGCACCACCCGTGATTGTGGTGATGCAGCATCTAGCATTTGCACAGCATGGGAAATGGCAGACATTACAATAGGCTCATCATCCATATCATAAACACTTTCTTTATGGTTGCTTAAGAGAGGGTACAAGTTGCTTGTTACATTTTTATTGGTATTTTTGGTAACCGTACTTGCACCTCCATCCACATAAGGTGGGTGAGGTGAGCGTGAACTGCTGGCAATACTCTCCATGACGCTACTTTGCCGCACGTGCGCGCCAATTTGCGGCTCGCCCGTATTGCATCTCAGCGTCGTGGATGTATTTTCTGGCAATGCGTTCGCAACGCTAGTTTGCGTCGTTTGCACATTTTTAAGCCAAGCATCCCCTTCATGCTGCCATATTTTTAAACATTCAAAATACTTAATCTTTTTTTCTCGGGATCTCACCATACTGATGTGATCCTGGACATTATCTAACACATTTTTATCAAAACTACCAAGTCTGGGAAACGGTCTAACACTCTTTCTCGTCATATTAAACCATATATCACAATACCTTATTGCATAAGTACCGTACTTAGTATGCATAATACGACGGGCTGATCCAATTGGAGCCTCCATTAGCAGCACATCATTGCTTAACATTTCTACCGTTTGCGTGGCTCCCATTTTGAGACAACTCCTACGCTTTTTCAATAAAAATGTAAACTGGTGAAAGACAATCAAGATACTTTCACTTACCTGTGAACGATTTAAGTCGGCGGCGTCCACACACCTGGATAAGATTTCGTAAGGCAACTTCCACACCTAGATAAGTTTTGAAACAGGCAACTTCCAGACCCGGATAAGCTTTAGTAAGGTAACTTCCAAACCTATGAGAGTTTATATGTCGGCCACTCCCACGCACCTCTATACAACAAAGACAACATGTACACCTGCTACTGCGTTTAGAACGGTAAAGCTGCTTACCGAGCGACTAGGCTAACCCTTGCACCTAGCCCTTAAGGATCATACGGTACCCTTAACTTTAGGGAATAAATTACCCCTATCAACAATACACACACTGTTACACACTTTTTTCTCTGCGCAGAAAATAAACGTTTAACCCAGATATTGGTAGATAGAAAAAAAATGTAAACCTCAATGGCTTTGTTCAAACATGTGGCAGGAGAACCGGAAGTGCGTATACGCTATTGTGCAAACGGCCGCATACACAATTATGCGACTACCACACAACCGTATAATGACTTTTTAACTGCGTACGCAAAAATGCCTTTTAGCCGCGTACGCAATACTGCGGCACCCCTCTAAACGTAAGGTTCTATCAACAAAGGAAAAAGAAACTTTTTCCTTTCTTGTCCCTGGATTCTGATCAGCGCTTCCTCTACACAATAACCGGCAGTACGCTCTCAGCAACACTGTGGTAATGAGAGACTAATGCGTCTCTCAAAAGGCGCCTCCACCCTTTTGCTGAGAGAGAGATTGATGGAGTGTTACCGTGTATCAGATAGTGTGATAAACCTATGAGCCCCCACTGTTAAATCATTTATAAACCTTATAATATATTCCTTCCTATAAACCTCTAAGATTCACCTTCCTAAAACCTCTAAGACAAAACCCTGCCTATAACCTCTAAACAGAACGCTAATTGCGTACGCAGTTTAACCGCAAATAAAGACAGGAGTGGAATCTGTGTTTCCAACGCACAAGTATTATTCAGGTAAAAGTACAGTCAGTTACACGCAATCTATACATACACAAGTTAGGCGTAAAAGGAAATAATACAGACCAAGTACGGTTATACATACGCTGCGCCTCTGGATCCAAAGATAGACTTCTGACTAGATATCCTCAGCTCACCCAAAATTCAGCATGAACTGCCAAACCAGTGTTTGGACACATGTATTTATTCCCCCCCAGACTGAAACAGGACAAAGGGGAAACTTCCTGCTGATCTCATTGGTTCCCAGAGGAGGAGCATATGTAACGACACATTTAACAGGTTGTTTCAAATGGACTTTTCCTGCCTCTAACAGCCGGGGTCTTTCTGGTAACGCCTCCTGTAACATTCCATCAACTAAAACATTTTGTTGCTTATAAGTTCTGCGATCCATAACTTGAGTTTGCATGATGCGATCTCTCCACCGATAACACCGGGATTCTGTAAAAAGCGTAGGCATCAGAACGAGATCAAACATACCTTGCTTATCATATATAATACCTTAGATATCAAAAACCTCTATTTCTTAGCATTTAAACTAACTTAACCAACTTGAATCATACATTTTGATGCTTATGGAACCTTATGTGCAAATATGTAGTGTGTGGGTATTCGGAGTTTGATATAAGGACGCTAGTTATTAATGGGTGAGATTTAAGTGCATAATCTCTCATACACGAAGTGAACATCCAGCAGTGTGGATGGCTGAGGGTTGTAATTCCACATGCCCTCTGTCAGCAGGCCCCCACCTGCTGTGTTCAAAGGAAAACAAAACCTCTTTTGTTCTCACAGACACTTGTGTGAAGTGCAAATGTATTATCACCTCAAACTATGGGATTAGGAGACATCTTGTCTAGTATTCAGGCAAATCCAATTGTGTAGATATTATATTACAATTGCCACAACTATACTTTATCTGCATCCCGGGATTCCCAATTTGTATATAAAAATACTAGGGGTGAGCGGGTTCGGATTTCTGAAATCCGAACCCCTCCGAGCCCCCCCGATCCGAGTCCGATCCGAGTCAGGCTCGACTTTTCCCGCCTGACTCGGATCTGAAATCGAGGCAAAACGTCATCATCCCGCCTTCCGAGTCTCACGGGTTTTGGATCCTATATAAGGTACCCGCGTCGGCGCCATTTTCTCACTCGGCTGTGGACAGTGAAGAGGGAGGGTGGGAGTTAGGGCTGTGTAGTGTAGTGTAGTGTAGTGTAGTGTAGTGCTGCTTTTGTCCACTACTTCAAAGTCCATAGGGGCTGGCTGTGTTGTGCTGTGCTGCTGTTGTTAATAGGGGCTGTGTCCACTACTTCAAAGTCCATAGGGGCTGGCTGGACTGTGTTGTGCAGTCAGTTCTCCATAGGGGCTGTGTCCACTCCAAAGTCCTATGCAGTGTCCCAGTCCTAAAGGAGTGCTGTAGTGTTGTCCAGGGGGTGCTCTGTCCATCAGGGGTGCTCCCCCCAAGTGCTAAAAAAATAATATATTTTCTGTGTTTGTGAATTGTGTGCGCAGTAGCCGCACGTGCATCAACAAAGTAGTGCCAAGCGTGCGCCTGTGTCATAAGTAAAGGGCCGGCTGGCTTGACCGTTAAAGGGTGCTGTAACCCCCGAAAGTACACTCCAGTCCAAACCAAAAAAAAATTATTTTCTGTGTTTGTGAATTGTGTGCGCAGTAGCCGCACGTGCATCAACAAAGTAGTGCCAAGCGTGCGCCTGTGTCATAAGTAAAGGGCCGGCTGGCTTGACCGTTAAGGGTGCTGTAACCCCCGAAAGTACACTCCAGTCCAAACAAAAAAAAAAATTATTTTCTGTGTTTGTGAATTGTGTGCGCAGTAGCCGCACGTGCATCAACAAAGTAGTGCCAAGCGTGCGCCTGTGTCATAAGTAAAGGGCCGGCTGGCTTGACCGTTAAGGGTGCTGTAACCCCCGAAAGTACACTCCAGTCCAAACCCAAAAAAAAATTATTTTCTGTGTTTGTGAATTGTGTGCGCAGTAGCCGCACGTGCATCAACAAAGTAGTGCCAAGCGTGCACCTGTGTCATAAGTAAAGGGCCGGCTGGCTTGACCGTTAAGGGTGCTGTAACCCCCGAAAGTACACTCCAGTCCAAACCAAAAAAAAAATTATTTTCTGTGTTTGTGAATTGTGTGCGCAGTAGCCGCACGTGCATCAACAAAGTAGTGCCAAGCGTGCGCCTGTGTCATAAGTAAAGGGCCGGCTGGCTTGACCGTTAAAGGGTGCTGTAACCCCCAAAGTACACTCCAGTCCAAACCAAAAAAAAAATTATTTTCTGTGTTTGTGAATTGTGTGCGCAGTAGCCGCACGTGCATCAACAAAGTAGTGCCAAGCGTGCGCCTGTGTCATAAGTAAAGGGCCGGCTGGCTTGACCGTTAAAGGGTGCTGTAACCCCCGAAAGTACACTCCAGTCCAAACCAAAAAAAAATTATTTTCTGTGTTTGTGAATTGTGTGCGCAGTAGCCGCACGTGCATCAACAAAGTAGTGCCAAGCGTGCGCCTGTGTCATAAGTAAAGGGCCGGCTGGCTTGACCGTTAAGGGTGCTGTAACCCCCGAGAGTACACTCCAGTCCAAACCAAAAAAAAAATTATTTTCTGTGTTTGTGAATTGTGTGCGCAGTAGCCGCACGTGCATCAACAAAGTAGTGCCAAGCGTGCGCCTGTGTCATAAGTAAAGGGCCGGCTGGCTTGACCGTTAAGGGTGCTGTAACCCCCGAAAGTACACTCCAGTCCAAACCAAAAAAAAAATTATTTTCTGTGTTTGTGAATTGTGTGCGCAGTAGCCGCACGTGCATCAACAAAGTAGTGCCAAGCGTGCGCCTGTGTCATAAGTAAAGGGCCGGCTGGCTTGACCATTAAAGGGTGCTGTAACCCCCAAAGTACACTCCAGTCCAAACCAAAAAAAAAATTATTTTCTGTGTTTGTGAATTGTGTGCGCAGTAGCCGCACGTGCATCAACAAAGTAGTGCCAAGCGTGCGCCTGTGTCATAAGTAAAGGGCCGGCTGGCTTGACCGTTAAGGGTGCTGTAACCCCCGAGAGTACACTCCAGTCCAAACCAAAAAAAAAATTATTTTCTGTGTTTGTGAATTGTGTGCGCAGTAGCCGCACGTGCATCAACAAAGTAGTGCCAAGCGTGCGCCTGTGTCATAAGTAAAGGGCCGGCTGGCTTGACCGTTAAGGGTGCTGTAACCCCCGAAAGTACACTCCAGTCCAAACCAAAAAAAAAATTATTTTCTGTGTTTGTGAATTGTGTGCGCAGTAGCCGCACGTGCATCAACAAAGTAGTGCCAAGCATGCACCTGTGTCATAAGTAAAGGGCCGGCTGGCTTGACCGTTAAGGGTGCTGTAACCCCCGAAAGTACACTCCAGTCCAAACCAAAAAAAAAATTATTTTCTGTGTTTGTGAATTGTGTGCGCAGTAGCCGCACGTGCATCAACAAAGTAGTGCCAAGCGTGCGCCTGTGTCATAAGTAAAGGGCCGGCTGGCTTGACCGTTAAAGGGTGCTGTAACCCCCAAAGTACACTCCAGTCCAAACCAAAAAAAAAATTATTTTCTGTGTTTGTGAATTGTGTGCGCAGTAGCCGCACGTGCATCAACAAAGTAGTGCCAAGCGTGCGCCTGTGTCATAAGTAAAGGGCCGGCTGGCTTGACCGTTAAAGGGTGCTGTAACCCCCGAAAGTACACTCCAGTCCAAACCAAAAAAAAATTATTTTCTGTGTTTGTGAATTGTGTGCGCAGTAGCCGCACGTGCATCAACAAAGTAGTGCCAAGCGTGCGCCTGTGTCATAAGTAAAGGGCTGGCTGGCTTGACCGTTAAAGGGTGCTGTAACCCCCGAAAGTACACTCCAGTCCAAACCAAAAAAAAATTATTTTCTGTGTTTGTGAAATGTGTGCGCAGTAGCCGCACGTGCATCAACAAAGTAGTGCCAAGCGTGCGCCTGTGTCATAAGTAAAGGGCCGGCTGGCTTGACCGTTAAAGGGTGCTGTAACCCACAAAGTACACTCCAGTCCAAACCAAAAAAAAAATTATTTTCTGTGTTTAGCCGCACGTATATATCAAATTGATATAACATAAATGGAGGACCAAACTTTCTCCGATAAAAATAAAATAGAGAAAGATCAAGAACCACTTCCTCCTAGTGCTGAAGCTGCTGCCACTAGTCATGACATAGACGATAACATGCCATCAACGTCGTCTGCCAAGGCCGATGCCCAATGTCATAGTAGAGGGCACATACAATCCCAAATGGCAAAGTTCAGGAAAATGACCTTGAAAAAGACATTTAAATCAGCTGAAGAGAAACGTAAACTTGCCAATATGCCATTTACGACACGGAGTGGCAAGGAACGGCTAAGGTCGATCCCTAGTATGTTCATGACTAGTGGTTCAGCTTCACATGACGATGGAAGCCCTCCTCCCACTAAAAAAATCAAAAGAGTTAAGCTGGCAAAAGCACAGCGAAGAACTGTGCTTTCTAAGAAGATATCACAAATCCCCAAGGAGAGTCCAAGTGTGGTGGTGGTTGCGATGCCTGACCTTCCCAGCACTGGACGGGAAGAGGTGGCTCTTTCCACCATTTGCACGCCCCCTGCAAGTGCTGAAAGGAGCACCCACAGTCCACTTGCTGATATGCAAATTGAAGATGTCACTGTTGAAGTACAACAGGATGAGGATACTGGTGTAGCTGGCGCTGAGGAGGAAGTTGGCGAGGAGGATTCTGATGGTGATGTGGTTTGTTTAAATCAGGCTCCGGGGGAGACAGTTGTTGTCCGTGGGATGAAAAAGCCCATCACGGTCATGCCTGGGCAGAAGACCAAACATTCCACCTCTTTGGTCTGGCAATATTTCTATCCAAATCCGGACAACAACTGTCTTGCCATATGTACCATATGTAAAGGTGAAATAAGTAGGGGTAGGGACGTCAACCACCTAGGAACATCCTCCCTTATACGGCACCTGCAGCGCGTTCATAAAAAGTTACTGTCAAGTTCAGAAACTTTGGCTCAGACCGTAAGCAGTCCAGGGACACCTAAATCCCGTTGTCCTGTTGTATCCAAGCGCCTGCAAACCACACCGTCAACTCCCTCCTCGTCAATTTCCTCCTTAGTCAGGATCGGAAGTAGTCCTGCAGGCCATATCACTGGCATGACTGACTCTCCTATCCGGGATTCCTCCGGAGGATCCTGCATTGCTACGCCTACTGCTGCCGCTGCTGCTGTTGCTGCTGCTGGGAGTCGTTCATCATCCCAGAGAGGAAGTAGGAACACCACTACTTTTACTAAACAATTGACCCTCCAACAGTCCTTAGCGAGGAGGATGAAGTACGACAGCAGTCATCCTGAAGCAAAACGTATAACTGAGGCCTTGACTGCTATGTTGGTGTTAGACGTGCGTCCGGTATCCGCCATTAGTGCAGTGGGATTTAGACAATTGATGGAGGTAGTGTGTCCCCGGTTCCAAATCCCGTCTAGATTCCACTTCACTAGGCAGGCGATACCGAGACTGTACAGAAACGTCAGAAAAAGTGTCCTCAGTGTCCTGAAAAATGCCGTTGTACACAATGTCCACTTAACCACGGACATGTGGACAAGTGGAACAGGGCAGACTAAGGACTATATGACTGTGACAGCCCACTGGGTAGATGTATCACCTTACGCAGCAACAGCAGCAGCGTCACCAGTAGCAGCATCTCAGAAACGCCAGCTCGTTACAAGGCAGGCTACGCTGTGTATCACCGGTTTCAGTAAGAGGCACACCGCCGACAACCTCTTAGAGAAACTGAGGGAAATCATCGCCCAGTGGCTTACCCCACTTAGACTCTCCTGGGGATTTGTGATATCTGACAACGCCACCAATATTGTGCGGGCATTACATCTGGGCAAATTCCAGCACGTCCCATGTTTTGCTCACACAATAAACTTGGTGGTGCAGAATTTTCTGAAAAGCGACAGGGGCGTGCAGGAGACGCTTTGGGTGGCCCGAAAAATTTCTGGCCACTTTCGCCATTCAGCGACTGCGTGCCGAAGACTGGAGCGCCAGCAAACACTCTTGAACCTGCCCCGCCATCACCTGAAGCAAGAGGTTGTGACGCGGTGGAACTCAACCCTCTATATGCTTCAGAGGATGGAGGAGCAGCAAAAGGCCATACAAGCCTATACATCCACCTATGACATAGGCAAAGGAGGGGGTATGCACCTGACTCAAGCACAGTGGAGAATGATTTCCGTGTTGTGCAAGGTTCTTCAGCCCTTCGAACTTGCCACACGTGAAGTCAGTTCAGACACTGCCAGCTTGAGTCAGGTCATTCCCCTCATCAGGCTTTTGCAGAAGCAGCTGGAGAAAGTGAAGGAGGAGCTAAGACGGAGCGATTCCACTCGGCATGTGGGACTTGTGGATGAAGCCCTTCATTCGCTTTGCCAGGATTCCAGGGTGGTCAATCTGTTGAAATCAGACCACTACATTTTGGCCACCGTGCTCGATCCTAGGTTTAAAGCCTATGTGGTGTCTCTCTTTCCGGCCGACACAAGCCTGCAGAGGTGCAAAGACCTGCTGGTGAACACACTGTCAGCTGAAGCGGAACGTGACACGTCAACGGCTCCTTCTTCATTTTCTCCCGCAACTGGGGCTGCCAGGAAAAAACTTAGGTATCCTAAGCAACCCGCTGGCGGTGATGCAGGGCAGGCAGGACCAAGTTTGGACATCTGGTCCGGACTGAAGGACCTGGCAACAATTTCTGACATGTCTACTGTCACTGCATATGATACTGTCACCATTGACAGAATGGTGGAGGATTACATCGGTGACAGCATCCAAGTAGGCATGTCAGACAGTCCATACCTGTACTGGCAGGAAAAAGAGGCAATTTGGAGGCCCCTGTACAAACTGGCTCTATTTTACCTGAGTTGCCCCCCCTCCAGTGTGTACTCCGAAAGAGTGTTTAGTGCAGCCGGGAACCTTGTCAGCGAAAGGCGTAGGAGGTTGCTTCCACAGAATGTGGAGAAGATGATGTTCATCAAAATGAATTATCAGCTCTTCCAGGGAGACCAGCCTCCAGAAGGTACAGAGGGACCTGTGGTGGTGGATTCAAGTGGGGACGAGTTAATACTTTGTGAGGATGAGGATGTACACACTGAAGAGGGTGAGGAATCGGTGGATGAGGAGGATGAGGATGACATCTTGCCTCCGTAGAGCCAGTTTGTGCAGGGACACATTAATTGCCAGCTTGTTTTGTGGGGGCCCAAACGAACCAATCATTTCAGCCACAGTTGTGTGGCAGACCCTGGCGCTGAAATGATTGATTTGTTAAAGTGTGCATGTCCTGTTTATACAACATAAGGGTGGGTGGGAGGGCCCAAGGACAATTCCATCTTGCACCTCTTTTTTTCTTTGCATTATGTACAGTTTGGGGCCTAGTTTTTCTAACTGCCATCCTGTCTGCCACTGCAGTGTCACTCCTAGATGGGTCACGTGTTTGTGCCGCCCACTCGTGTCGCTTAGCATACTCATCCAGCTACCTCGGTGCAACCTTTTGGACATAAAAACACTATTGTGAGGTGTGAGGTGTTCAGAATAGACTGGAAATGAGTGGAAATTAAGGTTATTGAGGTTAATAATAGCATAGGAGCAGAAAAACCTACAAATTCTGTGATTTTAGCTGTTTTTATGCTTTTTTTCAAAAAAATACAGATCCAAAACACAAAACCCAGAACCCAAAACACGGAAGGGTGGTTTTGGCAAAACCAATCCAGATCCAAAACACGAAGAAAGATCCAGATCCAAAACCAAAACACAAAACACGAAAAGTGGCCGGTGCACACCCCTAAAAAATACCCATTGTCTCTCCTTATCTACTTAGAAAGCTGTTTTTTCCCGTTGCCCTTGGTGTTAACAAAAACATTGCCATCTGTTCTTAGTTAATGGGTTATAACTTGAATTAATGCTGACCATACAAAATGGTGTCTTGTGATCTCATTTCCAAAATGGCGTCGCTGCAATTAAATTTTAAACTGAACTTGTCTCACTCAATTATTCAGCTTTGACATCCCCCTTATGCAGGCCCCCATTGGTGTCCAGTGCCCCCAGTAGTGACCGCCCTTATGCAGCCAGGCCCCCATTAGTGCCCCTTACACACTGCCTCCCCAGTAGTGGTCCCCCTTATGCAGGCCCCCAGTAGTTATCATACACAGACATACACAAAACATAAAAAACAGGCTTACCTGAATCCCTGCTCCTGCTGCTGGCTCCTCCGTCTCCGCAGCAGCCAATGAGAGTCTGTCTGACACTCATTGGCTGCTAACACACACACACACATTGCCACCGGGTAGTACCGGCGGTGATGTGTGTGTAAATGTGTAGTGCGACCGCACTCACTGCTGTCTGCACTACACTGGCTGACTAGGGCGAGCCTGTACCATGGCTGGCGGTCCCCCCCCCTCTATGCCGCCGGTCCCACTGCGCCCAGGGCACGAGCTCCGGTGGCCCTGCCCTAGTTACGCCACTGAAATGATGTACCGTCAGTCATCGCCACAATGCCCTGCAGCACAAATACATGTCAGTTACCTTAAGGGACAACTTGCAATACCAGCGGATAGGATGTGCCTGTCCAGAATGGCACATTGTGTTGTTGCCAAAAAATGGAATTCCCCATAAATATGTTGAGACTTACCCCTCCCATACCACACTGCAGAGTGATATGATGAACTCATTCTATAGTCTAAAACTTCCCCTAAATGCAGATATACAAATTCCAAGCGTAAAAGCAAAAGCTGAGATCTGACTTTTCCACCATGAAGCTTGATTTGTTCTAGATGTCACATCTTCTAAGTACAGTGCTTGGTTAGGCACTCACTCTCCTTCATTAGTCTTTCATCAGGGATATATTAAGCCAATACAGAACTAAGTCATCTCTTCTTTTTCTAGTTGTAATTAAAGCAAACTGAGATGTGAACTAGCGCTAACTAGAGACCAGAAGCTGGAAGTTAGATCTAAATTAGTTCTAACTAATACAGTATCTGCTTTTGATGTTACTTTAAATACAACCATTGCTTAAAAAGCAGTGATTGAAATGGACCACTATATGGTGGTATAACATACTGCCATTGCTCCAATGCTTTATTGGAAAACTACCAAATTCCAGTCAGTTACAATTTCCACTTTGAACATTGCTTATATGTGTAACTTCTCTGTGTGAGTGGTGTCAGTGGTGTAGCAATGCTCCTGCATCCATTACTCCCATTCGCTCCCCCTCCCCATACACACATCTATGAACTTATCCTCCATCGCTCTTACCTTTAGATGTGGATATAGAAGCTGGAGTCTTCCTCTGCACCTGATAATACACTTCACTGTCACTGATTGGCTGGGATCACAGTGATCTTGTTATTGTGTTTTCTGGCTCTCAGTGACTGGGACGACATCATAGGTTGCACTGCTGGCCCAAGCACATGGAGGGAGGGGGCACTTAGTGGCGTAGATACTGCTGGTACTGTACATCCACGTAGCTAAGCAGGGAAGTATATTGGCGCTTGTAGAGCATGTAACAGGATGACTGGCACACAGTGCATGAGCTCCAGTTGCTCTACCCGTGCTACGCCTCTCAGTGGTGTATGCTCTGCAGACAGTATAAATTAATATTAAGGAGTACATTGATAGTTTTATCTAAAAGTTTTGTGTATTTGATTATTGATTTTTTTAAAGGCATTTAAAATATTTGGTTAGATATTTTTGTAATCTGTAGAATATATAGGATTAATATTCTTCTCTTCTATTAGGATGCAAATAAGATGTATTACAGTTGGAAGATTGTCCAATTGCTAGTCTCCTTTTTTATACATATTAATTGGGCCATATTTATTAAGTTATAATGCGATTAAGGGCTCTATTTACTACAATCCGCATTTTAAATGCAGATTGTAGTGTGATATTACCAACTGAATACGCATTGCGAATTCATGCAAAATATCACAGGGATACCCCGTTGCTAAGCCCTGCCCACCCCGTGACCCTCCCTCACTTAATTGCACTTACCTGCAGTGATCAGGGCTCTGGTGATGTCCTCCGTGGCTCTGGTCAGCTGACATCCCATCCTGCACTGGGACCTGGTCACCTGATGATCGGGTCCCAGTGCAGGATGGGAGACCAGCTGACTGGAGGGAGGTCATCACCGGAGCCCCGATCTCCGGTCCCTGGACACAGGTACGTTTTTTTTTTATTCACTATATTTTTTTTTTTTTTAGCAGTGATCAGCTGAACACTGGGGCCGGCACTGGGCACTGCTCTGCCTGCTAGAGTGGAGCAGGAGTCCGGTAACCAGGGGAGACCCTGGATAACGCCACCTCCAGGTGAAGTTATTATCACAGAGCTTCCCCCGGTATTTTTTTCACAAATTATTTTTAGTAACTACCAGGCATTACAATGATGGGAAATGCGATCTGATTACTAAATATAAGTGATAATTAGGGGTTGGAGTAGAATTTTACTAATTCTACTCCAATTGCCCCTTAGTAACTTTAGGTGAAACTAAAATAATGTGAAAATGGTGTGAAAACCCCCTTTTTCACTTGATTTTAGTAAAAATAATGATAATAAATAGAGCCCTAAATGTGATTTATATTGACTCCTTCCCTAATTCCACCTTCTATACAAGGTTGTTTAATTAATTTATTATTGAAAAGTGTCATATTAAGTGAAGTATTTAAAGTCTGTACCATGGACTGCTGAATCAGCAAAAGAGCCTCTGAAGACATAGTGTTTAACAATACAAAACGCATTAGTGATTCTGCATTTATACTAGATTATTCCCACTTCCTTCATAGACAACATAGAGTTTAGAGTCTGGTTTCCCTCCTGTTAAACATCATGCTGTGGATGCGGCTTATGAGAGTTATTTGGAGACAGAACAACATTTGAATCAGCTTGTCTGGTAGTCCGATTGGCAACCAGATATTGACTTTATCATAGGTGTACATACATTATTATTATTATCCTTCATTTTATCGGACCACAAGAGTTCCACAGTGCCTTACAAATGAGCAAAAAAAAAGAGAAAACAATGCAGGACAAGGACATGGCTTATAAAAATTGTTGCATCTGCGATCATAACACTCAAATAAGCAGCAGGATGGCAGTAACCAAAGGGTAAGTGTCATTGTAGGAGTATAAGCTAGTGTAAGTAAGGGAAAGGAGAAGCATATGAGGGAAGAAGGACCTGCTTGTGAGAGCTTACAATATAAAGAGGAGGGGAAGACCGACAGGCATGACACAAATTGGGTAGACAGTGAGGAAGGAGCAATGATCATTAATTGTATCCTAGCAATCAGAGTGCCTGTTCCTAAGAAAAGCTTGTATCAACCCAGTACAGTGAGATGTCTAACATATATTGATCACTGCTAACTGAACTGCAAGGCTCTATTCTCTTGTACTGTGGGTTTGGATAATATTAACAAATCATTGGAAATATTTTATTCTTTTATGCAGAAGCCGTACTCAGGTCATTTGGATTTTATTCTTTTGTCGATTCTACATTATATGTATTGTTGCAATAGACTACAAAAGACATTCATTTGTTGAGTTGCAACCAAATGTACTGTATGTCCTCTTGCACAGTTGGGTCCCTGTTAACGTGGCTATATGCTGTTAATTTAATATATAGTTCTTAGAACTATTATTTATTTAGCTTTTTATTAGACCATAGCGCTGTCTATAGTGTATTTTGTTTGTCAGCTTTTGGATGAGGAGGCTACAACCTCCAGTGACAGCCCAGTTTTTATTAATGTGACTTTCATACTGTATAAAGTGGTTGAACGTGTATATTTGGTCTAGTTGCCTGACTCTTATTTAACATCATATTACTGTTCATCTACAGCTAATGAATTAAAAGCTTCAATGTGGTCCTTGATAATCAGCATTTTCAGGCTGTGTGATTCAATACTTTGTCTCACTTGGAGATTGTAATTAATGTCTTTAATTGTCTGTATTTCTACAACTTTCTTATAAATTAGGGAGAATCACTGTAAGACTTTGCACAGAGTAATAATCCTTTATACACTTTATTAACTGTATACAAAGGGGCCATGGAAATAATAGCTCTTGGTACAAAGTAATGAAGGTTAAAAAGTTCTATAACCACCAGTAGTACTTATAAAGTATAAGATTTTTTTTTTAAAAGTGCGTAAGTGCTGTCATAAGCGTATCACATTCACTTGGAAATAATAGCTGATGGAAGATTCTTTGCAAAGATATTTCTTCCACAGATTTTCTTTTCATTAAACTGGAAAATACTTCAACTAGATAGGCAGAAGGCAACTTTTATGTCAGCCTACATTTATACACATGACACAATATAAAGTTATCTAAAATACAATCATGAAGATGTATTAGTGGGGTAAAGGGTCTGCTTTATTTATAATGGGGGAAAATGTATGGTGCCGAAGAAAGAACTGCCCTACACGCAGTGCACCATCTGATTAAGTAAAAAAAATGGGCTTAAATGGAAGCCAACTGCCAGCACAGAATATGTAATTCGCAAAAGCCTAGATGGGGGCCAACTACCAGCCCATCACCAATTACTCAAGGCCTAAATGGGCGCCAACTGCCAGCCAATCATCAATTACTCAGTGCCTAGATGAGAGCAACCTGCCAGCCCATCATCAACTTATCAAAGTATCCAAACTACCTACAAGTCACAATGACACACAAAAAGCCCACCTGGACCGTTGGAAACGCTGACCCCAGCAGAATATAATCAGCATAACCCATGTATTGGTGAGGAGAGCACCTCAAATCCTAAAGCAAGACAGCCACAGCTACCATTCTTTCCTGCAGTAATAAAGCCAACGTCCAAGAAACAATAATAAATGCCTTCTGTCCCCTTTCTTGGCAGTGACAGAAAACTTTCAGTTCCAGGTCCTGACAAGAGCTTCTTTACTTCTTTTTAGCCCTGACTGTACGGTTTCTCTCTTACTCAGACGTCTGAGCACAGTGGAGATCATACTGTCTCTCTTCAGGCCCAGTACTGAGATGGCTAATAGGGATACATGAGATACCGGTGCTGCACTACTCCTTTGGGCTTTTTACACACTGGAAGAAAGTACAGTATACAGCAATTACATCTCTGTTTAGTAGTCGTTTAATAGCTTTTTTAATCTCAAACAAACATAAAAACAGCTTACAAAACATTTTGAAAAAGCCAATTATTTCCTTCACTACCACAATAGCACCCAGGTAAATGAGCTGAAGCTTATACTGTCACATAATGTGTTTAACGTGTAACTACTAAGGACACAGTTGCTGAGCTTGGATAAAATCTGACTGACGCTCTTATTCTATTCATGTTCAAGTTTTTCTAAGAAAGAATAAATGTGCACAGTATATGGGACATACTATAGAGTGGAATGTAGTGTAATGGTGATATACATAACATATTTATTATATGATATTAAAGAATGCTGACTGCATTGATACTGTAGCAAGGTCTCCAGGATTTGTTTCAATTGACTACAAAGTCATGGCTTGATAAATATTGTGGGATTACCATAATACTTCTACTACTACTTATAGTAAACTAGCGACCCCAAGAGGGACCAATATTCTTAATTCTTTGTGAATTGATTCTTAAAAAATACTAGTTTAGCCAGAAACCAAGTGACATTTCTTTTAAGTAATGACTGGGTCACTTAGCGCTGTCATAGATTCCTATGGTAACATCAATATTCTAGTCTACTAGTAGCGCTAGTAGGTGGAAGGCAGAGAAAAACCTTTAGTACATATCGTATGCCACTTCTTACAGAATGCAATAAAGATGGGATACATAACCTGCTGTGCCCTGTAAAATATTCTTTATATATATATGACTTCACTCTTTCTGTGTAGTGAAACTCACAGTACAGATGTATCCAGATACATCTAGCCTCCTTGCGCGTTAAACACCCCATGTTGTGGCACGACTCTGTAGCTCTGAGCGGTGTGTCTTATTCGCAAAGCAATGCGAATAGGACGCACAAGCAGCTTCTGCTGGTTACATTTATAAGAGGCATGCCTGTATTCTGTGTGCAACTGCGGGTGTACCTGCATGTGAAATGCTATGTTACAGTGTCACAGCTGCTGACATTGTAACATAGTATTTTGCATGCAGATATAACCGCAGTCGCACACAGAATATAGGCATGCCTCATCATTTTAATCAGCAGAAGCTGCTTGTGCGTCCTGTTCACATTGATTTGCGAATAAGGTGCATTTGAAGGGGAAAAGTAACACGAAAAGTTGCTCTGCGCTACAGAGTCCCACAGGCCTCATGCAACTTGTAACACTTGTAACGCAACTTGTAGCACGTGGAGGATAGATGTATGTGGACACATCTGTACCTGGTATAGTGTGTCGATCAATAAAAGGGCGACACATGCTACTAAAGGTGCCCATACACTGTGCGATGTACCGTGTAGGGCAGGGGTGGGGAACCTTTTTTCTGCCAAGGGCCATTTTGATTTTTAGAAAATCATTCGGGGGCCATACAAAATTATTAACTTAAAATTTGCCTCCTATATTTGGTTAAAAACGTTATTAACTCACCCTTAATGCGATGGCTGTAAGTAACTGCTTCTCTTTGGTATGTTGCCAGGCAGAGTCTGGAGGGGCAGTCCCTATGGATGTGTGACAGCTCAATGGCAGCCATATAACAGCCCTGATTCCCCCCTCCCTTGTGCGCTGCCTGCCTGTCGCTGCTGATGGGGACAGAGCCCTGCATGCCACTCAGTGACAGCCCTGACACCCTGATCCCCCCCTGCGCTACCTGGCGCCGCTGGTAGGGAGAGAGCCCCTGCACTAATCTGCCCGATGACAGCCCTGACACCCTCCACCGCTGCGCCTACCTACACCGCTGATAGTCGATGACAGTCCTGACACACACACCCTCCCCCCGCTGTGCTACCAGCCACCGATGACAATCCTGACATCCCCTCTCCCCCGCTGCGCTACCTGCCACCGATGACAATCCTGACATCCCCGCTCTCCCGCTGCGCTACCTACCGCCGCTGACAGCCCCTACGCTACACTGATTCTGCTGCTGCCGTTGACAGCCGGCCGTGCCAGATGATTTCACCTTGTGGGCCGTATACGGCCCGCGGGCCGGAGGTTCCCTACCCCTGGTGTAGGGTGACTGCCGATACGTCGGCAGACGGATCGTGCTGTTACCGCTGGCAATCGTGCGGTCCCCGCTGAGCGCACGATATGCCAGCTCCCCCCTCCTCCATTTGAATGGGATCATACATCGCATCCCAGATCAGATGGTTCTGCAGGAAGATCTAGGGATGCGATGTACGACCCCATGGGAGCGTGCAGCACGATATCATTTACGATATCGTGCCCATACACGGCACGATATAACACCTATATCGTGCCGATCCGTCGGATCGGCATGTATATCGTGCCGTGTATGGGGGCCTTAAGATTTTGAAGTGCAAAAAAACCTGTAAGCGCTTATCTCTTGGTAGTACATGCATCATTCCTTGCATCTTATTTTACTTTTAGTTTAAGGCAGGATACATCTTTATGTTATAGAAGACATACTTAAATGGACACAAGGAGGCAGCATCTTTCAGGTCCAAAACAGTGTTTTTTTATGTATCTTATTTATTATTATTTTTTTTTTTACAAGAGTGGAAAATCTTTCCTGTTAAAGAGTTTTATTGTTGAAGATTGGCATTCTCAATCAAAGGACAGATAATCCTTCCTGATTAAGCTGAGTGCTGCAAGAATAGCAACAGACAGGAGACAGAAAAACACATTTATAGGAAGAACAAAATAGCACAGTCTTTGAACCATGATATACATTATTATGGTGTGATTTTGATATATAGGTTTAAAGAAGCATTAAGTAGAGATGTTGGTGCTCTCCAGATATAAAACTATTTAGACCAAAATAAGGTAAATAACTTTTCAACGGTTTAATGCGCTTTTTCAAGCAGTACAGTATAAAATAAAGTGCATTGCTCACCAGAATAAATATCCCCTTCACCCTCATTGCCGGACGCAGCTTCCCCATGTACGGTGAACTCAGCTTGTCACATAGGAAGTGACGTCAGCACTCTCATAGCTAGGCAACCAAAAACAATTGGCGTGTTACATTTGCAATATACTGTATTACAAAGTGTCATCAATCAAATATTCTAGTGATATTTTTAAGCGCCAGCAGATCTAGGCATAATAGTGAGACGTGAGTATAATAAGTGGTATACAATTTTCATACTACTAATTAGCAATGAGCAGGACCTGATCACATAAAATCGAAACAACACATGGGCATTAATGTTATATAAAGTACATATGGTTGTGGCTAAGGAGAATATGGAAGCCTGCTGTACCATTAATTTATTATATAAATGCTGTCTCAAATAGCTGCAGCTTAAATAGGCATAGTGTAATATTTGAAATGGGTAATAATATTCACTTGGCGGGTAGGGGGCTTGGCCTAATTGCGGAAGGTGTGGCAACGCTCCCTTCGGTAAAAACTCCACATCTGCAACGTGACGGGGAGGGGGGCGCTGTGTGCCCCTCAGCCCGGCGCATAGCCAATGGGGGACATGATCAGCGTGATTGCTCCCCCCTTTGGCATAGGCACTTGTGCTGGGCTGCTGTGGATGAGGAGCTGTGCTGGACCCGGGTAAGTAGTACCCGCTCGCGGCTCCCCCCCCCCTCTGCACCCCGGTGTATGGGTGATCAGCTGATCACCCGTACACACTTGCCGATGGACAGATATGTCTGCAGCACAGCCAATGCGATATGTCTGTGAACGACGTTGTTCACAGACTTATCATCTGTACACACTGACCGACGGGGGCACGATATATTGGCCGATCAATTGATCGGCCAATATATCGGCCAGTGTGTACCCAGCATTAGATCTGTCACACCCTCTTATCAATGGGGGGACATGGTCTATGATGCGGTATCTCAAGGTGGATAAGTTGTGCTTGGCTGTGGCAAAATGCCTCACCACTGGTTGGTCACTTGTACCCTTCAAAAGAGCAGCCCTGATAGCTGACCAATGTTGGGTTATTCTTTCCTTGAACTGACATTTCGTTTTTCCGATGTACAGTGGGGTACATGGACATGAGGTGATGTATAACAAATACTTGCTACTGCAAGTCAGATGGTGGTGAATTCTGAATTTTGTGTCCTTGTATGGATGGTAGAAAGTGCTTCCTATCCCAGATGCTCAGAGGCAAGTTATCATTGGTGCCCACCCCTCCACCCCCGAGTATGTGACTGTTTTTATTAGGCCAAAACACCCTTTTGTGGACGTGTCTCACTGGCATAAGAAGCTGCTGCAGAGCAGCGACACCAATGAGCAGGGACAGGCTATATAAATAGTTGGAAGTGGCAACTGATGGTCTGACACAGAGCTCTCCTCTAGTATATGGTTATGGTAGCTTGTCAGGTGCCGGGATGAGGTGCCATGTATTGAGCAGCCATGATGGTACACTCCGGGTACATATTTAAAGACCTAAGTGGGGTGAATATATTCTGGGAGACGGAGGAGGTGCCCCTTCAGTGCTGGCACTCGGCAGCCGGCGCCTCCATTGTCTCCCATAGTTCTGCCCCTGCCTCTATGTAGGAATTTCTCATACATAATATCAATCTGTCTCATTGCCTCTTCTCTACTGCTAGAGATACGTAATGCCCTTAAGAATTGGGAATATGGAAGGGCATCTGTAAGTGGTTTAAGATGTGCACTACTAGCTAAAATAAGGTTATTCCTATCTGTTGGTTTAGCATATAGTGTAGTATGAAGGTGTCTGCCCACTTTTGTAATAATGACATCCAAACAATTAAAACTACTATTGTTAATCAAGTAGGTGAATTTTACTGGGTGTTAGTAAGATTATGATTATCAATTAGTTTCTAAATGACGCTTCTGCGTCTCCCCACGCTATGAATAGTTTGTCAATGTAACGAAAAAAGGTTATGATTTTTTTAGCAATCCCTTGGTTGTTGAAAAAGACATAGGGCCAAATTCAATAGGTTGTCTATTTTGGAAAATTGCGAGTTTTGTGCTATACTCGCACTTTTTCACAACTCTCCAATGTAATAGGGTGTCAGTTCATTTGAACTCGCATTTTTTCAGAGTTACTAAAAATCCCCATGATCAAAATCGCATCCAGAGTCCAGTGCTGGTTATGGAGATTACAGGGAACTAATTTTGTCCCCTGTTTTTCCACACCCAGGGCCGGCTCAGCAAAGCCCTGTGCTGGTTCTTAATATACTGGGGCCCATACACATTTTGGACCCTGTATTTTTAGAATCAGGACAGGCTTTAGAAAGCCCAGAGCTGGTTATGCTTTTGGGGAGGGGCTGCATGTCATTTTTTAAAAACAATAAATATATATTTTCATATGTACGCACAGAAACATGCATGTTTTGGACCCTGTATTTTAAGAATCAGGACAGGCTTTATAAAGCCCAGGGCTGGTTATGCTTTTGATGGGGGGCTGCATGTCTTTTTTTTTTTTTTTAAACACACACAGAAGCTGTCACGGATCTCACTGATCTGTGATGGTTTCTGTATAACTCACACCTTTTAATGCTTGTCGCATTAAAAGGTGTCAGTTTACATAGTCCAAAACTCAACTAAAATCGCATATGTAGTAGCCTCGAGCTGAAAAGTTCGCAGGCTATTAAATTTGCGAGTTGCTGGACAAACTCTCACTTTTTAAAAGTGCGAGAAAGTACGAGTTTGTACTGCTCCCAAAACAGATGACCTATTGAATTTGGCCCTTCCTGTTCAATGAAAAACATGAATGCGTTTGCATACAATGGGGCCACATTGGACCCCATCGCGCATCTGTATAATTGTAGGTTATAATTACCATCATGATAGAAATAATTTCTTGTAAGCACTAGTTCAAATAAGGTAAGAAATAGATTGAGGTCAGGTCCTTTATAATGTACATTGCTGGTTAATAGGAGTTTGAAATGTTGCTTTGGTTTGGACACAAGGTTATATAAATATATGTCCAATAAAGCTGAAATAGGTTGGCAAAGTGACCCCCCCTTGATGAGATTATGGGACATCCCAGGGGGAACTTAGGATGCTTGTGAATTTTTGGAACTGTGTACAGCAAAGGTTTTAGATGAATGACCTCTAAAGATTTTCTTATGGTCTCTGATATTACTGTATATCTTGTGAGCAGGCAGTTAGTAATACTGGGTCTGATTCAGACCCGGTCGCAAGCGCTGTGTGTTTGCAACCGGGTCGATGGTAGGCCAGAGCGCATGCGCACGACAGAGCCGGCTCCACCGTACGCATGCGCGAGACCCAGATAGCGACGGGCAATCCGTCGCTCCGGGTCTCGTACCAAAGGGGGCGTGCTGTCGATGTTGAGTGACAGCACACCCCCTTTGGTGGGCGGGCCGGGGGCATGGCTGCCCAGACGGAGACGTTCCCATGGGAATGCCTACCGTCTGGGGCCGGCCCCACTGACATCACAATTGATGTCAGTAGAGAGCTTTTGGCTCTGTTAGAGCCGAAAGCTCTCTGGGGCTTGCGGCAACGAGACCCTACCACAAGGGTCTCGTCGCAAGCCCGATGGTTGCGATGGTCTTGACTATAGTGACCATCATCATGGCCGCTCGCTATAGCTGTGGGTGGTCACCCACAGCTATGTGAGCGGCCAGGAGGCCGTTCTGAAAAAAAAAAGCCCAGCCTTGATTCAGAGCAAGCTCTGTCGGAGCGTCCGGCTCTGAATCAGGCCCACAGTATCCAATTCCTTTTTGAATGTCAGCGTTGGAGCAGCAGGAAGACGTCTGTAGATGTTACTGTCACTTAGCTGTTTTTCTGTTTCTGCATTATAATCATGTAATTTTGGACCACTATAAAAACCCCTTTGTCAACCTATCTTATTACGATGACTTCATAGGAACTAAGATCCTGAAGAGCTTTCCTTTCATTTACAGACATACTCCATCATTTGGGTTTAATAGTAAGGAGGTCTTCACATTTATAGGAAGAAAAAAACTGTACAGTTTTTGAACCATGATAGACATTATTATGTTGTGATTTTGATTATTAAAATATATAGGTTTAAAGAAGCAAAAAAAATTGTATTATCAAATTTCAAATACATTATCAGTATGCATGCAAATGTTCCATGCAACCCCATCCCTGACCATTAGCAAAGAGCATAGCCAGGGTAAGAAACAGATATAAGCGCTGCCTGTCACCTCTCTTAAAATATCTCATAGTTAGCAGAATAAAGATTGCAATCAAAACTGCTATAGAAAGAACTATATCACCAAATTACCAGTTAAATCCTTGAACTACACCTCTGTGAGCTCTGAAATATATCCGCAACAATGTTAATATTTTATTTAACTTGTTTTTTATGGCTTTTAGAAGACAATTTCTACAGAAATGGCATGGCCACTAATTCTTCTTCTTCTTCTTTAGAAACTGTAAACCAGTGATTTTCAATCTTTTTCAACCCGAGGCACACTACGCAAGATTTTAAAATTGCCAAGGCACACCATCCGGCGGTACGGCGTACACGACCTATGAAAAAACATACATATTGGCTCCCACATAATAAAACACACTACATTGGCCTCCAGGGGAATAAAACACACTACATTGGCCTCCACGGGAATAAAACACACAACATTGGCCTCCAGGGGAATAAAACACACTACATTGGCCTCCACGGGAATAAAACACACAACATTGGCCTCCAGGGGAATAAAACACACTACATTAGCCTCCACAGGAATAAAACACACTACATTGGCCTCCACGGGAATAAAACACACAACATTGGCCTCCAGGGGAATAAAAAACACTACATTGGCCTCCACGTGAATAAAACGCACATACATTGGCCTCCACAGGAATAAAACATACTACATTGGCCTCCACGGGAATGAAACGCACATACATTGGCCTCCACAGGAATAAAACACACTACATTGGCCTCCACTGGAATAAAACACACTACATTAGCCTCCACAGGAATAAAACACAGTACATTGGCCTCCATGGGAATAAAACACACAACATTGGACTCCAGGGGAATAAAACACACTACATTGGCCTCCACGGGAATAAAACACACAACATTGGCCTCCAGGGGAATAAAACACACTACATTGGCCTCCATGGGAATAAAACGCACATACATTGGCCTCCACAGGAATAAAACACACTACGTTGGCCTCCACAGGAATAAAACGTACATCCCCCAGTAGTAATCCCCCCCTGGTAGTGCCCCCAGTAGTAGCCCCCCCAGTAGAGAGAGACCTAATAAAAAAAAAACACTTACCTGAAACCCCGCTCCTGGTCCCGACGCTGCTACCGGCTCGTCCAGCTGCTTTGCATTATGGGAGAGACATCATGACATCATGACGTCTCTACCATTACCAACTGCAGGAGCCGGAAGATGGCTCCCGCAGTGGGAGCAGCAGCAGCCGATGAGAGTCTGACAGACTCTCATCGGCTGCTAATTACAACAAACACACAGCTGCCGTTGCCGGCGGCTGTGTGTTTGGCACTGTGTAGTGCTGACCGAACTCCGTCTGGTCAGCGCAACACACGCGGTGCAGCTGTGTCACAGAGACACAGTCTGCATCACGGCCCGCATGGTACGCAGCTGAGTGAGGCGCCCTCCAATATGTGGCGCCCTACTCAGCTGCGTAACGGGAGAACCGACCCTGGTCCTGGAGCATCACTCGAGTATAAGCCGAGGGGGGGCTTTTCAGCACAAAAAATGTGCTGAAAAACTCGGCTTATACTTGAGTATATACGGTAAGTTTTCTTAGTACATGTATGGCCAAAGATATTTGCCCACCTACCATGTCACAGTGAACCTCATAAGGTGGGCCCTTAACATTCCTAATACTGACACATTAAATACATTTATCTAGGAATTACCTTTAATAGAGTCCGTCAAATGTGTATACTGCAATGTAAAGGACCCATACCAATTAAAATCACCTGGGGCAGGTAGGAGGAGTGCTAGTCCAAGAGAAGGGGTCTCACCTTCAAATGTACCTTAAATACACACATACACAGAGGAAAAAAGGAGGGGCAAGGCTGCACATCCTAAACTTAAATATAATAATAGGTGCTATCATGCTGAGACCTTTGGTTCTACACCAGAAATAAAGGGGGGAGATGCAGGTGCATGCTATCAGCACTAAGAATTCTAATGATCAAAATGTTTATAATAAATTCCAACAATTAACATGTTTTTTTAATTAATGTTTCTTAGTACATGTTTGGCCAAAGATGTACTTGTCTGTGTAAGAATATATATAATTCCTCCTCCTGTAAGACTCAAAACATCAAAAGTCACACTAGAAGAAATCCACTACTCAATTTTCAGCTAAGTAATTTCCCAGTTTTTATACACTCAGGGGTTCTCAGATACACATTCCCCAAAAGTATATATTGCATATGGATCAACAAAGCACACAAAGTAGCGGCATTATTCCATGCACATTGTGTTTTAAAACCTCTGTGTAGGCTCCATTGTATTTTTTAATCTATTGAATAAATAATATTATAAAAAATAAAAAAAAATAAAGTAACTTAAGTAAAATGTAGAGAGTCAGTGCATATAGCTAATGCTAATTGGTGCCTCCAGCTCTCCTAATTGACTGATACTGGGAGGAAGTGTGGCCACCTCCTCCCAGCATCAGTCAGTGAGGAGAGATGGAGCCGACCAGGAGAGAAGGTGTGCCTGCCCTGCACAGCGCGTCCACGGAGTTGGTAAGTCGAGGAGTGGGGAGTGAGGAGGGTACGGGGGTGAGTGCAGAGGGGGGCCGTGGACTGAGGGGAGGGGTGGGGACCTAGGGGGGCTCATGAAAATTTTGCTATGGGGCCTTCCTAAGTTTAGTTACACCTCTGTCCTTAATATAATCAACTTGCACAAGCAGGGAGCTCTCAACATCAGTGGGGACAACCTCTACCCAGAACCTCTCCTCCATAATCCAGTGTCCAAACATTGATGACTACTAACTAGCAGGTAACTTTAATTTACTACTAGCCAACCCGGTCTTTATGACAGATGGCATGCTCCATCCCAGTGACAGCTACTACTACTTCTCACGAGTCCACCTTAACTATTCCCTGGTAGATAAATGGCTGCAGCACGTAATCAAACCAACTTTAAAATACACAACATCTTATGGTCAGACAATGCACACATTAATCTTAACCGGAAGATCCCTCACCTTCCAAATTATGGAACCTGACTGAATCCCTTTTACTACACCAAACAACAACTAAAAAAGATGTTATTCCACTGTTTTCAAGAAAACATAGTCTGGAACACATCCCCTTTCACAATGTGGTGTACAAGCAAAGTGGTCTGGGGAGGTAAGGTCTCATACATCCAGTGCCAGATTAAGGTCCTCATGGGCCTGGAGCTGAAATCTATGAAGGGCCTATTGTGTACAGTCGCAGGGGGTGTGACCTCTGATATGGTGGTGTGACCAGTGATGTGGGGTTGTGGTCAATCGTGGTGTGTGGCTAGCACCATGGAGCATAGCTATCTACCTACATTGAACTATCTTCATCTCCCTCCCCTCTTTGATTATGAAGTATACACTAAGGGCCATATCCAATTTGAGGTGAAAAGTCGAAGTCTGGACTTTTCACCATCATCGCCGTTTTTAGTGGGATAAAGTATCGGGCGCGTGCACGCTTATCCCCATATCCAATTAGGAATCGTTGAAAACGGGACCCGGCTGAAAGGTAAGTATCAAAAAGTCTAGGCAATTTTCAGAAAATCATCCCTCCACCCCCCAAACGATGCTCTGACATGGGGGATCACTATGGGTACTCCCGAATTGGCCTGCTAAAGGTAATTCGGGTTTTTAAATGATCGCGGCAGGTGTTTTAATGCGCCTTTAAACAAGTGGTGAAGAATAGCATTTTCCATAATATTTTGGGAAAAATAACTTGTCCCATCAAATTTGGGGTACATAAAAATGGGTGCCAGCATATTTTTAAGTCCCTATAGTTTGTTTTTAAAATTCTTCAAAAATCCACCTGCCACAACCAGCCGCATTCTAGAAAACACCTGCCGCATACTTGGGGTCCCCCCCTGACTCTATTTCGCTAGTTTTTAACTTTGTTCCCCATCTTTTTTTATTTTCCACCCCCAAAACTAAAAACCTTTTTTTGGGGTGTCCTAGGCTACTTTTTAAAACATTTTTGACACAGATTATTTTTAGGGGACATTCCAAAGGATGCAGACTACTTTTTTAAAGTTTGCACCCCTAATCCCCAATTCTGCATTTTTTTTCGACACCTACAATGTGGTGAAAACTCATCCCCGTTTTTTGACAAAGATTTTTCACACCTGCGAAAAGTCTTTGAAAATGAATATGGGGATAAGTGAAAATGCAGATAACAGACTTTTCGGATCTAATTGAATATGGCCCTAACTGTTCTATAAAAAAATAAAAAAAAAACACAAACTATGGTTTATTAATAAAATGCAACATTTTTTATTAATAATGTGCTTTAACAGAAACATTCCTGAAAATTGCTAGTTTTCAAATAATTAACCTTGAACAAAATAAAAGGTGCAGAACGTAAAAACATAAATAATACTTAATAAATATATAAATACATATGTACTATATATGTATATACACAGTGTGTACACACACAGTGTATATATATATATATATATATATATTTTTTTTTTTTTTTTATTACACACCCACACATATATATCCTGACAATAGCGTAACTAACACTGAAACTTGATTATATCCGCTTGTCTATGCCTGTTATTGGCCAAGTGCCGCACCTTACTCTACTGCCTGTTTTGGTTTTGCTGTGAGGGCACCGGCCAAGGTTACATCGTGATTTGGAGTGCCGGACCTTGGACATGTGTATGTATGTGTGAATATAATATTCAATATATATATATATATATATATACACACTAGGGGTGTGCACCGGACACTTTTCGTGTTTTGTGTTTTGGTTTTGGATCTGGATCTTTCTTCGTGTTTTGGATCTGGATTGGTTTTGCCAAAACCACCCTTCCGTGTTTTGGGTTCTGGGTTTTGTGTTTTGGATCTGGATTTTTTCTTAAAAAATAAAAAAAACCCGCTAAAATCACATAAATGGGCCTTTTTTTGTTCCTACGCTATTAATAACCCCAATAACATTAATTTCCACTCATTTCCACTCTATTCTGAACACCTCACACCTCACAATATTGTTTTTAGGCCAAAAGGTTGTACCGAGGAAGCTGGATGACTATGCTAAGCGACACAAGGGGGCGGCACAAACACGTGGCCCATCTAGGAGTGGCACTGCAGTGGCAGACAGGAAGCCAATCAGCGTTATGGTGCCCATTTGCATGTAGCACGAACCCGGGAGATCCGTGCTACATGCATCTGTGTGATTGGCACAGAGCAATGACAGGTCCGTGAGACCCGTCTGTGCTGCTGTGGTAAAAAAAAAAAAAAAAAACCTGTGTAAAAAAAGAAAAAAATGGCGTGCACCCCCCCAAAAAAGAGCAACCAGCCCCGGGCATTAGTAACCCAGTGCTGGGTGTGCTTAAATACAGGGGACAAACGACGTAGGGGTCCCCTGTACTTAAGCACAACCAGCACCGGGCTAGTCAGAACCAGCGCTGGTTGCCAAAATACGGGGGACAAACGACGTAGGGGTCCCCTGTATTCTGCGCAACCAGCTCTGGGCTCTGATCCGGTCCTGGTTCTGGAAATATAGGGGACAAAAAATGAGTAGGGTTCCCCTGTATGTTCCAGAACCAGCACTGGACTTTTTCTAGCGGGGGGCTGATGCCACAGCCAGGGGAGCCCTTTCACCGGGCCCCCCAGCCGCAGCATCAACCCTGACCGCTAGTCAGCCCAGGCCGGGGATCCCTGGAGAGCTGGGGACCCCCCCAATAAAGGGGTCACCCTCTCCAGGGCACCCCAGGCCCAGGCTGATAGCCCGGGGCTATCCCCGCCACCCCTGGTGGCGGTGGGTGGCGGGTTGATTGTGTGGTGTGGTGTAAATAAAGAATATCAAACATTGTCTTTACAAGTAGAACTGCAAGTCCCAGCTAGCCTGCCCCGCATGCTGGTACTTGGAGAACCACAAGTACCAGCATGCAGGGCATTAAGGGCCCACTAGTACCTGTAGTTCACCTGTAAAAAAAATGTTTAAAAAAACACAGGACACACACACCGTGACAGTATAAGTTTATTAAACATACATACACACACACACATGTACACATACTCACCTATGTAACCTGTAGCATCGGTCCACTTGTCCGGTAAAGTATCCCTAGGGGACCTGTGAAAAAAAACATACTCACCATCTCCTATGCGAGGTTCTGTCCTCTTCGTTCCAAAGTAGGCATCCCCGGACTTGGCAAAAAAAAAAAAACGAAAACGCGATCCACGAACTTAGTACCGTTCTATAGAACGGTACTTCCCGAATGAGAGCTTAGCGGCGGGGTATCACCATGGAAACCCCGCTGCTAAGCGTTCATTGGCTGAGAGAGGTCATCTCCCGTCTCTCAGCCAATGAACGGCTCCCTCCATTGTAGTCAATGGTGGGAACCGCAGGGTAAACTTTAATAACCTTGCGGCTCCCAGCATTGACTACAATGGAGGGAGCCGTTCATTGGCTGAGAGAGACGGGAGATGGCCTCTCTCAGCCAATGAACGCTTAGCAGCGGGGTTTCCATGGTGATACCCCGCCGCTAAGCTCTCATTCGGGAAGTACCGTTCTATAGAACGGTACTAAGTTCGTGGATCGCGTTTTCGTTTTTTTTTTTTTGCCAAGTCCGGGGATGCCTACTTTGGAACGAAGAGGACAGAACCTCGCATAGGAGATGGTGAGTATGTTTTTTTTCACAGGTCCCCTATGGATACTTTACCGGACAAGTGGACCGATGCTACAGGGTTACATAGGTGAGTATGTGTACATGTGTGTGTGTGTGTGTGTGTGTATGTATGTTTAATAAACTTATACTGTCACGGTGTGTGTGTCCTGTGTTTTTTTTAAACATTTTTTTACAGGTGAACTACAGGTACTAGTGGGCCCTTAATGCCCTGCATGCTGGTACTTGTGGTTCTCCAAGTACCAGCATGCGGGGCAGGCTTGCTGGGACTTGCAGTTCTACTTGTAAAGACAATGTTTGATATTCTTTATTTACACCACACCACACAATCAACCCGCCACCCACCGCCACCAGGGGTGGCGGGGATAGCCCCGGGCTATCAGCCTGGGCCTGGGGTGCCCTGGAGAGGGTGACCCCTTTATTGGGGGGGTCCCCAGCTCTCCAGGGATCCCCGGCCTGGGCTGACTAGCGGTCAGGGCTGACTAGCGGTCAGGGCTGATGCTGCGGCTGGGGGGCCCGGTGAAAGGGCTCCCCTGGCTGTGGCATCAGCCCCCCGCTAGAAAAAGTCCAGTGCTGGTTCTGGAACATACAGGGGAACCCTACTCATTTTTTTCCCCTGTATTTCCAGAACCAGGACCGGATCAGAGCCCAGAGCTGGTTGCGCAGAATACGGGGGACCCCTACGTCGTTTGTCCCCCGTATTTTGGCAACCAGCTCTGGTTCTGACTAGCCCGGTGCTGGTTGTGTTTAAGTACAGGGGACCCCTATGTCGTTTGTCCCCTGTATTTAAGCACACCCAGCACTGGGTCACTAATGCCCGGGGCTGGTTGCTCTTTTTTGGGGGGGGAGGACGCCATTTTTTTCTCTTTTTACACAGGTTTTTTTTTTTTTATTTACCACAGCAGCACAGACGGGTCTCACGGACCCGTTAGTGCTCTGTGTCAATGACACAGATGCAAGTAGCACGGATCTCCTGGTCCGTGCGTGCATCTGTGTCATTGAAATACACAGCAGCACAGACGGGTCTCACTGACCCATCTGTGCTCTGTGTCACTGTCAATCACACAGATGCATGTAGCACGGATCTCACGAGTCCGTGCTACATGCAAATGAGCACCATAATGCTGATTGGCTGAGAGCCGTGACAGACGGCTCTGTCAGCCAATCAGCACTTTGCCCATTAAAGGCAAAGGCATTTTTTTTTAAATGGCCGCTCGAGGCAAAACCTCGAGATCCGACAGCAGATCTCGAGGTTTTGCCTCGGGAGAGGGATCCGGGGCAGACAGGGAGATCCGAGCTTGGGCTCGGATCGCCCCGGATCCCCGAAGTTCGGGTGGGTTCGGTTCTCAGGGAACCGAACCCGCTCATCCCTAATACACACACACACAGTTTATATATATGCTGCATCTTGAGGAAGAGGTGTGTTACCCTGAAATGTCGATGACTGAATAAACTTGGTATTTTCACAAGACTCCGAGTGCCGCCTGCTGTGTGATCTGTATGGTGGGGATGCGTTCTCTTCTTACAGGAAGGCACCGGAGCACATAACTTTACTACATTGAGTGCAGGATCATTGTTGGGGTGTGTGTATATATATATATATATATATATACATGGAAACACAGTCTGTTGTGCAAATACTCCTTGTAGTTTCCTTTTTCAGTTGTATTGTCCAGCCAATGATTTATACCAAAAAGTTAATATGGATCGGTGCAGCTCACCTCCTTTGGCTCACCTCCTGAGCCGTTTATCTAAATAGAAACAAGAAACAGGGAGCGCACCATCATGAACCACATTTAAGCAAATAATTTATTAAAAGTCACAGAGAACACTCACAATGTATTCAATTTACACGAGCATATCAAATAAGGCTCTCACAGATCCCCGGAGCTGTACAGCATCGGCTCCAGCTGAGCGTCGCGGCTAACAGACGGGAACTGCACCTTCTCCTTCACACCGACTGGATAAGCAGACAATCACAGGTAATGCTTCTCCAAATCCCCAAACGCGTTTCGTCACGTAATTGGACTTCGTCGCGTGTGCCGCCGGCGTCAGCAGTATATCAGCTGTCTGGCGCCACGCGCCTAAAAAGCGCTTTAGCCGGAAGTCAGAATCACTAAGCGGTCACTTCCGCGTGTCAGCCTGACACGCAAGCATACGGTGGCCGCAGGTAGTCAAAAATGGGGTAAATCGCGTATTGTGCTAATAAGATGATACTACATATGCGATTAATGGTATATGTGTAAGTATTTTTCATGGAGCCTACTATAACTAACATACATAACCAGCAAACATGAATAATATAGAGACAACATCAATACATATAAAGATACTGTACACATAGAAGAAAGTACATGTGAAAAGCGTAGAGTGATATTCCACATACATATGAATATCCAAAGGATTAACTTATCAGAGATATAGTACATCTGCCTAAAGCCCAAAAAATTATATATATATTTTTTAATATTTTTGGGGGATTTTTTAGAGAAAAATGCCTAGAGGGTTATTCTCATTTAAACCTCTAGGAGTCACTGTATCCAGTGTGTGAATCCAAAAGCTCTCTCGTTTTTTTAAAGATGAAAGCCTATCCATCCCTGGTTTAGGAGGAATCCAATCTACAGTATCCCTGGTGATGCTCTGCCAGGCCTCTACTGCAAATGTCTTCAGTTCCTGCTTGTTCTGGGGGCATTTTCCCTTCAGTTTTGTCTTCATCAAGTGAAATGCATGCTCAATCGGATTCAGGTCAGGGGATTAACTTGGCCATTGCATAACATTCCACTTTTTAGCCTTAAAAATCTCTTTGGTTGCTTTTGCAGTATGCTTCGGGTCATTGTCCATCTGCACTGTGAAGCGCCGTCCAATGAGTTCTGAAGCATTTGACTGAATATGAGCATATAATATTGCCCGAAACACTTCAGAATTCATTCTGCTGCTTTTGTCAGCAGTCACATCATCAATAAATACAAGGGAACCAGTTCCATTGGCAGCCATACATGCCCACGCCATGACACTATCACCACCATGCTTCACTGATGAGGTGGTATGTTTTGGATCATGAGCAGTTCCTTTCCTTCTCTTCTCTTCCCATCACTCTGGTACAAGTTGATCTTTGTCTCATCTGTCCATAGGATGTTGTTCCAGAACTGTAATGGCTTTTTTAGATGCTGTTTGGCAAACTCTAATCTGGTCTTCCTGTTTTTGTGGCTCACCAATGGTTTGTATCTTGTGGTGAACCCTCTATATTCACTCTTGTGAACTCTTTTCTTCATTGTTGACTTTGACACATATACATCTACCTCCTGGAGAGTGTTCTTGATTTGGCCAACTGTTGTGAAGGGGTTTTTCTTTACCAGGGAAATAATTCTTCTGTCATCCACCACAGTTGTTTTCCATGGTCTTCCGGGTCTTTTGGTGTTGCTGAGCTCTCCGATGCATTCTTTCTTTTTAAGAATGTTCCAAACAGTTGATTTGGCCACACCTAATGTTTTTGCTATCTCTCTGATGGGTTTGTTTTGATTTTTCAGCATAATGATGGCTTGCTTCACTGATAGTGACAGCTCTTTGGATCTCATATTGAGAGTCGACAGCAACTGATTCCAAATGCAAATGTCACACCTAGAATCAACTCCAGACCTTTTACCTGCTTAATTGATAATGAAATAACGAGGGAATAGCCCACACCTGTCCAGGAAATAGCTTTTGAGTTGATAGTCCCATTACTTTTGGCCCCTTAAAAAGTGGGAGGCACATATTGAAACTGTTGTAATTCCTACACCGTTCACCCGATCTGAAATCTGCAGTTAAAGCACATCTTGTTTGTTTCATTTCAAAACCATTGTGGCGGTGAATAGAGGCCAAAATATGAAAATTCTGTCAATGTCCCAATATTTATGGACCTGACTGTATATATATATATAAATATATAGAATAAAGAAACAGGGAGCGCACCATCGTGAACCACATTTAAGCAAATAATTTATTTAAAGTCACAGAGAACACTCACAATGTATTCAATTTACACAAGCATATCACGAGCTGGATAAGCAGACAATCACAGGTAATGCTTCTCCAAATCCCCAAACGTGTTTTGTCACGTAATTGGACTTCGCCAGTGGGCGCACGCTGACGAAGTCCAATTACGTGACGAAACGCGTTTGGGGATTTGGAGAAGCATTACCTGTGATTGTCTGCTTATCCAGCTCGTGATATGCTTGTGTAAATTGAATACATTGTGAGTGTTCTCTGTGACTTTAAATAAATTATTTGCTTAAATGTGGTTCACGATGGTGCGCTCCCTGTTTCTTTATTCTATATATTTATATATATATATATACAGTCAGGTCCATAAATATTGGGACATTGACAGAATTTTCATATTTTGGCCTCTATTCACCGCCACAATGGTTTTGAAATGAAACAAACAAGATGTGCTTTAACTGCAGATTTCAGATCGGGTGAACGGTGTAGGAATTACAACAGTTTCAATATGTGCCTCCCACTTTTTAAGGGGCCAAAAGTAATGGGACTATCAACTCAAAAGCTATTTCCTGGACAGGTGTGGGCTATTCCCTCGTTATTTCATTATCAATTAAGCAGGTAAAAGGTCTGGAGTTGATTCTAGGTGTGACATTTGCATTTGGAATCAGTTGCTGTCGACTCTCAATATGAGATCCAAAGAGCTGTCACTATCAGTGAAGCAAGCCATCATTATGCTGAAAAATCAAAACAAACCCATCAGAGAGATAGCAAAAACATTAGGTGTGGCCAAATCAACTGTTTGGAACATTCTTAAAAAGAAAGAATGCATCGGAGAGCTCAGCAACACCAAAAGACCCGGAAGACCATGGAAAACAACTGTGGTGGATGACAGAAGAATTATTTCCCTGGTAAAGAAAAACCCCTTCACAACAGTTGGCCAAATCAAGAACACTCTCCAGGAGGTAGATGTATATGTGTCAAAGTCAACAATGAAGAAAAGAGTTCACAAGAGTGAATATAGAGGGTTCACCACAAGATACAAACCATTGGTGAGCCACAAAAACAGGAAGACCAGATTAGAGTTTGCCAAACAGCATCTAAAAAAGCCATTACAGTTCTGGAACAACATCCTATGGACAGATGAGACAAAGATCAACTTGTACCAGAGTGATGGGAAGAGAAGAGAAGGAAAGGAACTGCTCATGATCCAAAACATACCACCTCATCAGTGAAGCATGGTGGTGGTAGTGTCATGGCGTGGGCATGTATGGCTGCCAATGGAACTGGTTCCCTTGTATTTATTGATGATGTGACTGCTGACAAAAGCAGCAGAATGAATTCTGAAGTGTTTTGGGCAATATTATATGCTCATATTCAGTCAAATGCTTCAGAACTCATTGGACGGCGCTTCACAGTGCAGATGGACAATGACCCGAAGCATACTGCAAAAGCAACCAAAGAGATTTTTAAGGCTAAAAAGTGGAATGTTATGCAATGGCCAAGTTAATCCCCTGACCTGAATCCGATTGAGCATGCATTTCACTTGATGAAGACAAAACTGAAGGGAAAATGCCCCCAGAACAAGCAGGAACTGAAGACATTTGCAGTAGAGGCCTGGCAGAGCATCACCAGGGATACTGTAGATTGGATTCCTCCTAAACCAGGGATGGATAGGCTTTCATCTTTAAAAAAACGAGAGAGCTTTTGGATTCACACACTGGATACAGTGACTCCTAGAGGTTTAAATGAGAATAACCCTATAGGCATTTTTCTCTAAAAAATCCCCCAAAAATATTAAAAAATATATATATAATTTTTTGGGCTTTAGGCAGATGTACTATATCTCTGATAAGTTAATCCTTTGGATATTCATATGTATGTGGAATATCACTCTATGCTTTTCACATGTACTTTCTTCTATGTGTACAGTATCTTTATATGTATTGATGTTGTCTCTATATTATTCATGTTTGCTGGTTATGTATGTTAGTTATAGTAGGCTCCATGAAAAATACTTACACATATACCATTAATCGCATATGTAGTATCATCTTATTAGCACAATACGCGATTTACCCCATTTTTGACTACCTGCGGCCACCGTATGCTTGCGTGTCAGGCTGACACGCGGAAGTGACCGCTTAGTGATTCTGACTTCCGGCTAAAGCGCTTTTTAGGCGCGTGGCGCCAGACAGCTGATATGCTGCTGACGCCGGCGGCACACGCGACCCCTTCACTCTGATTTGGCCAGCTATCTTCTACCGTTATGCTTGTTACTAACAGCAAGGTAAGCTTATTTATATCGGCAGCGTTGCCACTGCATGCTTACTAGAAGGCATGTGTTATATATTTTTTATTTTTTATGCTATTTTTCAGACTACGCTGACCAGATACTAAGCACCTAAGTTGTGCTTTAGATGCTGATTTGATGGGCGTTTAGGTAGATACGATCACCTATTCATTCCATATTATATTGTGCCAGTTGTGCAACTATATATTCTCATTTTTACCCACTGTCCATTTGCAGGGGTATACACATATTTGGAACCCTACCTTATTGGGGGAATATGTACTAATTACATGAGGTATTTATCTACTACCTTGCATACAATGGTCTGGCCACTATGTGCACTTTTCATTGGTGAAAAGGTGTTTTTCTTTCCACACGGGTGTATATGTGATTCTTAGTATTTTTGGAGCCTGCTAGACAAGCTTTTGTGTTTTTTGTCATTTGTACAGAAATTTGTTATTGCAAATCTTATGACCACTATGTGAAAAGATGTCTACGATGTCTACTATTTGAAAAAGTCTTGAGAAAGGTTAACTTGGGAACCGAAACGTCGACTGACTGATTACATTGCAAATTCTCTGCGACTATTATGCTGTTTCATAATAAGATTAAATTGTTTCTATATTTTTAACAGGAGAGTGCATCCTTCCTTATTGGATATTTCTTGGACTATATATATATATATATATATATATATAATACACACATATACACACACAGTATATATACATATATATGTATACACACACTATATATATATATATATATATATATATATATACACACACACACAGTATATATATTACATATACATATATATATATATATATATATATATATATATATATATAGTTTTTATATTTTTATATTTCATATACAGTTTGTGTGTGCAGTGTATATATATATATATATATATATATATATACACACACAGTTTGTATACATAGGGCCTGATTCAGAGCCGTTCGCTATTTGTGGTCGTTCGTTTAAAAACAAGGGGTGGCTATTCAAATGATCCGTACGCACATTGCAGTCTGTTCACACCTCTAAGTCTGAACGAGCGTGCAAAACATACGCTCGTTTATTTGTTAAAAACGCCCCCTGGCCGCTCGCACCATACGTCATGTCCGCTATTTATTAGATTAATCGAGTACATCGCCCAGCGTATGAACTGCTCGCTATTCTTGTGGTTGGTGTTTGCTACCACAAATTTGCGAGCAGTTCTGGCTATAAAATAACCCAGTGACGTGGTCAATGACGCTGCTGTTTTAAATATACACACCCATAAAACGCCCGTTTTGACCTTTAAGCACGCCTGCGTTCGGATCTCCACTCCCCATTTTCAAGCTCCTTCCCCTGTTACCACCCACATACGCCTCATTCTGTCACTCAAAATAGCAGGCCCTCGCTATATTGCGTACCAACGATTTTCGGCCGCACTGACTGGTTCGCGCATGCGTACTAAAAACCGTACGCATGCGCAGATGTGCAAACATCGCTCGGAACGAGCGTACTGCCGCTAACGAGCGGCTCTGAATGAGGGCCATAGTCTTTCTATTTACAATATATACACACATTATATATATATTTTTAGAATGCTTAATAAATTAATATTATGTATAGATATGCATACATACAGTATATGATTGCTATGCATACATATCAATACATAAGCTATTACCATACAGCAGCAGCCTGGCCAGAGGGACTGAAAAGCAGCTTACCTTGGGGACTCAAAAGATCACAGTTTTTTTAAACACATGAACCACAAGAGTTAGGTTCTGTTTTTACAAATGTATCAATTATGGATGTTATTCAATGGGTGATTTATTACTATAGATAGGAATAGCATTCTCCCTCGGCAATTGGTTTCTGCTCATTGGACAGTATATTTAGATTATACTTGTCATTGTAATCATTCCATTAAAATGACACAAAACAAAACCATAATCAAGTCTTCATTTGAAACCTCTTTTTATGGGTTTCCATATAATATATAACAGCATAGGTTTCAATAAAAAAAAAAACATTTTTAAAATCAAAATTTAGGTTTTCTCAAAAGGCCATATTTTAAATTAAAAAAAAAAAAACTCTCAAAAATTGTTCATATTGTTGTTAATAAATCCCAAAAGTTTTATTTTACATGTGCCCGCCCAGTTATGATGTCAGGGAATGCTGCGATTACGCACGCAGTCTCACTGGATGATATGCTTATTCATTGCGATCGCTATGCTGTCGCAGCACAACATAAGGACACCCACCGTACCTTACACACATCCGTAATGTTTAGCAAAACTGCGAAACTATCGGTAACGCTGAGTAGAATCGGAGCCTCATGCACACTTGCACAAGGTCTAACCTTACTCATCAAGTGCTATCCTCATCGCACAGAGTGAAAGGCCAAGCTGCGTATGGCATCACAGTGGAAAATTTATGCATGCGCCTGCAACGGCGTTCAAACACACTGGCACGCCTGCATTTCGCCGACCACCCCCCCCCCCCCCGTCACATCACACAAACGGCACTTCCTGTCAATCAGAGTTTGTGTAGTCAATGTGATCGCAGTGGCTTGTTCGCGCACTGCGATGCATACGCATACACACTATGTAACAATCGACCGATAGCGTGCGTAATCGCTGTTGCGATCCTTGCTGAATCAGGCCCCCAGTACCGGCGGCTGCTACAGCAAGTGTACAGGCAGTTGGCTGACCGCCCATGCACACAATTGCTGATATATCTATATCAGCCATACGCTGTGCTTCACAGCCGATGTGATATGTCTGTAAACGGCGTCGTTCACAGACATATCCCTGGTAAACAACTGCCGATGCACCCACGATATATAGGCCATTCAATTAAACGGCCAATAATATATTGGCCAGTGTGTACCCAGCATTAGGGCCTTATTTAAAGTCAGGAGTAATTCCAACTATAAAGTGAAATTTTGCTTCCTGGCAAACCATGTACTGTTATTAATACTGTGTGACATATATATTTCTGACACAAGATGTATATATTGCTTCCCTTCTCTCCCCTGGGCTTTTTTTGTGTACCATATGCTATGTACTGAAATTCAATAAAAATTAATGTATAAAAAAAGAAATGGGAAATATGTAGATTCCTCTGGAATGATATTTGTACACAGTTTGTTCATTAATAAAATAATTATGTTGTAGCTCTCCAAAGACTACAAAGTACATCTGCATCTTGAATTGTGCTGTGCAGAAAAGTGGTTTGCAGTACATATCGTGTAATTAATTATACAATTATAAATTAACCTTGAGAGTTTTTTTTTAAATACTTGAATCACAAGAGTTAGGTTCTTTTTTTTGCAAATGTATCAATTATGGATTTTATTCGATGGGTGATTTATTATTATAGATAGGAATAGTATTCTCCCTCGGCAATTGGTTTCTGCTCATTGGACAGTATATTTATATTATACTTGTCATTGTAATCATTCCATTAAAATGACACAAAACAAAACCATAATCAAGTCTTCTGATATCCACTAATTTATGAATAGTCATACAAACCCTGGGCATCCATTATCGATGCTAAATACAGTAACAACAATGATGTAAAATGATTAGATAATCAAATTATTGTATGAACAAGTAAATGTAATAGGATTAAGGTGCCAGAAGTACTAATAGTGGGTTCTATTCAGTGAGCTGTAATGAGATTGTTCTCAGCCAGATAAGCCTTTGCAACCAGACTGGATTACAAAGAGTGAATATGGAGCATTAGTGGATTCTTTCAATTCACTGCTTCCCTATGTTTTATTGATAAACACCCTAATCCTAATTTGTCATTGAATAACTGGTAGAAAGCTGCTTGTCACATACCTTCAGTGAAGTCTTTGTGGAAGAGTGTTCATGTTACTTTATGTGTGTGTCTTTTTTTAGATCTTAGTCATAATTGTAGAAATGTCACATAAAGAAACTGTGACCAGCACGGCAAGGGGTCCTCAGCGTAGCAGTTTATGTGGCAGTATTCATTTTCAGCTACAATATAAAGTTAAGCATGAAAAGGAAGTCTGATTATTTTTCATATTTATAAAATCGTATTATTGTTGTTTTGCTCTAAAGCAAGGTAGTGAGCAGTGGTGGCTCTGCGGGAGGGGAGGGTCTGCTGTCTGCTCTCTCCGAAATATGTGGCTTGGGCGCAGGCACGGGATCGCGATTCCACACATGCACAATATAACAAGCAGTCCAGTCTTCTAGGGACTGCAACGGCGTGGCCACGTGATCACATTATTTTGGCGCCGCCCCCGCTACACAATGCCGAGATTTACGGCATTGTGCAGCAGGGGGCGGGGCTAAAATGACGCGATTGAACATGAATCGCATCACCGGCCCCCCCGCTGCAGGGGATTCTCATACAATCGCGGGGAGAAGGGGGGGCAGGAGGGGTTGGCGGTATGCTTGCCTGCCTTTCCGGGGGGCTGGGAGCGGCACCCGATTTCCGGGAGGCTCCCAACCAAATCGGGAGGGTAGGCAAGTATGATCTAGAGGAATGCTTGGGACTTGGGACTTTCATTGATCATGAAATGCAGAACCCCCAGATTGTAATTTGCTCATTCTCTTCAGTGCCTTAAAAAATGAGCAATTTAGCAGTGTCAGTATCGCATTCGCAGGTTGATTAATTGTATGAGACATTTGTGAAAGTCCGACCGGTAAAATCTGTTAATGGGCCTTGATTTGTTGAAACACCACAAAGGCTTGGCCTAGGACTGCAACATTGCAGGAGCAGCAGTCTGCCACTTGTTTAAACAATCATTTTAAATAATTTTACATTTCTGTTGGAATAAACATATTCCTTAACCACTTCAATGCTGAGGGTTTTCTCACTCTTGTGCTGAGGTCATTTTCTAACATTATCGCTTATCACATTCTAGTATCAATATCACAGATTTTTTAGTGCTGTAAACACAAATTATACCTGTTTTTTTTCTTTTTTTCAGAAGACTTTGTATTATCATAAAATACCATTATTTTTTGCTCATTCTAACTAGGAATGTGCAGGCTCGAATAAGTTCGGTTTTTCCCATCAAATTCTGACTTTTCCCGCCAAAAATCGGATCTCAGAAAGAGGCAAAACGTCATCTTTCATGGACAAACATCATCTTTCATGGACAAACATCTTTCCTGGACAAAAGATGATGCTAATCCGAGTCTGCACATCTCTAATTCTTACATGTCAAATATTTTTTAGCCCAAATGGCCAAAAAAAGTGTTTTTTGGGGGTTTTTTTATTGAAATTTCAAGCAAAGGAACCAAAAGCAAATGTGATGTTTTTTTGGTCTTATAAGCACCACAAATAAATACTTTTAGGTTCTTGTTTCGCTAATGATCCACCTTTTCCAAAAATCGTAAAAAGCATGGATCTATGTGTAAATTTTGACAAAACCAATCCACACTTAAATTGAAAATGCAATTTAAAAAAAAAAAATTGTTGACTCAATTTAAACCCTTACTATGTGTAGGAAGAAGACCATAGCCTACCAATTTATAAACTAGACAACCTACTACAATAAATGAGGGACCACTTTTTTATTTGACACAAGATGGGGGAGATATGGGCTTTAGATCCCCCCTCTTCCCTTTGTGGAATTTTTTATTTTTTGTGTCTTGTTTCAGTCATTGCCTGGTGATCACCAAACAATAACTACTAAGGGGGCACATATTTTAAAAGAGGAAACTTCACACTTTTAAAACAGGGTGCCAGGCAGTATGGGGGAGATAGGACACAATATGGAAAAGTAATTTTTCTGTACTGCTGTGCGACTTTTTTTGGTGGTCACCAGACAATAAGGGGGCAACATAATTTGAGAGAGGTGACTGCCTTATTTTATATGTGAGCGACCCCACATTTACTGGTGTAAGTATGGTCGTGATAGGGCATATTCTTTCCTTCCATATAAAACATCTACTTGTGGGCCACATAATTTTAAAATAACATACGTTTTCTGTAGTGCGGGTAACATTGTCCCGTGATCATAAGTGATCGGTAGTCAATAAGTACTAAGGGGACCCATCTGTCTGTGGAAACAGGTGGGATAATTACTTACCAGGCAAAATAGATCAACTCACCGGTGCATGAATAAAAAAAATCCAGAAAACATGACCTGTAGGGGGTATTTGAGGACTAGAGTTGAGAAATACTGAGCTAGAGGTTTGTTTAATTGAATGTATTAAAACAAGCTTATACATGTTGTCTAGGTCACATAGGCAAATTGTCTCCTGCCCTGGTCTGTCTCTCAGGTGATCCAGATCATGCTTTAGGAACGGCTGGAATTCAGACTCCACTCTGTTGATTATCCAGACTTTAAATAACTATATTGCCTTATCACTTGTGTGGTAGAAAAAAAAACTGCTTCAGTGGTTTCTAGCTACAGTATTCTCCTAGAAACTGGTCTTTATATGGATTATGTTTAGGCTTGCCATATCATCCCTTTAATTCGGGACACATATGAATTACACAGATTCTGTGGCTGACTTTTAAGACTCCATTTCACCTGGTTTTAATCAGCCCCAAAACTTGTGTAATTCACATGTGTCTCGAATTAAAGGGATGATATGGCAAGCCCAATTATGTGTGTTTGGTCATGGTGTTGTTTCATGACTTTGGCTGTATGCTGTCTGTCATGAGCTTTGGAATTGTCTTTGAGTTTGTTATTTGTATTATTGACGGAGATAAAGTACCGGCCAATCAACTCCTAACTGTCATTTTCAATAGCCTGTAAAGAGACAGTTAGGAGCTAATTGGTTAGTACTTTATCTCTGTCCACATTAGCTCTCGCCAAGGATTAGTACACAGACCCCAAAGATTTTAGGGAAAGGAGGCTGATATAGATAAATATCTGAGTTATTGTTCAAGGTTTTTATTCTGTGCACTGGTGTTATCAATTATATAAGCAGCTAATGTATCTTTCTAGCAGTTGTAAGAGCTAGAGGGAGCCCCCCTCGCCATCCTTACAGCTCTCTGTAGTTATCTGATACCCAAACAGCCTCTCTTCTTCCCCCAAGTGCTGTATGAAGCACCAACTGTTCCCATCAGTCAGCGCCTATAGACAGTGCCCAACCTCCTATACCCCCCCTCACACACACACACACACACATACAAACACACACACACACACACATACATACAAACACACACACCGGAAGCATGTAAAAGAGATGTGGTTAACAACACGGTGAAGAAGTTGTAAAACAAAGATTTTTTTTTCCTGAAATATTGATAAAATTAAGTAAATAAAAATATTTGTCTCCCAAGTGTCTCAATGAATTCCTAATTTGCCAACCAGAATGCCTAACTTTCTTGAATTCAAGTTAATGTTGACTGTGGATTAACAAGGACTAATGGAAGTGGCAATGGAAATTTTTATAATGGCATTTGGTCATACCTCCCAATTTTAAGTAGGGAATTGGTGCAAACATGAGGAGAAGGTGGTGTGGTCATGGCATGAGGTTGTGTCCAGCACTTCCAATGCTTTGGACCGCCCCCATTCCATTCCCTTCTTCTACAAGCAGCCTTTGGATACCATGCACACCATGGCAGGTGCCCGCAGCACCCATTCACCGCTGCTCTATTATGCAGAGCAACAATTGACAGAGATCTGTCTCCCAATCTTCTGACCCATTTGGGAATCGAACCTGCCCCGTCTACATCAGGACATTTGGGAGTTATGCATTTGGTAGCTTCAGTACAATTAGGGAAATTCATGTCACATGGGTTCTGCTCTAAGATATCGATACATTAGTATTAAGGTAATGCTAAGGATCATACAGTGCAACATCTTGTCATTTATTTCACACAAAAAATAGAATAACATGAAATATCTTAAGAATTAAAGTAACTTAATTCCTCTACTAACAGTTATTATGATTCAAATTTATGTATTCAAACATGAAAACTTGTGTACATCAATTGTTTTAAATGTTAATGAAGGTCTATGAATTTCAATTAAGAGCCTGCTTATGTGCCTGTAATAAAGGTCCAGGAATCTGAAAATAGATATTGCTATTATTTGAGCATTAAATGGCTCCAGAAAGATAATATTTTTCCTATGCCTGTAAACATCATCCAGAATGATTACACCTACATGCTGCTGGGTTAATTGGAAAAATGGAGCCTGATGTGTGTGTAAGGTAGAGAATTTAGACAGTAAACTTTAATGGGGAAGGGACTGAATTTTCTCTGTATATCTCTATATAAATGGTCATAAATAAACAATAGTTAATGTTTATGTGACTTTTATTTATTTTTTTTAAAGGAAAATTCAATAATTTTATTTAACCAAAAATAAAAATTCCACAATGACTAACATGGACTGTTTAATATTGTATGCATGTGATGCATGTGTGTACTTGGGGGCTTTAATGTTTATTTATTTGCTAGTTATGTGCTAGTTATTTATAGAAGCAGGGAAATCACAGTAAATATGATACAATTTATTGGGTACAGGTATAGATTTATATTGCAGACTTTATAGGTACTTAGATCTTTTTGTCAGACAATGTACATGGTACAATATATAGAATAACATATTTGTGCACACAAGTACTAAACTATTACATTTTTATCATTTTGACAAGCGCATTTTAATGTCTATTTCCTAAATGTTCCAGGATTTTGGTAACCATTAATATTAGTGGATACAAGGCTGAGTAAAAATAACATAGCGCTAATTAATGCAAAATTATTAACATCTAGTATTAAAATAACATGTTAAATCATTAATACATTTTACAGTGCCAACATTTCACATATGCAAAGTAGTCACAATATATTAATATCTCTTAAAGAAGAAACACATGAGTTAAGAATGTGTATTATACACTTGACTGACACAATATGATAAGTTAGATGAGTCAGATACGCAGAGGCTAGGTATTTTGGTGGCCGCCCATCTGCGATTTTATGCAAATGCCACTACAAAGCCCTTCCCTGGTGTACGTCCGTGCATCTGAATGTGCAAGTACAGAGATGCCCACTGTCAGCATCTGTATACACTGAAATACCGATTGGTGCTTCTTTAGATGCATTATTGGTTGCACCATCAAAACTTGCATCAGCCCTATGACAAGGGCAGGTTCTCCGTCCGAGTATGGTCTCCTATGTGAGCATTGTCGGTGCTTCCACTAGGCAAGCTTAGGCAGCTTCCTAGGGGCGCCTGCCACTAGAGGGTGCCCGGCCCTCCGATCACCCCCCCATTTGCCGGGTGCCCGCTGAGATTGTGTTACCAGCGGGCACCCGGCACCTTCTCTACACCCCTCGCTCTGAATCAGGGCCGTCCCTCTGAATTTTAGAGCGGCCTCCCAGCCGCTTGCATAGCTGTTGGTCACCACCCACAGCTATAGCGAGTGGCCAAAAAGATGGTCGTGATGGTCAAGACCATCGCGACCATCGGGCTTGCGACGAGACCCTCGTTGCCCCAAGCCCTGGAGTGTTTTCGGCTCTTGAGAGCCAAAAGCACTCCCACTGACATCACTTGTGATGTCAGTGGGGCCGGCCCCAGACGGTAGGCGTTCCCATGGGAACGCCTCCGTCTGGCCAGTCACGCCCCCCGGCACGCCCAACAAAGGGGGTGTGTTGTCACTCACCATCGACAGCACGCCCCCTTTGTAGCGAGACCCATAGTGACGGCTTGCCCGTCGCTATCCGGGTCTCGCGCATGCGCATGACAGAGCCGCCTCCGTTGTGCGCATGCGCACTGGCCTAACATCGACCCACTTGCGAGCGCTCAGCGCTCGCGAGCGGGTCTGAATTAGGCCCTCAGTCGCAACTTCAACTCTATGCACACCCTATCTGAATGCATGCAAAGAGTGCCATTGATGCCTGCGCAGAAGAAAAATAATTGTCCCACTTCGGCATTGTGTGCGACTCAGAATCAGGCTACCAATGTCATCATGTACCAGTGTGAAGTACCTGTTACACCATTGTTTGGCAGGTACAGTATAAACTTGTGTATGCATAAAGCACAGTAGCGCCCAAAGAAAAGAAAGAAAAAAAGTCACATGTGGCGTTAAGGGAAAATAAAAAAAAATCAGACTTATATAGAAGCTGTCCGAATAAAGTAAGTGTGCGACTTACACAAAAAAGCCCAAATATAATACATAGGCTGCACATATATAAACCAAAAAGATCTCTCAAAGCTTTTATACTGTAATTAAAGATTTATTCTCATAGCATATCTAAGATAATTTTAGAAGATATAAAATAAAAAATAAACATGTACATATAATAAACAATTTATATCAAAATATAAATGATGATGTTCAGCTCCTAAAGAGAGGTTTGTAGGTAGAATCCAAAAGATTAGGGAAATTGTTATGGAAACTTTCTTTCAGGCATTGCTGAGATTGTAGCGCTGTGGTACTGTAAATGAGTATAACATGTCCAATTTAACACATAGGGGCCTATTCATTAAACCTAAAAATTCTCTGGAGATAATTAGCTTTAGAACTCTCATGGAGTTCTAGCTAATTATAGGTGGAATTCATCATTCCACCTCTCCATAAGTATCTATTCCGAAAAGCTGTCAATTTTGCGATGACAGCTTTTCGAGAAATAGATACTTTTCCCTCTCTACACTACCTTATCGCATCTGGAAACAGTGCCGCGCATGCGCTGTTACATCTGTAGAACCAGCGCATGCACAGCACTGCCTACAGATGCGGTGAGTTTGTGTACCCCCCCGGCCCCCCTCTCCCCCCTCCGCTCACACCCCCCCCCCCCCCCCGACTTACCTGCCCACGCAGCAGCCTTCGGCTCTGTCCTGCTGGTCTGTCATGTGGTTTCCCAGCAGACCACATGACAGATTAGAAAAAAAAAAAAAACTTTTTTTTTTCTGTCTAAACTTTCTTGTACTCTGCTGGGGAGCACACATGTCCAACCAGCCTCCGGAGCCTGAGGACGGAGCAGAGCGCCGGAGGGACTCGTCGGGGGACCTGCACAAGCGGATACAGGTAAGTTTCACCTGCTATTCGCCACCTCACAGTGGCGAATAGTAACTGCATCAAATTCCGAAAATTGATAATTTTCGGAATTTGATGAATACCACAATTTCCACATCCCCATACTAATGTATGGGGAGTGTGGAAATTAACGCAGGGGAACTTAGCAAGGAGATATCTGTGATATCTCCTGTGCTAAGTGGCTACATGAATACCAAAATAACGTTATTTAAGGAAAATGTCCTTAAAAACGTTATTTTAGTGTTGATGAATAGGCCCCTTAAACTGCAATGCCGGGTATGCCAACTAGTATATATATACAGCTGAAGTACCCGGCATTGCCCAGGTTTAAATCTTCTGCTTATTACGTTTTATTATGTGATGTCGTCCAAATCCATCCAGTGTAAGGCCCAGAACAGGCTCCCTTTAAATATATCTTTATGTAAATGCATTAATGTACTTATTATTATTTGCCCTTATTTTGTGTACAAGTGTACATCTCTAAAGAAGCCTTATTGTTTTCAGCAGTGTTTTGCCAATATCAAGAAACATTTATTAATTATTAACAATTACTTATGTAGACCAAGGATATTCCGTTGCCCTTTACAAATGGGAACATAAAAATAGTAATATAAGATCTGGTGGTCTATGCATCATCGGGAGAAGTATCCACCCGCCGCGTGGAATACTTATCACCAAGGCAATTCATCATTGGTCTGGTGCGGGGAATCAGCTCTGAAAAGAAGTTGTCCCCTGTCCCTGCGATTAGTAACACTGCTACAGAATTACCAGTGTTACTTACTTATCCTCGTCGCCGGCTTCTAGCGTAGGGAGTAGTATAACATAGAAAATAACATTATACTCAGTGTAGCTAACATCACAAAGTACCAATTATATAGTCATCATACTTATACATGTTTTATTTATTAAAATGTACTTATATAGCACCAACATATTCTGTTGCGTTTTACAATTGTGTAAAGTAAACCATTGCATAACATGTATTATCAGGATATTGAAATTCCCATTGGAGCCCAATGCCCTGGATAAAAACACTCTGCCTCAGGGGCGTATTTATAATGGATGCAAAGTGTGCGGTGCACATGGGCCCTGGGTCCACGGGGGCCCACACACCGCACACTCTGCACCCAATTACATATACTTACCTCTCTGTCGGTCCGGCGCTGTAGCTCTGCAGAAATCACCGGGAAAATGGCCACCATGGCCATTTCCCCGGTGATTTGCGCATGCGTAATAGAGATGTCCCGGCTATGCGGCGCGGGTGCCATGTTCCCAGAGACCTGTGCATGCGCAGTAGACTTTTGCACAATGCCAAAGTCTACTGCTCCGCCGGAGAGTAGGGGGCCTGTTCAGAGCCTGCACATGGGCCCCCTCCTCTCTTAAAGCGCCCCTACTCTGCCTGTATTCTGCGTGCAGAGCTCTGTAAAGTCTTGTATTATTCCTGTAATCCTATACTACACAGTAGAATATAGAGCACCTCTTATATGCACTGTTCTACATTAAGGTGTTTGTAGAATAACTTAGGTAAAGTGTTTTCTCATTTGCATGTCTGCACACAAAATATCAGGCTGCTCTGGAAACACATTGTGCACTGACGTCTGGATGATGTGATAAAAAGCCAATGGTTCAACTTGTTTAAGACCAGTGCTGGCAGCAGTTGTTCTTTATCTCTTCTGATATAGAACATAAATATCCCAGCATTGTACTGACAGGAAACACAATTGTGTACGGGTACGAATCTGAAAGCTCCTTTACCTGGTATAATTTGTTGTTGGTGAAGAACAGTAAGTCATGTAGAAAGGTTGCTCTCTCCTTAATCTAGTTCCAAAGATTCCAAATCTATTATGTGATATTGATGATTTTTACAGCGGATTTGCTTACAAATGAAAGTCATTTAATTAACCACATCCTGCTTGAATTGTAAAAAAAAAGTAGACATTTGTACGAAGTGTTCTTAAAAAGCACCTAATAAAATAAACAAATTTACCATTATATTAAAATGATCATTGAGACAAAGTTTCATTATTTATTTTGATACGCTTTTTCTATATTCAGTACAGCAATGTTATGAACCAATCAAGACACTCCAGACAGTATTCTAGGGCACCTGTTCCCAACATACATTGGATGCAGACAATATTCATAGAGGAGCTTTGTGGTAATCCTGGCTCCTAGCAAACTATTAGGCTGCAGTGTTGAGACCATAAAATGTCAGCCGCATTGTAAGTGAGCATCACAGTCACTTTATTTACAAGTGAGAAAGATAAAAGTTGCATGTTAATGCATAGCTGCCATCATTTAAAATGATTTTCATTGAAACCTTATTGATGAGAATTGTACTGGGCTGTTAGTTAATAGTTACATTTCCTGGGACAACATTTTCCAAGGATAATAAAACTTTTAAAAATATAAAAAAAAAAAAAAGATCACAAAAACAAATGAGGTTACTGCTCATTTGATCACATAAATACAGTATTCACTTATTTTAAAATGTCCATCCGACATATGTTAAAAACAAAATGAAAAGCATCTGGCAACATTTTGTTATAACTTTTCCAGAGAAGCCTTCTTCCATGTCCTGAAATTCCAGTTAAACTGTTATTTGTACTGTATTTATACAGTATATAGGACATAATGTACTATAAAGACATTTTAGTAAACAATTATTCTTAAGCCTTTGAGCAGCCATTTGTGTGAGAATGACCAAAATGACCAGTGTGTTTTTCACCCAATGTTCTCAACTATTCAGAAAGACTTTTTGAATTTATATGTTATATAAACAGTAGTAGTGTGCTAGTATTATTGACCCATCATTCGACAGGTCACTAGCTATTGTGGTCATTGTTTTATATTTTCCTCTCTCTTCCCCAGCTTCCCATCTCTCTCTCCCATCTCCTTCTATTCCTTCAATCTCTCTAACGCATCTCCCCCTATTCCGCCCTCCATTCCTGTAATCTCTCTCTCCCATCTCCCTGTTTCCCTCCCCCCGCTCTCTTCAGATTCCGCCCATTCTTTCTCCTGTCCAAACACACTAAGGCATACTTGCCAATATTGGCAAGTTCATCTCTGGGAGAGAGAGGCCCAGGTGGGTGGTTTCGGGACGTGATGCAGCAAATCACATTATCATGGCACCTCCCCCGAATTGGTGTCACAATGATGTGATTCATAGTAAATCATGTCATCAGGCCCTGTGCCCTGTCTACTGTAACCGAAAAGCTTGAGGATGCAGGGGACTTGTCCACTTTCCTGGGGACTGGAAGACTCTTCCCTAAATTCAGGAATTACCCTGAAATAAGGACATGAACTAGTATCGACAACTTCACTATGGAGGTGCCTGCAAAGAGGTACTTTTTGGGGTCTTTTTGTTCCCCAGGAGACTTAAGAAGCTACAGTTGATGGACCATCAAAGCCTCTACAGCTGTTCACCTATAGCCCATATCATACCCTACCAGCTGCAAGGTGGACTTTAATAGCGGCTACAGCCACAGATGTCCAACTTTACATTTCAGAACTATTACTTACCATGATGATACCAAAAAAGGTTGGGTACGGGGTGCCGATGCTGGCATCCCGACTGGGTTAGGATACCGACACCTGCAGCTAAGTGTCCTAAACCTAACCCTCCCTCCCCGCATCCTAAACCTAACTCTAACCCCCACACCTAACCCTAACGCCCCCTCCCCCACAGCCTAACCCTAACCCTCCTCCTAGTGCCTAACACTAATCCTTCCCCTAACCCCAATACTTACCGTCGGGAAGCCGGTGGTCAGGGCTGCCATCAGAAATCGTGGGGCCCGGTACTGACAAAATAGGCAGGGCCCCCCTGGGGGATGGCGCAGAAGTGGGCGGAGCTGTGTATAATGTGGGTGGAGTTACACTGTGGGGTGGGACGTCAATTGGTGATTAAACCAGTTTAAAAATTCTCAAAGTTTGGAGTCGGGAAGGAAGGATGGACGTGGGGACACACGGCTGGGAAGCCTGGACTGGGAGGGAACAGAAAAGGCTGAGCTGGGGGTGCACAGGGCAGGGAAGGCTGGACCGTAATTGGGGGGCACAGGGCAGGGAAAGCTGGCTGGACTAGAGGGGGGCAGGGCGGGGAAGGCTAGGTGTACTAGGGGGGAGGCACAGGGCAGGTAAGGCTGGACTGGGAAGGGGGGACAAGGCAGAAAAGACTGGCTGGAGTAGAGGGCACAGGGCAGGGAAGGATGGATGGATTAGAGGGCACAAGGCAGAGAAGGCTGTCTGGACAAGGGGAGCACAGGGCAGACGAAGGCTGGCTGGAGTAGAGGGTTAGGTTAGGGAAGGCCAGCTGCACTAGGTGGAGGGGCATAAGGCAGGGACTCTGAGTCCTACCTTGTTTGTCAGCATCAGCGGGGCCCGGGAGACAGCGGCGCAGATATACAATGGCAGCCTGGGAGAAACGGCGCAGCGCTGCCGGCAGTCTTTCAAATATGGCGTTGGCCGCGAGCCAATCACAGCTCGCGGACCAGCAGCCAATCAGGAGCGGCCACTCCTGATTGGCCGCCGGTCAGCGAGCTGTAATGCTCGCGGATGGTGCCATGTTTCAAATACCGTCGGCGGCGCTGCGCTGTTTCTCCCAGGCGGCCGAAGCCTGATTCTTCACATCTTCTGCCCTGCTGTCACCGGGCCCCCACTATCTCTGGGCTCGGGACTCCAGGCCCGGCAGACCCCCCTGATGGCGGCCCTGCCGGTGGTCAGGATGTTGGCACCGGGATTCTGACTGATGTTGGGATTCCGGCACCAGCATTCTGACCACCAGGATATATCAAACCTTTAAGCATACTAATTTAGACATTATACTGAATATTCTTTTTTTTCAATAGTTAAAGGACTGACAGTGTCAGACTTGTTTTACTCTGGTCTTTAGGGTGAGGAATGGCTAAACTGTAAGGGACTGGACATGGGCGCCCAAGCTGGCTACAAGTCCTTGTCAGTAGCCAGATCTTACTTACCCAGTAACCCTGAGCCCAGATGGTTATTTTATGGATGAGGCTAGAGAAGTGGAGGTGAAAGGTTGATTGAAGGACTTTGCTACAGTACTTTGCCAGGCATTGGCGGGAATGGCGGGAGGTGGGGCATACATAGAGTGTTTTTTTGGGCTGGATGTGGTTGGAGGGAAGTGTAGCGAGGTGAGGCAGGCCCTATGTCTAGCAGAATTAGGGGGGAGATTTATCAAAGCTTGGAGAGATAAAGTGGAAAGAGATAAAGTACCAACCAAGCACAGCCTGTAAAATGACAAGAGCTGATTGGTTGGTACTTTATCTCTTCCACTTTATCTCTCTCCAAGCTTTGATAAAGCTCCCCCAGCTCTGAGGGGGGCAAGCCTCCCCTCATCTCTAGTGCACAACTGCTATACAGAATTTAAGATGGTGATATAATAGATTATAATGTCATGTTATTATACTCTTGGCATGGCTTGTATTACTATGAACGCATGTTTGGGCAATGCTTTTTTTTAGTCTCGATAAGTATAGGGGCAAGAAAGAATGGAGATCATCATTGTATATTTTTTCTTTCTTATTAACTTTTTATATGGTTTTATTATGTATATGTTACTGTATTTACTCCTTACCATCCCTTACTCACTGTGTGCCTTTCAAGTCTATTTATGAATATGTACCGATAACAAAGAATATTGAGGCAATAAAAAATTAGTTATCGCTGCAATTAACTAATAAAATGTTTCCAGATCAGTGAGTGTTACGTGGCTCACCAATTATACTGTCTGCCAGCTGTAAGAGGAGTCTCACTGCTTTGATGGTCAGTTCTGCATGCATCTACACATGTGTGAACTGGCTTTGCCAAAAAAACCTGGTGTATAGTTTCTTTGATGGGACTTTTTGTCTGCAATATCTGGTGGTAACCATATAATAGCTAGGGAGAAACCTTAACTCTGGCAAAAAACAAATAATTTCTACTGACAAATAGACCCCTTAGTTAGAGACTAGTACCTATCCAAACCCCATGAAACTAGCGCCATAAACTACTAAAAGCATTCCAAATATTCCAAGCAAATTATTATGCACCTGTCACCTAAAAATAAAAGTTGCTGTCTTTAAAACAAAACCAATATTGATGACTGTTTAGCCATCAGTTCACTAAGGGGCCTATTCATCAGCACTAAAATAACGTTTTTAAGGACATTTTCTTTAAATACTGTTATTTTAGCATGCATGAAGTATCTTAACACAGGAGATATCACTATCTCCTGGTTAATTCCCCCGCGTTAATTTCCACATTCCCCATACATTAGTATGGGGATATGGAAATTGTGGTATTCATGAAATTCCGAAAATTATGTATTTTCAGAATTTGATGGTGTTACTATCCGCCACTGTGAGGTGGTGAATAGCAGGTGAGACTTACCTACTTCCAGCTGGTGAGGTCCCCAGGCGTCCTCCTCCGGCGCTCTGGTCCGTCCTCTGGCTCCGGTGGCTGCTCGGACACTGTGTTCTACCAGCAGAACACAATAAAGTTTAGAAGAATAAAATATATATATTTTTTCTTTACTAAACTGTACAGTGTTCTGCCGGGAGAACACGTGTCAGAGCAGACACCGGAGCCGGAGGCAGCTGCAGCGGGCGGGGTTGGGGGGTCACACACAAAATTATCGAAGCTGTAAGTAGTGCTGCGCATGCGCTGGTTTTACTAATGTAACAGCGCATGCGCAGCACAGATTCCAGCTTAGGTAAGGTAGTGTTGATAGGGAAAGCAAAAATTACAGCTTTTCGGAATAAATAGTTATGAAGAGGAGGAATGATGATAACTAGGTAGAATTCCATGCGAGTTCTAAACCTAATTACCTCCAGAGAATTCTAAGTTATGATGAATAGGCCCCTAAGTGATGTTACTTAATTTCTTTTAATTCACATCATAATCAAGGGAACCAGCCAACCATAAAAGTTTATAACCTATGTGACTTGTCATTTTATATAAAAAAAATGCTAATTGGCACAATAACTGTGCAAACAGGGGTAAATGTAATTAGATTATGTAATGAAGAATTACTGTAGCATCTACAAATACTAACCACCTATCAGATGAACTCTCCTTTTACAAAGCATAGAAATGATAAGTCAATACTGCCCGAGGAACATAGCAAGCGTGAAATAATGCTTGGACACTTAGTACATGTAAAGTGCACCTGTCTCTTTTAGTTCACATTTCCTGATTTAATAAAATCAGAATATTTGCTTCAGAAAAGACTACTTTTTTTTTGTTATTTACATTTGTTTTTCTGCTTCCTACTGATGTGTTATGTCTAATGCCTACAGCATTTCTGTGCATCTGAGAGACGAAGACAGATTTAGGGGTCTAGATAATAAAATGCCTATTTTTAATGTTCTGCAACAAGTATTATTTTTTCATCAAATAGCTACTTATAGTTATGAAGGCTGTGTCTAGCATTATAGTGCTAAACGTGGAACTTGATGTACACCTTAGATTAAGACATAATGGGTATGTCACTGTCTGTTGTAATGCTGAATTATGTATGGGTAAAGGAAAGTGATTGTCTAATAAAACAATACGTTGCACTATTTCATGAGGAACATTTGTTTTAAAGAAAAGGAGATAATACAGAACACATTTATCTTTGAGCCTTTAAGAATGTACAGGTGCCCCTACACTGGCAGATCTGGGCAATTGACTTGAACGAGTAGAAGCCACACACAAATATGGACAGGCCTATCTTTTACAGGATGGCAGGGTCATTTCACCCCTGTGTGCCCCCTGCCGCTAATTTTTCACGTGACATGGGTACCCTGGCGGTCCCCTCATTGTCTGGTAGCGGTTCTTTTTCCTTTTTTTTGTGTCTCTCCCCCCTCTCCTCTTGTGTTTTCCTTCATACCCTTTCTTTCTTTTTAATTCTGCTTAGCCCCTCTACTATTTTTACTGCCTCTCCTGCTCCATTTTAAAGTACTATATAGCTTTGTCTCTCCCTTTCATCCATGGCTGCTTCACTCTGTATAGTCTCTATTAATACCAGAGGGCTGAACGTCCCTGAGAAGAGAGCCCAGGCCCTTCGCTCTTTCCATGCTGATGGAGCGGAAATCGTCCTCATACAGGAAACTCACTTTCGTCATTCTCCTTCTGCCCCACGGCTTAGTAATCAATTCTACCCCATAGCATATTATAGTAACTATCCCCAATCGAAATCTAAAGGAGTTGCTATTTTATTTGCTAAATGCCTGCCGGTCACAAACTCTGAAGTACATATTTTGGAGGACGGGAGATGTCTGCTTGTCAAATGCTCTATTTTTAATCAACTTTTCACATTTTTTAATATTTATGCTCCAAACCAGGGTCAACCCACTTTTTTTGAGAGGGTTCTGGATAAAATTGACATGCTCCAACAGGGGATCTTGATAGTAGGTTGGGATTTCAACTGGGCACTAGACCACCTCCTGGATACCTCATCGGGCTCTTCAACGGTCCCTTGCCGTACGTCAAGGAAGGTAAGACGTTTGCTTTATATTAATCAGCTGTCCGACGTCTGGCGTATATCTCATCCCTCAGACAGAGATTACTCATATTATTCTAGTTCCCACCAGTCCTATTCCAGGATAGATTATATACTGATTGGCCATAGATTCCTCCATCTGGCACAGGCAACTTCCATAGGAGTGACAACCTGGTCTGATAATGCCCCAGTAAGTGTAGACCTCTCCCTCGGGTTTTCTGACCTAATCTGCAGGGAAGCAATCGGGAAGCCGACTGCCTAAATACTGGCAGCCGGCTTCCCGACTGTCATATCCTGGCAAGGGTGAAATACCAGGCATCTAGATGTAGACGCTCGCATTTCCCCGACGCCAGGAGACCGGGCACCGAGAGTGGACAGCTGCGGGGGGGAGGGTTAGGTTTAGGGCTCCCAGGGGGGATTTAGGGTTAGGCACCCCCCGGGAGGGTTAGGCTAGGGGGAGGGAGGGTTAGGCTCCCCCGGGGGCGACTTAGGGTTAGGCACCCCCCCGGGGGACTTAGGTTTAGGCAGCGGGGAAGAGGGTGGTTAGGGTTAGGCACTTAGAGGGGGGATTAGGGTTAGGCACTTGGGGGGGGAAGTTAGGGTTAGGCACCCCTAAGGAGGGTTAGGGTTAGGGGGGTTAGGTTAGGTTAGTAGATACTTACCTATCCACGATCGGGATTTCCAGCGTTGTCGGGCTTCCGCTGCTTCTAACTCTGCTCTTGTCGGGCTGCCGCTGACGGGAATCGAACCTTTCATACCCATTCCAATCTGCAGGTCCAGGCATTTTAATGAGTCCCTTCTCTCTGACCCTTACTATAGATCTCAAGTGGAAGAGACTACTGACGTTTCTCTAGAAAGTATTACCACTCCGGATGTATCTAACCTCACCATATGGGAAGCCCATAAATGTGTTATTAGAGGAAAATGCATCCAACTGGGTTCCTATTTAAAGAAACAAAGGGTTGGACAGATAGAAGACTTACTACACAAAATTCAGGTTTTGGAGACTACTAATAAAGCTTCCCTTTCCTCTGATGTTTATGTGGACTTAGTCCAGGCCCGATCAGCCTTAAATAAGCTTTTACTGGAAAAGGTCAAGCACTCTTTTAGAAAATGTCGTAGTCGATATTATCGCTGGGGTAATAAACCTGGAAAAAAGCTAGCTAGAGCCCTGTGAACTTGTTCCTTTATCCCCTCTATTAAAATTGGGAGGGGACAAGTCTCCCATGACACTCGCAAGATTGCAGAAGCTTTCTGTTCCTATTATTCATCACTGTATAATTTACCTGCCCCTTTGGCCTTCCCTGACGGCTATCGAGGTCTATCTCTCTAGGATCGGGTTCCCCAAGCTTGATGACCTTGCCAGTGAGGACATAAAGAGACCCTTTACTTTACCTGAACTAGAGGAGGCCATTAAATGCACCCCTTCCGGGAGAAGTCCTGGCCCTGACAGCTTTACTATCAATTATTACAAAGCCTTCAGGGACAAACTGGCTCTTCCACTCTTTAATTCCTTTACCTTTATTACCTTTAATTCGGTTTCTGATAAGACCCCTTCGCCTGCCAATCCCTTGAAGCTCATATAACGGTTATTCCCAAGGAAGGCAAAGATCCCTCCCTTTGTCCCAGCTACTGCCCAATCTCCTTTCTCAATGTAGACGTTAAATTGTATGCGAAACTTCTCGCAAACAGATTAAAACATTTCCTACCTTCTCTGATTCATAGTGACCAGGGAGGGTTTGTTTCGGGCTGTAAAGCTAGGGACAATACCTCCAAAATTATTGCCCTCATCCACTATATCTTGTCTATAGATACTCCAGCTATTCTGCTGTCTACTGATGCCGAGAAGGCATTTGACAGGGTAGATTGGAGTTTTATGTCTGGAGCACTGAGACACCTGGGACTGGGCCCTGTTTGCTTTCAACGCGTCCTTGCTCTTTACCACTCCCCCTTTGCCCGCGTTAGAGTTAATGGTTCCCTTTCTGACTCCTTCTCCAATAACAATGGGACTAGACAAGGTTGTCCTTTATCCCCCCTGATTTTTATTATTTGTATGGAAGCTCTGGCAAGGTCGATCAGGCTGAATCCAAATATATTGGGCTTTAGATTACATAGTGATGAATACAAATTATCTCTCTTTGCTGATGATTTACTGGCCACAATTACAAATCCTGTTATTTCATTACCGAATCTATTAGAGGAATTCAAGATTTTTGGAGACCTCTCCAGTTTTAAAGTTAATTACTCTAAGTCGGTTGCCTTGAATATTACGGCACCTCCACAGATGGTTGCAGGCCTTAAATCAGCGTTCTCTTTCACTTGGCACTCTTCTCAGCTAAAATATCTAGGAGCTACTCTTACTAGAGACCTTTCCTGCCTGTTTATGGACAATTTAACTCCCCTCTTAGACAAGCTACGCTCATATTTGAGGTTATGGAAATCGGGACCCTTCTTATGGTTTGGGAGGCTGGTCATTCTCAAAATTAACTCTCTCCCTAAAATCCTCTACTTGTTGCAGACCCCCCCAATTAAATTACCTTCTAGATGGTTTATGGAAGTCCAGGCTCTCTTTAGAGAATTTGTCTGGGGAGATGGCAGGCCCCGTCTGAAGTTGGACCTTATGTTTCGCCACAAAGATAGAGGTGATTTATGCCTTCCTAATATTAAAGGTTACTACCAGGCCTGTATCCTCCACAGAATTGTGGTTTGGTCCATATCAGACATTCCTAAACAATGGGTGCAAATTGAGAATCAGGCCTTGAAGATCCCTTTATCAATAGCTCCATGGCTCCCTATCCTCCCTACCATTGGTCACACCTTAAGTTCTTGGAGAGCATTACGGAAGTCCCCCTTGATATCTTCACCTAATTCCTCCCTTATGTCGTGCCTTTTCAATGAACAATTTCTTCCAGGTATGGATGCCAAGACTTTCCACTCCTGGTTTGCGGTAGGACTTTTTAGGGTCGGATAGCTGATGAGTAGCAGTAGCTATATGCCCTTTGTTGAGGTATGTGAGAAATGGAATCTACCCTCATGAGGCACTACCTTGCATTTCCTGCAATCTCTCGGCTCCCCTAAGACTCTTTGTTTGCATTATACTCCCTTCGAACAACTATGTACTAGCCCTTTCTGTCAGCAGACGCTAGCCTCTCTCTCCCTAATTTTACTAAGGTCTGGGATCGGGAGCTTGGGGCCGGCCTAACTGAAGATGAGTGGGGGAAAGTATTTAGATTGGCTCATGCCTGCTCTTCTAGTGTTGGTGTCAGGGAAACCCAGTATAAATTGCTTTCTCGTTGGTATAGATGTCCAGATACCCTCTCTAAGATGGGGATTGGTGTTCCGTACATAAGCTGGTGCTGGTCTGGGGCTCCAGGCAACCCATTCCATATTTGGTGGCAATGCCCTATTCAGCCCTTTTGGAACAAAGTCCTCAGCCTTCCTGCAAAAATTCTACGCGAACCGGTCCCTACAGCCCCAACGTTCTGGTTGTTTCATTTATCATTCAGACCCCTCTCGAAATATAAGAAAACTTTGTTATGTCATTTGAACAATGCTGCTAAAGCAGTCATTCCGGTAAAATGGCGCTCCTCCTCTCCTCCAACGGTTATGGAATGGTTTACTAGGTTAGATTTATATATGGAAATGGATGATTACTGACTTCTGCTGATGGTGGCTATGAGTCCTTTAGGGATACCTGGCTCCACTGGATAGATTTCAAGGGCTCTGTGGTCTTCAAGCATATCCTATCCTCTACCCGCCCCTCAAATCCCTAGACCTGACCCAACCTGTGGTAGAACCTACGCCCTTGCACCTGTTTAATAGGTTGCATAACAGCTATACTTTACTTTTCTTATTCTTTCTTCCTATACCCTTTGTAATAGGTATTGACTGATACGATATTATAGCATTTGATTTCGCAACTGCTTTCTTTTTTTTCCGATCTATTTCTATCTATTCCCTTTCCTTCCTTCCCTCACCCCCCCCCCCACCCCCTCACTCCTCACCCTATTGTCTGGTTGTTTCTTTGTCTTTGTTTTTCTTGTATGTGTTTCATTTATTTATTTCTATATTTGTGGGTCTTTTTTAATGCTCCATGATGTCACTGGCGATTTTTGTTATTGAGTTTTAACTTTTATTCAGTGTATTGCTATTTTTGAACTATGTCTTTTGACAATGACCCTGATATTGTCTCTAAGTATTTGTCTGTTATTTTATTGTTTCTGACAATTTTATTATAATAATAATAATAATAATAATAATAATAATAATAATAAAAATACATTTTGCACTAAATATGGATAGGTCTGACTAGGGACAAAGAACTCAATCCCATGGTACACAATTAGTGCAGTTGATTAATGCACATGTGATGAAATATATATCATAATCAAAACGGCAATCGGCATCTGAACAGCATATGGGCTTTTTGTGCCCATGCTCGCTGTGGTTTGCAGTCAGTATGGTCTAAAGTGCCCTATTTGGCAATCAGAATTATATCATGTAGGGCCATTTTATAATTTAAACAGTTTCTTAAAATCCTTAGTGGTGCTATATTCTGAAGGATAACAATGACAAATAGCTATGGGAATCAGGATTATTAATCTCAATTTAACAAAAAAAAATTTATCTGTATGATACACATATTATTCTATATTTTATAATATATACAGTCTATCTATCTATCTATCTATCTATCTATCTATCTATCTATCTATCTATCTATCTATCTATCTATCTATCTATCGTCTTATCTCCCATTGTAACAAATAGAAATCTGGATGTATAAAAAAATAGGTAGTAGCATATTAGAATGAATTTACTTATATTGTCCTCTACAACGGGGCATTTGCTGTGTCACTAATAACCATGTGATTTTTGGAGAATTTACATCTGTGACTATGATTAACAGCTTCCTCTGTAGATCTGCTGATCACAGTGAGATGTAGTTTGATTAGTTAATATACAATGATTCCTTGTATACTGTAATGGCAATTAAGAAGTCAGCATCTCTTTTGCCTCCTTCAGCTCCCTTTTGCAGCCATTCCAGGACTAATGATTAATTGTAGGAGAGATTGTGTAGAGTGGGAGGTTTCCAGGAAAGCAATTCATTATTTTTCAACTACAATAGCAGATAATTTCTCCATGTTAAGAACAGCAAAGCCATGACATATTTATGTTTACAAAAGGATTTTATTTATTCATATTTGTACCCCCTAGGGCCACTTAGAGACACTGTAATTTACTTAATGCCTCCTTGTTGAGGATGGTGTTCTTTCTCAGTTCTCTGGTTTTACCAATGAAAAATATGCTGTGCGAGTCTCGTAAGTCTGCATACAGAATTTTTAGCTGAGCTATCCAGCTGCAGATTTCACTACTTTACAGTATATGACCAAACTGTACTCTAACCCACACTAGCACAGACCATTTCTATTGGTGGGTTCTTGTCCAATCACTCTGCAGTGGTTTAATTGCCAACACTGGATTGCTGTGAGCTAGCAGCTTAAACATTGGGCTAATGTATTGGCAATATTTTTGTATTATTTGCCTACTTTATCTTGAATATTTTGATTTGGCAACAAAGGGGGAGACAAGCTACAGTACCTGTATGTTTGTTTGTTTGATTGTTTGTGCAGCAGTACAATACTTGATCTAAGCATGGCATGCCCATATCCTTAATTTAAATGTTTAGATTCTCCACATACTATACTGCTCATTACAGCAATGAACGTTAGGATATTCAAATGCTGCCTTTTCGTCAAGTGTCAGAAAATCATAATTTCCTTTTAAAAGTTTGGTCTACGTGGTTATATACTTGTGGCTTACTTGTTCCATATTGAAGGAAGGAGCTTGATAAAGTTTAATTTTTCTTTATTATTATTTAATTTTTTATTTTTTTTGGGGGGGGGGGGCGATTGTAATAAAATGAGTTAAAATCTCTGCTGTGCAATGCTAATTTAGTAATGTCTTTCTATATGTGCACCCCTGCCAGGTTATATAAATATCTTGTCCTGGTAAGAAACAGTGGTTGCTATGGAAACCCTGTGAAGGAGACCAGTATACTGACCTGTAATGTGGAAGCTGTGAGGCTGATGAAGCTGGGCAGTATGGTTAAGAATACCTTTAAAAAAAATAAACAAAAATATAAGCTTAGTGCCAATGTCCACACTTGCTGGTACATTGGGGATGTCCGAGGAATTTACCCTTGCTTGGTTGCGTCTATTCTTATGTATAACAATTCTTGTACTTAATGTGGTTTTATTAAGTTGTTAATAAAGTTATATTTTTTTCATGACTTTACGTTGGAAATTGTACAATATTTGTGCCATTTTTCGCTGTTCCTTTCTGGTTAAAAATGTTAAAAAATAAAAATAAAGTTGAGATGAAATGCAGGGAAGTAGAACATGAAAGTTGTTGATGTGTGTTGCTGCAGTGTAGAGCTGGGTACACACTACCCGATAAATGCCAATGAATCGACAGAGTGATTACCGAATTGGCACGTTTCCGTACCCAATGAGCAATTTCTTGCTCAGTGTGTACTTTCTTTTGATCTCTACAACAGGATCAGGAGGTCAGGAACGATATAGCGTGTGCAGCACACCCTATATTGTCCTCCCGATCTAACAGCTGTTTATCGGCTTCAAACACTCTAACGCTCCTGCATACACACTATCAAATTATTGGGCCAATCAGCCACTTATCTACAATCGACCCGATAATTGGGTAGTGTGTACACGGCTTAAGAAGCAACTTGATATTCTCTATCTTAAATAAAAACTTATAGGTGACTCTGGAGCTAGGAGTCATATGAGCATTCTCGCTTCTCATAGCCCACTTGCCAACATGTAGGCTACACCTAGGTGGGAAGTGCATTGGGACATTGCATCATCATAGCTCTGACCCTGTTATACAGAGCTACGATTCACATAATTGTAAAGTGGCTGGTGGGGTCACAATTACATATTTAGTTATGAAGCATGTCATCAAGCCTCCGCACCATCCACTTGGGAAGTGCGGCATATAGGAGTCTCACTCACTTGGGAGTCTTGGGGGAGCCCCCCCACCTCCTGAAATTTGGGAGTCTACAAGACATTCTGTGAAAGTAGAAAGGTATTTCTCATACCAAGGCAGACAGGCTTAAAATGTACATATTTCTGAGGGGTCTATTCATCATCACTTAATTTCTACAAAAGCAGGTGAAAATGTTCATTTTCACCTGCAATTGTAGAAATTAAGTGCCTGGGCCATTCATCAAGAAGGTAAAGCAGGAGATATCACAGATATCTCCTCCTTACCTTCCTCTCCTGGAATGGTCTGCCGATGGCTCCCACTCGCAGCTCACAGCCCACTCCTTCCCAATGGGAAGGGGTACCAGGTTGCGGAGGGATCCCTCCACCCCTGTCCCTCTCCTTTCACTGGACGCCTGAGCTTTTGTGTGGATGCGTGAACTGTAGGTCACGCATATGCACTAGCGTCACTGCTCTGAAAGGAGGAGTGAAGCGCTTTGGGGAGACAGCCAATTTTTGGATCAGCGGTCTGCGTGTCGGAGCAATGATGAATTCTCCGGTGCTCGGTCCGAGTTAGTATGTTAATTATCGGACCCCCATAATTAACATAATGAATAGACCCCAAAGTGAGAAGATCATGCAAATCATGGAATCCTGATAGGCTCCAGCAAGAGCCAAAAGGATACATAATTCTTCTCCAAGACACCAACAAGGTAACAGTTGTCAGAATCAAGTTAGGTGACATACATAACCCTTTTCTCCAGCAAATAAATGCTGTAAGTGTTGTACAACTACTTTAAGGATCATACACCACGCTTCTGATGAAGGACGATTGGGTCTGAAACGCGTCAAGCGGGTGATACCTGACACTACACCGGGCGTTGTGAACTGGGAGCAGGAGGACCGCATGAAGAGGGAGCTGGTATCCGGAACCTGTAAACCTTCTTCCTGGCGATTTCAACTAAAGGTTACCTGATGCCTCAGTCATAACTGACCCTATTATTGTTTGCCTACCGGTGGTGCTATATGTATTACATTTTTAAATAGAATGTGAGTGCATTGTGTGAAATAAATTAAATTTTCTCTTGACACAAATGGTATTGCACTATTATATGTTCTTTACTTTCTTTGAGAGTCCTAAGGAATAACTAATGCATATGGAAAAGATCTGAAGGATAAGAGGAAAAAAAAAAGGAAATAGAGGAAGAATATTTTCCCCCTGGATAATCCCCTTTGTGATTTATACAGACTTTTCGTATTTAGAAGTAAGAGACTTTTTCTAGTTGAACATCTGGCAGCGCCTTAGTGTAACTTGTTTTGTTGTGATATTTGTACAAGGGTTAAAGTAAGGAAGCCCTTTAGTCTGCACAGGCTGCAGCTGGTTGCGCATTGTTCAGAAACAGTTTTTCCTGTATTACTTTAAGGCAACTTTTAGTTAAAACATAGTCTGTAAATCACCATTAAATTTGAGTTATACATGTATTTTTGATATTTAATATATTAGTTATTGTCAGCACAGTACACTTGTTTTTTATTGTAAGAGAACTAGAAGTCAGCACTATAATGAATCAGTGATTTCAATTTATAATCTTATTAACTGTGCCAAAATTGTGGAAATAAGAAATTGATGAGCGAGCTGCTAATTGATGTGTAACAATTGAACTTAATCTGCTCCAGCTATTCTGGTGCATAACTATGCCATTAATAATACCTAACAAAGATTAATTAAAAGCTAAAACCAATGTAGTAAAAGGGAAACTAAAAATAAAACGTATCTATATATTTCTTGCATTAAGTCTTGAAGTTATTCAAGTTACAGTATTCCAACCTGCTTAGGGATATTTCAGGAAGTCAGTATGGGTTGTCCTGCACTAAATGCATGAAACAATATGATGTGAAATAGTGGTCTCTGTTAATTAACCTCATTTGATGGTCTCTCTACCCTATAATGTCCTTGGTATAATCTGTATAGTAATAAATCCTCTAGACATGAAATTCTACCTTACCCTTATATAGTAGCATGAACACAACCCCATGTTTTCCTCTTTTGGGTTGTGTAGAAACTGTAGATATTCAATAAGTATACAGTTACAGCCAATGTTAGTTCATGTCTGAGTTATGCGCGGTCACAGATTGAATCCATATATTCACCTGTATTCAGAGTTGCATGCAACTGTGTGGATGCACAGCCCCTATCAATCTACATGAGGAGGTAGCTGCCATCATTATCAGCATGCTTTTGCACCGACCCTATTCCTGGAGTAAGTGATGTGTCTAAAATCATATGAATATCTGCTTACTGTATGTACAATTCAGCATAGCCTACAACACTACCTACACACTCAGCTTAGTCTATGTGCAATCACCCCACGGCCTTTTAGCTGCAAGTGAACTAAGTACAAGTAAAACTCTGAATGGCCCTTAAAGTCCGAGCTAGAATGTGCAATTTTACTCCTTGGCAAAACTATTCTGAGTTGCTGGGTATAAATTTAAAATTTATTTAAAAGAAAATATTTAAAATTTAATAAAAAAAAAAAAAGATTAAGGCCCTGATTCAGAGCCGCTCGTTAGCGGCAGTACGCTCGTTCCGAGCGATGTTTGCACATCTGTGCATGCGTACGGTTTTTAGTACGCATGCGCGAACCAGTCAGTGCGGTCAAAAATCGTTTGTACGCTATATAGCGAGTGCCTGCTATTTTGAGTGACAGAATGAGGCGTATGTGGGTGGTAACAGGGGAAGGTGCTTGAAAATGGGGAGTGGAGATCCGAACGCAGGCGTGCTTAAAGGTCAAAACGGGCGTATTATGGGTGTGCATAATTAATTCAGCAGCGTCATTGACCACGTCACTGGGTTATTTTATAGCCAGAACTGCTCGCAAATTTGTGGTAGCAAACACCAACCACAAGAATAGCGAGCAGTTCATACGCTGGTCGATGTACTCGATTAATCTAATAAATAGCGGACATGACGTAGGATGCGAGCGGCCAGGGGGCGTTTTTAACAAATAAACGAGCGTATGTTTTGCTCGCTCGTTCAGACTTAGAGGCGTGAACAAACTACAATTTGCGAACGGATCATTTGAATAGCCACCCCTTGTTTTTGAACGAACGACCGCAAATAGCGAACGGCTCTGAATCAGGCCCTAAGGTTCTTTTTTTTTATGAGAGCCCCTCAACCGTTAATTACTGAGAAGAGAGATGTTTTCAGCAGGAGTACTGCAATATTAAGGATCATTTTTATTTATGAACACTGTAGCCCAGGAGATAACTATGATAACTCCCAGGCTACAGTGCTGTAATTATTGCTGCGAATAGCCGCAATATTAGATTTTAATTAACATGCAAAAGCTGCAACTTTTAATGAATTGGCCCTACCTCAACTCTAAAGGTGCGTACACACTGGGCGATATTACTGAGCGATTGCACAATTACGACATCGTAATCGTGCAATCGCTCAGTAAACGTGCACAAATCGTGTACTTTCATGTCGGAAACGACCAGCGATGCGCGCTCCTGCTGGTCGTGTCCGACATTGTCCATCGCCTGAACATGCAGTCCAGTCTGGCGATAACGACAGATTGGCATGTTCAGGAATGAGGGACTGTGCCTGCACTGAGTGACTGATCATTCAGTGCAGACATTACAGGTGATCAGGAACCGGTACGATTATGATGTCGTAATTGTACAGTCTTTCCTGATCGCCCAGTGTGTACGCACCTTAAGAGGTATATTTGCTAATGTGAGAGTTGTTAGAATTGAAGATGTTGCCCATAGCAAGCAATCAGATTGTATCTAGCTATTATCTTCTAATCTAGTTGGTGCTACTCTAGCATAACTCCCAACATTTCCGCACTCGGAAAGTGGGCGTGGCTTTCTCGGGAAAAGGGGCGGAGTAATTTTAAAATGGGGTAGAGCCTCGCGGCTTCCCCTGTTTTCATCACTTTGGGGGGTGTGCCCAGCACTCTCCAAGTTGCTGGGCAGCCCCCAGGCAGCCCGTACAGAAAGGAACAGATGCCGTGCGCATGCGCACGGCATCTGTTCTCCTCCTGCACACCCGCTGCTCTGCTATGCAGGGCAGCGGTTTGTGTTTTCCCCAACTTCCCCCCGACCGTGGGACACTGCGGCCCACGTGCGGGACAGCGGGACAGTCTCAGAAAAATGGGACTGTCCCGTTGGAAGCGGGACAGTTGTGAGGTATGCTCTAGTTGAATGTTAAATAGAATCTGAATGGTTGCTATGGGCAACATCTCCACTTCTAAAACCGCTCACTCAGTGGCGTCACAAGGAGGGTGCGGGGGTTGCGAGCCACACCCGGGTGTCATCCGCCGAGGGGTGACACCAAGGTGCAGAATCGGCTAGTGACAATGTGACACTAGCCGATTCTGCACACAGGACAGGGCAGTCCACACCTCCCCGTGCCCCCACCCCAGTAAAAAGCTTGGGACAACAGAGTTCGGGTCGGAAGGTCATGCCACTTCCTGCGAGACTACACTGCGAAGCCATACCCCTTTTTAGAGTCGCTAGGCTCCACCACCCACACAGCATCCCTCCTCGCACCAGGGGAGGGACGCCACTGCTCTCACTTTAGTAAATATACCCCTAAATGTCAGTGTTAAGATAAGGCTGCCTAGTGTTTGTATGCTACATGGAGAAGCAGGCAGTATTTTAACCCTTGATACCATAAAATTTCATTTGCACCCTTGCATCACTATAATTTGGACCCTTTAGCTGTGCTGGACTAGTTCCTAACTCTAAATGAGGCCAAAATAAACACTGAAATCGTTATACTTTTTTTTTTAACTAGTGCTTTTGTGGTTTTTAATGGATCTTAAAATTATAAGATTTTAATCTAAACAGACGTAAGCATAAATCTAGCCTGTTATCACATAAAGGGCGCCCAAAGGTCACTGTCAGACTTGGCACACTGAAATAAACCTCTGACCCTCTGAGACAGAGTCTAAAAATGATTTTACTCTTCTCAGAAACTTTTTTTATGTCTGCAGATGAAATTGTTTTTAGATTGAATCGATAACCTTAATATGTTACGCTGATTTTATAAAGCAAGCCATACTAAATTACATTGACGTCATATCATTACTGATTGACATGAATTGTAAATGCCATTGTCATAGCCAAATTGTATTATTTGATAGGAATTGCACAGGTACATTAATAAAGACATGCTTTAATGTAGAGTTTGAGATCAAGTTCAAAACTTTATGTCAGGATGCGGCCTGGGATCGGGCTTTACTCACCGTGGTACTGGTGTCTCTAGGCTCCGAGGCGTGCAGACCCCAGTTGTAGTGGTGAGTTAGGGCTGAGGATTCTCCCTGGGGTCCGCTAGGACTTCCATGCATGCGTTCTGACTCCTGTGTTAGCAGGCATGGGTGCAGTCATGTTGGTTCATCTCACCTGGTCAGTCTCCTCTAAATGCAGCACGGCAGTCTCCCAGCTGATCTCATGATTAAATGACCAGCTGCCTAGGGGTATTAAGGTCCGACTCATGCAACAGGAAGTTGCTGATCAACTGCATATATTGTCGTTCCTGGTGACAACCGTCCTAAGTTCCAGAGGCTGTATTGCTTTCCTCAGTGTTCCTAGTTTCCTGTGTGTCTCCAATCGCACCTCTGTGTATTCAGTCCCCGTGTTCTGTACAAGTTTATCCTGCGTGTCTCTAGTCGCCCCATTTTGTATCCTTTCAAGTCCTCTGCCAGTGCGTCCGGAGCCGCACCTTTGTGTACAAAATACACACCATCGTGTACAAAGTACACACCACTGTGTACACTTTCAAAGCCAACAGCCGGTGCGGCCGGAGTCGCACCTTTGTGTACACTATACATATCTTCGTGTACTATTCCAAGGTCATCTGCTGGTGCGTCCAGAGTCGCACCTGTGTGTACAAAATACACACCATCGAGTACAAAATACACACCATCGAGTACAAAGTACGTACCATTGTGTACAACTTCCTATAAACCACCGGCGCACCTGGAATACATATAGTGTACAAAATACATGTTACAGTGTACTTCGTCTCCGAGCTTCTGTACAAGTTCAGTCCACACCTGCAGTGCGTCCTAAGTGGCATCCTTGTGTACTTTGTCCCCGTGCTTCAGTACAAGTCTTGTGTACACCTCCAGTGCATCCCACGTGGCATCCTTGTGTACTTCATTCCTGTGCTTCAGTACAAGTTCCATCTACATCTCCAGTGCGCCCCAAGTGTCATCCTTGTGTACCTTGCCCCTGTGTGTCAGTACAAGTTTAGTCTACACCTACAGTGCGCCCGAAGTAGCATCTTCATGTACTTGTTCCTGTGTCTCAATATAACTTAATTTCTGCACCTCCAGTACATCCCTGGAGCATCTTACAGTATTCTGGGCCTGATTCAGAGCCGGACGCTATTTGCGCTCGCTCGTTCAGAAAAAGGGGCCGGCTATTTAAATTGAGCGTTCGCTCTTTGCGGTCTGTTGATGCCTCTATGTCTGAGCGAGCGAGCGAACGAAACATGCGCTCGCTATTTTGTAAAGACGCCCCCTGGCCGCTCGCATCCTACGTCATCTCCGCTATTTATTTGATTAATCGAGTACATCGAAAGGCGTCTGAACTGCTCGCAGTGCTTGTGGTTGGATTTTCCTACCGCAATCATGCGAACAGTTCAGGCTAAGAAACAACCAAGTGACGTGGCCGATGACGCTGCTTTGTTAATTATGCACACCCTTAAAACGCCCGTTTTGACCGTTTGGCACGCCTGCGTTCGGATCACCACTCCCCGTTTTCAAGCACCTTCCCCTGTTACCACCCACAAACGCCTCATCCTGTCACTCAAATTAGCAGGCACTCGCTGTTTTGCGAGCACTCGATTTCCGACCGCAATGACTGGTTGGCACATGCGCATTACGACCCATACGCATGCGCAGTTGTGCGAACATCGCTCGGAGCGAACGAGCGGCCGCTTATGAGTAGCTCTGAATCAGGCCCTCTGTCCCTATGTCTCAGTACAAACCATTCCTCTGTGCTAATTCTAGTGTTCCTGCTGTTAGCTGTTTCCTGTACATTATTTCAGTCTTCTGCCACTCCGAGGTACCTGTCCAGAGTGTCGCGACCTGCTCACTTGTGGGTCTATTTACTAAGCAGTGTTAGGAAACAGAGTGAAAAGTGATAAGAAAGTGATAAGGTGCCAGCCAATCAACTATTGGAGGGGTCACTGGAGAAAACCACCAAGGGGTCCATTTACTAAGCAGTGTTAGGAGACAGAGTGAAAAGTGATAAGAAAGTGATAAGGTGCCAGCCAATCAGCTCCCAACTGTCATTTTTAAAACACAACCTGTGAGATGGCAGTTGGGAGCTGATTGGCTGGCACCTTATCACTTTCTTATCACTTTTCACTCTGTCTCCTAACACTGCTTAGTAAATAGACCCCCAAGTGAGTTAGACTCCGCGCCTCTGAGCAGGTCTAGCCAAACCTGGGTTTGGCTGCAACTACAGTCAGGTACATTAATATTGGGACATTGACAGAATTTTCATATTTTGGCCTCTATTCACCACCACAATGGCTTTGAAATTAAACAAACAAGATGTACTTTAACTGCAGACTTTCAGATTTAATTTGAGGGTAATTACATCCAAATCAGGTGAACAGTGTAAGAATTACAATGGTTTCTATATGTGCCTCCCACTTTTTAAGGGGCCAAAAGTAATGGGACTATCAACTCAAAAGCTATCTCATGGACAGGTGTGGGCTATTCCCTCGTTATTTCATTATCAATTAAGCAGATAAAAGATCTGGAGTTGATTCTAGGTGTGACATTTGCATTTGTAATCAGTTGCTGTCGACTCTCAATATGAGATCCAAAGAGCTGTAACTATCAGGGAAGCAAGCCATCATTAGGCTGAAAAATCAAAACAAACCCATCAGAGAGATAGCAAAAACATTAGGTGTGGCCAAATCAACTGTTTGGAACATTCTTAAAAAGAAAGAACGCACCAGAGAGCTCAGCAACACCAAAGGACCCGGAAGACCACGGAAAACAACTGTGGTGGATGACAGAAGAATTATTTCCCTGGTGAAGAAAAACCTCTTCACAACAGTTGGCCAAATCAAGAACACACTCCAGGAAGTATGTGTATATGTGTCAAAGTCAACAATCAAGAGAAGACTTCACAAGAGTGAATATAGAGGGTTCACCACAAGATGTAAACCATCGGTAAGCCACAAAAACAGGAAGACCAGATTAGAGTTTGCCAAACAACAAATTTGCCAAACAACAAATCACAAATTTACTAAGAAGTAAGTTTAGCTGAGAGTGAGTTGGCTGATGATGAAGCAGATCGAGATTTCTCCCCCGAGTAGCAAGTTTTGAAGGAGATTACTCATCTGAGATTGCAGTGTCTTCTCTCTGCCTATCTCTCCCAAACAAGCAGCCTGCACATATCAGTGAGATATGTGAAGATTGCTTGTGTTTTACCTGTAAAAAACAAGTGTTAATTTTAAAAAAAAATTACGTAGGCCCCCCCCAAAAAAAGCATAACCAGTCCTGGACTGCTCAGCCAGTCCTGGTTCCTAAAAATACAGGGAGAAATATGAATAGGGTCTCCCTGTATTTTAGGAACCAACATCTGGCTGCTGAACCAGTCCTGGTTTTAAATATAGGGGGAGAAAAATTGTGTAGGTGTCCCCCTATATTTAAAACCAGCACCAGGCTCAAATCTGGCTAGGGTGTAATGCCACAGCCAGGATACCCTATCACCAGGTCACCCCAGCCAAAGCATTTGCACCCCAAGCCGGTCAGTCCAAGTCGGGGATCTCAGGGGAGGTGGGGACAACCTCAATAAAGGGGTCCCCCCTCTCCTGACACCCCAAGCTTAGTATGAAACCCGGGGCTTTTCCCTGCACCCCTGGGCTGGGGGTATGGAGTTAATAGTATTCTAAATAGTAAAAAACTATTGTTTTTTTACCATGGAATTACAGGTGCCAACATGCCTGCCATTTGGCACTTGTGGAACTACAAGTGCCAGCAGGCGGTCGGTAAAAAAATTGTTGAAAAACCACAACACACACACAGTAGAAAGTAAAACTTTATTACATACACCTACCTCATTCACACATACTTACCTGCTGCCCGTCGCTTGGTCCGCTTCTCCACGTAGTATCCACTGGGAGTACCTGGAGAAAAAGCCAATACTCACCTCCTTCCCGGCGCCGGTCTCCATAACATCAGACACTTACATTGACCACATGCACCGCTAACCGGTTCCTGACTGCTCAGTGTGAACTATAAGGAGCCACTCAGCGGGCGCTAACTGTAGAGCGGCCGCTGATTGGCTGCTGGCTCCTGGCAGTTCACACATGTTTACTGAGCAGTCAGTATCCGGTTAGCTAATATTTATATATATATATAAAATACAGAGAAATGTACATTTAATTGGAATCACTAGTATTATTGGGTATAAGGCACAATGATCCCTATGGCTACATGCATTTTATGAAAAGTATCAGTTTGCTTTCATCAACAAGTAGTTCTTACTAACTGCTTTAGGACTCATTTACATTTGTCTGTACAGTAAATCAGTTTTATGACACGACTCTCAGATGTAGCAGTACACGTCCACTTTGCTGCCGTGCTGATAAGTCTTGCTTTCACAATCTCCCTGAAATGCTTTATCAAAAATAGGCAAGTATGCCTTGATCTATACTGTGTTGTTCAGTGAATATCTATCAGCATTGGAAAATCAGACAACTTAGGGCCTGATTCAGACCCACTCGCAAGCGGCTGTCCGCTCGCAAGTGGGTCGATGTTGTGCACTGCGCATGCGCACGACGGCGGGAGCTCCGTCGTGCGCATGCGCCAGACGCGACGAGCGAAGGACTTTCCTTCGCTCGTTGTGTCTGATCAAAGGGGGCGTGCTGTCGATGTTGATTGACAGCACGCCCCCTTTGGTGGGCGTGCCGGGGGCGTACCTCCCTGACGGGGGCGTTCCCAAGGGAACGCCTACCGTCAGAAGCCGGCCCACTGACATCACTAGTGATGTCAGTGGGAGTGATTTTATCTCTGATAGAGCCAAAATCACTCCGGGCCTTGCGGTTGAAAACCTCAACCGCAGGCTCCGGCTCGCAGTGGCGATGGTCGCGATGGTCAAGACCATCGCGGCCATCAAACTGCACGCTCGTATATGCTGTGGGTGGTGACCCACAGCTATACGAGCGTCCAGGAGGACGCTCCATAATTATGGAGGGCGGCCCTCATTCAGAGCGTGCGCTCTGCTCAGAGCGTACGGCTCTGAATGAGGGCCTTAATCCTGATTCTCCCAAATCATCCTTACCTACTAAACCCCAAATGTCACAAATTTTGTGGAGAAAGAGCAGAGTAGACCAACATCCTGGATCCCCAGTGAAGTGGGTGATCTGAGTTCTTGATGATTCGGTTCACTGTGAATCATGTCAACATGGCCTCGGCCCCTGCTGCATAATGGCACAAATCAGCAATAGAATAAATTGCGCAGGTAGATAAAGGTGTGTATAAATAAATGTACAATTATAATGAGTAACTTCGTCACTTCTCGATAATTCCATTTGGATCCATATCAATAACTAGTACAGGGATTACTGATACGTTAAAATAGCAGTATGCTAGAAAAGTTAAACATTGCAACCAAAAAAATCTCATATAGTGGTTATAATTTAAGATTAAGGAAGGTAAAAGGTATTGAGTACCAGGATACCAGGATCACACTCAAAAACTTCAGCTTAGTAACTTTGTTGTGGAAAAAAGGTGCTACATCCCTGTCACACAATTCCAGACATTGTAAGACAAGCCATACCTGCTCACTGTCTTATATTTGTTTTCCTCTCCTGTGTATGAGTGTGTGTTTAATTGTTTATATGTATCTATATATGATAATGTTGGATTTTTGGGGAACGCCTAAACTGGACTATACAACTCTATATGGGATCCAAATCTTCCTCTGCATAGTATAACTTTTGTTTCATCATAAATTACTTCCTCAGGGTTGTTGCAATGGTGTATGTATTAATCCCAGTTGGGCTTCAGAAATTATTTATTTCCAGACTGGTGAACTGAGCAGCATGCTGAGAGACTGACATTATGAGTCTGGGCTAAAAGCTTACCTTCCTTGGGTATTTAAATCTGCAGTAGAAGCAGATAACCAGTTGCTAAAGGACTAGCAAAGAGACTGATTGTTTGATTGTCACCACCCTTAAATTTAATTTCCTGGTGGATATATACTCCCGGTAGAAGTAAATAACCAGTCCCTAACAAGTGGCATCCAGGATTGCACCACAAATGTGATTAAGAGTTGGAGGCATACAATTATTTGAAGCCCAACTGGGAATAATACATTGGCATTGGCATTCCGTACCCATCCTTATATATATATATACATATATATATATATATATATAAAATTATATCAGAGTAGCACTTCTTAGTAAAACATGCAACAGCTGGGGTTCCGCTAACTTCAGGCTTAGTCCAAGGGGACCCAGTCCATAATATCCAAATATCCAACTGAAAAGAAGTGCACTCACCAGACTTGATCAAAGAAGTGAAGAAATACTCAACACTTTATTCTTTCATATATATCACCGAAAATTGTCCCTGGTTGACGTTCCGGTCCATACAAGGACCTTTCTCAAGACCAACAATCTGCCACAAGGTCAGCCATAATGTAGAAATAACCCCCGCCAGGCACCTGCGCGCTCCTATATAGCAAGCACATGTGACGCAACTGGAAGTCACGTCATAAACACGAAATAACTATCATATATCTCCCCATTAAGATACAACACATAAACATATTACCTCCAATGTTGTAACACCACCAATATCAATAAATATTTCAGAGTAATCAAATATAGGACAAAAACAGGGGAAAGGAAGATGCTCACCGCACAAGTAACAGTATCACCATAATAATAAAGCTAAACAACAAAATATATATCGTTATCAATCAAAAATTGAAAGACAGGGCTATCTCCACAGTGTTCCTATAGACGCATTTATATGTATGTATGTAGGAGTTGTGGTGGTGCTGCTCAGAGTAAATAAATGCAGAAAAAAAGAAGGGAGAGAGGTCCAAATCCAAAACTCTATGATGGAGCACTCTTATAGCTAATCAGTATGTCATAAAATATAACTTTTATTATGTTCAGACTAGGGGTGAGCGGGTTCGGATTTCTGAAATCCGAACCCTTCCGAGCCCCCCCGATCCAAGGCCGATCCGAGTCAGGCTCGAATTTTCCCGCCTGACTCGGATCTGAAATCGAGGCAAAATGTCATCATCCCGCCTTCCGGGTCTCGCGGGTTTTGGATTCTATATAAGGTACCCGCGTCGGCGCCATTTTCTCACTCGGCTGTGGACAGTGAAGAGGGAGGGTGGGAGTTAGGGCTGGCTGGGCTGTGTAGTGTAGTGTAGTGCAGTGTAGTGTTGTGCTGTGCTGCTGTTGTCCATAGGGGCTGTGTCCACTCCTCCAAAGTCCATAGGGGCTGGCTGGACTGTGTCCACTCCAAAGTCCTGTGCAGTGTCCCAGTCCTAAAGGGGTGCTGTAGTGTTGTCCAGGGGTGCTCTGTCCATCAGGGGTGCTCCCCCCAAGTGCAAAAAAAATAAATATTTTTTCTGTGTTTGTGAATTGTGTGCGCAGTAGCCGCACGTGCATCAACAAAGTAGTGCCAAGCGTGCGCCTGTGTCATAAGTAAAGGGCCGGCTGGCTTGACCGTTAAAGGGTACTGTAACCCCCAAAGTGCACTCCAAACCAAATAAAAAATTATTTTCTGTGTTTGTGAATTGTGTGCACTGTGGCTGCACGTGCATCAACAAAGGAGCAGCGCCAAGCGTGGGAATGGGTATGAAATACCGCCGGCCGCATGGCCGGGGGTTCGATCCCCGTCAGCGGCAGCCCGACAGGAGCAGAGTGTGACGCAACAGAAGCCCGACAGCGCTGGAAATCCCGATCGTGGATAGGTAAGTATCCACTAACCTAACCCCCCTAACCCTAACCCTCCTTAGGGGTGCCTAACCCTAACTTCCCCCCCAAGTGCCTAACCCTAATCCCCCCTCTAAGTGCCAAAACCCTAACCACCCCCTTCCCCGCTACCTAAACCTAAGTCCCCCGGGGGGGTGCCTAACCCTAACCCTCCCTCCCCCTAGCCTAACGATAACCCTCCCGGGGGGGTGCCTAACCCTAAGTCCCCCCCGGGAGCCCTAAACCTAACCCTCCCCCCCGCGGCTGTCTGCTTGCGGCGCCCGGCATCACTACGATCGTGATGCCGGGCGCCGGTCTCCCGGTGTCGGGGAAATGCGGACGTCTACATCTAGACACCCGGCATTTCACCTCTGCCGGGATAAGACAGTCGGGAAGCCGGCTGCCGATATATAGGCAGTCGGCTTCCCGATTGCTTCCCCCAAGCGTGTGCCTGTGTCCCATAAGTAAAGGGCCGGCTGGCTTGTCCGTTAAAGGGTGCTGTAACCCCCAAAGGGCACTCCAAACAAAATAAAAAAATATTTTTTTTTGTGTTTGTGAATTGTGTGCGCAGTAGCCGCACGTGCATCAACAAAGTAGTGCCAAGCGTGCGCCTGTGTCATAAGTAAAGGGCCGGCTGGCTTGACCATTAAAGGGTGCTGTAACCCCCAAAGTGCACTCCAAACAAAATAAAAAAATATTTTCTGTGTTTGTGAATTGTGTGCACTGTGGCTGCACGTGCATCAACAAAGGAGCAGCGCCAAGCATGCGCCTGTGTCCCATAAGTAAAGGGACTGCTGGCTTGTCCGTTAAAGGGTGCTGTAACCCCCAAAGGGAACTCCAAAAAAAATAAAAATATATATTTTTTTGTGTTTGTGAATTGTGTGCGCAGTAGCAGCACGTGCATCAACAAAGTAGCGCCAAGCGTGCGCCTGTGTCATAAGTAAAGGGCTGGCTGGCTTGACCGTTAAAGGGTGCTGTAACCCCCAAAGTGCACTCCAAACAAAATAAAAAAATATTTTCTGTGTTTGTGAATTGTGTGCACTGTGGCTGCACGTGCATCAACAAAGGAGCAGCGCCAAGCGTGCGCCTGTGTCCCATAAGTAAAGGGCCGGCTGGCTCATTTCTTAAAGGGTGGTGTAACCCACAAAGTGCACTAGTGTCCAACAAAAATAAAAAAATATTTTCTGTGTTTGTGTGCGCCTTATCCGCAAGTATATATCAATATAACATAAATGGAGGACCAAACTTTCTCCGATAAAAATAAAATAGGGAAAGATCAAGAACCACTTCCTCCTAGTGCTGTTGTTGCTGCTGGGAGTTGTTCATCATCCCAGAGAGGAAGTAGGAACACCACTACTTTTACTAAACAATTGACCCTCCAACAGTCCCTAGCGAGGAGGATGAAATACGACATCAGTCATCCTGAAGCAAAACGTATAACTGAGGCCTTGACTGCTATGTTGGTGTTAGACGTGCGTCCGGTATCCGCCATTGGTGCAGTGGGATTTAGACAATTGATGGAGGTAGTGTGTCCCCGGTTCCAAATCCCGTCTAGATTCCACCTGCATTCTCAAAGCAGCAGTGACAAGCGTGCATCTGTCTGTTAAAGGGTGGTGTAACCCTCAAAGTGCGCTCCACAAACAATAAAAAAATTCTTTTTTTTTCTGTCTTTGTGAATTGTGTGGGCTGTAGCTGCACCTGCATCCTCAAAGCAGCAGCGACAAGCGTGTGTCTGTCTGTTAAAGGATTACATCGGTGACAGCATCCAAGTAGGCATGTCAGACAGTCCGTACATGTACTGGCAGGAAAATAGGCAATTTGGAGGCCCCTGTACAAACTGGCTCTATTTTACCTGAGTTGCCCCCCCGCCAGTGTGTTCTCCGAAAGAGTGTTTAGTGCAGCCGGGAACCTTGTCAGCGAAAGGCGTAGGAGGTTGCTTCCACAAAATGTGGAGAAGATGATGTTCATAAAAATTAATTATCAACTCTTCCAGGGAGACCAGCCTCCAGAACGTACAGAGGGACCTGTGGTGGTGGATTCCAGCGGGGACGAATTAATACTCTGTGAGGATGAGGATGTACACAACACTGAAGAGGGTGAGGAGGATGAGGACGACATCTTGCCTCCGTAGAGCCAGTTTGTGCAGGGACAGATTAATTGCCAGCTTGTTTTGTGGGGGCCCAAACGAACCAATCATTTCAGCCACAGTCGTGTGGCAGACCCTGGCGCTGAAATGATTGGTTTGTTAAAGTGTGCATGTCCTGTTTATACAACATAAGGGTGGGTGGGAGGGCCCAAGGACAATTCCATCTTGCACCTCTTTTTTTTCTTTGCATTATGTACTGTGTGCGGCCTAGTTTTCAAACTGCCATCCTGTCTGCCACTGCAGTGTCACTCCTAGATGGACCACGTGTTTGTGCCGCCCACTCGTGTCGCTTAGCATAGTCATCCATCTACCTCGGTGCAACCTTTTGGACATAAAAACACTATTGTGAGGTGTGAGGTGTTCAGAATAGACTGGAAATGAGTGGAAATTAAGGTTTTTGAGGTTAATAATAGCATAGGAGCAGAAAAATCAACACATTCTGTGATTTTAGCTGTTTTTAAAAAAAATACAGATCCAAAACACAAAACCCAGAACCCAAAACACCGAAGGGTGGTTTTGGCAAAACCAATCCAGATCCAAAACACGAAGAAAGATCCAGATCCAAAACCAAAACACAAAACACGAAAAGTGGCCGGTGCACACCCCTAGTTCAGACTAAAAATTGGACTAACATAACAAACAAACACTGAGAATGATAGGGGAAAGGTAAGATAATGAGGAGTGTAAGGGAGAAGAATATCCCTGTGAAGGCGGCGAAATATACGAAAGACAATACAACACAAATTAAAAAAATATATACACAATACTATACAGTATTGGTGTATCAAAAACAAGGTATAAAATACACCCACGTCGTAGAGTATTAAAGGTATGCAATCAAACATTCATTCAATGGAGAGATATAAAAATATCACTATAGCAAGCTAAACATACAGTATAATAAGAAAATCTCTAGATGAAATGAAAAAAAAAACAGTCCTGTAAATGGACCAATCACTATAGAGATATCCCGATCTATCACAGAGTTCTACTGCTTGTAGGCAGAGAATGGGAAGTGAGAGACCCGTGTGTCACAGTAACCCCTCGAAATTAAAGTAAGGTCGCGACCCTATAGCAGGCATTCATTTCAATCCCCTCATTGTCATACTAAAATAGCGTTGGACAAGGAAGGGGGAAATTACTGGGCTGCAGGCGGGAGGTGATGAGAATGTAAAGTCAAAGTATACCGTTGGTCAATATTTGCCTTATAGATCCTCAAAATAGAATAATTATGGCGGCATTTATACCATATAGTATAGTAAAATGAAAGTACGTGGTGTAAGAAGTCTGTTCCATGAACGAGTTCTGCTGCTTCCCATCTTGTAATAAGCAGAGGCTGGGAAGTGAGAGACCCGTGCTTCACAGTAACCCCAGGAAAATGTAGACAATATCAGACCCCTTCAACAGGCATTCGTCTCTACCTCTTTATTGTCTTGCTAATATAGCATTGGATAAGAGAAAAAGGAGGAAATTACTGGGCTGTAAGTGGGGAGAGATAGGAGTATATAGAAATAAATCTACCCTTATTTGTATAGGTATGTGATCACATAAGATTATTCTAAACCCAGTTGATATATGGTAACAAACAACTTTATAGGTACTGGATAATAGATAAAAATCACCTTATAAAAGGAAAAGAAGGGGGGGGAGGGGCTCACGAATAATAGTTGTACAATGGTGTCAAAATAATATACGTAGCTTAATTAGAGGCAATCAAAGAGTAAAAACTGCTTATAGAGAAAGGTAAGATTGGCAGCTTGTCAGCAATATGTATATGGACCTCCAGGGTCCGTGTTCCAAGACCAATTTGCAGATGCAATGAAGGGCGGCACTCAAGGGTCATGCAATGCAGTAAATAAGAATCAAATGTAAATTCAAAAAGTCTAGAATAAGATTTGGAAGGGATGCAGAATAAGGTGTATCGGGGAGCACCAATAGAACAGGTGATAACTCTGATTTTATTTATAGCTTTGAGATATGCTCGTGGAGCCTGCTTTTGATTACTCATGTAATACTGCCACACAGAAGTCATTTCAATAAATAATTGATTTTGTTTATCCCATAGTGTATTTTCTTCCTCTCATTTGCCAGCAGCAGGAGGAAATGTTCTTCCTGTTTACTTGTGATAGACGTAAGAGCCAACATATTTGTGAAGTTAATTAGAAAATTGCTCCCTTTTCTTATGGCTGAAATGTTGCAATGAAATATAGAGTATATTAAATTAGCTTGTTTGACATAACTATGCTGGACAACAAAACATTTTGTAAAATGTACTGTACATCACGTCTCATTTCAAGAGCTACTTGCAAGTACAAGTCTATTCATGTCTTACACCAGTCTTATTGTTGAGCTATTTCTATATTATTTATAATAGTTTGCAGTATATAGTGCCAGTGTACAATTGATAATTGAGAAGTACAGGATTTATATACAAACACATGGGCTCATGGATATGAATGCTATAGTAAATGGATGATGTGCAGGCTGGTCTAGTGACATCATTATCAGTGCACACTCACACCAGCCCCATCCTTGGTGCATAAGATATGTCTGTAAACAGGTATAATTACAGGTACACACAACTCTGTGTAGCAGGCTTGCCTACCCTCCCGATTTGGTCGGGAGCTTCCCAAATATCGGGTGCTGCTCCCGACCCCCCGGAAAGGCAGGCAAGCCTCCCGGCTGCCGCCTACTCTCCGGACTACTAGTAAAAAACCCCACAGCGGGGGAAGCCCAATGACGCGATTCGCGCTGAATCGCATCATCGTGTCTCCGCCCCCTGCTTCACAATGCCTTTTTTTCAGCATTGTGAAGAGGGGGCAGGGCCACGATGACGTGATCATGCGGTCACGCCCCTGGCCCCACCCCCAAAACGGCATCAGAGCCGGCCACGCCCCCCGCAGAATGCAGGCATTCAGCTCCCTCCCGGAAGGAGGGAGCTGAATGTCGGCAAGTATGCTGTGTAGCCCACAGTGCTGGTGACACGCTCTGAATAAGCATTGCTTACTTTAAACCACGAGGCTGGAGGTGGATTGGGTGCTTTATCAGATGTTTGCTGTTAGCCTATTGTAGAATAGGGCATGTGACTGTGGTTAGTTAATATAAATTCTCCTTTAGGCTTCTTTTTTTCTGAAGGATTTTCATGAGAGGTACACTGTGTGGTGTTCTGTAGTTTACCTGATATGACCATGTCAGAAATGGGATGTAGTCGATATGCCGGCGAATGGGATGCCGGCCGTCGTTATACCAACGCTGGAATCCCGCCGCCTGGCAAAACACAGACGCCGATATCCAGAATGGGATCAGGATACCGGCGTCGGTATCCCGACCGCCGGAATCCTGAACGAGGTTGTTAACGATATCCCCATTCGTCTGTACATGGAGTCCAATCTAGGAATATCGTTAGTGATGCCATGCTGTCGAATACAGTATGGCCCCGGTTACTCCCCCCCGCCGTCGTTCGTGGGTGCCCCCCGCCGGGCCCACTGCATCTGACATCGCTCTGTACACACATCGCCCAGTGTGTACTGGGCTTACGAGATACAAATGCAGGTGCCCTCCAATGGAGATGAGTACAGATGCCTAAAGCAGAGTGCAAAAGAAGACAAGCCAGACATTAGTCGTGACTAACGTTTCAATGTTCAATCAGACAAAACGGCTCATTTATCAATGAGTTTTATCATACGCAGTGAGTTTAAAACTCATTGCGTATGATAATGGTGCTCCAGCCAATCAGCTCCTAACTGTCATCTGTTTGAAAAATGACAGTTGGGAGCTGATTTGCTTGAGCACCATTTATCATACGCAATGAGTTTTAAAACTTGTATGAGTGCCGTTGTCTGCTTTATGCATACTTGTCTACTCTCCCGGAACGGCCGGAAGGCTCCCGAAAATCGAGTGGCGCTCCTGGCCGGCCAAAAAACTGGGCAAGTCTCCTGGCCAACTGCCTACCCCGGACTCCCCCACAAACACCCCTAAAGCGGGAAGGCAGATGACGCAAGTTGTCATTGTGTAGTGGGGGTGGGGCGCGGTTATGCAGCTGCTCCACCCCCAATGCCCCGTCAAGTCCCAGCCATTATGCCGCACCATGCCCCCCCCCCCCCCAAGGTGCCAACTTGGCTTTATGATATACTAGCTGGTGTACCTAGTTTCACCTGGGTAGCCCATAGATATTTACTCTTTCCATTTCCTTCATCCCATTTTAGCTTAATTTATGTACATAGTTAATTTTAGGCCTCTGGGGTAAAGGAGCGTGGTAGTATCCATTTAAATAAGTTGAGTTTTTAAACTTTTTTTATATGAATGAATTTAATTTTTTGTTATAAGACGTGTGTAAACCTTTTTTTCTCTACTGAAGGATTTCTCTGTAAACCACAATGGTGGTTCTCTCCTCGGGTGCTAGGATCACCAGGCTACTGGGTGAGCTCACTCTGGAGCAGGCCACGTAAAACTGCTTGTGTGAAAAGCATTCCTCCTTCAAGTCAATTCCTGCCACTTTAAGCGACTGCTCCTGGGCCTTGTTGATGGTCAGAGTAAGCAGACCTTGCGGGGGACCTGCAGCCTCTTGAACTCAAAGGTGTACTCTGATGGTATGAGTGTTATGCATGGTATGAACACCCACTGTCCCTGAGCACAGCCAGCGAGCACTGAGGCCTAGATGACGTTCCTGTGAAGAGCCTTTACTTGCAGGCTGGTGCCACTGCAGAGTTTGGGTGGGTTGAGATTCTGCAGCAACATCACTGGAACTTCCACTTTGAGGATTGTGGGCTGAGAGGCCAGGAGGGTTGAGGGTGTTGAAGAACTGCACAGAGTAGTGGACCATGTAATCCATTTGCTCTACAGAGTACACAGACCTTTCCCTCGTACACGGGATACTCTCCGTCCCCTATTTTGAGTATGAGTTCGGTGAATTGCCCAATGGAAAAATCGCCCCTCAAGTGAACCGTCATTTTCTTCCTAAGAGCGAGTTTCCAGATGAGGGGCCACAGATACAACACCTTGATGCTAATAGCGGAGTCTGGCTATTTGCCTACTGGCATTAAATATCCAATGAGAGGGTTAATCAGTGGATATGATTGCTGATAGGATAGAAGTGTGATTATAGTCCACGTACAGTCTGTTGGTGCATCTTAGTTGCAATTCCAGCAAAAAAGGGTGCAGAAAATACGTCTGGCAGTAGCAGAGTCTCACGACACCTGAAGTGCCAAAAGGAGCTTATTAGCATGACTGCAGCAAATATAAGGACACATCTGTAGTAATATATTCAAGTCGTCATTGGAAATACTATATGCAGGTAATCATTACACAAGTACCTCAAATTGAGTGTACAGTATATATATATATATATATATATATATATATATAGGGTGCAAAGGATGGGCGGCACTGCAGGTCTTTTTCTCAAGCAAGTTTTAATATGCATATTAAAACTTGCTTGAGAAAAAGACCTGCAGTGCCGCCCATCCTTTGCACCCTGTACTATTCAATACCGAGGAGGGCACGCAGGCTATTAAACATAAGGACTCCCGGGCCGAGTAGGCCTTTATATATATATATATATATACATATATATACATATATATATATATAAAACAAATGGTGCTTGGGAATATGCAGTTAATCCATACACAGGAGTACCTCTAACTGAGTATGTGTTCATAACAAACTGTGACTATGGGGGGTATCACTTTAAATTTCTGTTGCCCATAGATCAAGCAGACCTCCATTTAATCCCGTTCCGTGTGATAAGGCATTTATATTCAGTGTTATCTGAATGCAGAGAGGGTTACCTTACATATATTATGTAATAAACAACATTTTTGTCCTGGTGCAGGGGTGTCCCGTTCTGTGAAGAAACGGGGCACCCAGGGGTAATTCGCATGTCGCTTGTGAGGCTTTCTCCCTATAGTGGGTGGACTCACTTTGTACTAGACACTCTTATGCCACCTACATTGGGTCTCACCTTTTGGAGTTTAAAGGGAGATGCATAGTAGTTATTTCTTTTATGCCATATGCGAGTTTCGGGCTATGTGTTAGGTTCAGTTCCGCCATAATGATGGTGGTTTGCGATATTACATTATATGTCATGCTTATCAATGGCAGTGGCGAGGTCTAATCCTGGGATGTAGTTAAAATACCGACGGTCGGGACGCCGTTGGTTGAAATCCCAGCGTCGGAATTCCGACCCAGGATTTAACATAGGTGGCTAAATCCCGATGCCAGCCCACAGACCGACGCCTGCAAGCTTGAGGCCAAATGTTGGGGGGTTCTGGCTCCTTCACCAAGATAGTACTCCGTTGGCAAAATACCAGTTTTGCTGGATCTTGTATCGCCTTTGTTGAGTTCTCGCCGGAGGTTTTTGCAACATATTTGTTTTGGGTAGGCTCTGCCACTGTGTCAACTGCCTTGAGTTTTCGGTGATAATAGCCTGAATAATCGGACGTCTTTAGAGTTGAGGGTGGCTATTGTACAGTATTTTGAAAACTGCTTGGCCCACTTGTACCATTGTCTGCACTTCTATAGTACCTAGGTTGGTTTGTTTAGAGCAGAGTTTCCGAAACTTTTTCGAATCGTGGCGCCCTAGACTATCGGCATTTTTGCAACGGCAGCCCTGGGCCAAACGTTTCTTATAGAGAAATTCAGCAAAAATTACATGAAGTAAATTGTGCTTATATGTCACCCTTAGGTTCAGTTATGTGGTGGTTCACAGGGCTGCTCTTCTTTTTGTCCACATATTATTGGATCGGCAGCCATTATCACTGGTTTTTCCTATCACACTGACTAAAAATAATTTTATTTGGTACTGGACCACCAAACCGAGGCACCCCTGCAAGTGCTCTGAGGCACCCCAGGGTGCCACGGCACACAGTTTGGTGTGTGGTGGCGGGCTGTGGATCTGTGAGCAGAACCTTCGTATGGACGGAAATAATGGACGGCGGACCATCGGCCCCTGGTGCAGTTAGTTTGTTTTGGTGCACTCATCGTTATTGTTATGCATATAAATGTTGTATCGCCATTACAGCGACCCCACACCACCTTCCCTAGTGGGTTTCAGTTTATGAATTTTTTTTTTAATTTTTTTTTTCTTTGCCACCATATAGTAAATAGAAACCATATACAGGTTGAGTCTCCCATATCCAAAATGCTTGGGACGAGGGGTATTTTGGATATCGGAATATTCCGTATTTTGGAATATGTGCATACCATAATGAGATATCTAGGGAATGGGAGCCAAATCTAAACACAGAATGCAATTATGTTTCATATACATCTTATACACACAGCCTGCAGGTCATTTTATACAATATTTTCAATAATTTTGTGGCTCAAACAAAGTATGTGTACATACATGAATTTAATTTATGTTTCATGTACACCTTATACATAGAGCCTGAAGGTATTTTTATATAATATTTTTAAGAATGTTGTGCCTTAAACAAAGTTTGTGTACATTGAACCATCAAATAGCAAATGTTTCAGTCATGCTAAAAATAATTCTGTATTTCGGAATATTTGGAAATGGGAGACTCAACCTGTAGTAACATTAATTTGATTATAAATAGCTGAACGTTTCCACCAAATTATGTCTATTTTCTTCTTTTTGATAAGTTATTATTCAGGTGACACACACATAAAATACACCTCGGGGCCCGGTACGGCCTGCCTTCAGTTGCAAATGGAGATAAAAATGAGGGCCTGATTCAGCAAGGATCACAAGAGCAAAAACGCATGCACCCAGTCGATTGTTGCGTTCTGTGAATGTGTATGCATCGCAGAGCTTGTGCGAGAAACAGCCACTGAGATTGTAACAGTGACTACGCAAACCCATCGCAGAGTGATGGACGGGAAGTACTGTTTGGGGGTGGTGATGGGGGGTGATCTTCGAAACGCAAGTGTGCCAGTGCGTTTCAATGCAGTTACAGGGGCGTGCATAATTAAGCCCCTGCAACAGCATACGCAGCATGAGCTCTAGATAAGGACAGGAAGTTTAGCAGTTTGTAAGTGAGGCAGGTGCATTTCTAGAGAGGAGGGGGCCCGTGTGCAGTCTCCGACACATGCCCCCTCCTCTCTGTCTGGCGGCCGTCAGCGCACTGAGCTGTGCGCGGCCAGCACCGGAGTTGTAAACTCTGGGCACTAGAGTGCGCCCAGAATCTATAGAGTATGCACTGGACACCGGGAAATGGCTGCGGCGGCCATTTTCCCTGTACTGCTTATGCGCAAACTACGGAAAAATGTCCGCGGCGGCCATTTACCAGTTGTTTTTACAGCGCTGGACCCCCACACCGACGTGGGACTCCAGAGATGTAAGTAATACTATGGATACCCGTGTGCCCCGCACACCCTGCACCCATTATAGAGACGACCCTGGAGTGAGGTCTGACCTGCCTTAATTGTGTGTGAGGCTCCGATGGTACTCCATGGTACCGATGTTTTGACATACTTGCAAGTATTACGGATGTGAGTAAAGGAAAGTGGGTATCTTTATGCTGTGCTGCGGCGGCACTGTGATCACAGTCATTTGCATAATTTAGCTGCAGAACTGCATAGGCGCATGCTGCCACGATCGCATCAGTGATCCTTGCTGAATCAGGCCCTGAATTGTGTGTAACTCTGCATCTTCTGAACTACCATAGGTGCAAGGGGGTAGCTGCTATGGGGCCCAGAGCTTAGGGGTCCCATATTCCTTGTCAAAGTTACATTTGTTATATACATTGAATGGTACATAAGGGCCCTTACAAAATTTTGCTATGGGGCCTTCAAATACGTAGTTAAGCCATCTGATCATCTGTACAATCATGCTTGGCTCCTGAGTAAGTGCAGTGTAAAAATACGCCAGATAGGCGTACCTTTCAACTAGAGATGAGCGGTTCGGATTCCTTGGAATCCAAATACGCCCGAACTTCCGGGATCCGAGGCGATCCGAGCTGCAGCTCAAATCTCCCTGTCTGCCTCGGATCACTACCTGAACCAAAATCTCGACATCCCGCTGTCGGATCTCACGATTTTGGCTTGGGCGCCAGTTCAAAAAGTCCCATTGAAATCAATGGGCTGACCGACAATTGGCTGAGAGAGCTATTTGTCACTGCCGCACCCCAGCACTTTCGGCACCGCCAGCAACCTCGCACTGAGGAGACCGCCGGCACTCCTGCACTGCTGACACCGCCGGCACTCCCGTCCTCAAAACACTGCCAGCACTCTTGCACTGCTGATAATGCCAGCACTCCAGCACTGAGGCCACCGCCGGCACCACTGAACGTCTGACAACGCAAGCAACCACACACTGAGGACACTGCCGGCACCCCTGCACTGCCGACACCACCTGCACTTCCACACTCAGAACACAGCTGGCACTCCTGCACTACCGACACTGCAGGCACCCCGCACTGAGAAGAGTGCCGGCATTCCTGCACTGCTGACACTGTTAGCAGTCCCACACTGAGGACCCCACCGCCACCCCCACACTGCAGCCACCCCTAAACTGCCAATACCTCCAGCAACCCCAAACTGAGGACACTGCCAGCACCCCCACACTGCTGACACCGCTGGCACTTCCGCATTCAAAACACTGCCGGCACTCCTGCACCGCTGGCACCCTCGCACTGAGAACACTGCCGGCACTCCTGCACTGCCGACACCTCCAGCACTCCCACACTGAGGACACCGCTACCACCCCTGAACTACCGAAATGCCAGCACCCCCGAACTGCCGACACCGCTAGCACTTCCGCACTGAGGACACCACCTCCGCACGACTGACACCACCGCCACCCCCGCACGACTGACACCACCACCAACCCTGTACAGCCGACACCATCTGTAAGAGTAAGTGCACCATTGGGGTATCCAAGCTGCACTGTATTCAACCCGCACTGTATTTGACCTGCACTGTAACCCGCACTGTATCTGACCCGCGCTGTATCTGACCAGGGCCGAAACTAGGACATCTGTCACCCGGTGCAAGGCAGCAATTTTGCGCCCCCTCCCTTCCTGTACCTGAAGTTTGTCCTTGCTCCTCCATAAGGCAGTGCACTACTCAGACGTCCCTGGTATAGTGACTTACATTATTCCACACGCCATAATGCCCATTACACATTATGCCACACACTGTAATGCCTATTACCAAAGAGCCACTTACATATTTGCCCGACACCATTTTATACCCCAGAGTAATGCTTCTAATTACTTTAAAATTACCCGCTCGTTGTCAGGGGTTACATGCTCGTTGCCATGGGGTTTCATGCTCGTTGCCAGGGGGTTTCATGCTTGTTGCCAGGGGGTTTCATGCATGTTGCCAGGAGGTTTCATGCTTGTTGCCATGGGGTTACATGCTCGTTGCAAGGGGTTACATGCTCGTTACCAGGGGTTACATGCTCGTTGCCATGGGGTTTATGCTCGTTGCCATGAGGTTTATGCTTCTTGCCATGAGGTTTTATGCTCATTGCCAGGGGGTTTATACTCGTTGCCAGGGGATTTCATGGGAGAAGATGCAGCTTTCAGCATCTTCTCCCGGCAGCGCCAGCGTTCCTGCTGCCGGGAACGCTGTGTGCATTGCGCTGGCCTAACAGACACTAGAGGTCCTCTTAGGCGGCAGCCATTTTGGGATGGCCGTTTTCAGAAGAGTCCATGCGGACAGCTAGCCCGCATGGAATTAGATGAAAACGGCCATCCAAAAATGGCCACCGCCAAGGAGGAGACAGACACTAGAGGGCCAGTAAGGACCTCTAGCATTTGTCTCCTCTTTGGCGGCGGCCATTTTTGGATGGCCGTTTTCTGAGTCTGCAGCCCCCAAGCCACCTCGAGTCAGCTTTTTTCACCCCCTGCAATCCGGCACCCAGTGCACGTCCACCTCTTGCCCCCCCCTAGTTGCGGCCCTGATCTGACCCACACTGTATTCGATCTATATCTGACCTCACTGAATCCAGCCCACACTGTATCACACACTGTATGCGACCAGGACTGTATGCAACCAGGACTATATGCGACCCGCGCTGTATTCGACCCGCACTGTATTCGACCCACACTGTATCCAACCGACACTGTATCCGACCCACACTGTATCCGACCCACACTGTATCCGACCCACATTGTATCCAACCTACACTGTATCCCACACTGTATCCGAACCACACTGTATGCGACCCACATTGTATCCAACCCACACTGTATCCGGCACTGTATGCGACCCAAACTGTCAACCCGCAGGTACAGAACGCTGTTTTTATGGTTGGGGAGATTTTGGGGAACTGCTCAACAAAAAGGCTGATTGATCACATTACTAATTTGTAAAACATTTTTAAACAGAAATAATTTCCATGTATTTGTGACGCTGCTCTATTTCTTAGTTGAGCCAGCCAGCCTTTGGCTTATATTGGTGAACAATATTGTGAGCTGTGAGGTGATCAAAATTGAGTGGAAATGACTGGAAAGTGGAAATTTATTATATTGAGGTTAATAATACTAGTCTAGGAGCAAAAAAGGCCCAAATGTTGTGATTTTAGCTTTTTCTGTAAATTGAAAAAAAAAAATCCCAAACCAAAACCAGTCACGGCATTTTGGCAAAACCAAAACTGAACGACTAATTACTGTAGAACCAAAGCCAGCAAAAATGGCCCTAGCGTTCAGCTCTACTTTCAACACTGCAATGGCTCCATATTGTGTATATTATTTGAATGCACTGTATATTTCTGTTGTCTACTAGTGAAATAACCAGAGATGACCGGGTTCGGATCTCAGAGATCCAAACCCACCCGAACTTAGGGGATCCGAGTCAGATCTGAGTCGGCTCGTGTTTTCCCGACTGACTCGGATCTGAAAACGAGGCAAAACGTCATCATCCCGCTGTCGGATTCTCGCGGGTTTTGGATTCTATAAAGGTCCTGCGATCGCATTGTCAGCTTGTTTTATGGGGAGGTCCAAACAAACCAATCATTTCAGCCGCAAGTGGCAGTCCTTGTTGCTGAAGTGATTGGTTTGTTAAACTGTGAATGTCCTGTTTCATATATACAACATAAGGGTGGGTTGGAGGGCCCAAGGACAATTCCATCTTGCAATTTTTTCCTTTCCATTATGTGCTGTTTGGGGCATTGCTGCCTGACATTTTTAATGTTATGGTTTATGAATGTCCAAAAATTGTAATGGCCACAGACATCATCTCCTGTATGCCCCTTTCATTTTTTTTTAAAGAAAATTCTGAGCCAACTGCTGCTTGTGTCAACCTGGCGGCACAAGTCGCACAACAGTGACATTCAGCCAAGGGTTCTCAGCCCCAAAGGCCGCATCCTGCTTGCACGGCCCAAAGGCCACCTGTCGTCACTCCTTACCAGTCCTCAAGGCTGTAACGGCCGCAACTTGCCAAGAGTTCCAGCCGGTTCCTAATCATAGTTCTGTATTCCACTAATACTCAGCCCGGAGGCTGCATCAACAATTAACTATCAACTATCCTTCAGCCAGTGGCTGCACCAATTATCAAGTATCAACTATTCTTACTTCAGCCAGTGGCTGTGCCAACTATCAACTATCAATTCTTCAATTATCAAAGGGTACCCCAGCCATCATCTTTGCACAGTCCTCAACTCTTTTTATCACTCAGTTTTGAGCCAGCTAGCTTTTGGCCCTTAACTAGATGAAAAAAAAATCAATATTGTGAGCTGTGAGGTGGTCAAAATTGTTTGGAAAGGAGTGGAAATAAATGTTATCGAGGTTAATAATAATACTGTAGAAACAAAAACAGGCCCATTTTATGTGATGTTAGCTGTTTTTATGATTTTTATTAAGAAAAAATCCAGATCCAAAACCAAAACCGAAAACCAAAACACGGAGGTGAGGTTTTGGTAAAATCAATCCAGATGCAAAATCAGAGGAGATCCAGATCCAAAACCAAAACATGGGGGTCGGCGCACATCTCTAGAAATAACCTGTACAGTGCTGTAGAATGTTTCTTGTACATTGTCACCTATTTCTGTAATGGATAGTACTTAGAGAAGTTCTATGCTGTTCCAGTAGAATGTGTGACTGATTGTGAGACCAGCACAGGCCAATCAAGGCAGCAGGTGCAGTTGTGATTACAAGACAGATGCTCTGAGTTTCTCCAGTGACACAGTACTTTCCTGAGAAAATACTAACATGCACACAGCCAGTAACATGCATACAGCCAGTAACATGCATACAGCCAGTAACATACATACAGCCAGTAACATGCACACAGCCAGTAACATGCACACAGCCAGTAACATGCACAGCCAGTAACATACATACAGCCAGTAACATGCATACAGCCAGTAACATGCACACAGCTAGTAACATGCACAGCCAGTAACATACATACAGCCAGTAACATGCACACAGCCAGTAACATGCACAGTCAGTAACATGCACACAGCTAGTAACATGCATACAGCCAGTAACATGCACACAGCTAGTAACATGCATACAGCCAGTAACATGCACGGCCAGTAACATGCACACAGCCAGTAACATGCATACAGCCAGTAACATGCACAGCCAGTAACATACATACAGCCAGTAACATGCATACAGCCAGTAACATGCACACAGCCAGTAACATACATACAGCCAGTAACATGCACACAGCCAGTAACATGCACACAGCCAGTAACATGCACACAGCTAGTAACATGCACACAGCCAGTAACATGCACGGCCAGTAACATGCACACAGCTAGTAACATGCACAGCCAGTAACATGCACACAGCCAGTAACATGCACAGCGCTAGTAACATGCACAGCCAGTACGTGTGTTTCAAAGCTTGTGCTGTGGAGTTTTGTAAAAAAAAAAAATGTAATGAATAAATAAGACTGGTAAACTGATTTCTATTTAAATATTTCCTACTCCTTTCTGTTAGTGTTTGATGACTACTTTTCCCTTAAATAGAAATATGATTACAGAAGCATGGAAACATAGAACTGACAGCAAATAAGAAGCACATGGCCCATTAAATCTGCCTGATTTTGTTTCTAAAAACCTCAGACCCTATGTAATCCTTATCTTTTTCAGATTTTAGAGCCTAATGTCAATGAAATACATGCTTAAATCCATCTACTATTTTAGCCCCTACTACTTCTTTTAGTAGATTATTCTTGCTCGAAATCAGGGCCTTCGTGCGCGTTCTCCAATACTTCTCTTCAGGGGCATTTCTAGAGAGGAGGGGGTCCATGCGCAGTCTCTGTCTGGGGCCCCCTCCTGGGGCCCCCTCCTCACTCTCCTGCGGCCGGCTGCCCTCAGCGGTGAGCTGAGAAAATACCGCACATTCTTCCACGCAGTCTGTAGCGCAGGTTTCCCCGGTGTTTTCCCTACTGCGCATGCACAAAATGCCGGTAAAATGGCCGCAGCAGCCATTTTTCCAGGCGATTTTGACAGCGCTGATAGGTGGAGAGGTATGTATTAAACATATGGGTGCAGGGTGTGCTATTCCTTTATAGAGCAGGAGCAGGGGTAATTAGTACAGGTGTCACATATTAACCACTTAACTGATTAATTCTTTTTCCAAAAACCGCTCCAAAATTGTCGGTTTCTTTTATGATTGAATTAGGTCAAGAACATAATTTTAAACTTATCCATCACTATTTTATATTAAAAATTTTTTTTTTTAAAAAGACAGTATACCATAAAAATAGCAATTTGTATGTTATACTGCAGTGATGGCCATTGACAGCTGTACCATCGGTGGTTCAACCATCGTTAGAAGCCATTGTTTAGCGATTGGTCGAGGAGATCTGTGTAGACCACAATTGCCGATGTTTCAGAAACATCGATTGAGGGTTGTCATCGATGGTGTAACATTGATGTCCACCAGCAATGGCAAACCACTTGTTTTCAGTCAGACCATCGATGGTTTACAAACCATCGATGGTCGGTTGCCATTCCCAATCAGAGGCTCTGCGATATCTATCGATTATATATATATATATATATATACATACACACACATATATATATACATAAATATATATACACACACTTACAGTATGTGTATATATATATATACACATACATATATATAATAGAATATGGCCCTCATTCAGAGCCACTCGCTAGCGGCAGTACGCTCGTTCCGAGCGATGTTTGCACATCTGCGCATGCGTACGGATCGTTATACGCATGCGCGAACCAGTCAGTGCGGCCGAAATTCATGTGCTCGCAATATAGCAAATGCCTGCTATTTTGAGTGACAGAATGAGGCGTATGTGGGTGGTAACAGGGGAAGGTGCTTGAAAATGGGGAGTGGAGATCCGAACGCAGGCGTGCTTAAAGGTCAAAACGGGCGTTTTATGGGTGTGCATAATTAATACAGCAGCGTCATTGGCCACGTCACTGGGTTATTTTATAGCCAGAACTGCTCGCAAGATTGTGGTAGCAAAAACCAACCACAAGAATAGCGAGCAGTTCATACGCTGGTCGATGTACTCGATTAATCTAACAAATAGCGGACATGACGTATGGTGCAAGCGGCCAGGGGGCGTTTTTAACAAATAAACGAGCGTATGTTTTGCTCGCTCGTTCAGACTTAGAGGTGTGAACAGACTGCAATTTGCGAACGGATCATTTGAATAGCCACCCCTTGTTTTTGAACGAACGACCGCAAATAGCGAACGGGTCTGAATCAGGCCCTATATTCCATATATATATATATATATATATATATATATATATATATACACACACACATATATAAATATATATTTATTATGGCCTGGCCCTTATACAAACGGGCATAATTAGGGAGGAGGAGGAGCTGCTGAGGCCGGAGGGAGTGGCCCCGAACATAGCAGAGCGGCGGCGCCGCTGCTGCTTCTACACAGAAGTGATCACATAGTGATCACTGTAGAGCCGGAGCCGCAGCGGGAGGGTGTCCCGCTGGCGGCCCGGATACAGAGCAGAGCGGCGGCTACCAGAGCCGCCGCTGCTGCTTCTTACTGAAGGGGTGGGTCCATCTGCCCGATCACTGCAGGCCACAGTGATCGGGTCACCGCAACAGCCACGGCTACATAAGCCCTGGCTGCTGGAAGTTGCTATGCCATGGAAGTTCGCCGGGAGGAGGGTGCTGACGGTGCCCGATCACTGTGGCCAGCAGTGATCGGGACACAAAGGAGGGGAGCCGCGGGTGTAGAGGGACCAGAAGGTCCCTCTGATATAGGCGGCAGTGGGAAGATTAACTTCCCATAGCCGCCTAGTGGCCATTTCTGACTGGTCGTATCAGATACGACCATGTCAGGGAAAGCCCAGTCTGGTATGGTCGTATCTGATACGACCGTGCCAGGCAAGTGGTTAAATTAATTAGCACAGGGTCTGATTCACTACCGTACGGAACTGCGACTATGTACGCAATCGGGCAATTGTTGCGTACTGCGAATGCATATGTAACGCAGTGCACGTGCGCGAACTAGCCATTGCAATCGAGACTGCGATTGCAATGACTGCGCAAACCCATAGCAGAGTGATTGACAGGAAATGCCATTTGTGGGTGGTCACATGGGGGTGGTTGGGCGAACGCAGACGTGCCAGTGGGCGAACGCAGACTGGCCAGTGTGTTTCAACACTGTTGCAGGGGCATGCATACATTACATACTTGCCGACAATCAGCTCCAGCCTTCCGGGAGGGAGCTGATTATCGGGTAATAGCGGGGGGCGGGGCCGGCCATTGGGGGCGCAGCAGACATTTTGGGTCACACTGGGGGCGGATGGTTCAGGCCTACAGTCTGTTGGTACGTCCTAGTCGCATCGCATTGCCACTTAGACATGGTAAAAAAAGATGCCCAACGCTAGCAGTGTTGTGCCGAACCTGGTGACTCACTCACGCAAAGCAAGTCATGCTGCGTGGTGTATTGAGGCTAGATGTATGAGGACACATCTGTAATTTAGAAGTATGTATATGTTTACTAGTGGATCAGTATATTGCATTGACTCTTATTCAGAAATGTTCTAGTGTTAAATATTACACTAATAAGAGCCAACCAGTTGCATAAAAAAGTAAATCATCATCAAGGTTAATAAATCATTGGGTCTTTTATTAAGCTGCTTGAGTGGAAAGTGTGACTAAATCTATTTGGTGTGGAAGAATGTGCGGTATTTCCTCAGCCTGGATATGGTGTTGTACAGAGCAAGAACAGCTGATTCTCCTGTTAGTACAAAACATCTCTTTACTATACAATCTGAGTATAATCTTAAATTATTATTATTATACATTTCATAGCATTCACTGTATGGAAAATTTAGATTGTAATTTTTTTATTTTAAAAATATGTTATGTTTGCATCCTTCCTTTGCTCTTATTGTTTTATTTATGCTTTATAATGTAGTATTTTATTTACGGCACAGCATAGGTTATCTATTGAGAATCCTATGTACCACATGCTAACTGTCACACATGTGCGCTCCTTTATTTGTCACCAAAATGTAAGTATTTTAGGACATGGCGAAACTACCGTAGATAAAAGTATCCCATTTTATTATAAAATATTTAGTGCACATATGAAATAAACGTGATTTGATTTGCAGGTTAACTAACAAAGCTTACAATATGCGGTTAGTTTGTGGTGATTGCTAATTGGGATCCATCTTCAGTTTTGATGAACTTGATTAGTAGGTCTACATCCTTAACTTTGCTTTCACAGTTCATCACAGTTCCTATTTTAAGTACCATACAGTGCTGTGGAATTGGTATGTTACATCGCCGGCCATGCGGCCGCCGATCGTCCGAAAGGTAAGTATTTCCTAACCTAGTCTACCCCCTAACCCTAACCCTCCTTTAGGGTGCCTAACCCTAACCTCCCCCCCCTGTGCCTAACCCTAATCCCCCCTCTAAGTGCCTAAACCTAACCCCTCTCTCCCCGCTGTCTAAACCTAAGTTCCCCCCGGGGATGCCTAACCCTCCTTCCCCCTAGCCTAAACCTAACCTCCGGGGGGGGGTCTAACCCTAAGCCCCCCCGGAACCCTAAACCTAACCCACCCCCCACCGCGGCCGTCCGCGCTCGGCGCCCGTCATCCCTTCGTTCGGGATCGGGACTGTTAAGTAACCCTCGCCGGGATTCTGTAGTGGAGATGCCGGCGGTCGGCATAGCGACCGTCGGCATCATAAACGCATTCCGCTGTGGCCTACTAGATTACCTGCATGATGTTTTGGTAATATTTTATTTTGGAACTTTCCCTCAGCTGAATGAACCAACTTGTAGTTCTAACGATATGCCACTGAATGTTATCTATACTTCCCTACCCAACCAGAATGGCCAGGAGTCTCCTGAAAATCAGGTAACAGTCCTGGCCACCAGGAGAGGTGGACAAGTCTCCCGAGGGCTGGGGCCACTGGGCGCCTACTTCCCCAGTGAGGTGGGCGGCACAGGCAGCTGATAATGCGATTGGCGTTGAATCGCGTCATCGCGGCTCTGCACCCTGCTCCACAATGGAAGTAATCTCGGCATTGGGTAGCGGGGGGGGGCAGGGCTATGCAATGATGCGATTACATTATCACACACCCAGACCCACGCACCTCTGCCAAGCCCTGTCCATTGCCACCCCAGACCTGTCCACCAGTGCCATGCCCTGCCCCCTGCAGTGCCAACCTAGCTGCCAAAAGGTCGGCAACTATGATGTTATCTGTTGTTCTGTGGATGTGTTTGTGGGGGAGATGTATGAAACTTTTGAGAGAGATAAAGTGGTGAGAGATAAAGTACCAACCAGTCAGCTCCTAACTGTCCTTTTGCAGGCTGTGCTTAAAAAATTACAGTTAGAAATGGATTTGTAGGTACTTTATCTATTTCCACTTTATCTCTCTCAAAGACTTGATACATCTCCCCCTGTGTGTCCTATGTATGTATCTGCCTGTCTGTCTGTCTTGTGTATAACAGCACTTAGTATGTAATTTTCTAAAGTTTTAGGACTAGAAGCTCCATTTACCAACTATACTAATGGAGGATAACATATTTCATTTACTATCACTGTGATACTTAAGAATATGCTGCCAGTATTTTCCATCAGTTACTTGTCTGGAGAGGTCCAGGGGTGTATCCTTCCTCCGCTGCATCATCTGGTGTATTGCTGACAGCATAACACTGCCTGCAATGGGTTTCTGACTAATGTGGATGCGCGATGGCGATCTGCGCATCCATGTAATATTTCAACCCAGAAAGAGCTCTGCAAAGCCTGGAAGGCGTCGATGAAGCCAGAAAAGCTTTGCTCGACATCCATTGTGGACAAAGGAAACTGTAGAACTTACTCCATAGATGGTGTAAGGGTTTCTTCACAAACAGAGGTAAGCTAAGCTCACCACTGTTTGCTAATATATAGGATAATGGTCATAACACCTTTTAGCACCAGAAAAGAGTACTGAGAGGTTATAACTTGTTCTTAAACGCACTCTAGGCGGCCCATGGCATTTTAGTTACATTTGCCATACCACAATCACAATCTATTTTGAAAATACATAAGGGGGAATCTAATTCCCATTATGAACGTGTCATTCTGTACAGGTTTATTGTGCTGCTTTTCTCACGCATCACATAGATGTTTGAGGGTAAGCTTGAACTATCAGCACTACCGTAATTGGCCATTATGAGAGCCGCCCGGCATTGTGGTGATGCCCGACGGCACTTCCTGCAGATTTCAGTTCCACCATGTAATAAAAGGTAGGCGGAAAAGCCCTAACTGACAGAAACGTTCTTTGGCAGGGGGTCTAAAATAGAGTCTCTATTTGAATGTGATGTGTTCTCAATTTATTAAGAGACTGAGAGCATTCAGCCTTTTATCCGATATGCGAGCAACCAGCTCGCCCACCATATACAAGCCGATTATAGACTAGCCTGACCTTACTAGACTAATCAACACCACAAAGGTAGAATGAACTACCAAACTCCCGGCGCTTCTACTAATTAAATAAATCGGCTTGAGGAGAACCAGCCGCAAGTATAAGAAGTTAAGTGCTAACTTCAAAAAAGAACAAAAAGTTGTTTATACTGCGCTAGGTATCAGCCTATATTTATAAATTGTAATAGTCTTAATGACTTCAGGTTGCACCACATTTAAGCAAACTCCCATAGTATAGTATCTAAATTATTGAGATATACGATTGCAATCAAAAATAGTAACACTTTATCTTATTCAATAGACTTATTCAGATAAATACCAAACAAACAAACATTGATGTAGTCATAAAACTAGATACAAAGTTCATATACATTACCATTCAAAAGTTTGGGGTCACTTAGAAATTTCCTTATTTTTGAAAGAATAGCACTGTTTTTTCAAAGAAGATAACATTAAATTAATCAGAAATACAGTCTATACATTCTTAATGTGGTAAATGACTACACTAGTTGCAAACGTGTTTTTTAAAGGAATATCTACATAGGTGTATAGAGGCCCATTTCCAGCAACCATCACTCCAGTGTTCTAATGGTACATTGTGTTTGCTAAGCGCGTTAGAAGACTAATGGATGATTACAAAACCCTTGAAAACCCTTGTGCAATTATGTTAGCACAGGTGAAAACGGGTTTGCTCATTAGAGAAGCTATAAAACTGGCCTTCCTTTGAGCTAGTTGAGTATCTCGAGCATCACATTTGTGGGTATGATTATACTCTCCAAATGGCCAGTAAAAGAGAACTTTCATGTTAAACTCGACAGTCTATTCTTGTTCTTAGAAATGAAGGCTATTCCATGCGAGAAATTGCCAAGAAACTGAATATTTCCTACAACGGTGTGTGTACTACTACCTTCAGAGAACAGCACAAACAGGCTCTAATCAGAGTAGAAAGAGAAGTGGGAGGCCCCGGTGAACAACTGTGCAAGAAGACAAGTACATTAGAGTCTCTAGTTTGAGAAATAGACGCCTCACAAGTCCTCAACTGGCAGCTTCATTAAATGGTCCCCGCAAAATGCCAGTGTCAATGTCTACAGTGAAGAGGCGACTCCAGAATGCTGTCCTTCTAGGCAGATTGGCAAAGAAAAAGCCATATCTGACACTGGCCAATGAAAGGAAAAGATTAATATGGGCAAAAGAACACAGACATTGGACAGAGGAAGATTGGAAAATTTTTTTATGGACAGACGAATCGAAGTTTGGGGTGTTTGAATCACACAGAAGAACATTTGTGAGATGCAGAACAAGTGAAAAGATGCTGGAAGAGTGCCTGAGGTCATCTGTCAAGCATGGTGGGAGGTAATGTGATGGTCTGGGGCTGCAATGGTGCTGGTAAAGTGGGAGATTTGTACAAGGTAAATGGGATTTTGAATAAGGAAGACTATCACTCCATTTTGCAATGCCATGCCATACCCTGTGGACTGCGCTTACAATGACCCAAAGTACACCTCTAAATTATGCAAGAACTATTTAGGGAAGAAGCAGGTAGCTGGTATTCTGTCTGTAATGGAGTGGCCAGCGCAGTCACCAGATCTCAACCCCACTGAGCTGTTGTGGGAGCAGCTTGACCGTATGGTACGCAAGAAGTGCCCATCAAGCCAATCCAACTTGTGGGAGGTGCTTCAGCAAGCGTGGGGTGAAATTTCTTCAGATTACCTCAACAAATTAACAGCTAGAATGCCAAAGGTCTGCAATGCTGTAAAAGTCAGTTTTCATGTAAAACAGGAAATTTTCTGGGTGACCCCAAACTTTTGAACGGTAGTGTAGCCTAGATCAGTGGTTCCTAAACTTTCTTGAATCATGGCACCCTAGAGTATCAATATTTTGTTTGTTATTGAGAAATTCAGAAAAAAAAAATTAAGTAAATTATACTTACCTGTCATCCTTGGGTTTAGTTATGTGGTAGTGGACAGGATTATGCTTCTGTTTGTCCACATATTTTATGTTTTCGCCTCTTACATTGGCCATAAATAGTTTGATTTGACCACCAACCTGAGGCACCCCAGGGTACCACAGCACACAGTTTGGGAACCACTGGCCTAGATAATGAAATGTCAGTACCTTATAAAGGTGAATCGGGTAGTCTGTGCTGGCATCCCGCTGCCCAGGCACTCGGATTTGGCTGATACCTAGCGCAGATAATAATACCTCTTCTGACTTAATGTAATCTGCATGTAGAATTGGGCACAGTGGCCCTCATTCAGAGCCGCACGTTAACAACAGTACGCTCGTTGCGTTCCGATGTTGACTAACCGCGCATGCGTCGGTGTTACACTGCGCATGTGCGTACGGCAGATTGCGAGCTTTTTTTCTCTCGTTCCTAAAATAGCGTACAGGAAGTGACATGTCAAATGTGATTGACAGAACAGGGCGTTTTTGGGTGTTGACGGGGGTGGAGATGAAAAAACGCAGGCGTGGCGAGGCGTTTTTGGGGCGTACATACATTAGCAGATGCGAACGTCAAATGTGTTCGGACCGTCTCATACGTCACTGAAACATCCGCTTTCCCTTCAAAATGCTCGCACAGCTTAGGGTCAGGATTACTCGACCACATTGGCGATGGCCTTCTCCTCCGTCCCGGGACTCCACGATGGTGCAGCGATTAATCGCGGCTGGTCAGTAAAGTAATTAGTGTTGGATTGAAATCCGGCTTGGTATGTGTTTGGAAAGCAGTTTATTGGGATAGCACAAAAGCGTACGCAGGTGGAAATCAGAGCTGCTAATGTCATGATTACACAATCAATTAGCGTACATTTTTGGGGTTTTATTTTGGCCACAATTTGGTGGTTATGGCCTATTGTAACAATAATGTCATCATCTTTTAATTAGCTCCCCTTTTTTTTGGTTTACTGTGGAATTTGCATCGCTATGTGATTTTTTAAACGTTCCTTAAAGAGGCCTTTTTTTTTTTTTAAAGAGGGTCAGTTTTTGCCTTTAAGGCCAGGATTAAATGTAACCCATTTGTACAATAATGTCACAATACAATGTCAGTGTTTTGTTTGTAATTTATTGTTTACACACAAACAAATTGGCCTAATATTTTGTTGCCTTTTTTTGTGGCCAAGATATTTGATCCAAAAAAAAAAAAAACATAACTACTAACATAAGCGTAAATACAAAATTTAAAAACATTTCACAAGAAAGGAGAGGGAAGTTTTGACCAGAAAGGAATATGAGCCAAGCACAGAAGGAGTGTGGGAAAAGTCGCCATTGCTGTCATCGTTTTCTCGCCCGTTTGGCTGGGTGAGGGTGGGCGCCAGACCGGGTCCGGGATGCCATCGGGCTGGCCTGTCCAGAGGCAGAAGTTGTGGCCTCTGGACTAGGCACAGGGCTAGGCACATTTGGAGGATTGGCTGATGTTGTGCCAGAGGTGGAGGATCCGGATGTTCCGGCAGGAAGGGAGGTCGGCTCCACCATGTGCTGGCGAACGAGCTGCTCCAGGGCATCGGCGATGCGGATGTTGGCCCTGGTATTTTCCGCCAGGGCCTGACCAATGGTCACGTTGGCCGCAGCATTTTGCTCCAGGGCCTCAGCCACCCGTATCAGACTGGCGTCCATCCTCTGCAGAATCTCCGTATGGCAATCCGATTTAAAATTGAGTTCTGTGAGGAGGCCCACTGCCTGCGAGGGGGCACGCCCTGGACTGGCTTCTGCAGGGTCCTCAGCCGGATGTACTGGTTCCTCCCCTGCAGAGCCAGCAGAAATTCTGCGGCCAAGGCTCCCCTCTGGAGCAGACTCATCCGCCTCTGTCTCTGTTAGGAAATTGGAGAAAAGACTCACATTAGAATCTACATATTGGCACAATAGCATTTCTGAGTTGGTGACATCACAAGACTTACCTTGGCCAACATGAGGAGCCGCAAAGTCTGGCATGTCCGTATCCATGTTGGACACGCCAAACACCTCCACAGCCTGCACACACCCCTGTGCCATCTCTTCTAAGTCTGTCAACTCCAATGACACAGGGGTGGGACCCCCACCTGTCCCCCTTGCATGCCTAGCCCTGTCGGCAAGTTTTTGTTTGAGACGATATTTGAAGTCTGCCCATCTGTGGAATGAATTTGGAACCATTATCCTTTTTTTTACAATGGGGTTTGTTTATAGGATGGGAAAGTGTTTACTTACCGCCGTTTGACATCCCGGGCTAGACGGACATAATCACCCACCCTATTGACAGCAACGGCGACCTCCTCCCACATTCTCCACTTCTGGCTTTGGCTCATATTCCTGGCTGCCTGGGGCAGGATGTCAACGCACTTCTGGATCAAAACCTCCATCTCCTTGCTTGTGAAATGTGGCTGCCTTTTTTTTTTGCCAGCTTTGGCGGGTTGACTGGGGCCAGCAGTCTCTTCCATGTCATCCTCCTCACCTATTTGGGTAAATATGCAGATTTAGCCACTTCACAACTTGCACAATATTATGTTTTAAAAGAATCATTGACACAAAATGCATGAAGGCCTTACCGCCGCAATTTTGACCATTGTTTCCCTGGTTTGAAGCCATGTCTCTGCTTCCAGCATGAAATCATCCAGAAATTCTATGTGATTTCGTGACGTATTTATACATGCGTCCTTAGTTTGCGGCCGCATCATTGATTGTGCGTCCCTATGATTCATCCTTAATTTGTGCGGGAAAATAAACACTATTTATGGCTTGGTGTGTGTGGAGTCGAGGTGGGGTTGTTGGAGTGTTGTCGGTTAAGTGGTTTGGATTTTGTTGTTTGCGGTTGGAGGATTTGGCAGAGTTGGTTTTTTGTTTGTTTTTGCTACATTTCTTTGGTTTTTCCGTTCGCATTTTTTTCATTTTTTCCACATCCTTTCCTGATTTGGTAAGTTTTGTGCAGTCAAATTTGTGGCCAATTGGTGTATTCTTCTGTTTTGTGGTTCGTTAATTTGTTTAACACTCATTTCATCTTTTTTAGTTTTTTTTGGTTTTCGGACCCAAAGAAGTTTTTTTGGGAAATCTTATATATTCGAGTTGGGTAAGTCCATTTTTTGTCTTGCATTTGCGAATTAATTACCGCATTTTTGACTGTTGGTGTAGTGACTTGCAGTTGCGAATTAATTACCGCATTTTTGACTGTTGGTGTAGTGACTTGCATTTGCGAATTAATTACCGCATTTTTGACTGTTGGTGTAGTGACTTGCATTTGCGAATTAATTACCGCATTTTTGACTGTTGGTGTAGTGACTTGCATTTGCGAATTAATTACCGCATTTTTGACTGTTGGTGTAGTGACTTGCATTTGCGAATTAATTACCGCATTTTTGACTGTTGGTGTAGTGACTTGCATTTGCGAATTAATTACCGCATTTTTGACTGTTGGTGTAGCGACTTGCATTTGCGAATTAATTACCGCATTTTTGACTGTTGGTGTAGTGACTTGCATTTGCGAATTAATTACCGCATTTTTGACAGCTTATTCATCATATAATCCAGTTTTGCTTTTCCCTTTTCCATTTTTTGGGTCCATTTGAACCCTATTTGACGTACGGTGTGCAATGTCGTTTTCATCGATGGCCAAATGTGTGTTTCCGCTATTTTCTGTGTTGGCTTGCAACAATTTTAAAAAAAAAAAAACACCCTCTAAATTTTTGAAGTCTCATTGTTGGCTTTTTTACAGTTTATACGTATCATGACAATACCCCGGCATGTAAGCAGCTATGGATGGTATCAGAAAGCTAAGTTGTTTTTTGTTACTTTTGGGGTGGGTCAAAAGCCTTACATTGTAAACTTTGAATTTCAGGTAGATCTGGGGCGAATTGTTCTGGCCCTGCTCCCGGAAGACGACCAACCTCAAACTCGTCCCAGGCGTAGGCATCGTAGGCATGCAAGGCCCCAGATATTTCGAACACGTGTCACCCTTTTTGGAATGCCCGATGATGAGGTTTTAAGACGCTACCGTCTACCTCCCAAAATCATCATAGACACTCTCTCATTAATAGAAAGTGATCTTGAGCGGCAAATTGACAGTCCAACAGCAATACCACCACTGACGCAATTTATGGCGGTGTTACATTTCTGTGCCTCAGGATCGTTTCAAACAACGGTGGGAATAGTGGCGGGCATCTCCCAATCCTCCTTTTCCCGGATCCTGAGGGCAGTGATGGAGGCACTTTTCAAGCACCTCCATCATTTTATTAAAATGCCTTTGGATATGGGTGCCCTTAGTGTGGCCAAGGCCAATTTTTACCAAATAGCTGGCTTCCCACACATCATAGGGGTTGTGGATGGTACTCACATACCACTTCAGCCTCCAGCACGGCTGGAGGCAATATTTAGAAACAGGAAACACTATCACTCCCTGAATGTAATGGTGGTATGTGATGCCTCCCTCCAGATCCTGTCCCTGATTGCTAAATTACCCGGAAGTGCTCATGACTCCTTCGTCATCCGGCAATCAGGGATATGGCAGAAATTAACCAACCTACAAGCTGGTGATGCGTGGCTTCTGGGTAAGTGGAGACCTTTAGTACATAACAATGTTAAGCTTGATACACAGTGTTCCTGATGTGGTCTATTTTTGTTCACAGGAGACAGTGGATACCCTTGCATGTCCTGGCTGCTCACTCCTTATTTGGCTCCCACACCAGGGCCACAAAGTGCGTATAATTCCGCACTTACAGCCACCAGGCAAGTGGTGGAGCGCTGTATCGGCCTTTTAAAAGGCCGATTCAGATGCCTCCACCGCTCTGGTGGCGAGCTCATGTATGTGCCGGATATGGTGTCGAAAATTGTGGTCCTGTGTGGGATATTTCACAACATTGCCATAAGGAGTGGTGTCCCAATGCAGCCAGAGGATGCCTTACCTGAGGATGGCCCCCCCGAGGTTGGTCGAAGGTCAGTATGTGGGGGGGCCATACGCGATGATGTGGTGGCCAGATTTTTTAGGTAAGTTTGAACAAAACTCCAGTGTTTATACCTAATGTGTTTGTGTTTTTTGGCGAACATCTAATTTATTTTTATTTTTCTCACCATCTTCTGTTTGTTCACATAATCTTTGGCACTCCAACGCTCACTACTTCCTGCTACCCTTACCAAACCTGGATCTGGTCCTTTTGGGCATATATTCTGGAACCCATATCGCAACGCCATGTTTGTGGAATCATGTTGGCATGGTCCTTCGTCAACCAGTTCTTGATTTTGTGTTTTTATTTAATTATTTCTTGGTATGTGTTGTATTTGAATTTATCACTGTGTATTTTTTTTGGGAGTGACCACTTTGTTTTCTCTGTTATGTTGTGAATAAATGTTTGAAGAGTGAAATGGTCTTCCTTTTTTGGGACGTTAACAGCAAGTGTAACCAGGTTAACACAAGTTACATTTGACTAAGGGGTAAACCAGTACTGACGCCAGTTGAGCAAAACTGAAATATGTTTTCAGCTTCCCAATCCACACCAAAAGGAAGCCTGGCCCAACCTTGGGATTTGTAAGATTGGCCTAAGCAGCTTGCGCACCAAGTAGGAACCTGGAAAATGTAGAAATCTGTAATTGACACTACACCCAAAAAGGGAAATGACATTGTTACTGTTATGTGTTTCTGGTGTCTGTTTGACATACAAAGACAAAACACAATCTAACTTTTAAAAAAGGGAAATCCTTGCAGGAACAGTCTACTTATGTCAGGCTAAACTATCTTGGTTTTGGTTTTTAAAAATGAGCCACAACGTATATTTGTCTTAATAAATTTAATTGGAAAATAGAACCAAAAAAAAAAAACTAATGCCGAAGGAGGCCAGACAGCCGGTCGAGGGCCACCAGAAGGCCGATTACATGTTGGCGCATCTGCCCCACAACATCCGCCACCTCTTGCCGACGCCTCTGTTCCTCTGTGGGTGAGAAAAGTGTGTGGGTTAATACAACAATAGGGAAATCACAGAAATTTTTTTTAAAAAAACCAAATCACTCCTAAACCCAAAAACAAAAATAAAAAGGGTGGGCTGGCAAAAATACAAGGCCTAGGTACAAATTCCCACAGGTATGATATGTGTATGCTTAAATCACCAGGAAGAGGTAAAGGCAAACCTTCACAATCAACAAAAGTCAAGCCACAAAAACACGAAGAAAGGCACGACACATGATTACATACAAACAGTTTGTGCTTTAAAAAAAAAATTAAAAAAACATACCGGGAGACAAAACGGGAGCTCCGGCCAAACCTCCATTATCCTCCTCGGAGGATCCGTCATTCCCCAAAGAATGGGGCGGAGTTATGCTGGACTCCGGGGAGGGGGTAATTGGAAGAGGGGTGGGTGGAGGAGAGGGGGAAGTGGGACGGAGGGGAAGGAGGCCCGACATTTCCGGGAGAGGGTCTGGGAAGGATGGGGAGGAGTGGGGAATAGGGGAAAGATTTGGGGTGGAGTGTTGGCTGGGGGTTGGGGAGAGTGGGCGGGAACGCCGTCTGGACGGACGGTGACGGCGGAGTCTTGGCTGTCCCCCTAAAATATGTCAAAGAAATTGCGTTTAGTTTATGGACAAATCCGGGCAACCAAACTAAAAAAAATAAAATAAAAAATAAAAAAAATAAAAAAAATAGCAGTAGAATTAAAAAAACAGAAATAGAGGGGAAACATGCAGACGCAGATATGAGTACAAATAATAAATAGAACAGACAGGAAAACATGCAGACGCAGATATGAGTACAAATAATAAATAGAACAGACAGGAAAACATGCACACGCAGATATGAGTACAAATAATAAATAGAACAGACAGGAAAACATGCACACGCAGATATGAGTACAAATAATAAATAGAACAGACAGGAAAACATGCACACGCAGATATGAGTACAAATAATAAATAGAACAGACAGGAAAACATGCACACGCAGTTTGCCCCACAAACACAAACATTAAAACCACAATACATAACACTTACTTGCCAGGATCTGCATGCGAAAGCATGCCAGCAAGCGGGGCGTTCGCCGTTGCAGGTCGGACCACCTGCGCTCCAGCTGCCCAATGTTGCGGCGTGAGCCGAAGGACCGCAGGCGGGACCGTACCTCCGCATACGCGGAGCGCTTCTGCCGGTTGGTCGTGGGTTGAGGCTGGCTGGTGATCCGGCGATCCATGACCTCCGTAAGCACCAGCAGCTCACGCCTGGTGAATGCGGAGGCTCTCATGATGGCAATGGTGTTTTTCTTAAAAATCATTTTTGATAAAGTGTGTAAAAATTTTCTGATTGGCTAATGTATTTTGGAAATTAACAGGAGCAATTTTATTGGTTAGTGTATGAGTCATGTGTTCGACAGGGCCAGAAATCTCTGGAGAGTTATGATAGGCTTGATGCAGTGACATGCGTAAGCAAATTTAAATAAAGAAATCAACCCAGGGAAATATGCGGGGATCCACAGCAATAGTACAATTGTTTAATTGTGGTTCACATGTTTTTTGAACAATAAAAGCGAATGTTTCATCCGTACGTATTCTGCGGGTAAACACAAACACGGACAAGAGTAAAGTTTCTTGCATTGTGTTGAAAAAAAACAAACAATTAAGCTAATTGATACATTGATTGGCATGATACGATTGATGGAGGTAGGCAGAATAAAGGAGCAGGTAATCGACATCTGACAAGGCCACTTCCTGTTTATACGTGTGCGTGCGTTCCTTTCAAGCCATTTCGGGGATGTACGCTCGCTATTTCGTACGCTCGTTAGTTAGAGGAGGGGTCGCCGGAGTTTAGGGAGGAATTTTAGATGCGAACGAAAATACGAGCGAGCCATTGAATTTAAATATTTTTGTACGTACGCCTAACGTACGTGCGCCCGCTTGCGAGTGGGTCTGAATGAGGGCCAGTGATTCTAAAATAGAGGGGGGAGGTGCACTAAGCCTTGGAGTGTGATAAAGTGAAGAGTAATAAAGTACCAACCAATCAGCTCCTATCTGTCATTTTTCAAACACAGCCTGTAACATGGCAGTTAGGAGCTGATTGGTTGGTATTTATCTCTATTCACTTTATCTCACTCAAATGCTTAGTGCATCTCCCCCAGAATCTCAAACTCTGTCCGGACATGCCCTTATAACACTAATCCCTTTTATAATTTACAGCAACCGGGAAGTATTTTTTATATTTATAAAGGAATCAAATCAGGGAATTACTAACAGAGTTACAGTAAATATATAAAACCTGTAACAGGGAATCAAATCATACCTCGTATAGTAGTTGGAAAGGAAGATTGGAGATTGGAAGGAAATCTACTTGACTGATTCATTAAAGTAAATAGGCTTGCAAGATATTTGCAAGACAATAATTGCATTGTATTTTTTCCTTGGATCCTGACTACTAAGTTTGGGGGAAGGTACTGTATACCTTAGGACTACTGTATATAAAAGCAGATATTTTAACGGTAGACTTGATTCCTTAATAATAGTTAATGATAACAGTGGAAGATTACCGGTGAGGTTAGCACAGACTTAAAGAAGTTTAAAAGCAATTCTTTTAGAGATTATTATGGGTCTTTCAGATCTTGCCTAGACTTCAACAGTTCAGTTCACCTTAACTTCCAATTGTTAATAATGCTTCTGAGCTTCTTATAGTGGCAATTGTAAAGTGCTTAGATTTCTATTTATATCCTTTCTCTACTTTGTAACAGTCATTTATCTTATTTCCAAGTCTTCGGTCAGATGTTTAGTGTAGGCCATGGTTGCTGAAAGCGGCACAACATCCTGAGAGGTTAGAGTAATTATTCATCTCTGGAATGGTGTTCACCTGGCTCAATTATTTAATGAGTCCATCAAATTTTGAGGTTTTAATTTTGTTTGAATAAATAAGCTGTAATTGTGATAAAACATTTGCACGACACCTTAACTGTTTTATATTTTTCAGTCTCTTAAGTTCAGTAAATAGTGATTGTTCATTAAAATGTGCAAAAAAATGTAATGCTTAAGTAGGAGCAGCACTGCCACTACACAAAATGAGGTAATCACTGTAGATGCCAGTGCATACTTGCCTACTCTCCCAGGATGGCCAGGAGCCTCCCGAAAATCAGGTGCCGCTCCCGGCCCCCTGCAGGAGTAGGCAAGTCTCCCAGAATGGCCGCTGCCCCCCTGCGCACCCACACACTTAGCGAACAAAAGTGGGTGGTCCAGGGGGGGCTATGATGCGATTCGCGCTGAATCACATAATTGTAGCCCCACTCCCTGCTTTACAATGCCAGTAATATCGGCATTGTAAAGTAGGGGGCAGGGCTGCAATGATGCGATCGCGCCGGCACGCCCCTGCAATGCCCACTTAAGCCGTCCCCACACCCCCTGCTGCACCGACCTGGCAGCCCTCTTCCAGAGTATGTAAGTAGGTGCCAGTGTAAAGGGTGCCTAAAACAATCACCATTTCAACACCAGCACACTGAGCACTGGCTGCTAAGATAAAGGGCATCATCTTACCTGTGAAGCTACAAGCTGCTGCCTCTCAATGTTGGTATGTTCTGATGATACCTTCTCTTACAGCAATGAATCATGGGCAGTATCAACATGCAGAATCAATGCTAGCATGTCGGCCATGTTGGATATGAGGTAGCTGGTGCAAATAATGAACTTTTTATCCTCATCGTCAGTTGTTATGTTCTGATGATGCCTGGATCATCAAGCATGTTGATTATGCATTGTATTTCTTGTTGGTAATACCTGCATTATTACAGACAGACACACAGACATCTCTTCATCTTGTTTTCCATCTTCTAGATCACATGTCCTCCTGTGTTGATGTATTCTTAAAGATGCACGACATCAAACAACTACTATTCCATAATGCTCATATTGTATACTGTCTATATATACGATCATGCTTGCCAACTTTGTGGCTGCCCCCTCCGGCATATGTTAGTGATTGTCTGGGAATGTTGCGCTTGGCTACTGTATGATTTTATAGTCAAATGGCAAATTCCTAAGAAAAGAGATGCCACCCAGTCTCCCACTTAACACCAGGTAAGAAGCAAGTTAGCGACCAAGGTGTGTAGTATCTAGGTCGCCCATGAACCACACATCCGCCCCATGTGTTAAGTGTGTACTCAGCAACTTTTTTTCATATTTATTAAACAAACAAACATTTATTAAACAAATTTGCGGGAAATTCCCTGTAAACATCCCCTGCAAAATGTAAGCATCCTCTGGATGTATTAAGGGGCCTATCCATTACACGACTTTGTGAACAATCCGACCAAAACCAGGAGGTTTTAGTCACATTGTTCACAAAGTCGTGTAATGGATAGCCGGCAAAGACCAGCGATGTGCCTGCACGTTGGGTCCTTGCCAACCCCGACTATCTACTGAACATGCCTGTCAACCTGACGACGCTTGTCGGGTTCGGCATATTCAGAGATAGGAGGTCGGGTTCCTGCACTGAATGACATTCAGTGAATGCCGTTCAGTGCGGGCACCGCACCTCGGCGATCTGAAGATCTGAACGCTAGACGTTCAGTCTTTCAGGGCGCCTAGTGGATAGGTCCCTTTACAGTGGTTCCACAGCAGATATCAAAAGTTAGCCATTGTAGCCTATAGGCAGAATTTACTGGGAGAGGGACAGACGGTAATGGTCTGATGACCGCACATATATATAATAATATATATATTTATCTCATTTCACTTCACCAAATTAGACTATTTTGTGCAGATCCATCACATACAATTCAGATTAAAAAAAATTAAAAATTACAGTTTGTAATGCAACAAAAAAGGTAAAAAGCCAAGGTACTGTATATCACATTTTACTGAATAAAAAAATATAAAAATAAAAACGTCAATGTGTGTAAATATATATACAGTGCTATATACAGCCATTCAGGAGCAAGTGTAGATGTGACTGAGTTGCATACAACCCCAAATCGCTCATAATTTTATTAAATGTAGTAATTTTTCCTTAAAAGAATATATATATATATATATATATATATATAAAATTACACACATAAACAGTATATATATATATATATATATACTGGGTTATTTTTGTGGAAAAATAGGAACTGGGGGTGGAGCTATAAAAAAACATATATATATAGGTTTTTTATTCAGTAAAACGTGATATACAGTATGTCTCATGTGAACTGGTTCACTAGATTTATTTTGGTTTAATGGTTATTTTAACTGGGAAGCAATCGGGAAGCCGACTGCCTAAATACCGTCATATTCCGGCAAGGGTGAAATGCCGGGCGTCTAGATGTAGACGCCTGCATTTCCCCGATGCCGGGAGACCGGCGCCCGGCATCCCGATCGCAGCGATGCCGGGCGCGTGAGCGGACAGCCGCGGGGGCGGCGGGTTAGGTTTAGGGCTCCCGGGGGGGGACTTAGGGTTAGGCACCCCCCCAGGAGGGTTAGGGTTAGGCTAGGGGGAGGGAGGGTTAGAGTTAGGCACCCCCGGGGAAACTTAGGGTTAGGCACCCCCCGGGGGACTTAGGTTTAGGCAGCGGGGAAGGGGGTGGTTAGGGTTAGGGTTAGGCACTTAGAGGGGGGATTAGGGTTAGGCACTTGGGGGGGAAGTCAGGGTTATGCACCCCTAAGGAGGGTTAGGGTTAGGGGGGTTAGGTTAGGTTAGTACATTCTTACCTATCCACGATCGGGATTTCCAACGCTGTCGGGCTTCCGCTGCTTCTAACTCTGCTCTTGTCGGGCTGCCGCTGACGGGAATCGAACCACCGGCCATGCGGCCGGCGGTATTTCATACCCATTCCTTTTAACCAGATATATAATATATTGCCCATTAATTAGTACAGTAACAAGAAAAACGGGAATTCTTATACAGCGCTACACCTGAAAGTGAGCAGCTAACAGTCAGATCTCAGTCCCCCCAAGGACTAATAAAACTTTGAACTAAAAAATTGAAAAACTGACACAAGCGCTACCTCTTTAACCAAAAAAGTTCATGATAGATGATGATAAAGATGGTAGAATTACTTATGTAACTATGTCTGGTACATTGAAAACAATCATAAGGTGTACACTATTTATTGACATGGAACATATAAGTATAAAACACAATACATATGACACATAAAAACTTCAGCTTGGTAACTCTGATGTAAATAACTATGTCACCAAGAAATCACAGATGCATGACATATATAATACATATAAGTCCAATCCCGGTGTTTATAATATAAGGTGGCTGCTTTACCAGAATTATGCAGGTCATGGGCATAGGTGTAAAAAATTGCGGAGAGGTAGTCCGGGTCCCTCAAATCCACAGGTCCATTGATTCTCCACAATCCTGGTGCTGCAGTGGTTCTAACTCCCTCCTGCCAACGCGTTTCGGTACTCCGTGTACCTTTATCAAGTCCTGGAGGTATAGATGATTGGGCTCTCTTAAATACCCCTTTTGATTTGCGTTGGCAGGAGGGAGTTAGAACCACTGCAGCACCAGGATTGTGGAGAATCAATGGACCTGTGGATTTGAGGGACCCGGACTACCTCTCCACAATTTTTTACACCTATGCCCATGACCTGCATAATTCTGGTAAAGCAGCCACCTTATATTATAAACACCGGGAGTGGACTTATATGTATTATATATGTCATGCATCTGTGATTTCTTGGTGACAGTTATTTACATCGGAGTTACCAAGCTGAAGTTTCTATGTGTCATATGTATTGTGTTTTATACTTATATGTTCCATGTCAATAAATAGTGTACACCTTATGATTGTTTTCAATGTACCAGACATAGTTACATAAGTAATTCTACCATCTTTATCATCATCTATCATGAACTTTTTTGGTTAAAGAGGTAGCGCTTGTGTCAGTTTTTCAATTTTTTTGCCCATTAATTAGTGCCTATCACCACTTTACATTATCTCTGTATTTTTGTAACACAACATAAAGCCAAAATCCTGGTGCCCAAGTATTTGACATTTCAAATTTTTTTTTTAAATAATGGTGTTTTATCATTTAAACTGGCACCCCCGCCCCATCGTGCACCAAGTCATGTCATGTGTTGTTTCGGCTCTGATTTTAACTGCTTTCCCCTTCTAGACATTGTAACATATTATTACATTAGTCATGAACATTTATAATATATTAAACACAGATTAGGTCAGTATAGTAATGATTACTTGGGAGAAGACGGGAGGCGTGAGAGCACACGATCTTACTGAAATTACTGTTCAAATGTAGGCAGGTATGGTTAACACATTGAATTAGACAAATAAATGCAATGCTTCTATTACAAATCAAACACAAACAAAGCCTAAAGTAATGTGTGATGTAAAGGCAAGTGCTTCTAGTAGGTGAGCTGCTCAATAGGTCAGGTTTTACAGTACAAAATATGTGTAATCACAGCTTGTTATCCAATTTTACACAGGGGAATAAAAGGATTTGAAGAATTCCACTTTTAAAGGATTGTATTGATTTGGATGGGACCTGGATGTGTATTGGATAATTGATCATGTAACGCCACATTTCACAGACTAATTATACAGTTTCATGCAATGCTACATTTCACACACTAATTATACAGGTTCATGTAGTTGCGAATGGATTAAACCCAAGACAACAATGCTGTGTCAGAGGTGAGCATGCAAGTTTGCTCATTTTTTGCTACTATTTTTGAACTTTATTTCCAGTTTTCTTAAATAGTAATTTAAAATGTATGTTTTATATGCACATAAGGTGATGCTAAACTCAAAACTGAAAACACTCCATGTACAGTCCAATGCATCTGTTCTTTCAAATGAAATTGTTACCAGACTATGGCCCGTATTCAATTAGATGCGAAAAGCTGAGATCCGCGAAAAAGTATCACCGATTGCGTCTTTTCGCCTGTCGGAAACTTATCACCGTATTCAAATCCAGCCGCTTTTCGCATACGCGGAAACTCAATGCAATGTCATACGAAAAAGATTCGCCTCAGAATAGCAGGAGAAAAGAAGTGCAACATTTTTATTTTGGGGTGCAAAGGTGGGGAAACCTCTCAGAACCCTTGGGACAGCCCCCCAAAGGACAACAAAAAAATCCTGAAAAAAAATTAAGAACACCCCAAAAAAGTACTTTCAATTTGGGGGTGAAACAGCACAAAGTGGGGAGACAAGCATAAAAACTAGCAAAATAAGGATCTGGGGGTGCTCTAAGAAGGGGTCAAGTGTTTTGTGGTTGCAGGTGCTTTTATGAGGGAGGAATGTCACTTTTATTAAAACTTCACGTCAGAGACATTAAAGTATGCTTGCACCCATTTTCAGGTACCCCAAATTTGGCAGGACTACTTATTTTTTCAGAAAAATACTGCTTTATGCCATTCTTCACCACTTGTGCAAATACGCTAATTAGAGGCTATTGCACCAACTTAAGTACCCCAAACATTATTAGGACTAATCGGGCACTACTACATTGATCCCAATGTTTCTGCATCTTTTTGGGGGGTTCAGGCTGATTTCCCCGATTCTGACACCACTTTCCGCCTGTTCTGACTTCGCGTGTCGCAATTTTTTGCGTCTTTTGGAATTGAATACTGCCAATAGCGGGGACGAGCACGATAATTTTCTGCGGCCAAAAGACGCGATGTAGGCGAAAAGTCTGGCAGGCGGAACTTTATCGTGGGTGCGAAACTAATTGCATACCGCCCTATGGGGGAATTCAATTAGCCGCAATAAGCTGCTTTTTCATGAAAAACTGCTTATCGTGCGAGTAAATGCTTATCATGCAATCCTATCAGCCGCAGTGTTCACTGTTGCGAATTCTCTACAGCATTTATAGCAAATTAGTTATCACCACCTCCTGAGCAGGTGATAAGTTGGGGAACAGTCCTATTTTAAGGTAAAAATTACAGGACTTGGTCCAGAACCACAGGGACACCCTCCTTAATGAATAATTAGGCAAAAATAATTTTTGAATTACTGTAGCTTCATTTGTCCAATAATGACATGTCATTCTTGGGGTGAAAATGTGCAAAGTGCAGGAAAATGGGTAAATTGATGAGGGACAGGTATATGGGGGTGCTGTATGAATGGGACAGGTGCCTTTAAGATTGCATGTGGGTGTTAGAGGAGTATATTGAAGATTTTTTTAAAAGTGTCTTTAAATGGCACATATATATATACTTATAGGCATTTTTATGCACCCCCAAATTCAGTAGAATATTTATTTTGCAACCTTCTAACATTATTTGACTGTTTTAGAAAAATGCATAAAACAGCCATTTGATGACACAATTTAAGAACTTCAAAAACGTTTATGAGGGCCATTAATACATTTCTATACTGTTATCCTATATCACTTTGACTTTTTTGGGGTACTGGCAGATTTCCCCATTTTCACCAATTACACTTTTTGCAGGTAAAAGCAGCAAGAATTATCGCGCGAATGGCGTAAAGCGACTTTTACAATTGGATTGTGTAAAAAATGGCAGAGTGCATAGATGTGATAAACAAAATTATTGCACAATACGTGCGATAATTTAACACGCGAAAAGTTAAAACTTCATCACAGCTAATTGAATTCCCCCTAAATAATAACTTACATGAGTGCAGTCTTGACTTGTACTATCTGGTACCTGCCGTGATGAGGTCTATCACAGTAGAATATAATATGCTGTATTTATTTTTAAGAACAAATTCTATAACTAAAATGGTTTGTGCTAATGGTGTATTTATGTTTTTTTTTCTGTAAATATCTGCTAATGTTTTGCTTTGCATATTTAAAAAAAAACAACAAAACATTATATCATAACCCCCAACAGTCCCCAGTTCTGTCCTGCTGTCACTATTGCATTATCCCGGTCAGCAAAACATTAGGGGGCATATTCAATTGGGGGCGAGGTTTAGCGTGGTGAAAAACCTTGTGCCCCTCGCGCCCAATTTTGGATTACTGCGGATATGCGCGCTCCCGATACCCCCGGTATCCAATTAAAATAAAGTGGTCACAGGCTCCTGGGCTGCAGGGAGACGCAAGGGCTGCTGGGAGATGAATTTCAGCACTGTGCGGCACTCCTTGCTGGTTGCTTTCATTATACGGTAGGTCCTGGGTTGTTAGGCAGTAAATTATGAAGTTTACTAACACATTATTCCTAACTTTTAATGTTGGGGAATCAGAAAATGTGCTCTCATGCAAGAAAAAGGGTCATAGTCATGCGTCACTGACAATTACCAGCACTTCTGATGCTGTGGCTCCATCTCGTTCCTCTGGCATGAAATTCAGTATGTATGCCACACCTGTCATGGCTAGTACATGTGACATTTGTTCACCGTTACCTCAACAACTGCTAGTTGGATTGGGTGCAAAACTGTCTCAATCGGAATGAGGGACAGAGCCCTTAAATCAGGAATGTCCCATCTAAAGCGAGACAATTGGGATGTCGCTCTCATAGCTATTTCAAGATGGTAGAGTTCACCCTCCTCCAAAAATATTTTTATTTATTGAATAGTCTGGTCATTTCCTTTGTTACAGATTTTTACCATTTTGATCTCCTGTAAATTAAGAATTTGTTAGTAGATCTGTTGTGCAGATAACATTGTATTCAATTTATAGTCAACTTCACTTGCAAGAAGTAACACTAATATTATATTGCAGATAAAATACTGGTGTTTCTGAAATAGGGACATTTCTGGAAGAATACCATGAATACCAAGTACTCACACAATACTAAGCATACAGAGCTCATGCATCATTCCTAGAATGTCAAGTATAGTACCCACACAAGACAAGGGACACCGAGTTCATGCATTCTTCCAAGAATGTCATGTAGCCACATAATAACAAAGAGCTATTTCACAGAAATATGACGAATCATAAATGTTATACAAACATGCTTTTTAGGTCTCCCAGGCAGGGCCCTCATTCCTTCCTTAGCACTATCCATGCCACCTGTGCTCCTTGTCGTTTGTCCCCAAGTCCATTCAGCAACTCAGATAATGTATGTTTTCCCTTACCTTGTGTATAGGTTCATCAAGTGCCAAACTGCCTCCACTCCCTGCAACTTACCACAGCTTGCCCTACAAGATAGTGTTTTGCCCAACCCTCTCCCTGAGTCCTTGTCCTACCTAGTAGGCCATTTCATTGTTGTACATTGTTCCTAGATATGCACATTTACACTGTATTGTACTTATATGTTAAGTTGCACTATTACTATGTATATTCCTTGTTCAGTGCTGCAGAGAATTTGTGGCCCCATAAAAATAAAACTAACGATAATAATGATAAGGGCGAATGTCAAGGACCTAGTGTGAGAAGAGAGGTATGCATGGGCCAACATCAACACCCCAGTGCTGCATGGATGTGACCACTTCCATATGGGGCGTACACCCCCTACACTATCTGCCCCAATGTCTCCTGATATACTGTAGGTAACATTTATAAAAAATTGCATCATTTTGTGAGGAAAATAGAAATACAATTTCAATACTCTCGTTTCATGGATGCCTGGATGTGAATACTGGTGTTCTGTCAGTTGGAGACTGTCACCCTTCGCTCTTCAAATAAAGACAGTATGTGATTCCAGCCTTGAGCAATTGGACTCTTCTGGATGTAATCTGATTCTGTTTCACTAGAGGAGGGAACACCCTGTGCCAGGAACCCATGATTTAAAAAATTTGGGGGCCTACTTCATTGTTTCTGGTTCCCATCATAATTCACATGCCTTCAGAACTCCTCTCATGACCCTTAAATGCCTTAAATCAGATCACCTCACATGTCATCAGACTTCCATCAGCCCCTTAAATTCCCCTCAAACCTCCCCACATACAATCAGTCCATACTGTACCTCATGCCCCTTAATTGCGCATCACTCATATGGAGGCTGGGGCTGTACTTTCATCCACCCCATTATAAATCTGGCCCTGCTTCTATGCCCTGATGCAAAATGTGAGCTGTCCTCCATCTCATTCAGCCTATATCTCCTCCATTGCCTAGTCTATAAAGCAACTTAAGCCTGAAGTGGGTGATAAGACCTCATTGCACAGAGACATACCCCAAACGTTGGCCTCCTTCAGAATGGACATTTCACAATGGGGATGACCATACCACGTTATGCCATGATGTGTCTTCCAGAGCTATGCCTTGCACTTCCACCTGCTAAAATCACCCTGGCATACTTTTACCATTATGATGAGTGGGTACATATCTTCCAAGTTCCTGGGACAAATGTGCACATTATTGGGATAGCTGGATAAATCCCTAAAATCCGGACTGTCTACTTAGAACTAGGGAGTTGGGCAGTATGCAGAAAGCCATCTCTCACACAATTACTGTACAAGAGTGTGTGGAATTCAATCCCATGAATGCCTCTTTTCCATTACAAAGACCATAACACTACAGATGTGTGCACATATGTGGCACCCATGAAACGGACACCCCTAGGACTGTGAGGGGTTAATACCACTTTGGGCAAGGAAGGAGTTAATACATGTCTCCCCAGCACGTGTGAAGCAAGGGGACAGCTGGTGCTGATTGGATGAGCCTGTCCTGTCTCTCAAGCGGTGGGTGTGGTCAGGTGCCCGCGAAGAAGAGGGTGAAATATAGAGGGCGTGCCAGGAGCTGAGGAGAAGTGTGGCGTGCAGCACGAGGACAGCGGGCAGAGACCGCCAAGCTGCAAAGCTCTAGTGGAGTGTGGAGCAGCCGAGCCGGGAGCGTGGACGCCGGGGACCCGCGGAAGATAGACCGGGTCAGGTGAGCCACAGCAACGAAGAGCAGCACACCATTAAGGCGTCCAGCACAGCAGCAAGAGCCGCTCGTGGAGGTACACAGCCACAGTGGCAACACGCAATACAGGGTAATCATCCCCCCTGCCCCATACCACAGCAGCAGCCATCATAGGGTAACTTCAAAGCACCCTCATTTCAGTTATACTACTTATAAGAGAAGTCGCTGTCCTATTGTGATTTATAACTTTTTCTGCCAAACACAAGATGGCCGCAGGCCAACAGCAACAATTGCTTTGAGTTGCCATGCTGCCAACCACAAGATGGCCACCGATTAACTGCAGTATAGACATACAGCTCCAGCAGTGGAAAAGTTACATAGCCTTGCACCAGAGGTAACTACAGGAGTGGTGAGTGGAAGATTGATTGCACCACAGGCAGAGCTGCACTGACACTCAGTAGTACTGGACTTTCTCATACCTTGTTGCAAATAGCAGAACCTCAGTGTTACTTTCACTTTCAGTATATAGGAGTTATCTGCTTCACTGACCAAGCTTACCACTATTTACCCTGTATGTTTTCCGGACCACACCAAGACTGTCCTATTTCACAGCACAGTGATTCTTTGATACTTGAAAGCTGGAATACACTGCTTAAAGTAGAAAATATAGCCCATCAAACTGGGATAGAACTGCGGGACACTTTACAGTAACAGTTGTCTAGGAATATTGAATAACCTTCTGATTGCCTGAGAATTGGATGTGCCTATAGAGAGAAAAGTGGAATTAACATTCAGTGACTGAATTGCTGTACTGTGTACAGGACTTCCATACACACATTGGCGATTCTTCCCTCCCAGATTTAATACTAACAAACGTTACACTAAGTGGGACTAGTACCATGGTCAACTTAAACAGATCTATAAGAGCTCCACCAGCTGCAGCAGCGAAGACGGGTAGGAATACAGTGTTTTGTGTTTAAGGTCATCTGGACATTGAAACTGTTAGTTAGTTTACTACTGACATCATTGCTGAATTGTTTTCTTGTAGTGTGCAAACGTTTGAGATAAGAATGTATGCTCAATACTGAATTTAACTGTGAATAGTAACGTAAAAGTTGCCTTACATTGTATGGTCATACTGCCGAAGTATTATTACACCAATCCGTATGGTGCCGTGCAAATGCCATTGTTTTTATGTGTAAACTCATTATTGATGTTTTTCCCACTGATGCAATACAAAGGCTGCCTCATCGAGTGAGGTGTGTTATTTATGCAAGTGCCCTGCCGACTCTCTAATAAACCTGTGTTCACAAAATAAAAACCACAAGCTGCCTCGTCACCCCTTCATGTGCTTCCATTACTCTCACCTCTCCGTAAGTCGAGTGAAGATTGAACCACAACACACAAGGTAAACTCTTTACATACCACGTAAAGTCAAGGTTACCACAACTGGTGTCACGAACAGGATTAACGGAGTCCAAAGTGAGAAGGTTGGAAGTATAGAAGAGCCATGTCGACCGATCCACCAGCCCAGGCAGTACCGCCTGCTGGCGCAGGAGCACCGATCATCCCACCTGTGGCACAGATCAATCCTATCACGCTCCCCTATTACTTCGGAGCCCCGTGGCTCCCCACGTATTCTGGTGAGGACCATGGCACAGAAGGAAGCACTCTCACCGAGTTTAAAAGGAAGATGACCTCTCTGTTCCGTTTGTACCCGCTAAGTGATCAGCAGCAGGTCGAGATACTCATTGGGCAATTGAAGAATTCGGCACTCAGGGAAGTGACGTCCTGGCCCGCCAGAGAAAAACAGAACATAGAACAAGTCCTTAAACGACTAGCGACCACTTTTGATGCCCTTACCTTATCCACCTTGAAAATGAGGTTATATGCATGTAAACAAAAACCTGGGGAGAGTCTGCGTGACTACGCCCTCACCCTGCAGGAGGCCTTGAGGGCAATCCAGGCTGTCGATCAGGAAGAAGTCAGGAACCCGGATGAGACCTTGGTCACCCAATTGATAGAGGGAGCTAACAGAGAAGGAACACAAGTTCAACTACGACTACTGCGACTACAACTTCCGACGCATACTTTCTTAGACTTTAAAGAAGCGGCTATCAAAATGTTGGGCACGGTCGAAGAGCATAATCCGGAATTCCCAGAATTACCAAGTCAGTCCTACTCGGCAGAAGCTGGCTTACAGAATGCATGTCAGGCACCCAAAGAAACCAACCCCGCCTCCCATGGGCTGCAGCTGCCATCCCCTGACCCAATACAACTGTTGAGGAAACAGATGGAAGAAATGACATTGGGAATGGCAGAGATACGTAGGGAGGTGCACAGCCTAGCTCAATCCCAACCGGCGGATTATGAAGAGCCTGCGGTGGCGGCCGAGAAGACAAAGGGCTGATGACTGGTGGGAACCACCCCGGGGACAAAGGAGAAGATCAACAGATCGGTTTGATGCTCAAGGCCGTCCCATCTGCAGGCGGTGCCAGAAGGCAGGTCATGTGGAGAGACACTGCAGGCAAGAGGAGACGTTAAACTGCAACACCCCGAGGGTGGGGGTCAAGCCTCGGGGAGAACAGGAAGAGTAGACCCGAATCCTGAAGAGTGGTGGCCCCGGTATGTCGGGACGTGTCCGACAATCCCAATTGTCATAAACGGCGTGGAAGTTTTGGCCATGTTAGACACAGGATCCCAAATCACCACCATACAGCTACCTGCTTTTCAACGCTATTGGAAGGAGGGGCAGTTGCTGATGCCACCCCCCTCATGGCTGCAACTAATTGCTAGTAACGGACTGGGGATCTCCTGCGTGGGGTACTGGGAGGCTAATATGCAGATCGGAGAAACCCTCCTTCCACTACAGGGATGTCTGATCACTGAGAGCAGTGAAGCTAAAGTAGCACCGGTGATTCTAGGAATGAACGTCTTACAGCAATGTCCGGAGGAGCTATTGGCCACACTAAGGAGTGAATTGTCTCAGTTGGTCACCGGGGAGCGGAGAGTCATACAGAAGACTATCAGGGTGCTTCAAGGTCATCAGAGGTTCGCCCATAGTGAGGGAGAGATTGGAAAGGTTAGACTAATGGATAGTACGTCCATCAAATTGCAACCCAATTCAGAGACCATCCTCTGGGGCAAGGCACGATGCGGACCAGCTGGCAGAAGCTATGAGGCCTTAATTGAACCCTTTTTAACGTCCGCTCGCCAGGAGGCGGTAGTAGCCAGTACCCTAGTCACTGTGGAGAACTGACGAGTCCCAGTGCGGATCTTAAATCCTCATAATTACGCAATCAAGTTGTATCGACACCAGCCACTGGCCCGATTATTGTGGACCTCATTTCAAGATGTCGTATATCCATCCTTACAAGCTAATCAGTGTCAAGTAACCACAGAGTGTAGTACAGCTGACGAGCAGGAAGATGAATGGTGGACAGAGATTCAGGTAGGGGATGGCAGCACACCGAGAGACCATAAGGCCGGAATCCTCCAGGTTGTGAAGAATAATGCTGAGACTTTCAGCCATAGCCCTACACAGATCTGGGTATCGTGAAGTAGATACACCATCGTATCCTGACAGGGGATGCCCCACCCATAAAGGAGTGGCATCGCCCATTGGCACCAGCGCTATATCAGCCCGTACGGCAACTGTTGGAGGACATGAAGACCAATGGCATCATCAGAGAGAGTCACAGCCCATGGGCAGCCCCATTGGTGTTAGTTCGCAAAAAGGATGGCCAGCTAAGATTCTGTGTAGACTACAGGAAGCTGAATGCTATCACACATAAGGATGCCTATCCTCTACCCCGAATTGAGGAGTCTCTGACGGCGCTTAAATCTGCCAAATATTTCTCAACCCTAGATTTGACCAGCGGCTACTGGCAGGTTCAGATGAAGGAAGAGGACAAGGAGAAGACTGCCTTTGTCACACCAATGGGACTCTATGAATTCAATCGTATGCCATTTGGCTTATGCAATGCTCCCGCCACCTTCCAACGCGTGATGGAGCATTGTCTAGGCCATAGGAATTTCGATGTGGTTCTCCTCTATTTGAATGACATTATCATCTTTTCAAAAACCTACTCTGACCATCTGCAACACTTACGGGAGGTTTTCCAACAGCTGACTAGATTCGGTCTGAAGCTGAAGCCATCCAAGTGCCACCTGCTCAAGCCCCGAGTTCAGTACTTAGGTCACATTGTAAGCCCTGAGGGTGTGACCCCGGACCCCGAAAAGGTGAAAGCGGTATTGGAATGGCCCATCCCGCTGACAGTCAAAGATGTCCGACGGTTCCTTGGATTTGTAGGATATTATCGACGGTTTGTGAAGAACTTTGCCAAAGTCGCCGCCCCTCTATTAGAAATTCTACGAGGGATCCCTAAGGATAAGTATAACAAACGAATTCCCATAGAGTGGACGACTGAACGACAGACAGCCTTCGACCTGCTGAAGAAAGTCTTGACAGAGGCCCCTGTGCTGGCCTACCCAGATTACAACCACCCGTTCCGGCTGTACACGGATGCCAGCAAGCAAGGGTTGGGAGCTGTACTTGCCCAAGTTCAGGAAAATCAAGAGCGTGTGATCGCTTACACTAGTCGCAGTCTACGTCCCACCGAACGGAACGACGCCAATTACTGCGCCTACAAACTCGAGTTTCTTGCCTTGGTGTGGGCAGTGACAGAAAAATTCAGAGACTATCTAGCGGCAACACCGTTTGTAGCTTATACGGACTGTAACCCACTGGCTCATCAAGCCACCACCCCTCTAGGAGCTTTGGAACAAAGGTGGTCCTCCAGACTGGCCAACTACCAGTTCAAAGTAGTATACAGAAGTGGGCGAAGTAACGCGAATGCTGATGCACTCTCCCGGCTACAGATGGGCGAAAGTGAATTGGAAGGAATAGACAGGTGGAAGCAGATTGAAACTCCCAACTTCAGTTTGAAAAGAAGAGCACCGGAACAGAATGCTATGGTTCCCGTCCCTGCGAGAGTGCAGGAAGTTCAGGGCGTGGAGATGGAAGGAGATTGGACTGTCTGGCAGGACGCAAGCCCAACCTTAAAAAGGGTGAAACAGTTGCTGGCCTCTCGTCAGGGGTTGACCCGAATTCAGAGACAAGCTGCAACCCCGGACCTAATCCAATTGTGGCGGCAAAAGGACCGTTTGATGTTGCGAAGAGGCCTATTGCTACGACAGAGCACAGATCCAAAGACACATCTGTTGATTGAGCAGTTGGTGGTGCCCCCTGCGAAAATCGATCTTATCCTACGGGCCTATCATGATCACTCTGGCCATTTCGGCTGTCAAAAGACCGAGACGACCCTACGTCGAAGATTTTACTGGGGGAATATGCGTCATGATGTGGAAGACTGGTGCAGATCTTGCGACATATGCACAGCACGTAGACCGGCTCCATCAGAAGAGAAAGCACCGCTGCACCCCATTGTTACCCGACAACCACTAGAACTCGTAACTATCGACCATGTGAAGCTAGAACCAAGTAGCAATGGATATCAATATGCTGTAACCATAATTGACCATTACACCAAGTTTGCCGTTGTACTGCCAGTTCGGGATCTCACGGCAAAGACGACAGCAGAAATCGTCTGGCGAGCATTTGTACGGCCCTACGGGTACCCTGCTAGTATTCTGACGGATCAGGGGCCTGTGTTTGAAGCCCTACTCTTCCAAGAACTATGCCAGTTGTACGGGTGTGTGAAATTACGCACTACAGCATACCATCCTCAGGGCAACGGGGCTTGCGAAAGGATGAACCAAACTGTGATAAATTTACTCCGAGCTGTACCCCTTCCACAAAGACGTGAGTGGCCCACTCTGCTAGCAGAACTAATCTTTGTCTACAACAACACTGTGCACAGCTCCACCGGATACACGCCATATTATCTGCTTTTTGGACGATCTGGGAAACTACCCGCTGACGTTCACTTAGGCCTGGCTTCGGATGATGCCACAGATTCTTGCTTCCAAGGGGATTGGGTCGTAGAACACCAGCGTAGATTACAGACTGCTCGAGCTCTTGTGGACCAACGTATGGATGCTATCCGTGATCGACAAAAGGATCGATACGATGCGACCGCACATGCCAGACCATTAACCGTAGGAGATGTCGTGCTAAGGCGAAATAATCGGCGGCACAGCAAATTGGATTCGCAATGGGAGCCTGATCCATATGTAGTTACCGGCATTCCCAACGCTGAAATAGCCGTGTACCAGATTGATAAGGTAGAAGGTGGTCAACCGAAAGTTGTACATCGGGATCAACTCAAATTGTGCCCTAACCATCACAGAGCTCCAGAATTACTACCTGATTCTCCACCATCACACCCAGCCCGAGATCAGTTGTCGATGCTAAATGACCCATTGAGTCTTTTCCTGAGTATGTATTGGCCTGTCGTGGCCGGTTCCCCGACCCCAGAAATGAGGCAATCGCCTGTGGTTGAGGAAGTCATTGCAGACGTCCCTGAAATTGGTGAAGTGAGACGCTCGACCAGGAGCACCCAAGGAATACTGCCCACGCGTTACAGACAATAGAGAGGTCGGTAGAGGCACCTTTAGTACTGTTTATATTTTCTTTATTGCACTAATCTGTTTAACATTGATATGTTGTATTTATGTGTACATTTGTGCTAGTGTGATAGTTAATGGTTAGGCGTAGTCAGGGTCATGATCTATTCATCCTATGTTCATTGATGCCCAGGATTTGTGACTTACAGATGCCAATACTCTGTTATTTGGGAATTATCCTTTGTTCTGTTTCCCTTTATTATTGGACCAAGCGTGAGGACACGCATCATTTCCGTATGGAGGGATGTGACACCCATGAAACAGACACCCCTAGGACTGTGAGGGGTTAATACCACTTTGGGCAAGGAAGGAATTAATACATGTCTCCCCGGCACGTGTGAAGCAAGGGGACAGCTGGTGCTGATTGGATGAGCCTGTCCTGTCTCTCAAGCGGTGGGTGTGGTCAGGTGCCCGCGAAGAAGAGGGTGAAATATAGAGGGCGTGCCAGGAGCTGAGGAGAAGTGTGGCATGCAGCACGAGGACAGCGGGCAGAGACCGCCAAGCTGCAAAGCTCTAGTGGAGTGTGGAGCAGCCGAGCCGGGAGCGTGGACGCCGGGGACCCGCGGAAGATAGACCGGGTCAGGTGAGCCACAGCAACAAAGAGCAGCACACCATTAAGGCGTCCAGCGCAGCAGCAAGAGCCGCTCGTGGAGGTACACAGCCACAGTGGCAACACGCAGTACAGGGTAATCATCCCCCCTGCCCCATACCACAGCAGCAGCTATCATAGGGTAACTTCAAAGCACCCTCATTTCAGTTATACTACTTATAAGAGAAGTCGCTGTCCTATTGTGATTTATAACTTTTTCTGCCAACCACAAGATGGCCGCAGGCCAACAGCAACAATTGCTTTGAGTTGCCATGCTGCCAACCACAAGATGGCCACCGATTAACTGCAGTATAGACATACAGCTCCAGCAGTGGAAAAGTTACATAGCCTTGCACCAGAGGTAGCTACAGGAGTGGTGAGTGGAAGATTGATTGCACCACAGGCAGAGCTGCACTGACACTCAGTAGTACTGGACTTTCTCATACCTTGTTGCAAATAGCAGAACCTCAGTGTTACTTTCACTTTCAGTATATAGGAGTTATCTGCTTCACTGACCAAGCTTACCACTATTTACCCTGTATGTTTTCCGGACCACACCAAGACTGTCCTATTTCACAGCACAGTGATTCTTTGATACTTGAAAGCTGGAATACACTGCTTAAAGGAGATAATATAGCCCATCAAACTGGGATAGAACTGCGGGACACTTTACAGTAACAGTTGTCTAGGAATATTGAATAACCTTCTGATTGCCTGAGAATTGGATGTGCCTATAGAGAGAAAAGTGGAATTAACATTCAGTGACTGAATTGCTGTACTGTGTACAGGACTTCCATACACACATTGGCGATTCTTCCCTCCCAGATTTAATACTAACAAACGTTACACTAAGTGGGACTAGTACCATGGTCAACTTAAACTGATCTATAAGAGCTCCACCAGCTGCAGCAGCGAAGACGGGTAGGAATACAGTGTTTTGTGTTTAAGGTCATCTGGACATTGAAACTGTTAGTTAGTTTACTACTGACATTGCTGAATTGTTTTCTTGTAGTGTACAACCGTTTGAGATAAGAATGTATGCTCAATACTGAATTTAACTGTGAATAGTAACGTAAAAGTTGCCTTACATTGTATGGTCATACTGCCGAAGTATTATTACACCAATCCATATGGTGCCGTGCAAATGCCATTGTTTTTATGTGTAAACTCATTATTGATGTTTTTCCCACTGATGCAATACAAAGGCTGCCTCATCGAGTGAGGTGTGTTATTTATGCAAGTGCCCTGCCGACTCTCTAATAAACCTGTGTTCACAAAATAAAAACCACAAGCTGCCTCGTCACCCCTTCATGTGCTTCCATTACTCTCACCTCTCCGTAAGTCGAGTGAAGATTGAACCACAACACACAAGGTAAACTCTTTACATACCACGTAAAGTCAAGGTTACCACACATACACCTATCCTCACATTGCACTAAATTGTCCCGTTTGGCACGCCACAGACTATGTGACTTAGCCGCGACTTTTTCTTAACATATGCTTCTTAATGTGCTATACTAATTCTAAATACTTGGTACGTTATCAGCAATTTAGGGCCTGATTCAGAGATGGACGCTTATACAATCGCAGCTGCGAGTTTGCACGCAACGCAGCTGCGAAAATATGCTAATTGTTGCAAAGATCACTCAAGCATAGGGACGCCTTCTCCTCTGCATACAATGTCACTTACCTGCATTACCCCCCCCCCCCCGCTAGAAAAAGTTTGGTGCTGGTTATGGAAAGTACAGGGGGCCCCTACGCTTTTTGCCCCCTGTATTTCCATAACCAGGACCGGATCAGAGCCCAGTGCTAGTTGCACTAAATACAAGTGACCCCTACCTTGTTCGTCCCCTGTATTACAACCAAGGCTGATTTTGAATAGCCCGGTGCTGGTTGTGGATAATACGGCGACCCCTACGTCATATGTCCCCTATATTTAGCACAACCAGTACTGGGTCTCAAAAGCCCAGGGCTGGTTGTGCTTTGGGGTAAGGAAGGGGGCCACACCGGGCTTTTTTTTGTTTTTTACACTGGTTTAATTTTTTTTTAACACAGAAGCACAAACGGATCTTACTGATCCGTCCATGCATCTGTGTCTTTATTTTTTTCGAAATCTCCGTTCCAATTCATCCCAAATGTGCTCGATGAGGTCAGGGCTCTGTGCAAGCCTGTCAAATTCTTCCACACCAAACTTATCAAATCGTGTTGTTATTGTCCTTGCTTTGTGCACTGGGGCACAGTCATGTTGGAATAGAAAAGGGCCTTCCCCAAACTGTTGCCACAAAGGTGGAAGTATAGCATTGTCCACAATGTCTTGGTATGCTGAAGCATTAAGATTGCCCTTCACTAGAGATAAGAGGCCTAGCCCAAACCCTGACAAACAGTCCCATACCATTATCCCTCCTCCACCAAACTTCACAGTAGGCAAAGTCAGGCAGGTAACGTTCTCCTGGCATCTGCCAAACCCAGACTCGCCCATCTGACTGCCCTATGGAGAAGCGTAATTCATCACTCCACAGAGCACATTTTCACTGCTCCACAGTCCAGTATCGGTGTGCTTTACCACTCCATCCGACGCTTGGCATTGGATTTGGTGATGTGAGGCTTGCATGCAGCTGCTCGGCCATGGAAACCCATTCCATTAAGCTCCTGCCGCACAGTTTTTGTGTTTATATTAATGCCAGTGGAAGTTTGGAACTCTTCAGCTATGGAATCAGCAGAGTGTTGGTGACTTTTAAACACCATGCATCTTAGCAATCGTTGACCCCCCTCTGTGTTTTTACGTGGTCTTCCGCTTTGTGGCTGAGTTGCTGTTGTTCCTAAACGCTCCACTTTCTAATAATATCACTTACAGTTGACCGTTGAATATCCAGCAGGGATGAAATTTCATAAACAGCCTTATTGCAAAGGTGGCATCCTATCACAGTACCACGCTTGAAGTCACTGAGCTCTTTTGTATCACAAATGTTTGCAAATGGAAACTGCATGGCTAGGTGCTTGATCTTATACACCTGTGGCAACAGGTCTGATTAAAACACCTCAATTCAATAATTAACAGGTTTGGCCAAATACTTATGTCCTTATAGTGTATATATACCCCCTTTAAAAATCCTGAGTTTGCCCCTAACCCCAGGACATGCATACTGGTCAGTCTGAAATTATTTCTATTTCCTATCTCATATAATTTATGGTTAGTGAGATATGCTCTATGGGCCTGATTCAGAGATGTACGTTAATGCAGGGCCGTTGCACCCGCCGCCAGTGTCGTCCAGCCCGCCGCCGCAGGGGGGCTCCAAGCTGGATGCTCACTGAGATTTTAATACCAGCGGGCGCCCAGCTCCTTCCCTGCAGCGCCACGGAAGCTTGAGGCTGTAGTTCTCTCCTGAACTCCAGTTTTCGGGTCTTCCCACGGATACTATAGGAGAGACATCATGACGTCTCTCCCATAGTTCCAAGGAGCAGCCAGGTGGACCGGATGGCGGCGGATTTAGGAGCGGGGTTTAAGGTATGTATTTAAGGGCATTACTATGGGGGCATTACCATATGAACACTACTACAGGGGCATTACTATGGGGGCATTACCATATGGGCACTACTACCGGGGCATTACTATGGGGGCATTACTATATGGGCACTACTACCGGGGCATTGCTATGGGGGCATTACCATATGGGCACTACTACAGGGGCATTATTTGTTATTTATTTATTACCAGTTATTTATATAGCACACACATATTCCGCAGCGCTTTACAGAATATATGGCCATTCACATTAGGGTCTCCCCAGGGGGACTTAGGGTTATGCACCCCCCCTGGGAGGGATAGGCTAGGGGAAGGGGGGTTAGGCACCCCCGGGTGGAGGGTAGGGTCAGGCACATACTATATGGGCACTACAACAGGGGCATTACTATATGAGCACTACTACAAGGGCATTACTATGGGATCTTTATAGGTACTACTACAGGGGTATTTCTATGGGTGCATTACGATATGGGCACTGCTATAGGGGCATTACTATATTGGCACTACTACAGGGGCATTACCTCATGGGGCATTACTATAGGTGCACTGCTGAAGGGGGCATTACTATAGGGGCACTGCTGCAGGGGGCATTACTATGGGGGAATTACCAGGGGGGGCACCAAATTACTTTCTTGCCCCGGGTGACAAAAATCCTAGGTTTGGCCCTGGCTAATGCCTTTGTTTCTTTGAACGCAGCAACTATACGAGCATATGCAAATGTTGCAGCTGCCAGGATATGTTTCAAAATGCCCACCTGCGGCTTTGCAAATGCAAGCGACCGTGTACAAAGACTCAGCTGCAGTCACAGATCCTTCGATAATCAAACTTTTGAGTAGCCCTATGGTCACACAGAATGGCCATCTGTACTGAGACAGCGCAGCCATCTCGCAAACGGTTGCGACACGCCTGTGTTTTTGCTGCCACTCCTCCAAATGGTGCCCAACTGTGGGAGGGTTAGGTTTAGGGTGCGGGGAGGGAGGGTTAGGGTTAGGCACCACGGGGGGGATATAGGATTAGGCACCACCCCCAAAGGGTATGCAGTCGGGATGCTGACGGTCTAAATGCCAACCGCCGGCATCCCGACTGTCTAATCCCGGCAAGGGTCTAATGACAGGCGTCGAAATCCCGACGCCTGTCATTTTACCTATGCCGGGAGCCTGATGCCCGAAGTTAAGACGGGCACCGGGTGCGGACAGCTGCTGGGGGGAGGGTTAGGTTAGGGGCTCCCGGGGGGAACTTAGGGTTAGGCACCCCCCTGGGAGGGTTAGGCTAGGGGAAGGGGGAGGGTTAGGCACACCCCCGGGAGACTTAGGTTTAGGCTGCGGGGAAGGGGGGGTTAGGTTTAGGCACTTACAGGGGGGGTTAGGGATAGGTTCCTTGAGGGGGAGGTTAGGGTTAGGCACCACTAAGGGAGGGTTAGGGGGGGTTAGGTTAGTGAACAGTAAAATACTTACCTGTCAGAATCTTCACTGCTGGTTTTCCAGCGACGGGATTCATCCGGCGGTATTTCATACCAATCCCCTGCCATAGGGTTGGGGGGGGAGAGGGGAGGGCTAACTATACTTACCAGCCGGCGTCAGGATTTTCTGCTGTCTGGCTTCCAGTGTCGGGATTTGAACCGACGGCTTTTAAGCCGTCGGAATTTCATACCCAACCTGTTTAAGATTATCACATATTTAAGGCCATATATGTGAGAAGAAATAACATCTTATCTATTTCTGACTTATGGCACATCAGCTTTTTAATCACTATTTCCACAAACACCTCTGTTTATTGACTTTTGTATTGTCCAATTGTTTCGAGTGCAGAAAGATTTTTTTACATTCCAATATATATTATTATTGACATAATCATAAATCCAACAAGTGCACTGCAATTTTCTCTCTAATCTGTTTTTCTTTTAAAGTCTTATTGAACCTCTGCGATAACACCTATTACTTACATTTGGTTATACATAGTTTGTGATCAGTAGGATTATGTATAAGAGTAGTTTGATGTTGACACCAAATCAGTGAAACCTCCAATTCTTGCAGTACCTAACGAATCTCAAAACCACAAGTCCCTCTGGTGCACCATGAGTCTGGAACCTAATCTGTGAAGAGTATTTATAAATTGAGCATTACTGACTAAAGATGCATTGCAACCAAATTGAGCTCCTAAATCATGACCTACAGTAATTGAAGGCATCTATAGAATATTCTGATGTTCAAACATTATTTTGCAGGAACCTAATCTGTGAAGAGTATTTGTAAGTAGAGCATTGCTGACTAATACTGCATTGTAACCAAATTGAGCTACCAAATTATGATATAAATGTATTAATGTAGGCATTTATAGAATATCTTATTTGTGAGCTCAAATTCTAATTTAATATGTTTAGTTGAAGTGATTCGGTATTTGTATCAAATGTTACTTCTACCCTTTTTGGCCAGTTTGACAAATGTATCATTATTCCGCAAGGAGCATCTCAACACCTATACAGTGTAAAAGGTTGCTGCACATTATCAGCAGCAGACAAAGTACATGCACTGTCTACAAAGTTTGAGAAGATTTATTTTGTGTAAAAAGCTGAGTGGTCTTTTACGGCTATGGCTTGAATAACCCTGTAATCACAGCTTGTGAAATGTTGCAGCAATGATGCCTCAATTAGTCATTAGTTCATTTTTATTGACCTTCACTTGTCAACTACTAGGTTATACCCTCACCTACTGCTGGTCGCAGGTTTATGGCATCTATTCAGCATCCAAAAGCTAGCACAGACTTGTCTTCAGTGAATTGATTTTGTACTGTACTTTTATGTGTCATCAAGATGATGCTACTACTGTATAACTGCTCTGTTAATGTAATTGCATTTTGCAGATTTAAAACTCCACTAAACCCCAATATTGACATTTTCAGATATAGATAATAGAGCTGGGGTATTCGACATGCAAACCGCCAGCTGCTGTGCAACTATACATCCCATCATGTCCTACCAGTTTTGCTATTAGAGCATGCTAAAACTGTGGCAGGGCATGCTGGGATGAGTAGTTCCACAGCAGATGGCAGGTCGTATATTGAGTACCCGTGCTATGTGGTTGAATAACACTGCCATAGAGAAATAATACATTGTTCAGTGCCAATTATCCTTTTTTTTCTTTTATTTATATGACGCCACAAGGATTTTGTAGCATTGTACATACAACTCGTATGGCTATGGACTATTACAGACAAGCACATAACTTATATACACAATAAAATAATACAGCAAGGATCACAGTTGCTATACACACGCACGGCTGATTGCTGCGTTCTGCGCATGCGTACGCATCATAGTGTGCGTGCGTGAACCAGCCACTGCTATTGGGACTGCGATCGCAGCGGCTATGCAGACCCATCGCAGCGTGATTGACAGGAAGTGCCATTTGGGGTTGGAAAGGAGTAGTTGGCCAGGCAAACACAGGCGTGCAGGTGCATTTCAACGACGTTGAAGAGGTGTGAATAAATTATCCACTGCGATACCATACGCAGCCTGAGGCCTCATAGCGTGCGCCGAACTTAGCAGTTCCTGAGTGAGGTCAGACCCTGCCTTAATTGTGCGTGTGGGTGCATTGTTACTCAATGTTACCGTTTATTTTGCTATGTTGCCAAAGTATACCGGAACCTGATACAGGTCAAAAAGCTGAGGTTGATTTGCTGTTACATCACTGATTCATTTCTTGTTCAGGGCTGTCTTAACAGCATTATAGGCTCTAGGTAAAGCAATGCACTGGGGCCCCTACCCACCCATTCAAGGGAAAACAAATTTAAAGAGTCAGTAAAATCAATGTTTAAACATAAAAAAAACATGATGTAAAGCTTGGATTAAGGACTCCTCTTCTCTTCTCCAACTCGCAGTGTAGTTCCTGCTCTGCATTGCAAGTGACTTTAAAGTATGGGGGCTTCTAAGAGAGGGGGGCCAGATGCCCCCCCATTAATCCAGCTTTATGCTGCCTGGCCCCTCTGATTGTGTGTAATTCACAATCAGAGCAGCTGAGGGGCATCTTTCTCTGCCTGCCTCTCAGGCGGCTGCCCTATGCACGGAGTGAGCAACCTCACACTCCATGTAGATGCCCCCTGGCCCATCCAGGCCAGGGGACATCTACAGCAGCTGTGTGGCATAATGTGTAAGGGCCATTTTTCTGTGGCATAATGTGTAAGGGACATTGCTGTGTGGCATAATGTGTAATGGGTACTACTGTGTGGCATAATGTGTAAGGAGTATTACTTTGTGACATAATGTGTAAGGGGCACTACTGTGTATCATAATGTGTATAAGGGGCTCTACTGTGTGGCATAACATGAATAAGGGACACTACTGTGCGGTGTAATGTGAATAAGGGACACTACTGTGCTATGTAATGTGAATGAGAGGCACTACTGTGTGGTGTAATGTGAATAAGGTTGCACTACTGTATGGCATAATTTGAAATGGGGGTATTATCATGAGGTCCCTCCCCACAAGACCATGTTCCTTTTTTGGCCGCACATAAAAAAAAATTGTGGTGGGGGGGGCACCAATCATCTTTCTGGCACAGGGAACCAAATTGTCTCGTTATACAGTGTACATGACAGCAACTAACTAGACTACTTCATAACCAAATTGTTTAAAATTAATCTAATGGATGGAGGACAGCCCTGTAATAGGGCTCCAGTACGCCCTATGCCATTACCACCCCCTCCCCCTACCACCCACCCGGAGGATGAGTAAAAGGTAGCACAGCACTGGCTGGAATGTCCTAAGGCCGCTCTGAGCCGTTGTTTATGCTTAGTCCTACAAGTTATATACTGTAGTGCAACTTTGGTTCATTTTTGGGGCGTGGGTCCCCCTGGATTGCTTTGGTTGATCTGTTTCAGGGCACCTCATTATAACACATTTTTCTTTTACAACACATTTTAACCCTTCACTGTTGTTTATTATACATGTACTTCACTTTTTTATTTTCATTCTTTATATGCAGCTGTGGCTGCTCTTAACTATCTCTTTTACACTTCACTTTTCCTATTATGGCGGTGCCCTGGGGCGGCTCGGCTGGGCTAGTTTGGGGGTGTCCTGCGCTCTGGTTTTGTACCCTAGTATGTTAGGGACATACCCGACAGAGGTTACCTTGTTATGGTGGGTAGGCCCATAACCTTGGCCATGATTATACTAAAAACCTCTATTGATTGCAAAATTTGATTGAAATTTTATTTATATATAATTAGTATTTTGGAGTTGTGCACCTGTGATCTGTTTGTTTCTGTGCCATTGTATATGCTGTAAATATTCTGCAGTTGTACATGCTGCAGGGTGCGTAGCGTCTGAAGGAGGCTCCGGACAGTTTTTCAGCACCGATACTGGCTGCAGGGTGCCGTTCCAGGTACCCTGCTTGCCAGATGCAGGGGCTGCGTTGTTGCTGCCCTCCTTATGGCCCTGATGAAGAAGGATTTATTTCAATTCTATACGGTTAATATATGCTTACTCTAAAGATCAAGATTGCTATTTACAGGTCCAGCAGAAGAGTATTTTCTGCAACATTTGTAATTCACCTGTATGAGGTCACCTGAACTATATTGGAGTTTTGTATGCTGTGAACATTTAAAAAAAAAATGTATTACACTACAGTATATTATTTTCTCTGTTTTATTGTGGCAATTGTGCAGAAGGAGAAACATCTATTCCTTAAAGCAACAGCCTTAAATAACCTCAACCAAAACCATACCCCCAAAGTACAATTGCATAATAAAAACCAAATGTCCAGCCCTAAGCCTTGAAGTTTAATCCACCTCAAGATTATAAAAATCCTTCAGTTCTTCATATATTTATAAGAATGTAGGAAAAAGTCCACTTAGTAATGCCAAAGTTATGTAATATTCTCTCTTTGGGGCAATTTTTTTTTTATATTTTTAGTTCCCTTCTCTGTCTCATTGTTCCATTATTTTATCAAGGGATTTCGTTTATATTTTTATTTAGCAGTAGAAAGCAGTCATACGTGTGTTGTTTCAGTTGTGCAGGTTAAAGGGCTTGGTTGTACTATGTAAAAGCTGTACTTTGCTTTCTCCCCACTATTTTTACATAGATAAAATTATCCTGTCTGTTCTTCAGTGATGCAGTAGGAGGCTAAATGTTATGTGATGCATATTCAAGCTACATCATACAGCTGTTCGGTCGATTGGGTTATTTTTGGAAATTGTTATAGTTTAACGGCTGGAAGATCATTTCTTTATAAAACTTAGTGACTTGGAACATCCATTATTAATATTTTTTTTCACTATTAAAACTAAAGTAACCGTTCTTAACCCCTCCTATAGTTATTCATATTTACTTTTGTGATTAGAAAAGTAGCAACAAATCATTTGAGTGGAAAGCACAAAAGGACACAAAGAACATTTGATTGATTAGGTAACATTTAATAAAATCTATACTTACTGATTATCTGTTAACCTGATGATAGCTGCCCATATTTTGTTAAGGAAGCGTGGTTTGTAACTGGCTTCTCAGATTCATGTGCTCTCTAAATACCATGACATCCAGTATGTTTTATATTGTAAAATGTATTGAAATAACCATATTTTCAATAAGAATGATGGTGTGTGGGTTGCTTACTGTACTTTGTAATGTCATGTACTCGTAAATTCAATTAGCATGACTCTCAAGAAAGATTCTGCCTTAGTAGCTCACCTTAACACGTGCGATCTGTGTGTGCGTAAGCAGGCTTGATCAGGTTATTAAATGTACCAGGAACACACAGCATAATGGACAGATATGTCTGCAGATATATCTACCATCGGCTGTGCAATACAGCCGACGCAATATGTCTGTGAACAACGTCGTTCAGACATATCGCTGGTACACACTGGCCGATGGCCTCTGTGTCAATTACACAGATGCATGTAGCACAGATCTCCCTGGTCCATGCTCCATGCATCTGTGTCATATCGCACTCGATCTCATGACTATGAAAATCATTAGATTGTGCACGATTGATTGGGTGAACATCGTGCAGCTTTTGCTGCATAGCGTTTACTTCAGCTGCTGGAGAGAGTTCAAGAGCGATTGCATACGAGATTGCATCGTATGCAAATCGCACCATGTATGGGCACCTTAAGAAGCTGTTAGGTTGCTTTGAACAACTTTACCAGATTAACCTCTCCCCAAGGCTTGATACACCCCCCTTATATTTCCTAGTATATGTCCCATAGTATTTCAGACTAGATGTAACTGTAGTATATCTATATATTTGGTGTAACAAATAATTTATATAATGATATAGAACATAGTATAGTATAGCTAATATCTATGATCATTTTAATCTGTTTTCACATCCATGCAAACCTCCTTGCTGAGAGATGAGGTTAATAAGCATACTTGAATAGCAAAAGAGAGGGAGGAAATAAACTCTATTTTGGAGCACTCTTCTGTTCACATCCTGTAAAGTATAATTATTTAAAACATAACTTTTATTCAAAGATAATTGTATCTAAAATAGACTCTCAATAAACGGAAAAAATAGACTCACAATAAATGAAAAAAATAAAACAAAAGGTGTATTAGTCTATTATATAAGCAAAGTGCATCAGTAAAAGATAAAGTGCATGTGCAAGATGTGCAGAAATGAGAAAGGAGACACTTTAGCATATCTGCTTGCTGAAGAGACCGCAAAATATCTACAATTCATTCATATACAAAGTAGTGAAAACAACACATATAAAAATATAAAAAACACCAAGTTGTCATCATATGGGCAAATGTCCCTATATCCATTTAATATTTTGTTTGTAACAGAAAAAAGAAATAGTCAGGGCAAACAGATCTGTGTCCCTCGAATTCTGCTGCTCCTCATTGTATCAATGGATATTGAATGAGGAGTGAGAGATTTCTTGGAAATAGGTTGTCCCTGGAAACAACGGAGCTGTCAGTGCAGTAATCCGTTTTCACTTCTGCTTTTGTGTGTTATACTAATGCATTGAACATACGATGAGAGGATTACTCTGCCGATATTTGACTGATAGGGGAGAGTAAAGTTACATATGTGCTGTGTACATTGTAGCCATGCAGTCTCAATATCACATAATCTGCACCTGAAAATGCTGTATTTTCATTCCACCACTTTCTTGACATGATTCAATTGAATAGCTCTGGGAACTCCTTCCTGGTGCTATTCATTATCGCACTGAATTGAATCGCCCCAAAAGGTGTGTAATATACACATAAATAAACATATTCATTATTTGCAGAACAAATTTCATTTTGCCCACTTTTGTTATATATAAAAACACTGTTGCCATTTTTGAACTAACAACACTTCAATAAAGCATATTTTAAGGAGACCCAAGGTTTTTTTTTTAGAATCTTTTAAAATCAATCCTGATTGCCTTTTTCATGAGCAAAGCTTATGCTGCCTAAATTACATTTTTAAAATTACATTTTCAATAATCTGGATAGCATAATTTCAATCCAGTGGTTGTTACTAAGCAGATAGTGGAAGAAAACAGCTGCCTGCATTACATCAAATGACTTTTGATTTGATTAGCTGCTAACTCTTAATGAATGATTCTGTATCCAATTGTGTTAGAAAGAATAATACATTTTACTTTCATTTCTTTCAAGCACTTTGACCATTTTCAAGTCATTGTTCCATATGATTAATATATGATTTCATAATAATTTTGACTAATGGAATAAAAAATCATATAAAGATGAAAAATAGCTTTAATTATCAACATGAAGAGCTAAAGATATGCATCTGGGCAAAGACATACATTAATACAGTCTAAGAATAAAATTATATTGCAGATTAATCTTTAGGAAGAGGTAATAAGTTTAAATGAGTACAGTATAGTAATAAACACAATATGTTTGTACTTGGTAAATATAAGCAGTCAAATGTACAAAATAACTATAGAGAATATACACATTTTGCTTTACATAATAAATATGTTGTTTAATGAACCTCTCATAATGGTTTTAGTATGTTTTGTCCACATTCCGAATGTTGACATTTACAGACTGTCGACATTCACAATGTCGACACTGACAATAGTGTGTCAGCATGTTGAATGTTTACATTCTGTACATATCATCATTCTGAATGCCAACTAACTGACTAAGGACCTGATTCTTTACGGATCACTATTGCGATCGCAGCTGCGATTACACATGCAGTTCTGCTGCGAAAATATGCTAATGATTGTGATCGCAAAGCCAGCATATCGACGGCCACTACCGCTATTTCACATCCGTAAGACCTCGCAAACTTGCGTATACATCGGTAGCATCTGTCACGCATAATGTCAGCAGCCCTGACCTGTCTCAGAAATTGCTAAGCTCGTCGCACGCAGTGAGGCTGCGTATGCCGTTGCAGTGGCTAATTTATGCATGCCCATGCAATGGCGTTTAAACGGAAAGGCACACCTGTTTCTCCAACAACTCCCCCGTTACTACCCAAAATGCTTATCTCCAGTCTAAGTCTCCAGACTTAATCTGAGATTGCTTTCTATCTGCGTGCGTATTCGCAGATCGATCACATTGCTAACTCACGCACGTGCACTGCAAGGCATACGCATGCGCAGTTCGCACCATCGGCCGATTTCGTGAATCCGCCTAGATCCGAGTCGCGATTCTGATCTGCTGAAGAAATCCGGCCAGATCCGAGTCATGGTTCTGATCTTCCCACGGTTCGGAATTCGAATTTTATGTTTTGGAATGCAAAAATTGCATGATTTTAGCTGTTTTTAAAACCTTTACATTTTGCTCTTTTTATTTGCGCAGGTGACTCACCAGTGACAGCACAAAGGTGTGTATATATCCATATGCGCATATAGTAGATGTTCTGGCTGTTCACTATATTGCATTTTTCACTTGAAAACATTTGTTTACGTCACTGAAAACCTTTTCATATAGAGAAAGAGATGAATAAGTAAATAATATAAAATAATGGGATTATTATTATATTTCTCTTTTATTGCTTCATAAATAATTTTATATACTGTAGAAGTGCACATGAGGTTACATGCACTTCTGTATTTATAACTGCTCAAACTATTCTTTGGTGTTTGATTAACAGATTGTGTTGATGTATTGTTCTATTTCACGATTGATCTGGCTTGTACTTGACCCTTAATCTGGTTTGTTATAATGATTTGCTTGCAAGGGTTGTAGTCTATATATTGACGACAACCCCTGAATAGTCATTTGTAGGGATGTAACATGTGGATTCACCATGGAAAAGTCCATCAGTCATTTGTGGTGTGCTTGTGGACAGAACCAGGGATCACATTGCCTCGGCTGTAACCTCTGCTAATCTATATCCTAAGCATTACAGCAGAATTTGGCTATTTATGCTGAGATAGATTTATTGTAAACTTTTAAAATACATTTATTTTCTTTCATTGACACTAATTTGAAAGTTGTGAATTTTGTTATTATATACTGTAATATGTAAAATCACCTCTTTTGGTTTTACATATTATATTCAGTATAAGGCATACATTTTGAGGGAAAACATACACTGATATTAATGATTAAGCATTATCCATATTAATTTGTTATATTTCCTTTAATTAATTTAATTCTGGCACCAGATACAGCTTTGCCAATGGTAACTGCCTAAACATAAATCAAATGCAGTTACGTTCCTGGAGCCACTCTGCTAAACCTATTAAAGAAAAATGTTGCTTTGATATATGTCCTTTACCAAATCTCTAACATGCTTATAAGCATTAGATGCAAATTGTCTATAAAGAAACAAGGTAAACTTAATTTTAGCATTGCACAACATGAAAAATGTTAGGTTCATGAAGGGGCACAATATAGTTAACACTAAATAGTGGTGGTCCTGATATTAAAAGGCATGGGTGTCAGTTAATTAATAATTACCTATAAAACATTTTGAATGATATTTGTGCCATTTTTGTGGTCGTTATTGAAGAAAAGCAAATATAGTGCAATGTGTGTGTCTCATTTGGACCTAGCCAAATTCCCATTGACATCATGTCACATCAATAATGATGCAAAGGGACTGCCTTGCCCCCAAGCTGGTTTAAAATGATGACTTGTGAATTTAATTTGACAGGAGATCTTTGATAATATAAAAATGGTATTTTAGAACAGAGATAAAAACAATCCCTCTGAAGAGCACTCTAAGATCTTTTAGCTGTCTTGGAAACAATTTTAAAGTTGATAGGTAAAAGTCAGCATCAGGACTATTATTACATATATTATAATTGTTGTCAATGATGATGCAATAGATTTAGCCTTCTACCTTCCCTGTTTTAATGTTTGAGATACTGGTGTGATTGATTTTGGTTTCTAGCAACCAAGGAGTAATTGGCTTTTTGGCCTCTCTTTCTTCTAAAGCACCACTGAAACTAAAATATAATTGCCTCATATAACATGACAGTTAATAACTCTAATGAATATAGAAAAGCTAAATATATTTGAAATATCACTGGGAGTGGAGGAAGCAGTGTTGCTTAAATGCAGATCCGGCTTGCTGCAAGATCCATTAGACTAATGTGGTCATCTTGGACAAACTCACCTGACAATGCAACATGTTTGTGCCAGATATGATCTGCCATTCATATTCTTATCATTTTAATTTTTCATTAGGCTGGATAGAAAATTTGATTGACTGATATTGTCAGTGTTCGCAAATACGTGCTATAGCGCGTATTTTACCCGATATCGGGCACTGGGGACTCACTTTTTTAAAGTAGCCGGGACCCCGGGGACGCGCTGTGCTGTGGCCAATCCCTGACAGTTGGCTGCAGCACAGCGCGTCCCCCTGCAGAGACAGACATAACGCTGTCTGTTAGAACAGCCAATGAGAGTCAGATAGACTCTCATTGGCTGCTGCTGTGGAAAGCCATGCTGGGATCAAGTGTCTGATCCCAGCATTGGCACAGCGTCCATGCCCGGTGCTGGGACAGTGTTTGTTCCCAGCACCGGGTAAGCCACTGCGGCGGGTACCTGGTGAAGGGACCGTCTGGTCCCTTCCACCAGTAGTGGCGAGAGAAGCTTGGCTCCGGGCGTGAGCTGAGCGGAGCTCACTGCCCGGAAGCCAAGTAGCGGCGGCGGTTGTTTGGCACTGGCCGTGAGCTTTTGGCTCACGGTCCAGCAGCCAATAGGAGGCAGATGCGACAAGCCAATCGCGGCTCGCTACGTCATAGCCCCGCCCACTCGCGGCATCTTGAAAAGACGCCATTGATTGGGAAAGTTCAGTCCGTCGGCGGAGGGAAGGAGTGAAGACCTCCCGAAGAGGAGAGCAGTGCGGCAACAGTTCCGGCGCCCGCGCAAGAGGCCAGAAGACGGCGTGATCAATAGGAAGAGGCGGTGCCGCTGGCCAGGATGGGCCAGCGGCAGAAGACTGAAGCTGAGGACCGAAGAGGACTGCGGGGGAGGAAAGCAAAAGAGCTAACAAAGCTCCCCCCCGCAGCCTCTTCCACCATACCGGTAGGCGGCCTAGGGCCACCGGAATTTTACTCCTTCCTAGACCACCAGGGTTGTCGGGCACTAGGCCCGTGGGATAAATTCAGGCATTAGGCCTGTGGGTCTATAGGCGGGCACAAGACCCGGGCAACATAGGGGGCATTAGGCCCAATTGAAGGTATATGCCTCCCAAATAGGTGTGTGACTTGGGCATTACGCCCAGGTCACTAGAGGGCCCACCTATTTGCCCATTAGTGGACTGGGCCTAATGCCCAGGTCACTCACACCTATTGGAGCGAAACCTTCATTGGACTGCATAGGTGGTTGAAGGCATACGGGCCAATGCACAGAGGGAACTGCTGCTGGGGGCAATGCACAGGGGGGACTGCTGCTGGGGGCAATGCACAGGGGGGACTGCTGCTGGGGGCAATGCACAGGGGGAACTGCTGCTGGGGGCAATGCACAGGGGGACTGCTACTGGGGGCAATGCACAGGGGGACTACTACTGGGGGCAATGCATAGGGGGACTAAAGGGCATTAATGTGCGGCATAATGTGTAAAGGGCATTAATGTGCAGCATCATTTTGTAAGGGGTATTACTGCATGGCATAATGTGTAAAGGCTGGGATTTGCTGTGGCATAATGTGTAAAGGGCATTAATGTGCGAAATAATGTGTAAAGACCGGGCATTTATTCTTTGATAAATATGCCAATTACCTAAAGTGGCTAACCATAATATCACTTTAAAACGGGACACATGAATTAATTACAAAGGTTCTGTGACTGGCTGACTTCATGCCTGGATTTTACCTGGTTTTAATGAGCCACAGAACCTGTGTAATCCATGAGTGTCCCAGTTTAAAGGGATGATATGGTAAGCCTACTTATTCACTATGGGTTTTGTGAACAGACAAGTCATATTACCTGAAAGATCATGGAGGCATTAAAACATGCATTTAAGGGGCTTGTGTTGATATCTGATGCTGTTGGGGGTATCAGATCTGCATTTTAGGGGCATGTGGGGAGGTCTGAGGCATATGGGGAGCTCTAAAGCATAAATTATGATGGGACCCAGAAATGGTCAGGAAGGACCCCATTTTTATAAAGTGGTGGGTCCCTGGGACCCACAAATTTTGTCGCTCACTGCGATCATAATGTAAACGGGACCTTGCAAAACCTATGTGTTTAACTATATATGGTCCCACATCTGGTTCAGTAATTGGATCAAATGACCAGATTGTTATATGTGGTCACCTTAAGTGTGTTAACATCTTGACTACTAAGTGTGAGTGTTGCTTGCCCTCTTCAAGGCATAAATACAAGTATTACATGCATATTTGTACTCCTGGCATCCATCAGGTGAACATTATTGTGCATTTTTGGTTTGCATTTCACTGGTTTGATGATTCAAATATATTTGCTGTACTATTGGCTAAGGACCTTAATTCCAAATTTAAGTTTGCAATTTGCAGCTCCTGTAGGCATTGAGACTTACCTACTGCATTCAAGGTATGCCTTTGGAGGTTTTCTTTTGTAGTTTGGGTTGCAATTGGTGTTCTAAAACATAAAATAATTTCAACTAATATATAAGTATTTAAATTTTTTAACACATTTTTTGTTCTTCAAATTGCTGTTTGGGGATTTGGTCAGGATTAATGGTGTCCTCCATGCTGAGAAATACAGGCAGGTACTTATCCATCATCTGCTTGGCTCCAAATTTATTCTACAGCAGGACAACGACCCCAAACATACAGCCAATGTCATTAAGAACTATCTTCAGGGTAAAGAAGAACAAGGAGTCCTGGAAGTGATGATATGGCCCCCAGAGAGCCCAGATCGCAACATCATCAAGTCTGTCTGGGATTACATGAAGAGACAGAAGGATTTGAGCATGCCTACATTCAAAGAAGATCTATGGCTAGTTCTCCAAGATGTTTGGAACAAAATCCCTGCAGAGTTCCTTCAAAAACTGTGTGAAAGTGTACCTAGAAGAACTGATGCTGTTTTGAAAGCAAAGGATGGTCACACCAAATATTGATTTGATTTAGATTTCTCTCCTGTTCATTCACTTTGCATTTTGTTAATTGATAAAAAATAAACTATTAACACTTCTGTGAAAGCATTCTTACTTTGCAGCATATTTTCCACGCCTGCGTAAAAGTTTTGCCCAGTACTGTAGATCCCTTTATGAAACTTTTACTAAATAGATTATGCTTTTCTTTTTGACTGACTTCTGTAAAGTATTTTTAAGCCAAGCAGGGTCGGGTTAAAGCCACATGAGCCTGGGTTTGAAAATGTTCAAGGGCATGTAGTGAGAAGCAAGGGAGGTGTGGCCAGTGCTACGTAGGTGTGTGGCCAATGCCATGTGGGCATGTACACCCCTACACCATCAGCCCCAAAGTCTCCCTAAATATGTAAAAGTATAAAAATTGCATAATTTTGTGAGGAAAATAGAAATACATTTTTAATAGATTAATGATTTATGGCTGACCATGTGGCCAACTGGGTGGTTGGTTGTCCTCATGCTGTTATGTTGATGGTCCTGTGTTTATGTGGATGCCTGGAGCTTATCCTTCCAATTGTTAATCTGGTCCTGATGCCAAGAAATTTTTTCATCATGCTGAGGGGGTCATTCAGACCCGCTCGCGAGCACAGGACGCTCGCAAGCGGGTCGATGTTACCCCAATGCGCATGCGCCCGATGGAGGGAGCTCCGTCATGCGCATGCGCGAGACCCGGACAGCGACAGCCAAGCTGTCGCTCCGGGTCTCGCACCAAAGGGGGCGTGCTGTCGATGGTGACTGACAGCACGCCCCCTTTGGTGGGCGTGCCGGGGGCGTGGCTGCCAGACGGAGGCGTTCCCATGGGAACGCCTACCGTCTGGGTCCGGCCCCACTGACATCACTAGTGATGTCAGTGGGAGTGATTTTGGCTCTGATAGAGCCAAAATCACTCCAGGGCTTGCGGTCACCGAGACCCTACCGCAGGGTCTCGTCGCAAGCCCGATGGTCGCGATGGTCTTGACCATCGCGAGCATCTTTTTGGCCGCTCGCATATGCTGTGGGTGGTCACCCACAGCTATGCGAGCGGCCAGGAGGCCGCTCCATTTTTAGGTAGGAGGGCACTGATTCAGAGCGAGTGCTCTGGTCAGAGAATCCGGCTCTGAATCAGGCCCTGAGTGTTTTGTTGTTGCCCTGGAATGTAAAAGTTGGCTTCTCTGTTCGATGCAGTTGGATCCAATTCTGAGAGCCCAAAACAGATTTGTCCTATCCCAGGGCAAAGAAAACTCTGCCTGATTATATAAATACATTTAGTAAATATATCAGAGGGCATGTACAAACCAATAAATGGAAATCATCTGTATTATTGTCATCTGTAAATGGAAAGTCCAGTCAAAAATAAAATTGTGAAAGCTATTGTCTGACATCCATGTGCCAGAAAAAAATTTGCCTTTTTTTCTTACAAATTAATTCAATATTCATATATCTGTGTACGGAGCTGCAATTAGAGTTTATGCTGTTGGATTGAATCTTTCACAGACATGTTTAAATTACTTCTCCTCTGCAAGGGAAACTTTGTCTCAATGTCTATAGCACTTTATAAGGAACAGTCTGGGCTCATTAATCAAATGTAAAAAAAACCCTAATCAAAATAGCATTGTGTTATAGGTTCATCCATCACATAGGACAAATCACAAAACAGGTTATTGCTAAGATCATTTGTAAACCCTGAGATCATATTGAGATAATACCCAACGCTCGCTGCGTGCAGATTACCAGCATCACATTTGTGATAGATGTGCACTGAGGGACCCAGCTTTCATTAAGCTCTTGGTAAATTCAGAAATGAATAACACATTGGGATTGGACTAAAATGTAACCTTACTTTCGTTATAAACAAATCATAATACATACTTTTTACCATAGATGGTCTATATTGCATGCACAATTCTTTAATACCCTGGACTGTTCTTGCATATTAGTGACCTCTGGCAGTTTTGTTAGAGACAAAAATGAAACAGAGTGTACTGTATGTATGCGGTTATCCATCTCTCATGAGAAACTGCCGCAAATCTCGGAGCCGCAAGGAGGGGGTGGGGCTAAATGATGCATTAATCCATGCGGAGCCGCGATTCCCTGCGATTATCTTCCGATCCTGCCCACTTCACTGGGAAGTGGATAGGATGTGGGAGGTCTGGACACTCTTCCTGGGGTGCGGGGGGCTACCGAAAGTCCGATATTCGCGATATGCGCGATATGCCTGCTGTGAGTGAGCGCCCAATCCTGTACAACTCCACAAGTGTCGGGTGTCTTTTCTTGCTGGAAATGCATCTAAGTCGCACTGAGTTGTGAGTAAGATGCACCAGGAGACCGTGCTGATTAATTTGATGTGCGACACTTGTATATCTGCATATCTGTGTGCGACTGAGTCTGTAAAATGAACTTGGTGTGGGAAAAAGCTGTGGCCGCTGAATCCTAGCACTTTGTATGCTGTATGTTGCTTGAGAGACTCAGTCGCACACAGATAACCAAACAAGTGTCACATATCAAAATGCACCCTAATTTCATTGCATCGCGACTGAAGAAATACAAAAAAATACACCCGTGCTAGTGGAGACTCACCAGATCACGTGCGCTGAGAGGGGCTGTTTGGCGCAACTGCAGCAAAGATGAATGAGGACACATCTGTAGTTGGATGATATGAATAATCCATGAAGGCATGTTTGTCCACATTTTAAACTTCTTTCCTTTGTCCTTTTCCTTTGTATATGCTTCCTGCATGCAAATAAGTTGTTGCATATGATGATCAGGAACCGGACATACAGTTTTTATAAAATGGCCCATGTTGCAGGCTCTCTGTTCCAGTTGGGCTGCTATCCAGGTTTTCATACAGTCAGCCTTGTAATATGGCTCAATGTTTTCTGTATTTCCTGAGCTGAAAGCTGAACATAGCCTTAGGAGATGAAGCCTACATGATAAACAGTTGCATGCAGGCATTGCGCACTTGTCAGTGTTACTTATTATGCAGAATTACATTGTTAATTTTTTAACCAAAATATATAGGTTTATTAAAAGCTGATAGTTATATAATTTGTATAATACATACTTGCCGACAATCTGGCTGCCTCTTCCGGAAGGAGGCAGCCAGCTCGGCACAGCAATGGGGGAAAGAGGGGACGTGAGCCATTTTTTGGGGCGGAACAGGGGGCGTGGCTGCACCATGGCCCCGCCCTGCTACACAACGCATATATTTCCGGGGAGTCGGGAGCGACACCCGATTTTCGGGAGGCTCCCGACCGTTTCGGGAGGGTAGGCAAGTATGTAATAATATTATGTATATTATATTCAGTCAATATTGAAAACTAAAATCATTAATTCTAATGCACAACTAAATCAAAACTATAAGGTTGCATATTAAAAACTCAAGTATGATCAGTCTAATGAGGCCTTAATAAAATAAATACATAAATAAATGCAATGTAGTCACCATCCTGACGCAGGCAGTGTTGGTAGACAGAATCCCAGCACTGGAATCCCAACAGCAGTCAGAATCCCAGCTCCAGAATCCCGACGGCTGCGATACTGAGGGTTAGGGTTAGGGGCCAAGTTCCAAAAAGCTAAGCTTATGCAGGGTATATGACGCAAATTGTATAATCAGACCAAGCCCCTGCTGTATAAGGATTTACATCATCACAACGTCATCCCGCCATCTGTACAGTGACACTAATCACACCCTGCACTTGCTATTTGGACTGTGTGTCCCACTTGTTATAGCAACAGATGCCCCTGCTGGTTCAGCATAGTGCTGGTTATTAAAACATAGGGGAACCCCATACTGTTTTTATTTTCATTTTGTTTCTAACTTTAAAAACTTATTAATAAAACAAAGTCTGCACAGACCATGGTGATCTGTACACTGCTTTAAATCCGCCATTGGACTTTCTGCAGAATAGGGGGTTGAAATCCGATGGCTATAGCCGGCTGAAGACAAATGACGGTCAAAACCGATATAAAATACTGTTTTTTTCAGACTGCAATCCGACGTTGATGCCCGTCGGTTTCAATTAGACAGGAAATCCGTCACTTAGTAAATATACCCCTAGGTCACCTACAGGAGAGTGTATTTTCTTGTGAGGTAAGCTGGGGTGGGTCCAGTGCCAAATTAAGGTCCACATGGGCCTGGAGCTGAAATTTATGAAGGGCCTATTGTGTGCTGCTGCAGGCGGTGTGACCAGTACGGCATGGGTGTGACTATTGTTGTGGGGGGTTTGGTCTGTTCATGGGATGTGGTCTGTGCTGTGGGGTGTGACTAGTACCATGAAGGGCAAAGCTACCACCTATCATCAACCACCCCAAGCTCTCTTTCTAGCTATACAGTGATAGCACTAACACAAAATTCACAGTATGTAAGTCCCAGGTACCCATAATTTATAGACTTTAAAGTCCTACCTGACGGGTTCAGGGCCCCATTATAATATAAACCATGTGGAAAGAAATAGTGAAACAATAGTGTAACCAACCTTTCTGTAGGGCACAAAGCTTAGGCTTTATTTCATCAGTGCACATCATTTTAAACAAAACTTTTATTCTAAAAATTTTTTGCAGTGTAGCTTAGGACACAGGGGGTCTGTTCAGTGGGCGCGTCATGGGAGTGCTGTGGGCATGTCAAGGAAAGCGATTACATACACAGATGCAAGCCGCAGGCATAAGGGACCATAGTCAGATGAAGAAACTGCACCTGCCATGGGGGAGTTGGAAGTTTTGATGGTGCGACCGATGGTGGCATTTAAGAATGGTATTAAAGCGTGTACGGACGCTGAAAGTGGGCATCTCAGACCTTATATATTGGGACGCACTGATGTATACAAAGGAAGGAGTTTGTAGTAGCATTTGCATAGAGTCATAGATTAGTGACCATTAATAGACACTGCTGCATGTGCTTCTGCATCTGATTCAGAACCTATGCCACATCATAGTGTTCCCAAATACACATTATGCCACATATTGCCCCTAATACACATTATGCCACATAGTAGTGCCCCTAATACACATTATGCCACATAGTAGTGCCCCTAATACATATTATGCCACATAGTAGTGCCCTAATATACATTATGCCACTTTGTAGTGCCCTGGAACACAGTGTGCCACATTGTAGTGCCCAGGATACACACTATGCCACCCTGATACACATTATTCTACATTTTAGTAAACACATTGTGCCACATTGAAAAGCAGAAGGCACTTTATCAGGGGATAAGCTTTATCAGTCCAAGTTAGAGTCCGTAGCATGTGGCACACTGACAGAGGTGTGTATTTGTGTAGGTAGGGAGGTGGACAATAAGAGTTTAAAAGCTTGTCCATATATGTGCTCCGGGAATACTTAACTTCTCATACTCCCACATTTACCACTGGGGAGGTGAGCCCTGCCTGGACTGCTTCACAAATTCCTGGGGGAAGTGGCAGGAGATTCTAGATTCTCCTGTCCCTACTAAATATTGCACAGGTAAGAAAATATTGATCCAGCAGGCTAGAACCTGCTCTGCATCAGTGAGGCATGTCTTGGGTCACCCTGCCAGCATAGCACCATCCTCCCCACTCAGTAACCAGCAAGTGCTTGCACCTTGTGATGACTGATTTGATATATATACAGTATATAGGACAGCCTTAGGAGATGAGAACTGCCCACTGGAGTATGTGAGCGGAGATTCAACAGAATGGGTATGGGAGCAGGAAGGAGCTGTGATGGGGAGGAGGACGAGTACAGCATAGAGGACGGGCAGAGCCAATGGAAACTGAGCTAGCCTGGTGTTTAATCTAGCAGACTATTTGTATACATATATACTACATACCAGGGCCGTAGCTAGGGTAGGTCGGCCGGTGCCATCGCACAGGGCACCACAGGTCAGGGGACGCTGTTTGGGCCTGTCAAATTTCTGTTTAGTATCATTCTTGCTTGTAGCTTCCTCTTATTTCATCCCCAGCATCTCCTGGCCTCTCCTATCTCTTCCCTGGCCCTTCCCCATGAAGCCATGGCCCTTTTTTAGATGCATTATGTCCCTTTGAAAAATTAGGGGGACGCCAATGATCTTTCTGGCACAGGGCACCGAAAAGTCTAGTTACGGCTCTGCTACATACTATAAATAAACACATATAAATAGTTGTACACACATATATATATCTATCTATCTATCTATCTATATATATATATATATATATATATATACTACACATATGTGTATATATTATAAATACACAGAGAAAATATATATTATTAATTTCCTACTAACTTTCGTATCACTTATTATTATTTTCACACAGCAGCTGCAGGCAGCCAGCCAGCAGGGCTGGAGCCTCACCTCATTCTGAAGGATCAGACAACCTGTCGGGCCGTCTTCACAAAGCTGCCTGTGACTGCGTTGAGCTCTGTGGTGAGCTGGTCCGGTCCGGTTAAAACAGCCGCTTTAGAGCGTGGTGGATGTCGGGTGGCGCCTTCTTGACATCACTTGGCGCGGGGGAACCTCAGAGTCACTAGTGACTAATGTGTAGGTGGCGCAGGGACGGCTAGAGAAGCTGTTCATTGCGCTGCCATAACGTTTAAACATTACATGCCAGCAGCGGCATTTGATCCGCCGGCACCTGGAGAGGGGGTGCGGCCCCCGGCCGGGAGAAAAGGGGTGGGTAGGTAGCGTTCCGCGGCTGGGAGAGGGGGGTTAGCAGCCTGCAGTTGGTTGGGGGACGGGCTGCCTCAGATGGCCGCTGTAGCAGGACACTTTTGTCCTGTTTACAGCAGCTGGTGTGGGCCTATTTTTATGGGTTGGCCTGGAGCTGTAGCTCCATCCGACCCATTGTTAATCCGGCACTGGACTGTGGGTCTATGTAATGCATTTTCAAACCAAACATCCACCATGAAAGGATGCAGTTTGTGTCATTACGCAGTGGAGGAGATGTGTAGTATTGTGTGAGTAACACTTATTGCATGTGAGGAGAGTTTATTATTTATTTACAATGAATTATATAAATTTGGTAAGATGGTGAAGAATGATGTATTTAAAGGAAGTTAATATTAATGTATGCGTTTTTAATGTATAGTTTACTTTATGTCTCATTATTTATTTATTTATTTTATGCAACTTATGTTATTACATTTTTATAAATGATACTTTTCTAATTTGATTACTACTGTGGCAATTTTTCTTTTGTTCTGAATTCAGACATTTACAATACTGCTGTCTAGAAATCCTGTGTTACCCTGATGTGATAACTAGTTTTGTTTAGGAAAAACAACTCAGTGAATTAAAAGAAAAAGTCCTTTTGCAGCGTAATGTTTTGGTCAGGTACAACGTTAATAAAGTCATTCTTATTTTTGTTTGAAATTTGTGAAATAATTGCATGTGATTAGAAAGTGAATGAAAATACTGTAACTTCTCTGTGACAGGAACACGGAGCAGTAGGTGCTGTTCTTGGTTTGAACGTCTAATAGCCAAAATGTCCCCATTATAGTTTCCCATGGCTGTAAGGATTTAATAAAGTAGAACTCTTCATTGCACAGCCCTTCACAGTATGCAATTCATCTCAAATCTAGCTAAAATGTTCATGAATAAAGTCTCTGCTTGAATTATTTTCTGTTTAATAATGTCACGCATAGAGGGATCTGCACTAATGGTTTATTTAGACTTCTGAAAGGAAGTCATGTACAAAGGCTTACACATTCTTACATTTTGTCCTGTCTTAAGTGCCTCCAAAATATATCTGTACATTACCCAGGTGCTGAAAATAATTAATTGTGATTACATTTCTATTTATGCATTTTCATAGATAGATGGTGGTCGTAAACCAATGCTAGATAGGAACATGTTCTTTTTGATGTGGTAAACCTCTCAGAGGCAGATTTTAAATTGGGCCATTAGTAAAACCATCTCTAGAGTCTTCATTGCATTACACACTAGAAGGGGAGATGTTTGGAAGATGCTGGAGACATGGAAGACATCCGTCACAATGCATTTTCATGCACAAATGAGATCAGTGAACATTTAACTAATAATGTATGCTTCCATCAAAGACTAACCACTTCAAGTAATGTCTTCTAAATAGTCAAAAGAACTAATTTAATACAAATGTTTATCTGCTTCATACTGACTCGAAGTGAAGAGGACAAAATTGGTTAAAAACTAAATATATGTGGATTATAATGGATATAGGCTTTTTAAAACCTGAAAGAGTGGCAATGTATTTTTTTTTGTTGTCTTTCCCTTTTTTACCAAAAAGAATTAATGGCAAAATGTGTTTTACATGTTTTAAAGCATATGAAAAATATTTTCCAGCTCCTCCCTACTGGACTATATATTGAAGTGGTGAGATTCAGAAAATAAAAAGTGAAAAAAAAAATAGAGAGAGAGTCAAGGCATATAAGATTCTGGCCTGTAGACTAATGGGATGCCATATATCAGTGATGTATTGCCCCAATTCCCCATTCTGCCTACATGTTGGAAATTCTCAGTTCACCGATCCCGAGCAAAAAATTATTGGGATCGGCAAGTCGGAAATTTTCATCATGCATTGTTTCTCTGGTCCGCTGTTGGATTGCCGATCGATGTCCGCAGATCGGTGTTCTTGATCCCCAATCTGCGGATTAGATCAGCAGATAGGGGGATGGGGAACGTAGGTGTATGGCCCGCATAAAAGCTAAGAAGGCTGAATTCAGATATCTCGATTGAAGATAAAACACAGTTAAAGAATCTCCAGGCCCTGACAGTCTTTCCATAACCTACTTTAAAACTTTGTGAAGATTACTTGCTTCCACATCTCTACCTTATGTTCAGTGCTTTGCTGTAGGGAGAACTTGTTCCCAAAACTGTGCTGGAAGACTGAATCGTGGTCATTCATACAAAGGGCAAAGATAAATAAATATATATAACTGTGTTATAGACATTTTTCATTAACATATAATGATATTGGGCCTGATTCAGAGTTAAGTGCAAATCAAAAAAAGGAGCAATGTGCACCTTGGCAAACCCATTTTGCACAGCAGGTGGTTAATAGGTAACAACAACGTTCTCCCCTTAAGTCTCTTATTTTTAAAAAAAATGTATGGCACGTTGCATGCTGCCAAAGAGGATTTCCCATTTTGTTCTTCATAAATGAGGCACTTATGCTGCCCATACACCTACACAACCAGCATAAGATCCGATTCATATACTATTTCCCTACGTTTCCCCCGGAGCTCCCTGGCAGTCCCAGCTGCATGTTTGTTGTTTTTCTTAGCACACGAGCTGTCGTAAGATCGATCCTATGTCTCACATGCTCATAAGGGAAACAGTCATTGAAATTACTTAAATTGCTGCACGATGGATCGCATGAACAAAATAAATGGCACGATCTGCACATGATACGATGGTGTCACATCTGAGACTGGAGAAGAGGACGTGGTGGGCCTAAGTTGGGGAAAGAAGCGGAGACGAGGGGCCTGGATGTACGTTCTCCTCATCCACAGGTCTTGAGTGTTGGCGAGACCTGGGCAAAGGTGCGGAGTCTAACCCACAGGATGGTGTTCGCCAGTGACCCCCCCCAATTGGGATATGGGCTTAGCTGCACCCCGTGAGCAGGTCGCGGTCCTTTGACCAGGTACCCAAGCCCTGCAGGGATAGAGACACTACACCCGTGGCCCAGCGAGGATATGCCTGCTTAGCCACCAAACAGTCCCTTAAAACACTGTATAGAAAACACCTTGACACAAGGATCAAATGTCAATAAGGATTTCAAGTGGGAAGCAACTCACGGTTACTTGAGACGTCACCAGAGATAGAAGGCACACGGGTAGAGGTGGTATACGTTGTAGCACGGATGTTCACTGGAGACGTAAGGCACACAGGTGGGGATGGTAACACTGCTGCACGGGTATTCACCAGAGACGTATAGGCACACAGGTAAAGGTGGGTACACTGCTGCACGGGTATTCACCAAAGACGTAAAGGCACACAGGTAAAGGTGGTAACACTGTTGCACGGGTATTCACCAGAGATGTATAGGCACACAGGTAAAGGTGGGTACACTGCTGCACGGGTATTCACCAAAGATGTAAAGGCACACAGGTAAAGGTGGTAACACTGCTGCATGGGTATTCACCAGAGATGTATAAGCACACAGGTAAAGGTGGTAACACTGCTGCTGTACGGGTGAATAGGAACCTGGACCGGGAACTCACTAAAGCACGCTAGGAGACAACCGTTGTTCAGGCAATTTCCCATAACCTGTGGAACAGTTTTATACCCAGGGGAACCCTTAGACAGGTGCACAGCATCAGCTGAAAACGGGCCTATCAGGGAGAAGGGTCCAGTCACATGGGCCGACTGTCATGGCGGCTCCCATGTCCGGATTTGCGATGCCGGACACCAGCCCTCCAGGAAGCCACAGCATGCGGGGAGAATACTCAGCTTCTCCCCCGCCGTCGCGCAGGCTGACCGACCACCCAGGATGAGAGGGGAAGCCGGCGGTGCGGTAAGCGGGCGCCGATCCCCGGCTGAGCCCTGACAGTACCCCCTCCTTTAAGGGTGGGCACTGAACACCCATCAGGCTTATCTGGAAATCTCCTATGAAAACTCTGGATTAGTCGCGGAGCGTGTACATCAGAGGCTCTGATCCAGGCCCTTTCCTCGGGGCCGTAGCCCTTCCAATCGATGAGATATTGAAGGGTGTTGAATCTGTGCCGGGAATCCAAGATCTTCTCCACCTCAAATTCAGTGCCTTGTAATGTCTTGACTTGAGGCAATTTAGGGGAACAATTCTGAAAACGATTGAGCACCAGGGGTCGTAAGAGAGAAACGTGAAAAGTATTTGAAATCTTCATTTGAGGAGGAAGTTCCAATTTATAAGTTACTGGACTGATTATCTTAAGGATACGATATGGACCAATAAAACGTGGAGCGAGTTTCATGGACGGGACTCTTAAGTGAATATTTTTGGAAGATAACCAGACCCTGTCCCCGACTCTCAACAGTGGAACCGCCAAACGTCTCCTGTCCGCAAATTTCTTGTAATTCCTAGAAGATTGCTTTAGAGATAGGTGAATTTTATTCCATAAAACTGAAATGGATTGAATCTCTTGATTCACAGCCGGAACATCTATAGATGGAAGCTTCTGGAAATCTGGAACTCGTGGATGTCTACCAAAAACCGTAAAAAAAGGAGTGGATTTAGAGGAAGAATGGAATTTAAAATTATGAGAAAACTCTGCCCATGACAGGAGGTCCACCCAATCATCCTGGGAAGATGACACAAAGAGCCTAATGAAGGTCTCTAGCTCTTGATTGACCCTTTCCGTTTGACCATTCGACTGTGGGTGGTAGGCTGAGGAAAAGTTCAGTTTGATTCCACAGGTATTACACAGGGCTCTCCAGAATTTGGCTGTAAACTGAACACCTCGATCAGAGACTATTTCCCTGGGGAGACCGTGTAATCTGAAGATGTCTCGAATAAAAATTTTTGCTAATTGAGGAGCAGAAGGAAGGCCAACGAGTGGGATAAAATGTGCCATTTTAGAAAAGCGATCCACGACCACCCATACCATGTTATGCCCCTTGCACCGAGGTAATTCAGAAATAAAATCCATTGAGATGTGGGTCTATGGAGCAGTTGGGATAGACAAGGGACGAAGAGGACCAACCATCTGTCTACGTGGAGTTTTATGTTGGGCGCATTTGATACAGGAGCGGACAAACTCCGTGACATCCTTCTTCATGGTCGGCCACCAGTAAGATCGAAGTAAGAACTGGTAGGTCTTGGTGATTCCAGTGTGACCTGCGAACAAGGATGCATGAGCCCAAAACAGCAATTCTTTACGTAATTTAGGAGGTACAAAAATTTTCCCAGGTGGCAAGGACACTACTTGAGTAGGAGCAAATACAATTGGGTCAAAAATGGAACGAACTTGAGAACACTCCTCCTCCTCCAAGTTAGTCATAAAGGAGCGAGATAATGCATCAGCCTTCTTGTTCAACACACCAGGACGAAACTGGAGTTTTAAATCAAACCTAGAAAAAAAAAGTGACCATCGTGCCTGCCTGACATTCAACCGGTGTGCAGTTTGCAGATAGATCAGATTCTTATGGTCTGTAATAATCGTGACAGGATATTTGGCCCCTTCCAGAAGATACCGCCATTCTTCTAAGGCTAGGCGCATGGCTAGAAGTTCTTGGTTGCCTATAATATAATTCCTCTCAGCAGGGGAAAATTTACGGGAGAAAAATCCACAGGGATGCATCTTCCCATCTTCAGCAGACTGAGATAATACCGTGCCTACTCCAACGGAGGATGCGTCCACCTCCACAATGAATGGTTTGTCTATTTGAGGCTGACAGAGAATGGGAGCTCGAGAAAAGGCACCTTTTAGGTTTTGAAAGGCTTGTACTGCTGGAACAGACCATTTAGAAGGATTGGCTCCTTTCCTTGTGAGGGAGGTAATGGGTGCTACCAGTGTAGAAAAGTGTGGAATAAACCTCCTATAATAGTTTGCGAATCCTAAGAAACGCTGAGTACCTTTTAAAGAAGTAGGCAGGGGCCATTCAGAGATTGCTTATAGTTTATCAGGATCCATCTGGAGACTCCCCCCAGAGATAATATGGCCTAAAAAGGTACTGAAGTTTGGTTAAACATACATTTGGAAAGTTTCCCAAAGAGGTGATGAGTGCGAAGGCGGAACAATACCTCCCGTACATGAAGACGATGGCTCTGTAAATCTCTGGAAAAGATTAAAATGTCATCGAGATAAATCACAACAAATTTATGAAGAATATCCCGGAAGATCTCGTTGACGTAACCTTGAAAAATAGCTGGTGCATTACAAAGACCGAAGGGCATTACGAGGTACTCGAAGTGTCCGTCTCTGGTATTGAACGCGGTCTTCCACTCGTCCCCGGTTTTAATTCGAATCAGATTATACGCACCACGTAGATCCAGCTTTGTGAAAACCTGAGCCCCTTGAACCTTGTCAAAAAGTTCTGAAATTAAAGGTAGAGGGTACCGATTCTTTATGGTGATTTGATTTAATCCTCGATAGTCTATACAGGGGCGGAGTCCACCATCCTTTTTCCCTACAAAAAAGAAACCTGCCCCTGCAGGAGAAGAAGAAGGCCGAATGAATCCTTTAGCAAGGTTTTCCTTAATGTATTCTTCCATGGCCGCGGTCTCAGGCACAGACAAAGGGTAAACACGGCCACGTGGAGGATTTTTCCCGGGAAGCAAATCGATGGCACAATCCCAAGGTCGATGCGGAGGAAGTTTATCTGCGGCTTGTTCACAAAATACATCAGCAAAGTCTTGATAAGCCTCGGGCAACCCCGGCTGGGGGGAATGTTTAGAAGACTCTGGTCGAAGGGACTTCTTAGCCGGGTTGGAAACCGTCGCTTGGTTACATACTGGAACGACCTTGGTCAAACAATCTTGGAAACACTGTGAACCCCAGGATAGGATTTGCATAGCATCCCAGTCGAAGACAGGATTGTGTTTTCTCAACCAGGGCAGCCCCAATACCAGCTCATAGGGGGATTCGGGTAACACAAAAAATTCCAGCATTTCATGATGTAGACACCCAATTTGAACAGACACAGGATGAGAGAGCGAAGAAATGGGTAGCCCCACCAGAGTTTTACCATCTAGACCAGACAGTAACAATTTATTAGGTAGGGAAACGACTGGAACACCCAAGGTGTAAATCAATCTCTCTGCAATAAAATTACCAGCGGCTCCAGAATCAATTAAAGCATGAACCTTTCTTGTCCTGGACTTATGGGAAAGCGACACTACTAAAAGACTCTCAGATAATTGGGATGGCTTGAGAATAACCCCCAACTGAATGCTCCCTACTTTAGTCAGGGTTTCGCATTTCCCGCAAGTAAAGGACAATTTTTCAGAATGTGGTTAGGTGCAGCGCAATAGATACACAATTTATTTTGGAAGCGTCTATTGCGCTCTGCCGGGGTGAGTTTGGTTCTGTTGACCTGCATCGGTTCCTCTTCACTAGCTAGGGTGGGTATAGGTGGACTAACAGCAGAAGAACGGACTGGTAGACGTTCACCTCTTCCCCTACTAGCCCATCTTTCCCGGTGGCGAAGTTCAATTTTGATACAGAGAGAGATAACGTCAGCGAAAGATTCTGGCAAATCTCTGGAGGCAAGCTCATCCTTCATCCTCTCAGAGAGTCCATGAAGGAAGGACGCTTTAAGAGCTTCCTCGTTCCATTTTAATTCTGATGCCAGGGTCTGAAATTGGACTACATACTGCCCCACGGACCGTGTGCCCTGACGCACTCGGAGAAGGTCAGAAGATGCAGATGCAGAACGGCCTGGCTCGTCAAAAATTCTCTTAAATGCGGAAACGAATTCCTCGTAGGTAGATACGATGGGGTCGGCCCGTTCCCATAAAGGGGAGACCCAGTCTAACGCTGCTCCTGTTAATAATGAAATCACATATGCTACTTTTGCCCGAGACGTGGGAAAATTCTGGGGAAGACATTCGAATTGGATTTCACATTGGTTGATGAACCCGCGGCACCGCCTGGGATCGCCATCAAACCTTTCTGGAGAGGCAAACTGTAGTCGGGGTTTGGGAGTAGGAACCACTGGTGGAGGGACTGATGGAGAAGGTACCGGGACCGCAGGCGGGGGAACCGGGAGAATAGAAGCCAACGTGGTTTGAATTGAAACCAGTTGTCTCGAGAGCTCCTGTAAATACTGAGCCACTTGTTGTTGTTGCGCCTCCTGGTTGTCCATCCGAGAGGTCAACTCTTGCAGTGACCCAGTACCGTGGGATCCTGCAGCCTCCATTTGGCCTGAACAAACTGTCACGTCTGAGACTGGAGAAGAGGACGTGGTGGGCCTAAGTTGGGGAAAGAAGCGGAGACGAGGGGCCTGGATGTACGTTCTCCTCATCCACAGGTCTTGAGTGTTGGCGAGACCTGGGCAAAGGTGCGGAGTCTAACCCACAGGATGGTGTTCGCCAGTGACCCCCCCAATTGGCATATGGGCTTAGCTGCACCCCGTGAGCAGGTCGCGGTCCTTTGACCAGGTACCCAAGCCCTGCAGGGATAGAGACACTACACCCGTGGCCCAGCGAGGATATGCCTGCTTAGGCACCAAACAGTCCCTTAAAACACTGTATAGAAAACACCTTGACATGAGGATCAAATGTCAATAAGGATTTCAAGTGGGAAGCAACTCACGGTTACTTGAGACGTCACCAGAGATAGAAGGCACACGGGTAGAGGTGGTATACGTTGTAGCACGGATGTTCACTGGAGACGTAAGGCACACAGGTGGGGATGGTAACACTGCTGCACGGGTATTCACCAGAGACGTATAGGCACACAGGTAAAGGTGGGTACACTGCTGCACGGGTATTCACCAAAGACGTAAAGGCACACAGGTAAAGGTGGTAACACTGCTGCACGGGTATTCACCAGAGATGTATAGGCACACAGGTAAAGGTGGGTACACTGCTGCACGGGTATTCACCAAAGACGTAAAGGCACACAGGTAAAGGTGGTAACACTGCTGCACGGGTATTCACCAGAGATGTATAAGCACACAGGTAAAGGTGGTAACACTGCTGCTGTATGGGTGAATAGGAACCTAGACCGGGAACTCACTAAAGCACGCTAGGAGACAACCGTTGTTCAGGCAATTTCCCATAACCTGTGGAACAGTTTTATACCCAGGGGAACCCTTAGACAGGTGCACAGCATCAGCTGAAAACGGGCCTATCAGGGAGAAGGGTCCAGTCACATGGGCCGACTGTCATGGCGGCGCCCATGTCCGGATTTGCGATGCCGGACACCAGCCCTCCAGGAAGCCACAGCATGCGGGGAGAATACTCAGCTTCTCCCCCGCCGTCGCGCAGGCCGACCGACCACCCAGGATGAGAGGGGAAGCCGGCGGTGCGGTAAGCGGGCGCCGATCCCCGGCTGAGCCCTGACAGATGGAACATATGGGCTGCACATCTGATCATAAGATCCGATTATAGGAGCTGTGGGAGCGCGCATCGGATCTTATCTTGCTAAAATAATACACGATTTTCACAAGATCCATCTTATGACTCATCGAAAATCGGGCAACGGCCCGAAATCGTGTAGGTGTATGGGCACCTTTAGTGTATTTTTTATGCAGTATTGAGTATGAGCCAAATTAGTACAAATATACTACATCACATACAGAAAAATGCTGCGTTGCATATGATAGCTGGAGAAACTCAGTAGTTTTCAGCAAAAGCCTTTGTGCTTGGCTCTGATACCATGCTGTATAATTGGCACATTTACAGAAATACAGTAAATGTATCAAACTGTAATATAACATGACAGGAGGATTTCCGCTGCCAATTATTGGAAGGGTGAACGTCCACATTTTGCTGTACAGTATGAAGAGCAGCACCTCAGGCTACAGAGCAATTTGCAGACAGATAGCAATGCCTCCACAATTCAGCACTGTGCACTTTTCTTACAATAATATTTTATTCCCTTAAGAATTTTAGTCCTATTTTAGAAAACCAGGTAACAGCATTTCCTTTTTAAGGCATGGTAAAAAAAAAGGGCAACTCACGATAGAGTTAATCAACACTGACATTTAAAAAAAAAAAAAAGATGCTGAAAATACATTTAAATGAGAGAAAATAAATGTCTTCATACGGAATGCTTGTCTGTGTTATTGCACCTTAGATTGTTTTTGCTTTAGTGTGTAAGTACCATATGGAGTACCTTCACGGAAAACAGTTCTGCCATATAGCAGTCACGTACTGTAGGATTATTAGGATAGCATTATGTAAACAGCATCATTCTTCTGGCCTGGGAGTGGACTGAAGTGAGTTGTGGTGGAATGGTTATGTAATGCCGGCTGTCGGGATGCCTCCTGTCAGAATATCAACTATGGCATCCCGATGGTTCGTATCCCGACAGGGGTCGGGTAAGTATACTCTCCCTTCCCCCCTAACCCTCCCTTCTTAGCCTAACACTCCCCACCCTGCATCCTAACCCTCCCTGTTAGTGCCTAAACCTAACCCCCCCTTCATGCCTACACCTAACCCACCCCCCTTAGTGCCTAGCCCTAACTCCCTCCCCCCCAGTGGTGCCTAACCCTCCCCTCTAGGGGTGCCTAACCCTAACCCCCCCCCTCACAAAACCTAACCCTGCTATGCTCCCTAAACCTACCACTCCCCCCCCCCCCTAATGCTAAGGGCATCCCGGACTTATCTTGTTCGGGCTGGCGTCCTTCGGTGTTCCAGAATTGGGATTAAGATAGGCATCTGCATTTTGATGCCTATCTCAAATCCCTTGTCGGGATCTCACTGTCGGTATTGAGACCGGCGGCTTAACTGCATCCTGTTGGGGTAGGTGGTTTCCGTATTGATGAATGTGGCTTTTGTCATTAGTAAATTGTGTGTCAGCTATAGTAAACTGTGGCAGTACCTGAGACTTGCCAATGAAAGACATAGTAACCACTGCATACCCACCTTTGTGAAGGCTAGAATTTATTTTACATACTTCATAGCTAATGTTTCTATTGACATGTGGCACAAATAATAATGTAAAAAATAATTGCATGATAATGTGATTAAATCTCATAGATGTGACTCTCTGGCAGGAAGAATAGCCAATATGTCTGATGGGCTTTCCTGTAGTGTCCTCAGAGTGAGAGATGTGATGACATGCTCTTACATGAGCTCGGATGTCACGACATCTAACCATAAAAAATTTTGATTAACACTCAACAAAAAACCGTGCCACAATAGATTCCAACAACACTCAGGGCCTGATTCAGACCTGCTGCAAGATGAGATCGCTCGCTTGCTGAAAGGGGCCGGATATGTAAATTATGCACTCGCACCGCGTCGCGTAAGGACGCCCACTGTGTGTTAGCGAGCTACGGCAAAGTGCATTCGCAAGTGTCTGAAGACGCCCCCTTGCCACTCGCAACACACGTCATCTCTGGGAAATGAATGATTAATTGGGACCATCGTGAGCCATCAGAGCTGCTCGCAGCCCTTGGGGTTGCCTTAAACTGCCGCAAGCACAACAATCAGTGCGGGCTGAAATACATGCAGGTGACGTGTACAATGACGCTACTTTGCTAATTATGCATGCCCTTTAAATGCCATTTTGGCGGGCAGACATGCCTGCGTTCGCAACACCACTCCCCCGTTCACATGCACCTTCCCTGTTACCACCCACAAACAGCACTATCTGTCACTCCAAGCTGTGACCTGATAGTGGCTTACCAGCTACCAAAAGCAGATCATAATGAATGGCTTGCGCACGCGCACTGCGAATTATACGCATGTGCAGATGGGGAAAATCGCTCAAAGCAAGCGAACGCGCCTTAGTGAGCGAGTCTGAATCAGGCCCTCAGATACTCCCACAGTGCTGCTGAGCGGCTGCGGTGCCAACACAATGATGTGATGCCAAGGCTGATTAGCACTGTGGGAGTGACTCCCAGTCTCCCACCACTGTATCCTCCCTGGAGTCCGGACCAGGGGATAGTGTTACCATCGATAATTGCCATTGATGGTGATATAGTAAATGGCCATTGATGGTCACCAACTATACAATGGATGACCATCGATGGTTTCACCAACCGATGGTTATCCCTATTCTTTGACTGATTGGCCTGTGGGCCAATCAGAACCTGGGGGTGGGACTTCATGGGTGTTGGGGCAGAGCTATGCTCAGTGTAGCGGCACCTTGTAAAAAAAATAAACATTAGTTATGCTCTACCGTCGATGGAGGGAAACCATCTGGTTCTCCCCCATCGATAGAAAAACATTCAACATCGGCCATAAACTATTGATGATTATGAATCATTGATGGTTGCTGGCCATCCCTAGTCCAGACAGAAAGAGTCTGTAAGTGACACAAACAGGCAAACTACTGCATACGGTAGTTACGCTACACAGCTGCAGCTGTTTACATCTGGAACATCTGAGTTGCAGAGCTGTGGCAACATGACCTACAGTGGCACCCGATGCGGATTGACCCCTTGTTAGTAAACCACTGAAATTACACAAGTATTGCAAAATATTCCCCATTCCTATTAGTGCTTGGTTTAAAAAAACATTATCAAATATCATCATGTACCTGCTGAAAAATGTAGCCAGCCAGAGATAGCATTTACATCAATACAGTTACATTTTACATCAAAATGAAATATGTGTAACTTTCAATGACAAATAGATTGCAACAGCAGCAGTTATATGAATGTCTCTTCCAGTTAGGGAGCTGTCTTACAGCTGTTGGAGGTATTATCCAGCTAATGATCATAATAATAATAATCCGTTTGTGGAGTTTTTGCAGTCAGGTCTTTTTAAGTGTTCATATATTTCTTTGCCGTCTCTGTTTATACTATTTCCATACTTGTAACAGTATTTTATTGTATGATGAAACACATTTAATTTCTGTTGAATTATTACATAACTATATTGAAAAATGCAACTCAAAATTAATTGTTATTGTTTCTTCTACAAATATGTATCTGTCTTATCTTGTAATGTAACTAGGGAGCAACTGATACCAATGGACTCTGATGACATTGCTGGGTCATCTGCTGATTGAGGTGCATACACACACAATGATTTTTTCAACGATTATCATTAACGATATCGTTTATCATTCAATCGTTTTAAAAATCGTTCACTTTCTGAGTTAAAATGATGAACGATTATCGTCCATGCGCGTTCATGTTTGTAGTTTGTAGTTCAGTCAGACTGACCAACTGAACGATTTTCATTAAGGGAATATGCAAAAATCGTTTGTAGTTCAAAAAAATCGTTCATAACACTTTAAAACATCTGACAGATAATCTGACATAAAATCGTTCATAAAATCGTTCATAAAATCGTTGGTAACAAAATCGTTGTGTGTGTATGCAGCTTTAGCCAGAGGAGATACGCTGAAGGTACATACTGGCCAAGAGAGCATGTTTCACTTGGAAAGTTTGGGAGTATATTTACTAATGTTCTGGTTTTTAGAAGTGGAGTTGTTGCTCATAGCAACCAATTAGATTATACTTATCATTTATCTAGCACCTTCTAGGAGATAATAGCCAGAATCTGATTGGTTACTATGGGCAACAACTCCACTTCTAAAAACCTGCACTTAAAATATACCCCTGGGAGAGAGTACTTGGAGCAGAAATTTAAATCTGCAGAGTGAGTCCTTTATGCACCTTACACTTTTAGGCTAACATTCAGTTAATCACAAATAGCAATATATTCCACACTGCAGCAATGTCCTCTATTAATCAACTGCTTTTTACAACTTTTTACAGTGAATTTATCATACAATTTTATGAAAATCTTTACTACACAAATATCAGCTATTTAGCAAAACATCATCAGGAGCTACAGTGCTTGGGCAGTCTGAATGAGGTTTTTTTAGCCATATATTAAACTACTACATCTAATTAACTGAACACTTAATAGATATGATCAAATTGTTGATTGCATCTTAATGCATAATAATGCGCTGCTTCTGGTAGTAAGTTTCACCAACAAGGGGTAAATTGTTCATCAATCATGGCAGTATTACTGGTATTGCTATGATACCTGTTCTGTTAATATTATCTCAGTATGGCATTAGTACATAGAAAAGCTGAAAACAATAATGCTGCAATAAATTATTCTTTTCAGTCTGAAACTTTTTTCTAACTGAATGGGACTAATCCGCAGCCCCTAGAACATAATTATTATTTATTTATAATTATTTCCTGGGGATAAAAAAGCTTGATATAATATAGCCTATATACTGTATATCTGCCTTATTTGTTTATGTATAAAAAGTTTTGTTTTTGTTTTTAGCTCAAACTAAGGGGCATATTTAATAATGAGTGATATACTTGTTATCACTCATTACTAATCTTAAATGGTGCTCCAACCAATCAGCTCCTAACTGTCATATGTTTGCAAAATTACAGTTTGGAGTTGATTTTTTGGAGCACCATTTAAGATTCGTAAAAAGTGATAACAAGAATATCACTCATTATTAAATATGCTCCTAAGATTTTAGTTACTTCCACTCATCTTCAAAGCACCTGCACAGTCCTGAACTAAATAGGAGCAACATGTAACTCAAATCACTCTATGGGCTAAATTTACTAAGCGGCTGGTTTTAAATCCTGGATTTATGAAGCATGTAAAACCTCTGGCAATACTGTCCAAACAATAGACTTGCCTCTGGCAGGTGAGTTTGGGTGAAGCACTGCATAGATCATTATGATCTGTGCAAACTGTGTTATGTAAAAAGGATAGAAATATTAAAAGAAAAAGTGTGGGGTCCCCCCAAATCACTTACCAGCCTTGAACCTCTGAGCCTGGGCTGGTATTGGAAAATAGGGGGAAAAAAACACACGGGGTTCCCCCTATTTTCCAATAACCAGCACCAGGCTAAACCAGCCAGGGGGATAACACTATAGCAGGGAGACAAACAGTGTGTGGTCCCCCTGCCATAACGTTAACTGGACCAAAACTGCTCAGCCCAGGGCTGGTATATCTCAGAAATTCAGTGTCACAGTGCGCCAGACACCATCACGCACTTACCGGGTCCGGCGGCGCTGGTCAGAGGCAGGGCAGCAGGCAGTTACCATTTAGTTTGGCGCTCTCCACACGAAGTTGATTTCCTTCTACATTCTTCCAGCAGCCGAAAGTCCGATCATTCTAGGCCTTCTATGGTTACGCAAACACGCTCCCACATTAAACTGGTGCAAACCCCAAATCTTGTTAAGGGGATCTTAATGCCATCAAATGTGTTTGCCAATCATCCAACCCCCACATAGTGTCATCCAGACTTCGACCATCTCTCCAGATGACGCTCTCCCAGCTCCGTATCAGTCCTGCAGGGATGTGTTCAGCAAGAAATCCACTGAAACACTACCACCTCATCAGGAGTGGGATTGCGGTAAAGACCTATTACCTGAGAAAATGCCTCCTCATGGAAGAATCTTTCCACTCTCACTTCCAGAAACCCAGACTGTGTCCCAGTACATCAAGGAAAACTTGGAACAAGGGTTTTTAAGAGAGTCCAAATCACCTGCAGGAGCTCGACATTTCTTCGTTAAGAAAAAGGACAGAAGATTAAGACAATGCATCGACTACCGGGGTTTGAACACCATCACCATCACCATCAAGGACCAGTTCCCACTCCCCCTGATCTCAGTACTCTTTGATTGTATAAATGGGGCAAAGATTTTTTTCTAAGTTGGACCTCAGTGGGGCCTATAAATTAATCAGGATTTGATCTGGGCATGAGTAGAAGGCAGCTTTTAACACTCCAGACGGTCATTATGAGTACTGGGTCATGCCTTTTGGATTAAGCAATGCTCCAGCTATTTTCCAAAAGTACATGAATAACAGCTTTCGAGACCTGTTATACAAGTATGTGGTGGTGTATCTGGATGATATCCTGATAATTTCCAAAGATGAAGTGAGTCATCGCAAACATGCATGTGAGGTGCTGTCACAACTTCGGGCTAACAAGCTCTTCTGTAAGCTAGAGTAGTGCTCTTTTGAGCAAAAGGAGCTAGCATTCCTAGGATATATAATTTTGGATTTTAGTCTTCAGATGGACCCAGGAAAATTTTCCACCATTGTCAATTGACCTCATACGGTGGGGTTGAAGATGATACAACACTTCCTGGGATTTTGTAACTTTTACCAGCAGGTTATCAGGAATTATTCATCTGTTGCAGCCTCCATCACTGCTCTTACTAAGAAGGGTCAAGATACCAGAGTATGGCCCCCAGAAGTGGAAGAAGCGTTTACACATATGAAACAGTGCTTTATCTCAGCACCCATTTTAATAAGACCCAACTGTGAACAGCCTTTTTTCCCTTCTACAGTTGCTCTTGGGGCGGTGCTCTCACAAAAAGGGAAGTGTTACTCTTGTGGCTTCTTTTCTCATAAATTTTCAGCTTTAGAGAAGAACTGCCGAGGAGGAAGTAGTTTGAGAGGATAAACCCATTCTTAACCCTGCTTGCTTTGTAGCGGTAGACAGCAAGGTCAAAGTTCCTCCAGAGAAAACATTTATAGCACCTGAACTCCATGCAAAGCTTCTTCAGTGGTCACATCCATCACGCTTCAGTGGTCATACAGGTGTTAAAAGAACTTTGGAGGTAATCCTAAGGAACTATTGGTGGCAGATGGCCTGTCAAGATGTCAAGGGCTTTGTAGCAGCCTGTTATACCTGTGGCCAACACAACATTCCACTGCACTCTCCATCAGATCCCCTGCTTCCACTACCAGCCCCTAATTGTCCTTGGACCCACATCTCCATGAACTTTGTGTTGGATCTACCTTCCTGCCAAGGTACTATCTGGGTGGTTGTGGACAGATTTTCCCAAGTCACTCACTGTGTTCCATTAAGGGGGTCTACCTTCAGCACCAAAATTGGCAGAAGCATTCATAAGAGAAATCTTCAGGTTGCACGGATTCCCCAAGTACATTGTTTCTGACCAAGCATTATGCAAGTGCTATGGTATCAACCTGAGCTTTTCTTCAGCCTACCACCCTCAGAGTAATAGCCAGACAGAGTGAGTAAATCAATATTTGGAGAAATTTATTCGGATTTATGTTCCGCCAATCAAGATGATTTGGTCTCTCTGCTACCATGGGCTGAGTTCGCCCATAATAATTTGTTTCATGAAACGACAGGTCACTCTCCATTTTTTACTCAGTATGGATTACATCCAGTATCACCAGAGTTGCCAGTCTATTGATCGGTATCACTCCCAGCTGTTCTTAGTATGGTGAACCTCAACATTTGGAATGAAGTAAAGAAGAATCTAATCAAAGCTTTGTCACAGTACAAACTTTCTGCTGACAAAAAGAGAAGGAAGGTTCCTTTGCTGAATCCTGGGGATAGAGGACCTCATTCAGAGCCGGTCGCACTGAGCGTGCGGTCGGTCTGAATGAGGGGAGGACGTCTTGAATTTTCAAGACGTCCTCCACACCCACAGCCTTACAACCGCCTAAGGTGATGGTCGCGATGGTCAAGACCATCGCGACCATCGGGGCTTACGACGAGACCCTAGGGTAGGGTCTCCCTTGTCGTAAGCCCCAGAGAGCTTTCGGCTCTGTCTGAGCCGGAAGCTCTCCACTGACATCACTAGTGATGTCAGTGGAGCCGCCCCCAAATGGTAGGCGTTCCCATGGGAATGCCCCCGTTTTGGCTGCCACCCCCCCAGCCCGCCTTCCAAACGGGGCGAGCTGTCAATTAACATCGACAGCTCGCCGCCTTTGGATCGAGACCCGCTACGACCGGCGCTGTCGGTCGTAGTGGGTCTCACGCATGCACACGACAGCGATGGCGCCATCGTGCGCGTGCTCTGTGGGGGCCATCGACCCGGTCCGAGCGCATCGGTGCTAACGACCGGGTCTGAATGACCCCCAGAGTGTGGTTATCAACAAAAAAATCTGCGAATGAAAGTACCCACTATGTAATTCACTCCCAGGTTAATTGTTCCCTTCCAGATCCTTCAAGTGATTAACCCAGTGGCATACCGGTTGAAACTCCCTGGTACTCTCAAGATACCAAATGTATTCCATGTTTCCCTCCACAAACCTCTGGTTATCAAACTGTTTTTTCGACACCCATCAAATCTCATTTGACTGTCTCAGTAAACCACCTAAGAGGAATACTTGGTGAAACAAATTTTGGACTCCGGGATATTCCAAGGCACAGTCCAGTTTTTGGTAGATTGAAAGGGGTATGGTCCTGAGGAAAGTTTTTGGGTTAAGGCCTCAGATATTCATGCTCCTCAACACCTCCAAAAATTCCACCAGAAGTTCCCTAGCAAGCAATTTTTGTGGTGTTCAGTGCCCATCCCTAGAGATGGGGGTAATGTCACAGCATGCCGGACAGTGGCACGTACTTACCAGGTCTGGTTGCACTGGTCTGTGGACGCAGTGTGCCCGGCGCCTGCTGCTGCGTAGTCCTCCCCCTTCTGGCAGGGGGCACATGTGCCATCCTAAATGAGATTTAAAGGGCCAGACTGCCCCTAGTGTAGCCCTGTATAAGGATGTCCCTGGGAGCACTCCTGTGCCAAAGTATTGGCTTTCAAATCTTACTCCAGCGTTCATACCTCAGTGATTCCATCTGCTTGTTTCTGACCCTTGGCATTTTTCTTGACCTGATTCTGTATTCTCCCTTGTACTGCATTCCGGCTTTTAATCTTGACTCCGTTCCTGACCCAATATTGCCTGATCCCTGGGACTGTCTTGTACGTTTGGTTCTGAACCGACTTGTTGACCACGTTTTAACGCCTTCATCGTTCTCCACCCCAATCCAGAGTACATCAGCACCTATACTAGGGAACCCAGACTCAGGGCCGTGACCTGTATGTCAGACGCAGCTAATTCCAAACGTCCTTGCTGGGGTCCCTGGTGAATACCACCAGCATGTTAGACTCTGCGCCTCAGTACTGGGTCCCTCCAATCCCAAAGTAAGGGCTACCATCTACTATCTATCAGTTAGTTGTGACCTGGGGGCTGCAGAGTCAGAAAATGACCATCCAAAAATGACCACCGCTAAGAAGGAGACAGATGCTAGAGGTCCTTACTGGACCTCTAGTGTCTGTCTCCTCCTTGGCGACGGCCATTTTTGGATGGTCATTTTCAGCAGATTCCATGCGGACTAGCCATCCGCATGGACTCTGCTGAAAACGGCCATCCAAAAATGGCCGCTGCCAAGGAGGAGACAGACACTAGAGGTCCTACTGGATCTCTAGTGTCTGTTAGGCCAGCGCAACAGAAAGCTGAAAGCTGCATCTTCTCCCATGGGGTTTAACGAGCATGGGGCAACGAGCATAAACCCCATGGCAACGAGCATATAACCCCTGGCAATGAGCATAAACCCCATGGCAACAAGCATAAACCCCATAGCAACGAGCATGAATCAGCCTGGCAACGTGCATGAAACCCCCTGGCAATGAGCATGAAACCCCCTGGCAACGAGCATAAAACTCCTGACAATGAGCATGAAACCCCCTGGCAACGAGCATGGAACCCCCTGGCAACGAGCATAAAAATTGCTACCTTGCACTGGGTGACAGATATCCTAGTTTCGGCCCTGTTGTGACAGTAGGGAGCCCCCCAATATATGGTCCCCCTTCCCAAGGGACAATCAGCCCTGGTGGTGGGTGCAGGGTCATTTTCTTTACATATTTAAGAATATTATTCTTTACTGTCAGCCTACATGTACCAACAAATCTGCCCCAGCATGATGGCACTGGTAAAACCACAAGTGTCATCATGCCCGGACATTAAAGGCCTGCTGGCGCTTCTAATCTATCAGTAAAGAATTATTAAAATAAAGACAAGACACACACACACACCAAATGTTGTAGTAATGTATTAAAAAACACTTTCCCACACATCCCTCATTCACTGCTTTAATGCTCACAAAATCAATGAAGCAGGTCCGCTTCGATCCATGTAGGCATCCATGATCTTAAAAAAATAAATAAATGATGAACTATCTCTTTGCAGGGTCCATCACGAGGTTATTCCTGGTCACTCTCCATTGAAATGAATGGGGAAGGGCTGATTGGCCTAGATTGGCAACTTCAGAGGTGTTAGCAATTGGATTAGATTTTTTGTGCCCACCAATACTTTTGTGTAGGAGAACACTCACCTACAATTGTGACACTTTCATACTTGTATGTCCATGGCCGGCAACAGAAATCTCGGGGCCCGGTACACTGATGAGGGATGATGTCTGCAGCCAGCCATCCTTAGCCCCTAATCACCTTCCTCAAATTCTGCCTCTCATCACCATTCTCATCCCAAAAGCCCAACCCCCTTCACCTTCCACAGTCCCCAACTGCAGCCTTCCTCCGCCCCCAGTCCCTTTCACTTCCTCCATCCCCAGCCCCCATAACCGTCTTCCGCCCCCAACCCATATCCTCTATCCACTATCACCCCAGCTCCTCACTACCACAGCCTGCCTGACGGGTGGGAATGACGGTGGCGATGTGACCTATGATGTCATGCCGCTATGTTGCTGACTGAAATGTCACGCTCGGCCAAGGCAGCGTCTGAGCCACCTGGAAAAGTCCAGCACTGCTCGGGCAAGGCTACAAGGGAGCTGGACGGCGAGTATGGGTCCCAGCAGCCACTGCGCATTGACTGGAGCAGTGAGTCCACCATCCACTGCCCCATTTTGTGCCCCTCTGGACCTTGGTGGCCCGGTACGGGTGTACCCTTAGTCCCCCCCTTTCGCCGGGCCTGTGCATGTGCAAAAAAAAATTTCAAGTATGTGGATTAAATCACACAAATATAAAAAAAAGTGTTTTTATGGATGGTTATTCTCGGTCAGGTTCATGGCTAATTGAACCTGCCATCATATATTTAGTATATAAAAGTTAATTCCACACATACTTAAAAAAAATGTTTTTTTGGGTGGGATTAGATGACCATAAATGAAATGCAAAGTTTTACTTACTGACCATTGGTGACCTTTCGACCTGAGGTCAGCTAAAGTACCAAACCAATACAGTGTTGGTAGGTAAGACTTTCTAGTTCATGTTAGGACATCTAATTCCACATAAAACTTTGAAGGATCAGAGCACTATCAACTAAAACAAATGTAAACACTGTTGTTATAAGGTCATTACTATTTAATACATTTATTTATCATGTGTATTGTACCACAGTCTGAGTCACAAAATTAAAGTTCATGTGTGTTGTTATCTGTTTTATTTATGTATTGGTATTCATTATTTGTCGGGTCCACAGTGTACCCCTAATAGAGCAGCAAAGTCTAATTTTTCTTGCTCCATTTAATAAATGGGAATAACTTTTTAATTTGTTTTTCCTTGCACTTTCTTTTTATTTGGATGTTGTTGAATCTTTACAACTTGTTGACCATTGATAACATCAGACTGTGTGTGAAGATTTAGGCTTACAGGATTCATAGAGCCCCTTTACAATTTGGTTATTTTTCCTGGCCAGGGAAAAGCATACACATATTTGACTAACTGAAACAATAAGTCCAATTATGGGGTCAATCCAATTAGGTGCGAAGTGCGAGTTGCAAGTTGCTATTTTCTCTTCGAATTCGCATAGCGAATTCATTTTGCAATCCAATTGGCAACTCGCAGTTTCCATCTCTCACTCAGTCAGACTGAGTGAGAGATGGAAAGGAAAATCTTTATTGTAAGGTTAAAATTTTGGGACACTGTGCTGAACCCCTTGGACACTCCCCCACCCTAATGACTAATTAGGCAATTGGAAGTTTCCAATTAGCTTAATAAGTCCAATAAATACATGTCATTTTTTGGGGTAAAAAAAAATCCTTAAATTACCCCAAAATCAACTTTTTTGTTAGTTTAGGCACCTAAAATGTAATTGCAATTTTTTTAAATTGAAAATGAAAAAAAAAAATTAAATAATTTTTTTCCCCCAATTTTTTCAAGATGCCCTCAAAGTACGCCAAAATCACCTTTTTTCCTTACTTTTTTTTGCATTCTTCTTTTAATTTGTTTGAAACTAAAAAAAAAAAGTTTTTTTTTTTTTCATTTTCTTACATTTAAAAAAAAAAAAGCACAAATCAGCCATTTGACACCATTTACAAGCCTACAGTACCTTCCTAATGCCTTCGATGTGGTCCTGTTAACGAAAGTATCCATTTTTGGGGGGTTCAGGATAGTCTCACCACTTTTTCATGCACTTATCTCAAATCTCATTTGGCAGACAATTTTCACCCCTCTGCTGCGGGTACCGCGAATAGGCATTTTTAATTGGTTTGGAGAATTCTCGGGAGTACGCATCTATGCAAAGTCTACGAATTTCAAGAAACAAGTTCACTACTCGCAATTTGCACCTAATTGGATTGACCCCTATGTGTGTGTCCAGCTTTAGAGGCCTATTTATTGTCCATTATGGGTCTGTTACACATGCGGAAATGCCTAGTATTTAGCGAACTCTTAAAACTGAAATTTTTTACCTGCGTGAAACCAATGCAATCTTCAGATAGTATTAGTTCTGGAGCCCCACTCCTTAATAAAGTGAAAGAGGTTCGGGGCTGCGAAGAGGGATCAAATTGAATCCCTCCGCTACTTCAGCTCTGCGTGCCATGGGGCCATGCGCATGCATGAAATCGGGTCACGTATGCGCAGTCGGTCACATCAGCAGTGGTACTGTAAGTATAACTGCTACTTCAATTTCAGTGTCAGGGATTGCAGAGACCTCTGCTTTTCAGAGCAGCTGTCCCCGTACCAGAGCAATAGTTAATTGCTCCAATAGTTAAGTATCCACCATTGCAATTCACAAGAAATAAGTCCTTAAGAGATATATTTACAAAACGCCACCTTGTACACGAAATATTAGCACTGTTTTAAATTTTGAGCTCAAACACTGAGAAACAGCATCTTGGAAAAGTAACTGCTTTATAAATATACCCCTTAGTTTTGGCTAAGAACAAACAATGAACACATTATGGGCCTGATTCAGAGCCGCTCGTAAGCGGCCGCTCGTTCGCTCCGAGCGATGTTTGCCCAACTGCGCATGCGTACGGATCGTTATATGCATGCGCGAACCAGTCAGTGCAGTCGAAATTCATGTGCTCGCAAAATAGCGAATGCCTGATAATTTGAGTGACAGAAAGAGGCGTATGTGGGTGGTAACAGGGGAAGGTGCTTGAAAACGGGGAGTGGAGATCCGAACGCAGGCATGCTTAAAGGTCAAAATGGGCGTTTTATGGGTGTGCATAATTAAAACAGCAGCGTCATTGACCACGTCACTGGGTTATTTTATAGCCAGAACTGCTCGCAAAATTGTGGTAGCAAAAACCAACCCCAAGAATAGCGAGCAGTTCATACCCTGGTCGATGTACTCGATTAATCTAATAAATAGCAGACATGACGTAGGATGCAAGCGGCCAGGGGGTGTAGTTTCCCAAAAAACGACCGCAACTTTTGTTCGCTCGTTCAGACCTAGAGGCGTGAACAGCCTGCAAAGAGTGAACGGTTCATTTGAATAGCCACCCCTATTTTCTGGATGAGCGAGCGCTAATTGCGTCCGGCTCTGAATCAGGCCCTATGCACATCACCCAACATTTTAATCTCTAAAGATGGAGATGACTTTGCTTCTTCTGAAAGGGCCAAATCATGTGTAGGTTGTGTCCGCTTTACAATGAAGGTGTAGTGAGTGCTTCCTCCCCTAAAAGCACCCTGAATTTCTGCATATACCAGAGACCCTTTTGGTGAGCCTGCTGGTCAGATTGTTACTCTCCCGCTGACATCATACCATTTGGGAAGTATAATTTACTGCACAATTATACTTTGTGCAAATTCAAATAACAACATTTTATGCCTCAAAAGTACAAGTAATCAGATCAGGGCTAATTTCCAAACTAATGTTCTCAAATACCCAGTATATCAAATTAGTCAAATATGTCAACTAAATAGTTTTATGTAATAAACCAGTCATGTTATCAAAATGATGGCAACTAAATTTTAATATTAAACACCAGTCCTCGTTACAGTGGTTATTTTTACTTTTTATATTGTCAGTAAAATAAATTGGCAGTACTAGTCGTGATAGCGTGTTACTTTTGAGAACATTCTGCATGAAATGATATTGGTAGTATTATAAGCTTTTACTTTCTATGGATAAATGGAAAAATCTTTTTCATTCAAAGGATTGTTTTAATCCATCATAATCTGAAGACATTGATAAAATCTATAACAAAAGAATGAAAGAGAATGCAGCAGTTTATGGTCAAATCATTTTGAATTAAAGTGGGTAAAGTAGATAAAATGCACAAAGAAGCATTGCACACAGGACATTAGGAAAGGTTAAACATCACCAGTGTGGCTGTCTGAGGTCAGCATGTATCACAGTAAGGAATGTAATTCATGTGTGGATGCACTGATGGTATAAACTACAGTTTTCTGTGAAATTGCTGCCGCCACAGTAGTCAGAGTCACTGTTGGATATTATAGGCAGGGTCGGACAGGCTTTTGGCGCTTCTGGTAAATTAGATTTTTTAGCCAGCCCCTGTTACCTCCCCCCAAACGCTGACTACCTGACACTCACTTTGCGAGGAAATACTCTCTGCGACTGTCACTAACCAAGCACTGCCCTGTTCCCAATCAGTGTGCTAGAAGGGAGCCCTGTGACACATACTTGCCTACCCTCCCGATTTTTCGGGTAACCTCCCGCACCCCCGGAAGGGTAGGCACTTCTCCCACATTCTACCCACTTCCTAGTGAAGTAGGCAGAATGAGGAGAATTCTGCTGCGATCGCAGATCCCCGTGTAGGGGTGTGGCTAAATGACGCGATTGTTAGTGAATCGCTTCATTTAGCACCGCCACCTATGTAAATGTGCACCAATCGTGGTAATTTCTCGCAAATGGGGCGGAGCTTAATGACGTGAACCATCAGGACCCGTCCCTGTCGCAACTCAGTTGCTTCTCCTCCCCAGAGCTGGCCACGAGCCAATCACAGCTCGCGGAATGGCAGCCAATCAGGAGCGGCCACTCCTGATTGGCTGCTGTTCCACGAGTTGTGATTGGCTCGCAGACGGCTCAATATTTCATTCAAGTGCAGGCTATGCTCTGTCTCCCATGACTCTCTGCCACCCGGTGCATTGCGCACCGCTGCCACCCGGGCCCCATCTCTGTCCCCATCTCAGTTCCCCCCTGATGGCGGTCCTACTGATGTGTCTACATACATCTTACCTACAAGTCACGTTAAACATAACGTGCGAGCGCCGTGCGACTAGGTAGCACTGAGCATTTTTTCGTGTGACTTTTTACCTTCAGATGCATCTTATTTGCACAGTGATGCAGCATGCCTATGTTCTGTGTGCAACTGCTGGTGTATCTGCATGCACAATGCTCTGTTACAGTGTCAGCGGCTGTGATTAAAATGATATGCGCCATGTCTATATTCTGTGTGCAACTGCGGGTGTATCTGCATGCGCAATGCTACTGTCGATTCCTACCTATCTATACCTTCTAACAATCAATTCCTGCCTATACCTTCTAAACAATATTCCTTCCTATACCTTCTAAAATTGTTGCTATTCAGCGTAATGAGTCGCACTCATTCAGAGTCGGTCGTTGCGGCCACTCGGTCGTACGCCACCGCTAAACTGCGCATGCGTAAAATTCGCAATGCGCGTGCGCAAACACAAATATTACGATGAGAAATTTCTCTCTCCTTCAACTTGGCCAGGTCGTTAGTTTGAGTGACAGGATGAGGCGTTTGTGGGTGGTAACAGGGAAAGGTGCTTGTGTACGGGGGAGTGGAGATCCCAACGCAGGTGTGCCTGACTATGCAAACGGCGTTTTATGGGAGTGCATAATTAACTAAGTAGTGTCATGGCACATGTGACATGGGAGGTTTTTACACTGACTTGATCGTAGTGCTTAGGAGAGGGTATGGTCTACCTTAAGCTCTATGACCAGCTCCGATGGTTCCCGATGGTCTCGATTAATCCTTATATTCCCGGAGATGACGTGTCTTGCGAACGAGAAGGGGGCGTATTTTTAGTCTTACGGCCGCATCCTCCCCTCGCTCGTCCAGCTAACGATCCCAACTTAACGACGCAACTTGCGAGCTCTTCATTTGCATATCCAGCCCCTTTTACCTTACGACCAAGCGGCCGCAACGACCGCTTTACGCCTCTGAATGATGTCCTAAATGCTTTCAGACTTTGAATGTGGTTCCAAAGCACAAAAAGATATTATTCAATATAAAAAAACAGATGGTTACACGCTGTGATCTAAATACAATTAGCGCAAATAAATCATACAGACCCAAGGTACAGTTGTTATATACGCACGCGCTCTGGGCCCAGATACCAGCATCAGCATTAGAAATCTCCGTCAACAGCACAGCAAGAAGACTCAAGACTGGGGTCAGAGAGCGCACATATATACTCTTGCGGGGATGGGCAATACAATAGACAAGTTTGACATAATTCCATTGGTTCTTCTTAAAGGTGCTTTTGTTACAGGATAGTTCATAGGTCAATTCAAATAGACACAAACAGCCTCCAACTGCCCTTTGTGTCCTTTTTCCTGCTGCATGCTAATCTAAGCTGCTAACATTACAGAGTACATTTTAATGTTTTAGCTCTCTATAGTCCATAGTTTGCAGACGCATGTTCCGATCTTCTCACCAATGGTACCGGAAATCTGTTGAGACATAGTGGATCAGTACAACACCAAAGACGGTCTGCTTACCATGTACTAAACCATAGATATCAAATAATCTTTATTTCACAACATTAATAAGTACTGAATAAACCTTGAATATTACACTTTAATACTAGGGAACCTTTTATGTAAGTGTGCAGAGTGTAAGTATTGGAGAATAGGGAAAAGACGCTAGTTAGCGCTGTGCGACTGTGTTTTGTGGAGTACACCATGGAACGTGTTTTGCAGGGTTAATCATTTTATATGTATTAGTGACTGTCTGTATTTACATGGTGAGGACTTTTAACTTCTTCCTATTGCGTGGGAATCGCACGACGCTAAATAATAGCATCGCCGTATGTACTTATAATGGCGAGTTTCACTAAGATGGCGCTGGGCAGCCAGTCACAAAATGGCGTCTCATTGCCATTCGCAAAATGGCGTCGCGCAGATCTAGTTTTAAACCGATACTGTCTCAGCCAATTATCCGGCTTCGACACTACGTTACAGTGTCAGCGGCTGTGAGTAAAATTATATGCGGCTTGTGTCCTATTTGCATTGCACCTAATGAGATAACCTTCTCATACTTGAACAATCCTATTTCATCTTTGTGCATTTGGAATTGTTTATAAACGCTATACATACTGTAGGCGTACTTTCCCATGATGTCAGTGTTGGATGCTGGATTTATTACTGCTCAGCTAGTTCTTGTGCTGCACAGAAAAGCTTCTATCAGTCTCTAGAATGATGATGATGAGATCCTGCGATAGTCGCTGCTCTGCAGTAGAATTATGGCCTGAGCACACAGCTGTGCTGCCAACATTCCTCTGGCTTTTCCAATTGCTATAAAAATGAGATGCTGTGCACACTGATGGTATCTTGCTGAAAATAGATTTAGGAGGAAATTATTAGCAATACCTGTACAAAAATAACCCTATTTGAAATAACTTTCTGTAGACCACCAGTTACTGTGCATCTGTATCTGCTTATATCTATATGCAAGTATATTGTTTTTAGGAAAATTAATAGCAAAAGCAACCACTGGATACATTACCAAAACTATCTGAAAGTATTTACTTCCATTGTCTTGTGATTATATAGCATTTATATCAGAAAAAGCACATATGATTGCAACGACCTGATTCAGAGTCACACGCAAGTCAGCGGCAGACTGTGTAGTTTGATATAAATGCGGATTCCTGGCTGTATACAGAGTTGACTGCATTACTCCTATCTATCTGCTTGTGAAAGTAGCAAATACCACTATCAGTCTGCATTTGCACTTGCCCTATACTTGATTTTGTACATGGTACAAGCTGTGTGGCAATATTATTATTAATGCCATATATGTATACAAAACAGAAAGACATTTGTTGTCTGTGCTATTACTAGCACTGCAAATCTGTGTGTATATCTAGCAAATAACACATGGGAAAAATATTCTAATTATTGATATACATTTAATCTTGCAGCACGTCATCAAGGGCAGGGGCACAGAGAGGAGGAGGGACACGTACTACTTACCCAGGCCCGGGCCAGCTGGAGGGAGGGCAGGGAGAAAGAGGATACTGCTGCTGCTCAGTATCAGCAAACCCTTTATCCCAGCACAGGCCGCTGTGTGCTGGGCTGCAGAGGGTCCAGGGAGGCAGCCACCACTGAGCAACAACAGTATCCTCTCTCTCCCTGTAAGTGTTATGAGAGAGGGCGATTGCACTGATCATACCTCCCCCTTCCGGATCTGCCCCCTGGCTTAGGGGGACATTTCTGCCCTCTATCCAGTGTACCTGCGGGAGTCCAAATGTGATGGGGGAAGATCCTGGACTAGAAGATGTCGCGATGCGTGACATTGGGATACTTAAGAGGCCGGCCAGCGTGCCCAACAGTGCTGAGGTCAGAGAATGAGTGGCCGGGAAGCATTCTCTGCTCCCCCAAGTTGACCTATACATATAAATAATATATGTAGAGAGGACTTGTTTATAATTTGTGTTTCACCTTGGCTTTCATTTTATTTAACCCTGGCCTGAAATATATACCATACCTCCCAACTGTCCCGCATTCAGTGGGACAGTCCCGTTTTTCTGAGACTGTCCCGCTGTCCCACCCGTGGACCGCAGTGTCCCGTGGTGGAGGGGGAGCTGGGGGAAGCATACACCGCTACTCTGCATAGCAGAGCAGTGGGTATGCAGAGCGAGAATAGATGCTGTGCGCATTCGCATAGCATCTATTCACAGTACTGGGGGAAGCCCGGGGGCAGCCCAGCATCTCGGAGATGCTGGGCATGCCCCTTAGTGATGTAAACGGGGGCATGCCATCAGGCTATGCCCCATTTACGATCAGACCACGCCCCTTTTTGGGCGCTCAATGACAGGCTTTTTTCACTAAAATCGATTCATCTCCTATACAGCTCAAATAATGCTGGGTGATTTAGGGCCCTATTTACTACAATCCGTTGTAATGTGATATTTCCGACTAACTTCGCATTGGAAACATCACAGGAAATTATCAAAAATCCCTTGCAGGGACAGAGTTTGCGATAATATCCCTGTGAAGCCCTTCCGCACACTTCTCCCTGTATTTTTGGGATACCACAACCCCCCCGCTCGACCGCTTTCCCCCCCGTGAGAACCCCCCTCAGCAGCTGGCCAGGGTCAAAGTGCAGGAGTCGGGAAACCAGCTGACCGGAGCCCCAGAGGACATCACCAGAGCACTGATCACCGGGCGCTGGAATCAAATAAATGTTTGCTTGATTTTTTTACTTTTTTTTTTGCAGTGATCAGCCTGTGGTCTATTTAGAGCACACAGTTGATCACAGGGGCCGTCTCCCAGCTCTGCTCTGCCTTTTAGAGCAGAGCAGGAGTCAAGATACCGGGGAAAACCCTGAATAACGCCATCTCCAGGTGGCGTTATTATCACAGGGCTTCCCCCGGTATTTTTGCACATTTTATTTTTAGTAAGTCTGGCCAGATCACATTTCCCATTACAATTATGGGAATTATGGGAAATGCGATCTGTTTACTAAAAATATGTGATAATTAGGATTTGTAGTCGAATTTTACGAATTCTACTTCAAAAGTGTGGAGAAAATTATCCATCTTTTAATTCCTGAGTAAATGTATGCATGTGTTATTTTATGGGCTGTACTCAATTAGTAGCTGTAATGAACTGCGGGCTAATGCAATGGCCGGGGCTATACAAATGTTGCCCCCAGCAGCCTGGGATAAACATGCAGGTTGCACTAAACATGGTTTTCTGTTCGAACCTGAGCGAGGCTCGAGCAGAAATCTGCGGTAAGTGCCCCTATTGTGGGTGCCACAAACGCATTAACTGATAGCTCCAGGCACTTATCCCGGAAGTTATGGGTTAAAGCGCCTTAGCCGTGGATTTACTATGTGAGGAAAAGGGCTTATAATTGAAAAGCTCTTGTTGTAAAAGTCCGAGGCTACAAGCACTTTTCCTTGCGCATAAATTTTCGCGGCTGATTGAATCCAGCCCTATGATCGGTTGTATCATAAATGTTTGAATCTGTCTACACTCTACAGGCTATATACGGTGTTTGCAATTAGACATGCCATGTGTAAAATGAACTCTAATATCAGATCGAATAGTCCTAGAAAGTGTGTACTTACTCAGATGTGTTTGAAAATACACAACACACATACACAGATTTTGATATAACTAAATGTGACTTTGGGGTTATGGGATTAGCCAATGGAACATTTCACAGTTGAGAAGGATAAGGCAAATCCCCTTCTCACCACAGCAGATTTATACCAAAGTGAATTATAGCAGGAGATCAAGTGATCTGAAATATTAAATGTGACATAACAGTGGTTCTCATCCAGGAGAGCTATGGATGAGCTGCCAGTTATGTGAAATTATGTATCACATGAACTGGGATATCTTTTTTCCTACGGAACATATTCTCTGACTATATTCCTGTTAAAACAGTGAATGCAATTATTTGTTTACTTGATAAATATTTCAAGCTAGTAAATTTTACAGAAAAACTATTTATAATATAATATCGTGATAAAACTACTATATCTACTATAACTTTGAGAGACATTGCTGAAATGTTTCCAGCATTTTACATATTCTCATAGAGTAGTAAATTTAAATGTTATGTATAAAATATAGGATTAAAAACACATACAGAATCCTAGGTGAGGAAGGAGTATGCCAGTTGGAAGCTCCCAACTACCTGAGTGCAGTTTGCAGCAATTGGACCATCCATTTCATAGGTTTTGAGTGAATTGTACTTGATCGATATGCTATTTATCAAGTTTTTATTTTGTACTTGTTTTTAATCCTATATTTTATACATGAAATTAAAATGTACTACTCTGTGGGCTCAATCCAATTAGGTGCGAGTTTGCAAATGTGAGTTTGCTTCATGAAACCCGTACACTTCGCACTAATGCACGCTCCTGAAAAATGCAAGATCCAATTAGAAATGCCAATTTGTGCTACTCCCCAGAGCCGGCCCTAGGCATAGGCATTCTAAGCAAATGCCTGGGGCATCTGGAATGCCTAGGAGCATTCCATGCGCTGCTGTCAATCGGAGCTCAGCGGTCAGCCTGGCTGGTCATGTGACTGTGGTGACAGTCACTGACAGCCAGGCCAGAATGATTATCGCCTACCTTGAAGCTCCCCCCCCAGGTCATATGAAACTTCATCCACAGACAGTCCTAAAGTCCATTCTCAGTTGTGCTAAGCTTCGCCCCCAATTTGCGCTAAGCTCCACCCCCAAAGTTGTATTCCACGCTTTGCCTAAAGGTCCGTCCGCAGGTCTGCTGAAGGAATGACCTTCCAACCCTCACCCGGCCTCTCCCTTGGCAACTTAATTGGCACCTCTGCAACTAGTACAGTAGTTGTGACAAAACTCAGAACAGTAGCAAAGTCTGCATAACCAGAGATGGGTGCAATGTCTGGCATCTGCATTTGTATGCATGTGTGTGTGAGTGTAATATTATATATATAATGTTATGTTATGTAACATGGTTGTTTTTTACACCCTGACAAAAATGCAACTGGCATTGAAACGTTGGTAACAAACTAGTGTATAAGTGTCTTTAGTTCTGCAACGAGTGCCGTAGTATTGGAGAGGGTATTTATCTGTCTGATGGCTGACTGGAAAGTCACCTGCGTTCATCTGGTTTAACACTTTATGATTAAGGAGTGCTATCTGCTTTTGGACTTTATATATATATTTATTTTTTATAATTTTTTCCTTGTGGCTGATCTTAATAATTATATCTCTGTCTTTATATATTTCTATAGCTACATGACTATATATATATATATATATATATATATATATATATATATATATATATATACTGTATACATGTAGATACAGTATATCATATCTACCTTTCAGTAGCTCTTCCCGGGAGAAGCCCGGGTAAGAGAAGCAGCAGGGGGGTGACCGGGGTGGGGCATGACGAATCGCGTCATTAAGCCCCGCCCCCTCACGGTAAAATTGTCCACGATTGGTTAGAATTCACATAGGGGATGGGGCCAAATACCGTGATTCATGTAGAATCATGTCTTAAGCCCTGCCCCCTACACGGAGACCCGCGATCACTTCTGGGATTCTCCTCATTCTGCCCACTTCACTAGGAAGTGGGCAGAATGCGGGAGAAATGTCTACCCTTCCGGGGGTGCGGGGGGTTACCGCGAAAACCGGGAGGGTAGGCATGTATGAGATATATATATCTGCTAGTGGGCACCAGCCAAAATCTTGCCTTGGGCACCAAATTGTCTAGGGCTGCCTCTGCTACTCCCTGTGAGGTTGCGCAAATTTTGCACAAAGAGCGAACTGGAAGAGCAATAAAAAGTGGGGGAACCATCCTGCACCCCTAAAAATTGGCAACTGAGATAGCAGGACCATAGCATACTTGCCTACCCTCCCTGAAGTTGCGGGAGGCTCCCGATTTTTCAGGTAACCCCCTATACCTACGGAAGGCTAGGCACTTCTCCCGCATTCTGGCCACTTCCTGGCATTCTGGCCAGGCTATGAGTATTTGTGGGCAGGGCCACATGATTGTGTAATTTTGGCCCTGCCCCCGCTACACAATGCCGATATTTCAGGCATTGTGAAGCAGGTGACGGGGCTAAAATTACGTGATCCAGCGTGAATTGCGTCACCGCCCCCCACCGCTTTGGGGGTTTCAAAGGTAATTGCAGGGGGATAGGAGGGGTCGTCAGCAGCCGGGAGGATTGCCTGTTTTCGTGAGTGGCACCCGATTTTCGGGAGGCTCTCGACCAAATCGGGAGGATAGGCAAGTATGATTAAAAGTAGAATAAAAAGTGTCTTAAGACAGGATCTTACTCAGATTTGATATATCCCTGAGTTGAATCACAGGGAGATAAGCATACACAATATATTTTACTAAAAGTATGCGCAATACTTACTTTACCATCAGAATTTGTTTTCTGTTTACTACACTATGGGCCTGATTCAGATATTCATGCTATTCCGATATTTATACAGTGGAGAGATTATCAATCCACTGCGCACTCGCCACGGTACCTTTGTGATGCTGCTTGCAGTGAGAATTCATTTGCAAAGTGATTGACAGTCAGGAAGCGTTTGGGGGAGGTAACGGGGAGTGGCAGCAAAGAATGCAGACATGTCCCGGCAGTTTTGGGGCATGTCACAACCTGCGTCTGCATTCCTGTATGCAGATAAAGTGGTACCTGCATTTCAGTTCAGGCGGCCATTCTGCATGAGGGATGCAGTCGGGATGCCAGTGGTCTAAATGCCGACCGTCGGCATCCTGACTGTTTAATCCCGGCAAGTGTCTAATGACCCATGACGGGAGCCCGACACCCGGTTTACCGATGGCAGGTAAACCGGGCGCCGGGTGCTGACAGCCGCGGGGGGGGGAGGGTTAGGTTAGGGGCTCACGGGGGAGACTTAGGGTTGGGCACCCCCCGGGAGGTTAGGGTTAGGCTAGGGGAAGGGGGTTAGGGTTAGGCACCTCCTGGGGGAGGTTAGTGTTAGGCACCCCCCCGGGAGACTTAGGTTTAGGCGGCGGGGAAGGGGGGGGTTAGGTTTTGGCACTTAGAGGGGGGATTAGGGTTAGGCACTTGGGGGGGAGCTCAGGGTCAGGCACCCCTAAGGGAGGGTTAGGGTTAGGGGGGAATTAGATTAGTTTTACTTACCTGAAGGACGATCAGGATTTCCTCCTGTGTCGGGATGCCTCTGTCAGGATTAGATTATGTATTCCCTGCGTGACCATCAGCGCTACTCAGATGGCCATTTATTGAATAGTCTGCGACAGCAGCTACGTATTTTTAAGTACTTCTAACAGGTGAGAGAGACACAAATAATTATCCCTAAATGGTATGGTTGAACTCACATAATACACACATCATTAAAAAGCATGAGTCATAAAATCATTGACAACATTATAGGGTGTGAGTCATAAAGTCTGACATTAAAGGAATCACTTTAATAGGAAAGGTAATAGTCATACCCACAAATCCATATAGAGTGTGAAATACAATACCCCTGTGCTAGGACATTAAATGCGATAACCCCTAAATGTACCTTTGGCTGTGTTAGAAAGTTATTTTCCTTAGTGAGGTGATTATGAAGGAAAGTTTGCAGATTGAATATATCTGTGATGGGTTTCAATAGTTAGCTGGTCATATTCAATAATGTTTCTCAGCCTAAAGCAATGGTTTCCCAAACTTTTTTGAATCACAACGCCCTAGAGTATCGGCATTGTTTTCACGGCACCCCTAAGCCAATAGTCTGTTATTGAGAAATTCCGATTTTTTTTTTGTAAAGTAGTAAAGTGAAGTCAATTGTGCTTATCTGTCATCCTTAGGTGCAGTTATGTGGTGGTGGACAGGTTTGAGGGGTTTTTTTGTCCATATATTAAATTGACCATAAATAATTTGATTTGGTGCTGGATCACCAACCTGAGGCACCCCTGCAAATGTCCTGAGGCACCACAGGGTGCCACGGCACACTGTTTGGGAACCACTGGCCTAAAGTAAATAGTGCCTACCTCAGATAGGCTATTCATGTAAGTCACTACAAGCCTCACCTAAACATGCATGACGTGCAGGTGTGAAATCATAACAAAATCATCTGATATGTTTTCAAATAACAAAAATTCCCCCAAATTATATCTCTCGCTCACTATTAAACACCCTATACTGCCACCACTATGATTTGGTTCAAGAGCTGATAATCTGATTCTTTTGAGTAGTCTTCAGTTGCTCCCTAACAGAAAGAAAATCACAAGGACTTGCAACCTGAAAACTGCAGTCCAAATACAATAATGGCATGTTTGCATAATTACAACTAAAGCAGATCTGCAAGGAGACACAGATACATCTGTCAGTAGCTGTATCACTTGATATCCCATTCCAGGCACCCTGATAGCCACATACAGGTGCTGTGGGACAGCAACGGTGCCGTCCACAGGGCACTCCACTCTGTGTGACAGCACCACTCGAACACCCCTAGTCATGGCACTGCTTATATGATTTTGTGGGCATGTGTTTGCTATTCTATTTTTATTTTTTTGCCTTTATTCATTTAGGTAAAACAAAACAAATATTGAAAAACTCTGCTTATGACCTTGTTGTGTGGACTTGGGGCCTGATTCAGACCCGCTCGCAGCCGCTGGCCGCTCGCTGGGTCTGTGGGTGTTTTTTTTTTTCTGTCTCCAGGCCGCTCGCAAAGCTGTGGGTGACCACCCACAGCTTGTGCGAGCGGGCTGGAGACCGTCGCGATTATTGTGGGCATCGGGCTTGCAACGAGACCCTGGTGTAGCGTCTAGGTGCCGCAAGCCCGAGTGGACTTCCTGCTCTAATAGAGTAAGAAGTTCACTACTGACATCACTAGTGATGTCAGTAAGCCCTCCTACAAATACCAGTTGTTCCGACGGGAACGCCTGCGTTTGTCCGGCCACCCCCCCTACCCGCCACAAAACGGGGCGAGCTGTCAATCAACATCGACAGCCGCCCTGTCTTGTTGCGAGCCACGGAGCGACTGAACTTCAGTCGCTCTGCAGGGCTCGCGCATGCGCACGCCGGACGCAGCGATGTACAGGGCTATAACATCGAGCCGCTTGCGAGGGGCTCTGAATCTGCCCCTTGGTGCATATGCTGCATTTTCAAAGCTGGATACATTTTGTGATCTATGCAACTTAGATTCTGAGTTAGGCTGGACTTTAAAGCATACTTGCCTACTCTCCCAAAATGGCCGGGAGCCTCCCGAAAATCGTGTGTCAATCCCGACCTCCGCAGAAGAGAGGGCAAGACTACCGGACGGCGCCAACCCGCACACCCCCGCCGGCATCCGCTCTCACCTTGTTTAAGTGACTGTTTCAGGGGCTGATGACGCGATTCGCGCTGAAACGCATCATCATGGCCTCGTACCCGGCTACATAATGCTGGTAATCTTTGCATTGTGTAGAGAGGTGCGGGGCTGCCACACCCCCGTCCCACTCTCGAAAACGTATCCCGCCCCCCATCCCCCCCACCACTGTGCCGAGCTGGCTGCCTCCTCCAGGAAGAGGCAGCCAGATTGTTGGCAAGCCTGCTTTAAAGTTATATTTTTACTATTTCCAATGCAAATTTCACATCTTGATCTCAAACGTGCCAATGGTTACAAAGAGTGTTTCCACAGGGGCATAATTGACATTCATTATTTATACAGTGCACCGTGTTGAGACTAACGAGGACTATACTGAGAGTCTCCACGGCACTGTCTCTTCATCACGCGATATTATTGTGCTTACATCTGCTAAAAACAATTTTTGCCTCAGCTGGCACACATTGGGTGCATTCACACAGTGACCGTCATCTACTTCTGAGAGCTGTTTGATTACATTGATACATCTTATGTGACGCTGCAAATTGGCAACTGTGTCTTGTACACAGAGATCTAGACAACGATTAGTTACACTGTATCGTATAATTGATTTATCCACCTTGTGTACCAATTTGTATCATTAATACATTTCCTTAGCATATGGTGTTTGGTGTATATATTATTTTTTTACAAATTATTCGTGTTGTTTTATTGCTCCCGGGAGAATACATGTTGTGTATTTTATTTTTATTAAATTGATATATTTATATTTCATGCTTTTTGTCTAACACATATAGCAGTGCCACCTGTATATTTATTTTTTCCACAGGGGCAGCTGGAAAACAAAAAATAGTACAATTCATTGCACACCCATATATTTTGTGGTTAATACGGGAACATTATTCATCCTTACTTTGGCTATCAGAATGTTGAGAGATAGGTGGGGAATGTAACCTCCTGTCTGACACTAGTTTTCAGCAGCACGAAGTTTTCTCAATAGTCCTATGAAATGAGATGAAATCCATGAAGAATTCGCATCCATATTGTGATTTGTACAAATGGTTGCACTGATAACATTTTCAGCATCACATATTTGGGGAAAATAATAGCTTTTTCATATATCCAGAGTATTTCTTATCCTTAGGCATATTCGGTGCTGTTGTTCTAAACATATTTCAAATGTGTTGCCTGAACAGATTTTGCACTTAACAGTTACTTTGTAATGCGAAAAACAAGGGATGAAAGGCTTCTAATTATAGCTTTCTTTTGAACTATGGTGGATGAATAGATCAGCCATTACTGTGATTCTAGCATATCTTGCCCGCAGCCGGAGAAAGAGGCACATATCTGCAAGTGGCTGGTAGCGAGCAGAAATGTAACATTGATGTGCCCTTAAAACCATTCCATGTACTAAGTAAGTGGTGCACCTGAAAAATGTATTTCAGTGCATCAGAAAAATGATGCTGGGTCATACAAGGTCGGTCGGTGGGAGTACTTTTGATAATCAATTCTGTTACATAATACAAACAGCAAGATGCAATAGAAATGGAACTGTACAGCTTTCAGGAAGGATGTGCACTGCTAGGATGTTTACCAAAACCAGGGCCTGTCATTGTGTTGTGGCTTCTAATTTATTGCATGAACGGCAATGCTTAAAAATAGTGACAGAAAAAAAGAATACTTTTAGAATGATATCCACATTACAGAGCTTCATGTAGTTATTATTTTCCAGAACAATCACCATAGGAATTTTTTTTTTCTGTGACGAGAGGGATTTGGGCAAAGCAAAGCTCACTCTCCCTGTGCCCCTTAGCTAACCACATTTTGCTTAATGCAATTCTTCACCACTTATGCAAATACGCTAATAGCAAACTTTTGGGGGGGAAAACAACCCAGAATTGCTTTCTTAGGGGTACTAGAACACCCCTATAGTGATCCCCTATGTTAGTGCAGCTTTTCGGGGGGTACAGACTGTTTCCCCCATTTTTGACAGGGCTTTTCTCTAGTTCCGAATTCGCCGGGTTCCGTTTTCGACGCTTTCTAATTGAATAGGGGATAAACGGTGAGGCACGCAATACTTTTTCACTTGGAAAACCAGCGAAGATGGCAAAAAGTCCGGCAAGCGAAAAGTCCAGGACTTTTTGCGGCTAATTGAATACAGGCCTTAGAGGTAAATTTACTAAAGTGCAGGTTTTAGAAGTTGAGATGTTGCCCATAGCAACCAGTCAGATTATTCTTAACATTTATCTAGCACCTTCTAGAAGATAACAGGTAGAATCTGATTGGTTGCTTTAGGCAACATCCCCACTTTTAAAAACCTGCTCTTTAGTAAAAATACTCCTAATTCTGAGTTGGGAGCAAAGCAAAAAAAAATCGCAAGTATCTTGGCACCTGGGTAAAACCAAGTTGCACTGCAGAATAGCGGTAGCAAAGATGTACAGGAGAATGACACTGGGATCAGTGTAAAAATCTTTTGTCAAGACTAGCATTACTTAGCATAGCTCGAGATCTATCAGATTTTGTCCTATTCACTCTTTCACTTCCGCCATTCTGCTCAGGTGTATAAGCGATAGTTACAGATGTGTCCTCATACATCATTGCGGCAGTCACGCCAAACAGCCCCTCTCTGTGCGTCAGGTCCTGTGCAACTCTGCTAGCACTGCAGAAAATACGTCTAAGTGGCAATGTGATGCAACTAGGGTGCACCAGGAGACTGTGCTGACTTATTTGATATGCAATACTTATATACCTGTGTGCAACTGAGTCTGAATCTGTATAAGAAGTGCTACAATATAGCGGCCGGCCCACAGCCTTTTTCCACACCAAGTTCCATTGTGCTTCATATACAGACTCAGTTGCACACAGATATACAAGTGTCACATATCAATTTAATCAGTGCAGTCACATTTCCAGCAAAAAAAGATGCTAAAAATACGCAGACAGTAGCATAGTTGCACAGGACCTGTCGAGCCACTCATGCCAGGCATCTTGCACCCCATGGCATATTGAGGCTAGATGTATGAGGCAGTGGTATCCCTACCTGTATAGACACCGAGTGTGGGGAGGATTCTAATGCGTGTGGCTAAAGGGTTCATGGCCTCGTGGGTAGGGGTGGGGCCTTCCGGGTAGGGAGTGGGGCCTCGTGGGTCGAGCTCCCAGTTTTGTCACTCAGCGGTCCCGGAGGTGCGAAAATTTCACAGTTTTTTTGGATGAAAAATGTCAGTTTTTGCCAATGAAAAAGCCCGTTTTCGACGCTAATTGAATTTGGCCCTAAGTACAGTGCTGGCTCCCTCACTGTGTCAGGAGCCGAGTGCTGCAGGTAATGCTACAGTGCAGCACTCAGCTCCTGTCACTGAGGAGGAGTCTGCACTTTGGTGTGACCCCTTATTCTTGTATTCTCCATCATTATTTTCTATAAGATTCTTGTACACTTTGAACTTACTTGTTACTTTGTTTTTGTTCTTCAGAAAATAAACAAGTGTCATCCTTGTAGCATCATTGATGAGTGTCATGGAGTAAGGTTTCCCACTCATGGATTCTGTCTCCATTGGTCCACACAAATCATCAGTATGCACTAACTCCAATGGCCAGGGGAGCAGAGAGGAAGGGGGAGCGGGTACTAATTACCTGGGCTCGGGCTTGCTAGAGCCCCTCCCTCTTATTTCACAGCAGGCCAGCACGGCTCGCGGATCGGCAGCCAATCAGGAGCAGCCACGTAGCCGCTCCTAATTGGCTGTCGGTCCGCGCATACCAGCACAGTATTCTAAAGTACCACCGGGGATCCTGAAGGGAAGGGTGCACTCTGCAGCAAACACAGCTGCGGCGAAGCGAGTGCTGAGGAGCGGGGCTACCTGAAGGGGCTGTGTGCAGAGATGCCAGTGAAGGGGATGTTTGTTTGCAAATCAGATGGTGAGGGGCTGCGCCTTCAGGTACTGTGTATGTAGATGATGACAGGCTGTGTGTGTATGCAGATCAGATGTAAGGTGCCATGTATGCAAATCAGATGGTGAGGGGCTGTGTGTACGTATGGTGAGGGGCTGTGTGTACTGTGTATGCAGATGGTGAGGGGTTGTGTGTGGGGCTGTGTGTACATATGGTGAGGGGCTGTGTGTACTGTGTATACAGATGGTGAGGGACTGTGTGGGGGGCTGTGTGTACTTATGGTGAGGGCTGTGTGTGTTCATATAATGAGTCTGTGTTTACAGATGATGAGGGACTGTGTGTATAGATAAGGATAAGTGCTGTGGCGAGTGCTGAGGGGAAGTGTGGGGTGAGGTGAGTGGAGAAGTTAGTGCTGCAGTTAGGTGAGTTGTGTGAGGAGAGGTGAGTGGTCATGTGAGGAGGTATGCTGATATGAGGGGAAGGTAGGAGTGAGGAGAAGTGAGTGCTGTGGGGAGGGAAGGTGTGAAGAGAGATGAGTGCTGTGGGGAGGGGAGGTGTGAGGAGAAGTGAGTGCTGTGGGGAGGGGAGATGTGAGGAGAAGTTAGTGCTGTGGAAGGGGTGGTGTGAGGAGAGGTGAGTGCTGTGGGGAGGTGTGAGGCGAAGTGACTGCTGTGGGAGGTGTGAGGAGAAGTTAGTGCTGTGGGGTGGGGAGGTGTGAGGATAGGTGAGTGCTGTGGGGAGGTGTGAGGAGAAGTGAGTGCTGTGGGGAGGGGAGGTGTAAGGAGAGGTGTGTGCTGCAGTAAGTAAAGGTGGAGCAGAGAGGGAGGAAAGAGGACTTCCATAAGAAAAGAAGTAGGAAGAGCTGGCCACAGAAGAGAAGGCACTGCTGGCAAGAAGCTGAGGACTGAGGACCGGAGAGTGTTGCAGCGGTGGAAAGGAAAAGACCTAAACAAATCTCCCCACTGCAGCCTCTCCCAGCGCCATTGTAGGCAGCTTCGCCCACTTTCACTTATTTAATCCTCCCTAGACCACCGGGGTTGTTGGACACTAGGCCTGTGGGCCCAGTCAGTCCTCAGGCCTTTGGTGCTTGTTAAGCAGGCAAAAAGCTTGTGCTCTAGGTAAGTGACCCTAGGCATTAGGCCCAGGTCACAGTCCTTATTTTGAAGTGGGGGTATGGAAATATCAGGGTGGTTCAATGTTTGGGCCTGCCTAAGCAAAGCCCCACTGATATATTTATACCCCCACTTCAAAAATTTTTACTTCGACCACTGTATATATGTATATATTCAACGTTCCAGAGGTCCCATCTTATAAGCAGTTTAATATTTATGGTATCCAACCTCCCGATCCAGTTGTGCATGCATCTAGCCTCAATATGCCATGGGGTGCAAGATGCCTGGCATGAGTGGCTCGACAGGCCGCTGTTACCTGACGAGACCGAGGCACCCCGTCCCCACTCCAAGTACTATGCCAGCAACAGACAGTTACACACAGTTAGGCAGAGGGAAAGCAGTCAGCGTCTGGCTGCCTGGATAAGTAACAACTTGGTCTGGGGCCGGCGTGAAGCGGCAAGCGGGGTATGCATTGCAGGACGGTGCTGGGCTGGAGAGGCGACGTCCCCACGCTCCACTGCGCCGTCCTCATGCTACATCCTGCCATTAAGTTATGCCCGGCTCTGGCTGTCCCCGGCTCAGCTCCTCCTCCCGGGCTTTGTGAAGTCTTGCCTGTGCAAAGTGAGCCACAGTCAGGCGCAGATTAGAGGTAGACTTCACTGTGTTTGGGCCGGTGAAATAATTTTTTGGTGTATATTTTTTTATTTGAATTTTCTTCAAATTCGTGCCATGTCCAGCGCTGATCAGGAGCCGGCCTGGCCTCGTCACATATTTACTAGAGACGGAGCAGGAGAGAGGCCCGCCTCATTTCCTCACAGCTCAGCCTCTCATTGACAGCTGCTTGCCAGACTGACTCCTAGTCCCTTCTCCCACCTACCCGGGCCGCACCGCCAGGGAAAGGCAGTCACCTCTAACAGACACACAATGAGATCCAGTCTCCCAGATCCCAGCAGCAGCCAGAGGGCCTGATTCAGAGCCGCGCGTAGGCGGCCGCTCGTTCGCTCCGAGCGATGTTCGCACATCTGCGCATGCGTATGGGTCGTAATGCGCATGCGCCAACCAGTCATTGCGGTCGGAAATCGTGTGTTCGCAAAATAGCGAGTGCCTGCTAATTTGAGTGACAGGGTGAGGCATTTGTGGGTGGTAACAGGAGAAGGTGCTTGAAAACGGGGAGTGGAGATCCGAACGCAGGCATGCCTAACGGTCAAAACGGGCTTTTAATGGAAGTGCATAATTAACAAAGCAACGTCATCGGCCACGTCACTTGGTTGTCTCTTAGCCTGAACTGTTCGCATGATTGCGGTAGGAAAATCCAACCACAAGCACTGCGAGCAGTTCAGATGCCTTTCGATGTACTCGATTAATCTAATAAATTGTGGAGATGACGTATGATGCGAACGGCCAGGGGGCGTCTTTACAAAATAGCGAGCGCATATTTCGTTCGCTCGCTCAGACATAGAGGCGTCAACAGACCGCAAAGAGCGAGCGCTCTATTAAAATATCGGCCCCTTTTTCTGAATGAGCGAGCACAAATAGCGTCCGGCTCTGAATCAGGCCCAGAGTTAGAAGGGCTTCTCAGGAAGCTGCTATGTGAGCATGCAGTGCTGCATCGAGTGTGCAGAAATTGTATAGCAGCAGGTCAGTGCTCCCATCCCAGTGTCTGCCCTTTCTCCAGCCCAGTGTCCCGCACCATTACTGACCTCCCAACCTAGTGTCTCCAATCCTGCCAGCCCAGTGTCTCCCATATCCCTCCCCAACCAGCACACTGCACCTATCTCACTGGCCCCACCTAGAACCACCAGCCAGTCCAGTCACAGTGATCACTCTCATTCATCCTAGTGTTCCCTCCTCCCACCCTATCTCACTGTCTCCTTCCCATCCTGCCCACTGCCACCCATCACAAGATGACGCCCCTATCCAGCCCAGTGTCCCCCACCATCTCACTGACTCCCCATTGCAGTGTCTCCCCCCTTCCCTCACCAATCAGTCCACTGCTCCCATCTAACTGCCCCCCAGCAAGAATCCCCAGCCAGTCTAGTCCCAGTGTCCTCCCCTCATTCAGCCCAGTGTACCCCCTTCTCTAGCCTAGTGTTCCTCCCTCCCACCCCTTTCTCACTGCCCCACTTCCAATCCAGCCCAGGTCCTCCCCATTCTCAATGCCTACCATCCAGCCCAGTGTCCCCCACATCTCACTGATCCCCCATCCCAGTGTCTCCCCCCATTACTTCCCCAACCAGCCCACTGCCCCATCTAACTTCCCCTCAGCAAAATCCCCCCAGCCAATCAAATTAGTGTCCCCCCCTCATTCTCCCCAGTGTACCTCCTTTTCCAGCCTAGTGTCCTCCCTCTTATCACCATCTCATGACCCCCTTCCCACCCAGTCAAGTGCACCCCCCTATATATCACCCACTGCCTCTCCCTGTCACCTGCTGCCTGTGCCCTCTCACCAACTGCCTGTCACCCTCTCCCTGGGGTCACCTACTGCCTCTCCCCATCACCCTCTCCCTGTCACTTACTGTCTCTCCTGTCACCTTCTCCCTGACAGCTTCTGCCTTTCCCTGGCATCAACATCCCCCCGTCAGCTCTCTCTCCTGTCATCCTCTCTCCTGTCATACCCTGCCTCTCCCAGACATCACCCTCTGTTAGGCCATTTACAGCACATAGCAACCTTTTATCCTGAACACTCTGCTATAGGAATTGTGTGTGATTAAGTTTCATTTAAGTGATTTACACTATGAAGAGTTACTTTTTTTTTTTTTGAGGGACTTTGTGAATTAGAGTTGACTACTGACAAACTGAGTTAAATCCATAAGCATAGGATCCACAGAACACCATACCAGTAATCTGCTTACAAAAGGACAAAACAGAAAGATAACCTGGGCAACTATTTTTTAACATCTGTTTAGGACATTTTTTATTGGGTCTTTAGGAGGAATCGATATGAGATGCCGGCGCTCGGGATCCCGGCTTTTAGAATTCCCCCTAGTGCCTGACCCTAACCTCCCTGGTGCCTAACCCTTCCCCCTTAGTGCCTAACCCTAACCCTTCTCCCTTAGTGCCTAACCCTAACCCTCCCCTAGTGCCTAACCCTAACCCTTCCCCCCTTAGTGCCTAACCCTTCTCCCTTAGTGCCTAACCCTAACCCTCCCCTAGTGCCTAACCCTAAACCTTCCCCCTTAGTGCCTAACCCTAACCCTTCCCCCTTAGTGCCTAACCCTAACATTTCCCCCTTAGTGCCTAACCCTCCCCCTAGTTCCTAACCCTAACCCTTCCCCCTTAGTGCCTAACCCTCCCCCTAGTGCCTGACCCCACACCCTAAACCTAACCCCCCCCCTAACACCCCAATACTTAACTTCAGTATCCTGGCGGGAAATAAAAATGATTTTTAAGGACGGGACGTCCAGGGAGCAAAAATGTCTAGTTAGGGCCCTTTACATGGCAGCTCAACAATGAGAAGACGAAGGGCATAGCCCATACTTACCTACTTTTTAATTCTCATCTCTCAGCGGGTGGAGTTTATGTAAGACGCGTCTGCATCGTGACGACATATCTAACAAAACCAATTAAACACCAAGGGGTCTATTTACTATTATAGGAAAAGAGTTTCACAACATTGGGCGCTGCCTCATATAGCAGCAGGTAAGGTCAATAAATAAGTCACCAACTTACAAATACAAACATATAACATCAAAAAGTGACCTTACAAATCCGCGCTAATGAGATGTTCTTGGATAATGAACCTTTTTCCAGATTCCAAACGTATCTCAATGAGTCCATATGTAAAAACACAGAGAAAAAAAGAAAAAATATTCTTTTGTGAAACAATAAATGTTCAAAAATATTCTACACCTCAGGTGTCAGAAATAGATGAGGGAGTGATATTAGTCCCAACCAAGGACAGCTGTAGATCTTGAGAAAGTATCCAAAATGTCCATATAGATGTACCAACACCGTGATAAGACCAAATAGTGCTTACATGTAAGCTTACATAAGAAATGCAGGAAACAAGTACGTAGCAGTTTCTTTGCACGGCCCTTTTTCACACAACACAAATCCACTGGTTGTTCATATGAATCGAATCCACAAGGCCCCCCAAAAAATGTATAATAAGGGGACCGTGAAGTCACAGTGAATAATACAAGTTACATATGTTTATTGAGAACAATGTATAAAGACATGATGAACATACCCTATGTGAAACACCAGAACCTAACAGCGAAAGATGGATCCCGGGTAAAACGCTGATTTAGGTGTAGTGGGACACACAAAGGTAGCAAACAGACACTGGGACGCGTTTCGACGCTCTGCGGCGTCTTTATCAACTAAAGTGTCTGTAAATAAAAGTTCCTATTAGAATGCCAAAGTATGCATTATGATAAAAGTCTCTATAGAAGTATGGTAACGCTTACCAAAAAACGGAGCATGTATGATCACACGGCCGCCATCTTGAAAACGGAACTACATTTCCCATAAGTCCCTCCGAATATATATACACACAAGGTGGATGGTACCACATGACCGTAATCAATGAAGTCATAAAGACCCGCCGCGCATATTTCCAAAACGCCGGTCACGTGGTCTAACCCACTCACCTCTCTCATCGGAACATATATAATCACACGGCCGCCATCTTTAAAAATGAAACTACATTTCCCATAAGTATAGTGGATGATACCCCATGATGTCATAAGGACCCGCCGCGCATATCTCCATACGCCGGTCACGTGGTCTAACTCACTCACCCCTCTGTGATGCAACCCCACATGGTCCCTCAACGATGTCATCACGTATAGCTATGCGCACTTCCACAGTGCCAACCGCGCGGCAAAGCATGCATGCTAAATTAACTGAAACTACACATACCATGAGATCACGTGACAGATAATCAGTCATGTGATCCGCGCCGGCCTGAGGCAATAGAATATATATAAAAAAAACGTATCTATAAAAAACGTGTCTATAAAAACTGCATAATATAACCGCCCATATGGCTGTAACATAATGATGCCGCACAGCACCACAATGTGAGGGGGGAACATCACATCCCATAACATGAGGAAGATCTGGTGAACCCCACCCACCATAGGGCCGAACAAAAGACACACAAGATAGATACACCTAAAATAAACATTTAAACCAGTATCCATCTTGTACATATAATACAAAAAATAAATGAAAACTTTATAAAAACCACTTAATTTCAAATTCAGAGTTCAATCCTGTGGGTTTTGTCTGAAGTTCATATATATGACGCATCTCTGTTTTGGCAAGTCTGATGTCTCTATCTTTAACTCGCCAATTGTCCTTAACCCAGACTATACCACAACAGTGTTTCAAACCCTTGATGGAACTATTGTGTTTTTCTTTAAAATGCATCGACAATGGGTGATCTTCACAACCCCTAATGATATTATAAATATGTTCAGACCATCTAGTTTTTAATTGACGTTTTGTCTTCCCTATATACGTTAAATCGCATGTACATGTTAACGCATATATGACATAGTTAGTATGACAGGTGATAAAATCTTTAATAGTAAAGCACTGTCCATTTATATATACCTCAGTTATCTTTGATTGAGAGATTTTACATGCTTTACACATCCTACAGTCACCACATCTGTAGAAACCTTTGTTTCTCGGCAATAGACGTTTCTCATCCATGGGCAATGCACTAGATACCAATCTATCTTTAATGTTAGGAGCTTTATGATATACAATTCTGGGTTTTTCTGGTAGAATTTCTTTTAGAATCTCATATTTTAATAAGATTCCCCAATGTTTTCCAAAGATGCCTTCAATATATTTATATTTATTATTAAATTGTGTACTGAAGGACACCATAAATTTATTGTTGCAATTTTTATTGTTATTATTATTCTCCAGCAAAGATTTCCTATCCACCTTTAGTACTTCATCCATATCCTCTTTTAATTTAGGGACATTATACCCCTTTTGGATAAAATTATTCATCATTTTATTAGCTTGAGTTTCATATGTTCTACTATCGGAACAATTCCGTCTTAGTCTCAAAAGTTGTCCCTTTGGTACATTATCCAACCAAAGGGGGAGATGGTTACTCTTTCTGTCGATATATGTGTTGCAATCTGTAGGTTTCCTAAAATTGCTGGTCTCTATTTGACCATTTCTCAAACAAATATGTAAATCTAGAAAATTCACCTCATTCCTCCTATTGGAAAAAGTGAGGACTATATTATGGGAATTGTTATTAAGATAAGTACAGAACTCTTTCAGCCCTTCTTCATCACCCTCCCAAACAAACAAAATGTCATTGATGTAACGCCACCACTGCACCAGGTTTGCGCCCCAGCCATGCCCAGACCAAACATGAGACTCCTCCCATTTGGACATGAACAAATTGGCATAGCTGGGCGCAAACCTGGTGCCCATTGCCGTACCAACGAGTTGCTTATAGAAATTGCCGTTAAAATTAAAATAATTATTTTTTAGAATAAAATGAATGCCATCCAGAATAAATCTATTAGTAACTTTATCAAGATTTTCTTCTTCTAGTACTTTTTGAATGGCTTCTATTCCCTGCACATGAGCAATAATCGTATACAACGATGATACATCAGCCGTAACAAGAGAATAATTATCCTTCCACTCTATCATGTTAAGTTTATTTAAAACATCTTTTGTATCCCTTAAATATGATCTTCCTTTTACAACAAAAGGTTGAAGATGATGATTAATATAAGCCGAGAGGGTAGAGGTAATGGAATTGGTCCCTGCCACTATCGGTCTACCCGGGGGATCTAAGACACTTTTATGTATCTTGGGTAGCAAATATAGCACAGGGATAGAAAAATTTTCATTAATTAAATAATCACATGTTTCTTTACTAATAGTCCCTAATTCTTTATATGAAAGAATCATGGACTGATAATTTTTGAAAATGTGTGAGGAGGGATCGTTTTTTATTTATGTTATTCCATCATTTAATTGTCGTAAACCTTCTTTAATATATAGATCTTTGTCCATTACGACAATGCCTCCCCCCTTATCCGCGGGTTTGATAATAATAGTTTTATTCTCTTGTAATGATTTAAGCGCATCTTTTTCTTGTTGATTTAAATTATTCCTATATTTCAAGCTCTTAGATTTCATTTTCTCAATGTCAACCATTACACTTTTGTGAAATGTTTCAACGAAACATCCACGGCTGTGAGTAGGGTAAAAAGAGGACCTTTTTTTGAAATTATTTATAACTTCTATATCTTCAGGTTCAGGGTTCTTACCAAAAAATCTTTTTAAGGATAATTTTCGAATAAATTTCTGTAAGTCAACATATATATTAAAATAGTTGATATCATTAGAAGGTGAAAATTTTAAGCCCTTTAGCAGAACTTTCTCCTCAATCTCATTAAGAACATATTTACTGAGATTAAAGATTTTAATCCCTTCGTCATTGCAATCCGTTGTGAGATCACTGGTGTTATAATCTGAAGTAATTTTCTTTCTAGTTTTTGTCTTTTTCTTAATCTTTTTAAGTTTTCCTGCTCTCGTTCCTCTTTTTCTTTTCTTTTTGACCTTCTCAATTAATGATATCTCCTCTGGAATCTGTTTCCTTCTAAAAAATCCCCATCATTGTCAAAAGGCTCTGTTTCCTGTAATGTATCAAATCTGTTGTAGGTCCTTATCGGGGGTTTATATTTATTATATGGGGGAAATTTCCTCCTATTTTCTTCTCTTTCTGGGATGTTTTCATTCATCCTGGTTCTGTGCGGATATTTCCTAGTATTCCCATAGGGGAAATGGTTACGTTGACCCTGTATAGAGTTATATCCTATTTTTTGTGATTGGAACATTTTAGCTTAATTTTTTCTGTATGGGATATTATATACGGTTGTTTCCTAGATTTAGTATTAGTGCGTACAGACGGAAGGATAGAATTATAATACTTCCCTGACAAACTAGTCGGTGTATGTAAATTACTACTAATCTTTTGTGGAGAGATATTTTGATTCAAAATACATAGCTTATCTCTATTGAACTTCCTTTTCTTTTTAGCTATAAGGTCTTTTTCATTTTTCTTTATTTTCTGAATAGTACGTGTCTCTAGGATTTTGGCATTCTAATAGGAACTTTTATTTACAGACACTTTAGTTGATAAAGACGCCGCAGAGCGTCGAAACGCGTCCCAGTGTCTGTTTGCTACCTTTGTGTGTCCCACTACACCTAATCCAGTGTTTTACCCGGGATCCATCTTTCGCTGTTAGGTTCTGGTGTTTCACATAGGGTATGTTCATCATGTTTTTATACATTGTTCTCAATAAACATATGTTATTTGTATTATTCACTGTGACTTCACGGTCCCCTTATTATACATTTTTTGGGGGGCCTTGTGGATTCGATTCATATGAACAACCAGTGGATTTGTGTTGTGTGAAAAAGGGCCGTGCAAAGGAACTGCTACGTACTTGTTTCCTGCATTTCTTATGTAAGCTTACATGTAAGCACTATTTGGTCTTATCACGGTGTTGGTACATCTATATGGACATTTTGGATACTTTCTCAAGATCTACAGCTGTCCTTGGTTGGGACTAATATCACTCCCTCATCTATTTCTGACACCTGAGGTGTAGAATATTTTTGAACATTTATTGTTTGACAAAAGAATATTTTTTCTTTTTTTCTCTGTGTTTTTACATATGGACTCATTGAGATACGTTTGGAATCTGGAAAAAGGTTCATTATCCAAGAACATCTCATTAGCGCGGATTTGTAAGGTCACTTTTTGATGTTATATGGGTCTATTTACTAAACAGTGTTAGGAGACAGAGTGAAAAGTGATAAGGTGCCAGCCAATCAGCTCCCAACTGTCATTTTTCAAACACATTCTGTGAGATGGCAGTTAGGAGCTGATTGGCTGTCACCTTATCACTTTTCACTCTGTCTCCTAACACTGCTTAGTAAAAAGACCCCTGAATGTCTGACTATGGCACATGTATGAATCCCCTGCAGGATAAGCCAAGTTGTGTGTATTTTAATACAGAGAATGATGTACACTTGTACATACCTCCCAACATGACCCTCTCCAGGAGGGACACAATACTCTGGTCCTGGACTTCCCTGGTAATTTATGATTGGTGGCGGCTCCAGAGGCGGGGCTGCAGTACAGTCCAAAATTCAAATAGGGGAGCCACACCAACTGCCAGTGAGTCCCAGCCAGTGATGTTTGGCAGTGTGTGAAATGACAGTTGGTGTGAGTCCCCTATTTGTCTTTTGAACTGTGCTGCAGCCCCGCCTCTTACCAGGGAAGTCCAGGACCAGAGCATTGTGTCCCTCCTGGAGAGGGTCATGTTGGGAGGTATGCTTGTATGTTGCTCTAATGTTAATTATATTTGTAATAGCATAGACTAAGAAGTGGGAGGAGTCAGGATAGTAAGGGGAGGAGTCTATGCCAAGAGCCAAGTGCTGACGTTAGGTGGGCTTGTGTGCTTTAAATGCCAGGGCCTATTTTTAGTCCCAGTTCGGCCCTGGATGTACGCAATCCCAATAGTTTGAGTACACCTCCGATTGTTGGGGGTCTGCGCATGTTCAGAACGGGTCCTGCGTGATCACATACAGTCCCCCTTAGCCACTGCATAATTGACATGCTGCGGCATTTGGGGGGCAGACACAAAGACCGTTCACCAAAATGGGGGCATGTTGCCCTCTGTTTTGGAGGCGTGCCGAGCCCAGAGTCTGTGTCGTCGGATGCAGACTTCCTGGACCCTGCTGTCCAGTTCCGACGGCCAGACTGAGTAAGTTTCAGCTAGCCAAAGCAGCAACCTATGGTCGCGATGGTGATGCAAGGCAGTGTCTATGAACGCTGCACTCGTACCGCAGATACATGCAGGACACCTACTGCATTTGCATTTTAGTTGGACGGTATTGCACAGCCACTTCTCTGAGTCCGGCCCTGAAAACGGTTCACAGGGCCCAACTAGCACCTAATTGGATTGACCCCTATGTATGTGTCATGTGGTTGGAAAATGATTAAATGGCTTTTTTTTTCTCCAAGAATAACAGCATTTATAACCTCAGCATAGTTTCTTCTTTTTCCCTATAGTAACATAAAGCCCAGTGGCACTACGTGTGTGCATAACATTCATTGAAAGGGTCACCTTAGGAATAACTGGAGGAGATAAACAAATTGAAGTGCAGTGTAGATGGATGTGACCCATATACTGACTACAGTGAAAATAAATGCTTAACTCTTCAGCATGTGAACACTCATGGGGAAAACACCCATTAATATTTGATATTATGGGCTCCTTCCTTGTGTTAGAGATTTTGTTGACTGAATGAATTCCTTAGACCTTGACCTTGAATTGTACGTTTGAACATGGTCTACACTTGAGACTTGCTTTGCTGTCACTTACACATCGGTAGGCTTGTTAATAGTACAAGTTTGATGTAACCTAATAACAAAAAGTGAAGTAAACTGCCTGGAAAAATTAAAAATCCCAATGAGCTTTTTTAACATTTTCATATGTGCTGTAGGTCAATTGCTATATTTAAAAAAAATAAGTTTATATAAAAAAGCAAAAACGTAAATATGACAGAAGTACTTATCAAAAATCTGCTTGTCGAACAATACAATTAGAAATTACTCTACATTGCATCACCATTTTGTCATTTACATTCATAGGTGTCGGAATGGGATGGGTTCACCCCCCCCCCCACAAACATTTGGAAGGTGCCGGCCATGGACGGTCATGGGCTGTGCTTTAGAGCAATGGGCTGCACAGCCCCTGCACTGCAAGGAGGAGGAGGACGCACACTACACCTCCTCCTCTGAGCGGTGCAGGGGATCTGTGCATCCTATTGCTATAAAGCACAGTCCCTGACCATCTGCGGCCACCGCTCCAGTCCCAACCCGGGCCGGACGTGTCATTGCGTGAGGGCGGAAGTGCGGTTCTATGGACACGGCGGGGTTTCATGCCCACGGTGCTCTGGCACAACAGGTAGATTGGTGTTGGGGAGGCGAAAGATGGAACAATTTTATGTTGCCCCCCCAAAATAAAATCGTTCTGACTGGTGGTTCTTACAGCGCTGTCAAGCTATTTTCCATGCGATTCTTACAGCGCTGCCGTGCCAGTTTCCAGGTGATTCTTACAGCGCTGCCGTGCCAGTTTCCAGGTGATTCTTGCAGCGCTGCCGCGCCATTTTCCATGCGATTTTTACAGTGCTGCCATGTTCCAGGCGATTCTTACAGTGCTGTCACGCCATTTTCCAGGTGGTTCTTACAGTGCTGCCGCGCCATTTTCCATGCGATTTTTACAGTGCTGCCGCGCCATTTTCCAGGCGGTTCTTACAGTGCTGCCGCGCCATTTTCCAGGCGGTTCTTACAGTGCTGCCGTGCCATTTTCCAGGCGGTTCTTACAGTGCTGCCACGCCATGTTCCAGGTGGTTCTTACAGTGCTGCCATTTTCCAGGCGGTTCTTACAGTGCTGCCGCGCCATGTTCCAGGTGGTTCTTACAGTGCTGCCATTTTCCAGGTGGTTCTTAAAGTGCTGCCGCGCCATTTTCCAGGCGGTTCTTACAGTGCTGCCGCGCCATTTTCCAGGCGTTTCTTACAGTGCTGCCGCGCCATTTTCCAGGTGGTCCTTACAGTGCTGCCATGCCATTTTCCAGGTGGTTCTTACAGCGCTGCCGCGCCATTTTCCCGGTGACCCGCGCATGCACAGTAGACTCTGGGCACAAACTAGTGTCCAGAGTTACTGCTGCGGAGCTGCGCTCAGTGCGCTGCCGGCCTCTGGAGAGAGAGGAGTGGCCCCCGGACAGAGACTGCACACAGGCCCCCTCCTCTCTCAATACACCCCTGATCTTTAGGTAAAAAATTTATGAAACAAAGAGGTATTTTCCTCCTTTTCTGATAAAGGGATTTTCTCCTTCCCATCACAGTGAAAAATTTGAATTTTTCCATTTTCTTTTCTTGTTGCCTAAGTCTTGTTTAAATATAGCCTTTTGCCTCACATTTGTAACCTCAAATATTTGATCTTAACATATGAAAGCTGATCATAAGCACCATTCACCCAACTGTGAAGCAAAGGTAATTAGCAGAAGACCTTTAACACGTTTGATTAATGCACAGTCTTTGTTATATAGTCAGCCAGTTCTTCTCACTATAAAATGCTCAGATCAGTTTTTACCAGAGTATGCAAAATGCTTCCATTATACTTTATAGTATGGCAAGATTTAGTTGTGTTCTTGTTCCTCGTTACTTTTGTAGCAGACAAATAGGTTTCTGATTACTGCTTTGGGATACACTGAGGTTTAAAGTAATGCAAGTAGATTCTATTAATAGCAGAGAAAAATCTCCCACATGCTAATTGTTTCAGCATTCATTAGCTATGGGAGTTATTGGAGAGAAACATCAGTGGCACAATTTAATGTGGCACCACACTAAGCACCAACAACACATTCATGAAATGGAAATGTGCTAACCTTTTCAATCAAACATAATGTTTTAGGGAAAAATGTTATGTTAGATAACATTTTCTGTACTCATCTTATGTACTTAGCATAGACTGTATGCTCACTGATACTTACAAAGTCATCTTCAAGTAGACGGGCAAATTTACTAAGAATCGTGTATGACTTCTAAACAAACTCACTGGATATCACCAGTTTAGAAGCTCAAAATCACGGATTTACTACTGTAAGCAGCATATTTGACCATCTAACCTCTTAACTCGCATCGTCGCATATGATGCAACCGCAGCTAGAAATGCTTCAGGTGACAAGGTCGCATCACAGGCGACTGACTTTTGTAGAGGAGATCCGTTCTGCACAAGCAAAGAACAGATCTCCTCTGACTCCCCGGACCCCCCGGAAGAGATGCGACGGTCTGTGGCCACCGGCATCACTGCCAGAATAGTGCCCCAGAATGTTGTGCGAATGGCACACCTGGGTGCATGCACTGGGGATCACAGTGCGAGGACGGGAACTTAGTTGGCTGATCAGTTGCAGCAGGAACTGATCATCAGGCCCCCCTGACACACGCTCTGCTACACTGTGCATGTGTTGAGGGGGGGTATACAGTATGTCCATGGGGGTTGGGGGGGATAACCAGGGGGGATCTAGCATCACTGGGGGTGTGGGAGGGTTAATATAGAGAAATATGATGATGGAAGGGGAAGGGCGGTTAAATAATAATGAAAATATTATATTGGTTACAGGGTAGGAGAAGAAGGAGGGGATGCAAATGAAAATGAAAGGGGTCTTTTTACGGGGGTAGGGTTGGTTTAGAAATCAGGGAATTTTTTTTACTACTATGGGGGTGTGGGGGGAGGGGGGTATTATTATTAGGGTTATGACTACTTGTGATGGTCATATCCATAGTTTTTTTCAGTCTAAAACCCCTTTAGTCTAGCCTCCGTTGTTAAATAGATGTTTGAAGCCACTGTCAATGTGCAGTGGATTTAAGCACTGCACAAATCCGTATGATCACTTGAGGGCTGGTTGTTCCTTAGGTGGGGGGTCCCATTTTATTTTTGGGGCCCGACTTTCCAGGGAATTCCAGCCCTGGTCTGACTTGTTTAGGGCTGGTTAATGGAATGGCAAGGCGACTCCATGCTGTGTGTGTCCCTGCTATGGCATTATACCCATGGCTGGTTCAGCCCATTGCTGGTTATAGCAAAATAGGGGGAACCTATGCATTTTTTTCCCCCGATTTTCTTATATCAGCCCAGGCTTAGAGGTCAGTGGCTACTGGTTACTGAATTGGGAAGTAGGGGGAATTGGGAAGTAGGGAGAAACTCATGCAGTTTTTTTAACATTAACCATTTAGTTATTGCTTTACACAAAAGGCAATGTTAGAGAAATCTGTAAGATCCCTCCCCAGCACTCTTCACTTGCATGCATGCAGGGCCATCAAGAGCTCTGACAGGCCCGGTACTGGGATGGGCCAATTTTGGGAGGCATGGCCATGCCCCTCCCTAAAAACTTTAACAAACTAATATGCACAGGTGGTGGCTCCATGGATGTCGGCAACATTGCCCTCACCTGTAACACTTCTCCTCTCTACCCACTACCACTAGCCACACCTGTATAGTAGAGCAGCCGCAGCGTTACATTGGTCAGTGAGAGGAGACTGTTGCAGCAGCAGACTCCACTCTCTCACTGCCCGATGTGCTGCTGTGGCTTCGCTGCTATACAGACACGGCCAGCGGCAGTGGTTAGAGCAGTAAGGGGTGGTCGCCCTCTTATGGCCCAGATAAGTGGCACATGCTTCCCTTCCGTTTTCCAAAATGGAGGTGTGTCGCCACCGTAGGAGGGGGGAGAGGCCAGGATCTCCATCGGCAGATGGAGATTTCCTGGCCTCTTTTCAACATCTGTGATGGCTGTCCTATGTGACGCCATGGTTACTTATAATGCCCCCTGCTGCATTACCACAATAGCAAGGGTGGAATTGCAATGCTGCTTGCATGCAACTTTGTAATTCCGTCCAGTGCTGAATCACCCCCTATGTCAGCAACACTTGTTGGACGCTCTTTGACCCACAATCCCTCTGTTTTGTTTTTCCTTTCTAATGCCTCTTAGGTAAACTATATTGATATTTATACCCCTTCTGCCTCACAATTGCTCATGTGGTTCCTAAATGGGAGACGCTGACAAATTATGAACTTGAGGGCAAGTGGCCCATTATAACACTACATAAATACCAGCACCACCATATATTGTTTTCTCATGTAAGATATTTATGGGTATGACTAATTTCTATATTTACTGTATGAATGATGATCATGGCTACTGTATGTGTTACTGCTGGCCTTTTGTAAAAACAAGTATAGCTAGGTGGGAATGACCCTTATGTTACTTTCCCAATCCTTTTATGCTCATTAATTCTATATACTAATTGATTCCACCCTGTGCAACATCTGGCCAACATGCTGTGGTCTAATGAAATGAAATATTCTATAAACAGACACACACTTAGGTGCAGATGCCTTTCATTGGTACAGAGGTCTTGACTTTTTAGCTGCAATAAAGAGTAAAATCTGTCACAGCATGATAAATTAGCCCTTTGGCTAATATGCCACTTGGCCCAAAGTAGTTCTGTACAATCCCCCATTCAGTATGATCCAAATACAAATGACTACAGAGAAAGTCATGTTTACATATGCTTCACCATGTAGCTGAGCATGACACAAATTTCAACAGAATTTCACCTTGCAGCTGTATATGCACTCAGGGCTCAGGCTCACATATTTATTCAGTCCTTACAAATGAAATTCATTAATTAAATACATCATATTCCATCAGTGCTTTAGACATGCAAAAAAATCTGATCATCAGCAAATAGTAGATTGGATATGTAATCCAGGCTCTCTCTTCACAGCTGAGAATCTCAACTGTACATTGTTGGGTGTGCGTTCGGCATCCCACCGGTCAGGATGCCGATGCTCCTTTTTACTGGCGCTGTAATTCCGACGCCGGTCAGGAGCCCGACGCCGTCAACCTGACCACCGGGATCAGGTTGTTAGGAGGGGCTAGGATTAGGGTACAGGATTAGGGTTAGGCACTAGGGGGAGGGTTAGGTTTAGGCACTAAGGGGGGGAGGGGGAGGTTAGGTTCAGGCACTAGGAGGGGATGTTAGGGTTAAGCACCAAAGAGGGGGGTTAGGGTAGGGAGAGGGGAAGGGTTAGCATACCGACTAACAAGTGTCGATACGTTAACCCTTTCGAGATGCCGGCGTCAGGATTCACTGGCATCTCATACCCATTCTCATTGTTGTACACATTGTAACCTTCATTTTTTATATTTTAATTGTTTTTTTGTCATTTGAAAGAAGTGAATTATAAAACACTACCTACATCCACAATATTATTATACCTTGCAGCTGGCTGAAATGTACAATGTTTCATTGTAATGTTTCTGTTAAAAATGATACATATACCACAATATTTCCATAAATTGACAGCAAATAATATATTTGTGCATGTTCTTTGTATGGGGAAAAATGTCTGCTTTCCACTTGCTGTTACTCACTGAAGGTTTGTAACCACTATCTCTTATTTGTGGACTGATATCATGACTTTAGTTTATAGAACGGATGGCCATTATTATTATTTTTTCCATAAGATGGATGTCTCAGGGTTCTTAGAGCAAAGTTTCCTAGCAGGGTTGGAGCAGTAAATTTTTGGGCACAATAGCAGTACTGGGATAATGGTCTGGTAATGCTGCTCTAGCCTCCCAGGCAGGATCACCATTAGGGTGGCACATATAAGAGCAGGGCCGGATTAAAGTCCTCGGGGGCCCCTGGGCAACAAACATGTGGGAGCCCCTATTAATTGTGATGAACTGGGGGTATGCGCTATGGGGACCTTATGCAGAGCCCCCAGTAGTGTCATTGTCCACTGTGGTAGTGCCCTGTATGCAGAGCCCACAGTACTGGTGCCCTTTATGCAGTGCACCCAGTAGTAGTGCCCCCAGGAGTGGTGCCCCTTATGCAGTGCCCTCTATGCAATACTCCCATTAGTAGTGCCCCCAGTAGTAATGCCCCCTGTGGTAGTGTACCCAATAGTAATGCCCCCTGTATACAGTAAATGCCCCCAGTAGTAATACCCCTGTAGTTGTGCCCCCAATAGTAATGCCCCCAGTAGTCATGCCCCCTGTGTGTGCCCAATAGTAATGCCCTAGTAGTAATGCCCCCTGTATAAATGCCCCCAGTAGTAATACCCCTGTAGTTGTGCCCCCAGTAGCAATGCCTCCTGTGGTATTGGCCCCAGTAGTAATACCCCAGTACTAATGCCCCTGTATTTGTGCCCCCAATAGTACTGCTCCCTCTGTAGTAGTGCCCCCCCCGAGTAATGCCCCCAGTAGTAATGCCCCCAGTAGAAAAGCCACTTGCACTCAAAAAAAAGCTAATACTTACCTTAAGCCCCGCTCCCGCGTCCACTGCCGTCAATGTCCAGTCTGCACGGCTACTCCTCTGCACCATGGGAGAGATGTCATGATGTCTCTTTCATAGTGCACCGTGCGAGCCGGAAGCAGGAGCTCACGAGTGAGCTCCAGTCTCATGCTCCGGCTGCCGCGGCAGGAAGGGATCTGGGCAACCGCTGGTTACAATTTCACCGGGCACCTGGCAAATGGAGCCTCCCTGCGGATCCGGGGTTAGGTTGCCGGAGGGGGCGGAACTGGTTCCATCTCCTCCAGCCCACTATAACCCCCAATGGGTGGGGGTCCTTCACATGTGGGGGCCCAGGGACGAACGCCCCTGTCGTCCGCTCATTAATCTGGCCCTGTGTAAGGGGCCCAGTAGATTATGAATCAGAAGCAGTTCACATCAAGAATCATTGGTGCCAACAAAGCAGAAAGAAAATGAGACATCTCTTCTCTCACAAAGTGAAGTGTCATTGACTAAAAGTCACCTACATTACAGCTTGTAGTCTGGCCGGTCTGCTTATCCTCTGTTGCTTCTCCAGAGCAGGACAGGGAAGCTTTAATCACTCTACAATATAATAAATAATCTATGTTATTGCAAGTCTGTCATTTTAAGGTTTCTTACTATTGTAAAAAAAAAACATGTAGCAAGAATTACATTTTCCAGCACCATACCCACTGTGTATCTCCAGGACCACCCCCTTGTTTCTCTCCAGCACCACCCCCCTGGTATGTCTCCCGCACCTTCCCCCTGATGTATCTCCAGCACCATCCCTCCTGTGTATCTCCAGCACATCCCCATGTGTGTCTCAAGCACCATCCCCCATGTGTATCTCCAGCACCATCCCTCCTGCGTATCTCCAGCACCATCCCTCCTGCGTATCTCCAGCACCACCACCCCTGTGTTTCTCCAGCACCCGCACACCCTCTGTTTGTCTAGCACCCGCACACCCTCTGTTTGTCTAGCACCAGCCCCCTTTTGTCCCCTGTACCAGGAGTAGCAGGTTATAGTAGGGCGCAGAATGTGAGCAGGGACAAAAGGGGGCTGGTATCTGTGCTCCGCATGGAGACTGAGAGGTTGCATGATACCAGCTGAAGGGCAATAGGCAGCATGTGGCCAGCTGTGTATTTTGATTTGGAGCACTACTGTAATAGTGGCATCTCTGTCCACTCTGTTCTCTTCCACCAGTCTATTAATGACTGTGGCTGTGGGGGCAAATGGCCTCTAATGTGTCTCTTCTACCTTTATTGCTGGTATATTTTAAAAGTACTGGACTTGTATAATTAGACTAGTCCATTCCAGCTATTTAATAGGACAGGGAGACATTAACCTGGCCACTGGACCTTCAGCAGTTCATGTGAGTACCAGTAAGCACTGAGCACAACTGTTGGGGATAAATGCCTACAACATACTGTATCAAAATGTGCATATATAATGTATTGAAAGTGTAGAGGAGGTTACAGCGTGCAGCCTTGAATAAGCAGGAGAAACATGCATTGTAAAGATACGAAATACCCAAGGCACTGTTGATGTATTTATGTGTAAATAACAATAGTTAACATTTTGTTCTTGTGGGAATGTTTTTGTCTTTAGCCTGGTCATAGGAATAATAGGCCACCATCGTTACCTGAGATAGAGCAGCACATGAAAGGATTCCTTAGTACTATCAGATGCGGTCTTATTGCTGACAGGCTTTAATGAAATTAAATAAAGTCAGAAGTCTGCAGCTGGTTAGGTGCTGATAACCAGATGGAATGTGACATATATTTTTGGGAAGTCAAATAAACAAAATATATGTGTAACAATCAACAGCATTCTATTAAGACATTCAGCCTCACAAATTACAGCAGAAAAATCAAGCTGGCAGAATGTGTAAGCAATAAATATCATGTCTATTCCTGCTGTCTGAAAATAGAGTGTATATATATATATATATATATATATATATATATATATATATATATAAAAGCCCACCTGAGACGATGTTGGCTCAGTCAACAAAAATTAAGTTATTTATTCTATGTTTCAAATCCAGCAGGCTAGTTATATTATTATACTGGTTTTGAGTTTAAGGTCTCTAGTGTCAACAAACTACCAGGAAATGTGAAAATATGCTGCCTCAATAAACAGCAATGTAACTATATAATTCATTTACATAAACGTAAACATGTGGGGTTACTGGTTGCCATTTTTTATGTAACAAAATAATAACAATGGAAAGAGATTTCTGTGATGTGCTGTAAAGATGAATGTAGAATACACTTCTGAATTGAGGGTTTGCATAATTTATTGCATAAATCTATAATGCCATATGAAATGAAAATGTGTTACTTTTTAGCCTGGCAGTGCATTTAATATTGCTGGACAACTTCTGCCTAACACAGTAGGGGAAGTAAACAAGATGAGAACTGGGACATAACTACTGTATATACACAATTGACTCTAGAACATAACTGGAAAACAGTATATAATTTCTGCAGCCCCATACAGCCAGATGTAAAAGAGTGCATTGAATAAAATATAAATACAGAAAGGGTAAAAATCTAAATATAGTTATACATAAAAATACATAATGCAAGGGTACAATTAAGCATAATGGAAAGTAAACTGTCATAGAAAAAAGGATATAATACACAGAATAACAGCATGTGGTCACAACATCACTGTACTGTGTACTGTAGCCCAGGGGCATACAAGTTAGTCCACTAGACAAGTGACATAGGGGCTGATTTTGAATGGGGAGCAAAACAAAAAAAGAAATAAATAAGGAAGCAACTTTGCACCTTGTCAAAACCATATTGCACTGGGGTGGGGGAGATTTAACGTGCAGAGAGATTTAGATTTCAGAAGGACATATCCAAATTCAAGTCTAAATTGCAGTGTAAAAATAAATCTGTAAACATTGTTGGGTTACATGCAAAGCAGACAGTATTTACTTTACATGCAAAAAAAATGTATGTGCACCCTTGCATTGCAACATGGTTTATCCAAGTGCATAGATAATAGGTTGAAGTAAAGAGTTATGCTTGGTACACACTGGTAGATACATTGGCCGATCAATTGATTGACCAATATATCTTGTGTGTGTCATCCAGTGTCTGCACAGCCGATGCCCAATATATCTGCAGATATATTTACTCATCGCGTCCGCGGCCAGATGACAGATGGGGGTTGTGCAGTGTGTATGAACAACCATCATCTGCAGATATACCTGTTAGGTGTGTACCCGACTTTAGTGTGCAATAAAGAAAAAAGTGCTACATTGTTTTGGGACACCAGTAGGACATTGGGTTACTTTAGCCAAATGTTCTTATTTGAAGCAACCAACTTTGTCTAGGCTTGGGGTCTACTGATGGCTTTCCTGGTACATTTAATACCTGGTCAAGGTTAGGTGTGTACCCAGCTTTACAGAGGGGTAGCAGGCTAGCACAGGAGGTCCTGACTTCTCCCTTTTCAAGTCCTGGCTCCTACACTTATCACTTCCAAACTTTGTGAATTGTTGAGAATAGAGAGCGCTACTGAGCAGACTCCATGATTATCCTCCAGGGAAGCTTAATTCCCTATTCCAAGATGGCTGTTGACCTACTTACTGTGCATGTGGTCGCCATCTTGTTACTGTATTGAGCAGTTACGTGCAGTGAGGTCAATGGCTGGGGAGGCACACGTATAAAAACACAGTTTTTATATCAAAACTCTGGAGCATGACAAGGAGTATAATAGGGGAGGCTCTTCCTCCCCTGCCTACTTTGACTGCACATCCCTGGTGTTAAGTGTCACAGTGGGAGACACTTGTCTTCCACTTAGCTCCAGTGATACTTGGTACTACAGCCGACCAAAATGCTGTTCTGGTGTCCTTGCAACGCTACCTGCATTTGCATACACTCACCGGCTGGTGAGCTATATGTCATCCCGCTCCACTCCATATACCAGTGCGTGTAACAGTGAGTACGGCTGCACATCTTATCTCTTCAATAAAACCACTTGACTGATTAATCAGAAGGAAATTCAAAGGTAAAATGGAAAGAACTTGCCTGTCAGATAATTTTATTTATAAAAAAAAATATGCATACTGTAATATTTCACACAGCCGGTGAGACATAAATCACAGAAAATACCTTAAAAAAACATAAAATAATTCAATCCAACACTATACTGCAGTTGCTTAAAAATATCCAATATTGCAAATGATCTTTACTACAACCATACAAATCTCATAGTGGATTATAATAGTAAGCAGCATTCTATTCATGCAAAGCATGTAGCTGTCTACCTGGGATCAATTGTTATTTTTAGTGTTGTAAAGCCAGAATAAAATAATAGTTTTTAGTAATTATCCACTTAAAAGTGTGTCTTCCATTCAAATAGTAAATTGTTGAGTTATGCTGGGTACACACTGGCCGATATTTTGGCTGATCAATTGATTGGCCAATATATCTGGTGCATGTCCGCCAGTGTGTACAGGCGATATGTCTGTGAATTACGTAGTTCACAGACATATCGCAGTGGCTGTGCTGCACAGCCGATGAACAGATATGTCTGCACACATATCTGTCCATTGGCAAGTATATACGGGCGATCAGCCGATCACCCGTACACATGCAGTGGCAGCAGTGGGGAGGGGGCGGACCGCCCCCCCGGCCAGTGGGACCCGCGGCTGCTGGATAGATGATGGTCGTTCAGTGTATATAAACGACCATCATCTACAGATCACTCGATCTGCAGATATACCTGTCAGTTGTGTACCCACCTTAAGTGAGGGTTAACAAGCAGAAGATATATTTAGCAAATATTAGTATTCCTCTTTTAGTCCTCCATATATCTCTTGCAAATATTAATATTCTCTTGTAGTCCTCCATATATCTCTTGCAAATATTAGTATTTCTCTTTAATCCTCCATATGGCTGTATAGATATATTATAAGCCAGATACCCAAGCAGGGTGTCTGTATTGTAATTAGCAGCGTTTTCCACAGCCGCACTTCACACAGGTTGTTAGCAAGGAATCGGTATAAATTACCGCTGGACCCCTGGCCGGCGGGTCAAATCCCGACAGCGGCTGGCCGACAGAGGAAGAAATCCCGATCGTCCCTAGGTAAGTATCAACTAACCTATTTTTCCCCCTAACCCTCTTCTAGGGTGCCTAACCCTAACCTCCCCCCCCCTCCGTGCCTAACCCTAATCCCCCCTCTAACCCAGCTGCCTAAACCTAAGTCCGCCGGGGGGGTTGCCTAACCCTAACCTCCCCCCGGGGGTGCCTAACCCTAAACCTCCCTTCCAATAGCCTAACCCTAACCTCACAGGGGGGTGTCTGACCCTAAGTCCCCCCCGGGAGCCCTAAACCTAACCCCCCCCTGCGGCTGTCCGCTGCGGCGCCCGGCATCCGCTCGATCGGGATGCTGGGTGCCGGTCTCCTGGGGTCAGTAAAATGACAGGCGTCATTTAGATTTAGATGCCTGTCATTCGTCCCTCGTTGGGATTAAATTGTCTGGAAACCGGCGGTTGGCATTCCGTCCGCCGGCTTAAACGTATACCGTTATACCGTTAGCAATACAGTATACCAGGAACTGTTTTAATAGCCAAGTCTGTTACCTCCTGACTGTTTGTGTATCCTATAATGCAGTCATAGGGAGTGTTGCTCAATCCTGGATGCTGCAGATGCTATGGATGATGTTTAATGATGTATGTTGTATCCAAAAAGAGAAGGCTCTCACCGGGCGATAGTGTTAGTATTTATGCATTTCTCTAGCTCCAACACACTTTCGGTGGCTTCCTCAGGATACTAGCACCCATGACCGCTCTGTAGTATGCAATATTAGTGATGGAATGTATTAAATTGCACATGCAAGGACAGGGGCTCCAAAAGGGGCACGTACCTGCGAAGTGACCACATCAATCCTCTATCGGAACTCCTGTGCATGTGCAGTCTACAAACAACGCATGTGCAGTGGCCGTTGTCACGTTTAGTTTTGCAAAGTGTAGCCCATACGGCACAGTGGTACAACACTATCTTCAGATGGCATTAGCTGCAGGGGCCAAACTCGACAGCATCGCATCCCCCATAGAAACCTATGGGGGCTGTGGCTGCTGGCTGAAATGGAGGGACTGCAGCAGATATCACCGATATCTGCTGCAATTCGTCCATAGTACATTTAGGGGATGCTTAATATTAGCGGGTATCCCCCAAACATGCGTGTTTTGGGGGAATATGCTGCAAATATTTAATGATAAGTGGGCCCCAGAGTATGAAAGGGTAGAGTAAGCCAGCAGGTGTGTCCGGTGACTGTCATGTTTCTATAACCCCCTGAGAATAATAGGAAAAAAGCTTATTTATAAATCTTGTTATTCACTGTGCACAATACTGGAAAGTGGATTATAATTAAATGAAAATGTGGCAAAAACAGTTGTAAATATTAGTAATAATCCATGTTATGTGGAGAAAGAAAAAAATAATTAGACAAAATAATATCTTGACCTTCCAACTTGACAATCATAATGCAATGTAAAGCTGTCAGTGAGCTATTTGATGTTCTATGGTACTATGTTAATATTATTGTATTTGCATTATCTATAATATCTTTTGGTAGTAAGCACATAGATTCCCAGGTGCTGAGAGGGGACATATTTTTGGGCTATATCCTATATGAAAGTTGCTTAAAATCTGATATAAGTAACGCATGAATAAAATATTGCTAGTGTAATATTACTAATAGGTACAGTGTAATATTACTAACTAAAGGGAACACATTCATGTGTCTAATAGTCACTAGTACATTGCACTGAATTGCATTTCTCTCCACCAGTCGGATTAAGAGTTTAATTTATCCCCAAACTGGTTATCATATTTTAGTCCTCAACATATAATTGTTCCGCACAATTGCACTATTACAGTTTTTATGGTCTATAAAGTGTAATTTTCATAAAAGATTGTTGTCTCAATAGTAAAGTACAGTGTAATCTGTACCAACTATTGCAGTCCTTGGTGTATGACATTACAATGACAAAGCAAATAGTGAATTAGTAATGTGAGCAGGGAAGTAGGGGAGTGGGTAGGAATAGATCTCAATTCACATATCAAAGACATTTCTGTAGCCTAATTCTGTCTCTCGCTAATATTTTCAAGTCTTTCACATTTGCTGTAATTACCTCATGTGTAATCCATGTCTGCTCCATAATACATGAATGAGTTGGTATCTTATTGAAGTGTAATATGCCTGAGCTGCTGAAGCAGCATTTATATATGTATCATTTACAGGCTGTTTTTTGTGTTTATGAGATTTAGGGACAAAACTACTAAATGGATATTGTTGGAAATCCCCTGAAAACAGATATTTTTGGGGATACCAGGAAGACCAAATTATCCCCAGGATTTAAAAAAAAAAAAAAGAGGGAGGGGAGGCATAAATATCTCCCTTAGCTGCTGCAGTCCCTCAATTTTCATTTGTGGAAGCAGTCTCCATAGGTTTCTACGGGCTCTGCTAGCTTTTAGGAACATGACTCCAATAACTGCGTCTGACTCTACATAAGCACCATTTGGTTTTATTACTATTCCCTAGTTCATATTATGATACTTTTTGCTGCATTCTGTTGGCAATATAAGCATATATTACAGTTATTCCTAAACTATATGTACAGTATGTGAGTTAAACACTTTAAGGGGCATGAATTGAGATGTATAGTAGACATAGATCGCCTCCCTCCACTATACACTTAATCAGACTTTTGAAAAATTGAAAATAAAAATCATAATTTCCATAAATTACCATTTTATTAATTGGAGCATATTAAATTACTGTGTTGATGACTGCGGAGTAATATTTTGGGATTGAGCAGATTTCAGGGGTAAGCTATGACATTAGCAATGGGACAGAGGTGGGATTTACCATGTGACATAACTCCCAACTGCCCAATTCATGGACCTCACAGTGCTTATGGTGTAGCATGGTGGGCTTTGTCCGAAAGTTTGTGGTAATATCTATGTTAGGACTGGGTCATTCACTATGACATAGTACGAGCAGGTATAAAACACCAGAGCAGTGGCATTTCTTCAGTTCCAGAACTTGTTGTTGAAGTCTGGCCTTGTCAATCTTTAATATTGTATTTTTGACTACTGAATATGAGTATGAGAGAGTTAAGGCATCTTCTGGAGGACCACTGAAGGATCCTGGTAAGTGAAAAATTTGGGGCAATAAAACAAATCTAAGGCATGTCATTCTGTGTGGCACATGGAAGGCATAATTCTGATCATTCTGTATGGCACATTGATGGTAGTTATAGCATACCTCTCAACTGTCCCAAATTCAGTGGAACAGTCCCATTTTTTGGGACTGTCCCGCTGTCCCACCTGCGAGCCGCAGTGCCACACGGATGGAGTGAAGTTGGGGGGAGCATAGCGGAGCAGCGGGTAAGCAGAGAAAGAACATCTATGCACAGTGCAGGGAGGAAGCCCGTGGGAGATGCTGGGCACGCCCATTAGTGATGTAAACAGGGTATGTCACAAGGCCATGCCCGCTTTGCTGTCAGGCCACACACCCTTTTCAGAAGCGCACATGGACGTCCCAGGTGGTCAAAGACAAATGTTGGGAAGCATCTTTATAGGGATGTGCAAAAAATGTGGATATCATAATAGACAGTATTGTGAGCAGCCAGACAACACAAAAGCTAATAATACTAAAAACAGAATGAAGTGAGAGGTAGGAGATGGGTCTCTCAGAGGAGAGAAATAGCGGACAGAAATAACTCCAGGAGTCCTATACTAGCTGAGAGATCTAGAATCAGAGTGATTCAACAACGAAATACCAAACTTATTTCCGCCTCAGCGACTGACCGGACTGCAGGACAGACAAATAGAAAGATTTCTGAGTCACCAATGGTGAAAAACAAGACTCCTGTGTTGTCTGTATAATGAAATTTGAAATTAGGAACCAAGTCTGTGACCTGCCACGTGAGCATATATTCCATCACTTGTGCATGGCGTAGTGGATAGAAGACCCCCCAATTGCCCTCTATGACATGTTCCTTGCGTGTGTCTCACACCAGGCTGATATCCATCAAGGCACTTTCTGATGAATTAGCTTTTTGTATATTTGTATTTTCCACATTAATAGATTTGAGACTAAATAAAATAAATAATAAAATACCTGGTGTGTTGGAATCATTAGCAACCAAAGACCAGGCAGTTTCTATACTAATAATTAACTGAATCCTATGACCAAGAAGAATCACCCTTCAAGTATTATTATCCTTAGGTTATATAGCACCAACATACTCCAAAGAGTTATAAAGAGATAATTTTCAGATATACAAGTCTCTGCATCACTGAAACTTACAATCTAATTTATCACTGGTGTACACACATACAGTACTAGAGCCAGAAAGCCATACAGTATGACATATGGGGCCAAATGTAAAAGGGCAAGAGTTTAGATAATGTGTGACTTTAGCAGTAAACTCTCACATTGGGCGAGTTTTGTCTTCAAAATGGGAAAACGCCTGGATGAGAGTTTGAATCGAGATTGAGTCTAAAAACATGTGAGTTTGCATGTTCTTGGACTCTATAATACCCATTTACACCAGAGCTAAAACCTGGGTTATTGCAGGATTAACCCGGGTAGCTCCTTGGTGTAAAAGGGGACAGGGTTGAATTCCTGGGTCAAGTGACCCGGCAATCCAACCCAGGTAACTTGCAGGGTTTAACACAGGAATCATCCTTGAAACCCTGCAGTGTAAACGGCACGATCCGGGTCACGATGACCTGAAGCGCGCTGCATGCCGACTTCAGTGGCGCTTGGAGATGACGTCACTGCAGACTTGGCTCCGGAGTGAGTGCTGCTGACTCAGGAAAATCCGGGGTCGGTGCCGGCTAAATAATGGAAAATAAATAAATAAAATTAAATAAAACGGTGTTTTCATGCTGCCAGTCAGAAGACGTAGACCCTGGCCTCAGCGCGCCTACTAAACAGAGCTAATATGCCCCCCAAACGGCTGCAGACTGTCACTCACCTGAAGTCTATAGCTGTGCTGCGTTTGACGCCGCAGGACCCGATCTTCTGATGTGGAGTCTGGGTCCTGCACTTGTGCAGAACAACAAACATCGGAGATGTACATATACAGTTTACGTACATCTCTAATTTAGGCCCAGAGTACCGTACAGATGGCATATGTGCTCATGAAATCGCTGTTCATACCGCGCATGTGAAGGGAGTGCTCCCATGTTTCATCCGACATCTTGTGATGTTTATGGAGTGTAAAGGAGAAATTGGCTTCTGTGGAATGTGAGGAATACTCTAAAGATGATCACATGCAGCCCTCTGGCTGACTCAGTAGAGGATTTAGCAGTAAGGTACATGGTCACATTGGCACAGCCATCTGACACTCACTTTGAGAACTGCAGGTATTTCCTCTTAACACTGCCTAGAGCTCCATTTTATTGTCTAGCTACCACCCCAGTGGCACTCCTCCAAGTCCTGGCACCTAGGCTGCAGCCTAATCGGCCTAATGGTAAATCAGGCACTGGTACTATATATGAATAAAGGTTCATTATAATAATGACATATACTGTAAATAGCATGTTGCTTCTATTCATAGAAAAAAAGCTGAAGCCTTTGCTCTGTCCATTCATCAAAAAGATGAATTCACATGACAAAAGGATCTAGAATCAGACTTATGTTTTCAAGAGTGTAATAAATCACAGGGGAACCACTATTATTTTCATCCCACGTTTATGTGTGAGCTAAACAGTGAACTTCTAGTTTTTCCCATGATGATATCACTCTTTGTTTCCTGAGAGCTCTGTTATCTTATATAATAGAGCAGCAAGCTGAATGTTGAAAACAAGACATGTTTATTATTCACTTTCATGTCACTGATATAAAGCAGATAATCGCTGCGCTTGGAACATCTGGCTAGCATAAGGGAATGTGTTCCAAGTGCCAGTGGAAATACAATTAAACATCTAATTTCATTATTAAGCAATGAAGCACATGCAGTGATATAACTACATGTGTGGCATGTAATACTTATATCATTCTCAATACGATAGCTGAAAATTATGTGAATATGCAACATTACTGTCATTCATGTCACCTGTTTAAGTGATTGGGCTCCATCAACTGATTCATGATACTATGTCTGGATAGTGTAAATCAAATCCTTTACTTTCAACCTGTCTTGTGTGTAATCCATGCTTGCCTACTTTTGAAAGAGCATTTCAGGGAGATTGTGAAAGCAGCACCTATGAGCGCGGCGGTAAAGTGGGCGTGTACTGCTACATCTGAGAGGCGTGTCATAACATTGACTGACATCACGGCCGCTGGTCTCATAGCTACATCCCCGGTCCACAGCCCCACAAATTATGTCACTGATTCAGAGTTGTATGAAATGCACACAGCAGCTGCGTTTTTGGACGTAGCTGCTTTGTGCAAATAGGCTAATGCTGCAGGAGGCGTCTGTAGGAAAAGACGCCTCCAGCCAGCATCTAAGATCTGATGCCTGTGGTCAAAGATGCAAGTTCAGATCAACATGGCAACCACCGGTCGCAATGTTCGCAGTCATCGGCCTTCTGAGTAAGTCTAAGCTTACTCTGAATGACCCACGGAACTGCTCAGCTGGGGCCAGGAAATCTGCATTGGAAGATGCAGACCCTGGCCTCCGCACAAAATGCCTTTGTAAAACGTCAGCATCACCATCCACACCCACCCCAAATGCCGCAGCATGATTGACATGCTGCCGCTTAGAAGGCACTGCAAGCAATCTCGCAGGACCGGTTCTGCACATGCGCAGTCCTCCCACCATCGGACCTGTATGTAAACCATCGGATTTGCCTACAAGTCTGAATCAGGCCCATAGCTGCAGTATGTAAATAGACAAAGACTCCCAAATGCATATTCCTGACATTACAATAGTATTTATGGACTTAGGGCCTGATGCTGAGATTTACGCAATGCCGATATTTACAGTGATTGAATGATTTTTATCCATTGTGCATGCATGAAAGCTGTACTGCAAATGCACAGAGATTGGTTTGCGATTACGCTCGCACAGTAGATTCACTCGCAAAGTGAGTGACAGGTAGTCAGCGCTTGGTGAGGTGATGGGGGGGTGGCTAAGGAAATGAAGGCATGTCTGACCATTCAAACGCCGTTACATGAGCGTGCATGAATTAACCTTTACGATCTCCTTCGCAGCATGAGAGCTGACTGCGTGTCAGGAGAGATGCAAAGTTTGAGACAGGTCAGACATCACTCAGAAGCTGTGTAATAAAATAGCTGTGCACAAAGTACACAGCACTAGGTGCTATTAATGTCCAGCTATGTGTAGCACAGAGGCCCACAGCAACTAAGCCTTAAGGGGAGGTGCGGGCTCTCTGTATGTAAACAAATAGTGAAAAAAGAGGGGTTAAGGGAAGCACTCAGAGTTTCTAGAATAATCCCAGGTAAACTGTAGAAAATATCCAATTTAAGTTTAATATTTTATTATATGATGCTACAGTTGCAGTATAAAAACCGAAAGTACAAAAATAAAAGCTATAGACATTTGCAATAACATATCTACTGAGTATTCATATCTACTGAGTTAGAGTATTCAGATGTTACAGTAAAAATCAGATGTTTGAGGTATTAGCTGTGAGCAGGGGCGGATTGGGATGGAAAACCAGCCCGGGAAATTTTTGGAAGCAGCCCTAAAGGGGCGGGTCTGTTGAGGAGGTGGGATTTGTTAAGGGGGCGGGATCCCTCCTTTTAAGGCCTGTTTCTGAGTCAGAGGCAGTAGCGGCATTCTTTGCGTCTTTTGCTGCAGTTGTGGCTATGACCTTATGCTAATGCCATTACAATGCCAGGGTTTCACAAAGCTATAAACATCAGCTAGTTCTCCACGTAAGAAGTGAAAGCACCATTACATCTCTCTTGTTTTCAACCAAGTGCATATCGGACACCTCTCTATCTGACTCCTGAGATTGTGCTCTTGTGGATGCAGCTTTACACGGTTGGTGCAGCAACTGAGGCAATGGCCGGAATTTCTGTACTACTGTCTGTGTTAGCAGCAGCAGCGGACACTATTATATCATGACACATTGAACCCCACAGGAACACAATTAACACATTGGCCCCCATAGGGAAAAAAAACAAAGCAAATTGGCCCAGGCAAGAAAAAAAAACAAAAAGCAAACCAGTTGGCCCCCATAGGAATAATAACCACACACATTGGCTGCCACAGGAAAAAATAGCACACTGTAGGCCTGATTCAGAGACAGATGCTCTGAAAGAGCGCTCGCTCTGAATCAGGGCTTTTTTTTTTTTGTGCAGCCTCCTGGCTGCTCGCATAGCTGTGGGTGACCACCCACAGCTATTGCGAGCGGCCAGGATGATGGTCGCGATGGTCAAGACCATCGCGACCATTGGGCTTGCGATGAGACCCTTGCGGTAGGATCTTGTTACCGCAAGCCCCAGAGAGCTTCCGGCTCTAATAGGGCCGCCCACAAACGGAAGGCGTTCGCTTGGGAACGCCTCCGTTTGTGAAGCCACCCCCCAGCCACGCCTACAAAACGGGACGAGCTGTCGATCAACATCGACAGCCACCCCTTTGTAGTGAGCCACGGAGTGAGTACTTTTTGCGCTCGCTACGGGGCTTGCGCGTGCGCACTAGCACACCATCGACCCGCTTGCGAGTGCTATGTGCTTGTGAGCGGGTCTGAATCAGGCCCACTGTCCTCCACAGTTAAAAACACAGATTGGCTCCCCAAGAAAGAAAGAAAAACTCTTTGGCTCTGACAGGAAAAATATAAAACACACATAAATTGCCCCAGCCCCCCCACAGAAGAACAACCTGACCTGTTTGTAGCAGAAGAGAGGAGCTCCCAGTCCCTTCCTCAGCCACGTGTGGCACTACTACCAGCAGCCTCAGTGTCTACAGGGACAGGTGTGGTGGGTGACAGGCTGAGAGAGTCTGCAGGGACAGGTGTGGTGGGTGACAGGGTAAAGGTGCGTACAGACTAGACATTTTTTTTTAGCGCAATTCCGATGTATCGGAGCAACAAATCGTTAAAATTGTGCAGTTTGTACCCACTATGTCGTGCGATGTGCTCCCATTGGGGCATTGTCAGGTCGGCCCTAAATACAGGCCATGCTGACTATGCTGCTGACGAGCCCATGCAGCGGGATGCACCAGGGGCCGACATATTGGGCTGTTGGGCACCGGATCGTCTAGTGTGTACTGGCTCGTCCCTTCGGCAGGGGGGGTGTCAGCGGTCACATCGCTGCGTACACATGCTGTCAAGTGTGTACGCACCTTAAGAGAGTCTGCATTGACAGATCTGGACACAGAATCCCGCTACTACAATGATCACCTCTAACAGCACACCTATCACCACTCGGCCACTTTAATGTCCACTGGTCTCAGCACTCCTAACCAGCCTACAGCAACTTTATTGTCCACCCTCCAACTTCAATGTCCACCTGTCACAGGACTCCTGCCCCCCTCCCACTTCAATGCCCTCCTGTCACAGCACTCCTGCCCCCCTGCCACTTCAATGTCCACCTGTCACAGGACTCTTGCCCCCTCCAACTTCAATGCCCTCCTGTCACAGCACTCCTGCCCCCCTGCCACTTCAATGTCCACCTGTCACAGGACTCCTGCCCCCCTCCCACTTCTCCCACTTCAATGCCCTCCTGTCACAGGACTCCTGCCCCCTCCCACTTCAATGCCCTCCTGTCACAGCACTCCTGCCCCCCTGCCACTTCAATGTCCACCTGTCACAGGACTCCTGCCCCCCTCCCACTTCAATGCCCTCCTGTCACAGGACTCCTGCCCCCCTGCCACTTCAAAGCCCTCCTGTCACAGCACTCCTGCCCCCCTCCCACTTCAATGTCCTCCTGTCACAGCACTCCTGCCCCCCTCCCACTTCAATGTTCTCCTGTCACAGCACTCCTGCCCCCTCCCACTTCAATGTCCACCTGTCACAGGACTCCTGCCCCCCTCCCACTTCAATGTCCTCCTGTCACAGCACTACTGCCCCCCTCCCACTTCAATGTCCACCTGTCACAGGACTCCTGCCCCCCTCCCACTTCAATGCCCTCCTGTCACAGCACTCCTGCCCCCCTCCCACTTCAATGTCCACCTGTCACAGGATTCCTGCCCTCCTCCCACTTCAATGTTCACCTGTCACAGGACTCCTGCCCCCCTGCCACTTCAATGTCCTCCTGTCACAGCACTCCTGCCCCCCTTCCATTTCAATGTCCACCTGTCACAGGACTCCTGCCCCCCTCCCACTTCAATGTCCACCTGTCACAGGACTCCTGCCCCCCTCCCACTTCAATGTACTCCTGTCACAGCACTCCTGCCCCCCTCCCACTTCAATGTCCACCTGTCACAGGACTCCTGCCCCCCTCCCACTTCAATGCCCTCCTGTCACAGCACTCCTGCCCCCCTCCCACTTCAATGTCCACCTGTCACAGGATTCCTACCCCCCTCCCACTTCAATGTTCACCTGTCACAGGACTCCTGCCCCCCTGCCACTTCAATGTTCACCTGTCACAGGACTTCTGTGAAACCCCTGCCACTTCAATGTCCTCCTGTCACAGGACTCCTGCCTCCCTGCCACTTCAATGTCCTCCTGTCACAGCACTCATGCCCCCCTGCCAATTCAATGTCCTCCTGTCACAGCACTCCTACCCCCTTTGGCCACTTTATTGTTCACCTCACACAACATTCCTAGCCAGCCCTCCCCTCCTCCTCCTCCTCCCCTCCCTCTTCAATGCTTAGCACCCCCACCCCTTCAATACACACTCTCCCCCCCACCCCTTCCGGCGGCACCATCAGCAAACATACCTTTTTCTTTGGTCTGACTGGTGCGTTAATTCTTTCAATCTATGAGCCGGCTCCTGCTGTAGTTCTCAGCGCGTGCGCACCTGCCGGGACATCAGAGGTAAACAGAGAGGCGGAGCTGTCGGCTGCTCTGATTGCACACACAGAGCAGCCAGCGAACATCCTCTACTGCCTGACACCTGTCTGCCTCCCACAGCATGTGCTGCGGGCGGCCCTAGATCCCCAGCACCGCAGATTCCGGAAGCGCGGCCGCCTGCCCGGGCTTGCAGGCAATGGTAGCCGGCCCGGGGGAGGGTAGGATGGGACCGGCCCAGCGGGAACATTCCTGCTGTCCCGGTGGCCCAATCCGCCCCTGGCTGTGAGGTTGAAATGTTTCTTCAGGGTTTATGTCTATGAGCAGGATGTATCAGATTCCGATTATGTACATAATACTCTAGCTATTCCTATTCACGTATGAAAAAAGAAGAGATACAAATAAAAGGGCCTTTCCATTAGCAGATCTTTCTCTACGATGAAAGACAAAAGATTATCCCTTGAAAATTCCTGGGGCTGCGGTGACAGATATCTGTCATGTACATGACAGATTTTTGCAAACGACGAACGATATTGCATGACATCATTCAGGGAGTGGATTTTTTTTAATGTTTCTATTAATTTTCATTAAAAATATCGTTCGGCGTTCACCGCAGTAGATATTTCTAATATCTGTCAGTGATTAGCGATAATTGACTAACATGTTGGAGAGACAAAAGACAAACTTTGCCAGCCGCGGGAGTGCGCATTTTCATCGTTCAGAGCCTATCCATTAGCAAATAAATTGAACGACTGTACGATAAATTGTTCATCGTTCAACTTTATCTGCTAATGGATAGGCCCTTTAACGCTTCTAAAGTCATTTGTATAAATCTGTAGCAAGGATGCATAAAAAAGCAACTATGTTGGTGCATTTCTGGTGTTGTTAGACAAACCTTTCTAGTTCAGAAGCTGTGTGGCTGCCCAATCTGCATCAGTGTTCCCGATGTTTAAATCACGCTGATGCACTGCATCGGACGGATGTGAAAAGGCAGCAGTGGGCGTCCCTGTGCTCAGGTAAGCTTTGAAAGACATTAGCATATTTTCGCAATTGCGGTCCGTATGAGATCGCATCTGCAATTGCATTAGTGTAAATCTCAGGATAAGGTGCTTTTTATGCTGCATGGTGCATTTATAAATTATGCCCTATTGTCATTGTACATGAATCATCCTTTTATAAATGTATGTGCTATTAGTAATTCAAAATAACAGCCTCTTCTGTCAATAATTGCACAAGTATGTTATTTACATGTTTGTGCAATAACACTTCATTGTGTACTACATTTAACAACTTTCTAATCCAAAAATAATTATTTTAGTAAATTGGGATATGCCAACAGCAAAGAAAGCTACATACTCTAAAAGACGCGAAATAACTGTTCTTTAACATTCCCTTTTATGTTGTGTTTTGCAGTCAGAGTGACTGAGGTTGGAGAAATGTGTTTATTTCATTCCTCCACTTTGTCTCCAGGCAACACGCAGCTCATTTTTTATTTGTTTTGAAAACGACCTTGTTTGACATGTAAAACACTAGGCTGGGGGCAAAAATAGAATGCGGAAAGTGGTGCTTTTTACACCAATACCCTATTTGTAGCTAATGAATACAATTGAGTCTCTTGAACAAGTAGACAAATAAACTCAAATTGGCGCATTATTTGTTGTACTATATTTTCCTATTATCTTTTTTATCTAATTTGCTGTTAGATATATAAGCAAACTGCAGCGCTTCTTAACCACTCCAAACAAATCAGGCAAGGCATTAGTCTGCAGAACACACTTTTCAGGCTGTTTGCTTTTCAGGCAAACACTACTATACAGTACATAAGGAATATTTTAAGCACTAGAGTAGAAATGAGAAAACATTTCTAGAGTGTTCAGGAAAATTGTCTCCTCGGGACCTTACTGCTTTTAAAAGCTAGCCCACCGCAACACCGGCTACTGGTGAGGAAAAAAAACTTTTTGGACTATTGTGTGCTGTTTTTCCGCTGTGTATTTCATTGGGCCCGATATCCCAGGTTTTTTATGTATTTTTTATATATCCACACTTGTATGTTTCTATATGATTTTACCATATTTTAACGTTGTATTATCAAGCAATGGAATAAAATTTGTCGACTTTTGTGCATTCTTTTATATGTATGTGATTTTATGAGTCAAACATCTTTTGTTATACATAGCGCCCATCACTATACTTATCTATTTTATCTTAGTATCTTCTTTGGAGTGGGTGTTACTCCTAAAAGTATATGTGAGACTGCTATTAGTAACTGCGGAACTAGGGGTGTTACCTATTTTTTTTATTTAAACAAGCATTAGCAAACAAGCATTGTTGATGTGGCAATCCTCGTCTCATTTCTTAGCTCTAGCTGTATACCTATTGTTGAAAGGAGTGCACTAGGACCTGCCGGAGTCAGTTAGACAGGCCCGACCTCCGACATGCGCAGTGTCTCCATGCGTCTTTACTCCCTGGTGTTCCATGAGCAGGGACAGATTAAGGGGGTGGCGACAGGGGCGGTCGTCCCTGGGCCCCCACACACAGAGGGGCCCCCACTAGCAGTGGTGCAGCCGGTGGCTTCACCCGCCGCTAGTGTCCCCCCGCTAGTGTAGTGTAGATCGCGCAGTGAGCGCGGCCACACTACACAGTGACATACACACAACCGCCGGCGGCAGCTGTGTGTTTGTTACAGCAGCCAATGAGAGTCACATAGACTCTCATTGGCTGCTGCCTCAACGGAGGGAGCCGGCTGGAGCTCACTTATGAGCTCCAACTTCCGGATCCCCCCCCCCGGGTGATGATGAGAGTGACGTCATGAAGCTGACGTCTCTCCCATACTGCAAGAGAAGAGGAGCCGGAGCGGACAGCGGCGGTCGCGTCAGGAGCAGGGTTTCGGGTAAGTTGTGTTTTTTTTTTCTTGTGTGTGTAAGGGGCACTGCATGGGGGGGGCGCTTCAAGGGGGCACTGGGGGCAATGCATAGGACAACTACTGGCGGCACTGAATAGGGGTGGGCTACTGGGGGCAATGCATAAGGGGGGACTACTGGGGGCACTATATAAGGGGCACTGCATGGGGGGGACCACTAATGGGTCTGGGGGCACTATATAAGGGGCACTACTGTGGGCACTGTATAGGGGGACCACTACTGGGGAGTTATATAAGGGGCACTGCATAGGGGGGACCACTATTGGGTCTGGGGGCACTACTGGGGGCACTGTATAGGGGGACCACTACTGGGGCATTATATAAGGGGCACTGCATGGGGGGGACACTACTGGGTAAGGTGCACTAATGGAGGCACTGTATAGGGGGACCACTACTGGGGCATTATATAAGGGGCACTGCATAGGGGGGACCACTACTGGGTCTGGGGGCACTATATGAGGGGCACTACTGGGGGCACTGCATAGGGGGACCACTACTGGGGGCACTGCATAAGGGGCATTACTACAGGGGACGGTGGTATACAGGGGCCTCCACAAGTTTGTTGCCCAGGGGCTCCCACAGACCTTAATCCAGCCCTGTCCATGAGGCTGGTTGGACCCAGGATACTCTCATACAGAGCTGCAATACCAAACAGCAAGTACACTGCATCACCAAATCTAATGTATAGGGTACCAGTGCTACTATCTTAGGGCCTGATTCAGCAAGGAACACAGTTTCTAATATGCATACAATACGCGAACTAGCCACTGCGATTGGGACTGCCATCACAGTCACTACGCAGACCCATCGCAGTGACTGACAGGAAGTGGCGTTTGTGGGTGGTGACGGGGGGGCGTGCCAGTGTGTTTCAATGCTGTTGCAGGGGCCAGGCCCGCCAAGAGCCATGGCGGGCCCCGGTAATAGCGGGGCGTGGCCTAATAGCGGGAGGCGTGGCCACGCCCCCTTGCCGATAAAAAAGAAAAATATTTGCAGCGCCGCGAAGCGGTGCTACGCGCTGGGGAGGGGAGTGCTCTGAGCCCCCTCAGCCCGGCGCAAAGCCAGGGGGGCGCGATCAGTGTGATCGCTCCCCCGCACAGGCATAGGAGACTGCTGTGGCTGCTGCTCAGCAGCCATGAGCAGTCTCCAACTGCAGCTCAGCACACGCTGTGTGCTGGTCTGCTATGAGGGGGGGCGGCGCCGGCCCCGGGCCCCCAGCCGGGCCCCTCAGAAAGCCCGAGCCCGGGTAATCTGTACCCGCTCCCCCCCCCTCTCGCCGCCCCTGGCAGGGGCATGCATAAATTATCCACTGCGGTGGCATACGCAGCCTGAGGCCTGATAGCGTGCATGGTTGTTAGCAATTTCTGAGTAATGTCAGGGCTTCTGCTAGTGTACGTGAGGCTGCGATAGTACTCGATTGTACCAATGTTTTCGCAGTCTTGCTAAACATTACGAATGTGTGTAAGGTAAACTGGGCGTTCTTATGTACGGCAGTGACTTGATTGCTATGATAATGGATTAGCATACTATCGCAGCTGAACTGCGTGCATAATCGCTATTGCATTCGCAGTTGCATTCTGTAGTGAATCAGGCCCTTAGTGTATTACCTCAATCACACCCGGCACACTACAACACCCAGCTACACCCTAAGCTCCAGGCTGTTGTTACTTATATATTCTGTATACCGCTCTTACACCTGTGATATCCTTGTGTCATATGCTACTTCCTGTTCTACCTCATTCAATAAATCTAAGAACTGGTAAGCTGTACCACGAGTGGACTAACCACCGCTAGCACCAACAACTGCATTACATATTCAACATCACGGACCAAATGTAATAGGGTGAGAGTTTAGAAAATGTGAGAGTTTAGCAGTAAACTGTCACACTTTTTAATCTCGGCCAATGTAATAGAGTCTGAGAACATGCAAACTCACATGATTTTAGACTCAAAAAACTCTCACGATTTAAACTCCCCTCCAGATGTTTTCCCATTTTGAAGATAAAACTCGGCCAATGTGAGAGTTTACTGCTAAAGTCTCACATTTTCTAACCTCTCACTCTATTACATTTGGCCCCACATGTACCTTGGCCAAAAAGCATTATAACCTGGTTTAACTTTGTCTGGAGGACTACTGCTCTCAGAACGTCCGCTTGCATTTCATGTCACCCAGTCTGCTACTCTGATAATGCCTATAACATACATCTATCACATTTTCTTGTTTTGTGTTCTCAAATGCCTCCAGTCTACTGTCACTGCCTTAATTGGTGCCGAAACTGAACCACAAGGAGACATATTAAAATGCGGTTTTACTTAATTTTATTTGCCGACCTTTTGATCTAAGATGAAAAATGTTTCCGTGAACAGCATGTGCTATAGCTAAATCTTTCAGAAGGTGAAGTCGAAAGACATAGACCCTTCAGTGACAAAGTTTTGTTCGAAAATTCACTTGAAGTAGTGGTGCCATCTGTTGCAATGCTCAGTAAGGAAACGTTTCTGTTTAGTTACATATGTATGATTTATATTAATGAACACAGGCCTTAGGTCACAGCTCAGGTTCTAATGCAGCCTAGTAACAGCTACAACATGCTCACACTTGCAGTGGCTGTTTTATCACTAAACCATGATATGTTTAAAGTGTATGTCATTTATTGGAAACAGAGCAGGGTGAGACGTATACTGCTGTGACCTGTTATGAACCGTACCATGCAATGCATTTGAAACATATAATATATATTGATTGTTGCTGGTGCTATGTTGTTAATATTATTGATCTAATGTACTTTAAGGGAAACCAATTTAACAGTGAACTATAAAAATACAGAAACAGCAATAAAAGGAAAGGTGATAAGGCTCTGCTTTCTAATGCTATCTAAAGACAAGGCGGGCAATGAAACACAGGGCACAAGTCCCTTTTAGACAGGGAAGGTATTTGGGCCTCCATCCTGCAAACTTTCAGCATGTTAGCAGTTAGCACTCATAATAGTGATGAATGACACAGCACATAACAAGAGAGAGAATATGGCCACAGCCTTTATTTAATCATGGCCTTAAGCATATCCCCCAACCGTCCAGCTTTTAGTGGGACAAACCCACTTTTTGGACACTGTCCCGCTGTCCCACCCATGGGCCAGAGTGTCCAGTGGGGGGGATAGGTTGGGACGTGCTCTCTCTTTCCTCCTCTGCACAGTAGAGCAGCGGGTGAATAGATGCCGCACGGTATCTAAACAGTGCGGGGGGAAACCCAACAGAGTGAGGGAAACAAAACTCATGCCCCTTTTTCAGGCACACTCCTTCACCACATGCAGAATGTCCCTATACATGTCAGAGTAGTGCAGCCTGTGTCACAGACCCCGGAGGTCGTGGCAAGAGTGATGGAGCTGTCGGCCACAAGTGCCCTATTATGGATCTGCCACTTCATCCAAGTGCCTCCAAGAGCCCTCCAAGGGCCACAGAAACACATTTTTAAATTACCTAACCAAGAGCCACATCTCCTGTTAGGCTAAGGGGTAAAGAGTTTGTGAGCTTGGACCGATATATCGCACACTCCCTGGCTCAGGTAATTTAATCACTGCTCACTCTCTCACCCCAAGTAGCTTTCAGGCTTTTTCAGGCTTACTGTATGATACCACCAAAGTGCATCACCTTAAATCACATCTAAAACCGCCACCATTGTCTCGTTATCAGGCTAGAGTATCACCTGACTTGTCGCTGGCTCCTCACCCCATAGGTTTACTACCACCCTCCAAGCCAATCTTAAAATGAATCAAGCAGCACTACTAAACCTACCATATTCAAAACAAATAAATATTTATTTATTTTTGAAAATAAATATATATTGCCCCCAAAACAACATGACATGACAGCTACTGTACTTCGTTTTTATTACATCCATATGCAAGGGGTAGCCAAGGCCCTTCAACTGCCTTGGTTCACGCTTTGTTATGGCAAACCTCTGCATGATCCTGTTGCCCTGCACTTTCGCTGGCCTACCCAATTTCCCTACTGTTAATGGCCCCACATGTTCCCATCCAAGCTTTTCAACTTAACAAACAACTTCACAAATAAATGCTCATGGGGTGCATAACAACGATTGCAGAGTAACAACAGTCCTTAGTAGCACACTCAACCCATTTATATCCCTGTGATGATTATACTGGCAAATTTACAATTAACTGGATATCACCCCACCCATGAAATTGACACCGATTAGGGAGTAAAAGGAGCAATATATTGACCTCCTTTTTGCATGTTTCTACTCTTAATGTTCCATCACCATTTTTTGTGTGTTTTAACTTCTTGACTTTATTTCATTCAATGGTGCTATTACCACACATGGGCCTCATTTACTAATAAGTTTTATTACCAAAACGAGTGATAAATTTCACTGTGTATGATAAACGGTGCTCCAGCCAATCAGCTCCCAACTGTCAACTGTTAGAAAAATGACAGTTGGGAGCTGATTGGCTGGAGCACCATTTATCATACACATTGAAATTTATCACTCGTTTTGGTGATAAAACTCGTTAGTAAATAGGGGCCACAGGGCCTTATTCAGAGTTGTTTGCAAACCCAAAGGTTTTAGCGCAACACTGATGGTTGCCGATTGGTGCATGCGCAGGATCTGTACTGCATTTGTACTGATCAGTGTCTCTAATTCGTCGCTTTGTGTAATAAGTCGCACCTTTAGTAACACATCTGTCGGACATTAGAGAAACCCTAAGGTTGGCCAGAATGTCTGTCTGAACATGGCCGCCGAAATCACTGCAACTGCAAAACAAGTTGCACGCTTCTCAGGGTGGTGATAGCAAAGGGAGGATTGTTAGTCCTTGTTAAATATGTTACCATGCTTCACAAAAAGAAATAGGGAAAAGTTTACAGGTGATTTCTGATCTTAATAAACAGAGCTCTTAATATTGTAATTTTGAGGAGAAGGCATTAAGGCTTGGGGAGGTTGTTTGAAAAATAATAGTTAATTGCTTTAGGGCAAAAAAATTTTTTTAAATTTGTACGTGGGGCAGAAGAAATAACATTTTGTGTAAGCTTACATCCAGACAGACTCTTTTGGGGTGTATTTGAAGGTGCAGAACTTCAGACACACTCATAATATATTTCCTCCTAAAAGGTCTCCGTGTTCACCTTTTGTCTCTTTTAGATACCTATAAGCATTTTTTGACTACTGTACTTAGCTGCAGTTCTAATTTTCCACACTTTTGGACATGGCAATGAGAAACTATAGAAAAAAAAACAATCCATCTGGGTATAGCTTAAATGCAAAGCACTAAAATATGGAAGGATCCAAAATGGGTGTTGTTGGTGGCTTACTTGGGCCTTGGGGCCCTGTATGACAGATGTTGGTAGACTTTGCCCTGTAGATTTCAGAACATTGGGTAGGATCATTAATGGAATATGATTAAGAGGGAGAATTTAGCTTATCCATTTACTAGTTATATATTTGAATTTCATGCCTGCAAATCTAAATGAAGATGGTGGGCATGGCTACATGATGCCTTGTGTCCCATCTGCATTTGTACTAGAAAAACAAATTTTTTCTGTTGCATGTGATGGAGCTATCTGTCTCTACTGCATGCATCAGTGGAAAACCTCTAAATCCCCCAAACAATCACGGGATAGTCCCCTGAAATCGAGACTGCCCTGCGAATTCGGGATAATTTGGAGATATAGGATTGATACAATAGCAAGAATGCAATAGAGAAAGTAGAGTTGGCGGGAGATGAATGGGCTCTAGTAAAGAGATGGTTTTTTAGTGAATATTTTAAAAGTTAATGGCTGAAAGAGAGTCTGACCGGTGTGGTAGGGATTTCCGAAAAGGGAAGGAACAAAAAAGCTTTACTTGGTGGTGACCACAAGAAAAAGATCTGGTTCCTTCCCTTTTCCCATATCTGTATATTAGAGCCTGTGGTAGCACACCAGTAAATAAAATAAGTCTGAACATTGAAAATCTTTGTTGAGAAATATGAAGTAATCCAATCATGTGATTATTAGATCGGTGCAGGATAATACTCTGAGTGGTAGGGATCTTCATTAGCAAGTAGTGCCATGAGAGAAGTCTTGTGGCTGGAGTGAAATGTGGTTATGAGAGACAAGGTGAGGCGCAGTTACAGGTAGATCTTAGAGGGTACTTAGTAGTAGGTAATTTAATTGAATTCTGGAAGATTATGGATATAGGTAAGTATAGGGATACGCAGAGTGGTGTGGCTATGTGGAGTCCCAAGTCAAAAGTTTTGCGGCATGATTTAGGACAAATTGACGCTGGGATAGATGGGTGAGGGGAATGACAGATAGGAGGTTGCAGTAGTTGAGATGCAAGAGATAATGATGATAATGCATAACTAGAAATCTTGGATGCATCCTCCTGGGTAAGAAATACACTTAATATAGAACTGGAAGAGAGATTGAGTGTGATGAGTTAAGCAGATGGTGGCATCAAGGGTGACACTAAGACAGACATTGAGACTGAGGACATTCCTTGTGTTTTTAATATTGAGGGAGATTTATGGGGCACTTGTGACTCTATATGAAACATAGCTTATATGTCTTATCTGTGAACTTGTTAACACTGCCGTTTGGCAAAACTGAGACATTCCATCCTATGACACAGACCTGCAATAATCCCTGCCAGCATTATGATTACACAGCCCAACAAAATAAATGTTATTTAGTTGCTAAGAATATTTGAACAAATTTAGGGTATTTTGGGGTTGCTGAATTCAATTTTTTTTTAAATTGGTTCTAGTTTTGAGATGATGGCTACCCTCAAGTAATAGGCACCTTAGCCATAACACGTGAATATGGGAATCTATCGGAACATTCTAGAAGGTGAGACAAACAAATATTCTAGCTGTTCACTCCGCGATCATTCTAGACTAATCCCCCTCTAGATGTAAGTGATCGGCCACCCAACCAGCAGTCAGTTGACAGTTGCTTTTGTGTTTTACTTGATTTTTACTTCAAAGTTGCCCCAAAATCGCTCTAATATGATTGCCAATAAAGTGTTGATCAGTGTTATAATTCTCCAGGTCTTGTCAGAGATAAGCATTTATTCAATGGCTAATATTTAAAAAAATATTATTTTTTTTCAATGATTTTCATGTTTGTTTTCTGAGTAATGTAGATTTGAAAACCTGATCCTAAGCTTTCACTCCACTGCACATGCGGGATCCTGCTAGCTGGTTCATACATGTGCATAGCTCTTGAGACTGGCATAACCAAGGGTTAAAATAAATAAAGTATAGCTCAGCATGGTCATATTCCTGAATAAAGCGCTATTGCCATTAATAAATAGCCCCATTTCTGTATAGACAAGTTTATTTCATGGCAAGATTTCCAGCACTACTATTTTTGAATTGACCGTAGGCCTCATTTATGAACCTATTTTGTCAATATATGGCGATAGGGCTGGTTTCCTATTTGCACTTATTGCAGCGATAAACAACCACCATTGCTATGATTTACCTATACAATCATCTCGCCAAGACAGCTGAGCTATACCACAATGTTAAGAGTTACTGTAACATACCTATTTGCCCGTTTCAAAAAATAAGCACATGCATGACCTGGCTAGCTGGATCACGCATGCACAATGCAACTGAATGCTCGGGCTTGAGCTATCAGTTTCATATAGTAAAGGAAATAGATATCAGTGGCGTCCCTGCCCGCAGTGACACCCAGTGTGAGGAGAGTGATAGATAGATAGATAGATAGATAGATAGATAGATAGATAGATAGATAGATAGATAGACAGATACAAATATTAGCCATTAAAAAACAGTTTAGTCTGAAAACAAACCATTTCTTCGTTCATTCTATTCTGTTATCACCATCCTGAGATGGCGATAAATAACAGAAGAAAGATTGCAGCGACACTTAGAAGTAAATCCATTTAAGAGTGCAGTTATGCATCATATTGCCCTACAGGAGCACTGGAAGCGGGGACTCACTTAAAATGTGTTTACATATTTAGCATAGTGAGGGTGGCGCGTCATAGCTGGCCCTAAACCCAAAGCTGCTCAGTATGCCTGTACTGGGCCTGATTCAGAGTAACACATATCACAGCGAGTGTTTGCATACAGCTCATATGTACATGCACAATTACTCATTTTTGCATACGTCCGTCCTTTTCTGAGTCTGATATAACATAGCCATATCTACTGTATCCTTCTGTGACATAAGGTGTTTTTGGGTGTGAACTGGGTGGTGGTAATGTGATCGCATGTAACCACCTTGCCACGGGAGTGCTATATACTGTAGGGAAATCCCCGTGCCATTCTGAGTTGTACAGAGAAGGGAATCCTGTTTCTGATGGATCTCTTGTACCTAGCATGGGGCTGGTCCAAGTGCCGACACTAATGAAGACTGTGGTGACTGCCAGCGTGAAATCAATGGGGACTCTGGTTTCCGCTTACACGCGCACAATAGTTGCAGACACTCGTACTAGCAGAAGTAATACATCAGGCTACAGCGGCTGCCCGCAACTACGGCCACTTTACGTGCCACTCAGAATCGGCCCCACTAGGTGCTAAAACAGGCAATATATTGGCTGCATGTAATAAAGCAAAACGAGAGAAAAAATTATTTTGCACTCATTGTATCATAGTATGGTTAGACAAGGAGCAAATTTACGCCCTATGCCTGGATTTGTTACCAACTGTAGACAAGGTCTTATATGAGCATAATAATAGTGTTTATGATTATTTATAATATATACAGTATTTACAGTATATAAATATATATATATATATTTTTTTTTTTACCAATTCTCAAGATTTTTTTATCCTGTAGTATTAGTGCAGCCGGGTAAATTTAATTCTGATATCTGAGGAAACAATATTTGGTAGCTAAGCTGACACAGTTCATTAATTCAGCAGCATTCTACCTGGCACTTGCCAACTAATCACGGTTGCATTGTGAGTTGTGTGTGCGTCAGTGGTGTTCTGTGCTTGCTCTGCACTACTAGCCTGACTGGCTCTTTCTACTGTTCTCTAGAGGAACCACATAAAAGAGAATAAAAGTTGATTTTAGTTCTTCTGCCTATTTCATCTCAACGAGAAAGGCAGCTAAAGTGCCAATTAAAGTCAATTGTAGCAGTGTTTTTGTAACAGCAATATAAGTTTACAGGAAGCTGGAGAAATGCCACACTACACAGAGGTCTAACAAAGCTTGGTAATGGGAATGAAATAACATGATTCACTGTCAAAACAAAAACTAATAGCTATCCAGTCCTACTTCTTATTTCATTGTGTGCATACCTTAACGCCGCTGAAATAGATTAAATGAAAACACCACCTGTATGCAACCTCTCAGTTAGAGGATTGTGCACTATCCAATACTGCTTGCATTCACCCTTCACGTGTTTTATATCTGCTATATAGATTCCAGAGTTTTCGAAGAATACCCCGGGCACCCTGAAGAGAAGGTGGTCCTCTCACATCCGGTCCACTAATACCCCTTTTACACCAGAGCAAAAACCTGGGTTTCTGCTTGGTCTACCCGGGTCGCAGCTCAGTGTAAAAAGGACCCTGAAAAATAACCTGGGTCAAGTGACCCAGCAATCCAACCCAGGTAGCTACCAGGGTTGGACCCATTATGGACCCAGGTAATGTAAACGGTGCAACCCAGGTTATCCGACCTGGGTAATGGTGGTTGTGGAGCATTGGTGGTTGTGGAGCATTCACCTCCCACTTTTTATGACCTCACAGGTTTAGCAGGGCAGACCTGAGTTCAGTGTGAACATGGCTGACCTGGGAGTAACCCAGATCGAAGGTGCAGTGTAAATGGGGTCTGACCTGGGTTGGAACCATGTCCAAAAACCCAGGTTGGACCCGGGTTTTTGGTGGAAAAGAGGTATTACTAGTGAAGTGGGCAGTTTGGGGAGAAAAATGCCGGTAATTGAATTAAGGTCCATGGGGAGGGGGCAAGGCATATATGACACAATTCTATGAAAATTACGTCATTTTGTGCAGGGCCTAATGATTCCGTTAGTCGAGCTCCACTCCCAACATTTTAGGAGATTATAAAAGTGGGAAAGTATGAACTGCTCTTCATATATGCTGGAGATACTTAGGCCCAGATTTATCAATTAGTGATATTCTTGTTATTACTCATTACTAATCTAATGCTCTAACCAATCAGTTCCTAACTGTGAAAAATGACTGGAGCTGATTGGTTGGAGCACCATTTAAGATTAGCAAAGAGTAATAACAAGAATATCACTTGTTGATAAATCTGGGCCTTAATATTTGTGGGTATCCACTGAAAATGGCTGTTTCAGGAGATTTCCCACAAAATTATTTTGATTAATATGACCTTTGATGAGATAAATAGGATTTACCCACAATGAAGATACAGTAAGCTGCACCATCAGTAGTGAGGCCTATAATACATGTAAAAACAATGATTTTCTGTTTCTGTTGTTCCAAATGTGTATAAAAACTGTGCAACCTCTGGTAACCTAGAACTCCAAATCCTTAGTTGGAGAGCTGCTACTGTCTGTAGTTCACATTTTCAACATGGAATCCATACAGCAGAGGTTCCCAGATGTGGTACGCAAGGCTCCCCAGCAGATCAGGTTTTAGAGATATCCATGGTTGAGCACAGGTGGTTAAATCCAATTGACTGAGGTACTAATTATGTCACATGTGCTCAACCATGGATAGCTCTAACACCTAAATTGTTGGGGAGCCTTGAGGATCGCGTTTGGGAACCTCTGGCATACAGCCAGGTTAGTTATGTTCTGTTTCATCCAATGGGGAAAAAGACTATTATACCTCATACCACTGGGACTTTACAAGCATTTCATAGCTTACTGTAAGTTTTCAATTGAAACAGTTTCTAATGTCATAAACATTCAATAATTTAATATAAATGTTTGGAATGGGATTGAAATACCGGCGGCTCAAGAGCCACTGGTTCAAATCCCGACAGTAGCAAGCCAACAGGTGGAGATCTCTCCTCCCCCTAACCCTAACCCTCCCTTAGGGGTGCCAAACCCTAACCTCTCCCCCTAGTGTCTAACCCTAACCTCCCCCCCCATGGGTGCCTAAACCTAACCCCCCCTCCCAGCACCCTAAACCTAACCCTCCAGGGGGGTGCCTAACCCTAACCTCCCCCCGAGTGCCTAACCCTAACCTCCCTTCCCCTAGCCTAACCCTAACCTTCCCCAGGGGGTGTGCCTAACCCTAAATCCCCCCGAGGGTCCCTAATCCTAACCCCCTCATCCCCAGGCTAAGTGTATACTTACCCGGCAGAGAGCACGATCGGTTCGGCGTTCCGGCATCGGGATTTAACATAGGCGTCGGTACTATGTTAAATCCCTTGCCGGGATTACGCTGTCGTGATTGAGACCGACAGCTGTATCATAACTACATGCCAAATGTTTAATAATGCAAGCAAAACACATTTCAAAAACACCAGTGCGCATGAGCTGCTATGGTAATAACAGTCTGCACTGATATACTTTTTGCTTGAACACTTTGATACATGTTTGTATCTAAAAATAACACATTGCAGATATATTGTGTAGTGAGCAGGCAGATTCATTGAGAAATGCTAAATAATACATAAGGGCTGAAAATAAGAATACATTTGCTCCTGAACAAACCAGGTTGCTGTCCAAATTTTTTTTTTTTTGCATGCAGCGTAAATACTGGCTGCTTTTACTGTACATTTAGTAAACAAATGCTGGACTGCTTTAACTTAGCTATTTGGATTTAAGTTTGGACTCTGCACAAGTTACATCTGCCCACCTGCAGTGCAGCATTGTGTTACCAAAGTGCAAAATTACTTGTTTTTCTTTTTTAATTAGCTCCCAACTCAGAATCAACCCCATAATTTGCAAATGATTAAATGCAGAAAAGTTACCAAGGCTGACACTATTTTCTAACTGCAGATAATATTTCATTTGCATAATGATTAGAGATTAGCAGTTCTTCATAAATCAGTCTAATAAATCTGAAGTGCTGCTGGTTTCTCGGTATATTTTCTCTTTTCCATAATACAGGCACAATAGGCTCACCTGGTTTGTTTGTGGAGCTCTGTAGCAGATGGTGTTGGACAAAGCATCCCTCTTGTTTCAAGCACAATGCAGATGTTCTGCCTGCTCTTTGAAGATAATGTGTGTTTTTTATGAAGAAAATCACAGTCTTACAATGTTATCTCATGTATTTTAGGCATATTAAGCCTATTTGTGGTTCAGTACAGCTGACTTCAGTTGCATTATCTAATACCAGCTAAAGTGGATGCAACACTGTTCCAGTCTGACCATTTACTTATTGTGCACATAACAAATAAAAGACCTGTTATACTCAGTTATATAGTATATGCTGATTCCTAGATATTTCAAGAACATTCTTCTACATCCACTCATATCCTAATATTATCATGATGATCCCTAATTTCAGAGTTCTGTTTCCATCTACCCTCATTTGTGCTAGTTGTTTTATAAAGATATTTTCTAATTAACCTTTGTTGACTCTTTTGTACTGACCACCCGTTTGTGACGCAGTCAAACTCAAATTAGTTGTGACATGTTTTTATTACTGAGCATGGAAATACATCATTGGTGAAGCAAACATAAAATTAAAGCCAATCACTGGGAGCATCCAGAGTTGCAGGCACTCAGTATGCAGGTACCTTAGCTACTGTAAGTGGCAAGAAGTACAGTACAATCATAGCAGCAATAAACTAAATATTTATTTACATTCTATGGCCACAGAACTAACCTTCCTTATAATGCATCTATGTTTATGTGCTAAGAAGTCATGTCTGTTGTTTTTGACTTCCTGAGCTAAAAGCTGTGTGATTGTTGGAAAACATTTTGTGCATAATTTGCAAATAATATGAGACTTAACACATAAAAAGGGAGATTTATCAAACTTGGACAGAGACAAAGTACTAACCAATAAGCTCCTTACTGTAATTTTTTCAAACACAGCATGTAGAATGAAAGTTAGAAGCTGATTAGTTAGTAAACAGAGTTTTCCAAATTCCGACCTTTACTGCCCAGGTTTTAAGGATATCCATGCTTGAGTCTAGATGGTCTAATCAAATTGACTGAGGTATACTACTATTTAAGTCACATGTGCTCAAGCATGGATATCCTTAAAACTTAGACTGTAATGGCTGAGTTTGGGAAACTCTGGGTAAGTACTTTATCTCATCTTGAGGCCTATATCTTTTTCCTGCCACCCATGTAATACTGTTGCTCAGAGCACTCCCTGCCATAGGTAGGTATTTCCTTTCTGGCTAACTTTGGCTTCATTCAGTATTTTGTAATTAGTATCCTACATTTTCTCCAGTCTGGTGTCTACCCTGATCCTTCTTGTCACCATTCTGGACATTGTCTAAACCACAGATTCTCAAACTTGGTCCTGGTGACCCCAAACAGTACATGTTTTCCAGGTCTCCTCACAGAATCACACATGAGATAATTAGCTTCACCTGTGGATCTTTTAAAATGTGTCAGTGAGTAACGAATACACCTGTGCACCTGCTGGGTGACCTGGAAAACATGAACTGTTTGGGATCTTGATGACCGAGAACCACTGGTCTAAACTGTAAACTGTGTGTTGTATCTTCTGGTCTTGTGGAGCCCTTATTCTTACATACATATATATATGTGGAAATTGTGTTCTAATCCTTATTTGTGCATTACTCTGTTTTCTCCCACCTCTGACCATGGCATGGACAACATACAATATTATCTACCCCTTCTTATGAATTAGTATAAATCTTGTCCATTGGTATGAGATACCGACAGTCAGGATCCAGGCGGTCAGAATCCCGATGCCTGGATCCCGACAAGGTTTAACAGTTTAACATACCGACACTTGGTGGTCGGTATGCTAACCCTACCCCTCTCCTTAACTTCCCCCCTAGTGTCTAAACCTAACCTCCCCCTCCCCACACCATAAACCTAACCCTCCCCCCTTAGTGCCTAACCCTCCCCCTAGTGCCTAACCCTAACCCCTAAACCTAACCCTTCCCCCAACCCCGTTACTTACCTTGGACATCTTGACCGCTGTCAGTATGCTGGCGTAGGTAATGTAAGCGTCGGCATCCAGGCCACCGGGATCCCTAACGCATACCCTCCTGCACCTTCCTTCTATAACTTATAATGCATATTTTCCTACTAGTGCATCGGTATCCTGTTAGTATTCAGCACTATCCAAATCCTATAACTGTTCTAACATTTGTTAATACATCATAGCCATTTTTTTGAAGCCAGATCACAGTAGATCACCACATATATTATTATTTCACTAAATGTGTTATCAATTTTAATACAGGCAATATTTCTACTTTCAGAACTGTTGTGAGTTGACTGTAGTGGTGGTGGAGGATGTTGAATGCTGGCTAGCAGGAAACCCACCCTAAGTGCATCGCTTCAATTACATTACATTACATACATAATAATTAAAATACTGTTTTGATTCAGCTGCCATTGCAAAAACAAATAGTCTCTATAGCAGTGTTATTCAACATATGGCCCCACAACTCATAATATTATATAATGGCAAAACCAGGACAAAATAAGTCCCACCCATATGTGCCTAAATATATACAATTTCCTCTCAACCTGCTAAGATCTGCCCACTTTGGCGCAAGATCTGAATCAGGACTGTTGGATGGGAAATGCTTCTTCTCTTTAAAAAATCATGACAATCTAAGACTCCTTATGTGTGAGTATTCCCAACATTTCAATATAGTTAATCTAGTGGTTAAAGTGAAAATTTAGAAGTGGCAGCATACTGCCTTATACCGACCAACTGAGTTAATAAATAATAATGCTTATAATATATATAAGATAAACATCAGAAAAAGTGACAGACTCTGAGGAGAATCGCCAGTAATAATAAAAAAAAAGTGGATCAAGAAAGCAGTAACAAAACAAACTAATTTTTTTTTCAACTATAAGTTACAGTATACTACAATTTTGATAATTGTATAACTTTCATACCTTATGACCTTGGCTACACAGCCAAAGGTGCTTGATATGTGCTTTTTGACACTAATGTATTTGATATGCATTTTTGTTGTTTTTTCCTTACTATCACTTTGTGTAATTTCAAACTAGTGGAAAAAAATAAAAACTCACAGAAATGAAACAAGTGGCGGTCTGAAAACTGAAATACCAAATAATGATAAAAAATTTTAGTTACTTTTTTAAAACATGTTAGAATAGGACGTCAAACAATACAGCCAATGCTTGCAGTAAAAAGAATTGTTTGAATGTCATGTTTGCTGTGAGTGACGTGTTTGGTATGAGTTCTCTCCTTAATGTCGCTGCTTTGTTGTGTCTCCCTCCTACACATACTGCTTGCAACCAAACATGTATTGCCATCATTTAAAAATAATTCTTCTGTAATTGTCACAGTTATTTTACAGGAATAGTTCTCAATCATTTTCGGTTTCTCAAAACTGAGTAGGCGACTGTTACTTAAATTGGCTTTTATGAAATGTATTGTAGTATTTCTCTCTATACAAAAAAAGAGTTATTACTACAAGAGAGTTGAGAATGTTTGGCTGCACTTGAACAGTAAAATATTGTTGGACATCTGCTTAATACAACTCTATGTACCTTGAAAATAAGGGGCAGGCTTGAGAATTACAGCTGATGGAAACCTGCTGCTGCCAAAGCTGCGGAGGCTGATTTACGTTATTAATCTTGTCCGCCACTATTACCTTTTTATCTGGATACTGTTATGTAGCTAGGGATTTGTATTCAACTTATGCAAAGATCTCCTTTTTTGTTTTCTTCTTCCCGATATGAGAAGGCATTTGGCACCACGCATCAAAGGCTTCTAAGTCAGTAGCATCATGGAAAATTGGCCAGTATGAAAGCACGCGTGATGCCGTAAATACTTGTTTGGATTATTTTAACAGTCTCTTGTTTCACAATTTATTTTTTTATCCCTATCATTTATCAATTGACAAGATTAATGTTTTGTTTTTTGTTTTTTTTAAATGGGCTCACCTCCATTGTGCTTTTGATGGTGCTATCCTTATACTTTAAAAATGCATAACAAATAAAGTGAGTGCTGATAATAAAAATGTTAACAATCAAATGTATATTTATTAGCCTAGTGTTATATAGCACTGGTACTCTAGTGGCAGCTTACGGTCCAGCCTCACAGCTTAGAGTGTTTGTCACTGCACCTGATCATACAGCATCATCGTGCTACACCCACTCTATGGAATGCCTTACCACGCACAATAAGACTTTCCTCTAGTCTCCAATCCTTCAAGCGTTCCCTGAAAACTCACCTCTTCAGGCAAGCTTATCAGATTCCAGAACCCCCCACATAACCTTCATAGCTTCCATATCTAATTACATCCCCTTTCACAGTCCACACACAATCTCACACATCGTTTTTCTTTCACATCCTCTTGATATTTGGCCAACATTCCTGTGTGACTGGATCATGCAGCCCACCAAGAAACTCTGCATTCTGGTTGGATCAAAATGCAATATATAGCACCTATCCTTGTATATCAATGCCTATTTCCCTATAGATTGTAAGCTTACAAGCAGGGCCTTCCTACCTATATATCTGTCTGTTATTACCCAGTTTTGTCCTATTTATGTTTCCAATTGTAAAGTGCAACGGAATATGCTGCGGTATATAAGAAACTGTTAATAAATAAATATATAAATAAATCATAGAGTGGGAGAGAGAGGAAACATCACCATGCATTGCTGGCCACATTAGTGGCATAGGGCACTTGGAGGAGGGCAGGATACAGCTACAGAGTGACTAGCCAAAGGACTCTAGCTATTTAATACTTTTGGAGGTAAATTTACTAAAGTGAGAGTTTTTAAAAGTTAGTTTTAGAAGTGATGTTGCCCATAGCAACCAATCAGATTCTAGCTATTATCTTCTAGAAGGTGCTAGTTAAATGTTAAGTAGATTCTGATTGGTTGCTATGGGCAACATCACTCTAAAACTCACTTCTAAAAACTCTCACTTTAGTCAATTTACCCCTTGGATTCCCATCTCTTGAGGGTACAGATGCACCCAGTTACATTGTGGCCGATCACACCACAAACGTGCGCACGCATCACGCCATGTGATTCCCCGCAACTGCATATGCCACGCTGCTAAGAAGTACATTCCTATGAGGATTTATGTGAAACCTTAGATACCAATGGTCCTTCATTATCGGCCCCCACTAATTAAGTATCCAACTCCTGCAAATTGTAATAACATTATTTTTAATGCAACCCCTTCGCGCAACTGGGTGAAGCGACCTCTAGTGGATACACGTGGGTATCTTAAACCCCTGAAGCAAACTCGTGACAAAAGTACAATAGTGTGTGTAACCACTCGGTGGTGCTAACACCAAAGAATAAAGGAAAAATTAGTTACGTTCTTTCCTGGTCCCTCATTGAACAATATGACAGGTAATTTCCAATATGTAAAGAGAGAAACAATGAAATAGTGTAATATTGCCAAGAAAGTTCATTTATTCATCAATATAAAATGGCATATAAAAAACACAATAACTAAAATTAGGCTCTAAGTGGCCATTAACATAAATGTAATCAGTCTTCTCAAATATAGGGGGCCCTTTAGCCCTGCGTACCGGAAATAGGATGTAAATAGGCGTAGTGTCTGCACTGCTGACCATCCGGATAAGGTCAAGCAGTGACTAATATTTAATCTGGGTCGTGCGCACCAGCGCTACAGTATTCCCACCAAATGTATTAGAAGCAGCTGGGCACAGAGTTGTCCAAACTCCAAAGGAAATAGTATTAAAGTAATTGTGCCTAGCGCTAACCTTTATATGCTCCTGGGAGTGTATAGTGGTGCTGTATTGTGAAAAAAGGAAGTCAATATGTCAGACAGTGATATATAGCAATGTAGAGGTAAAATATGACAGTTTAAAATGATAATGAACAATAATGTTTATTTTGTGTACTTAAGAATAGTCTTAAAGGAGTCTGATTGCTCCTTGGATTATGATTAAAAAGTCAATTATTCAAATGGATATCAGGGGCTGTATTTAGGCAACAGTTCCTGGGCACTGGCCACATAGGTGTGTCTTACACCTCACACCTACCCGGAGACATTCCCTGTTATAGGGATCCATCCAGTCTGGTTTAGGGACACGTAGAGACCCATTGGTCATCTACGGAAAGAGGCACCCTAAAGGAGCACTCTCACCCACCCTCAGAACCAGTGCCCAGGAACTGTTGCCTAAATACAGCCCCTGATATCCATTTGAATAATTGACTTTTTAATCATAATCCAAGGAGCAATCAGACTCCTTTAAGACTATTCTTAAGTACACAAAATAAACATTATTGTTCATTATCATTTTAAACTGTCATATTTTACCTCTACATTGCTATATATCACTGTCTGACATATTGACTTCCTTTTTTCACAATACAGCACCACTATACACTCCCAGGAGCATATAAGGGTTAGCGCTAGGCACAATTACTTTAATACAAGCAGTGACTAACCCACGGATGCCAGTATTCAGGTTTCAGGATCCTTCTCATAAAAGATGTAGTCTGCTGTCCTTAACGCGTTTCGAGCCTAACAAGCTCTTCTTCAGAAGGATACAGACTGTCCCTCTAAGTTGGTCTTATATACCCCTCTTCTAAGTGATTAATTGATCCCTCCTTAGTCAGGAAATGCCGAAAACCGGAGGTGACGCGGCCCGCATCTTCTGCTCCTAGCGTCTAGTAAATCTTCAGGGGATTTATTCAACCCCTACTGCAAGGCTCTTTTCTCCCCGTATTCCTCATCTCAGGAAGCCTCCCAGTTAGCGCTTATGATCGCTGTGTCTCCTGGGACTGTAACCGGAAGTAGTCAGAAATGTAAACATCCGGTTTCTTCTCCTTCAAAACCGGAAGTAGTTCAGTTGTCATGGGGATGTTACAATATTCCTAGAATAGGCTGGGAGTCATGACTTTCATTGTAGTAGTCCACATAAAATGGATAAATAGTAAAAAGAGTAGTTATGAATACATATAAGAATATAAAAATACATATTATATACACATATTTCTAAAAAAAAACATATAGGGGGAATGGAAGTATAACATTTTAAATATAAAGATCTGTCCATTAAATAAACCATTTTAATTTGAAATCTTTGTTCAGTCCATCAGGTATAAGTGTCTTTAAGTAAAAAATCCATTTCATTTAGTTTTTCAAAAGCTTGGTCTCCACATCTCTATCTTTCCATGTGGGTTTGACATGTTGTATAACCATGAAATTAACAATGTTTCTTGTCGAGCAATTATGCAATTTTTTAAAATGCTCTGAAAGTGAGTGTGTTTCCATTCCTTTTTTTATATTGTGTATATGTCCCCCCATAAGTGTTTTTAGTGCCCTTGATGTTCGTCCAATGTAATGTAATCCACTTATACATTCGATAAAATAAATAACATTGGTAGTATGGCACGTAATAAAATCATTAATTTGAAAAAAGTTCTCTTTAACTGTAATTTGTGTAATTTTTGAGCAGGATTTAGGTACATTTATACACATACTACAAGAAGCACAGCGGTGAAAGCCTTTCGTGCGAACCGGGTTATTTATAGAAAAGTCCAATGCACTACATACCAATTGACTTTTTAGATTATCTGCTCTCCGATAAATGAAATGAGGTTTTTCTGGAAGTACATTCTTTAAAACTTGATCTTTCTTTAAGATATGCGAATGGCAATTAAAAACTCGCTCAACGTCTATAATGGCTTCCATATTTCATAATAAATGACTATTCATTATTCTTATTAGAATGTCCAGCCTCTTTGGGTCCTAAAAATTGATCTCTATCCATATTCTGTACCAGATGTTTGGCTTGTTTGATTTGATCTCTTTCATAACCTCTGGTCAAAAAATTATTCTCCATTTCATTCATTTGTTCTTCACAAATGTGGGGATTACTGCAATTTCTTTTGACTCAAATAAATTGACTTTTAGGCATCCCATTAAGCCACCTGTTTAGATGCTCACTATCACGATTAATAAAACTGTTCATATCGGTTGTTTTTTTATAACATTTAGTCTGGAGATAATTATCCTCTATATATAGATTTAAGTCCAAAAAATTGCATGTGGTTTTGTCTATACTAAAAGTAAAAAGCTATTCCAAATGTCCTGCTCCCACTTCGCCAAAAATAAATTGGCATAACTGGGGGCGAACTTGGTGCCCATGGCTGTGCCTACTCGCTGTAGGTAATAATCACCAATGCAAATTGAGACCGTGGATATTAAAATACTGGAGCAATTCAATATTGCTCTGGTGCAGGGATGGCTGCTATGAAACAAGCTACCCCACTATACTTACCACAGATTATTCCACCGCTAATTAGTAGCGGCAGAATTTTACACTTCCAGGACCTGAGAACAAATATGCGCACTGGGGACGCACAGCCAGAGGATTTGATTGAATTCCTCGTCATAGGAAGCAGTGGAGCTGCGGGAACCAATGCCTGAGACAAATAACTATGTTGGCCATATATGCTGCAGCATTGCAGGCAATACGAACAGTTTTTGTAGCCACTAAACAAGCATGATGGCCAATAATGATCTCATTATAACTGTTTAGATCGTTTTAAAGTCTAACCGTATTTCCAGTTGGCATATGACCTGTGTCAGCCAATGGGTAATGAGGATGTAATATATATGGGAGGGGAAGGAGACTAACAAATATAATATACAATGAGTTTCATGTCTGGATGACATTTTGAAATGAAAGGGTAAGTGAGAAGCACTAATAGGAGAAAACATTTTGGTAGAGATTTGGAGATTAAATATGCAAAACATAAATAGGAATTTAGATTAAGGAAAGATATGGATCAGATGTTACACCTGATCTTGTTGATCCCAGTCAGGATGAGTAAAATAGTCTGAAGCTTGTTATCGGAATTTGATACATTTGGCAGTTTCTAGCCCATATGTTGAGAAAAATATACTTAATTAATCAGTTGTGTCAAATTGCTTCTGTAAACTAAATCTATTATAATTTTTTTTTATTTAAAGATTATGGGATGTAGCTTAACTTTGGAGAGAAATAAAGTGGAGAGAGATAAAGTACCAACCAATCATCTCCTAAGTATTATTTTATAGTCTGTGTTTGAAAAATGACAGTTAGGAGCTGATTGGTTGGAACTTTATCTCTCCACTTTATCTCTCTCCAAGCTTTGATACTGCCGCTATACATGTATGAAATGATATTTAACAAAAGAAGAAGTTAGCTTGAAGAAAAAAAAATTGTGGTTATTCTTTTTGGGAAAGCATACACAAAATATAGGAGGAGTATGCCAATTAAACATGCTCCCATTCCATGTACTAAACTCTAAAACCACACACTAGAGGTGCAGCAAATTGAGATTCACAACATCTTACTGTAGTTCATTTCACCAGGGTGGGACATTTTGATGAGACATACTGTACTTCAAGTTCTTCTTTTGTATCACTAGCTCACAGAATGCCATTTCACATACTGGGCCTGATTCAGCAGTGGAATTGCACTGCTGATCACAGATTCCTGATTATCATGCACAGGACCAATTCTGCGAGTGTGCAGAATGGGTTCTGAGTAGTCTCACGCAGACCCTTGAATGTCTCTGCCTGATTGACAGGCAGAGGCAATTAAGGGCGGGGCCCTTGTCAGCCGGCGTTCCCGGAAACAGGGGTGTATCTGCCCCATTTATCGGGAGTGGCCAGCTCAGGATCTGCATTGATCAATGCAGTGTCCTTGGCTCGCAAGCTGGCTAGCCAGAGTAAGCTGAGGCTTACTTAGCTGGCTGGAGGCCTGGCACCGTCCACCATTGACCCCGGATGATTGCGATGGTGATCCCAGCCTGTGAACTCTGTTGCAGTGCTGGGAATCGCAAATACAGTAGGCAGTGTCATACATCTTCTGCTGCATTTGCATAATAGCAAGGATCGCAATTGCAAAGCTGCCTGTGTGCACTACACGCTGCAGTATATGCCTGCGTGTAGCTTTGCAATTACGATCCTTGCTGAATCGGGACCACTGTTTGTAAATTTATATTTTGCTGAAGGAATAAAGCTGGTACATCGGTGATCAGTTAATTTTGCAGTAAGAGTGGAAACACATTAGGCCAAAAATGTGTGAAATTTTACAGCCAAATAGTGAGACGAATATTTAGCAAAACGATTGATAATGTTACTTATCTCTACCACATATTATAGCAGTCAGGCACTGTTTAACGTACAACTGCAAAGCATTGTTTCTTCAAACGTATGCATACTCACTCCTTCTCCTCAGTAGTGAAAGTAGTTGTGAGTATCTCCTCACTCGGGGGCCTAGAGGAGCTCAAACTTCACTCGTTCAGTGCCATTTTCCAATAGTAGCTTATAGTTCTGCTACTGTACAGGGGCGCAGAGAGGGGGGAGGGGAGTGGACACTAATTTCTTGGGGGCCCGGCGTGGGCCCAGGTCAGTTGCTAGGAGGACAAATGTTTTCCATTGTTTTTTTCAAGAGGTGACATAGCTACGCCTCCATGGATTTGGTCACGCCTCCTTTCGTACCTGGGCCCTGCGGCTGTCTCAACGGCCCAGCTACTGTATATACTGATCTCATGTTAGTTTGTATAACTCATAACAAAACTAATAGACATTTTTATGTTTAAAATCACAAGATCATTTGGAATCCATTATACCTTATTTATTAACCTTCCCAATTTCAGCAAGGCAGAGCCAATTTTAGGGGACTGTCCCACTGTCACACAATCAGAACATTTGTCCCAATTTGCGGGTGGTTGGGAGATATTCCCCTACAAATGTTTTTTTTTTTTTTGTTACAAATACAGATAATAGGCATGGCCGTGACCACTGTAATGAGTGCTACAACCAGGCTTCCTCCCCAACTATGACCTCCCAAATACTGGGAGGTATGTTATGCTAATCCCAATTTTCTCATACTTCATTCTTGATTATCTATTATTATTACATTGTATTTAATAATAGTATATTTATTATTATTATTATTACTATTATTATTACCACCATCATGTTTGTTAGTCATGATATATATTAGTATATTATTCTTATGACCTACTTTCCCAAGTGATTCCATGTCAGTCACGTCACATAAAACAGAAAGGATTATTTATCTAAACCAAATCTCTACAAAGTGAGAAATTCAGTAACTAGAATTGAGGGGAAAGCAATTAATAAATTAAATGTTGTAACTATTTTCCAGTTAGTACAGGTTTTGATTATAGAACAAAATACAATACTAGTTGTACAGCCAGGCTACACCTTGACCTGCTATAATGTTTTGCTAATTTACCTACTATGTTAGTCCTTGTTCCCCTTAATATTTTGTTAATGTTTACAGTAAAAATGAATAAAAGGTTTGACAGGTATATTTTTTTAAATACTGTTGTGACTATTTAAAATGCATTTCCAGTATTGCTGTCTCAGCTAGTACTTCAGATAAATGAGCAACTACTGCAACAAATCCTAAGGGAATAGAATGGAAAAGGTTATTTATTTATGTAGATAATAGCATAGTTTATAAGACTAAAGTTTACAGACCACATAGGTCCTGGTTTAGAGCAGCAGATTTGCAAAGGCAGCAAAATATTTAATTTTGTTTGTATATCTTTGTTATTTATTTATTGTTTAAATGAATAATTTATTTCTTGCATTATAATCATTTACCATGGCCCTAGTTAGAGATAATTCAAATTCATGTATTTATTTTATATTGGCGCTGTGAGGGTTGGAAGGTGGAAGAGTACAGGTGATATGGGGAGCACTGAAAAAGAAGCCTGAAATTAACATGTACATTTTATTAATGATTATAATTTGTTATGGTAGCAGATATTATTCTCACATTGGCATGCCTGCTAGTGGTAGATTCACTGGCAGATTGTGGTATTATGGCAGCCAGATTGACTTTAATTGTAATTACTAGGACCACCAACACCCCAGTTTATCTTCCAGGTTATGGTTTGTTCCAGGAGCAAATTGCACCTGTTTTGCTCCTTTTTCTTTTGCTCCTAACTCTTGAATTGGGCCCTAACGGGTCATAGCTCTCACCCTCAACTGCTGGTCACAAGTGGTAATACAGCATACAGCTGTTACATGTTCTTTATTTCCTGTTGGCTAAGAATGATTCCAGACACCTTATATCCATTAAAATTGTCAGTCAAACTGCATCTGTCATCATGCTTTGACTAGGATGCTTGGCAGTAACAGGGCTAACCTACAGTAGCTGAAGAGGGCATCATGCACCCTCTTCAGCTAGGTGAATCAGTCATATTATCAAATCTATTTATATAACGCCATCCTCAGCTGCTACTGGGCATTCTGTTTATGTCTACACAGGTTCATACTTGTAATACATCCCAACTTAGAAACAGGGAATTATCCTAAAACAATTAAGTTCTCATCTTTGATGCATGTATATAAGGATGGATACAGCAAACAACAACAACAAACAAAATAATGTAATCAACACTAGACAATGAATATTAAAATCCAGGGGAGGTCCATAGAAGCCAATCATTAATTTGCTTGTAACTTTCTGTGACTAAAAGAGGGTAGACAAGCTACCCAGAGTATTTAAGAAAGGTCTCCAGTAGTAGGAGCTTAGAAAATATGGCAGCAGGGAGTAAAACAAGTACAGGTGTATTAACTGGGATGTATATATATGTGTTGTGAGTGGCACTGGTATTTTGTAATATAACAGGAGAACAACATGTTTGGCAGGTGTACTAACTGGGATGGATATATATGTGTTGTGAGTAGCACTGGTATTTTGTAATATAACAGGAGAACAACATGTTTGGCAGGTGTAATAAGGAGAGAGTTAGCTCATGATCGGAACCATCGCTGCCCCATGGCGCCTGCATTTGGCTTGCCTGTAGCCGCACCCTGCAGCCTGTAGAGCTACTGCAGAGGTGGCTTCGAGCATGATCTCTGCAGCCTTAGGATGCTCCGGACACTGCTCTTTTTCTGGGTCCAGCGTAGAAGATAATACATTTTCCTCACTGAATTGCTCATGTGAGAGAACTTTTCCCCAACCCAGTGTCGCCTTGTCCGTCTTTTGTGTGCACTCATTTTCTAAGCATGCGCAGTGTGCATTCATGCAAGATACAGTATGCTACGCAAACTGGAGTATATTCAACTCTGCATTAGCCCCAATATCTATACATATTGTTATCTTTAATTTAGTACATAAGCTGGTATCAAATTAGCAGCAGTAATTACTGCTGTTAATGGATCCCCGAGGGGCCATCCAAGCCCCGAAGTCCGCCCAGCAACGGTACTTATCGGGGATTTTTTTTGGGACCTGATGTGTCCTGAAAAATAATCTCCGAAAAGTGCTGTGTTTTTGCCGCTGCAATGGCAAAAACACATAGGTCAGTGAATTTATCATGGATCCTATGTATAAACTAAGAGGATACAGAATTAAAAAATATCAGTGATAAACAGGGATTATTGGCGAAAAATCCCTGTTTTTCGCCCCCAAAAATATATCGGGGCTAATTGGATACCGGCCTTAGGGTCTCATTCAGACCCGCTCACGAGCGCAGGACACTCGCAAGCGGGTCGATGGTACCCAAATGCGATGCGCACGACGGAGGGAGCTCCATCGTGCGCATGCGCGAGACCCGGCGAGCGACGAGGAAGCCGCCGCTCGGGGTCTCACACCAAAGGGGGCGTGCTGTCGATGGTGAGTGACAGCACGCCCCCTTTGGTGGGCGTGCCGGGGGCGTGGCTGCCAGACGGAGGCGTTCCCATGGGAACGCCTACCGTCTGGGTCCGGCCCCACTGACATCACTAGTGATGTCAGTGGGAGTGATTTTGGCTCTGATAGAGCCGAAATCACTCCAGGGCTTGCGGCAACGAGACCCTACCGCATGGTCTCGTCGCAAGCCCGATGGTCGCGATGGTCTTGACCATCGCGACCATCATCATGGACGCTCGCATGAGCTGTGGGTGGTAACCCACAGCTATGGGAGCGTCCAAGAGGCCGCTCCAAGAATAGGTAGGAGGGCCCTGATTCAGAGCGAGCGCTCTGGTCAGAGCGTCCGGCTCTGAATCAGGCCCTTAGTATACTATTATTTTCATCCTAATTAACTGATAACTTGTATTACCCTTTTATATTGTCTTTCATAATATTAAAATGTAAAACTGTTCTCTCGATATAGCAATATAGTAAATGTTACATGGATTAAAGAACTCAGGGCCTGATTCAATGGTGGATGCAAGCACATGCAGTTGTCAGGGACTGTGGGCCTGATTCAGAGCCGCTCGCTGCTGGCGAGCACACGCTCTGAATCAGGGCGTATTTTTTTTTATCTCCAGGCAGCTCGCAAAGCTGTGGGTGAACACCCACAGCTTGTGCGCGCGGCCTGGAGTACGTCGCGATTATCGCGACCATTGGGCTTGCGACGAGACCCTATGGTAGGGTCTCATCTCCCGCTAGCCCGAGTGGACTTCCTGCTCTAATAGAGCAGGAAGTCCACTACTGACATCACTAGTGATGTCAGTAGGTCCGCCCTCAAATGCCAGGCGTTCCTTTGGGAACGCTTGCGATTGCCCAACCTTCCCCCCCCCCTCCCTGCCTACAAAACGGGGAGAGCTGTCACTCACCATCAACAGCCGCCCCGTCTTGTAGTGAGCCCCGCAGTGACTGAAGCTCAGTCGCTCGCCGGGGCTCGCGCATGCGCACGCCGGACATGGCGAATGCGCAGACCATAAACATCGAGCCACTTGCGAGCGGCTCTGAATGAGGTCCTGTGTCAGAAGATGCAATTCCCCTGGCACAGGCGGCCATGTACCGTCGGACATTCTGAGCAACCATTGGGTTGATCTAATGTCTGATGGTGCGATTATTTGCGCACCACAGCGAATTACAACCACAGTCGGCGAACGTCTAAGTAGACAGCCCATCAGCTGCGGCATTAGCATAAATTCGCAGTAGTGTCGCAGCTACTACTACATTAGTATCAGGCCCACATTCTCATGAACTTTGAAATAAATATCTTATAACCAAATGTCTTGTCTCTGGTCATGAAATGTTTTGGCAACTAATACTCTACTAGCAAAAGGGAGTCCAGACCTAGCAATAGACTTCTTCACAAACAGAATCGCTGCTTATTCAGAACGATCTGTTTGTGGTTGCACATAAATATTCTGGCATCTCACCACTGCATTTTATAACTCTGGTTATTTTTAACTGATCTGACCTACAAAACTGGAGAAAATATTCCCCAAATTAGGAGTGTGTGTTATTTGAGTTTAGAAAGAAAACTGTAGTTATTATTGAATTCAGTATGAATGCAATGTAATTGGCTTGGATGTAAACAAAGACCATCTGGCCCTCTGTCCTTTAATCTCTTAATTCTTCCTCCAATGTTTCTGTTATTTGTAATGTGTGGCAAGTGTTATGCTGCCCATCCACTAGAAGATTAAATTGAGCGATTGAACGATTGTATACCTCCTGACCTGCCTTTCCTCTCCTCCCCACCTTACCTGGCTATCAGAATAAAGGCAGTTTCCAGTGCCTTTATTCTGATAGCCTGAAGAGGAGAAGTTGATAAGGAGTGGAGAAAACAGAAGAAGCAAATAGTTGCAGAAAAAAGGTGTTTTATTATAAATGTTTATAATATATCTATTTAATAAGGTAATATGTATATGTGTATTAATTTAATAAATAATATATTTAATATTTGAAATGAAATATATACAGTGTATATTTATTTCAAAATATTAAATATATTATTTATTATTACTTATTATTGATGTGGTCATATTCCCGACTGTGGGGATTCCGGCGGTCAGAATGCCGTCACTGGAATTCCGACACTTGTCAGAATGCCGGAGGTAAGTACTGGGGTTAGGGGGAAAGTTAGGGGTAGGCACTAAGGGGAGGGTTAGGTTTAGGCTGCGAGGGGGGGGATGATAAATTAGGTTTAGGCACTAAGGGGGTTAGGTGTAGGCTGTGGGTTGGGAGGGTTAGGGCCATGGCCGGTGCAACGTAACCATCCGGTGCTGCAGGGAATCGGCGGCCTGGAGAGGCGCTACCTCTGCCTACTCCATTTCCCGGGATTTTGTTACCAGCGGGCACCTAGCAGCTCCTCCCCTGAAGATACAGCCGTAGGCCTTCCTGCTTCCGCAGTGGGAGAAGGGAGGGACACATGACGTCTCTCCCATATTGCCCAGCCCAAGGACGCAGTAGTTAGACAGTGGAGGATGCAGGAGCTGGGCTTCAGGTAAGTATAGTATTGTGTTTTGTGTGCATCTGTGACTTTATGTGTAAGGGGCACTACTCCTGGATGTACTGCGTAAGGGGCACTACTCCTGGATGTACTGCGTAAGGGGCACTACTACTGGGGGCACTGCGTAAGGGGCACTACTACTGGGGGAACTGCTTAAGGGGCACTACATAAGGGGCACTACTACTGGGGGTACTGCGTAAGGGACACTGAGTAAGGAGCACTAATACTGGGGTACTACTACAGCGGGCATTGCATAGGGGGCACTATTACTATAGGGAGCATTGCAAAAGGGACACTTATTACTACAGGGTGCATTGCAAAAGGGGCACCACTAGTACTGTGAGATTGGAAAAGGGGCACCACTACTACTGTGGGCATTGCAAAAGGGGTACTACTAATGTGGACATTGCATAAGGGGCTCTACTATGGGCATTGTGTATAAGGGGCACTACTGTCGTAATGGAAATAGGGGACACTACTATGTGGTGTAATGTGAATCATGGCCACTATGTGCGGTGTAATGTGAATAAGATTGTGCTACTGTGTGGTTTAATTTGAATTGGGGATACTATTGTGTGACCACGTCCCCTTTTGTGAGACCATGCCCCTTTGTGTACCGTGCGCCTACAGCGCACACTGTCCCTTTGTAGAAAACTGGAAGGAAGGGCACAAATGTAATAATTTGCTGGAGGGCTCCCTTTACAGACCTCGCCCCCTCACAGACCCGCCCCCATTAGGGCTGCTACCGCAGATTTCCCGGGCTGGTTTTCCATCCCAATCCGCCCCTGTTTGAAAGTGTTACTGTCAGATACAATAATCACGTAAGTCTAATGTCCTCTAGGCAAGTGAATGTTTTGCTGTATTCACTGGCACTTGCAGCTCACATGATGTAATACACACAGCCTCATAAATAAAGCAGTGGTGCTTATAGTATATCTACACATGTTTAATTAAGTTTAAAATCCATGTTCTATAGCTAAAACTGTAGCTCATACATTGCCACCTTAGAAATACAGAGTATATCTGATGCTCCTTCCCAAGTTTTGTAATGATGAACTTTTTTTGTCTCTTCCTTCCTGCATTAAAATACCACAGCCAGTGCTGTCAACCTAGCAATAAAGAGAGATTTTAATTTAGTTGCCATTGCAAGGCCCCATTTCCCTAGTATAAATACTGATCTCGTTTAATTAGATTTTATTTGTGCTTGAGAACAGAAAAAAAATAGATCAGTAGATGGAAACAAATTTGTACTGGCGTTTACAAAGAAAGAAGTAATGTTATCTAATTTAAAGCATAAATGTGCAAAAGATCTATAATTCATGATGTGTTTCCCTAGTGTAGGAGCTGCAGTCTTCATTTTAACTATCTTTTAAATCAACAGGGTGCTGAAACATAGGAGACATTATACTGAGTATGTCCTGACTGTTTTTACACTCCTGTTCTGAGTAGGATGTAGTCATTAGGCCACGGGCATTTTAAGAGAGGAGAGGGCCCGTGTGCAGACTCAGTGTGAGACCCCTTCTCTTTAGCCGTGCAGGAGATTCTGGCTTGGTGCCAGTGTCTACTACGCATGCGCGGGTCTCCGGGAAAATGGTGCCTGGGATATGTCTACTGCACATGCGCAAATCACCGGGAAAATGACCAGCCCGGATGTCACTGTGTGAAATGTTTACATTTTCAGAATGTTGACATTATATTTTGGTTGCTGAATGGAGGGGTTAGGGTTAGGCATTATGGGGAGGTAAGGGTTAGGGCAGGGTTGCAGACATTTAGCTCCCTCCTTCCTGGAGGGAGCTGTCGGGCTTCCACACGGGGGCGTGATGCGGCAAAAAGGGGGCGTGTCCAGGCAAATGTCGCGTCATTGGAGGTGGGGCATGGGGAGTGACAGTGCGATCGCATCATCGTGGCCACAATGACGAAATTCAGCACGAATCGCGTCACCGCTCCCCCTTCCCCGCTGCCGGGGTTTACACAGACAGTTTGCCGGGGCCGAGAGGCTTGCCTGTCTTTCTGGGGGGCTGGGAGCGGCACCCGATTTTCAGGAGGCTCCCGGTTGATTCGGGAGGGTAGGCAAGTATGGGTTGGGCTATGGGGAAGGTTAGGGTTAGGCACTTAGGGCGTGATTCAGAGCCGGACGCAATTAGCGCTCGCTCGTCCAGAAAATAGGGGTGGCTATTCAAATGAACCGTTCGCTCTTTGCGGTCTGTTCACGCCTCTTGGTCTGAACGAGCGAACAAAACTTGCGGTCGTTTTTTTGAAAAATACGCCCCCTGGCCGCTCGCATCCTACGTCATGTCCGCTATTTATTAGATTAATCGAGTACATCGACCAGCGTATGAACTGCTCGCTATTCTTGTGGTTGGTTTTTGCTACCACAATCATGCGAGCAGTTCTGGCTATAAAATAACCCAGTGACGTGGTCAATGACACTGCTGTTTTAATTATGCACACCCATAAAACGCCCGTTTTGACCTTTAAGCACGCCTGCGTTCTGATCTCCACTCCCCGTTTTCAAGCACCTTCCCCTGTTACCACCCACATACGCCTCTTTCTGTCACTCAAATTATCAGGCATTCGCTATTTTGCGAGCACATGAATTTCGACCGCACTGACTGGTTCGCGCATGCGTATAACGATCCGTACGCATGCGCAGTTGGGCAAACATCGCTCGGAGCGAACGAGAGGCCGCTTACGAGCGGCTCTGAATCAGGCCCTTAGGCACCAGAGGGAGGGTTAGGCATAGGGATTAGGAACTGACGCTCCTTCAGAGGTCTGCGCTGGAAGTCACACTCACATGACCACCAGAACACGGAAGACCCCGCTGGAACCTCTGCAGTCATCAAGAGCAGCTGCAGCTGTCGGGAGCAGGTAACTCACTACTGGACCACCAGGGACATTCTAGCATGTTGACATTTCATCAGTGTCTACATGATGAATGTCAACATGGTCAATGTAAGACATGACAATGCCGACACACTGAATGTCGACATATGACATATCATACTACACCTGAGCCTGTTAATAGATGTAATATAATGTAATTGTACTTAGTGATTTTAGGACCTCATTCAGAGCCGGACGCTATTTGCGGTCGTTCGTTCAGAAAAAAGGGGTGGCTATTCAAATGAACCATTCGCTCTTTGCAGTCTGTTCACGCCTCTATGTCTGAACGAGCGAACAAAACTTGCGGTCGTTTTTTGGATAACTACGCCCCCTGACCGCTCGCATCCTACGTCATGTCCGCTATTTATTAGATTTATCGAGTACATCGACCAGCGTATGAACTGCTCGCTATTCTTGTGGTTGGTTTTTCCTACTGCAATCTTGCGAGCAGTTCTGACTATAAAATAACCCAGTGACGTGGTCAATGACGCTGCTGTATTAATTATGCACACCCATAAAACGCCCGTTTTGACCTTTAAGCATGCCTGCGTTCGGATCTCCACTCCCCGTTTTCAAGCACCTTCAACCGTTACCACCCACATACGCCTCCTCCTGTCACTCAAAATAGCAGGCATTCGCTATTTAGCGAACAAACGATTTTCGGCCGCACTGACTGGTTCGCGCATGCGTATTACGATCCGTACGCATGCGCAGTTGGGCAAACATCGCTCGGAACGAACGAGCGGCCGCTTAGGAGCGGCTCTGAATCAGGCCCTAAGATTCCAATGACTGATTTGAATTGGGATTAAAAGACTGCACTCTAGAGTATATATATCTACACCATTTTGGTTTTAGGGACTTCATACAATACTAGGATTTTTTTAAAAGTAACATTTAAACTATTTATTCATCTTATTTTTCTTGTTTAACCACAATATGAATATGAAGTGAACATAATTCCAGATAAATCAGAGCCTGGCCAACATTACAACATTTTTCTGCAGTATCCAATTGCACAATTGACATAAATTTGACTTCACTCAAAGTAACTTGTTAATTGTAAAATGTAGAGATACTGGGCCTGATTCAGAGCCGGACGCTCTGACCAGAGCGCTCGCTCTGAATCAGGGCCCTCCTACCTAAAATTGGATCGGCCTCTTGGATGCTCGCATAGCTGTGGATTACCACCCACAGCTTATGCGAGCGTCCATGATGATGGTCGCGATGGTCAAGACCATCGCAACCATCGGGCTTGCGACAATAGGTAGGGTCTCGTTGCCGCAAGCCCTGGAGTGATTTTGGCTCTATCAGAGATAAAATCACTCTCATTGACAACACTAGTGATGTCAGTGGGGCCGGACCCAGACGGTAGGCGTTCCCATGGGAATGCCTCCGTCTGGCAGCCACGCCCACCAAAGGGGGCATGCTGTCACTCACCATCGACAGCACGCCCCCTTTGGTGCTACCCCGTCGCTCGCCGGGTCTCGCGCATGCGCACGACGGACCTCCCTCCGTCGTGCACATGCACGTTTGGGTACCATCGACCCGCTTGCGAGCGTCCTGCGCTCGCGAGCGGGTCTGAATGAGACCCACTGTACATAAATCTATTCTTTTTTTTTTGCATGTGGGTGTGCGTGTGTCTATACATATATATATACTGATGCAATCGCACAGTCATGCAGATGGACGATTATTGCATACTGCGTATGCATCGCAGATCGTGTGCGCAAACCAGCCACTGCGATCGGGACTGGGATGACAGTGGCTATGCAGACCCATCATAGAGTGATTGTCAGGAAGTACCGTTTGGGGGTGGTGATGCGGGAGTGGTCGGAGAAACGCAGGCGTGCCAGTACATTTGAACGCCGTTGCAGGGCCGTGCATAACTTAGCCACTGCGAGGTTAGCATTTTATAGGTAAGGTCAGGGCTGCAGTAATTCTGCGTGAGGGGTCGATGGTACTCGATGTTTCTGATGTTTGAGGAAGTTTGCAAGGTATTATGGATGTGAGAGAGGGGAAGTGGGCATCTGCATGTTGTCTGTGAGAGTGCTTTGCAATTACAAGCATTAGCATACTTTCGCAGCAGACCTGCGTGCGCAATTGCAGCCACGATCGCATCAGCCATCCTTGCTGAACCAGGCCCTATATGCAAAAACAGCCAGTATTTACCCTGCATGCCAAAGAATGAATGTATTGGCACCTCTTGCACTGCAGCATGGTTTGTCAGTGCAAAGTTACTTGCTCCTTTTTTACTTTGCTCCCAACTCAGAATCAGCCCCATCATTCTGTGACACTACCAGCAATGTAAACGATTGACTTTGAAACACGTGCAGCCTTTTAGCTGTCTCTGCATTGTGGCATTTCAGTGTGTGAAATGTACACAATACACGATTATTGTGTAGTTATTTCTATACATTATAAGTTACTGGATCAGCTCTCTAGAATGCTTAACTTCTGAAACTGCTCACAGTGCTGATAAGATAGGGCCGCACACTCTGCATGAACAGTAGGATGTGAGACAACACAGGGTTAAGGTGGGTACACACCTGACAGATATATCTGCAGATGATGGTCATTCATACACACTGAACGGCCATCATCTGCATGCTGCAGCAGGTCCCGGCAGCCGATGGGCGGGTAGGGGGCGTGGCCTAATCGCGGAAGGTGTGGCCACGCCCCTTCAGGAAAGAAAACATTTGCGGCACTGGAGAGGGGGGTGCTGTGTGCCCTTCAGCCCAGAGCACAGCCAATGGGGGGCGCGATCAGTGTGATCGCTCCCCCCTTTGGCATAGGAGACTGCTCGGGCTGTTGCTTTAGCAGCCCCGGACAGTCTCCCAGTGAAGCCCAGCACATAGCAGCGTGTGCTGGGCTGCTGTGGATGGGAGCTGTGCCGGACCCGGGTGAGTAGTACCCGCTCGCGGCTCCCCCCCCTTCCTCTCTGCACCCCTGTGCCGATCGCCCGTACACACTTGCCGATGGACAGATATGTCTGCAGACATATCTGTTCATTGGATGTGCAGCACAGCCAATGTGATATGTCTGTGAACTATGTTGTTCTCAGACATTTCGTCTGTACACACTGGCCGACGGGGGCAGGATATATTGGCCGATCAATTGATCGGCCAATATATCGGCCAGTGTGTACCCAGCATTAGTGTAGTACAATGCTGTTGATATATGTAGTTCGGTTCTCCAGAAACCTGTATCCACCCAAGTTTCAGGAATCTGGCCTCCTGAGGAGATCCGGCCAGATCTGAGTCGCTGTTCTGATCTTTCATGGTTCAGAATTCGACTTTTAAATCCAAATTTTGGGGTTTGGATTAAAAAATTACATGATTTTAGCTGTTTTTAAAAACTTTTCATCATTTGTTTTTTAAAAAAGAACCCAGATCACTTGAGGGTGGTTTTGCAAAACCAAAACATGAAAATGAATTACAAATCCAAAATCAATATATATGTGTATATGAATGTCCTGAGCAATATGACAAAAGTTCACCAATGTTCATATACGTCTCCAGGTGGAATATCTGTATGGAGGAAGCTCCCCTTTAAAAACGCCTCTCTCTAGCCTACTTTTTCAGTTTATTATCTAATATACTCAGGGCCGGATTAACGGGGGGGCGACAGGGGCTATCATCCCTGGGCCACCACACCTGAAGGGCCCCCACACCTCAAGGGGTTAAAGTGAACCGGAGGAGACGGAACCAGTTCCGCCTCCTCCGGCCAACCTTACCCCGGAGCTGCAGCGATGCACCATTTGCCAGACGCCCGCTGATTGTAACCAGCGGGCGCCCGGCTCACTCCCCGCAGCGGCAGCCGGAACTGGAGACTGGACTGGAGGGCTCAGGCTCACGCAGTGCACTATGGTAGAGATGTCGACGTCTCTTCCATGGTGCAGAGCAGCAGCCGAGCGACGTGGACGGCAGCGGGAGCGGGCTCAAGGTAAGTAATAGCTCTTTTTTTTTTTTTAGTGCAAGCGGCTATTGTACTGGTGGAATTACTCAGGGGGGAGCATTACTACTGGGGGCATTACTCGGGGGGAGCATTACTAAAGGGGGCATTACTCGGGGGGGGCATTACTACTGGGGGCATTACTCAGGGGGGGAGCGTTACTACTGGGGGCATTACTCGGGGGGAGCATTACTACTGGGGGCATTACTCAGGGGGGGAGCATTACTACTGGGGCGTTACTCGGGGGGGAGCATTACTACTGGGGGCATTTATACAGAGGGTACTACTACAGGGGCATGACTACTGGGGCCACTACCACGGGGGCCATGACTACTGGGGGCATTACTACTGGGGGCACAACTACAGGGGTATTACTACTGAGGGCATTTAGACAGGGGGCATTACTATTGGGCACACACTGGGGGTATGACTACTGGGGGGCATTACTATTGTGGGCACAACTACAGTGGTATTACTACTGGGGGTATTTATACAGGGGGCATTACTATTTAGGACACTACCACAGGGGGACATTACTACTTGGGGCATAACTACATGGGGCATGACTACTGGGGGCACTACTAATGGGAGAATTGCATAGGGGGCACTACTATTTGGTGCACTGCATAAAGGGCACTACTACTGTAGGCACTAACACTACTGAGGTCCCCATTGCGCATACCGCCAGTTTGTCACATTTAATAAGGGCCCCCACATGATTGTTGCCCAGGGGCCCCCACAGACCTTAATCCAGCCCTGAATATACTGCTTGGTTTATCTTATTGTGTGATTGTTTGTTCAAAATATACAAATAATTTTTTTTCTCTGTGGAAGTCCAACTGGAAGGACACTGGACCTCATTCAGAGTCGGTCGAAGCGGCCGCACGGTCGTACGCCACCAATGTTCGTTATACTGCGCATGCGTAAAGTTCGCAATGCGCGTGCGCAAACTAGCCGCTACGATCAGAAATTTCTCTCTCCTTGAACACAGCCAGGTCGGTAGTTTGAGTGACAGATTGAGGCGTTTGTGGGTGGTAACAGGGGAAGGTGCTTGAAAACGGGGGAGTGGAAATCCGAACGAAGACGTGCCGAATTATGCGAACTGTGTTTTATGGGAGTGCATACGGATTATGGGAGTGCATAATTAACAAAGTAGCGTCATGGCACATGTGACATGGGAGGTTTTTACACTGACATGATCGTAGAGCTTAAGAGAGGGTATGGTCAACCTTAAGCTCTACGACCAGTTCCGATGGTTCCCGATGGTCTCGATTAATCCTTATATGCCCGGAGATGACGTGCAATGCGTACGAGAAGGGGGCGTATTTTTTTGTCTTCCGACCGCTTTCTCCCCTTGGTCGGCCAACTTCCGATCCGAACTTAGGGACGCAATTTGCGAGGGAATCATTTGAATATCCGGCCCCTTTTTCCGTACGACCGTGCGGCCGCTTCGACCGACTCTGAATGAGGTCCACAGTGTGTCCCATTAAAAGTAAAAACAAGATATAAACTCCAGCATCTCGAAGGTGTTGGAAAAGTCAAGACCTTTTTGAGTGGAGAAAGAGCCTGTATTGCCTTCTACAAACGGGTACAGTAAATGTGCCTTCTCAATCTTTAACAAAATCTCATCTGACAAACTGAAATCTAATTTTTGTCTCTTGTTCCAAACTAACTGCAGAATTTGGCGCAATCATATACCCAATCAGGGATGCATGTGGGGGATCTCCATTTGCAGAAAGGTCCACCTATGCTAAATGACCACCTAATATCAGCAACTGGTAAGTACAGCATAGTACAGAAGGCGTGTGACATCACACAAGTACTGTACATTGTGCTGTGGATTTGCACATAGACAGTAGCTTGGGGCAATTCTTCTCCAAGTTTTTACAGTCTCAGGGGCCTATTCATTAAACGTAAAAATTCAATGGAGATAATTAGCTTTAGAACTCTCATGGAGTTCTAGCTAATTATAGGTGGAATTCATCATTCCACCTCTCCATAAGTATCTATTCCGAAAAGCTGTCATTTTTGCGATGACAGCTTTTCGGGATATAGATACTTTTCCCTCTCTACACTACCTTATCGCGTCTGGAAACAGTGCTGCGCATGCGCTGTTACATCTGTAAAACCAGCGCATGCGCAGCACTGCCAACAGATGCGGTAAGTTTCGTACCCCCCCCCGACCCCCACCTCCGCTCACCTTCCCCCCCCCCCCCCCCCCCTCCCGACTTACCTGTCCATGCAGCAGCCTCCGGCTCCGTCCTGCTGGTCTGTCATGTGGTTTCCCTGCAGACCACATGACAGATTAGAAAAAAAAAAATTTTTTTTTTCTTTTTCTAAACTTTCTTGTGCTCTGCTGGGGAGCACACATGACAGACCAGCGTCCGGAGCCTGAGGACGGAGCAGAGCGCCGGAGGGACTCGTCGGGGGACCTGCACACGCTGATACAGGTTAGTGGATTCTGCTATTCGCCACCTCACAGTGGCGAATAGTAACTGCATCAAATTCCGAAAATTGATAATTTTCGGAATTTGATGAATACCATAATTTCCACATCCCCATACTAATGTATGGGGAGTGTGGAAATTAACGCAGGGGTACTTAGCAAGGAGATATCTGTGATATCTCCTGTGTTAAGTCTGTTCATGAATACCAAAATAACGTTATTTAAGGAAAATGTCCTTAAAAACGTTATTTTAGTGTTGATGAATAGGCCCCTCAGTACAATGATTAATGGTGGTGAAAATAATAGCATATGGAAAAAATTTATTTCACAGATTAGTATATTTATTTATTAGTTTTTATGGTAACTCATAACACTATATTATGATATGCTGAAGGGGAACGTTCAACTGTAAGGTTTATAAAATAGTTACTAGGCTTCATCCATGGAAGAATCTTCTCTTCTATACAGCACTTGTCAAACACATCTAACAAATAGTAATAACCTTTGCCATATCTCATTTCCTACATAAACAGCTCAAGCGAAAACGTTTAATAGTGGAAAATGTAAGACGTATGGCTTGCATTATCAAAACTTTGAAACAATTATTTTCCACAGTGTCTGGATCCTACTATCTGTTTTGTGAGATATGTTGAAAAGATTACTTTTTCAGAGAGATCTCACAGATGCGGGTAACTAAGACATGCCATGCTAAGTAATGTTTTAGCTTGTAAATGTATATACACTTACTTTTAGTTACTTTGGAAAGTGTTTTGTTTAATGTACATATTACAGTGATGATGACAGTGATGATGACCATATTTACCAAGTAGCATAATTAAATCTGTGAGAGTACCTCATATGGTATCTCTAGCTAAATAATTCTTCAGCACGAACAAAAACAGAACAGAGGACACTTAATATAAACTGATGCAATTCTTTTACTCAATAAGATGTGTTGTAATCTTAATGTTAACATTAAAGCTGGGTACACAGTAGACGATATGTTGTCTGATCCCGCGGATGGGAGCATGATATAGGGTACATCGTCTTGTGTGTACCCATGATATGCGTGCTCCCATGGATTGTTATCGACATCCCTCATCCGCTCTACTACAGGGCTGACGGGGGATGTCGCTGATGATCTTATGCTGCAGAATGCAGCATGGTGCGTGCCTCCCCTGTCCCTCCCCTGTCAGACCCGGCATTGGCAAGTGTGTATGCACATCGTCTGATGTGTACCCACCCTAACTGTGGCACTGTAGTTAGCAATGCAGTAGTGTGGTGACCTGGGTTTCCCCAACCAGGGTGAAATCTCTGTGGTAACGCCGGTATGCATGAAAGAGTGCGCGAAGAACTGCTCTCTCGGTAAGAGAGGTCCTTTGAGAATGTGGGACTTCCGGGTCGAAGACCCAGAAGCCCCTCTGGTGTCATTCTGCACATGCACATATGCGCCACGGGGGGTGCTGGGAGGTTTCCTATTGGATCCCTCTCACGGCACTCTGTGGAGAAAAGCCCATACCCTTCTATAGAAGATGGCGTTACCCACCACATATGGTGCATATGAGAAATGCAGTGAAACCCACATTTTCGGGGTTTGACCACATTTCTCATGTTGCTGCATCCCGCTCTGTAAGTACTATGCAAGTTGCCTGGGTTTTGCAGGGTGCTGCAAAGGCATGCTGGTACAGATGTGTCCACACACACCTATCCTCTGGTGTACTAGGTATTACCGCCCGCCGCATGGTTCAAATCCTGGCAGCGGCAGCCCGACAAGGGTGAAGATCCAGATCGTCTCTAAGGTAAGTATCGCTAACCTAATCCTACCCCCTAACCCTCCCTTAGGGGTGCCTAACCTTAACCTCCCCCCCAAGTGCCTAACCCTAATCCCCCCTCTAAGTGCCTAAACCTAATCCCCCCTTCCCCGCTGCCTAAATCTATGTTCACCGGTGGGGTGCCTAACCTAACCACCCCCCAGGGGTGCCTAACCCAAACCCCCCTTCCCCTAGCCTAAACATAACCCTCCCTGGGGGGTGCCTAACCCTAAGTCCGCCCGGGAGCCCTAAACCTAGACCCCCCCCGCGGCTGTCCACGCCCGGCACCCGGCTTACCTTCGTTCGGTATGCCGGGCGTCTGTCTTGCGGCGTATGGTTAATGACAGGCGTCGTGTTTTCGAAGCCTGTCATTAGTACCACGCCGGGATTAGAGAGTCTGGAAGCTGGCGGTCAGCATTTAGACCTTCGGCTTCCAGACTACATCCCCTATCCTCAAATTGCACCAAATAGCCCCATTTAATGCACAAGGAGATCTGCGACTAAGCTGCACCATGCATCTCGCCATATACTTTTCACAAAAATGCCTCTTACTGGTATCAGTGATGCGGCAAGATGACAATACATGGGTACACTGCACACTGGTTCTGGCAGGAGCTAACTTGTCTAAAGAGGAATGTCTGATAAGGGCAAGCAGTACAATGCTTGGTGCCACATATCATTGTGCTTAATCTGCGACTATATACCAATTCCTTTGTGACAAAAGCGCTAATCTAGGTGCCTACTACTCTATAAGCGACTTTGTATGCATCTACTGTACCATGCCAATAGGATGCTAAGAAAATGTAGGGAAGTCCAGTAATCACTACCCATGTCTAAGTGGCGCTATGCATCTAGCACCACATAGCACAGAAAGGATGGGTAGGTCTGTATTTGTGTGTCTGTAAGCGAACTTATTGTAGTTTGTAAGTGCGACTAAAACTTATGGTTTGAAAACTTAGCGCTAGATCCAATTAGGTGCGATGGGGACGAATTTACGATCTCACCAGGGGCTCACACATTTGAACAAAAATGTGTGAGTCCAGAGGTACAGTAAGTGCGGCATACAGCTGCGCTTACTTGCGGGAGTGAGTAATTGGCACCAAATTGGATCGAGCCAGTCTGATGTGCCTGAATAAAGTATCTGACTGCACAGCACTGAAGAATACGATGGCACCAAATACTTAAGGAATGATGACAAATAATAACATTAATATACCTTACAAATGCCTTCAATGTGCATTCTTGTTGACTCTGTCGGAATGTCTGGGAGGCTCCCTAATTTCATGGCGCCTGTGAGAGTAGCCCAGCCTCCCACCAGTGAAGTGGACAGTCGGTAGCCTGATGCTTCAAATTACATCAACATCATTGCATAGCAGGGGCAGGGCTGGGATGGTACCATTTGTGGTACCACGCCCACTCCATTTTCCACTTAAAAAGTAGGCAAGTATGCTTTAGTATTAGTGTATTAACATGCTAATTCAGGGTCTAAGAACAAGCCAGCTGTTTCAATATTTTTATTAGACCAATATTTCTGCAACCATGATCTTTACAGCATTTTTGTGTTGCCTACTTAAAGCAACTAAAGCCTAATTTTTGGTGTAATAACATATTGGACCAGTAGTCATATGTGTAATCACTGTCTTTCTCTTCCATGTCTTGCAACACAATTTGTTTGTGGGTTGATAGGTTGAGTCTCTCAAATCCAAAATGCTTGAGACCAGAAGTATTTAAATTGAATATCGGATTTTCCCATATTTTGGAATAATTGCATACCAAAATGAGCTATCATGGGAATAGGACCCAAGCCTAAACACAGAATGCATTTATGCTCCATATACCCCCCATTCACATAGTAGCCTAAACGTAATTTTATACAACATTTTTAATCATTTTGTGCATTAAACAAAGTTTGAGTTCATTGAACCAGCAGAAAGCAGAAGTGTCACTATCTTATGGAGCATACACACGGTCAGATTTGTCAGATGAACGATTGAACGATTGAACGATTTGAACGATTTTACCAAAGTTTTGAACGATTTGAACGATTGAACGATTTTTGACTGCATTAAAATGAATGGAATCGTCCAAGTCTGACTGCAAACACATCAGATGTCAGATATCGTTATCTGACAAACGGGAACGCGCATCGTTGATCGTCCATCGTTCAGGTATGTCAGATATGTCAGATTTTCCTTCAGATATGAACGACTGAACGATTTTTAAATCGTTATCGTTCATATCTGATGGAAAAATCTGACCGTGTGTATGCACCATTAGTCACGCTCAAAAAATTCTGTTTTCCAGAATATTCCGTATTTTGGAATTTTGGATATGGGAGACTCAACCTGTCCTTATATCCTGCCGTTTCCTCACTTTCTGTTGCAATCATGACAATATGGCTGAAATCATTACCAAATGTATGGCAAAATGGAACCTTTTATATCAAAATATAATGGTGAAATATATTTATAAAAAAAAAAAAAAAAAAGAAATTAGTTAGCATTTAAAGAAAAAAATGAGGTATACCAGCCTAGCACAATACCCTGCCCATGACAGCTGTGGTAATTTTGGTCATCACATACCTGTAATAGTCACACTTCCATCCAGATAGTTTTACATTTCTAATTGGCATCCATCTTCCATATTATTTTTACATTTTGTCATTTTCCTATATTTTGCTTCTTACAAATATACGTCCAGTACATTGTGCATCTCATGCCCTTTTAAAATGCTATCATGTATTATCAAGCAAGCTTTGATGTGAGCAGACAAACTATAGTATGTTTGCACAAAATCAAAGGGCCTTTCAAAATTTCTCATAATGACATTTCACAACAGAATCGTTTATAGATCATTTATCTATTTTAAAGAATCCTTGCTCTACACTATTACATTATATTCTTCCCAGTTTTCCTCCTATTGCTTATGCCTGGCAACAAGAGTTGGCCAACCATAAGGTACATGTGTCGGAAAGGAATTGGTATAAATTCTCAGATTAAGCACAACGATACGCGACGTCAATCATGGTCTGAGTCTAGAGAAGGGCCAACATTTTTATATTAACGACTACACACAGTGTTACCTTCTTATTAGGTGAAGCCCATATGTTAAAGCACACAAGTCACAGGATAAATAGGGCAATAGGATAAAAACATATTTAATATTTGAATTTTGGGTTGCATCAAAATAAGCAGAGCATCATCTGTTCCTGATACAGACCAACAAATAATAAAATGCTCCATTTCAAATTAATTTAATTTCATTTTAAGCTTTCTGTACTCACTCAATCAGCCAGTCATAAAAGGTTTACATGAGGTGATGTTAGCATAAATTGCATTAAGTCTTGCTTCATTTTCTTAATATATCCACTTTTGATGAACAAAAGAAATACTTTTTTTTATGTAACATTACATTAAAACATTTAATTATATTCAGTGAATTCTTTCCTCATATACCTGCTGCAAATATTTAACTCTTAGCTGTGACAGTTGACACTACAATTATTCTGACATGTGTGACGACTTTAACTTGTTTACAGAGTAACATTGTAGAGGTGCCAGGAAATAATTAGCTTTTCTTTATATTTTCTGGGGTCTGATGACTTTTATTTGAAGGGATGACATCGAGAGAGGCTTTGTTTTTCTTCAAATTTCTAGTGATTAGGCATTTAGCAGCTGCTAGAACATGTACCATCAGTTTTTTAGAGTGCACGGTAATATAATGGAAAGGATAACGTAAAAGAAAAGACCACAGATGCTTAAGGTTAAGAGATTAGTTCTTATCCCAAAAGGGAGAGATCCCTGGACAAATCCACCAGTTTCCCTGCAGAGGCAGTTCCTCCAGCACTTTGGATCAAAGTCGGGGAACATCTTGCTTAATTAGTTCAGAAAGGGATTTTAACAATCACAAATATCCATTAAGATACATACACAGTGGGAGCTGGGGCACGTGCCTTCCCTCCAATGACTCCCGCTGCGAGGGAGACAGGACAGACCTAGCGCCGCAGTAGAGGAGGACCTGGCTGGCCACCAGGAATGGGGTAAGTATGGAAGTGGGAGGGAGGGTCACACAGAGTTGAGCAGGAAGTGGAGTGGGTCATGAACGGGAGGAGCAGTTGTTAGCAGTCAGAGCAGCGAAACAGAGAAGGGGTGCACTCACAAGAGTTGAAAAGCCATAATTTTATTGAAGTGTAGGCATGTACAGTCATCCGATGTTTCGTCCACACAGAGACCATTGTCAAGGCACTTACTATCCTTAAATGACCTGAAATATAAATTACTGTAATAAAAAACATGCCAGATAGCTGGCGACAACAAAAATGTGAAACCAGAAGTGATAATCATGTGTTCCACTGGGAAACGCATAGAAAAGCATAGTATACAAAAAGTTGTAAAAAAAAACAACAACACTCATACTGTATATAGAAACAAACACAGATTTGGTGCAACAATAAAAATTGACATAAGAGGACAGTACAATAACATCAATAGGATAAACAGATATAGTAGCTCACATGATGCGCTGCAGACTAGTCTAGAACGCACATCACCTGAGACAGGATGTCACATATGTAAACAAGAAATCACATGGTGCATAGTAAAAATGTATATGTTAATCTGTCACAGTAAATAAGGGCAAATCAATCATCATGTTCTCAAGACAAATAAGAGAAGGAGATTGATCATGTCACTTATGATCAAACAGTAGCATACTGATCTATGATATCATAGGTTTACATAGATGTATTCCTAGCACAAATATATTAGTATTAAATACATCAATAATAGAAGATTGTAAAAAAAATGGAAAACGGACACAGAGTCCAGACTATTAGCGAATGCTAAAGGGGTTATGTCTCATATAATTAAATGGAGCAATCAGACTGAAATGTTCTCATCTGTAGGTGATAGTGATATCACTCATCATACATGCTACTTACATGCAACTAAAGGAATAGACATGTCATAGCCTGCTAAGTCCATATGCAGAGCCTACTTTATACAACTGCATGAACATAACCACCTTTATATCCTTCTCTATTTACAGTATGTCTTTGCTTATTTTTCATATGCATTATTTATTTTAACATTATATAGTATGAGGGACATATTATATTGACTCTGAATGGTGGGTTCCGACACATTAAATCATACAGCCAAAGAAATACAAGCTTAATAATAATAATAATAATAATTATTATTATTATTATTTTTATTATTAGAAGAAGAAAAAGAAGGAACATTTATATAGCACAAACGCATGTCAATATTTATATACTGTAGCTGTACTTTGTTAAGAATCGGTGAAACAAGGACAAATAGGAAGAATGCATGAAGATTAATTTTTATATAAGTGCTTTTACATTTATTCCACATTCATCACACATGAATATTCAAGTAAAGAAATAACTGAACATAATGCAGATAATTTGTTACCCATTCATCTGAAATACCAACATCAACAATTATTGAGAAAAAATGTATTTGGAATCCCCCCTTATGAGCCAATCCGCTAAATCAGACATAATAGATACAATAAGTACTATATGTCTGCATATTTTACTTTTATTTTGTAAATAAAGACATATCTATCTTATATAATCACTATTTTTATCTTACCAACTGCTATTGTATTTTGTATATAGGAGCTGCTTCAGACCCGCTCACTATGATGCGAACGCTCGTAGCTGGCCAATAGTCGCTTTCTGTGCATGCGTACGCATCACAATGCGCGTGCGCGAACCAGTGTGAGAGATTGGAATGCGTTCGCTCGCTGTGCATAGGCTGCCCAGCAGAGTGAGTGCCAGGAGATGCCGTTTGTGGGCGGTGACAGGGGCTGGCCACTGGAAACGGGGGAGTGGAGGTGCGAACGCAGGCGTGCCTGAGTGTTTCACCTCCGTTTCAGAGGCGTGCATAATTAAAAGGCGGCGTCATGGTACATATCACTTGGTGGGATTTCACTCTGAAGTGATCAGAGTGATTGCGGCAGGGTATAGTCAATCTCAAGCGTTGTGATCGCATCCGATGGTGTTCGATGTACCAATGTTTTCATGCACTTCCAGGAGATGACGTGCGCAAGGGGGCGTCTTAAGAATGGCTGGTGGGCGTCTGAATACACTAAGTGATCGCACGCCAAGACATAGTGGGCGTGCTAATGCCATGTTGTGCGATTGCCTGCCTTGCTGGGCGTGCGCTGGATTTACATACGCAGATTGCGAGTGAACGCATCTAGCGAGCGGGTCTGAATGAGCTTCATAATGCAATATATTGGCATATGTAATTAATATCATATAACTGAGTATTTAAAATTCATAGACTTTCATGCTTTTGGACTGAGTGTATTTTTACCCTTTAAAAGAAAAAAAGAATGAGTAAAATCAGCAGGCCAGTGGGGGGTGTCCTGTATGGGGATTTTTTTTATAATATGCACATCCAATAAACGCTCCGATCGTCAGAGCGATTATCTGTTCAGTGCGCACTCCGTATACACTGACCTATTTTTAACTCAATGCATGCTTTCTTCTATGGGATCGGGACAAAAGGCATCTACATGTATGCATCTCATAAGATGCGACCTCCTTATCCAACCGTTGCAGGAGTATTTGAAGCTGTTTATTGACTAAAGCTCCTGCATACACACATATGCAATCAGAGCCTGATTAAGACCTCACGGTCCCCATCCCGAGACATTTATAGAGTGAATATCTTTTCTAGACAAACTGGAGCTAAAGGAAAATCTTACAAAGAACTCCCTCCCACTACAGAAACAAAAACTAAATTCTGATAAGGTACACACCGCTCCCTGTCCATTTTTGTTACCACCATGCACTTTGTGATTGCCATACTTTACAGAAACCATTTTTTGACTGCCCTATACTACAGAGAGCATATGAATGACCCCTATATATAATACAGAGAGCATGTGAATGACTCCTATATATAGTAGAGAGCATGTGAATGACCACCATATAATATAGAGAGTGATTGAATGACCCCTATATATAATACAGAGAGCATGTGAATGAGTCCTATATACTGTATAGTAGAGAGCATGTGAATGACCACCATATAATACAGAGAGCATGTGAATGACCCCTATATATAATACAGAAAGCATGTGAATGACCACTATACAACATAGAGTCGTCTTGAGACTGCCATACAATATTATCCCCTCAAAAAAAACACACACTGGACGTGCGCTGCTAAATAATAATATTAATAATAACAATATTTAATATAAATGACATGGCCAATATTATCCCCTCATCCTAAAAAAAATGCCTCCTAAAAAATCATTAACTACTTCAGGATGATCAAGAAGCCCAATTCACCATAACTGACCACCCTCGATATAAACATTCCCTTATCCACATCAGTAATTCCATTCACAGTCATTACTTTACCTCCCTCTGTCTTATAAAAAAAACGTTCATGTTAATTAATCCCCCCAAAAATATTACCCCTTCATATTAACTCACCGTCATTAAAAATCCCACAAACAACCAAATCCCTTATACTATAAACTTTCCCCAAGTATACCACTTACCTGTTGCAGTTCAACTTCTGTTCTCACTATGAATCTCCTACCATGAGGCTGCTGCTGCTGATCTCCATGGGTTAGAGGAGCATGTGATGGGTTTCTCCAATCAGAGTTCAGCAATGCTCCTCTGATCCCTCTGCAGAGTCTCCTGGGATTTATCCAGTAATACAGTGCCCTGTCCTCTGCATGAAGCTGCCAGGCCCCAATAACCCTTGGCTCTGGCAGCCTGGACAGTTGGCAGGTGGGCCCCATAGCCACCTCATACATGGCAGCGGCTGCTGAGCTCTGGCTCCCAGTCTGTGTGCTACAGTCAGTGGAAGGCGGGCACCGGGCCCCTTGGGATCACCTGGCCCCAGGCGCCCGTCTGTACAGCCTTGCCGGTAATCCGTCTCTGTATGTACTGTATATTATCAGGCCAATATTAAGAGATGGGCCAGATAATTGCATGTTGCCAAGATTTAGAGTGTGAAAGACCAAGACAGAAGAAAAGATTTTATGTACCATTGGACTATGTTGGATCAAAAACAAAACTTTATTCTATATTTTATAATGAGGCACAAAAAGGTTTAGGAAGTTTCTTTTTTAATTAATGTTAATTTAAAAGTATGTCTGTTATTTTACTATTTTGGTATAGTGTAATGAAAATGTTTACTATTATGTACTAAACGTGTACTATTCTGCTGGAATGGACCTACTCTGCTGCCAAAGACCTAGTTTTGGGAAGAAGTCCATCTTCTTTCACAGCATAGCTGGTAGTCTCAGGGAGAGAGGAACAGCAGATTGCTGTGGGTGGTTAGGTATTTTTGTAATTATATATACTATCTAATTTTTGGTTTCTTTATTTCCATAGATTTTCCAATTTATATGATGTAAGCATTTGATGTGGATGGAGATTATAGGATGTTTTATTACTTTCTACATCTGAGCATTATGTTGGTGTTTTTTTGTGTGCTATAATAAATTCTAACATGGATATTGAAAGAGCCATTGACACCATTAAGCCTGAAGAATATCTGTTGGAGATCGATGTATTCCAGTTTTTGAAATTTTTGAAGAAATTTGACTGATTTACTGGGTGTTATATCACCAATAAATACAAATTATAAAGCCAAGTTGGTGATTTGTTTGAAGAGTGACCGCTACCCAATTGCCTATATATATATATATATATATATATATATATATATATATATATATAGTGTGTATATATATATATATATATATATATATATATAGATCTACATTTCTGCATATGTCAGTTGAGATACCAATAGGGTCATTCATATAATACATAATTTATATAACAATGGGCTATACATAGATAGTCCTAAAGTAAAACCAGTTAAGATAGCTAATCCAAACAGTACAGTGCTACTGTGCTCCTCATAGGTAAGCATACAAAATACAATGATGATAAAATAAATTCTATTACAATGTCATTATACACTTTATTAGTAAGTATATATACAGGGGCATAGTGTGTAGCCATGGCGCCTGGAGCATGTGTGTGCTACTGTGCCCCCCCCCCCTTCATTTTGCCAGGTGTCCAGCATGTAGGAGCAGATTAAAGGGAAATAAAAATGAACATTCGTGCCTCTTTTTGGCATGTGGCATCATAACAGTCAGACGTGACCTCACCAAACTCAGCGCTCAGGCTCCTCCCAGTCACGGGTGCCGCGACCCAGGCTCTCAGCAGCAGCAGCACTCGGCTTAGGCTTTCCCTTTTGGAAAGGAGTAATTCCCTTCTCCGTCCTCTGGGGTTATCTTTAACATGTTCAAAGATCGTAAAGGAGAGGTCGTTTTTCTCTGATCTATGTACCTCTGCAAAGTGTCTGGGCAAGCTATGCGTTTTGATCTTATTTTTGATGTTATGTAAATGTTCTTGAATACATATTTTGGTGCTCCTTTTGGTTTTCCCTACATATGCTAACCCACAACTGCAGGTTATTCTGTACACTACAAAATCCGTATTACACGTAACTATTTCATTTATAGTATATTTCTTTCTGTCTTGCTGCCAACTGAACACTTGTTTCTCCATATGTTTGCAACAAATACAGCAATTATATGGGAAGCAGCCTGTTATTTTACTAAAAAAATCTTGTTTTGTCAGTACATTTTTTTTTCCTGATTTTAATTTGCTTGGTGCTATTATACTTTTCAAATTAGTGGATTTTCTAAAAAACAGATTTGGCTTACTAGGAAGATGTGGACCTAAAATAGGGTCCATTAAAATGAAATACCAGTGTCTTTCTAGCACCTTTTTAATAGAATTATTTTCTCTGTGTAATAAAGGCTCTACTCTGCCGCTTTTTATCATGGTGGGGTCCCTGTTTTTCCACTATTAGTTCTTCCCTAGTATGAATCGAGCTTCATCAATCATAGATGTTCTGCAGCCTCTATCAATGAATTGATCTCTCAATAAATCAGATTGTTGCAAATAGACCTCAATATTTCTACAGTTCTTTCTTTCAGGTGTCAGGAACTGAGAAAATGGTATGCTATTATTCCAGGTGGGATGATGACCGCTTGTTGAGAGAATGAAGATGATAGCATCAATCTCCTTGAAAAATTTAGATGTTTTCACAAGTTCATTAGCTGTACCATCCAATACTAAGTCAAGGTCATTATGTTTATGGGTAAATCATAAATTCAACTCATTCCCATTTATATGTGCACAAAACTGCTCGAAGCTGAAAACATCCCCTTGCCAGATAAATAGTAGATCGTCAATATAACGACGGTAACATTTTATATGGTTCTGTTCAAATTATGTATTGTAGATGAATGACTCCTCCTATTCTCCCATCAGCAGGTCCACATACGATGGGGCAAACCTTGTCCCTATTGTTGGAGAAAAAAGTTATCTTCACATTCAAGAAAATGAAGGTGATACTTTTAGTTAAAAATGCAGTCTCAGCTTGTGATTTATTCAGGTCTGCTTCCAAAACTTTATGAACTGCCTCTAAACCGTTGGTATGAGGGATAGATGAGTAGAGGGCCTGCACATCAATAGTAAGCCAACAGTCACCAGGTGGCCACACATGGACCCTGATTCAGACCCGGTTGCGCTGACAGAGCGCTCGCTCTGAATCAGGGCCGGTCTTTTTTTTTTTAGAACGGCCTCCTGGCCGCTCGCATAGCTGTAGCGAGCAGCCAGGAAGATGGTCGCGATGGTCAAGACTATCGTGACCATCGGGGTTGCGACAAGACCCTTGTGGTAGGGTCTCATTGCCGCAAGCCCCAGAGAGATTTCGGCTCTAACAGAGCCGAAATCTCTTCCACTGACATCACTCGTGATTACACGTAACTCGTGATGTCAGTGGGGCCGGCCCCAAATGGAGGCATTCACATGGGAACACCTCCGTTTGGGCAGCCACTCCCCCAGCCCGCCCACCAAAGGGGGTCGTGCTGTCACTCAACATCAACAGCACGCCCCCTTTGGTACGAGACCCAGAGCGATGGATTGCCCATCACTATCCGGGTCTCACGCATGCGCACGACGGAGCCAGCTCCGTCGTGCGTTTGCACTCTGGGCCACCATCGACCCGGTTGTGAGCGCTCAGCGCTTGCGACCGGGTCTGAATCAGGCCCATAGTCTTTTAATGCTCTGAGGAGACTAGTAGAGATGAGTAAGATGAGATTTATTTATTTTTCAACGTAAACTTGTAATTTAAGATCCACATAATGGGATAAATTAGCAGTAAGTGAGTCAACCACAGAAATTATGGGTCTTCCTGGTGATCAGCTTTTATTTTTGTGGACCTTCGGAATATGGTAAAATACAGAGGCCGATGGATGTTTTATATATAACTAATCAAATTCCTCTTTACAGATAAGATTATATTTTCTGGCATAATTTAATATGTTATATAGCTCTTCCTGATATATCAATCAAACAAACAATATGAAAATAACATGTGTGCCAAGACAGCAGCTAATTTTGACCCCTCGTTGTAGTGGTTGTCACCCCACACTTCCAAATGATCAAACAAAAAAAGACACAATATCACCATAGGGTCTTCCAGTACTAAGTCAAGAAGTGAATATATGGATGGTGCTCCTAATGTGGTGCTTGAAGGTTGGCGATTCCACTTGAATACTTCAGTATTTTATGACCACCTCTAAAACATAGTAAAGACAACTTCCCATAGTGAAGTACATCGATCCCAAATGAATATATGTTTGGTAATGCTACCAGTGGTTTAACTAAAGATGTATTGGATGAGTTAGGAGTTACATTTTTTAAGTAGTGTTTTTGGACCATTACATTTCTAAAGTATTTATTAAAATCAATAAACAAATTGAATTTGTCCACCTGCTGGTCGGGAGCAAACTTTAACCCCCTCTCTAGAACCGCGGTTTGTGGAAAAGGATAGTTCCTTCTCGGAGATGTTGATAATCCCTGTTTGAGGTTTTCTTGTAGAAGGAGCAGTGCTCTTTTTTTGGGGGGAGATCTTACTACCTCTTTTTCCTCTTCTTCTGAACAAAACCCCATTTTTAACCCCTGTGGTGAATCTAAACAAACATGTAGTCCGTCCCTTCTTTTGGTATGTTATTTCTCTTCTAAAAAATGTTGACAGAAGACATTTGGAGAGGGAGATCTCAAAACTTCATATCTATTGTCCCCTTTGTGGTCCCTGACATGAGGGTATTCTTTCCCTTTGGTAGCTATAATAAGGGGAACGATTAATGAACGATTAATGGACCTCTTTCTGGGCTTATATCTTATTTGTTGTTAATCGGAGCTACTGTCTACATTGGAATTGAGAGGTTGCCTGTAGGAAGCATCTACATTGGCATTTTTTGGCCTATAGTTATTATAATATGGATAAGGATTATCTTCTCCTTGCTGTTCCATTTTGGACCAATTATGAATTCTTCTGGTAAGATAATCCTTTTTGTCTCTACTGAACTTTTTTTGTTTTCTAGCTATAATTTCATTTTCAAAATAGTCAAGTTTAAACTGAAGATCACTGACATCTCTCTTAAACTCCTTGCTTCCTTCAAATTAAGTTACGACCGTCTAAAGTTTGTTTAGTTGATCCTCTAGCTTTACAAGTACTAGCACACAAGTCCGAATGGCAGAAATTAACCCTTTCAATGCATTTCACTGCTCTCCAGCAGCTGAAGAGGAGCAAACCGCATCAAAAGGGTTCATTCGGACTTGTGTGCTAGTATCTGACCACAGCTACACTAGTTTGGAATATTCTTTTATTGCTCTGCATTGGATACAAAGCCTAAACCGAGGTCACACAGCCTAAGGAACTGGAGGGGAGCTCTTCCTATATGCAAGTGGATACACTATGAGAAATGTGTGTAATGCTGCCCATCCACTACAAGATGCAGGGATGACGGCACGATTACGACTTCATAATCGTGCCATTGTCCCCCTAGGGGTGAAGTGCATACACTGAACGTTCAGACATTCAGTAAATGCAGATCAATCATCCCCGAACATGGCAACCTGACGGCGGTCGTCAGGTTGACCACCATGTTCGGACAATGATAGATGTTAACAACGACGAGCAGGCGCACGTGTCGCTGGTCGTTTTTATCATTTTTCTTCCCGATTTGCGGATGATTTGCAAGTGATTGCACGATAATGATGTCGTTATCGTGCAATCGCCTGTCAAAATCGCCTAGTGGATGGGCAGCATTACAATCCCTGCTCAGAAAGACCGGAAGTGGAGCGGAGGGGAACACAGACAGCGTACTAAACGGCAACGCTGTAGGAGCCGTGTGCCGCCATCTCCACATACAGGGAGACTGGCAACTATGAGCAGATGCTTTTGACACTTCCAACTAATGGTCTGTTCAATACTTTAAGCTTGCTACAACCTCCTAACATGCTGTGACTATATTTGGGGGACATTTTGACTGCACAGCTGGCCAGTGGGCATAAGGCTAATAGTCACCATTGACCAATTGGCTGTGTAGAGAAATAGGAATTTACTTAAGACAGTGATGTCAATATACTTGCATGAACTCTTTATAGGCAGCAAACATTATTGGATGTTTTATACAGTATGGAGTCCGTATATGTTTAAGAGATGACATTTTAATACTTCTACATTTATGTCTAATATATGCAAAACATGTTTAATTGTTACACTGCAAACTATGGACCTACATGTGAGCTATTTATAAAAGTGAGGGGTGTCATACACTAAATATACAGTAAAGCAGATACATTTGGCCTGCTCAGAACAGTTATTATCTACTAGCTGGGCTACCCAGCGTTGCCCAGGTTGAAGAAAGAATTTTGAAGTACATCTTCAGCCTTAATTTTTTACATTGTTCTTGCCTATAACCCCATTCCATTGATTCTGAAAAGGACCCCACTGTTTGCATAATGGTTTTAGCCCTGAAAAGAACCTAAAACAATGAAGTACTATATCAAGCGCTAACCTCTGAGGATAAGTATTCGTGCATGTAGTGTAATCACATCCAAATACCAGACACGCTGGGGGATGAACTCATCCGTTATGAAAGTACACAAATGAATTGCACAAATGAACTGCACAAATGAACTGCAACTGCAACAAATGAACTCCCATCATACCAGTTTTTTATCATCTTCCAAAAATACATAAAGACCAATGCAATCCGCCAGGATGACCCATTTTATCTGGAATACAATCCATCACATCAAATTTAGCACAATATACAGATTAGTTTCTACAAGACATAGTCAAAAATCAACCATCCTACATTAAAGACACTACAGACATCATTAATAATTTACAAACAGTAACATGGAGACCTGACTACTGGCTTATTACTTGTGATGTAACTTCACTTTATACCATAATAAAGCATCAACAAGGACTGGAGAGTACTAGATACTATCTAGAGAAGGACACTACTCTACATCAGGAACAAATAAATTTTTTGGTTTCATCAATAGATTTCATACTTCATCACAATTACGTTTGGTTCAATAACACTTTTTATTTACAGACTACCGGTAACCGCCATGGGAACGAGGGTGGCTCCGAGTTATGCCAATCTCTTCATGTGCAAATGGGAGGAGGAGTGCATATGGGGGTGGCATGACTCGGGGCGGCACTTGATCCTATGGCGGAGATTTATAGATGACATTCTGTTCATATGGCAAGGTACACGTGACACATTAGATCAGTTCATCCATCATATATCTGCTAATGATCGTAATTTGAAATTTACAATGAACATCAGTCAGGTCACCGTCCAGTTTCTAGATCTGGAGATCTTCATTCAAGAGGGCAACATTCACACGAGGAGATTTAGGAAAAACGTAGATGTTAATAGCTACATACTAGCCACCAGTGGTCATCATCGAGCATGGTTGGACAACATCCCTAAGGGACAATTCTGCAGAATCAAAAGAAACTGTTCACAACAAACTGACTATTTAACACAAGGAGGTCTTATGAAACAACAGTTCCTAGACAAACAATATAATGCAAAAACAGTGGAAAAGGCATTTTCAGAAGTAGCAAGAATGGAGAGACAGGAGCTCCTGAAACATAAACAAAAAGAGACTAGAGATTTGGGCAATCATGTTCAATTTATCACACAATAAAACAAGTCGGCTAGAGCCATTAAACAAATCCTTCAGAAACATTGGGGATTACTGATGAAAGACGAAGTCCTAAAAAAACATCTTTCAGATACACCACATATCATCTACAGAAAAGCCCCGGATTTAAACAAAAAACTCATTAGGAACCATTTAAAACCCAAGAGCTCAGTACAGTCGACCATGTTTGCAACAACCCGTCACAAAGGCTTTCATTATTGCGGGAGATGCACAGGTTGCAAAATTACAAACTCCAACAGAATTGGTAAAAAATTTACAGAGTTTTCCTCTACTACTACAAATATGACATTTAAACTTAAAGATGAAATGACATGTAATACTAAAGGAATGCTTTATCTACTGAGATGTTCTTGTGGTCTAGAATATATCGGCAGGACCACTAGACCCTTAAAGAATAGGATATATGAACACATTAGAAACATCAGGATTGGTTATTCAAACCATAGTGTATCACAGCACTTTAAAGAACAGCACAATTCTGATCCATCAGGACTGTTCTTTATGGGCCTTGAACATCCGCAGCCCAAATGGAGAGGAGGTGATTACATACGTGTTCTCGATAGGACAGAGATGAAATGTTTTTTTTTACTAAAAACCATGACACCTCAGGGACTTAACATTGAATTTAATACAAATGCACTGCTTTGAAATTCATGGTCTCAGTTTGATACATGCTCATTCTGACCCATATAGTCTGCGTAATGTAGCACACGCATTGGATGACTAAAGACTATTAGCCCAGCATTCACATCAACTTTATGTTAGAGAGAGATCCATTGTGTCAAACACTATGTGTTTTCACATTTAGATCTATTTATTTCATCTATTTCCGATTAGGTCATGTCAGGCATGATTAAATCCATCAGACAGTCACTCACTTGAGTGATACAAGGTACATGGGGATCTTTCACAATTTTATTAGTTCACAAATAGGCCCAGTTCTGTGGAACTGGTATACAACATGCACTTCCTGACGGCAATTAATGTTGATTGATGACCAATGTACACCACACCCACCTAGGCTGATTGGATAATGACAGGATATATACTGATCTCTGACACACACCTTTATCCTTGACAAAGGCCGACTACAGGCCGAAACGCGTTGGAGACATTTCTGGAGACATCAACACACCAAGCTATCAGTGGCAGTATCTTCCCCCAGTCACTAATCATCAGGATCACGGTCACGTGACCCAACATGTCAACGCGCACAGAGACGGAAACCAGAGCGATTTGAACAAACAACAGCATCACCGAGTGTCCACAGGAAGCAAGCGGACCAGCAAAGCAGAGGACCGAACGGAGAGGGCTTCCTTGGAGGGGTGAGGACGACTCATGAGCGGTCAGACCAGGTAAGTTCCCGCACAGTGGAGGAGGCATCCAATGTCAGATTCACACACCTGAGCTGGTTTGCTTCCTCCCCAGACTCTGCTCACCCACAAGGTTGGACTGAGCGACCGGCGCTTTCACAGTAGTGCACGGCCGATCAGATCCACACTGTGGACAGCACGGTCCGGGGCACACCGGTCAGACCCGTGCTCGTCCCCCCTAGCCCGAAGACATCCCAGGCAACGACACACCACCAACTATCATCACTCTATTGGCATATTTGATACCAGGCATTCAGCCCATAGAGATCGCGGGACGCCGCATCTCTATAGACACTACTTCATCATCATACAGAGCATGCTAAGTTTACACAAGTGACTTACCTGGACATAACTTATCACTTGATCCCTGCCTACAGCTGCCACATATAGATAGTCATACAGATTTGCACACAAATCCTGTGATATTTTATTAATAAATATATTGAAATCACATTAATGTTTTTGGATGTCCTTAGAATTGTTAGGATTGTTAGGATCATCATAACAATAAGTCAGTAGGTATACACCATCATCCTTAGTTGCAGTTCATTTGTATACTTTCATAACGGATGAGTTCATCCCCCATCGTGTCTGGTATTTGGATGTGATTACACTACATGCACGTATACTTATCCTCAGAGGTTAGCGCTAGACATAGTACTTGATTGTTTTAGATTATATTACGTGGGTAGGACTGCCCACTTGCCGAGCTGCTACCACTGAGACACCTAGATATTTCTTTCTCTAGAGTGCTGTTAATTCTATTTTTAATCACTCCTGAAAAGAACCTATTTATCCATTTATATATGGTATTTAGACAACACTGAGATATAACGAGGGATTGGTAGGAAATACCACCGGACGCATGGAAGAGCGGCAGTGAAGATCCCGACATGTAAGTATTTTCTATATTCACTAATCTAACCCCCCCTAACCATAACCCTCCCTTAGGGGTTCTTAACCCTAACTTCCCCCCCAAGTGCCTAACCCTAACTCCCCCCAGTAAGTGCCTTAACCTAACCCCCCCTTCCCCGCAGCCTAAACCTAAGTCTGCCGAGGGAGTGCCTAACCCTAACCTCCCCCCGGGGGTGCCTAACCCTAAGCCCCCTTCCCCTGTTCTAACCCTCCCGGGGGGGTGCCTAGCCCTAAGTCCCCCCTGGGAGCCCCTAACCCTCATCGCTCCCCCCGTGGCTGTCCGCACCCGCTGCCCAGCTTACCTTTGATCGGTATGCTGGGTGTCAGGCGTCTGGATTTCGACGCTTGTCATTAGACCCCTGCTGGTATTGGACAGGCGGGAAGCCGGCAGTCGGTATTTTGCTTTCTGACTGCATCCCATAAACAATGTTGTTTGTTTTTCCATAAGGTGCCAGAATGAAAAGGCTTTTGGAAGCCCCCACTATGACTCTTTAGAATGGGGTATATCAGGAGCAGAGTGACTTACAGTACAGAAATTAGTATAGATTCCCTTATCACTGTGGTTTCAGAAATCACTGCAGAACAGAAATATGTGCAGAATTAACAGAAATCATTGCCGAGCAGAAATCTTTGGAGACCAACATATGAAAATGTGGTTGGAGTAACTGTCAGTGCAGGTGCAGTGTGACAGTTGATCCTCCGACTCACTGCTCTCTCGTTGGAGCTCTACCTGCCTCCCACTGGTACATATCAGCCTGTGCCTTCAAATCAGTGAAGTTTTAGGCACTGGAAGACATCCCGAGTGAACTTGCTTAATCCAAAATTTCAAATCGGAGACTCAACGGCCTACATGTTGGGTACCATGTAGACCTCCATGGTCCTGCCGAACTTCAAACATAGTCAAAAACCTAATCCTGGTCAAACTACACCCTCATGCCAAATTTGGTTGTGCTAAATAAGGTACAAAACTCTGGCTGTGCATAAAGAACAAACAGACAAGACACACTCACACACACACACACACACACACACACACACACACACACACACACACTTTCTCGCTTATATAGATTAGTTTATAACAGGACAGTACTGTCATTAAAGTCAATAGAGCAAAGGAAAGAATGGGACTGTAAATCAAACAATGCTAATGGGAAGGACTTTGTGACACCTCCTTACCTTACTCTTGCTTAACCACTTAACAGGCAATTTTTTTTTCTAAAAAATCGGCTACGAAAATATTGTTTTGTTTTATGATTGAATTAGGTAAAAAACATCTATTTAACACTTATTCAACACGATTTTATATATCTAAAAAAAATTTTTTAGTGGAAACATTTAACATTAACATCGATTTTTACTATATCGGTCATCAATATATCAGACTATCGATGTTTGGAACATTGCAATCATCGGAACTTTGATTTCCCCAGCAGCTGCTCATCTGAGCAGCTGCCAAGTACACACTGGGCTTCTGTGGGATGTTAATTTCCCTTTTTCCTGGCGGCTGCACAGAAGAGCAGGGGAAATGTAGCGGTGCAGGGATATAGGGGGGCTGTGAGATCCCTCTGCTATTGGCAGTTGCTGAAAGATTATCTTCCGGCAGTCGCCCACTGAGCATTTCTGAAAGGTCACATCGTTTGTGACCATGTCAGTTAAAGCACAGCCTGGTATGCGACCACGCCAGGCAAGTAGTTAATACAGGAAAGTTAATGTAGCAGCAAATTTGTCTCTTCCCATATATATATATATATATATATATATATATATATATACTGTATGTTCTCCTAGCAGAATCTTGACATGGCTTCGGTTGACTTCCCATTTCTCTTCTCCACTTTTAAATGTTATAATAAATTGCTTGGTTTTAGCAGTTGAAAATGATCTTTATCATGTTTATTTTCTACTGTATTTTCTAATCAGTATCCCTTATTTATGAAACTTTGTTTCAAGTCTCATAAATAAGTGGAAAAAATTCATGCAGACTGTGACTTAACGATAATTGAAATGTAATGCTGCGTTATAAATTGGCCCGTTAGCTGTCTACTTGAATGGCCTGGAAGTTGTTTTTTTGTTGTTGTTGGAAATTATTGATTGGGTGCACAAACTGTTGCAATTGCCATAGCCATTGACACTTATTTACTAACATTGGGCCTCATTCAGATATGTATGCATATGTATGCAATGCCGATATTTATGCAGTTGTGCGATTATCGGCCGACTGTGCATATGTCTTAGCCACAATGAGCATGTGCAGCGATTGATCATGGGAAGTAACATGGAATGGCGGCAAAAGCGCATGTCATGTCCATTTTCGGGGCATGTATCTGCCTACATCTGCGATCCCATACACAAAAAAAATTTGGAGCCAGCGCCTCAACTCCCGTAGCAATTCTGCGCGACCATAAGATTACTCATATTTATCTGCGACCAATGCTGCGTGGTTGTACACACTTGCTTGGATCTGATAAGCCGCCAGTTATTTTCTCAATACATTTTTTAGGCGGCTTTATGCATTAGCATATTGTCACACAGCAGCTGCGTTTGGGATCACAACTGCAGTGGAATTAGTGTACGGTACATATCTGAATCAGGGCCAATGTTCAAAGGTGTCATTTTGCACTGAACCCTCAGCAAGCAATTGATTTCTTTGTCAATAACAATTAAAAAAGAAAGATAAAGATATAACTTTAATATGATTAATAGATACTGTAACTATATTGGAAATCATTTCAAACATTTAAGGCTCTCATTTGGCAAATTTGTCATTCTCATATTTTTTGAAGTTACACTGAACCATTATTTACTTATTTTGAATCTGTAAAACCTGCAAATAGATATTTTGTATTAATATTCACATTAAAAAAAGTTATTTTGAACTTTGTACTTTGTTGAGGTCAATTTAGCTTCTGTTCTCTTAGTTTAGCTGAAATAACTTGACGATGGTTGCTGAACATTTTACATACAACTGTATGCATACCTGCGACATATGATTGGATAAATATGTATATTTCAGTTTTGAATTTAATAAAGAATTTAAAGAAAACTATTTCCTTCTCTTCCTCTCTTTCAGTTTTCTTCTTGTCTTCAGCTGCTTAATTTTATCAGTGTTCTCAACCATCCCTGAACATCAAGAACAAGCTTCGTACTGCCTCCTTGTCCTGGTAAGCGTCAACATTTAAATATCCATCATGACAGCTGTCCAGTCAACATTTGAAGCATTTTTCCTGAATGGTAACATAATGCACAATTGTTTCATTTATATCATCTCTCAAATGATTTAGTCAAGAGCTTCAAATATATTAATCAAATGTGCTAACACAGTGTATGCTAATGATTTAGTAATCTATAAAAAAACATTCTAAAGGCACACATCCACTTAAAGACATGAAAATGACTACACGATTACGACATTGTGATCGTGCAGTTGTTTGTCAGTCTGTGATGTGCCTGCACTGAGCAAGCAGTTATTCAGTGTAGGCACATCAATCATCCGCAAACATGCTGAACCTGATATTATCGTCAAGTTGTCCAGTATGTTTGCCCGATGATAGATCTCTAAGCGACCAGTGGGAGCGCGCATCGCTTTTTAGACATTTTTTTAAACAATGGTCAAATGATTTATAAACGATTATTGAGCGATTGAACGATATCGTTATTGTTCAATCGCTCAATTTAATCGTCTAGTGGATGTGCACCATAATACTTGTATCGGTAGCACAGGGTTTCTTAACTGTCATTCTCAGAAATGAGTGAACGCTTCAAGTTTTCCAGTTGTCCTCAGAATTGGCAGGTGCAGTTATTAACCACAGGTGTGGGTCTTTTAAATTTGGTAATTAATTAATAGACTTGTGCTGCTGACTAGAAATCTAGAATACATACATTTAAGAACCTGAGTTTAGATATCGTGATCTAGTATATACAATACAGCACTAATTGAAACTGTATTTTTCATAATGGTGGTTGTAGTATGACTTGACTCTTTCTTTTGATAAGCTTGTCCATGTGTTAGTAGAGTACATCTCCCCTATGACTTTTATATGCCTATTTCCAATCCCGTAAGGATGTTATGTTCTTCTGTGGATAGAGGGGCTGATTCACTACCGTACGCAACTGAGTATGCAATAGTCATAACGCACACAGTTTAACCGCGATAGTATGCTAATACATTGCCCTCGCAGCACTGCACAAGGATGCCCACTTTACTCAGCACGTATACCTACTGCTTAGCAAGACTGCAAATCTATTGGTGCAATTGAGTACATTCGCAGCGTCACACACAGTTGCACAAGCTCTGACCTTACTCAGAAGTTGCTATCAGGCCTCAGGCTGCGTAGGCCATCGCAGTGGATAATTTATGCACACCCCTGCAACAGCGTTGAAACGCACTGGCACAACTGCGTTTGCCCGATTGCCCCCCTATCACCACTCACAAACGGCACTCCATGTCAATCACTCTGCGATGGATCTGCGTAGTCACTATGAACTCACTCCCGATTACATTGGCTGGTTCGCGCATGCGCAGAATGCAACAATCGGTCGATTGCGTGCGTAATCGCAGTTGCGTACTGTAGTGAATCAGGAAAATAGATTTCCATATTAAGTTCAAATATAGGTTTTTAACTGTCCACCTCAAAGGGATTTGATGACCCCCTCAAAATATTTACACAGCTACAGTATAAATACGGGCCCAGGTTTATATACAATATGCTTGAATGCTAATTGTTCTGTCCTCACTATAAACTTCTCTGATTAAAATTAGACAGACAATACTACTTTTCAATAATCCAATCTAGATGTGAAGATCTGAAGAATGGTGTTTATTGTAATAGTAAAATAAATAGGTAAAACTGTAATGCAAAACATACAAACATGGAATATGATTACATGCAACTAATACAATGCAAACAATTATAACAAGATTGAATACTAACTGTGAGCAGACCTACAATCAATGCTGTGCTGAGGAGAAAATTATACTGCACCTCTTTGCTGAGCCATGTGAGATCTAAGATGGAGTCTGCACTATGACTTACCAAAGTGTCAAATTCCGACAGCCGTCTCCCACTGCCTGGTGGCATGTCGAGTCCCTGCAGTTGCGGCATGTCAGGTCCCGGCAGCCACGCACACCCTGCTTACCGCTCATCGCCATCTTCTTTTGATCACCTGACTACATTTAGACCAGGGGTCAGGGAACTTTTTTACCTTTTACCCCAAAATATATTTAGATACGCCGACGTTACCCCCTTAATTTGAAAGGAAATCATATAGTAGTGCCCCCATATAATGCCCCTGTAGTAGTGCCCCATAGTTATACCCCTGTAGTAGTGCCCCCATATAATGCCCTGTAGTGTCGCTTGTACAAAAAAACCCACTTATCTTAATCCCTGCTCCTGCATCCGCTGCCGTCCTGTCCACCCAGCTGCTCCTCTGAACTATGGGAGAGACGTTATGATGTCTCTCCCATAGTGCGCATGGAGAGAGCCGGAAGCTGGAGTTCAGAAGAGAACTCCAGCCTCTGGCTAACGCGGAGCTGCAGGGAAGGAGCCGGGCGCCCGCTGGTAATAACATCTCAGCGGGCGTCTGGCTTAGATCCTCCCTGCGGCACAGCCGGGCAAGCATATGAATCATTCTATATTATAGAATGATTCATATGCATGCCCGGCTGTCCGTCCATTACCCCCAGGATTTTCATTATTACCCCATGGTGGGCAATTTACCCCTGTTCCCCGACCACTGATTTAGACCAATGACTCAGTCACTATGAATCAATTGATTCTGCCGATCCTATCACCGATAACCAGTATTTAAGGGATCTCTGGTCAGCAGGAAGGTGCCTGTGCAACGTTGCTTCTCACCACGTTATTTGGTTCCAGCATTGCAGTCTGCGATTCTTCATTCAGAGTGCTTGCTGTTTCATTCTTGCTGCCATTCTTGGTTCCAGTCCAGTCATCACCAAGTCCTCAGCAACTATTTTGGTATCAACCGGTCCAGTCGTCACCAAGTCCACCTCAGCAACTATGCCAGTATCAGCCAATCCAGTCGTCACCAAGTTCATCTCGGCAACTATTCTGACAAGTTGTCAGCGGCATCAGTTCACTATCCCATGTCTCAAGTTGCTATATATTCACTGAGTTTAGTTCTGAAGTAGTTTCAGGGCAGATCAAGTACCCCATGTCTATTGAGAACTACCTATATCCGACCCCCTCAATTCCAACATCCCGCTGCTCCACTCCCAACCCCTGAGCCTGCACAGGGAACCACCTCTCCTAGCTTTGTGACAATTTGCTCAGACTGATGGACCCTGAACGGGATCAGGCCTCAGGAGCCGAGGCTCTTCAAAACCTGGCCTAAAGATTGGAAAATGAGGAAACTGCGCATAAACAAGTACTCAACATGCTTAGATTGGATTCAGGCTTCACTGCCGACAGCTATGCCTACATCCCTTCTGTAGTGGTACCTCCCACTCCAGTCATGCCACCTACTCCAGCCTCTGAGTCTCGGTTGCATTTAACAACTCCTAACCGATTTGACGGCAATCCCAAGCAGTGTCGAGGTTTCCTCAATCAATGTGAGGTCCATTTTGAGCTACTCCCACAAAAATTTCCCACGCCCAGAGCAAAGGTGGCATATAGAATTTCTTTATTGACGAGATCCGCCTTGGACTTGGTTTCCCCTCTATGGGAGCGGAATGACCCTCTCGTATCCAATTACTCTGATTTCTTAGCGGCTTTGAAGAGGATTTTTGATGAGCCTGGAAGGTCTGCGGCAGCCTCTATTGATATCCTATGTCTCAAGCAAGGGTCTTGGTCTGTGGGTCAATATGTGGTCCAATTGCAAACTGTAGCAGCTGAGCTCCAGTGGAACAATGTGGCCCTGAAGGCTGCTTTTTGGAACGGGCTGTCGGAGAGATTAAAAGACGAGCTAGTGACCCGCGATTTTCCCAGATAGACTAGAAGAATTAATATCTCTCTGTGTCAAGCTCGACCTCCATATGAGGGTATGCAGTGACAAAAAGTCTAGTGGAGGTTGTCCTAAGCCACGACCTCTTTCCCAGTCCCGTTCGGTATCACCAGTGTTGGAGGAACCTATGCAAGTCGACCACTTCCGGTTATCCGCTGAAGAATCCCTCCGCAGGTGTCAGGAGAAATTGTGTCTGTGCTTCTCCTAATCAGTTTTTTAAAACCTGTGTGTCAGATTAGGAGTACTGTCTAAGCTTCCTTCAAAACGGGGCTGTTTAATCACTATACTCCTGGACAAAAAGACTCTGAGTCCAAGATCTTTTCTGCATTAGTGGATTCAGAAGCGGCCAGTAATTTCCTTTCCCTTGCCTTTGTCCAACTGATGTCAATTCCTATTAGGTGACTGTCCCAGCCTATTGTTCTCATTGCAATCAACAGGAGCCAAATTATCAATGGGACTGTCACTTATTGCACCGAGGCAGTTACTATCAAGATTTGAGCTTTGCATCAGGAACAATTAGAATTTTTAGTGATTCCCAACATTATACATGATATTGTACTAGGATTACCCTGGCTGCAGTTACACAACCCTCATTTTGACTGGCCCTCTGCTCAGATCCCCTCTTGGAGTTTTTACTGCCATCAGCATTGCCTAACCCAGGTACTCCGTTTACGCGTCACTAAAGATCCCTACCAGAGCACTACCAAGATTTCTCGAATGTCTTCACGGAGCAGACAGCAGACAAACTTCCCCCTCATCGTCCATGGGACTGATTTATTACCAGGGAAAACCACACCTAGGGGGCGCACCTACCCTCTTTCAGTTCCTGGAACCCAGGCCATGGCCAAATATATTAAAGAGAACGTCCAGAAAGGCTTATTTGTCCATCTTCATCTCCAGCGGGGGCCGGATTCTTTTTTGTCAAAAAATAGGATGGTGGTCTCCTTCCCTGTATAGATTATCGTGGTCTGAACACTATAACAATAAAAAATAAATATCTGTTACCTCTCTTTATGGAACTCTTTGATAGAGATAAGGGAGCAACTGTTTTCAACAAGTTAGACCTTAAAGGAGCATACAATCTAATAAAGATAAGAAACGGAGATGAATGGAAGATGGCTTTTAATACCCGGTACGGGCATTACGAATATCTAGTTATGCCATTTGGATTGTGTAATGCTCCAGCTGTGTTCCAGTACTTTGCAAACAAAATATTTAATGATATACTGTATAAGTATGTGGTTGTCTACTTGGATGATATTCTCATCTTTTCTACAGATTTAGCTACATGCCGGCAGCATGTTAGAGAAGCCTTACGTCGATTACGCTCCAATCAGCTCTATGGGAAGATCTCTAAATGTGTTTTCAAAGTCACATCCATCTTTTTCCTCGGGTATATATAATTTCAGGTTCAGAACTTAGAATGGATCCTGAGAAAGTCAAGGCTATCCAGGAATGGTTACTACCAACAACCCTAAAATCAATCCAAAGGTTTTGGGGTTTTTCCGGCTATTATAGGAAATTTATTAAATCTTTTTCTTCCATTGCGGCTCTTATTACTGCTATGACGAAGAAAGGGGCTAATCCTGCCATGTGGTCTTCTGAGGCTTTTGCTGCCTTTCATTACCAAAAGCTACAGTAGATTTTCTGACAGCTCCCATTCTGCAACAACCAAATCTGGAAAAAACTTTCATCTTGGAGGTGGATGCATCTGCCACTGGAGTAGGGGCGGTATTATCGCATGTTGCAAATGATTACAAATTTACATCCCTGTGGGTTTTTCTCCTGCAAGTTCACTCAAGCAGAAAAAAATTATACCATTGGGGAACAGGAACTGTTGGCCATCATACTTGCTTTGGAAGATTGGAGGTATTTACTGGAGGGAGCCAAATATCCCATTACCCAGGGCGAAATTTTCCTTTGGTGCTCCTCCCCCATCCTCCCCTTGGGGCTGCCTGTCCATCATGTGATTAGCAGGGAGCCACTGATACTGCTTGGAAGTCACTGGTGTGGTGGAATTTTCGGGGGGACTGCAGCCCTGCAACCCCTAGATAAAATCAGTCACTGATTAGGACTAATTCAAAGTTTGATGTAGGCTAATGGGGCCCATACATCAGGCATCTATCAGATCAATTCCCTGTTATGGAAATTAAAAATGAGAATGAAATGAGCCGGTAGATCACTGCTTCCCCTCACAGTCATGAGAAGGCACCTCATATCAGTCATACTGTTCCAATATCAGTTGTAAGATGGCAGGGCTGGCGGAAACATGGTCACACATTGAGGTGCGTAGTGTGATAAGATTTTGGCATCACCAGCAGCTGATCTTAAGTGCCAATTTGTCGAGGTGTACAGCGATTACACTGACTAACTGAACACAAGATCGTTCATGAGCAACTGGGGTACAGGAAAAAGCGTTCACGCTGTGTACTGAAGCAACTCATAGAAGTTCAGAAAAACAATAGGATGGGGTTAGACCCCCTGCTGCATTTGCGATCCCAGCACAGCGACGGAGGTCGCACTGCTGGGATCACCATCGCGACCATTGGTGGCCGATGGTCGCTATGGTGGACGGCACAGGGCGGCCGGCCAGCTGAGTAAGCCTCAGCTTTTTGAGGCTGGCCAGCTTACAAGCCCAGCAGACTGCGTACTTCCACGCAGTCTCTAGACTGGCCACTCCCGGAAAATGGGGCACCCCTTAAATGCCTCTGCCTGACAATCAGGCAGAGGCATTCAAGGACTAGCGTGCATGTTAGCAGGACCCATTCTGCACACTCGCAGAATGGATACTGTGCATGCGCAGATTCCCGATAATCGAGAATCTGCATTCAGTGCGTGCACTGCTGAATTATCCCCAAAGTCCCATGAGGAGAGAGGGCAGGTCCTGCAGCATATTGTTACAGGTGATGAAACATGGGTGCATCATGTGACACTGGAGATGAAGTAAGCATCCATGGCATGGATAAATGCATTGTCCCAACATTTAAAGAAATGTAAAACAACTATATCAGCAAAGAAGGTCATGGTGAAAGTGTTTTGGGACCACAAGGGCGTGCTTTTAGTTGACTTCCTTATCAAGGGAGACACATTGAGCCGGTTGCAGAGGGCATTTCGTCGAAAACGACTTGGGTTGCTGCTAACAGGCATCATATTGCTGCACAATAATGCCAGGCTACACTCAGCCAGCAGCAGTTGTTACGGCTCTACCACTGGTAGGTACTGGAGCATCAACCTTGACCTGGCACCGAGTTGATTTCCGTCTCTTTGGACCATTGATGTAGCACCTGGGTGGAAGGAGATTCACAACCGATGGTTGAAGTTCAGCAAGCCGTCATGTCCTGGCTTCAGGCACTTGACACTGATTTCTTTTATGCCGGGATAGATGCCTTGGTGTACCATTGGAACAAATCCTGTGGAAAAATAATCTCTACCAAGTCCATACTATTGATATATATGTATGATTTAAATAAATTTACGGGTCTTGTTACCTCATTTATTGAAAAACCCTTGTAAATTATTGAGCATGTTGTTTTAAAGCTGCTGTTTTTGTTTCTGATTTTGAACTATGTAGATGCCCAAATGTTTTTAATCAAAAATAAAAACTGCCTTAGAATATTTTATTTACGTCATTGCACAAATGGCAAATTCTTTCGGACAATGGGGTTTATCTCTGAAACAGTATATATTATCTTCCCAAAAATACAAAATCTAAGTGGTTCACGTAACAATTTATTGAATTGTATTCTAGTCAATAAAATGTGAGTAGAAAGCTGAAAAATAATTAATTATGTTTATTTAGAGGCAGAGCCATGACTAGTAGTTTATCGCACTGGGCAGGCTGGATCACAAAGACTTTGAGACATATTTGTTAACATTATTTTTACTAAAATAATATGAAAACTGGTGTTTTCACACCCTTTTCACATTATTTTAGTATCACATGAAGGTATTAAAAGGAAATTGGAGTAGTTTTCGTGAAAAACTACTCCAATTCCTTTATTCCAAGTGTAACAATTTTACGTTTAAAATTGTCATTTGCACTTCCTATAGCTTCACGGAGTTATTACTGCCACCCCTGAGTTTGAATTCAGGTCTAAACATACTTTCCTACTGTCCCAGAACAGCCCCCTACCCCCAGAGCCCTTTGCAACCATATACACAAACCTCCCCGTAGCGTGCAACCGGTAATCTTGGCATGTTGTAGCAGGGCGGGACGACGATTATGTGATCACACTCCTCCCCTCAATGCTGCGTCAAGCCTCTGCCATGCCCCCTTATGCCATGCCATGCCCCCTGCTGTGCCTCCTGAAAGAAATGTCGACAAGTATGGGTCTAAAGCTCTGAGATTCCTGCTAAATAAGGTAATGCCTATTGGCAGATCCTATGATGGATGGTAATAGGTGTCAGCATTGTACGATGGAGCTTAGTGCACACGTAAGTTAACTTAACCCTGAATTGGTTTATTAACTGGTAGAAACCATGGGAACAATAACACAGGGTCAAACAGTGTGCAGCGGGTAATATTTCCCGATGCAGTCAGGAATGTATGGGGTTAATGGCAGTGGGATGTATGATATATATGGAGGTGGTGACACAGTGGTATTATGGGGTCTCCAGCAGTGGCACACAGTCTCAGTTATATGTGACACTCTGGGACACATTCTTCACAGCAGAATGCTGGAAGAAAGTATAGTGATAGCTATAACTATCACAATAGTGAAATCTTCGCCAGAAGTACATCTTATGAAATGCTGTGCTCCGGCAAGAGACTCCTAATAAATTGTCCCAAATTAACATCTCTACTAGCCCATAAATAGCGGTGATAATTCATGTTATTTAGAGTGACCAGGGATGAACTGGTGCTCTAGATCAGCCCCGGTAGTCCCCTCTATGCGCATGCTTCAGACGCACGCATTGAAGGATGTGGCCTCATCTCACAGGGGGCATGGTTACATTTTACAGGAGCGTGTCGCGAATTATGGGGGCCTGGCCTCACAGTGCGCCCCCATCTCTCAGTATCCCAGCCAAGCAGAGCACCGAGAGGGGGAGCTGCTCTGCCAGGCTTTAAGACCAGACTGGCCCATCAGGCCATCAGCCCTTCTGGCATTTGCCAGAAGTGCCAGATGGCCAGTCCAGCCCTGGACATAACTTTATGAATTTCTTTTAAAAGCCTCTGAAAAACAAATATTTTATCATTTCTATTCCCGAACACTTCACTTATATAGTTTGTGTTATTAAAAGATTTTCAGTGTTAAAACATGCTGTACATTTCTGTTACTTTGAAGAAAATAGAATAAATATGGCTTGAGACAAGACTGAAAACTGTGGTTGTATAGTGCATAAACAGCAAATACGTATTATGCCAACTTCTTGTGTGGTGTCAACAAGTAGATAGATTTAATATTTGAAATAGGTATTTAAAACACGAAGGAAGGGATTTTGCAGGCATGTCATGTCCTTTCAGCTGTTGCATGATACTTTCATGACTTGTAAGACAAGATGGGCACTTGTACTTTCAGTCTTGAGTGATATTTGGAAGTGATTTCTATAATCACTGTAGAACTGGCTTATGGTGTCTCCTTTCTACATGGTAACAGCTTATACACTGTCTTGCAACACAGGTGTACAGTGTTTTTCTGCTTATTCCCAGCTCTTATTACTGCAGGCTAAACATGAGTCTGGTGGGATCAATTAACCTTTTCCGCTCTCTGACATGTTATGGCTCTTGATCTTTCTTTCTGTCATATCTGTGCTTCGGTGAACATCTGATATCCCCCAGACACTTACTATAGGGATAAATATATAGCCTACTGAGCTTTCTGGAGTACATTTCTATTATATATTATACTGTCTGTACCATTTGATACCATAATAAAAAATGTAACATTCCACAATATTTTGTTGGTAATACATGTACAGTACCCGGTCTTTTTAAGGACAACAAAATATTTTTTTGTAGTTATAAAATACCGTATTCTATTACCGTTCATCACTAAAACATAGATTTCATGCAGATTGGAAATTAATTAAATTCACTTATGCAGGGCTGATGACTGGGGTTAATGATGCACCTTCATCCCTATACAGTTCCCAGTATAAAGTGGAAGATTTTTACACACTTTAGGCCCGTGTTGCATGGAGTGTATCTAACCAATGAATGGACATACTTATTGTAATTAGCAAAAAATATCTTATGTAGGTTATACATTTAAGTATTAAAAATACATTTGTCCACATATTCTTTAATATAATTATCAACGGCTTTCTAATTGGGTCCAGTCGCTTCATCCCCATGCTTACCTTGACATATGCATTCAATACTCCTGGTTAATTGCATCAGAATAATTTCCTGCCCAGTACTTTACAGCATAAATAGGTGCATGTGCAACAGTAGCAGTAGTTTGGGTTCCCAAGTCCCTTAAACATTACATCACATCCAGAATGTTTAAGGGAGCCGAGAGCTGCTCTGTCTGTCTGGATACAGTCGTATCAGGAGGACTCCGGAGGAGCATGAAGCCAGCACATAGGGAGGTGAGTAGCTCTATGGGGAGGCATAATATGGCAGAGCCTCCCCTGTCATACTCCCTCCCCTCTCATACTCCCTGTCATGCTCCAGAGTTTTGATATAAAAACTGTGTTTTTATGCATGTGTGCCTCCCCAGCCATTGACCTCACGGCACATCACTGTTAACTGGATATGCGGATGGATTATAAAATAAGATATTTTATTTGGAAAATAATAGCATAAAGACTAATATTACTCCATAGGCTCTGCAATTATAATGCAAAAATTACAAATTTACAATAACATAAACCATCAATAAAAGAGCAAAAAAGCTAATTCATTATAATCAGTAATAAAAGAGAAAAAAGGGGCTTGAGCAAAGTCTCCTCAAATAAAGGCTACTGTACATATTTCATGATTACCCAACAACTGATCAATGGAGAGTAAGGCTGGGTACACAATAGACTAGACATCGGCAGCAATGGGAACCGGCATCTGCAAGTGCATACACACTTGCTGACGGGGGCAGCATTCGACAGCATGGCCCTCGCTAACGGCATCCCTCGCTAACGGCTGTAAAACTGTAACGTAGCATTCTGCATGCAGATACACCCGCAGTTGCACATAGAATATAGGAATGCCACATATAATTTTAATCAGCAGAAGCTGCTTGTGCATCCTTTTCACATCACTGTGCAAATAAGGGGAAAAGTCAAACAAAATGATGATCGGCGCTACCACGGCATAGTGCGACTAGAAGGGCTGTTTAATGCGCAAGGAGGCTAGATGTATGAGGACCCATCTGTATGTGTGCCACGCTCTGGCTAAAATGTAGAATAAATGGTTGGGTTAACAGTTGGTTGCCTGAGTAACCACCGTGTTCTTGGAGATAGTGAAAGGCAAGAAAATTGGAGTGGCATTATGTTGACATTCCATTCCATCTCGGCAATATGGATTAGACTATGACCTTATAGTTATGAATGTACACACTAAATAGCATACTTATGAAAGAATATTTGCAGGACATCCTCCATAAACATCTATTTTTAGTGGGTACCCGCAGATATTAAGAATCCCAGGAGGGACCACAGCAGATCTTTCTGATATCTGCTTCAGTTCCTTCATTTCCAACTGCCAAATCAGCCCCCATAGCTTACTCCTGATTTTTCGGCTCCTGATTTTTTTTAAAAAGTCCCCCACATCCATGGAAGAGTGGCCGGGTCACCCGCATCCCGCCCACTTCCTGGTGAAATGGGCAGAATGTGGAGACAATATCACCAGGAATCGCGCTATGTAGTGAGGGGGAGGGCTAAAGTGACGTGTGATTTTAGCCCCATACCTTCTCTACAGACCAGTGAATAGCGGAATTTTGCCATGCCGGGGCGGGGCCTAATGGCGTGGAAGCCCGGTCACGCCCCTTGTAGTAGGCTACTGCATCTCCTCTCTGGGCTTCTCCCTGAGAGAAGATAAAAAAAGTAGGCAAGTATGGTGTACTGTAGGTGCCTTAGTTACTTAGAATACAAATTGGGACTTACTCAATTAGCCATGAAGGTATAATTTTTTTTTTTTCTCAAATACATTTTTCTTGTGTAAAGCACCAAAAGTGTTAACAATACATAGTTCACTATGCAATATAAGTACAATTGCATGGCTTTGAATAAACATTCAAACAATTGAATATCTCGTAACAGGAGAAAAATGGCAAAACTGACATATTTATGAACAGAAGGGACCATCTATCAATGGCCATGATGAGTAGAATACAAAACTAAACAGATAATGAACTAATACATTAAGTTAGCATAGAGAAACATTTGATGTGGTTATAACCAAATTGGTACCCATATAAAAAAAAGCGAATACAAAGAAAAACACAAGGGGTAAAGGTGGGAGACGCGCGGGACAGCAAAAAACCAACCTCCAGGAGTTACCTCAAATGGGAAGAGAAAGTCGATGTATCCACTTCGTACTAAAGGGAAGATCTCCCAAAAGCCGCCATTACTCATACCACTGGTATTTTTCAAAGCATCCTTGATTCTGTGTTGAAGTTCCCCAGGCAAAGTGGAGATGTAGCTCTCCCATATGTCGAAAAATCGTGAGGTCAAGCGCTCTTTATTCAATGAGGTTTCTATCCAATCCATATTGAAAATATGGAATAATTTATTTTGAAACATCCGCACTGAAGGAGGAGAGGCTGATATCCAATTTTGTAAAATAACTTTTGAGCAGCAGCATTAATAGCTAAGAGCAGCTTTTACACCCCCTTGCAGTTTTTTGTGTGGTGGGTAACATCCCAAATATAGCTCATTCTGCTGTGAATGGGATATAGTTTACTAAGTTATCAAGGGAGAACTTCATCCAGAATTGACGTAGTAATGGGCAAGACCAGAAACAACGAAGGAATTCTGCCTGAGGGGTTTGACAACGTAAACAGTTGTGTGAAGAAGTCATTCCTGCTAAGTATTGAAAGATGTTTAAAAACATTTCCTGATATGCAAGTTGTCAAGTAAGGCCCCTGAGCTAACCCCCTTGTGATCCATCTGCTTGCTCAAAATAATCTAATGCAATGATATTGCTCTCCTAGAGGGTGGAGGGGAGGAATCAGTAGGTAATAAGCGTGGATGGAGTGAAAAAAATAAAAAATAAAACTTAAGACAAATATTTAGACAGATAAATAGATAGGACCTCTCCGCAATAATTCAAACCTTCATCATCTTATTCACCGATCTGACAAAGGGGGGTGGGTTTGTTCTGTCATATCGGTATAAATACTAAAGGGGGGTTAGGAGGGGTTGGATGCTGGTGGTCACAATACCGACAGCGGCATCCCAATTGTGAGAATCCCAATCAAACTAGGTAAGTACCCTAACTCTAACCTCTAACCCTCCCCCTACCCTTAACTCCCCCCCCAGCCTAACTCTATCCCCTAAACCTAACACTCCTGCAACCCTAATACTTACCATTGGGATGCCGGCGGTTGGGATTCTGAGTGCCGGTATTCTGAACACCGGCATCTGCCGGGATGCTAACTACATCCTGTTAAGAGACAAATCAGTGCTACTAGTTTTTAGAAATGTTTGAAAGTTCAGCCAAATATGGTTTACAAAACATAATTTAGGTTTGACCAATAGTTGGCTGCAGGAGGCAACTATTTAATTTCTTATGCAAAAAAATTCTAAATAAAGATTATATATAAGCTTCAAAAAATCTTCAAACCTTGGTCAATCCTCCAGATAGACCGACTATATCTGCCCATGAATTCTTATGTCAACTCTTATACCAATTTTTTTTTTGCAGCCTGTTCAACATATACTAACTGTCATTTGTGATTCTATGGATTTTGTAAATCATTGTCCCAAAATTCATCTGTTCCTGAATAATGTGCTTTATTGACAGTATATATCTCTAGTTTATAGCTCTTGATCAGGTAATCCACCATCTGCAGTTCACAGTTTTGGATCACGGTTTAATACTGCATTTTGATACAATTCTTGATAAGATTTCTTTTCTTTTTTTAAACCTACTTTTTATTTGTAAATACAGAGAATAGCAATGGGCTCAAATATGACCCCAGCATATGCAAGGTGGTCCGTATACCTGGAAAGCTTAATTGAGCAACTTAATTATTTAAATATTGTTATTTCTTTAATACTGGGATCTAGTTTACATTATGGCAAGTTTTTCAATGTAATGCACAATCTGATTTGGGTTTCTCTACACTTATTTATAGAAAACAAACTGATATAAATACTTTTGGAATGGTTGATAGTTTTCAGCTTAGTAGCTCTTAAAAAACAGTGGGCCTGATTCAGACCCGCTAGCAAGTGCATAGCGCTCTCAAGCAGGTCAATGGTGGCCCAGTGTGCTTGCAAAAAGCACTCGCTCCGTGGCTCACTACAAAAGGGCTGACTGTCGATGTTGATCGACAGCTCACCCCACTTTGTAGGCATGGTGGGGGGGTGGCTTCACAAATGGAGGCGTTCCCATGCGAACGCCTGCCATTTGTGGGTGGCCCCACTGACATCACCAGTGATGTCAGTGGGAGAGCTTCCGGCTATTTTAAATCAAGGGTCTCGTCGCAAGCCCAATGGTCGCGATGGTCTTGACCATCATGACCATCATCCTGGCCGCTCGCATAAGCTGTGGGTGGTAACCCACAGCTATGTGAGCTGCCAAGAGGCTGCAACTAAAAAAACCAGGGCCTGCCCTGATTCAGAGCGAGCGCTCGCTTTTTGCAACTGCCTCTGAATCAGGCCCAGTATCTTTTCACAAGATTTTCACATTATGGGGAATATTTACCAAATTTATTTTGTTGAAAATTCTGCTCACAGAAGGTAAGTATCCCCTGTATGTAACATGGAGGGACTGTGGCAGATAATGCAAAAGCAACCCCTATAGGTTTCTATGGTAACTGCTAACTGGTCTTATTTATCAAGGTATGAAATGTGAAGCATTTCGGAGCTTTGCCCCAGCAGCTAATGCCATCTTCAGATGGTGTTAGCCCATAGTAGCCTATGAGCTACCACATCACATGTCTTTTCAGAGAGGAATCGCCCTGATCCTGGCATTTGTCAGGATTTACATTTTTCTCCTGCTTCAACGGAGATAAATATCATCTCAGCTTAATGATTCTCTAGACTGCATGTGCAATATGTTCTCTGAATGACATTCAAAACAAGATAACACTTATTTTAGAGAGTTTACATTTACATTTAATACATTTTAAATGAAGCCAATATGAATGCTTGGATCATATGCAAATTGATACTTAAAAAAAAATAACCCAAAATGTTTCACAGTGAGCTATATTATATTGACTAGTTAAAAAATATGGAAGTAGTAGAAAATGAATGTTATAATAGTAAACCTCACCCAGCACAATGGACAATGGTCTGATGTCTGATTCAGAGTTGTACGCTAATGCCATGACAGCTGCAATATCGTATAAAGCAGCTGCCGTGCAAAAATAGGCAAATGTTGCAGACATCGAGGAATGTAGAGACGCCCACCAGCGGCTTTGCACATCCAAGCATCTGCATAAAAAGATGTGGCATCGGTTGCAGATGATTCAATTATTGGTCTTCTGAGTAACCCTATGGTCGTGCAGAATGGCTGCGGGAACTGAGATCCCGGAGCCATTTTTATTGCGTACAGGATTGCTGATGCAGACTGTGACACCCCAAAAATAGTAGCGTTAGCCTAAGTTTTTTTAACACCACTCCTCCAATACCTCCCCCACATGCTCCCTGACTGTCAATCACACTGCGCACGACTACGGTAATGCACCTTGATGCTTGCACAGTGCAACTTAGACGCATGCACAATGTACCAATAATCACTCAGCTGCGTAAATAATATCAGCTGAGAGTACATCTCTGAATCCGGACCAATGTTCTTACAAGCATAGTGCCATCCCTGATTTAACTTGTTCCATTCCTACAGCACTGCGCTCCATAATAATATAGGAAAAGTGTACCTTTTATGCATACTTTGTTGTCTGTGTTGTTGTATTGGGGTAAGTGAATCCATAAGCCGCACTCCTTCTTGGCCTAAAAAATACAAAAAATTTAATTTTTACAGCAGAGTAATGATTACATATTTAGCATTATAGGGACCCTATACCTGTTTGGAATGGACATTTTGGTAAAAAGGTGCTGGATGTTCAATCCAAAATAACCACACTGTGACTTTTGTGACAGCTTCTGTATATTTTTACAGATTCTTTTTTAATGTGTATTTTTTGTTTCTCATCAGCCAGTTCCTCTGTTCCCAGGGCCGAGCCTTGCTGAAAATATAGAAGCATTGTAAATTATACTACCAAGCTGTCTGACTCTTAAATTAGCTTCAGATGCACATGGTCAGGTACAGTATTAACTACCATGCAGTTGATTACTCACTGCTGCTTATATTATGGGTCCTCATTCATAAACTGTCAGCTTTATATGGGTCAGAAAGACCGTGACTGAACTGACAGTTCGACATAATATAATGTAAATTACATGATAACATGCCACAGATTTGGCATGTGTATTGGGTTATTGGGATTTTTGACAACCTCTGAACTGTTTCCAAGATATTTTTTACCAATAAAACCTCTAAACAGCTCTCTGAGGAATATTGCTGTATTATATGAGATTGCTGTACTCATATATTCCGGTATGAATAGTGCAAACACAGGGCCAGGTAGCTGAAAATGGATGATTAAATCTAAGATGTGTCTAGGGTAGAAGTGCCAGGTTGCAATAGGTGTTGTGTTAGTTTTCTTCTGAGCTGAGTTGCATAAATAATAAATAAGGTTGTTACATTGTCCAGTTTTACTAACTAGTTCCAGTTTTGTGGACTAAATTAAATATATTGGTAATTTTTGCAAAAGCAGAGTAATGGATCGTGCTGTCCCCGCTGACAATCGCGTGGTCGCCGCTGACTGCACGATATGCCGGCTCCCCCTCCACCATCTGAATGGGATCGTACATCGCATCCCAGATCAGATGAACCTGCAGGGTGATATGGGGATGCAATTTACGATTTACCTGATATCGTGCCCATACACGGCACGATATAGCACCTATATCGTGCCGATCTGTCGGATCGACACGTATATCGTGCCGTGTATGGCCACCTTAACAGAATATGGTCTGCAATAGGACTGGTTTGCAAAAAGGCCGTATAGGGATGAGCTTAGGGTGTCAGAAGCATTGTGTCATCATGTTACCACATTCACCTTATAGCTGCCAGCTTAAGAAATAATGGTCATTTTAAATTACTGGTACAACACACTTATATAAAGAAGATAAGTGAAGGACATTGGATCCATGGAATTCTATGCAGCGACACTGAGAGTGTGTGTATGTGTGGGGGGAATTGATGAGGGTACTCTTTACCCAGGCCTGTGCTTGTTGGAGTGGCCCAGTGGGGGGGGGGAGGGAACTGCTGCTGCTCAGTGGAAGGTACGGAATCCTGCACAGTTGTGTAAGGTCTCTAGAGCCCAGGAGAGGATCTTACGCCAATAACAGCCATCCGTTGTTTCCTTAGTTGTAGATGATTACACCGGTACTTAGGTGGCCACCTGGGCTTAAACTTCCAGCAGTAGAGGCTTACACAACTGATGGAAGACTGCAGGACTGCTGTCTGGAAACAAGGTGATGCTAAGAAATGGCAGTCTTACCACTGCAGAAGCTAGCTGGAGTGAATCTGCTGGCAGAATATAACTAGCACAGGTACGATGGTTAAAGTACACTGGCAGCGGCAAGTGGTGATGGTCTCAGGTGCGTCTAGGGACTATGGTGCGACTGGGTCGCCAGACATGAAGTGGCTAAATACCGGATGAATAGTCGCTAGCTATGGAGCAGGAGCGATCGGGACTGTGATACGACTGGCTATGATTTCCAGTGCGGCTGAACGGCGGGCTGTGGAGTGGCTGGATCATGGTCTGGAGTGACCATGCTGCAGAGTGACAGGAGCGATGGCTATGATGCGGCTAGGCCACGGCTGGTCTGTACACGGAGATTCGGTCAATGCCGCGGACTGTGGAACAGCTGGACTGAGCACAATAATGTGGCTGAGCCACTGACTGAAGTTGCAGCCTAAGGTCAGAGGTGCGGCTATGCCACCAGCTGAGGTATGACAGCCATAAAATCACTTGTGCGGCTTAGACCGCAGGCTAGGTTAGAGGCAGAGAAATGGAGACCACTATTAGCTTGAAGAAGCTTACCACTGACTGATGCGGCTCAGACTTAGGCTGTGGCGCGCCAATGCCATGGGAAGAGGACAGGTAGGCCGCTGCTGCAGAAGGCTCTGCTCCACATGGGACAAGCAGCGAGGACTTGAGCAGGTAAAATGACAGCAGAAAAACCAGGACAAATTCTGATTAGGAAAGCTAGTTCAGGAAACTGAAAATAACAATTACTTTGGTCGCAGGGACTGCAGCACAAGGTGAGACCGGCTAAAAACTCAAGCTTCTGAGCACAAGGAACACATGTACTCTGGAAGTCAGGCAATATCACCGGCAAGAAGTGTAGGGCTGGCTGTAACTTAACAGATGAGATCAAGCCGTGCAGAGAGCCTCCTTATCGAGTGAAAGTATTGCAGATGTGAGCTGCACACAGACTGTATGGATTGCAGCTATGAGCTGTAAACACACAGATTCCCAGCTGCCTAGCATAAGCCAGGACTGGAATCTAAGGCATAATACAGCTTCCCAGTCACCTAATACAGTTAGGACCTGCAACAAAGATGATCCACTACTGCGGATCATAACAGTGGCAGCATCCTCTCTCCCCAGCACAGCACTTGCTGCTGTGTGTGTGCTGGGCTATGGAGGGTCCAGGGCGGCTGCTGCTGCTACTAAGCAGCAGCAGTCTCCTCTCTCCCCCTGCATAATGAGCCTGCTGCCACTGCGCTGATATACAGCAGCCAGCGGTAGTGGGCAGATGAGATGTTACGGAGGGGCAATGGCACTGATCGCCACCCACCCCTGTAGATGCCCCTGCCTGATATGTGTACACCACTCCCTTCAGGAAGGTACGGCTCCCATTGGGAAGGTGGTGTGGCTACGCTCCCCCGATTTTCGCCATGTTTGAGAGTGGCAAAACATATATAAATCTGTTCCCAAACATTTTCCAAAATGTGAAAAGGACAATTCTTGAAATGAGTTTCAACATCTCATTGTCACTTTATATAATAAAACATTGTCTGATAAATATTGTGTTTATGTTACCCTCGTATTTTCAAATACATATTTTATCGGATTTTTATAAATTATGCAACAGGAAGAAAAGTCAATCGTTCTCTCATGGCTGTCCTATGTGCCTAACCATTCCTTCTCTGTCTTTACCTCCACCCTCTACCGCACCCTGTTCCTCTTCCTGTTGGTGTTCTATAAGGCTCTGTCCTTGAACCCTTTGTCTTCTCTCTCTATACCTACTCCCTTGGTGACCTCATCAGTTCTTTGGTCACCATTGCCACCTATGTGCTGACGATACACTTCTACCCCGCTTTCCTCTCTTGCATCTCCAATTGCCTCTTCCACTTTATTGTGGATGCCTCATCGTTTTCTTAAACTTAACATGTCTAAGACTGAACTCATTGTCTTCTCCCCCTCCATTGCCACTTCTTTTACCCACCTCTCTCAACTCCTCCAAGTTTGCTGCTATCGAAGGGGGCTTCTCAGGACCCCCAAGAGTTCATCATAACAGGTATCAGTCCGGCATTCAGCATGCAGATAGCATTCATGGCCGTGGAGAGTAAAACTGACATGAGTCTGCAGCTTGTGTAAGGTTGAATTAATTCCAAAGTTTATTTGAAACAGCAATCCACTTATATAGCATATCATATAAGGCGTTTCGGGATTAATGCATACTAACAGCAATTCCATTGGCTAAATATTCTGTTTTAAGCCTTATCTTCCTAGCCAAAACTTATACTTATCTATACTTATGCTTTGGGCAGTACTGAAATTAGCTAAAACTCACTAAATTTGCTGAAACATCCTAATACTTATCTGAACACAAGATACTGTTGAGCTGTCACTGTGTGAGTATATTTATACATCATTCTGTACTTCTCTATAACTACTTGCTATATCTGTTCAGAGAATTTGAGTAAATATAAAATGGATTCCATAAGCTATTATGGCTCTGACTTTATTATTCCCCTCTTTTTGTTCAAATCTCTATTCCTAATCTGATTCCTTTGTTTACCTTACCATTGGTTCCAAAGGGTGCATTACATTCACAGTTTACACCATAAAGGCATAAGGCATGGGATGGCACCTTTCAGCGAAATCCATTCACATCCCAATATAGAGATCAATGGCCCTCATTCAGAGCCGCTCGTTAGCGGCAGTACGCTCGTTCCGAGCGATGTTTGCACATCTGCGCATGCGTACGGTTTTTAGTACGCATGCGCGAACCAGTCAGTGCGGCCGAAAATCGTTGGTACGCAATATAGCGAGTGCCTGCTATTTTGAGTGACAGAATGAGGCGTATGTGGGTGGTAACAGGGGAAGGTGCTTGAAAATGGGGAGTGGAGATCCGAACGCAGGCGTGCTTAAAGGTCAAAACGGGCGTTTTATGGGTGTGCATATTTAAAACAGCAGCGTCAGTGACCACGTCACTGGGTTATTTTATAGCCAGAACTGCTCGCAAATTTGTGGTAGCAAACACCAACCACAAGAATAGCGAGCAGTTCATACGCTGGTCGATGTACTCGATTAATCTAATAAATAGCGGACATGACGTAGGATGCGAGCGGCCAGGGGGCGTTTTTAACAAATAAACGAGCGTATGTTTTGCTCGCTCGTTCAGACTTAGAGGTGTGAACAGACTGCAATGTGCGTACGGATCATTTGAATAGCCACCCCTTGTTTTTAAACGAGCGACCACAAATAGCGAACGGCTCTGAATGAGGGCCAATGTTCCCTAAGTTCTTATGTCCCTCAAGCTTAGGTTCCTGCAGGTAAGAGTGCATGTATTGTACACAGGGCGGGAGCATCTCCCATGGGTGGCACCACCACCCTACATCATCTCTGGAATAATTTTTTCCCATACATTCCAAAGGTCATTACAGCACATCATCATAGCAGTTGGGACAACTCTTTGCTCCTGAGGATCTTATATGACACTTTTCATAATAGTATGATGTGGAGTCATATTCTGAAATTGATCAAGCAAGTCCCAGATATGCTGATTGTGGTCTGGCAGTTTCTTTGGTTTCTTTGGAAACTAAACATTTTAGCATTTAGCATTTAATATCTACTTTACTAACCAAATGAAGATTCTTACAACAATATATATAATTAATAGTAGGCTGAGTCCTTTAGCAATAATTAATAATATTCATGAGAACCCGCCTCCTATACCACTAAACCAATTGGCTGGTTTTAGCCACGAAAACCAAATCCCAGCGTCCAGATCATACTGTACTTTGGATCATTATGATGTTTCTGAATTTCTCCTTAGGTGTAGGTACCTTTTTAATATGTGCAGCAATATGGTCACTAAACTTGTCTGCTACATAATTACAGCATGCTGGGCATACAATCTGACGCATTCCACCTTGTGTGGCTGTTAAGTAATAAACCTCAAGCTGATGCTGTCGTAATATCTTAGTGTGATATCGTAATTTCAGTTTGAATGCCAAAATAATCTAGTATTTGAACTGTCAGATTGGCAACAATTCAGCCAGTGCCTCTATGTTACCAAATAAGAAAAACTAAACCATCAATAAGTAATGAATAACACATTATACAGTACATCCCCACATACCCTTGTCTGACTTGGGACCTATTAACTTGTATCTGAACATTCTGATTATGTATCGTGATTGGATAATACTTCCTTTGTCACTTTCTTGTAGTGTGATGCGTGTATTTACGAGTCCTTGGACACAAGAGACTTTCTCACATGCTTCTTTGTGATCACCCAGTCACCAGGTTTCAGCTGATGAGTGCTTTCACTGCTATTGGGGTCTGGAATAGAAGCAAATACTTGGTGGTGCAAGTTGGTTAGCTCCTGTTGTATATGAATCACATATTGGGTTAAATCTCCATGCTCATGCTGAAGTTGCTGAGGGAAGCTTTGGTACCAAACAAAACGTCATAAGGAGTCATCTGTGTTTACCCCTAGGAGTGTTTCTCACTGAAAACAAGGCTAAAGGCAAGCATTCTAGCCATGTTTTGTTTCTGTTTGCCATGAGTTTCTGTAATTTTAACTTGAGGATACCGTTAAGACATTCAACACGCTTTGGGGGTGGCGCGGCTTGTGAAAGGCATGTGTGATGCTATGGAATCCTATTTAAACCTCTACAGAATCCTGCCTATAACCTCTAAACCTTAGATGACGCTAAATAGCGTTATGAATAGTCGCACACAGCAATAAACACTTTCAGAGTTTGGTTGTGGTTCCAACGGACAAAAAGTTATTATTCAGCATAAAAGAAAAAGGTACTTAAACGCACATGATCTCGACAATACGTGCAAATGATACATTCAATATAGGTACAGTCGATACCTACGCAGGCGCTCTGGATCCAGATCCCGTCATCAAAGATGAAACCTCCGTCAAGAAAAGAAGATGACTGCCTAGCTGGTTTCAGAGAGCCTGACTATATACCCGAACAGAGATAAGCAATACAATGGACATGAGCTGGCATAATTTCATTGGTTCTTCTTCTTGAATCTTCTGTTACGATAGTTCATTGGTCTGTTTGTACTTGAGTATTTCAGCCTCCCAATGGCTCTTTGTGTCCTGTAAACAAATCTAATCTAGCTATTTCATTACAGCATTTCAAAGGCTATCTCTCTATATTTCATAATTCGCAGATGCATGTAGCGATCTCCCCACCGATAGAACCGGAAATCTGCAAATAAATAGCGGATCAGAATGGCACCAAACATGGTGTGCTTATCATGTACTAAACCATAGATATCATATAACATGCACTTCACAACATTGCTGATATAAATAAAACCCTGAATATTAACCTAAAATACTGCAGAACCTTTTAATGTAATTGTGTGTATATTTGCCCGCATGGTGAATACACATGCGATTGTCTATGTGCATGGATGTATTTATCATGAATTAATATATATATTTATATATATATATATATATATATATATATATATATACAGTCAGGTGCATAAATATTGGGACATTGACAGAATTTTCATATTTTGGCCTATATTCACTACCACAATGGCTTTGAAATAAAACAAACAACATGTGCTTTAACTGCAGACTTTCAGATTTAATTTCAGGGTAATTACATCCAAATCAGGTGAATGGTGTAGGAATTACAAGGGTTTCTATATGTGCCTCCCACATTTTAAGGGGCCAAAAGTAATGGGACAAACTAAACAATCCTAAATCTAACATTTTTATTTTTTTTTCAATAAATTTTTATTGATTTTTCAACAAGAAAAACACAAATATAATAGTAGAAAATAAAGTAAAAACACATTACTTACAATTATAATAGTTGCATATAAATGACATAAAATAAGTAACATAAAAATACAATAAAACAAGGGGAGAAAATAAATTAAAAACAAAATTAAAAAAAGAGAAGGTACCACAGTACACAAAAATATACAGTAAATTGTATCATATTCAGAATGCCTAAATCCCAGTAAAGACTAATGCCCAAAATATTTTCATACAGAAGGCATATCTCTAAGCAGAAGGTCTACACCTTCACCAACAGTTACAAATTCCTGCCATTTAAACCATAACCTCAATGGCGAAATAGCAGATGTGGAGTATGCAACATCTACAGTTTCCATCAAAAATGCAAATTGTACCTTATGCATAATATTATGAAAAGAAGGAAGAGTAGATGATTTCCATAATTGTGCTTTTGCTGTCTTGGCTGCTACAAGAACATGACCCACTAAATAACAGTCAGTTTTGGGCATATCTACAGGATAAACGTGAAGTAGCGCCAAAGAGGGGGATGGCTGGATATTAACTTTCAATACCTTGGAAATCAAATCAAATAAATCTTTCCAGAAAGCCTGAATATGAGAGCAACTCCAAAAAATCTGAAATATGTCTCCAACACTCATATTGCATCTCCAACAGTATTTTGATTGCGTTGGCCATATTACGTGTATTTGGCTGGAGTAAAATATAGCCTATGGAGTATTTTATACTGTAATTCTAAATGGTTATAGCATTTGGACAATTTGTGGGCAGTAGTGAAAATAGATTCCCATTGCTGGGGAGTATAGCCCTCCTGAAGATCAGACTCCCATTGCTCTTGGGGCTTAGATTTAACTGGAGGGCAGGCCTCGAGACACATGGGGTACCAAAAACCAATTGTACATTTAGAATTACCTCTTTTTAATTTAGCCAAGATATCAGCCGCAAGTAATTCCAAGGAACCACATACTTTTATTAAATTAACCACCCAATGCTGAATGCGAAGATAGGAGAAAAGCTCTCCAGGAGGCAGTTGAAATTGGGATTGAATTTGAGAAAATGGGATTAGAGAGGAAGAACTCGAAATGTCAGCGATGGTTTCAATCCCACAAGAACGCCAAATCGCCACCGGTAGATCCGGGATTAAGCGAGCTATAGTGGCTAAAGATAAGGATTTAGCCGGCAGTTTGATACATTTAGATTGAAGTATAATGTCGTCCCAGCTTTTAAGAGAGTCGATTATGGCCCTAGGGGTATTATTCGATAAAGGACGCATTTGTTTGGGTGTCCAAATTAAATCTACTAAGGGGTACTCTTTCATTAATGCCCTTTCTAAGTCAACCCAAGGTTTAGTGTTAGGGGGAAGAAACCAGTCACTAATTTGTGAAACTAAACATGCTGACTGATATAACTCTAGGTCCGGGATTTGTAACCCCCCCTGGATTTTAGGTTTAGTCAAACGCTGGTAAGATATCTGTGGTGTTTTACCTTTCCATATATAAAACACAATTAGTTTACGAGCCTTAATGAGAAAGTGTTTCGGGACCGAAAAGGGAATGGTGCGAAATAAATACATTAACTTTGACAAAATCATCATTTTAAATGCCGCAAGGCGACCCAGCCAGGAAACCTCGAAACCCAACCAATTATGTAACAGTTCGGCTATATGTCTTATTGTTGGGTCAGAATTTATCTTAGCGAAGTTATCTAGTCTGTTCGGAATGTTAATACCAAGATAGAGAAGATAATCCGTTTTCCAATTGTACCTGTATTGAGCTTGTAGACGCGACAAAACAAGATCAGGTATGTTAAAAGGTAGGGCCTCAGTCTTGGTAGTGTTAAGTTTGTATAGTGAAGCTGAATTTAATTTGTCTAGTATTCCATGGAGGGTTGGTAACGAAGCAACAGGGTTAGTTACAAACAAAAGAATATCGTCTGCGAACAAACATCATTTATGTGAAGTTGAACCGACTGTCACTCCAGGAAATAAAGGGGAATTTCTAATTGCTGAAGCTAATGGTTCAATGGCTAAAACGTACATAAGTGGGGATAAAGGACATCCCTGTCTTGTACCGTTTCTAATGTTAAATGTGGATGAAAGAAAGCCATTACTGAACACTCTAGCTGTGGGATTACTGTAGAGTGCCTTGATAGACTGCAAAATAGCACCCTGAAAACCAAAATTACTTAGTGATTCGTAGAGGAACAGCCAATGAAGGTGATCAAACGCCTTCTCGGCATCAAGGGAAAGAAGAATGAACTCCTTACTTCGCCTCAACATCAGCTCTGCTAAATCGAAGACCCTGCGAGTGTTGTCTGATGCTTGTCTGCCGCTGACGAAGCCCACCTGGTCCGGATGAATCAAAAGGGGAATAAAAGGGGCCATCCGACTGGCTACCATCTTGGCATAAATTTTGATGTCTGAATTGAGTAGGGCTATTGGGCGAAAATTCGGACAGGAGGAAGGAGATTTACCTGGTTTAGGTAAGGTGATAATTTGAGCTTCCAACATCTCTGCTGGAAAGCTACCCTGACCGGAAACAAAATTAAATAAAGAAGTAAGTATGGGAGAAATCGAATTCGCAAAGTGTTTATAGAATGAATTGGTAAACCCATCCGGACGAGGGGACCTCCCCACGGGCAATGCTTTGACAACACTCAAAGTTTCTTGTTCGGTCCAAGGGGCGTTTAAAACTGCCAAAGCATCCTCTCCTAACTGAGGAAAAGTAATGTCTCGTAAAAAGACAGAAATAGAAGCGGCAGACGGTTGTGTTATAGTGCTGTCAGTATGGAGATTATACAGTCCCGCGTAATACTCAGCAAAGGCGTTTGCAATCTCAGCAGGGTTAAGTAGTTTCTTATTATTGGGTGTAATTAAATATTCAATCCTATTTCTGGCCTGACGTTTGCGCAATTTATGAGCTAGGAACTTGCCTGCCTTATTCCCTGAATTATAGAACTTTAGCTGAAGTTCAATTAGAGATGATTTCATACGAGACAAAAATATCTTTCTGAAGTTGATTACGGATAGACACTAGTTCTCTCTTAAGAATACGAGAAGAACGGGCTCTATTTAGAGATTCAACCTGAGCTAAGAGTAATTCCAATTCAGATTGATTGAGTAAATATTGTCTCTTAAGTCGAGAACTTGTTTGAATGGCTACTCCTCTAAGGACAGCTTTGAGGGCGCACCAGTGTGTTGTGCTAGAAGTGTCTTGTGGGTCATTAGTTGCCAAATAGGATTCCAGGGCATCTACTAACGGTTTAACACCTTCAGGGGTAGATAATAAGTGATCTGGTAAACGCCATGGTCTAGGGGGAAATCTTGTATTATGGCCATCCCAAGTCCATGTTACCGCAGCATGGTCAGACCAAACTATAGGTTTGATACTGGATTGGCGAGTATGTTGGAGTAAATGTTTGTCTAAAAGAATCAGATCAATACGTGAATAAGTATTATGTACATGTGAGAAAAACGTGTAGTCTTTCACATTAGGCGAATGAACCCGCCACACGTCGTATAAATCAAATTCCGCCAAGAGCTTCTGTAGCAGAGCTGATGTATCAGTAATGCCACTGTTCATTCCGGGAACATTAGCTGATGATTTATCTATTTGACTATCAGGGACTAAATTAAAATCACCCATTATAATCGTATGACCACGTCTAATCTGGTGGACTTCCTCAAACACTCGTCTGAGAAACGGGATTTGAAGCGTATTAGGGGCGTAGAGAGAAACTAGTGTAACCTCTTTCCCATCCAGCTGACCTACTAATATCAAATACCGTCTGTTCTTATCCTCTTCCTTTTTAGCTAAAGTGAGAGACACTGAATTATGGAACAGCACAGCTACACCATTCCTTTTGAGAGGACCGTTCGCATAATATGCAACATTATATCTCGCATCTCTCAAAATCGGTGGGGCCAAAGATGAAAAATGAGTCTCTTGTAGTGCTACAACTTTAGCTCTATGTCTATGGAAGGTGGACAAAGCAAGCCTGAGCTTGTTAGGGGAGTTCAGACCATGTACATTTAAAGAAAAAAATTGAACCATAATCTATAATCCATAAATAAGAGACGTTAGTTTGACATAAATACCCAAGGTTCTAGCAGAGATGGAGTAATATGGACTATGGTACCCAAAATACAAATTAAACCAGGAAAAAAAAAAAAAAAAGACACATAAAAGAGGAACACATAGGGGAAACTGAGATAACCCAAAAAAATAGGGTTAAAATGTTTACCGTATAGGAAAAAAAACGGCAAAACCAAGAACATGGAGGAATGTGGCCTGAGACAAAAGCCTCCCATGCAGTATATTGGTAACAAAATACAAAGACAAGTGGACAACATAGGTATGGGAATATAGCAAAAATGATACACTCAACAAGGCAAGGTGCGTAAGAACTATTCAAGTCTCTCTAGAAGTCTGAAACGCACATTAGCTAATTCCAAGACCAAACTAACATAAACTCATCCACTTTGCGAACAATATAAACATGGAGTCGCTAAACCCACAAAACAACAAAAACAATAGTAATACTATGAGCGTTTTCGAAATCTGAATCACACAAGATAACAAAATCAATATGCATTAAACGTGCTTATTTAACTATAGATGTACTAGAAAGGGGTCTCAAGTTAAGACTTTTTGCAATAGTAAGAAGAAGGAAAACTCTTAAGGGTTCCCTCACCTAATTTCTTATTGGTAAATAAGGCCCTTGAACTGACAGAAATACCAGTATACAGATTGTTGCCATTCAATTTGGTGCAATCAGACAAGAAAACACATGATAAAACATACATAAGAAATAACTATCTCATGTAAAATATGTAATCTAATATCTCTGGTCCTATCGAGGAAACAGAACTGACAAGAATAAAACATAATTATCACAGTAGCTGTATATATGTAGTATTCTCACGTAGTTTTAGACCAGTCTTGAGTTACTTGAACGCTGGGTCCAGAAGCTCAAGTAGACACTGGGATGTCCCACTCCGCCAGAAGCTTAATTCCAGCTTCCACAGTAGAGATTACATATGAGGGATCCTCGTAGCTGACCAGAAGCTTTACGGGGAACCCCCATCGATAAGTGATGTAATTATCTCTTAGAGCTGTAGTAATGGACTGGAAAGAGCGCCTTTTGGACAGAGTAGCAGCAGACAGATCAGGAAAGATTTGAAGACCCGCATTAAAGTGTCTCGTGGATAATTTCCAGATCCTGATCTCGGTTTGGGAAGACGATGTACCCGATCAATTAGCAAGTCTTGTTGAGAAGCCGTAGGCACCAATTTAAGAAACAACTTTGAAACGTAATCTGGTAGCTCTGCGTTAGATACAGAATCTGGGATACCGCGAATCTTCAGATTGTTTCTTCGTGAGCTGTCTTCCATATCCGCCATTTTATCTCTCATAGATGAAACCTCCGATTGGAGTTCTGCATGGGCTGAGAGGAGTTCGTTATGAGATGAGACCAATTCCTGCATCTTCACCTCTAGATGGTCTGTACGATCTCCCAGCCCCAGAATATCAGCTCGGACAGATTGTATAGAAGTATCCACACCCTTTAACACGTCAGACCGAAACGCCGCAAAAACCTGGAACATTGCCTGTGTGGTAAGCGGTGCATTAACATCCAGGTCTAGTCCCAGGTCAGCTGGTGAAATCGAATCAAGGCCATGTCAGTTAGAGAATAGATTCGTGCACACTAGGGTATACTCATAGCCTGAACACTTAGGTAGCTGTATGAAGTCTATTTGTATTTTCTGAAAAGGGTAACAAGTCTGGGGTGTACTTTTAGATGGCACCTTGACCACCTTGCCAGGGTTGTGCAAAGCACAGAGAGTACATCCTGACACATAGGCCTGTGCGGCTTGGCTGAAGCCTGCAGCTAGCCAGTGCTTCTTGGCTATCCTCACCATTGCATCTCTGGACTGGTGAGTGATGCCATGTAAAATTTGGGCTAGGACTGGGTATAGGGCACGTGGCAGACAGAGACGGTGCTGATCCATCCATCTGTCGCCCTGCAGTTGTGCTCCTTAATTTTCCCATCCCCATTCTCTCTCTCTCTCTCTTTCAAAACACTCACTCCTTCCCCTCCTTTATCTCCAATCACATCTCAGTTACCATTCCTTCTCCGCTCTTCTGCTGACAGTAGGGTCTCCTCCGAGTTTGTCAACTCCACTCACTCCCACATTCAAGACTTTTTCTGTGCTGATCCCTTCCTCTGGAACTCACACCTCACCCTATAAGTATCTCTAGCAGCCTGCAGGGTTTCAGATGTGTCCTGAAAATGCACCTGTTAATTAACACCCACCAGACCTCCTTTCATCAATACCCAACAGACCGTCTCACAATTTCAACTCATGCCCTCTGTCATCTCTGATTATCTCCTGCCATTTCCACCTCCCATTTAATTCCCATAGCAGCTCTGACCCTGTCGGCCTGCCCTTCCAGGGCACTGGGTCACTGAATGCCTTGTTATTTTCTATCACTCTGTTGGATAGAAATCTCACTGAGTGATTTTGTCCCTCCATGTATTTTCTGTTTAAATGTATTGTATTGTGTTTGTTATTGTAATTTCTCTGTACAGTGCTACAGACACGTTGTGGTGCAGAATAAAGAAAGGGTAATAATAATAGTAATAATAGAACCCTGTAAAATAATATATAATTACATATCCATGGCTAGAGGATAATTTCCATATATTATGCATGTACCTTTTTCTTTTCTTTGTTTTTTAACTTGGTGTTATGCAGAATTGGCACAGATCTTCAGAAATTTGTAGGTATTCGGATTTTTTTTTAGTGACGGTCATGTGTGAATCCAATCGGGGTTGTATGTCTGGAGCTGGGTTGGAGACTATGTACAGGAAGCTTGGTGGCTTCATTAGGTTACTTGCATGAGGTAAGAAGCAACTAAGGGCCTGATTCAGTTTGGATCGCAGTTGCTAATACGCACACAATTGGGCAATTGTTGCAAACTGCGCATGCGTATGCATCGCAGTGCACGAACCAGCCACTGCGATTGGGACTGCAATCGCAGAGGCTATGCAGACCCATCGCAGAATGATTGACAGGAAGTGCCGTTTGTGGGTGTTGACGGGGTGGTCCGGACATCTCAAAAAGAATATGCTTTAACTCCACTGATGTAAGCATACATGTAAGCACCTCTAGTGTGGATTTGGTGGGGGCCATAAAGATACCTTTATGTGTTTACACTGCATGGGTTACATGTAAGCATACGTGTGAGCTATTCTTCTAAACCCAATGAATAGAGAAGCAATGTATTTGAGGCTATAAATCCCTCATAAGGGAAATTTTGATTACAGAAAAACAATATTTTGTATATGTTTTTCTGTCTTTTTCATATGAACCCACTGGGGAACATTTATGGAAGCTCGTCTCCGTTAACCATGGTCAGATGAACTTTTCTGGACTCCCCTATCTGTGCTATGTAAATTAATTATGTATAATTGACTATGTATAATTGTTTGTGGAACAGACAAAGCGCCGACAGTTTGGTATTTATTTGTTGTATACAGCAGAAGTATTGGTTTTCAGAATCATGGATAACAGGTTTCTGGATAAAAAATACCTGACTATATAGAAATAGTTCAGAAGCGTTTGTTACAGTTGTAGAATGTAAAGAGATGGGCTAATTATCATATAACTTATGTTTCATAGTAATTGTTTCTTTGTGATCCATTCCATTCAATGTCCAGTATTGTAACTAGTATGTAGCTAGTATGTAGCGAACAAAAGGGAAAAAAAAACATTTACTGTATAACTGATATATTTTTTTAATGCTATGGGGTCTATTCATTATGTTAATTATTGGACCTCGATAAGTAACTTACTAACTCGCCATGAGTGCCGACACAATTCATCATTGCTCTGGCGCTGATTCAGATGTTCCAAAAATAATCTGTCTTGGCGAGCAGCTTCATTGCTCCTTTCGGATCAGTGAGACAAGTGAGATCAGTGAGACAACCTACAGGTCACGCATGCGCACAACAGTCGTGATGTCCGGCGGAAGGAACCGGACAGGGGTAGAGGGATCTGAAAAGATCCCTCTCAGTGGCAAACGCAGGATTTTTAGCGGGGGGTTTCCATATATACATATATATATATATATATATATATATATACAGATGCAGAAACACGAGAGAGATATATAAATATATATATATATATATATATATATATATACACACATATACCTTGTTTGTGTGTAGATAATATATATATATATATATATATATACACCGTGTTTGTGTAATATATATATATATATAGAAATATATATATATAGTGTGTGTGTGTATATATATATATATATATATATATATAGTATATGTGTGAGACATACTCAGCAAACATACAGTATACACACACAGCATTCAGCACATACACACATAGCATTCAAACAGCATACATACACATATTGAAGCATACACACGCAGCATACTTACTAAGTACAAACACAGACGCACACATGACATATTAATAGCAGCTTTTCCTACTGCTAGCTGCGGACGTCCTCCTCGGTGCCGGGCTGCTGGGCGGCAGCAATCCTCCCTCAAGCTCTCCCGCACTCACTCTGGGAGGACTGTGTAGAGGTTGCGGTGCGCTGCCCAGACCCTGCCGGTTTAGCTGTCAGCTCTTCCGTGTCAGGTGATGTGAAAGCCACCTGACGCGTAAGCGCTGACAGCGCTAATGGTAGCTGAAGGGGACAGTGGGTGGTCCGCGGCTGGTGCAGAGACGGAGGTTGTCTCCGTCTCTGGAAAAAACAGTGACCCATCAGGGGGGTTTCTGGGGGCTTAGAAACCCCCCCTGCGTGCGCTACTGCCTCTTCACAACCCGGGACTCCTTCCTTGAAGGAGCAGGTATCATGCCTCGAACTGGAACAAACAGCATTTGAAGATTGCGAATGCTCCCATAGTCAAGCTCTGGAAATATTGTATTTTCAAAGCTTGATGAATACTGTCCCCATAATAGTGTATGGGGACAGCGGGCCATTCCGGGAGAGAAAGGTAAGCAGGAGATATCTGTAATATCTCCTGCTTTACCCTCTTGATGAATGGTCCAAACACTTAGGGGGGTATTCAATTAGGCTGCGAAAAGACGAAATCGGCGATAAAATATCGCTGATGACGTAATTTTTGCATGTTTCAATTATACCCGTATTCAATTTCAAAGACTTTTTGCAGGTTCGAAAAGTCTTTGAAAAAAAACGGGGAGGAGTTTTCACCATGTTTTACATGGCAAAAAAAACTGCAGAATTGGGGTTTAGGGGTGCAGGCTTAAAAAAATTAGCCTGCACCCCTGCTAATGTCATTTAAAAATGAACTGTGTCAAAAAAAATGTAAAAAAAAAAAACGGGACACCCCAAAAAATGTACTTTAATTTTAGGGTTTAAAAAAATGTGTTAGAAAAAATTATTAAATTAGCGGAATAGCCTCAGGGGGGGGTCCTCATGTATGCTGCAGGTGTTTTCTAGAATGCAGGTGCTAGTGGCAGGTGCATTTTTGCAGAATTTTGAAAAATCATTTTAGGGACTTAAAAAAATGCTTACCCCCATTTTCATGTACCCCAAATTTGATGGGACCACTTTAAAAAATGAAAAAAATAACCTAAGTGCTCTTCTGCATCACTTCTTCAATGTTGGGAAAAAACACCTTGCGCGGCTATTTAAAAACCCGACTTTCTTTTGCAGGCAGAAACGGGGGTACCCATAGTGATCCCCAAGGTTGGACATCTTTAGGGGAGTCCTACAATTATTTCCCAAAAAATCACGTTTTTTTCCGCCGATCCCAATTCGCCGGGTCCCGTTTTCTATGGTTTTAAATTGAATACGGGGATAAAGCGGGCACGCGCCCGATACTTTATCCCAGGAAAATCTCCAATGTGGAGCGAAAAGTCCAGCACAGACTTTTCGCTCCCATATTGAATACGGCTGTATATTTTTACAATTGCAGGTGAAAATGTTAATTTAAAAAAAATGGAAAGGAATGAACAGCGCTATAACAATAGTTTTAAAGAGAAATTACTAAGTAATAAATAAATAATGTGATAATTACCACTCAGTCAGTTGATATAATGGTTATGATAAATATACACAAACAATCAGAAATATTAATAGATGAAGTATATCAAATAAATAAATTGATTAAATTGATTAAATATATTGATGGCTCTCCTGATCAAAGTGTAATACGGCTTGGTTCAAAAACGTAAATATTTAATAATAGAACAATTGATAATAATATTTGGAATAAAATCACAATAATAAAGATATGTGTTCTATGGACAATGGACTCATCAGACTGAGCTAAAATGATCCATTATAGGATCCGATTACAATTGCTTTTGCACCGATTTTTATGTTTTAATACTTTCATGTATCAATTCTTGTTATTTTTTTTTATTATTAAATATTTACATTTTTGAACCAAGCCATATTAGAATTTCATCAGGAGAGCCATCAATATATTTAATCAATTTATTTATTTGATATACTTCATCTATTAATATTTCTGATTGTTTGTGTATATTTATCATAACCGTTATATCAACTGACTGAGTGGTAATTATCACATTATTTATGTATTACTTAGTAATTTCTCTTTAAAACTATTGTTATAGCGCTGTTCATTCCTTTCCATTTTTTGTATTTGTATTTGTTTGGAGTCTGACAAACTTTTTGAACCAGCTGCTTTCGACAGCGCCTTTCCAGTCCCCACCTACCAGAAAATGTTCAATAAAGTGTAGAGAAATAAAAATAGTTTGGTAACAAACATAAAAACCTAAACTGAATCATTGCAACAACTCCCTGTTTAAACTAGCAGAAGAGGGAAAAAGGAGGTGAGAGTAAAAGGAGGAGGTTGCTGGAGTAGGATAGACACAGGGATCCACAGTGCTGAAGTATGGACAGCTTCAGAATAAGACGTCTTTGTCATATCTAGAAATAGATGATATTTTAAAGTTTATAAATGCAGCGTGATTACAAAACACCCTTATAAATGCTTAATATTCAAAAGAAATGTCACAGAATGTCAACCTGAAGGAAATCAACACTGCAAATTAATGTCAAAATGCAACTATAGTTGATGCAAAGCTATACTAATGAAAGGTTACTTCATTGTGTGCATTTGTCCTTAAAGGACCGAGTTTTACTAAGAATGGTCAACTTGTGCCACAATTTTTCAGCCAGGCTGAGAGTTCTTTTAATCTGAAACTAAATGAAAACAAATACACAGCGATCAGGACTGCGTTCGGAGTGCAGACCCATCGCAGAGTGGTTGACAGGAAGTACAGTTTGTGGGAGGTGACAGGGATTGGTCGGCGAAACGCAGGCGTGCCAGTGTGTTTGACCGCTGTTACATGAAAGACTCAGAACAGAGCACAGGAGGACAAACCGACGAGAAACTGACCAAATTATTAACTTTAGGGCCTGATTCAGTACGGATCGCAAATGCGATTGCAATAGCGATTACGCACGCACTCTCACTGCGACAGTATGCTAATCTATTGTGATTGCTATGCTGCCGCAGCACAACATAAGGACGCCCACTTTACCTTACGTACATCCTTAAACCTTAGCAAAACTGAGAAACAATCGGTAACATCCAGCACCATCGCAGTGTCACGCACACTTGCACAAGCTCTGACCTTACACAGGCATTGCTAACTTCATCTCACGCTATGATTACTCAAACTGCGTAAGGATAATTTATGTACGTCCATGCAACAGCGGTCAAACACACTGGCACGCCTGCGTTTCACCGACCACTCCCCGTCACCTCCCACAAACTATACTTCCTGTCAATCACTCTGCGATGGGTCTGCATAGTCACTCCAAACGCAGTCCTTATCGTTGTGTCGGGTTCGCGCACATGGACTGCGATGCATACACATGCGCAGTATGCAACAAACAGCCGTTTGCGTGCGTATTGGCAGTTGCGATCCTTGCTGAATCAGGCCCTTAGAACGCAATAGAACATCAGCTCGTGATCAATTTTTTTTAGTTACAAGATTAGAAACCCTGGATTTACTTTGTGTTGGGTTTAGAACCCGCCGAAAAGCCAGTGGCGAACCCACCCAAATAATATATCTGTTAGGACGCGTCTCACTCTTCTGAGTAAAATTCCTGCAATAGCCTTGAGGGCTGGAACTCTTGGCTGGATGCAGCCGTGTAACAGCTTTGTGAGCTGGGAGAAACTTGGCTAGGTGGGCCGGAGGCCGGAGATTATGAAGTGGCCTTTGGGCCGTGCAGCAGCCTTGAGGGCTGGATAACTTGGCTAGATACGGCCATGTAGCAACCTTTGGGCTATGTAGCAACCTTGAGGGCCAGTATAACTTGGCAAGATGTGACAGTAGCCGGGTATAACTGTAACAAAGTCAGTGGTGTTAGATGCGCAGGACTGCACACAAAAGTCTCTGGAGTGCGACCTGTGCCGCCGGGTTGACACAAGCAGCTAATGGTGTAATGCGGCCTGTGCCGCTGGGTTGACACAAGCAGCTGACGCTGTAGTGCGGCCTGTGCCACCGAGTTGACACAAGCATCTGGCGCTGTAGTGCGGCCTGTGCCGCCAGGTTGACACAAGCAGCTGACGCTGTAGTGCGGCCTGTGCCACCGAGTTGACACAAGCAGCTGACACTGTAGTGCAGCCAGTGCCGCAGGGTTGACACAAGCAGCTAACGCTGTACAGAGGGTACTATCCGTGCCGCCTGGATGACACAAACGGCAGAACAACAATATAGAAGGCAGGAAAACTGGAGCTCAACTGGAGACAGGAGACAAAGCTTGAACCAGAAACATGAGAACTCTAGCAACGTAAGCACCAGCAGGATATATAGACGCAGGAGCCAATCAGGACTGATCCACAGAATGATGGACAGGAGGTAGGCGGAGATTCAGCGAACACTTGCCCAGTTTTCACCTCACACAACATTTGCAGTACGGCAGCTTGTGACAATATCTGCCTCTGGCAGGATAGTTGGTGTGAAGCACTACTGTGACGTCACTTGGCTTTTGTAGATTTGTATCAGGACCCTTGGGACTAGCTTGGTATGTGAGAGATTAATGGAAGCTGGAGTCCTTGATAATGCTCTTACTCTTCATACATATATTATGAGGTGATCGAGCATGGGCACTACCATCTTGGATTTGTCCACATGACTACAATCTCTCAATCAGATTGCAGCAGCTGTGCTCATATGAACTGCTCATCAAATAGGCGCTAGGAGAGCCCTATTTCATCCATCTCCTGTGTCCAGCTCATTGCCAGGACAACTCTCTTCTCCCTGGGAACAGTGGGCCTGATTCAGAGCCGGATGCAAGTGCCCGTTCGCTCGTCTGCCGTGCAAGCGGAAATATTTAAATTTAAGCGCTCGCTCGTAAGTTCGCTCGTTGCTAATTTACCACCCCATAGTCTCCCAACCCCTCCTCTAGCTAGCGAACGTTCTAAATAGCGACCGTCCGTCTCCTCTTTCGTTGCAGGGAACGCTCGCACAATTCAATTCCGGAAGTGGCCCTGTCAGTTTTCGATTGCCTGCTATTTCATTCTTCAAACATAGTTTCATCGTTTCATGGCAATCAATATATTAATTACCTTAATTGCTATTCACATGTTTTCAATCATTTTTTTTTTCATTGTCAATAAACTTTATTCTTGTCAGTGTGTGTCATTTGTACCGCAGAATACGTACGGTTTCACCAATGTTTTTTTTTTCTAACTTAAATGTTTTTAGGAATGATACAATTGTTTTCCTTTGTTTTTTATAGGCATATTTTAGTACTTTAATTTGTTTATTTAAATTAGCTTACGCATGTCACTGCATCAAGCCTATCATAATTCACATTATATTTGTGAGGGTGTAGGTCACATGACTCATACAATAACCAATACAATGCGTTCTGTTATTTTTCAAAGTACATTAGCCAATCAGATTTTTTCAGGGTCCTTTATTAAAACTGTTTTTTTTTTTTAAATCATTGCCATCATGAGAGCCGCAGCATTTACACGAAGCGAACTCCTGGTCCTCACAGATGTGATGGACCGGAGAATCACTGATCATCCGGCCCCCATCACAAACCTCCGCAAGCGGCTCGCCTATGCGGAGGTGCGGCGGCGGCTGTGTAATATGGGCTTCCGCCGCAGTATTGGGCAGCTTGAAAGGCGGTGGTCAGATCTCCACCGCAGGTCCCCCCGCCTTTTGGCAAATTTGCGTCAGCTAATAGCTGAAAGTAAGTGTATTTTTATAAAAAATAAAATGCAAACATACCTGCGTGTGCATGTTTTCCATCTAGGCCTGTTTGTTTATTTAGGACATACCTGCATGTGCATGTTTTCCATCTAGCCCTGTTTGTTTATTTACGACATACATGCGTGTGCATGTTTTCCATCTAGCCCTGTTTGTTTATTTAGGACATACCTGCGTGTGCATGTTTTCCTTTTTTTTTTTTTGTAAAATTTTTGGTGGTGTACATTTTTATCAAAACCCCCCCCAAAAAAAAAACTTAAAAATTTGTATCCATCATTTAGGGGCTGAGCGCAGACTCTGACGTCTAATGCGAGCAAGACGTCGACCTCGTCCCCTATCCCCCACTCCCACCCAAACCTCCTCTTCCCAACCTTCCCCAAATTCCCCCTCCAGTCCAGACCGGCCAGTCCCTGAGGTCCCTCCCCCTCCGAATATTCCCATCCCTCCAAATTCACCCTCCCCTCCATCCCCCCTCTCTTTTCATCACCCTTCCCTCCACCCACCCCTCGCTTTTCCTCCCCCTCCACCCCTAGTGAAATATCCCCTCCTCCATCGGACCAGCACTGGCCCACCTCAGAGGAGGATGATGTCGGGGCTCCTGGACCAGGCATCAATCTGACCGGTATGTTTCCCTTTTAAACTATGCTTGCTTTTGATTTTTTTTGTTTTTGGGTGATGTTGTCCTTTTGCCTGTGCATTTCCAATTTGTAAAGTATTTCGAATGTTTTGGAGATATATCTTTGAAAAACAATGTCTAGAATGCTTTCCCCTTACACATATCACACATGTCCAAACACTCATACTTGTGTCTTTCTAGTTTACGGTAACAAGAAATGTAGTGTTTTTGCGTACTTCGCCCTTTTTTTGGTTGTCTTTTTATGTGTCATTTTTCTAGTTTGTATTTATACAACCTTTGTGTTTTCCATTACTTTTTTTCTCTTCAAAACTTTTTTATTTTTTTTAAAGTATAGTCTGAATTTTAAGCTGTTTGGTAACATATAAATTAAGGTGTCAGTTTAGTAATCCACACTTTTTTTTGAACCCACAGAGGACCAGAAGCGTTTGCAAGCAATGCAGGAAGGCTTGCACACGTTGAGGGGCCATGTCGTCGGGATGCTTGTGGTCCTGGATCACATGTTGGCGGTCCTGCAGCACTAATTTTTGTGTTTGTTCCCCCCTCAAAAAGTTGTTTGAAATAAAATATATTTTGATTTATTAGAGTCTCATTCCTTGTCTGTAAATATTAGATTGTTTAACCTTACATAAGTAGACTATTGGAGCATGAGTTTTTAAGTAATGTAAATTAGATTGTAGAAAGCTCAAGTAAGTATGTAAGCTGGCACATTAAACACCTAACAATACCAATAGGTTTATAGAATTACCAGGTTTTTTGTTTTTTTTTGGGTGGGTAATGTAAATATTAAAGCAAACCTGCTTAGGCCTAGATTATAAAACATACTGATTCACCATAATCCCTTTGGGGTTTTGTTTTTAGCCACAAAGCATGGTAAAATACTTTACAATTTAGCACATTACAGGATTAGCCATTAAGAAAATTTTCCTTTTTTGGACCAGGTTACACTTGCTTGTAATTTACCAAGGAAAAGTCTTTTTAACGTAAAGCAAAAATTTAATACACACAAATAATAAACACAAAGTGAATTGTGACAAATAATTCACACAGTGAAAACACACTCCAAAAAACAACCAACACCCATAAAAAAAACAACAACAACAATAATCAAGAACTGTTTGAAGAAGTAGCAGGCCAACATGAATCCACAAATGTGGTGAAGAAATAATTGGTCCAGAAGTTATATCCAATGTGGCCACATGAAGACAATTTTTTGGATCAGGTAGTAGGCATCGTTTTTTCGGGTAATTTTAGGGAATAAAATGCAAAAAAAAAAATTATTAAAATTGGCCATTAAAATCTTACATGTCTACATTGTGGCAATTAACTAAATGTTTAACAATAATTACCTAAAAAATCTGGCCACCACATCATCGCTCGCGTATGGCCCCCCCACATACTGGCCTCCGACCAACCTCGGGGGGCCATCCTCAGGCAAGGCATCCTCTGGCTGCATTGGGACACCACTCCTTATGGCGATGTTGTGAAATATCCCACACAGGACCACAATTTTAGAAACCATAGCCGGCAAATACATGAGCTCGCCACCAGAGCGGTGGAGGCATCTGAATCGGCCTTTTAAAAGGCAGATACAGCGCTCCACCACCTGCCTGGTGGCTGTAAGTGTGGAATTATACTCACTTTGTGGCCCTGGTGTGGGAGCCAAATAAGGAGTGAGCAGCCAGGGCGTGCAAGGGTAACCACTGTCTCCTGTGAAAAAACAAAAACAAACATCAGGACCATTGTGTTACAAGCTTTGCAGTGGTTGCAACGGAAGGTGTCAACTTACCCAGAAGCCACGCATCACCAGCTTGTAGGTTGTCTAATTTGTGCCAAATCCCTGATTGCCAGATGATGAAGGAATCGTGTGCACTCCCGGGGAATTTGGCATTCAGGGACAGGATCTGGAGGGAGGCATCACATACCACCATTACATTCAGTGAATGAAAGTGTTTGCGGTTCCTAAAAATAGCCTCCAGCCTTGCTGGAGGCTGAAGTGGTGTGTGAGTGCCATCCACAACCCCTATGATGTGTGGGAAGCCAGCTATTTGGTAAAAATTGGCCTTCGCCACACTAAGGGAACCCATATCCACTGGCATTTTAATAAAATGATGGAGGTATTTAAAAAGGGCCTCCATCACTGCCCAAAGGATCTTGGAAAAGGAGGATTGAGAGATTCCAGCAACTATTCCCACCGTGGTTTGAAAGGATCCTGAGGCACAGAAATGTAACACCGACATTAATTGCGTAAGTGGTGGTATTGCTGTAGGACTGTTAATTTGCCATTCAAGATCACTCTCTATTAATGAGAGAGTGTCTAGGATGATTTGTGGAGGAAGACGGTATCGTCTTAATACCTCATCATCTGGCATTCCAAAAAGGGTGACACGTGTTCTATATATCTGGGGCCTTGCACGCCTATGAGGCCTACGCCTGGGACGAAGTTGAGGTTGGTCGGGTTCTGGAACCATGGCCAAGATAATACGACCAACATCAACCTGAAATGGTAAGCCAGGTAGTTATTGTTTTAGACAAATGTGTAAAGAAAAATATACTTATCTTTTTAAAGAAATCCAAAGATGCTTACAGGCCGGGGTCTTGTCATGAGTAGAACAACCTACATTTCAAGAGTAGAAAATATATTTAATTATTATTGGCAAAACTTGGATTGTAAACACATTTTTTAGGGTTAAAAAAAAGAGAAGGGAGCACACATTAGTTGGGAAAATCGCACACTGCATTTAGTGGTAAATCATGATTTTACACTGAAATAATAAAAACACATTAGTGCGCTAAATAGTACGCATTTTTGTCAGTTAAAACAAGACACATGAGTTTGCTAAATATTACGCTACTTTTACTGTTCAATAACGAGACATTAGTGCGCTAAATAGTACGCATTTTTGACAGTTAAAACAAGACACGTGAGTTCGCTAAATATTACGCTACTTTTACAGTTCAATAACGAGACATTAGTGCGCTAAATAGTGCGCATTTTTGAGAGTTAAAACAAGACACATGAGTTCGCTAAATATTACGCTACTTTTACAGTTCAATAACGAGACATTAGTGCGCTAAATAGTGCACATTTTTGACAGTTAAAACAAGACACATGAGTTCGCTAAATATTACGCTACTTTTACAGTTCAATAACGAGACATTAGTGCGAAAAATAGTACATTCATTTTAAAATAAAAACAACTCAAACATTATTTCGCAAAAGAGTACGCTATATTTAGTGGAAAGACATGATTGGTCCTAGAAAAAAAAAAAGATTACTTAGCAAAACATATGCGAAGACCAACACATCGAAATTGTAACTTTATGAAACTAAAAACACTTACCAAAAACTGACAAATAACCCAAAGTCCAAAAACGCCAATAGGGGCAAGGCCAAAATAACTGTAAAAATAAAAATAAAACACATAAGTACTAACAATTTTTAACTATTTCCTATTATTGTTTACGGTGGTTTTTAAAAAGACTTACTCAAAAACTCCAAAAAAAACCAGCAAAACAATTAAAATAAAGCGTACGGAAAAAAATAAGTAAGAAAAGAAAAAAAACGATCACACTCGAAAACTCCAAACTCCAAAAACCGCCAACAAACAACTCCTACGTCAAACCTCCAACATTCATCACCCGCCACCTCGACTCGAGTCACACCAAGCCATAAATAGTCTTTATTTTCCCGCTCAAATTACGGACGGACAATAGGAGCGTACAATCGATGATGCGGCCGAATAATGCTGACGCGTGTATAAAAACATCACTGAAAACCCCAATCGGTCTGCTGTAAGTGAGACCTGAAAGTAAAAAATGGCTACAGAGCAGCAAAGCACTGGCCAAGAGGCGCCAGGTAAGTATTTGTCTTTTTGGGCCTAAAGGATTATGTGGAACCAACATTTTAGGTACATTTTACATTATAAATTTTATTTCCAATTTACAAAAAGGTGTTGAGGATGTAATGGAAGAGGCTGCTGGTCCTAGTAGGACCACTAAACAAACTAAAAAATAAAGGCAGCCACAATTCACAAGAAAGGAGATGGAGGTTTTGGTCCAAATGTGTGTTGACACCCTGCCCCAGGCCCCAAGGAATATGGGTGCAAGCCAGAAATGGAAAATGTGGGATGACATAGCCAGTGCTGTCAATAGGGTGGGTGAGTTTGAACGTGCAACCCGGGAGGTCAAACGCCGGTACGTACAAACTACATTTTATTTAAAAGTGTTTACAGGTCCAAATACTGCAGTAATAATGGCAAATTTTTAACCCACAGATGGAGCGACTTCAAGTATCGGCTGAAGCAAAAACTGGCTGTTAGGGCTAGGCATGCAGGGGGGACAGGTGGGGATCCCACCCCTGTGTCACTGGAGCTGAACGATTTGGAGGAGCAGGCCCAGGGGTGTGTGCAGGATGAGGAGGTGTTTGGCGTGTCGAACATGGATACCGACATGCCAGACTTTGCGGCTCCTCATGTTGCCTCAGGTAAATGTAGTAATGTTAATAACTCAGAAATGTGTTTGGGACAATATCTAGATTATAATGTTACTCTTTTCTCTTATTTTTCACAGAGACACAGGCGGATGAGTCTGCTCCAGAGGGGAGCTTTGGCCGCAGAACTTCTGCTGGCTCTGCAGGGGAGGAACCAGTAGATCCGGCTGGGGACCCTGTGGAAGACAGTCCAGGGCAATCCCCCTCGCAGGCAGTGGCCCTCCTCACTGAGCTCAATCTTAAAACGGATCAGCACACTGAGATTCTGGTGAGGCTGGACGCCACTCTGCTATGGGTGGCGGAGGCCCTGGAGCAAAGTGCTGCGGCCAACGTGACCATTGCTCAGGCCCTAGCGGAAAATACTGGGGCCAACGTCCGTATTGCAAATGCCCTGGAGCAGCTCGTTCGCCAGCAGATGTTGGAGCCGGCCTCCCTTCCTGCCGGAACATCAGGACCCTCCACCTCTGGCACAACAACAGCCATCCCTCCAAATGTGCCTAGCCCTATGCCTAGTCCAGAGGCCCCAACATCTGCCTCCGGCCAGGCCAGCCGAAGGACCTCCCGGACCCATTCAGGCTCCCTCCCCACCCCCGGCCAAACGAGCCAAAAGGCGATGACAGCACTGGCTAATTTTCCCACATTCCTTATCTGTGTTTGCCCCATATTCCTTAATGGCCAAAACCTCCCTCTCCTTTCTTGTGAATTGTTTTTCAATTTTGTTTGTTTGATAGTGGTTTAAAAAAGCCCCTTTTTTGTTTACGCATTTCTAAAAACATTTCTTTTTTTATTTTAAGTTATCCATATTTTAATTTGGAAAAAACCCCCCCCAAAAAAATTGTGTTAAAAAATTAAAAAATGTTGAAAATATGAACAATTGTATTGTTAATTTATTCAAAAAGTGGTTAAAAGGTAATCCCACACGCAAAATTACAAACAATACAACGGAAATGTAAACATTTTTTTTGGAAACAAAAACAAAGGGTTAAAAACCATTTAAGAGTTTAAATTAACACTTAGCAAAAAACAAAAGGACGATTGTTTTCTTGGCCCCTAAAAAAAGCAGAAAAATCACAAACAGGACTACAATATTGTTGGCCGAAAAAAAGTAATAAACTAATTTTGGAAAAACACGCAAATTTAAAATACATTTTTAAGCTAATTGATTGTCTAACCCAGAAATTATCAGCTGAGTAGTTCACCTGCGTACGTTTTTTTGCTACTAAAAAAAGGCTATTTTCTTAACACCTTACAAGCATTTTTGCAATTCAAAACTGATTGTTTTTGAGCCCTCAATTGATAAATCGGGAAACCATCGATGAGCCACGGGAGGAACGAAGAGATCATTGTCATTGTGGTAGAGAATACCAGACCACAAGCTGAGCAAGCAGTTTGACTGGAAAGTTGATCAGACAGTGACGTAACACTTGTTCCGTTCACATTGGCCGTTCGCATCAGATAATGTATGTACGCCCAAAAAACGCCTCGCCACGCCTGCGTTTTCCCATCTCCACCCCGTCACCGCCCCAAAACGGACAGTTCTGTCAATCACATTTGATATGTCACTTCCTGTTCGCTATTCGAAGAACGACTGGAAAAATGATCGCAAACAGCCGTACGCACATGCGCACTGTTACACCGACGCATGCGTGGTTTGACAACAGCGGACCGCTACGAGCGTACGGCCGCTTACGAGCGGCTCTGAATGATGGCCAGTGTCCTGTCTTCTGACTGCATGCCTATATTCTGTGTGCGACTGCGAGTGTATCTGTCTACAAAATGCTACGTTACAGTGTCACAGCCGCTGACACTGTAACATAGCATTTTGCATGCAGATGCACCCGCAGTCGCACACAGAATATAGGCATGCTGCATATCATTTTAATCAGCTTGTGCATCATATTTGCATCACGAATAAGCGAATAAGATGCATTTGAAGGTAAAAAGCCACACGCAAAGACGCTCAATGCTACCGAGCCACGTGGCTCTCATGTGTTATGTGTAACGCATCTTCTAGCGCACAAAGTAAAGATGTATGTGGACATATCTGTAAGTCATAATGTCACACACGGCCAGGGCCCGGAGTCCGGTGGCGGTGGTGTGTGTTTCCTACAGCCGCTGGGTATTCTCTACTTTCCTGAGCCAGCAGATTGCAGGCAGCTCAGTCTCCTCCACTTACACAATTAAAATCTGCATTCATGTGGCACATAGCATTAAATTAAATTCCTGTTACCTATACAAGCCTCACTATGGCACTAGTTCAGTGCCATAGTGCCAGGCTAACCTTCTTGAGCTCCAGCGTTGCTATTGTTACTTTCCTTTTGCTTCCCTTCTGGCTTCTTTTCTGACTTTGAATGCCATCTTCTCCTTCTGTGCTTCTGCTGCAATTCTTCTTTGGCTTGGTATTGGACACTCTCCAGGATGCTGGTACTTGCTTTTACATATCTGGTTCTGACTCATGGCCTGCATGGCTCTGCTTGCGAACCTGCCACACTAGGTTTGCACGTAGAGAAACACGACCTGCGTGTCAGGTGCAGAAAAGCCCAAATCTACTTGTAGGCATCCCTGGCAAAAACCACTGGCAAGTAAGACACCATACCGCTGTCCTGGTTAACACAAACCTAGAAAATGTCCATTTAACCCTGAGACCATGACACAGACAAATCAGAAAATATTAAGTTATTATATAACTTAAGTATAAAATGAGTCCTTTATTTACCTTCAATACTATGTTTAATATTATGCAGTCTGAATGCATCCCATGATTGGCATTGCTCAGTTTAAAGTGAAAAGGTAAACACTATGCTTAGTGGTAATATTGTTTTATGTTCGTAGTAAACAAGGAGACCAAAGCTACTAAAAAAATACATTTAAACTAAAAAAATAAATAGCACACTCTCATTAATTACCTAACAGTACAGTTTCTACATTTCAAAACTAATTAGTTGCAAATCCGAAGTATACACAAAGATGGTTTTAGAATTCAAAATGTCAGCATGTTTCAAACAATTTATCACTACAAAGTAATGGCCTAAAACAAAACAAATCTAATGACCATATCCAATGTTAGAGAAGACATCTAATAGCTGTTACAGTCAATAAACACAATAACTACTTAATGTTTTTAACAGTATCATATTCTAAACAAAAAAAAATTGTAATTGTAAAAACGAATCTTACAGCAATTAGAAGGAAACTATTTACTATGATATACATAAATTATCAAAGAGAATGATATACTTATATTACAGCTTAGTTCTTTTAGCAATAGTGCACATATTTTTATGCTTTGCGCCATCATGTAGGCTATTTTACATACATTGCATGCCAAGTACAGTTGAACATATTTTCAGTTGGATCCATCTCTAGATGTGTCCATATTTACATCACGAACATATGTAATTGTCTTATGTCAGGAGTAAGTGGGTATACTTACGTTCCATGATAGCATAGAAATAGTGTAGTGATGTGCCTTTACAGCTAGTAGTAAATGCAAAAGTCACATTACTCTATTAGTACACAAAATAAGAATGTAACGATGTGTCAGATACACAACAAAGAGTGTATTGACAGTGTTATGCTGGCCATACACGCTACAATTATCGGGACGATCCGCCCGATATCGGTTTATCGCCGCGATAATTGTAGCGTGTGGGGGGGTGACCGAGGGTTAAATATTGCTCGGTCGGGCATGCTGGATTGTCCAGCATGCCCGTCCGATGCGATATTTAGCGGATAAACTGTCGGCTACATCGGGCAGTGTATGCCCTGCGGAAGGAACAGGGAAATGTCTCCGCCCCCGGGGTCGGAGCGCGGATGCCTGGCTATACACTGTGAGATTTCTCTCACAGTGTATTCCGGCGACTTCTGCGGCTGGCAGCCGGCCAGATAAAATGTCTGTCGGTCTGACAGACATTTTATCTGGTAGTGTATGCCCAGCATTAGTGATAAATGCTAAAGTCACATGTTCTATATAAAATATAATTAAATAAAAACACAAATACACAAGATTAATTGAATACAAACATATGTTGTGTTTTTCTTTTAATAATCACATGGGAATCTTCTGTTCTGCAGTAGTACAAATAGGAAAGTCAATTAAGTAATGTGAATATATGGCTGCAGAGAGAAAATGCAACACACAGCTCTAACACGTCATAAATCCTGCCTCAATGTTATTGTTATAAATTAAACACACATTTATCACAAGTCAACATAATACCCAATAGTTAAACTTAAAGCTAGAATACTGCAATATTTAGTTTTAATAAGAAATTGTTAGCATTATTTAGAAAAAAAAGACATAACGTACTATATAAAAGTCTTACTCACTATCCTGCTCTCAGTGTTGGGCTGCAAATTAATGATCAGTCCGTCAGCTGTACCCTGACATAGATCAGGCGATGTGTGAGTATTTGTTTCTTCTTCCTAGAAATACTTTATATATGCGAGACAACCTTTTTTGGGTCAGGCAACAGGCTGGAGCCAATTGCTTAGCGAGCAAGTCCTGTAAATTGGTAGACAACTATAGGGTCTATGTACTAAGCCTTGGAGAGCGATAAAGTGGATAGAGATAAAGTAACAACCAATCAGCTCCTAACTGTCACTTTACAGGCTGTGTTTGAAAAATTATAGTTATGAGCTGATTGGTTGGTTATTTATCTCCATCCACTTTATCTCTCTCCAAGGCTTACGGCGCTATCCAATTAGCAGTGCTAAAGTAGTGCTGCTAATGGATCATTACGGGGCTATCCAATTAGCCCCAAAGTAATGCCCAACGCTGGCACTTATTGTGGATTTTTTTCGAGACCTGATGTGTCCCTAAAAATAATTCATGAAAAATTTCACTTTTTCACCACTGAAATGGCGAAAACACATAGGTCTATGAGCTTTTCACAGATCCTGTGTGTTTTCAGGAGAAATATCCTATTTTTTCATCCGAAATCAGGATATGGGAAAAAAACATTTTCGAAAAACAGGGATTATCGGCAGTCTATGACCTGGGTTCAAGGGAGACAGACCCCAGAGATGGGCCCCCTATGCATCTGGGCCCCATAGCAACAGCACCTTCTACACCTACTATAGCTACGCCCATAAGTCAGTCACAAAAGGTCAGTCTACTTTGTGATGCAGCATAACTAATTATAATCTTAGAAAAATTAAGAAATGAACCACTGCAGCTGTCAGAAACCTAATATGAGCCGTTTCAAGAAATCAGCTGCCAAAGCTCAGCCTAAGTTTACATCAGATGAAACTGTTGCATAAATGTATTAACACTCTATTACCCAAAAATATGACTCTGTGACCCAAACTATATATTTATTTATATATATATATATATATATATATATATATATACAGTATACTGTATGTGTAATAGTTTGAAAAACAGTAGATACAGGCTTGAGTTAGGACTTAAGATAAAGTTAGGTTTACTAGGGTTAAAGTTTTGGGTTGAGCAAATTTAGGATTATGTAAAAGTTTTTATTCATTTTATGGGTCCTTTGCCTTCCTAGGACATCAGGGGCTTCAGGTAGAAGCTTTTGTATGGACGTGCCATTCAAGTGTAATTTGTGACCCCCTATCAAGGTTTTATAGTATGATTGCCTCTTTATTGAAATGCCTATGATTTTTTTATTTAAATTCTTCTGCCACTATTAGTGATATAGGGCTCTATCTATTATCATTATTTTTACTAAAATAAAGTGAAAAATTGTGTTTTCACACCCTTTTCACATTATTTTAGTTTCACCTAAAGTTACTAAAGGGCAATTGGAGTAGAATTCGTAAAATTCTACTCCAACCCCTAATTATCACTTATTTTTAGTAATCAGATCGCATTTTCCATCATTGTAATGAGAAATGCGATCTGCCTGGTAGTTACTAAATATAATTTGTGAAAAAAATACCGGGGTAAGCCCTGTGTTAATAGCGCCACCTGAAGGTGGCGTTATCCAGGGCCTCCCCCGGTTACCGGACTCCTGCTCCGCTCTAACATGCAGAGCAGAGCCCGGAGCCAGCCCCAGTGATCAGCTATGTGGTCTAAACAGACCACACGCTGATCAATGCTAAAAAAATAAATTAAAAAAAATAGTAAAATAAAAAATAACTTGCCTGAGTCCAGGGACCAGAGATCGGGGCTCCTGTGATGTCCTCCCTCTGGTCAGCTGGTCTCCCATCCTGCACTGGGACCCGGTCATCAGGTGACTGAGTCCCAGTGCAGGATGGGATGTCAGCTGACCGGAGTCATGGAGGACATCACCGAAGCCCGGATCACTGCAGGTAAGTGCAATTACGTGAGGGGGTGTTGCGGGGGGGGGGGTGCGATCACAGGGGCGGGGCTTAAAGGCGGCCTGTCGGCACATGCGCGGGCACTTGTCCCAGTATTTATTTTGCGAAAATACTGTTATAAGTTTGTGGATGGGATTCGCAGGGACAGAGCTTTATCGCAAGCTCTGTACCTGCAAGGGCTTTTAGTAAATCCCTGTGATATTGGCAGTGCGAATTCAGTCGCTAATATCACACTACAATCTGCATTCAAAATGCGGATTGTAGTAAATAGAGCCCTGGTAACATACCTGCCAACATTTGGGACCGGGGCGATTGGACGTAGTGTGTTCGCCTCCAGAAAGAGGGTATCAGGTTCTGTTTAAAAGCCACATTAGGCGCAAGACTTCATGTCTTGCCCCAAATACAGATCAGGTTAAGGACAGTGTTCCCTCCCAACCTTTCCTCCTATGGGACACTGCTGCCAATGAATGTGACAGTGGTACAGTACCTGAAAAGTAGGACTGTCCTACCAGAATTTGGACGGTTTGGAGGTAAAAAATAGTACTCAGCGCCAATGTTAATGTGCAGAAAGGATGAGGGCTATATTTTCAATGCTGCCAATTTTCAACAGGATTTAAAACTGCAACAATTGAATATTTAATTAAATATTATTGCCATTTTAAAGCCCACAGGCAAAAACTGCAAAAAATTGTTGGCTTTAAAAACCTGCTGCTTAGTAAATATAACTCTGAGGGGTATAAATACAGATGTGTCCTCATACATCTAGCATCAATACGCCATGCAGCATGACTTGCCAGGCGTGAGTGAGCCGCCAGGTCCTGTGCTAGCGTCTGGCGTTTTTTTTTTGCCGAAAATGTGTGACTAGGACGCATGAGCAGATTGTGCTGATTATTTACATGCAACACTTGTATATCTGTGTGCACCTGAGTCTGTGTATAATAAACCACAACAGAACTTGGAATGAAAAAAGCTGCAGCTGCTTCATTGTAGCACTTCGTATACAGATTCAGAGACTCAGTCACACACAGATATACAAGTGCTGCATATAAGATTAATCAGCACAATCTGGGGTGGGATGGGTACAGGATACTGGTGCTCAGGTTCCCGGCAGTCAAAATCCCGATGCCGGCATCCCAAAATGGTTAGGATACCGACACCTGTTGGTAGGTATCCTAACCCTCCCCCTCTCCCTACCCTAACCCTCCCTCCCCAGTGCCTAAAACTAACCTCCCCCCAGGGCCTAAACCTAACCTTCCCCCAGGGCCTAAACCTAACCTCCCCTTCCCCGCACCTTAAACCTAACTTCCCCCTCTCTGCACCCTAAACCTAACACTCCCCTCCTAGTGCCTAACCCTAATCCTCCCCATAGTGCCAAACCCTAAGCCCTAACCGTTCCCCCAACCCTGCCACTTACCTTCGGGATGCCGGCGCCGGTATTCTAAGTGCCGGTATCGACCCGAAAAAAGGACCACCATCCCCTGGTGGAGGTGGGTGCAGAGTTGATTGTAATTAGAGTTAAATATATTGTTTTTTACAGGTGGCCTACAGGTCCTAACAAGCCTGCCCCAGCATGATGGTACATGTCAAACCAGCATGCCCAGATGTTAAGGGTTCACTGGCTCCTGTAGTCCACCAATAAAAAATTTATTACACCAAAGACATGACACACACACACACAAACACTATTGGGGAAGTCCTTTATTAAATAAACACACACCCTACACATCCCTCAACCAATTTAATACTTACAAATTTAAAAGGCTGACATTTTCTTTGGTCCATGTAACATCCAGACACTTGGCGAAACAAAAAAATTTCACTACTGCTCTTAACAGAGCCCCATCGAGAATGACAGGTCATTCCCAGTCACTGTCTATAGAAATGGGGATGCACTGAATGGTCAGAATGTAGGAACTGCCAGCGCCGGTAGTCCTTGGGGAGGGAAAAATCATAGTGATCTGTGCAGTGCTTCAGCCATGCTCGCATGCCACAGGCAGGTCTTTTGTTTGTGCAGATTTGCCTTAGTTTTAGGGTCGGTTTCTGATTGGATTTCAAAATGGTGCTTAGTAAAGCAATTGTTTCTATTCTCAGGTTTTTGGTAATTTTACCATCAGTTATGTCGTCAGTAAATGGTCAGTTTGCAAACCGATAAAAGAAATACCAAACTAGACCTTTAGTAAATATACCCCCTAGACCATACTTGCCTACTTTTGAAAAAGCATTTCAGGGAGATTGTGAAAGCAGCACCTATGAGCACGGCGGTAAAGTGGACATGTAATGCTACATCTGAGAGGCGTGTCATGAAATTGACTTACATCTAAATGTAAATGAGCCCCAAAGCAGTTAGTAAGATCTATTTGTTAATGAAAACACACTAATACCTTCCAGAAAATGCATGTAGCCAGAGCTGGGGCCCTAGCCAATTCGGTGCCCTAGGCAAAATTTTGGCTAATGCCCCCTAGAATGTATTTAATATATATATATATATATATATAATATAATTTATTATTGTGTGTATATATACATATATATATATATATATATATATATATATATATATATATAGTATATAAGGCCGGCACCCCACCTTGCAGTTTCACCATGCCAAGGTGCCGCTAGGTGAAACATCAATAACCAGCAAAAGCTAGTGGCACTTGGTTTTGCAAAAAAATGTATTACTTAGTGCAAACCACCAAGTTACAGGAACATATCCTTAGGTCGGCAATGTTTAATTTTATTGAAAAAGTTTCATCACAAAATTTTTACATATTCAGTGGTCACCCCAGGCATATGATGATTGTATATATATATATATATATATATATATATATATATATATATTATATATATATATATACAGTCAGGTGCATAAATATTGGGATATTGACAGAATTTTCATATTTTGGCCTCTATTCACCACCACAATGGCTTTGAAATGAAACAAACAAGATGTGCTTTAACTGCAGACTTTCAGATTTAATTTGAGGGTAATTACATCCAAATCAGGTGAACGGTGTAGGAATTACAATGGTTTCAATGTATACCTTGACAAAGGGGCGTTACGGCCCCGAAACGTTGGATGTTTATGAATAGATTTTTCTAACTACTGCAATTCCCGGAGTGCCGCTGTTTTTCTTTACTATATTACACTTCCATACAGAGGGCACCCGGGTCCTGTTGTTTATTAGGTGGAGTGCAGGGCTATTGGTCTAGTATATACACAGTATATATATATTATTTACACATATAAATACCCACACACATTATATACACACATATATATATATATATATATATATATATACACATGACACACTCCAGTCACTGTCTGTCAGAGTAGGTAACAGCAGGGGCCAGCAACACTCTCTGCCCCCTCAGTGCCCAGTGAATGTCAACCCCACAGTCCCTCTCATACTCTCTCTAAGCTAGCCTGAGCTAGCTAAACTTACTGAGAGAAAGCCCTGGCTGGCTCCTTCTTTGTTGATGCAGCAAATGCTGCTGCGGCACTCCGATTGCTGCGTTCGGGAAGCGACGGCTGGCTAATTATGCAGAGGCGGAGGCAGAGTGCAGCTCTGCTCCGCAAAGGTCAATGGGAGGAGTGGCCGAGGCTGGGCATGTGCGGCATGCCCTCCTGCGGCCATCTTTCCTTCTCCTGTAGCCAGAATGAGCTGCTGTGCAAAAGCTCATTGTGATCGGTCACAGTCACCTGACCAGCTGACAGGTACGCTGCGAGGTCGGAACGGAGCTCCGATCGCGGCAGCATCGTGTGGGAGGCAGCAGCAGAGCCTTGAATGCCCCTAGGCATTCCAGTCGCCCCTGGGCATTAGCTTATTATGCCTTTGCTTAGGGCCGGCTCTGCATGTAGCCATAGGGATCATTGTGCCTTATAACCAATGCAGGGAAATTATACTAATTATCCTATTTGAATGTATATATCTCTAGGGTTTCATAGGCCTCTAGGCTTCATAATGGGAGTAAGGTGCAATCAGGGAGATTAGTAGACTCTTCAGGAAGATAGGAAGATTGTTACTGTTTCAGGGAGTATCCCTGACAATGAGGGAGAGTTGGCAAGTATGCCCTACACCAGTGGTTCCCAAACTTTCTTGAATCACAGCGCCCTGGAGTATCAGCATTGTTTTCATGGCACCCCTAAGCCAAAAGTTTGTTGTTGAGAAATTCAGAAAAATATGTAGTAAATTAAGTAAATGGTGCTTACCTGTCATCCTTAGGCTCAGTTATGTGCTGGTGGACAGGTTTGTGCTTCTGTTTATCTACATATTTACACTACATTGACCATAAATAATTTGATTTAGTGCTGTACCACCAACCTGAGGCACCCCTGCAAGTGTCCCAAGGCACCCCAGGGTGCCACAGTGCACAGTTTGGGAACCACTGCCCTAGTCTAATAGTATATATTTTTTGTTTTCCATAAAGCTTAAAGTAACCCAATGCATGATTGATCCTTTACATGTCATTCATTGATATTGATATTTTTTAAATCTGGTTCTATTTTGATTTTGATATGCTTTTCAAAGTAATAACTGCAGTTATTTCAAGCTATATTTTTTAAGGAGATTCTCACTGATTGAATTTAAACGAAGTGATTGGTTTGTCTAGGCTAAGATTTTCCACTAACCCCCCCCACACACACATACACACACACACACACACCTTATTAGCTCTTGGTTCTCTTGTCTTTTCTCTTTTCTGTTCCTGTGTCAAATTTCCTTGTACAGTAGTTGCTCTTTCTGGATACATTACAGACAAGTCAAGCTGCTATGCTTATCCTGTTAACATGAATCACAAGGGAGAAGGATAGAAAAGAACTCTGTTTTGTGAGCACTCAATTTATGTACTATAAGAATTTAAAAATTAACTTTTAATAGATAATATTAAAACGACAAGAAAGTTCAACAGGAAAAAACTTAGATAGTTAGACAATGACAATTGCAATGCATCATTCCATCTCACTGAGTACGCTTGGATGTATCCCTATTAACGTATCTGAGAAATATACTTCAATGCTATTCTAAAAAGATTTATTATATACATTCAAAAACAAACATACACTGAAGATTAGAAAAAGCGTACAAAGAAAGATATTCCCCTACTTTTGTAATAATGGCAAAATATTGCACAGTAAATTTTATCATTTTCAAAAGCATCAATACATATCATAGACTTCAATACATTTGTCTAAATTATACTGTATATAAATGAAAATAAAGTGTAAGGATAGTCAGGGTATAGAAGCCGTTAATTCGTGATTCTGCTACTCCTCACCCGGAACTAAGTCCTTCTATGAGGAGTGAGTGACCATAAATAACAGGTTGCCCATAGAAACAACAGAGACAATCGGTCAGTGCGACGATCTTTCCCCTTCCCCTTTTCCTTAAGTAAAGACTATCCTGTTAACATGTAATACCCCAAGTATGTCCACCTGTCACCACATACAAAGACTTTACAACTTATACAGATCCGGCGCAGATGGATTCATACAAGAAATTAATATATAGATTCCTGTATGCCAACTACATGAAAAAAATAATAATTAGATTATTTGCACAGGGACACTTGCCTTTAGGTGAACGTGTCCAAATCAATAATAATAAGCAACAATATGTACTATCCAGTGCGCTATCCAATGCAACCTGTATCCACAATATAAAAGAGTTAAGCTGGCCATACACCTGCACGATTTCGGGCCGATTGCCCGATTTTCGATGAGTCATAAGATGGATCGTGTGAAAATCGTGTATTATTTTAGTAAGACAAGATACGATGCGCGCTCCCGCAGCTCCTATAATCGGATCTTTTGATCAGATGTGCAGCACATCTTGTCCATCGTATCGTGTGCAGATCGTGCCGTTTATTTTGTTCATGCGATCCATCGTGCAGCAATTCAAGTCATTTCAATTACTGTTTCCCTAATGAGCATGTGAGGCACAGGATCGATCTTACGACAGATTCTGTGCTAAGAAAAACAACAAACATACTGCCGGGACTGCCAGGGAGCTCCAGGGGAATCGAAGGGAAATCGTATGATGAATCGGATCTTATGCTGGTCGTGTAGGTGTATGGCCAGCATTACACCAAAACTCCCAAACCAGAACAATATACAAAAGACTCATTGAAGATAATGGCACCTAGGAAAAAACAAAAAAAGCAGAATAATGCTTCCTTTTATGTATAATATCCTGAGTCCCTGAGGATAGTGATTATCAGACAAAATGGGAGGAAACTCTGGACAATTGTTCATTAAAACTAATGGAAATTGTGATCATGTATAGAAATAATAAATCTAAGGAGATAGAGAAAGAAATAGATTGTCTTAAAAATAAATTAAAAATATTTGAAAATTCAAGGGAATTTAAAGAAAGAGATAAAATAGTGATGGATACAATGTTAAAATTTTAACAACGTACGATTGATAATAAATGTAAAAAGTTTAAAAGAGATTTATAGAATTTCAAAAAGGGTCAAGTTAGAACCTTTAAGACTGTCAACAGAGAAAGAACTAAAAAAACCAATACCCAATTTATTGCCAGATGGAGAGATCCACCAGTCACTTCTAGTAGACCAAGACAATACTATAGGGACACAGAACGGAAGAACTCCTACAGGGGGAGACCAAGGGTCCACTTGGATCCCCTTGATCTTAAGTCCAATGGTCCCCCATACCTAGAAAGTGAACGAGGTTCTAATCATTGGAGGACAGGTGCAAGGCCTAAAGACTCCAACACATTCAATAGAATGTCTAATACAGAAAATTGTGAAGTTTTTTTAGGGACCCACTCAAGAAGGAATCCAAAGGAACAAATATCCGACAACACTTGGTCAGATCTTACTCCAAAAAGACCCAGAGAGTCAAGTATCGAGGCAGAAGGGGGGGAAAGAAGGAGAAATCAAAAATAATAAGACAGAGTAGACCCCCACAGACTAATAATATTTACAATCTTTCTTCTAGACATTTGACTGCAGGAGAGACCTCTTTACTTACTAAAGGTTTAAAGTTTTCACCAACAGCTATGCCAAATATCTTTACTCTATTTACGGAACTGAATCGCTTTATTAGAACTCTCTGTAGAAAAAGATATTTCACTAACAAGGACATAGTAAAACATAAAGAAGCCCTACCAATTGTACTTGACAAAGATGATGACCAAACTCTTTGTATCCTTAATGAGCTCCTTATAGAGAGTGGGGAAAATATAGATAATCACTCTACAGTGAAAGTCTTCGATGCCAGTAAAAATAGTATAAAGAAAAAATCTGATTTTTATCCTATGAGATATAAGAGCACCAGCATCGAGAGCTTTTACAAAACAACATTAGACAATTTTAAACAACTATGTAATTACGATCACTTTCCCCGTGCACACCAACATAAATCAAATTTGAATAGATGGGACAAAATAGCATTACGTAAACTGACTGAGGATACCCAAATAGTAATAAAGGAAGCTGATAAGGGAGGAGGTCTAGTAATACAGAATAGAGAAGACTATATATTAGAGGCTATATGTCAGCTAGATGACTCTAAATTTTAATGTAAATTCACATCGGATCCCACAAAATCACATTTGTGTACTTTGTCACATCTCTTGGATGCAGCTCTTGAGGATGGGGTTATATCAAGAGAGGAATATAAATTTATTTTTATTGAGCACCCCATTATCCCTATATATTATCACCTCCCTAAAATTCACAAATCCCTCACAGCACCCCCTGGTCGTCCCATTATTTCTGGTATAGGGTCCCTTTCATCTAATTTATCTCATTACGTTGATACTTTTTTTACAGCCACGGATATCAAAGCTAAAATCTCACATTAAAGACACTACTCACTTCTTGGAAATAATAAATGATTTGAAATGGAAGGATTCATACGCATTCCTCACTTTGGACGTACAAAGCCTTTATTCAAATATACCCCATGAGATGGGTTTACAAACCATTGAAGGAAAACTAAAATCAGATAAAGATTTATCGGAGAAACATATCCAATTTTTAGTGGATTCGATTTCCTTTATATTACAACACAATCACTTTATGTTTATGGATACACATTAGGTGATGGGAACGACCATGGGGACCAGGTTCGCACCGAGCTACGCCAACCTATACATGGGTCACTTTAAAGACCAACATGTGTGGGGAGGTGGGCTCGGCGGGCACCTGGTCCTCTATGGCCGTTATATTGACGATTTATTTTTTGTTTGGGATGGTGATTTAGATTCAGCACTCACTTTTGTCACTTCACTTAATTCTAACAATTATAATTTACATTTCACTTATAATTATCACCCCACCTTAATTAACTTTCTTGATATAACCCTGAAAATAAAAGAAGGCATTATATATACATCTAATTATATCAAAGAAGTTGGAACAAATGCGTACCTCCACTATAAGAGTGAACATAGTGCTGCATGGAAGAAAAATATCCCTAAAGGCCAGTTTCTCCGATTACGGAGAAACTGCTCAGACACGGCCACTTTTGAGATTCAAGCAAATAGTATGGCACAATCTTTTTTGTCTAGGGGATATCCTGATTCTATTATTCAAAATGCACTTAAAGAAACTCGACAAACATTTAGAGAAAGTCTTCTATATAAAAGAACTAATAGGAAAGTAGATAATGAGGAAGTTGATGAAAATCACTTGGCATTTATCACAACATATAATAGCCAACATGCTAAGATAAAATGAATAATATTAAACAATTGCAATATTCTTAGACAGGACAAAATCCTACAAGGCTGTATACCTACTAAACCTACTTTAATTTTTAAGAAAAATAAGTTCTTAAAAAATATTTTGGCACCTAGTTATTTGAAACCCTTAACATCTAACAGAAAGAAAGTGAGGTATGGCTGAAACCTATTTGTGGTTTTTGCAAGTGTGGAGGGAGTAGATGTACCACATGCCGACATGTGAAGAAAACAAATAGGATTCCAACATGTGGGAAAGAAGAAGTGACTAATATTAGGAGTTTTTTGAATTGCAATACTGAATTTTGCATTTATTTACTTACATGTGGTTGCAATCTACGATATGTGGGGAGAACCACTCGAAAAATTAAAACTAGATTCATGGAACACCGTAGAAATATTCTTAATAGAAATCTTAATCACAGTGTATCTAAACATTATGCTGATAAACACAAAGGAGATCCTAGTTGTTTGAGTGTGATAGGATTAGAACATATACCAGTCACCAAAAGAGGGGGCGACAGATTCAAACATCTTTGTATTCAAGAAATCTTCTGGATGTTTAAATTAGACACATTACATCCAAATGGTCTAAATGAAACTGTGGAGTTAAATGTCATCCTATAAGATATTTCTATGCTTGAAATATAAGACACATGATTGATTGATAGATATTTTCTTTATGCAATTTCAGCCCAACATGCCATCCTGTTAGAATAGATGTGATCTATAACTTTTTCCTTTGTCCTCTAAGAAAATAAGACCACTCTTTAATAGTGGAAAGTACCGTTGCCTTCAATTTAAGTGGAACATGGAATATATAAGAATATAATATATATTATTATGTTCACTGGGAGTTATGTACCATTAAACAACTATGTGATGTATCTGTTTTTGCCTTTGTGATATGACAGATGGATTTAGAGTTAACTAGTACTTTATTTTGATTGTGTTACTGTTTTGATCCTTTATATAAGCTCTTTTTGGTATGTACCTAAAAGGACAGAAAAGAGAGAGAGATACATATGACCAAAAGGATCAAATGAAAGAATCTAATTACTCCTAAGATTGAATTTTTTATATCGTTGAGATTTAATTTAAAATTACGAACTACAGTCCTGTTATATGAATTTCAGAGTAAATAATTACACCTAATCGCCATTTGTAATAAGGGCAAATCATGTAACATGTGGAGTGGTCCTATATCATAAAGTTATTATAGGACTGATAATTGGATACAATTAAATATATAGGAGATATTTAATACACAAAACACTGTTTCTAAAAGGGTATCAGTAAATCTCCTATTCATTTACCTCTCTATATCTCCTTTTTTTTATATAATATATTTCTGTATATATGACTAATATCATTGAATCCGCCATTTTTGTAAAGGGCATTGACCATACTAATAAGACGGTCATAAGAAACGAAGTGATCACGTAAAGTGACGCGCTCACAGATCGCGATGTTGGATCTGGCGCCGCAATGTGACGTTGCTAAGTGCAGCCTGCTTGTTGAATGGTGCTTGCGTTTGACCAGCACACATTTTACTTCCGCGTCTCACAATGCGTGGGAACTTCCGGATCTCTGCGTTATCCGTATCCGTAGAAACAGGAGGTCATGTGATTTGCCAGTATCACATGATCTCCTGCCGATGTCACGTGATCGACATGGTAATACACGGACGGATGAGCCTGAGGTAATTAATCTTATAATTTACTTAATTTCACATTTTTTTACTGGAAGGTTTGCCTTAATAGCAGGTTTTATTAATGTTATTAGGACACTTGTTGTTTTTTAATATGCCTATAATGATGAAGTGCAATCATCAACATGTGTGGGCAATTAGGGGCCATTTTGACGCTGTATAAATATCCCCACTAACCTAAAAGAAAATCACCTTTGATAAAGCTGGGGGTTACCCAGCGAAACGCGTTAGTGGTTCAAGCACCCCTCCATTCCAAAAGGATGCCTCTGGATCTTCAGTTTTTATTGCTGAAAATCTACCTGGAACGGACTCCGTGGACCATACTTACCTGTTTGGGCAATCTCCAAGAGACAGATGGACGTATATCATCATATTTAAAACACCATTTGGATTGTTAAGTTTCACCACTCCAAGGGACACCATCAGAGCATGATGTCGCTCTAGTTTACTGCGGATCCCTGCTATCGTGAGTTTGGTTAGAGACTTACCCATTTGGAACATTGAATATCTTACCACTGTCATCCTAAGGAGTTCCAGAGATTACATTTATAAATTTTTCCATTTGTATACCGCATTTGCAGGGGTAGCGTTTATTATTGGCATATACATATATTCCATTATTATCAATTTTAATACTATTAAATCATTGTATTTTAACCTTGATTGCACTTCATCTGGTTAATTATCAGTTCTCATAGCGCTGTAATTATCTATCTTTTGCATATTATTGAGTGTGGCTAAACTCATTTACTACAGCTGCTGTGGAAAAATTGCCCAGGTTAAGCGCCTGTTGTGAAGTATATCTTCACTTCTTTTTTGGTTCCTCATTGAAGATAATGGCACCTAGGAAAAAACAAAAAAAGCAGACTAATACTTCCTTTTATGTATAATATCCTGAGTCCTTATTCTCATGTAATGGGTACGTATCTCAGGAAAATATAAAAGAAGGGAGAAAAACAACATCCAATCGTGCAATACAGTTTAAAATCAATGTTACACAATATTGAAAATTGGTGCAATTGATATAATAAAAACAATTCTCTGATAGTCTGTAATTATTGGGGTTACCCCCTATACATCCCTCTAATAGATTTGATATCACTGATATGCCTTATATCAGCATATAGCTGTGAGTGGGATGTATAGGGGGCAACCCCAATAATTACAGACTATCAGAGAATTGTTTTTGTTATATCAAATGCATTAAACTGTATTACACGATTGGATGTTGTTTTTCTCCCTTCAGTTATGTTTTCCTGAGATACGTACCCATTACATGAGAATAAGGACTCAGGATATTATACATAAAAGGGAAGTATTATTCTGCTTTTCTTGTTTTTTCGTAAGCGCCATTATCTTCAATGAGCCTTTTGTATATTATTCAAATCAATAATGTTATTATTTCCAATATTCTGTGTAAGGCCTTTACTGTGATAATGGGGCATATTACATATGTTTTTATAAAAGGTCCATAAAGTATCATATATTGTCACTGCTATAAAGGGCGATAAGAAACTAACTTGCACACCAATTTAACAATGTCATGCCGCGACAGTGCACTGGATAACAGGCTGTCCCATTGATCACTGAATCACATTTTGAAGTCTTTCAGCACTTGCTTATAGCAGCTGTTAAGGAATGCACATCCTGGTCCTGACCCAATGTCTCTATTGTGCATGTGCACAGTCCAGTCTGCTGTGCAGGGATCAAACGATTCTGCTTCTGGTATCTGATACCCACCCATCACCAGGCATTATATAATATTAGAAGAATAATTAAAGTGATTTAGGTCACTAACTCCTGAAACGCATCGCTCTGGTATTGGCTTGAGAAACTGAAAAGGAGTCTGATTGGACCTTTTGACTCTTCATGCAAAAAATACTTTTTCACATGGGGTTTGGTTGCGGCTTTCTCAGGCGCATCTCAGTGCTGTGTTATAATCTTACTGAAAAATAGTTTAACCTCTCTTCCCTTTAGCAAAAGTAATAGCACTTGACAGGCATGTCCACTTTCCACCTTGATATTTGCTTTGTTATTGAAGTCTTTGCCTCTAAACTCCAAAAGAATTTGGGTGTCTCTGGGATTGGGTTTGGCCTATCTGAGTGTAAGGAAGTTCTTTGTTAACCACTTCCCCTTCTATGTTTACCAAAATCATCTCCTTTAACGAACAATCTAAGTACAAGATCACTTCGGGAAGACCAGAAGTATAAGACCTTAGTATTTCTCTAAGCCTATGAACCCAACTATCAGAGAACCAACTATCAGAGAACTTTTATTATTATTATTATTATTATTATTATTATTATTATTATTATTATTATTATTATTATCTGGGAAAATATCTGTGATTTTCCTCACAAGGAAATATGACAGCTCTTTGCAGCTTACATTTCATGGACTGAATGAGCAAACACAGTCAAATTTAACTATTGCCAAAGCTGCTGTATGTTTTCCAAGCGTTACCAGTAAAAGTCACAACGAAAGTTCTCCAGTCTATGCGACGCAGATTTTCGCAATTCATTAAGGCCAGCGGGCATCCGTGAGTACAAATAAGGATTACTGCTGTAATTTATAGCCACACAATTAGCTCAGTTTGTTCTGTGGCACTCCATTCAATGTCCAGAATTTGGGTTTTCATTGAATAATCCCTGACTAATATGGTTTCTATTTCTTCTAAGCCATGGATTTCCCCCCTGCAGCAGAATCCTCAAATATTTTTAAAAAAATCTGTACCATAGCTTTTTTCTCTTCAGGTCAGGGACATATCTTGTGCATCATTGCTGATACACGGGTTACATTTTCCTCAGTATGGTCACACTCCCCAGTCCCCATGGATAGATTATTATGGGGCCCCAACTCTCTCCTTGGCTTTTAATCTGAGCGTAATTATGAGCGACTTTTTCCCTTCAAATGTGTGTTATTCGCACAGCTAGTGACTAAACGCACAAGCAGCTTCTACTGATTAAATGATATGCGGCATGCCTATATTCTGTGTGTGACTGCAGCTGTATCTGCATGCGAACTGCTACATTACAGTGTCAGCGCTGCGTGTGGGTCCTGTCCACATCGCTGTGTGAATAAGACGCATTTGAAGGGAAAAAGTCGCACAAAAAGATGCTTGGCGCTACTGAGTCACGCCACGGCATAGTGCGACTAGAAGGGCTGTTTAACGCACAAGAAGGCTAGATGTATGAGGACCCATCTGTATGTTATTCTGATTCTGGTCTATATATCTGTACATTTTAAAGTGTCATAGTTTCTCATTCCAATATCTTCCATTTCCATACAAGAAACATCTACAGAACTTGGATATATATGCAGAAAGCTAACATTGGGGTTTCTTGTTTGACATTTTCCTTTTATTATTATTATTATTATTATTATTATTATTATCTGGGAAAATATCTGTGATTTTCCTCACAAGGAAATATGACAGCTCTTTGCAGCTTACATTTCATGGACTGAATGAGCAAACACAGTCAAATTTAACTATTGCCAAAGCTGCTGTATGTTTTCCAAGCGTTACCAGTAAAAGTCACAACGAAAGTTCTCCAGTCTATGCGACGCAGATTTTCGCAATTCATTAAGGCCAGCGGGCATCCGTGAGTACAAATAAGGATTACTGCTGTAATTTATAGCCACACAATTAGCTCAGTTTGTTCTGTGGCACTCCATTCAATGTCCAGAATTTGGGTTTTCATCGAATAATCCCTGACTAATATGGTTTCTATTTCTTCTAAGCCATGGATTTCCCCCCTGCAGCAGAATCCTCAAATATTTTTGAAAAAATCTGTACCATAGCTTTTTTCTCTTCAGGTCAGGGACATATCTTGTGCATCATTGCTGATACACGGGTTACATTTTCCTCAGTATGGTCACACTCCCCAGTCCCCATGGATAGATTATTATGGGGCCCCAACTCTCTCCTTGGCTTTTAATCTGAGCGTAATTATGAGCGACTTTTTCCCTTCAAATGTGTGTTATTCGCACAGCTAGTGACTAAACGCACAAGCAGCTTCTACTGATTAAATGATATGCGGCATGCCTATATTCTGTGTGTGACTGCAGCTGTATCTGCATGCGAACTGCTACATTACAGTATCAGCGCTGCGTGTGGGTCCTGTCCACATCGCTGTGTGAATAAGACGCATTTGAAGGGAAAAAGTCGCACAAAAAGATGCTTGGCGCTACTGAGTCACGCCACGGCATAGTGCGACTAGAAGGGCTGTTTAACGCACAAGAAGGCTAGATGTATGAGGACCCATCTGTATGTTATTCTGATTCTGGTCTATATATCTGTACATTTTAAAGTGTCATAGTTTCTCATTCCAATATCTTCCATTTCCATACAAGAAACATCTACAGAACTTGGATATATATGCAGAAAGCTAACATTGGGGTTTCTTGTTTGACATTTTCCTTTTATTATTATTATTATTATTATTATTATTATTATCCATCCTTTTCTATATGATTAAATGTTAAGGCAATAAACAGTGGGTTAAACATTGCCCTGAACTACTAATACTACCGTAGGACTGTGAAATCTGTTTAATATATACAAGTAGGCACATATTGGAATGCAGAGCTGTGATATGGGAATACATAATTTGTTTACAAGAAAATCTACTGCAAGACTTTTAATTAAAGAACAACAAGCATTGTGGTAATAGCTCCCTTGTTGCACTGAGACAGATCAGAAATTAAAATTTCATCTACTTCATTTTAAATATATATTTTTAAAGTTTGTATATTTTCATATAGTTGATAATGATTTAAGTACACATTGGAAATGTTGGGCTTTGTACAAATACTTGGTTGCAAAAAAGCGTCTTACATCTCATCCTCTTTTAAATACAGTGCAGTATTAATAAACTGTATAATATCTTGATGCATAATTTAAATATTCAGTTATTATTAGCATGTTTGTTTTGTTATCAGTATAATGAACATCTTTATTGAAGAACATTGCCAGTGTGACATTTGTTAAGTAGTAAAAAGGATGTCAATGAGATTTCAATTTAGTATGATAACATACTACTACTTTTTTTCTTATGCAAGCCAAGGTCATATCAGTGGTAGTGTACAGATAGGTTATCTGTATATCACATCCCCGTGTGAGAGTCCTAATTCTCTGAGAAACCATCACCATAGAAATATAAATATGTTTAGGAGGTTTGAAAACATTTAAAAACACCTATTTATTCTGTGTTAGACCTAATTGTTTGTTTTTGGGATGATGCACTGAGGCATCAATATTTGTATAGTCATAATTACTACCCAAGTTGGTCACTATGCAACAAAACCTCTTAACTTTTATTTGATATGTAATAAAATGGTGTATAAAAGAAACATCTATAAATCATCGTCTATCACTGATCCTTCAGTGAACCATCCTAAGAAATCTTCTCTTTTTTTTATTTTTGCAGGATAAATATTAGGTAGATTCAATCGGATGATGGTCATATGTCAGAGTATATGCCATACTTGCCAACTATCTGGCTGCCCCTTCCGGGAGGGAGCAGCCAGATCAGCATCACAGGGGGGCGTGGCCAACACACGGGGGCGGGGGCGGACAGATGACAAGTGTTTGCTCATGGGGCGGAGCCACGCGATCGCGTCATTTTGGCCCCGCCTCTGCTACACACTGCCGATATTAAAGGCAGTGTGAAGCAGGTGGCGGGGCCAAAATGACACGATTCCGCGTGAAACGCGTCACCGCCCCCCTCCGCTGTGGGGAGTTTTACATGGAATTGCGGGGGGGATAGGAGGGGTCTGCGGCAGCCGGGAGGCTTGCCTGCCTTCCCGGGTGGTCGGGAGCGGCACCCAATTTTCGGGAGGCTCCCGACCAAATTGGGAGGGTAGGCAAGTATGGTATATGCTGAGATTAGAAATGAGCAGTGGCAGATCTTACCTAGGGGCTGCGAGGCTGCAGCCCCCCCCCAGTAAAATCCACCACTTCAGTTAGCCAGTGCATTCTATGACATGAGAGCATCATACAGTTGCTGCAGATTTTTGCGGGCGGCACATGTATGCTGTGAATCATCTGTTCTACCACGTCCCAATGGTGATCTATTGGATTAAGATCTGGTGGAGGCCAATGGATTACACTGACCTCATTGTCATGTTCATGGAAACATGAAATTGAGATAATGTGAACTTTGTTACATGGTGGATTATGCTGCAGGAAGTAGCCATTAGAAGATGAGTAAACTCTGGGCACAATGGGATGCAAAAGGTCAGCAACAACAATACTCAGATAGGCTGTGGCATTTACACAATTCTTAATATACTCTGTCCCAAGAAAACATTCTCCACACCATTATTATTATTATTATTATTATCCTTTATTTATATGGCGCCACAAAGGTTCCGCAGCGCCTTACACAGTACATAAATGAGCACACAAGAAAAACAGTTAATAGTAATACAAAACAATGCAGGACAAGGACAAGGTTATAAACTCAGCTGCAAAACACAAGCAGCAGGACATGAGCAACCAGGTGGTAGGTGCCATTGTAGGGAGTTAGGAGTAAATTATACTATAAGTAGGGGGAGGAGAAGCACGTGAGGATGAGGGCCCTGCTCGTGAGAGCTTACATTCTAAAGGGGAAGGGCAGACAGACAGGGGCGACACAGAGGGGTAGATAGTGAAGAAGGAGCATGGAGCAGTGGGTTAGGATATGTGCTGCGGAATGTGTGTGTATAAGACGACCTGATGTTATGTAAAAATTAAGTCCTTCATACATCTATCTCTATGATAGAAAATAGATTGTTTGTGTTATTTACATGAGAGATGTACAAAGTAAAGTAGAAGCACTTTAATTTGTGTGTTACATTTTAGCATCTATATACAGCCTGACAAGAAATGCAGCTATTATGGGACTGTCCCGCCATCCTAATACAGTAGTGACTACTTTAGTTCCAGCTGCTGGGTGCTATGCCATGCTCCTGTGAGTGGGTGCATCTCACATGCTAGACCCACTCACAAATGGGTGCAGCCATACATACATTATACCACTTGTACCAGTCTGAACCATTAACACAGGGCAGGATGGCTACACGGATTCATGTTGTTTACACCATGTGCATGTCACAGCAGAAATCTAGATTTGTCAGACCAGGTGACATTTTTATACACTTTAAGGTTTTGATGAGTCTGTACCCTCTGGAGACTCGGGGCCTGATTAAGCGAGGGTCGCAACTACGATTATGCATACAATCGCCCGATTATTGCGTTCTGAGCATGCGTATGTGCATGTGCGCGAACACTCCACTGATCACAGTGACTACACAGACCCACGCAGGCGTGCCAGTGCATTTGAACACTGCTGCAGGGGCGTGCATCAAATTATCCACTGCGATGCCATATGCAGCCTGAGCTCTCACTACATACAGGAAGGTTAGCGATTTCTGAGTAAGGTCAGACCTTGTGCAAGTGTGCATGAGGCTGCAATGGTACTCGATGTTACCGATGGTTTCACAGTCTTGCTAAGTATTACGGATGTGTGTAAGGTAAGGTGGTCGTCCTTATGTTGTGCTGCAATGACACATAGCAATCGCAGTGGATTAGCATATGATCGCAGTGAGACTGCGTGCATAATTGCTATTGAAATTGCATCTGTAATCCTTGCTGAATCAGGCCCTCAGTTAACTGTTTTTATCTGGAAGTATTTAGAAATCACCTGACAAATCTAATTTGTAGGATAATAGAGATGTCAATATAAAAAAATTATTTATATAATAACATAATTTATAAAAAAGAAAAGAAAAGTGAAATAGAAAAGAAATGTTGGTGCTCTTTGATACAGTCAGGACCTCATTCAGAGTCGGTCAAAGCGGCTGCACGGTCGTACGCCACCGATGTTTGCGATACTGCGCATGGGTAAAGTTCGCAATGCACGTGCGCAAACTAGCCACTACGATCAGAAATTTCTCTCTCCTTGAACACAGCCAGGTCGGTAGTTTGAGTGACATATTGAGGCGTTTGTGGGTGGTAACAGGGGAAGGTGCTTGAAAACGGGGGGTGTAGATCCGAACGCAGGCGTGCCTAATTATGCGAATGGCGTTTTATGGGAGTGCATACGGTTTATGGGAGTGCATACTGTTTATGGGAGTGCATAATTGACAAAGTAGCGTCATGGCACATGGCACATGTGACATGGGAGGTTTTTACACTGACATGATCGTAGAGCTTAAGAGAGGGTATGGTCAACCTTAAGCTCTACGACCAGTTCCGATGGTTCCCGATGGTCTCGATTAATCCTTATATGTCTGGAGATGACGTGTAATGCGTACGAGAAGGGGGCGTATTTTTTTGTCTTCCGGCCGCTTCCTCCCCTTGGTCGGCCAGCTACCGATCTGAACTTAGGGACGCAACTTGCGAGGGAATCATTTGCATATCCGGCCCCTTTTCCCGTACGACCGAGCGGCCGCTTCGACCGACTGAATGAGGTCCTCAGTCCCATAGGGCTGACAGTAAATACAAAGCAGGTTTGTCACAGCACTCAGTATCTCAGTACAAGGATAACACAAGACACAGTTACAGAGGTTTAACCAATATTTCAACATTTCAATGTCATTCAAACATTTTCGTCAGGGTCCTACATCTATATAATAAGCGATAAAGTGTGTATGTGTCTGTATGTCCTTTATGCACGGCCAGAATATGTACCTAGCTCCTCCAAATTTGGCATGGTGGTGTAGTTTGACCAGGATTATGTTTGAAGTTAGTCAGGGCCATGGAGGTCTACATGGTGGCCACAAAGTGGGCCGTGGAGTCTCTCATTTGAAATTTTGATTTAAGCAAGTTCACTCAGGAAGTCTTCCAGTGCCTAAAATTGCACTGATCTGAAGGCTTAGTCTGATATGTACCAGTGGGGGGCAGGCAGAGCTCCAATGTAAGACCAATGAGTCCGAGGATCAACTGTCACACTGCACTTGCACTGACAGTTACTCATTTCCTCCAAGCACATTTGCATATGCCATGGTCTCCAATGTTAGTCTGCAGAGATATCTGCTTAGCAATGATTTCTGTGCTGCACTGATTTCTGTTATGCATTGATTTCTGGAACCACAGTGATTTGGGAAGCTATATTGATTTCTGTCCTGTAAGTCACTCTGCTCCTGATATATCCAATTCCAAACAGTCAGAAAATATGCGTGCCGGCACTGTCATTTACTCCTAAATTGCATTGTTATCCAGGTATAAATGACTTCTGTGTTTGTTGACAGAGCTTTCACCCTTTAGTATACGACATCAATCTAAGTTTAGTTCTTTCTGGGATATGTTCAGTATCCCGGCACAGGGGATGCCGGCGCTTAGAATACTGGCGCCATAATACCGACATCTGTCAGATCCCGGCACCGGCATTCGGAATACTGGAATCTCGAATGGAAAGTAGAGGGGTTGGGGGAAGGGTTAGGGGTTAGGCACTAGGTTGGAGGGTTAGGTTTATGGCGCGGCAGGGAGGTTAGTTTTAGGCACTAGGGGGAGATTAGGTACAGGCATCGGGGAAGGAGGGTTAGGGTAGGGAAAGGGGGAGGGTTAGGATACCGACCAACAGATCTTGGTACCCTAGCCCTGTCAGGATGCCGGCGTCGGGATTTTGACCGCTGGGATCCCGAGCACCAGCATCCTGTACCCATCCCATTCTTTTCACAAAAGTGTGGTCCTTTTTAAGACCATTCACTGATAAAGCACAAGCAAAGACTAAATGGTCTATGTACTAAGCCTTCGAGAGAGATAGGGGTAGATTTTGTAAAGTGCGGGTTTTTAGAAGTGGAAAAGATGCTCATAGCAACCAATCAGATTCTACTTCTTATTTATCTAGCACGTTCTAGAAGATAATAGCTACAGTAACATCTGAATGGTTACTATGAGCAACATCTTTACTTCTAAAAACCTGCACTTTAGTATATATACCGATAAAGTAGACAGAGATACAGTACCAACCAATCAGCGTCTAACTGTCATGTTATAGGCTGTGTTTGAAAAATGACAGTTAGGAGCTCATTGGTTTGTACTTTCTCTCCATGTACTTTATCTCTCTCCAAGGCTTAGTACATAGACCAATTGTAAAGCGCAACGGAATATGCTGCGCTATATAAGAAACTGTTAATAAATAAATAAAATAAATCCAGTCCGGTACACAGCTCCGCAGCTGCTAGAAGTAAAAGAGAGGTAAGACATGAGGAGACCTCAGAGAAAGTACAAGCTGGTGTCAATGGATCAATGGAATGGGGTTATTAAGGTTGCAGATGTACTTCAATGTTTATTCTTCAATCCAGGCAATGCTGGGTATCCCAGTTGGGATGTATTCAGGAAGCCGGCAGTCAAAATGCCGACCGCCAAAATCCCGACAGTGAAAGCCCGGCATGGGACTAAAGATAGGCATCTAAATACCGACACCTATCATTAGCCCCATGCCGAAATCCCGACGCCCAGCATACTGAATGTAAGTAAGCCGGCCGTTGGGAGCTCTTAGCCGTGGGGGGAAGGGCTAGGTTTGGGGACTCCCAGGGGAACTTAGGGTTAGGCACCCCCCAGGGAAGGTTAGGGTTAGGCTAAGGTAACGGGGGGTTAGGCACCATCGGGGGGAGTTTAGGGTTAGGCACCCCCCCCTGGGAGGATTAGGTTCAGGGTGCAGGGAGGGGGAGTATAGGTACCCCTGGGGGGAGGTTAGGGATAGGCACTAGGGTGAGAGGTTAGGGTTAGGCACCATTAAGGTAGGGTTAGGGGGGGAGAGGGGAGGGTTAGGGTACTTACCCTAGTCGGGATCTCCATCTACCAGCCTTCCGACGTCGGGATTAGATCTGGCGGTGTATTAATGACACCACCAGTGTCATTAACACAGTCCAACGTTTCGGTCATATTACATACCTTTGTCAAAGCACAAGTATTTCAAGAAGCCGCAGCCATCTGTAGGCATATGTACAAGAGGCATAAAAGAAACACCAGAATAAATAGCAACACAGGCTTGGCTTACCAGTTTCAATCAATCACCACATTATGTATAACAAACACATGTCCTGGTGGAGTGCACCGTATGAGGTAGTTGTTTTTTGGCCTCTCTGAGACCATCAGTCGGGCAGCGCACATGTGACCGCTTTGTCACAGCTGTGTGGGTGAAGTGTGCTGGTATTGGTCATGTGATCAGGGAGGTAATGTGAGCAGTGGGAGTGGTGGCTGTACCTTGCCTGCAGTGGATTGATGTACCCAAAATGAGACTTGAACAGAATGGATGTAGGGGGACATTGCCTGATCAGCGTGCACTCCACCAGGACATGTGTTTGTTATACTGTGGTGATTGATTGCACCTGGTAAGCCATGCCTGTGTTGCTATTATTTATTCTGGTGTTTGTTTCATGCCTATTGTACTACCTACAGATGGCTGTGGCTTCTTGATATACTTGTGCCTTGACAAAGGTATGCAATATGACCGAAACGTCGGAGTCTGTATTAATGACGCTGGTGGTATGTAACAAATAACCTTTTTTGCTGCAACGGTGAGTGCCGTCTCTTCTATCTGTTTCTGCAGATTGCATCCCGGCTGGATGGAAATGTGCCAGTGAGTGAGTGCTCTACATGGACTCTATATATATATATATATATATATATATATATATATATATGTATATAATTATATATACTATTGACCCGCCCTTGCTTTGAATGGGAGCAATTTCATCTCGCCACAGCCCCCTGCATCTCATAACAACCTACACCATGTCACCACAGTCCCCTGCATCTCACCACAAGCCCCTGCTTCTCACCCCTGCCCCCTGCATCTCACTAATATCACCACAACCCCCCTACTGCTGCCCTGCAGCTGGGTGGAGCCCGGCCACTGGGATGCGCAGGGAAGGACAGGAGGATCATAGATGAGAGATTTATATTGCAGCTACCTTAAGCATTATCGGCAGCCCCCGGGGCTGGGGAACCTGTACATATTTCCATAGCCTCCATGCACACCCCTCCCCAGCTGCTGAACATGGTGATGAGCAATGCCCTCTTTGCACAATGTATTTCCCTATATTCCCTGTGCTTCCTGTTGAGCTTCCTCGCCGTGGTGCTCCTGTCCGAGAACAGCACTGACTTCAATGGGAGGTGCCTCCTGTTTACTGAGGGTGTGTGGCTGAGTGGGAATATCGTGCTGGAGAGGGAGCACTTCATGGTGAAGGAGAGGTGGCCAGAGTCCGCCTGCAGGTTTAGCATAGGGATGGACATCAGAATCTGATGGTTACTAACCATCAATGTTTTTGGTGGCAGCGTTTTCACCATTTGATGGTGGTGGTCCGATGTTTGCCATCATCAAATTGAAATCATTCAATGGTGTTCTGATGGTTGCTTGTTTTGTTTTAATTTCTGATAGCTATACCTCCCCTGGTTCCTTCTTGGTTACTGTGTCTGCATCAGAGCATCTTCATGAGTTTGTTGGAGGTGTCTCTATGTCTGATTCAGACATGACCCTGCTCAGTCCCTGACTCCTTCCCCTTTTTAGGCTGCTGCTAAGCAACAGCTAACAATTGCTAGCTCTGAATGACTCTCACTGTCTCAGAGAGACAATCAGAGCACAGCCCTCAGCCCTGCTCAGCAGCAGCAGTCAGTCACTCACACAGCACAACAGTTTTTTTCTGTGACTTTCTTCATTCTAAGCCTCAGTTTCAGATGCTCTGTTGCTGTTTCAGCACCCTGGTAAGCTACTATACAGCAGCTTGGTGCAATTTTTTCTTCTGTGACTTGCGTCACTAAAATCATCACCGCTCGGCTCCCTTTTGTCAGAGATGAATGATTCATACGCCTAAGCCTTCTTCGGACAATTCTATATAGAATAGTGAAAACCCCATCAATATCCACCAAGTGGTTAAAGAGATTAGCCCAAATGAACAGACAGACCCCTAAACAGGGGACTTTATTTTATATATATATAAAGATTTTCACTGGCTGCTGCCTCAATGATGTTACTAGTTGTTAGCAAACTGGTAGTCTTATATTTATTGGTTTGGCTCAAACAAATTAACGTCTCCATTGTGTGTTGGTGATGAGTGCTCCTTAATGAATGCAAACATTAACAATTTTCTTCTTGTTTTCTGATTCCAACATGTCATCCATTTGCATGCCCCTTCAAATCTCACATTAACTTTCTTTCTGTATAGCACTTCTGCAGGGCCGCAACTAGGGGGTGAAAAAAGAGCACTTCTGCAGGGCCACAACTAGAGGTGCAGGTGCACCGGGTGCCGGAATGCAGGGTGCCGGAATGCAGGGGGTGAAAAAAGGATGACTCACAGTGGCTTGAGGGCTGCAGTGTCAGAAAATGGCCATCCAAAAATGCTAGAAGTCCTTACTGGTCCTCTAGTGTCTGTCTCCTCCTTGGTGGTGGCCATTTTTGGATGGTCATTTTCAGCAGATGGTCATTTTCAGCAGATTCCATGCGGACTAGCCCATCCGCATGGGCTCTGCTGAAATCGGCCATCCAAAAATGGTCGCCGTCGAGGAGGAGACAGGCACTAGAGGTCCTACTGGACCTCTAGTGTCTGTTAGGCCAGCGCAAAGCCGGGAGAAGATGCTGAAAGCTGCATGTTCTCCCATGAAACCCCCTGGCAATGAGCATAAACCCCATGGCAACGAGCATAAACCCCATGGAAACGAGCATGTAACCCCTGGCAATGAGCATAAACCCCATAGCAACGAGCATAAACCCCATAGCAATGAGCATGAAACCCCATGGCGACGAGCATGAAACCCCATGGCAACGAGCATGTAACCCCTGACAACGAGCATAAACCCCATAGCAACGAGCATGAATCCCCCTGGGAACGAGCATGAAACCTCCTGGCAACAAGCATGAAATCCCCTGGCAATGAGCATGAAACCCCTGGCAACGAGCATAAACTAGTGCACTGCCTTATGTAGGAGCAATGACAAAATCCAGGTACAGGAAGGGAGGGGGCGCAAAATTGCTATCTTGCACCAGGTGACCAATATCCTAGTTTCGGCCCTGACTTCTGACAAGTGTTGCCAATATGATTTAATGTCAATTTGATATAAATGTACTGATGGCTGACATTAGGTACGTCTAAAGTGTCACTTTGGTCCATAAAGAAGTAGTTCAGTGATACAAGCTCCAAGCAGGGGTGTTAAAATATACCAGCGATGACGGATGATGAACCTGCTGTTTCCAGTAACTTAGGGCTTAATTCAGAGATGGACGGAATCTGCTACATCTACATGATCCCAGCGCTGCCCTGGGATCACCTTTGGAACAAATGCGGTCATCGGTCACAATTGTTGCTCCTTTGGCCAGACTGCGGTACCTGAAGCTTGCGAGGCCAGGGAGGCTTGGGGAACTCCGTGCGGTATCGCAGGGCCTGTACTGAACATGCGCAGAACGGGTCCTGCACACGCGCAGAGTAGAAGACATCTGAGAGGTGCGCTAACCTTCGTGTTAGCGTACATCTCTGAATCAGGCCCTTAATACCGTTGAGTACCATCAGATAAAAAGCCACATCACAAGGATGCATTCAGCCAATGACTAGTGGTTAGTTAATGCTGATAATGATCGCTGCCATCATCATCATCATAAGTGCACATATTTGCCCTGTTTGTTGGTATTCAATCAACTTTATCCTTGTGACACAAATATCTAGCCTTCACCAAATACTCTGAATGGATTTTATTAATTATATGTCATATAACATATTATATAATTGTTCATTTAGTTTGAAACCTACAATAGCTTTTTAATAATATTAATATTCGGTACAGGAGAACTGCACATTTCCTCCAGGCTGAATCCATTTTCTAAAGACATGGTGACCCTGATAAGTGCTGTCTCACTAATCATGAAGCTTTCTATATATGAGAAGCACTCTTAACCTAGCAACACAGTAACTGCCACACAGAGCTTTAAGCTCTTTAAAAGAAGCTTAGAAAATAGTAGCTGGATTTTTTTTTGCTAAAATCTACTATTGTTATTATTTCCTAATTTGCTTTAAATCAATACAATCAAGGAGTACTGAGATATATTTCAGTTAAACATCCTAACAAATTGTATCAGTTTGTCAAAAACCAAATCTACATAATAATCTATTTGTTTATCTGGGAAGTAGTCGGCAGTCGGAATCCCGGTGCGAGAATCCCGACCACCAGCATCCCGACGGTAAGTATTAGGGTTTGGGGGAGTGATAGGTGAAGGGTTAGACACTAGGGGGAGAGTTAGACTACAGGGGGGTGGGGGGTTAGGGTTAGGCTGCGGGAGGCAAGGATCAGGCTGCAGGGAGGGGGGTTAGGGTACTTACCTAGTTGGGTTGGGATTTTGACTGTCAAGACGCCGCTGTCGGTATACTGTATACTGACCGCCGGCATCCCGACCATTGGGATCCTGTACCAAACCCATTTATCTCATATCTATCTAATGTTTATCTATTTCTAATGTTGATCTATGTCATATTTACAGTATCTATTTCTCTTACAGTGACATATTATAATAGGGGTCTATGGGGGACTGTCTGGGGTCCAGAGCTTTAAACTGACACCCTGGGGGCAATCATTAACTAATTGGCCATTGGTTGACCACAAAATGAAAGCAATTTAACTGAGAGCTAGTAGATTCCTATTTGTTAACCCATCACACAATCCCAAGGCTGTGCGAAAATCAGTGCATACAGTAGATGCCTGACACTGGCGGAACTAGGTGCTGTGCAACCGATGCATTGCAATGGAGCCGACCACTATTAGGGGGCCCCCAGCTAGTGGCATTATAATGAGTCAGATTGAATCATTAGTATGCCGTTGCTTCATGGGCCTTGACAAAGAGGGAGGATGCGGTCCAGGTGGAGGAGGAGGGGCAGGGGTCACTCCCTGGCTCCTCCTCTCTGCCTCTTGAGTAACTGGGACTGGGTTCTGAGGTGATCCTGTTCTACTGGGCAGTCAGACATCCTTTTTCCAGCATGAAAACCACAGCAGGGGACGGGTAAGAGGAACCAGCATCTGCCAGCCATCTCATTTGGTTACTGACGGCGAATATGTCAGCTAAAGCATATTTTGCAGTGTCCCCTCCACTAACTGTTCCTGGATTTCATCTGAATACTGAATACTGGGCATATGACATATTCCAGAGGATTGGTAGTTGGCAATGCTCTACAGGCCTCTATATGGTTGTGTTATAAGTCATACTTTCTGTGGCATAGTATTTGAAACATGACTGACAGATTCCTAATGCTCTTGTACTATCTAGCATATTTGTGGACCAAGGCATGTGCCTAATGTCTTATATAAAGCATTTAGTTTACACACGGTCAGATCTGTCAGATGAATGATTGAACAATTTGAATGATTTTACCAATGATTTGAACGATTTAAATGATTGAACGATTTCAGACAGTATTAAAATGAATGGAATCGTCCAAATCTGACTGCAAACACATCAGATGTCAGACATCGTTCATCGTTGCAGGCTCACATGTCAGATTTTCTTATAGATATGAATGATTGAAAATTTTTTATTAAATCGTTATCGTTCAGTTCTGTCACAAAATCTGACCGTGTATATGCACCATAAATTGCCTGGATAATATGTGTTGCATCAATATATTACCATACTACTGTAAAGTGTTTCAGCTCATATGGTCTTCCTAGGGCAATCAGTTAAAATTTTGAATTCCCTTTAATATATGATACTTTTAGATATAATAATAATAATAATAATAATAATAATAATAATAATAAAAATATTATTATTAATAATAACAATAACAACACAGTGATAATATTAATTATTATTATTAATAATAATAATAAGAAGAAGAAGAAGAAGAAGAAGAAGAAGAAGAAGTAGAAGTATTCATTTCAGCAAAACTATTAATGGTTCACATGCTTGTACTTCTATAAGTTGCCTAAAATTGCTACAGTTATAATGGCAGCTTGTATAATAACAACTCAACTTTCATGAAAAACAATCTGAAATATAAGTAAATAATCCAAAGGTTGTTGGGTTGTTTATGTTATTTTATGCTTCTGTGCGCAGTGAAAGCTTTGCAGGACATTTTTATTATCTTTAGTGTGTAGGGAAGCACTCCGTAGAGAATGTTAACTGACAAAAAAAAATATTTGCAGAATTCTTCTGTCCTTGTATGCAAGCAAGAAATTAATGAACAGTGAGTAACGTTTTCACTGTCAATTGTTATTAATATTATAAATACAAACTATAGTATTTGCTGCAAACAAAATAACAATAGTATTTGAATGTTGACGTACAGTATTAAGATTTGAATAGGGATGGCCATCGACCATTGATGGTTTGCAACCATCAATGGTCTATGACTGATGTCTAAGTGTTTTTCCCATCAATGGCGTGGCAGCACCATTGATGACCGTCTCAGATGTTAGCAAAACATTAGCGATGCCGGCACCATGACATTGGTCTGCACATATGCAGAACTCAACCATCGATGGTTAAACCATTGATGGAGTTCTATCGATGGTTTAAAATAATCAATCATCGATGGTATCGTCATTGATGGCCATCATTAAATATGAATTCTGTTCTCCACTTTGTTAATATTTGCTCTCTAGTGCCCTGCTTGATGTAAAGGGTCTTATGTAGAGTTGGACACATATTTTTCAATACACATACGCAGTTGAAAAGAGTGTCATTTGAGGGGAAATAGAAACAAATTGCCTTTTCTTACCTGTATACTGTATGTACATCAAAAATTGTTACGCATCCTTAGCTATGCCGACGGAGACGCATTTTGTGATTATGACACCTTGCCTTTAGGAAAGTATCAGTGTAAGCATGTACAATAAGGGTGTATTTGTACAAAATATGTCCCATGCAGACCCCTGGGACAAACTGATGATGATGATCATGTCAATCGGTATCAGCTTCTGATTGGCTGAATATGTCTGAATTCCTTCAATTTACGCTAATACTATAGTAAAGATATGCTGCTGTCTATTTGCATCTTTACAGTAATATTTGCAATTGTCCTGCAGTAATAAAACTTATCTCCATTTAATCTTTAAACGGGGAAAGCAATGTTTGTGTGTACTGTTTTGAATTAAATTATTCTTTAATGTTGCCATTGTCATTTGTTTACGTGGTAAATGTGAATTTAATATTGATTAATTAATAAATTTGCCCAGCCATGTACTATATTGTGAAAGATGGATATGAATTGCCTATGACGCAGGGTTTTTGATTCACTTAAATATTATAAGTACAATATTGGAGCGCATTATTGCTGCAGACCAAAGAAATATCTTGAAAAATAGAATTAGCAATGCAACTGTAGCCTGCACTACTGGGCTCACATTAGTGCTCATCTGTATAATAAATGAGAAAGTGTGTCTATCTGTCTGTTTGTCCTTTATGCATGGCCAGAGTGTTGGACCCAGCTCTACCAAATTTGGCATGGTAGTGTCGTTTAACCAGGATTAGTTGTATTGCCTAGGCATGAACTTCATCTGGGCCACACACTGTCACACAACCCCTAAAAATGGAAACACTCTTAAATTACAGAGGTTCCAGGGCTGATTTATGCACAGGGGCATATTAAGAGTCGAGGGGGCCTTTGTGCATTCTCTATCCGGGGCCCCCTCTTCTCTCCATGATGGCCAAAAGTGGACTGACTGCAGCAGTAGATTCTGGGCACTAGTCTGTGCCCATATTCTACTGCGCATGTGCAGGTCACCGGGAAAAGTCATGGCCTCCATTTTCCCGGGTATTTCCCCATTGTACATATGCAAAACGCTGGGAAAATTACTGCTGCAGCCATTTTCCAGGCGTTGTGTACAGGACTGCTAGAACCGATGTGGGACATCGGAGAGGTAAGTATTAGTAAATATGGGTACAAGGTGTGCGGTGTGGGACCCCCCTGAACCCAGGGGTCTGTGTGCACCACACGCCCTGCCCCTACTCATGCAAGTTCAAATTAAATCCAGAGTTAGTCCTTCTTAAAGTGACCATATATATTAGCCAGCCCTCTGTGTTTGCATGTAAGGACGTAACTAGAACTTTGGGAGCCACATAGCAAGATCTTAAAAGCCCCCTCCTGAAGTAAAAAAAAACATAAATTTGCCCCCACACAGAGCCCATTCATGTTATGCCACACAGAGCCCATTCAGCTTATGCCACACAGTAGTGCCCCTTATACACATGCCATGCAGTAATGCCCCTTACACTACATGTTATGCCACACAGTAATGGCCTTTACAGATTATGCCACATAGTAGTAGTGTCCCATATAACACATTATGAGACAAATAGTAGTGCCCCTTACACATTATGCCACACAGTAATGCCCCTTATATCATATGCCACACAGTAATGCTCCTTACACATTATGTCCACCAGCAGCCTCTCGCTTCCCGCTGTGTGCCATCAGCAGCCAGCAGGTATGGATTTGGTGTCAGCCGCACTGGCAGTCAGCAGCAGACATGGACAGACAGCGCTGGTGAAATTTGAATCTGGCGCTGGTAGTGAGCCAATCAGAGCTCGCAGACCAGCAGCCAATCAAGAGCCACCACTGCTCATTGGCTGCCAGTCTGCTAGCTCTGATTTCCTTGTGACCAGCGGCACTGTCTCTCCATAGCGCCAGATCAATACCGCTGCCACCCGGGCCCCCCTCTGCAGGTCTCACTGGACCGGCCCAAATTGTGTGCGTGCCTGGTTGCAGGGGGAGTGGCGGGCCACAGAGGCAGCTCGGGCACCAAAGCAGCTGCACCCCTTACACCCACATTAGTTACGCCACTGTATGCATGCATGTTAGCAAACAGAGGAGAATAAATGGAATCGGGTTATAGGCAATGACAATGAAAACAAATAAAGAATTCAGGTGTACTTCAGAGTCCAGTCTTCAATCCGTGGAAAGCCGGGTATCCTAGCTAGTTAAAAATAAATCTCAGAGTTAACATTAATAGCTAAAAGTTTATTATAAAACGTTTAACATATGTATAGGTCTCTAAACAGCATTAAAATATTTATTCACATCTTATGTAGTTATTAATTGTCAAATGACTATAACATTCTTAGAAAAGTAAATCCCAGATTTAAATGTAACCATCATAATACCTAAATGGGATGATAATTTTTTTTTGGGATATATTTGCAAATTCATATCTGCAGAGTTATACATCCTTGTACTGTACATAGGGGGGATTTAGGCCTTATTAAATAATCACAGCCTATGCACACTTGTATAAGTAATAGTTAATTACCAGAAGTTAAGCACATAGATGACATACTTGTGGGACCTTTTGTGCTCAAGTGGTGCCTGTAGATATAGTATCAGTCCCTCCGTAATATTTGTAACAGGTGTAATGCAGTACATAACGAATTTAGTATTGCAGTAATTGTTATGTTACAGTATTAGAATTGATCAATGTTTCTAATTCAATTTCAGGAATTTGTAATGATTGTCGTGTTTGGTTTGGAGTATATTATTCGCATATGGTCTGCAGGCTGCTGTTGTCGTTACCGAGGATGGCAAGGAAGGTTAAGATATGCCAGGAAACCATTTTGTGTAATAGGTAAGTATGCTGTTTTTCAGGTACATGTGGTAAAATGTAACCAACTGTGCATCAATATTTTACCACAGACTGGAGAGAGTGAGCCTGAAGGACGGTGGGCATGTAGACGTAAGTGCCAATGAGATGGTAGCGCTGGCTTCATATGTAAGATAACAGGTTATTTATAGGAAAGAATCTAGAAGTACCTAGTCATAATGATCATTTCCTGACCTTGTTAGTTCAGATTATATTCAACATTGAAACCTCCGAACCCCTCAGTGCTGGTTCAGGATGAATTTGCTCCAATTACCAGCTCCATCTCTGGTCCTGGGGCATCTCTTTATGTCCAGAGATTGTCCTTCTCATGCATTCATACTGCCTGCATTCTACAGCCCCTGTGAAGAGCTTAAATATAGCCCTTACATGCAAATATACTGTATGTTTGCCACAGCTTTGTGTACAATAAGACCATTGATCAACTGAATACTGAATGATCAAGTAAGTTCAAACATTTTGCCACCTTTAATTATTTAAATTTTAATTTGTGTCAACAAAAGTGTTTTTAAAAAGGGGTGTGTGCTCCTGCACTGTCTCCTCTATAGCGGTAACACCCGCGGGATGATGTCACATGAGCAACTCAGCGCACGCCACTGTGAGAGTGCCATAGTACTATACATATGTGCTGTACACTAGCATTAGTAGTGACCATCATTGTACTCCTGTGTTACCGCTGTTACCAGTAAACCTACAAGCTTTGTTAAGGACCTTCTGTGTGGACTGATCTCCATTTTACACCCACTGACACCTATTGTAACCCCCTAGTTACAACCAAGAGGTCAAATCAATAGTTTTGTGGTATATCCTGCAAATTTTCTTTTTGTTAACAGATCTCTTAGGGTTCTTTTAAATGCTGCAAACCTTTCTGACCAGAAAATATTTATTTTATCGGGCATGCGCATAAGCTAACCTTACCACAGTGAGCCAGTATCGCCATAGCGCTGTAGCAATATTTTAATAATAAATTAAAGAGCTGGGTTATTTTCTGTTGATAGAAAATCAGGCTTCTTCCTGGACATTTATAAATAGACCCCTTAGTGGTTTGAAATATTGATTGCTTTTTTAACAGAGAATTTATAATGATAGAATTATCAACAAAAAGCCTTGTAAGTTGTTTTGATTATCTTTGTTCTAGTGCTCCTCCTATTTATGTATTTGTAGCTTTTAAGTATTTTCATTTGTCCTAGTGAAATCAATTGCAAAATGTAGTTATTTTAGATTATAATTAATAAAAAAAACTGTATTTTCAAAATAGTTTGTATATAACAAGCACTTTGAAGTCTGTCAGAGATGTTTATAAAATAGTTTATGCTGGTCCCAAAGCTGGGGTTACATTGCATAAGCAGACCCAGGATAGAGTGTTCAATATATGCACTGGAACCAGAGAAGTGGCTGCTAATCACATGCACAATTTGCGTTCATTAAAAAAAAACACAATTATGATCATATGCAAATTAGCAACAATCTAAAGATGCATGCAGTTGACCAAAGTAGCATACGCCAGGCATATGTCACATACTGTACATATAAGTCTCACTTGTACTTAATTATAGATTTAATTTTTAACAATAAATAAATAAAACTGCTAATACATCAGAAACAACTCCCCGTCTCATGTGCGAAAAAATTAAGCTTTCCTTAGATACGAACACAAATGCACACTACAGTATGCCTGTATAACAAATAAATCAGCAATCAGCTTAAGCATTTGCAATCAGAAAATCACAGATCGCTAATGTTGGGAACCGTAAATCATCATCATCATCTTCTATTTTCACTGGGATGCCTATAAATAATACGGCTTTCTGAGGTGCATATGTGTCTTTTTCCCCTGTCTGCAAGTGCATTCCTTCCTTTCACTGTCATTTATTTGCTGGCTGAAAAAGTGATTTATAAGCTCATTGCCCCATTCGGAGATACCTTTTAACTACACTGTATGTATTTTCAGATATTGACTTTAGGTGTCCTGGGAAGGGTTTGGCCAGGATGAGGGTCTTAGAGTGTCAAGACCCGGGCAAATATGGAGGGTTTGTGACCCTATTAGGAGTTAGGCCCAATGTGCATTTAATAGAGAAGACAATTCTCCGGTGTTATTGTTACATTAACTAAACAAAATATAAGACAAAAGAAAAAATACCTGGCGCTGTTCTAGACAAATCACTTATGGGCTGAGACTGCAGCTCTCTAAATGGAAATCTACTCATTATTTCCTAATCTGACACATAGAAAATATATATATATAAAAGAGAGCGCTGAGACAGCTAGTAAAATTAAAAATTTAATTTATTATAAATCCCTTTACTAATAATTAGACCATATACCAGATATGACCGGCAATACTGTAACCAATTGTCTAGCGTAAATCGCACAATTGGACATAAAAAATTCCAAAATTATTTAAAACACAGTAATAACTAATCAGACCTATACATCATATAACCTCGAATAACATGCATGTATAAATAATTGTTTATAATTGCATAAAGAAGCAATTGCTTCTATAGTATTTACAATGCAAATAAACACAATTATTAAAACATATATTGATGGATTGTGCACAATGTTTAATCTAAATGTACATATTACTTCCCAGCCAATGGATATAAATTACTTCAGAATTATATAACAAACATTAAAACTACAACAGTCCAGACAACATATGTCCATGAATCCAGGATAATTCCGTAATTGTTGAAACGACAACTTCTGTAGCAATCCACAAATTATTATAGCAGTTTATATGCTGGAAATGCAGATTATCACAATATTTTTTCACTTGTCTCCCCTCCACTGCCTTAATTGGTTTTGGCAGTGAGTGTCTGGATTGTTTATATATATCCTTGTGTATCACTAGAGTTAATCAGACTTTCTTTATAACATTTATTTCTTTCAACGGTACTTGTCTTCCCCGCTCACATGGAATTATTTGAACAATTCACAAACTTCTTTTATCGGCTTTTAAGTTGTATAGTACTCACAAGGAATTCCTTTTCATTAATTATAAAGCATATGCTTATAAATGCTGTTCACCATAGCCACACAGGTCAGTATATAGAGGCCACAGTCTTTCAAACAAAGCTGCTGTGGCTACATTCCATTATTGATACAATTATATCACCTGTGTATCAAATGAGGTCAATCCACATCAGCAGTAGAAATCCTCTTGGCTCTTAGCCTATAATTGTTACCATCAATGTATCGCTCAGCTCTCAGGGTTCCCTTTGGATTATCAATCAGTCAGAGCAGAGCAGCATTTAGCCGGCTTCTCCGGATGATGCAGAATCGGTCTGTTCAAGTCAGTAAGCCAGCATCTCCGGGTAATGAAAAAACGCATTTCTCCGCCTTACTATTCAGCTGCTTCCTCAGTCAGTTGTCTCCACACTGAATGAGACTCTCCTTTTATCAGTCTCACGGGGCTCGCACATGCGTGCTTTGGTTATCACTCAAGGCTCATTTAAGCCTCACCTGTGTGTCGAGATCGTAAGTGTGCATAAGCTGGTCTGTATTATTCAGCAGATTTACTCTTCATTATATCACTCCAGATAATAAAGTGAAATCCAGAATTTTGGCTTAATTGCAGCCTTATTTGTAGCAAGAGAACACAATATAAATTACATAACACTATTCAGCTTTGCGTCAATGAAATGGAATATACTTCTATCACGAAGACCCAACAAATATTTGAAATACATAAAACATAAAAAACAAAACATATAAAATATAAAAATATATAAAACAGGATATGGAAAGAAAGAGAATTATCAAATGCCTACACCATACTGTCATCATCCATCATATAAACATTAGCAATGATGTACTTATGATATATATCCTAATCGATGAACCTAAATAGGGATATAAACTATAGACTAAGCTAAATATACATACATATATAGACATATATGATATATAGCCAAGGTAATGAATATATTGGATGAGAGTAAAAATAAGGAAGGAATATATACATCTAGCTACTATTTTCCAATAATTACTACCTAGCCCAAAGGGAACTTTGATCCTAGCCAGTAAATAACAGAGCATAGCCCAGGGCATAGACATATATGATATATAGCCAAGATGATGAATATATTGGATGAGAATAACAACAAGGAAGGAATATATACATCCAGCTAGTATTTTCCAGTAATTACTACCTAGCCCAAAGGGAACTTTGATCCTAGCCAGTAAATAACAGGGCATAGCCAAGATCTAATGGACATTGTTGAGTTCGATGGTGCAGGAGGAACCGTTGTAATACATGTAATCACACAAAACAAAAAACAACAGAATGTATGTCATTTACGTACAATAAAAAATTCCCTATTAAGGAATTTATAAATTGCAAATCTACTTATGTGATATATGTAATACAATGTAACTGTGGGAAACAGTATGTAGGAAGAACTACCCGCCAATTGAATACTAGATTTATGGAACACTGGAGGAACATATGTAAAGGAATAAAAACATATCCACTCTCAAGCCATTTTGTTCATTGTAAGGTTGCATCTTATGAAGATATTAATATTATAGGAATAGAACAGATAAAATCTACAGCAAGAGGAGGTGACAGATATAGCCGACTCTGTAAAGGAGAAGCTTTTTGGATTTACCAACTGGGAACTCTTTTCCCAGAAGGTTTAAATGATACCATCGAACTCAACAATGTCCATTAGATCTTGGCTATGCCCTGTTATTTACTGGCTAGGATCAAAGTTCCCTTTGGGCTAGGTAGTAATTACTGGAAAATACTAGCTGGATGTATATATTCCTTCCTTGTTGTTATTCTCATCCAATATATTCATCATCTTGGCTATATATCATATATGTCTATGCCCTGGGCTATGCCCTATTATTTACTGGCTAGGATCAAAGTTCCCTTTGGGCTAGGTAGTAATTATTGGAAAATAGTAGCTAGATGTATATATTCCTTCCTTGGTTTTACTCTCATCCAATATATTCATTACCTTGGCTATATATCATATATGTCTATATATGTATGTATATTTAGCTTAGTCTATAGTTTATTCCCTATTTAGGTTCATCGATTAGGATATATATCATAAGTACATCATCGCTAATGTTTATACGATGGATGATGACAGTATGATATAGGCATTTGATAATTCTTTTTCTTTCCATATCCTGTTTTATATATTTTATATGTATTGTTTTTTATGTTTTATGTATTTCAAATATTTGTTGGGTCTGCGTGATAGAAGTATATTCCATTTCATTGACGCAAAGCTGAATAATGTTATGTAATTTATATTGTGTTCTCTTGCTACAAATAAGGCTGCAATTAAGCCAAAATTCTGGATTTCACTTTATTATCTGGAGTGATATAATGAAGAGTAAATCTGCTGAATAATACAGACCAGCTTATGCACACTTACGATCTCGACACACAGGTGAGGCTTAAATGAGCCTTGAGAGATAACCAAAGCGCGCATGCGCGAGCCCCGTGAGACTGATAAAAGGAGAGTCTCAATCAGTGTGGAGACTACTGACTGAGGAAGCCGCTGAATAGTAAGGCGGAGAAACGCGTTTTTTCATTACCCGGAGATGCTGGCTTACTGACTTGAACAGACTGATTCTGCATCATCCGGAGAAGCCGGCTAAATGCTGCTCTGCTCTGACTGATTGATAATCCAAAGGGAACCCTGAGAGCTCAGCGATACATTGATGGTGACAATTATAGGGTAAGTGCCAAGAGGATTTCTACTGCTGATGTGGATTGACCTCATTTGATACACAGGTGATATAATTGTATCAATAATGGAATGTAGCCACAGCAGCTTTGTTTGAAAGACTGTGGCCTCTATATACTGACCTGTGTGGCTATGGTGAACAGCATTTATAAGCATATGCTTTATAATTAATGAAAAGGAATTCCTTGTGAGTACTATACAACTTAAAAGCCGATAAAAGAAGTTTGTGAATTGTTCAAATGTGTCCATGTGAGCGGGGAAGACAAGTACCGTTGAAAGAAATAAATGTTATAAAGAAAGTCTGATTAACTCTAGTGATACACAAGGATCTATATAAACAATCCAGACACTCACTGCCAAAACCAATTAAGGCAGTGGAGGGGAGACAAGTGAAAAAATATTGTGATAATCTGCATTTCCAGCATATAAACTGCTATAATAATTTCTGGATTGCTACAGAAGTTGTCGTTTCAACAATTACGGAATTATCCTGGATTCATGGACATATGTTGTCATTGCTGTTGTAGTTTTAATGTTTGTTATATAATTCTGAAGTAATTTATATCCATTGGCTGAGAAGTAATATGTACATTTAGATTAAACATTGTGCACAATCCATCAATATATGTTTTAATAATTGTGTTTATTTGCATTGGAAATACTATAGAAGCTATTGCTTATTTATGCAATTACAAACAATTATTTACACATGTATGTTATTCGAGGTTATATGATGTATAGGTCTGATTAGTTATTACTGTGTTTTAAATAATTTTGGAATTTTTTGTGTCCAATTGTGCGATTTACGCTAGACAATTGGTTACAGTATTGCCGGTCACATCTGGTATATGGTCTAATTATTAGTAAAGGGATTTATAATAAATTCAATTTTTACTTTTACTAGCTGTCTCAGCGCTCTCTTTTATATATATATATATATATATATATATATATAAACTAAACAAAAGTTTATGAACTACCCGATATTATATTAGCTAAAATTCCCTGTTTTACCATGCAGATATACACCTTTTGCCAACAATATATTTAGCAAAAGTGCAACAAGTGATTGTTGAATTAGGTCTTGTGTGTCTGACACAGAGAGAAAATGTGAAGCATTGATGGCACGTCCATCCATGCAGGACTCCACAGGAGAAAAATGTGCGCAGTAGCGTTTACTATTTCCCTGGTACCCTCCGGCCAGGGTATCATTCAGGAGGGACCAAGTACTACTGAGCAGTGTGCCGGGCATTTCTAGGTATAGTGGCCCAATTGTTTCTTTGAGCACTGCCCTTTAGAAATGGTACTGCTCTGTAGCACTGGGTTATTATATAGTGCAGGGTTTAACCAGTTTCTTTCTTCATGTTGCTTGGGCTTAGCTGTATACATTTTAAGGGTGTTAAAACAGCTGCACAGTACCAGCATTTTTGGGTGACAACTGAACTTGGAATATATATCATCAATGTCCGGCACTCACTAGTCTATATAACACAATGTGCCCGGGTATCCAGATCTATGAAGGGTGACTAGCACCTTCATACAATCAAGAGCAAATGAAGAGAACGGCACTCCAGGTCTTATGAATGCAAATTATTCCATGTATTTAAATAGAGAAATAAAAGAACATGTCGACATTTCTGTGCTCGTAGACAGTGTTGGACTGGGACAGGAAGGGCCCACCAGGAAATGCAGTGTTAGGGGCCCAAGCTTAAGGGGTGTGTGGCCAGCCACAACAGAGGGTCTTGGACCTCCATTACAAAGCACCTGCAAATAATAGGACCCCTTTATAAAATAGGGAACAGGGGTGTGCCAGGACCACCCACTTAGATTGGCAGAAGGGCTAATCTTGGTGTTGTTTCCCTAGAAACAAACCAGGCACCCAAATTCATCCATGACCTTGCTCTAGCCCTAGAGAAGAGGTGGGACCTCAGGCAGTGGGGCCCACCAGGGATTTCCCCTGTACCCCTGTGGGCCAGTCCAACCCTGCTCGTAGGCACCATATATTCACAAGTCAAAAGACTGTAGGATATTATTTCTTTTGACTTGTGAATATATGTCTTGACAAAGGTGCCTACGAGCACCTAAACGTCGACATGTTCTTTTATTTCTCTATTTAAATACATTGAATAATTAGCATTTATAAGACCTGGAGTGCCGTTCTCTTCATTTGCTCTTAATTGTTTATATATATATATGTATATATATATATATGTGTGTGTGTGTATATATATATATATATATATATATATATGTATAAAACACATGAATTAAACAAATACCCTTTGTCATCTTACATATTCAATCATAAAACTTATCGGACAAATACAGCAGTCTGACAGCAGTACACAGCATTCTCAGTTCAGGCAGTTTCAGGCAAATTGACAAACCTTGGCTATGTGCTCAGTGCATAAGAAGGTGCACATGGAGATATCCTGTTTTGTCCTGCTTTGTCCTTAACTTAGTTTCCACAATAATGAATGAAGCGATGCACCCACATGTGCACCATATCTTTTTGAACTGATGTGTGCCAATACACGTGCTGTATTGTCCATTATAGAACTTGTGTTTGAACAACAACCTGTTAGTATGTACTGTACACTAATGTTTTGTTGAATGGATTCTCTTTTAGATATCATAGTTCTTATTGCATCTGTGGCAGTTGTGTCTGCTGGATCTCAGGGAAACATTTTTGCTACATCAGCACTCCGAAGTCTTCGATTCCTACAGATCCTACGTATGGTGCGCATGGATCGGAGAGGGGGCACATGGAAATTATTAGGTTCTGTTGTTTATGCACACAGCAAGGTAAACCATACCCATATACCCAGAGAGCTGTTGTCTTTCTATTGTGTATGATGTAAGCTGATTAACAAACTCAAGCTCCATCTAGACTGTGTTTGCAGCTGTGTTAGTTACGCTCCAAGGCCTAACACAACCTTTTGTGCGTTACTGTATATTAAACCATGATGGTCTATAGAGAAATAAGTACAAGATAATTAACATATTAAGGCGAGTTTCTTAATAAACACATTGTGAATGTAAACTAGAGATTTGTACCGACCCAAGTGTTTAGGTTTTGGATCCGGATTCATCTTCGTGTTTTGCTTTGGATTCCCCCTTATCTGTGTAAAAATCTATTTTTGTGTATATTTTACTTCACTGTCTGGTTATTACCAGACAATAACTATAAGGGGGCACATAATTGAAAAGAAGGGACTGCAAAATTTCAAAGAGCGGTCCACCATCATGTGGTCTGGACAGTATGGGGGATATAGGACATAATATACACTCCCCTTAGCTATGTAAAATGTAATCACCAGACAATAGCTGCTAAGAGGCCACATCATTAGATAGAGAGATTATATCTGCAGTGTAGAGTTTAATGTCTGCTGATCACATAGTTTGAAACAGGAGGAATCCTTAAAGTCCCTAAACCCACTGATTAAGATGCTTAATACAACTACAGTACCCCATAGTTCCACATTCCCTAATGAAAATCCTGCTGCATCCACATCATCTTCTCCCCCCATATCTTATGTATAAGTAATGGTCTGAGCTTTTCCAAGTTAAGGATATCTGACATTTGGCTGCATTTAATGTGACTAAAAGGTTTTTGGAAATGTCTACACACTTTCGGAAGGGAGAAAAGAGTAGAGAGGGAAGCTGGACAATTGAATGTTGGTTATGAAGTTTATATGTTTGTGAACTTTTGTCCAGTAAGAAATGGAGAATTGGATATTTTTTATAGTGACATCAGCTAATTACTATTAAAATACTGCATTAGTAAGATATGCCAGGTTTTATAAATCTTTTTTATTACGTTTCCAACATTGCTTGTTTGCATATCTGTTTATGACAGTGGTTCCTAAACTCCACCATTACAGTCCAGGTTTTAAGGATATCCCTGCTTGAGCACTGGTGACTTAATCAGCACCTCAGCCAATTTGATTTAACCTTTTGGACTCATGTATGCATAACCTTAAAACCTGGATTGTAATGGTGGAATTTGGGAAACTGGTTTACAGCATACAGCGGTACAAACAAAACAGTGACAGCATTAACAAAAAGACTAGCAAAAAGAAAGCTTTCTGTGTTCCATGTTTACAAATCCTAGATGCCATATTGTGTTCATCATTGTTTTCTTTTGTACTATATTGTTTTGATTTTCTTCTTGGTTTTTATGTGTTTACATAGGAACTGATCACAGCTTGGTATATAGGATTTTTAGTGCTCATCTTTTCATCATTCCTTGTTTATCTGGTGGAGAAAGAAGCTAACACACAATTTCAAACATATGCAGATGCTTTATGGTGGGGTACGGTAAGTGAGATCAATCTTGAATTAATGGAAATGTTGTGTTTGGAGAAACAGTAGGCTTGTTACACTGCAAACAATAGAGGATTGATTTCTATACTGGAGGTTACCAGTCATTATTCTTTAGGAATGAACAGGTCATCAGTTTTTGAGCTATTGCATTAATGGTGAGTGAAAATAAATGGGACTGTTAAGAATAAAGTATTATTTATATGCTATGCCTGTCATATCAGACATACATTAATGGAAAGTAAAGAGAGCTTTAAATGGCCCATGTAACGGTAATCAATATCATTCCCTTGTGCTAATCACATATATTTTGCATGACTAGTATAATTGCTTTATGTTAGACTTAAAAACTATGGATATGTTTTATATAAAACCATATTGCAATGATCTAATATTGTATTCATTTGTTCTGCAGTCTGTATTATTTAGCATTTTTATGAAGATTAGTTTTGTAATAGCTTTAAGAAATATTTATGTGTGATATTTACATTATTTTAACCACTATACATTGTCCATGCTCTGAGAGTAGAAACACAGGCAACTTTCTTAATCTAGACATATGGGCTGCAACATTGACCAGCTGGAACTCATACAGTTTGATCCCCTACAAGTGAGGCCATATTGGATGCCAACTCTTGGATTTGGGATTATTAAGCAGGATCGCAAATTCATTAGAGGTTGGCCTCCACACCAAATTTCTTACTTTAAATGGGTAACAAACAGACAACCAGGGAAGCTGGGCTGATGCAACCTTTAGGTGAACCTAGGCGGTCACCTAAGGCAACATGGTAGCTAAAACACTGATGGGGAGACGTATCAAGACTTGGAGAGAGATAAAGTGGAGAAATTGCACAAACCAACCAATCAGCTTCTAACTGTCATTTCAAAAACTGTGCTAGATAAATGCCAATGAAACGTTGATTGGTTGTTTTTTGTACAACTTTTCCACTTCATCCCTCTCCAAGTCTTAATACATCTCCCCCTGAATAAGTTACGTGATGTCACTCATTTGGCGCTATTTTCCCAGCTATTGCCCCCACACTGAGCCAGCCACAGACATGGAGGGACAGCAGTCAGAGGCTTATTACCTGTGAAGCTGCCATCTGCTGCTCCTCCATGTTAGGAGCGTCCTGGGAGTGTGGGGTTTGGGTATGATGTCATAGCCCAGTGTCACACTCAAAGTCTGACAGAAAATGTCACCTCTACATTTGCTCTACATAAGGTAAGGTAAGGGGCAGCTCAAGAGGAGAGGTGGAAAGCCTGAGGAGGGGTTTGCGCATATGAGGTTTGGGCGGCACTTGGGTGCCCAGAATACCTGCATTAACATTAGCGCTGCACAACAATAATTTGAATGCAAAGTGTAACTATTTGTTACCCATTCAAACAACTGTAAATTACAGTCATATGATTAGGAGAGGTCATTTCTGGCACTGCGGCAGTGCCCTCAGCGCCCCGGGCGATAGCCCTACTTGCCCGTCCCTAGAACCGCCAATGATTCTGAGATACAGAAGAGTGGTCAGGAGGTTTCACATAGTAAACTGCTTGGATCACTTTCTTTAGACTTGTCCTAATAGTCAGAGCAAGCCCATTGTCATGCCAGATGTGCCTACATAGTTGCTGTCACCAATAAGTGGAGGCCAGAGATGGGGTGCGACAAACAGAGATAGAAAAAGCATACAACAATTATAGCCATGTCAAAGCTTGGGGTCAAATTGGTGCAATGGAGGGATGTTGAGTAACATGAGGTTATTCTAAGAAGTGTAATTGTCTCCATATAGAGCTATAATAAAAATATTAAAATATTGGTTGTAAAGGGATATGTGAAAATATATGTAATTATTGGAAGGGGCTGTTGTCCTTGACCTGATAGGATGTTGCTTTGATCTGTTGTTCTTGACAATGGTTCTGTGTCGGGACCGAAACATTGAAATTCGTTTCAAACCAATAACTGGTGGTATATAGTAATCATTAAAAGAACTTGAAAAGATTGTGAGTGTCCTTTAATTTACCTGATATCAAAATGGACCAGTATGCTGTGGATGTTACTGAAGGCTGCACCACACAAGCTGTATCAAGTATAAGAGAGTGCTGGTTTATAGACTTTATTTATACCATCACTCGGGGACGGCGTGTCAAGGCCACTTGCCCAACCTCCCCCTTAACTTCCCAACTAACAACAAACTCTTACCGAATTATTTACTGCCTGAAAACCACTATTTGGTGCATTACTATATATATATATATATATATATATATATATATATATAAATATATATAGTGAAAGTTGGTCACTCCACCTAGAAGCTACATTAATCTAAGGTGCCAGAGATCTCAACAAAAAAGGGTCCTCAATTGCACTGGTACTGCATGCACAGAACTAAATGGGGATATTAAAGACTAGTTGCATTTATGCCAATGCACCGCCCCTATTCATCAGCTTGTGGAAGTAGCTATCACTATTATCAGCACAAGAAATAGGAAAAGCAGAAAGGGAAGAACAAGAAAAAACAGTAGGAGGAGACAACAGTAAGAGGAAAAAAACAGAGGGGCTTATTCAGATATGCACATCCTACGAGATGCGGCTATATAGTGTGCTCGGAAATAAATGAAGATTTCCGCCTGTATTCAGAGTTGGCTGTACCTTCCGACAGAAGACCAGCAATAAGATATGAATACTACACGATAATAGAAATGCAGAGATCTTTGTTGCATATACTGTATTTGCAAATATATGGTTAAGCCATCCAGGCAGCTCTGCCCTATCCATACACTTGTGTAAGTAGCTGCAGGGTCGGTGACACCATTAGGCAGCTTTAGGGGAGCTAGGCTGAAGCTATAGGGTGCCAAGAAACCTTGCACTGACCCTGAGTAGCTGTCGTCACTTCCAATTCTATAAGCCCTATTCGTGGTGTGAGAAATATGTCCGAAATCCCATTGATCTCTACATACACACAACTCAGCTTAGCCCGCAATACACGCCCACAACATGCCCTCACTAAACGTAGCCTACATGTGAATGCCCTTTGCCAGCCAGTTACGCCTCTCTAACCATAAGTTATGATGCAACTGAGTTGTGTACGACAGGAAATAGCTTGTAGTTGCTCACAGTTGTATACACAGAAACACATATATGTGTGACAAGACCCAGAGAGATGATGTGAGTAGGTGTGGCGCAGACGGGGGTCCTAGAACATTGGATGGCATTTTGATGATAGCTTTCAGACAGCTTTATCATGTGATTTTACCAATAGGGCTATCAGCCCAGGGTTATAGATCACTGCCAATATTTAGATTCATTGATTTTACTCAGTGTGATATCCGTGGTCTGGACAGTATGGGGGATATAGGACATAATATACACTCCCCTTAGCTATGTAAAATGTAATCACCAGACAATAGCTGCTAAGAGGTCACATCATTAGATAGAGAGATTATATCTGCAGTGTAGAGTTTAATGTCTGCTGATCACATAGTTTGAAACAGGAGGAATCCTTAAAGTCCCTAAACCCACTGATTAAGATGCTTAATTACCCCAAATTACCCACAAATCGCAGCATTACAGTGTAAGGGGGCGGGGCCTAATGATGTGAGGTGCCTGTCTATATTACCAATCTGCAGCTGCTGCATAAAAATGTAAGTGTATGTGTTGTGTACTGTTTTATTGTGTATATATGTGTTTGTGTGTTATTGTGTGCCTACTGTGGATGTGTTTGCATGTATATATGTGTATGTATGTGTCAATTTGTATATATGTGTTAGTGTGTGTACACTGTATATGTATGTGTGTTATTGTGTATGCATGTGTTTATATGTGTACACCGTATATGTGTGTGTTAGTGTATATGTGTACTGTATATATATTAGACCCCCCAGAAAATCCTGCGTTTGCCCCTGCCCACAAGGGGCAAGCAAGTGGCTTGGTGGGGGGGCCCACAAGCCTTAATCCGGCTCTGCCAAACTGGATATCTTATCTTCTAGTTGCTGGTTGCCCTGTTTGTGCCGGTATGCTTTTTGACAAAGGTCCAGTTTAGTGACCAAAACATTGACTATTTACAGTATGCAACAAGATTAAAAAGGACTACTTTATTATAATTTGGAAATCCTGGTGAGTGCCTCTTTCTATCTATCTATCTATCTATCTATCTATCTATACACACACCAATCAGTTCCCCATGGTACTGTGTCATTATACCTGGACTTCTTAATGGACAGATAAACACTAAATATTTTTTACTTCTGTATGTTTGCTACTTAATTTTTTACTCAATCAATAATTTTTTATTGAATGTGAGACCTTCTATGTATATTGGGTGCGGTTTGTGGGACAGATTGTTCCTTTTAGACCCAACTTTGTTCAAATCACCAACATTAACACTTATTGATATATACAATATATTCAGTTAGGACTCTGTATACCATGAATTGTGCAGTACCATGAGTTTGCCACTGGGGTCAGATGTCTAGACAATAATCTGTTTGGATTTATGAGGATTTGCTTGTGAGGAGTTTAACCTGCCTGTATCCCACTGACTGTATTATTAGTTTATTTTTGTACACTCCAGTCTGCAAGGGCTCCATATTCACCAACATTCACGAGTACTGTGTACAATAAACCTTTTATGCATCTTCAACTGATTCTGTATCCAGTATTTGGTCTGTACATATGTGGAACTATAACATACACCGATCAGCCATAACATTGAAACCAGGTGAAGTGAATAACATTTATTATCTTGTTACAATGGCATCTGTAAATGGGTGGGACATATTTGGCAGCAAGTGAACACTGAGTTCTTGAAGTTGATGTGTTGGAAGCAGAACAAATGGGCAAGCGTTAGGAACGACTTTGACAAGGGCCAAAAAATGGCAGATCTTGTAGGGTGTTTCTGGTATGCAGTGGCTAGTACCTATAAAACACTGTCCAAGAAAGGTCAATCAGTGAAACGGGAATAGTTTCATGGTCACCCAAGGCTCATTGATGCACGTGAGAAGTGAAGGCTAGCCCATCTGGCCCTATCTCACATAGGAGCTGCTGTAGCACAAATTGCTGAAAAAGTTAATGTTGGCTATGATAGAAAGTTGTCAGAACACACAATGCTTTGCAGCTTGCTACGTATGGGGCTGCATAGCAACAGACAGGTCAGAGTTACCAGGCGCGCATGCAAGGGGGGTTTCCGAGTACCTAGACACCCCCCCTGCTTGCCGATCCATCCCCGCGCAGCTTACAATAAGTCACCCGGCGGCGCTTAGAGTGGACTTAAGTCTGATTAAGATTTGCACGAGCCAATTACGGCTCGCAGACCGGCAGCCAGTCAGGAGCGACCACACAGCGCTCCTATTTGGCTGTCGGTCCGCGCGGCAGGCGCCATATTTAAAATACCTCCCGGGATCCAGATAAATGCAGCGAGGCAAGTGATGAGGGGCTGAACTACATGAGGGGGCTGTGTGTATAGAGATGCCGGTGAAGGCAGGGGCTGTGTGTAAAGATGCCGGTGAAGGCAGGGGCTGTGTGTAAAGATGCCGGTGAAGACAGGGGCTGTGTGTAAAGATGCCGGTGAAGGCAGGGGCTGTGTGTAGAGATGCCGGTGAAGGCAGGGGCTGTGTGTTGAGATGCCGGTGAAGGCAGGGGCTGAGTGTAGAGATGCTGGTGAAGGTGGGGCTGTGTGTAGAGGTGCCGGTGAAGGCAGGGGCTGTGTGTAGAGATGCCGGTGAAGGCAGGGGCTGTGTGTAGAGATGCCGGTGAAGGCAGGGGCTGTGTGTAGAGATGCCGGTGAAGGCAGGGGCTGTGTGTAGAGATGCCGGTGAAGGCAGGGGCTGTGTGTAGAGATGCCGGTGAAGGCAGGGGCTGTGTGTAGAGATGCTGGTGAAGGCAGGGGCTGTGTGTAGAGATGCCAGTGAAGGCAGGTGCTGTGTGTAGAGGTGTCAGTGAAGGCAGGTGCTGTGTGTAGAGGTGCCGGTGAAGGTAGGGGCTGTGTGTATGCAATCAGATGGTAAGGGGCTGTGTGTACTGTGTATGCAGATGGTGAAGGGGCTGTGTATATGCACATCAGATGTAAGGTGCTGTGTGTATGCAGATCAGGTGTAAGGTGCTGTGTGTACTGTGTATGCAGATCATATGGCGAGGGGCTGTGTGTGTACATATGGTGAGAGGCTGTGTGTACTGTGTATGCAGATGGTGAGGGGCTGTGTGTACATATGTTGAGGGGCTGTGTGTGTAAATATGGTGAGGGGCTGTGTGTGTAAATATGGTGAGGGGCTATGTGTGTACAGATGATGAGGGGCTGTGTTTACAGATGATGAGGGGCTGTGTGTGTATAGATAAAGGGAACAGAGTGCTGTGTTGAGGGGAGGGGTGGCGTGAGGTGAGTGGTGAGGTGAGGAGAAGTGAGTGCTGCAGTGTGGGGAGTGGTGTGAGAAGAGGTGAGTGGTCATGTGAGGAGAGGTGTGCTGGTGTGAGGAGAGGTGAGTGCTGTGGGGAGGGGAGGTGTGAGGAGAGGTGAGTACTGTGGGGAGGGGAGGTGTGAGGAGAGCTGAATGATGTGGGGAGGGGAGGTGTGAGGAGAGCTGAGTGCTGTGGGGAGGGGAGGTGTGAGGAGAGGTGTGTGCTGCAGTGAGGAGAGGTGAGTGCTGCATTGAGGAGAGGTGAGTGCTGCATTGAGGAACGGTGTGCTGCTGCGAAGGGAGAGGAGCAGAGAGGGAGGAAAGAAAACATACAGAAGAAAATAAGAAGGAAAAGCTGGCCAAGGAAAGAGGCGCCGCTGGCCAGGACGGACAAGCAGCAAGTAGCTGAGAACCGGAGAGTGCTGCAGTGGTGGAAAGGAAAAGACCGAAACGAAACTCCCCACTGCAGCCTCTCCCAGCGCCATGGTAGGCGGCTTTGCCCACCTTCACTTATTTAATCCTCCCTAGACCACCGGGGTTATTGGACACTAGGCTCGCGGGCCCAGTCAGTCCTCAGGCCTTTGCTGCCTGTTAAGTGGGCAAAGAGCCTGTGCCCTTGGTAAGTGACCCTAGACATTAGGTGGGGGTAAGGAAATATCAGGGGGGTTCAAGATTTGGGCCTTCCTAAGCAAAGCCTACTGATATTTCCATTCTCCCTCTTTAAAATTTCCACTTTGTCCACTCTGTGTGTGTGTATATATATATATATATATATATATACACTGAACAGACGGGGTGCAAATTTTTAGATCTAAGCATAGCTCAGTCTCATGCAATCAGATACAGGCAGCACTCCTTGGGTGCTCAGTAATCCAAGCTTGTTAATCCAATTCTGTGCCACGTTTCAGGTGCATTTAAACATATTTTGTCTAGGCATCTGAAAGGTTGCACAGTAATGGATAACAAGCTTGGATTATTGAGTACCCAAGGAGTGCTGCCTGTATGTGTTTTCCAAGTATTGGAAACCCCCCTTTCAAAATCCTACGTTTGCCACTGGTGTCCATGTTGACCACTGTCCACTTCTGAAAGCACCTACAATGAGTGTCAGTACTGGAGCTTGGAACAATGGAAGATGTTGGCCTGGTCTGATGAATAACATTTTATTTTATATCATGTGTAAACCTTGGGTTCTGGCATTCATGTGGATGTTACGTTGGCAAGTACCACCTACCTCAACATTGTTGCAGACCAAGTACACCCCTACATGGCAATAGTATACCCTGATGGCAATGGCCACTTTCAGCAAAATAATGTGCCCTGCCACACTGCAAAAAATGTTAAGGAATTAATTGATTAACATCAAGGTGTTGACAAGGAGGAGCTGCACAATATCAGACAGTTGGTTTTAATGTTATGGCAGATTGGTATGTATATTTAGATTACATGGTACAAATACACTTCTGCTACATACCATTACATTTTGGAGCAATTCATAACAGCGATGCAATAGTTTCACCTGGCCCCATACCAATGTTTGGGTAGGGACTCGACGAAGCCATTCTAGCCTTCCAGACCCCCACTCTGCTCTCAAAACAGCAGATTTTGGAGACTTTTCTGAGTGTGTACCGAGCCAGAGAATGCTCAGAAGATGTCTCATTTGTGGTCTTTGAAGAGCAGAGCGAGAACACCAGATGATTTCCGGTGGTAGCGATGGCCATTTATCCACCGTCATTTATTAAGAATGACCACACCATTATATCTGAGAGAAAATACTGTTAAAAGAATCATCATCTACACAGTTGCTTTTATAAGGAGTAAATGGATGAAATTGCAGTGTTCACAATTACACACTTTAGATTATGTTAAGACAGCTGCCTAAACACTCATTATTGAAAATCAATTTCTGGCAAGTACAGCTGTCTTAAGTCTTCGACCTGACCCCATTGTTGTTGTTTCCTAGATACTAATAGGAATAGCTGTTAAACGTACAAAATATATTGTTCTTTTTCTTACTAGGCAATACACACTGCTTATTTTTTTTGCCAAAAAGTTTGCTGGGTGCTAAGGTTTGCTGCTAATTGACGTGCTACTTATCTTCATTGATTTATTAGAATAGGTAACATAATTAGCTTTTTTTCTAAAACGTTTTTTTTTTTTAAATCATAATATGTTTCAAATAAGTGTATGATTTGCTTGATTCTCAATGATGAAAAAGTATAATATCACATCAACAAATAACACACAACGTTGTTTGATGGGCTAAATATTCATGAGAATGCAGCCTAATAAATCACTAGGGACCAGTGACATCATTAATACACGAAGCGTGCTCATGCGCTTCCATGGGTTTGGTACACGCTCACTTTGGACCTGATGCAGAGTTGTATGTAAGTCCGTTCTGTGGATGGATCAAGCATACACACAATGAGCAACTACAGTACAAGCGATTTCAGGTCATACACAACTCAGGCGCATCATCACTTGTGGTTGGAGGGGCGTATTTGGGTAACCAATTAATAAATTGCATCTGTTTAACTGTACATATTTTAAAATATTGACTGTGCAATCTTTTTTTATGTCTTAAATAAAATTTTAAAGTTAAGGGGACATGGAGCTGTCTTTATTACATGTGGCAGATTTGTTTATGATGTTTTTATTATATTGGCACTGTATTTGTGCTATTATATATGGGCTTTCCTTTATAAATACACAAGGATGTTACAGAAGGTGGCAGCTGAGGGCACTTAAACATACTTATTTGTTTTACAGGGGTAGAAAGGCTTCAACAACCTTAATTATCGTGTCCTTTAATAAGTGATCTTATTTTTGCATTTGTGAACAATACTGGGCACATTATTGCCGATAGTCTGCATAGGCTTTCTCCCCAGCTTCTACATCAGAAGAAGTAAAAGTTGGCATTCCTACCATAATCTTAATTAGCCCAGCAAAGTCTTTCCCAAATAATAAGTATTTTATATCACATATGGGAAGAAAGTGCAAAATAACAGAATCAGTGAAAGGTGACATTGCCTTGCATTGGAAAATAAAATAAAACAAATAACTTGCTCCTTGTGTGTGTTCATTTTAGATCACATTGACAACCATCGGCTATGGTGACAAAACACCTCACACATGGCTTGGACGACTTCTTTCAGCTGGATTTGCTCTACTTGGCATTTCTTTCTTTGCATTACCTGCAGTGAGTATTAACCACAATTCCCTATAGTATGTCTCCTGGTATGCTGTATGCAATGCTGTGGAATATAAAAATGACATATGTAACTATATTACAGTTAGTGCTTTGAACGTACATATTTTTAGAGGTCTGCGGATAGGTGCTCGCTAGTATTAAACAACTTGTTTTTGTCATCTAGTGCTTATAACCATTATAGTTTTGAAGCAGATGGTAAATACGCATGTCTTGCACAGTGGAAAGTGTTACCACAAGGCATGACCTACTATGGAATCAGTATCATTTACCGCCGGCCGCATAGCCGGCGGTTCAAATCCTGTCAGTGGCTGCCCGGCTGGGGTGAAAAACCCGATTGTCCAAGGTATTTCTTAACCCTATTCTACCCCCTAACCCTAACCTTAACCCTCCCTTAGGGGTGCCTAACCCTAACCTACCCCCCCAAGTGCCTAACCCTAATGCCCCCTCTAAGTGCCTAAACCTAACCCCCCCTTCCCCGCCGCCTAAACCTGAGTCCCACGGGGGTGCCTAACCCTAACCTCCCCCCCGTGGGTGCCTAACCCTAACCCCTCCTTCCCCTAGCCTAATCCTAACCGTCCAGGGGGGTGCCTAACCCTAAATCCCCCCCGAGAGTCCTAAATCTAATCCTCCCCCCCGCGGCTGTCCGCAGCCGGCTTACCTTCGATCGGTAAGCTGAGTGTCGTGCTCCCGGCGTAGGTCTAATGACAGGCGTTGAGATTTCGACGCCTGTCATTAGACCCTTGCCGGGATTAGACAGTCAGAAAGCCGGCGGTCGGGATTACATCCGCCGGCTTCCCGACTGCTACCCCCTACTATCACATTTGGATTAACCCATCATTTCCATTTTTCTATCAATTGAAAGGGCTTTAGACTCTGATCTATGTTAAATTACCATAAAGTAGAACACCAATGTTGCCTGTATTTTAAGTGACAAATACTCATATTTAAGCCTTTTAGTATATTTAAATCATTGAATGGTATATTTAAATCATTGAAAGACTTAGTTAAATTAATTGGAAATGTAGGGGCAGATTTATCAAAAGCTTGGAGAGAGAGAAAGTGGAGAGAGATAAAATACCAACCAATTAGCTTCTGTCACTTTACAGGCTGTGCTATAAAACTTACTGTTATTAACTGATTGGTTGGTACTTTTTCTCTCTCCACTTTATCCTTCTCCAAGGTTTGATACATCTCCTCTTATTGTTTTCTGCTATTTCTAAGGTAATGGAATTTTCAGATCCACTAGTGTAGCTAAGAATCCAAGCAAACAGACGCAGAAATGCAGATTTCCATCAAGTTCAACTAATCTCGTAATGCAAAACAAATCTTCCTGGCATGCACTGTTAATACATGAGCCTTATTTACATAACCGAACTAGATAAGTCAAACTTACCATAATTACTGATTGGCGTTATGTGCTACACGATATTTGCCCTCTGTTAATAAGTAACTCCCTGTGCTGTAATTTGTTTCTTGTAAAACGTATTGAAGTTCTGTAAATGAAAGGAAGAACACAGCACTCTTCTGCTCAAATTAACAACAGTATATCTTTAAATCTTAAATATGTCTCCACGAGCCATACTAATACACTACGGTTGTTCTTGTAGAATTCACATGGACAAATCTTTTCTCTTCCTTTTTTTTTTTAAATATAAACCATTGTGTTAGAATTAATGAAGTTAATATCCTTCTTTCAGATTGTTGTCTGTGATTTTTAGCTCACATATTAGTCTTTGTCCACCAGAGACTTGTATTATTGAATTTATTCTTTTGTAGATCAATGGCTGCCTGAAAAGTTTTTAATGAGTCCACCAGTTATAGCTTAAAAGTACAATAATATGGTTGATTTTGATTATGTGAGACCAATTAAAATGGAAAACTGACCTAAGAACATTTTACTCAGTTATCCTGAGAACTCAGTCAATGATATAGGCTGTTTCTAGATGTCATTTTACATTACACAGTGATGGTTGTCTTTGAATCTTAGAAGATACTTTATATAACCTTGCTACAGAAACAAGGGGCAGTAGCTCACAGTTAATCTCTGGATAAATTGATAGATAGATAGATAGATAGATAGATAGATAGATAGATAGATAGAGCCAGTGCTATTTTTCAGTAGGAGCATGCAGGAAATCAGCTCCTGTACCTCTCATTAACTATGACTTAATGCCCTGGGCCAAAATGTATTTTCCATAACATAAATTTAATTTTAAAGTCCCTTTTGAGTGCCTTCTTTTCTAAATAGTATAGTGTTCCTGCTAGGCTGTTTTAGTAGGGCGCCGCGCCCTGTCCGATTTTAAAAGGATAGAAAGCGCCCTTCCCTTTCATTGGCACCCTACTAAAAGAGCCTGCCCTGTAACTTCCCCACCCATGGGTCGCATTGTCGGTGACTGATCACCGTCGAGTGAATAGCCACTGTGCACATTGGCACAGCATCTATTCACCGTGAGGGGAGAGCTTGGGGGAAGCCCAGCACACCCCCAAGTGTGAAATATTGGAGGCAAAATTACACGGCCCCTCCCCGATCGGCCATGCCGCCCGCACATTGGATGCCCTGGCCAGCGAGTCTGCACTCTGCCCTCCCTGCATTCTAGTGGGAACACTAACTATATATATATATATATATATATATATACAATCCTATATAGAAGCGGCACTCAGGTCTATATAATGGCAGCAAACAATATATATAAACCTGTTTTTCTATAGCTCCGCTCCCAGTAGCTCCACCCACAGTTCCTGAATCTATTTGTCCAGAAAAATATATATATAATCAAATTTCCTAACTGACTGACTGATTAACGCCCAGCCGAAACCCCTGGACCTAGACACATGAAAATTAGGGAGTATATTCCTTCCATAACTTAGGTGCCCACTAAGAAGGGATTTTTTAAAATTCTACTCCTAAGGGGATGAAAAGAGTGAAAATGTTTCCTCCCCCTGTGCAATGTCCCGTCTGACTGTCTCATCGTAGCTGTAGCACAGTTCATATTCATACACCCGTCATCCCAAGTGCTGCCAAACATCACTGGGAGTTGGTGTGGCTCCCCTGTTTGAATAGTGAGGGAAGGGGAAATATATACAGAGGTGAGAGAGGAAAATGTGTTACTACACAGGTGAAGGAGGGGAATGTCAAATGTGTTACTATGGGGTGAAGAAAGGGAATGTGTTACTACACAGGCGAGGGAAGGGAGTGTGTTACTACCAGAGTGATGGGGGTAATGTGTTACTAGAGAAGTGAGGGAGTGTAATGTGTTACTACAGGGCAGAGTGGGGGTAATGTGTTACAAAAGAGGTGAGGGAGGGGAATTATTTACTCCAGAGGTGAGGGAGGGGAATAAGTTACTACAGGTGTGTGTGGGTAATGTGTTACTACAGGTGTGAGAGAGGTATTGTATTACTACACAGGTGAGGGAGGGGAATGTCGAATGTGTTACAACACAGGTGAGGGAGGGAAATGTGTTACTACAGAGGTGATGGAGTAGAATGTGTTAGTACACAGGTGTGGGAAGGAGATGTCTTACTATAGCAATGATGCATTACTATAAAGGTAAAGGATGAATGTGTTATTGGAATGGTGAGATGAAAATGGAAATATAAAAGGTCTGTCCGGGTGAAACCAGGTACACACACACACACACACATATATATATATATATATATATATATATATATAAAGATATAGAAATACTGGCGCACAAATTTTTTGAATCCCTTCTGTAAATAGTCTTGTGACAAACAATGTCACCAATTAATTCTTTGTGATATATGTGAATTGCGAAAAAAACACTCCTGATGATAACAGGTGGCTGCAATCTTCTAATGATTCGTATGGCCACGGGTAAACAAGGGTGCTGAAAAATAAGAAGACGTGCGCCTAATAGTGTAGTATTTAAATAACAGCAAATAGTGCTCAAAATAAGTAATGTGTGTACCAAACAAAAACTTTCAATAAAGCTTATCTGATGTCCAGGTCTCCCTCATATGGTCAGGAAACAACTGCCAATAGATTCCGGAGATAGGTACCCTCTTATATGGACCTTAAATGAAAAGGCTCCAGCCAAGCCCATACATATATTATAGTGTAGTAATTTCAGCCATTTAGAGTGGATAGTAAATAAATATTTCTGCGTACCAGATGTAGCAAATAGTAGTGCATATAAAGATAAGCTCCCTCCTGTTCTGTAAGTTACCAGAAATCATCCTCTAATTCATACATCGGGGGTATCCAGCCTCAAACCATAAAAAGGAGATTGATCTCCGTAAATAATTTTTTATTTTCCAAACACATGTAAAAACGAACAGACAGATTACTAACAGGAATAAAATGAATAAATGGTGCTTATCTTTGGTAAGTTTTAAGCAGAAAAAGAGTCCACTCTGTTGGAGGTGCAGGAGAACCAGTCCCAACGCGTTTTGTCCTAGTTGGACTTCCTCAAGGGTGATGCCCAGATGGTGGAGTACCTCCTTATATACCCCTTAGTAGGGGTGTGCCCAATTTTGCCATTGAAATGACTAAAAACGCCGTCTGCGCATGTTCTCTTGCGCGGCGGCCATCTTGATGACGTCATCAACTTGCGTCATCCATTACACCGATTAATAACCCACAGTTGTTTGTCCGTGTTGTTCATTTTAATGAACACGCGGTATAGTGCACAAACCACCTTGTATTAGCACGTATTTTAGGCTCCTATGTCCATACTAAATATCGTGAGCCGCGATCTGTATACCGGAAATGTGGCAACGCACTTCCGGGTCCGGCGCCATCTTGGTTGAGGACCTTGTAGTATCGGACGTGCGGCCGCGCACTTCCGGGTCCGGCGCCATATTTGTGGAGGCTTAATGTGTGACTAAGCCCAAGCCATCTTGCATGGGGCAGGGGATAACTCTACTTTAATGAAGCATAACGCAGCGGCTGTTTTATACTACATGGCGCTCATGGCAGCCATTTTATTGGTGTAGTGGCCCCATATAGGTGACCAAATAAAATCATCCACCATTTTAGGTGTAATATCTGGATACAACCAGCAGCCATCTTTCTTAACCATAGCGCTAAATAATAACATCAGAAAATCGTTCTAAGCAGTGCAGAATAAATATACATAAAAATCATATATTAAAAATATTAAAATCTTATAATATATGAAATGTATATAAATGAGGAACCCATAATAAAACCAATTAAATAGCAAGGAATAAACAGGATAAAACAGGATGCAATAAGGTAAAATAAAAATGGAATGCAATATATTAAAATGGAATATAATAAGGTAGAATAAAAATGGAATGCAATAAAATAAAATATTAAAATGAAAACAGGGGTATTAAAATTGATACAAGAGTAATTCATATAGTCACATTAGAGAAATGGAGCTATTTCGTAATAATCATTTAAACCATTAGGCAACATAGTATTAAGCTCAAATATCCAATACATTTCTCTCTGTGATAATTTAACAGCTAAATCTCCTCCCCTAGGACCCAGGCTAACTAATTCAATACCTTTAAATGTGAGGAATTCTGGATTAGAGTCATGATGTGACTTGAAATGTCTTGAAATGGAGTGACTTTCAACCTTGTTTTTAATATTCCTAACATGCTCTTGAATGCGAAGTTTTAAATTCCTCTTCGTCTTCCCAATGTATTTTAAACCACATGTACATTCCAATAAATAAATCACAGAACATGTATTACAATTGATAAAATGTTTGATTGAAAAAGTAACAGAGCTGTTATAATTCGAGAACATCTTTCTATTAGGGTGGAGGTATTTACACATGTTGCATCTCCCACATTTAAAAGATCCTACACACCTATTCAAGGTGTTACTTCGTTGATCCTTTTCTTTTAAAATACTTGGTGCTAGCATGTCTTTCAGATTTTTAGCTTTCTTAAATATGATTGTAGGTTTTTCAGGCAAGATGTCCTTTAAAACTGGGTCCAATTTTAGAATACCCCAATGTTTATTCATTACCTGTTTAATTCTCTTATCATCAGTATTAAATTGTGTAACAAAGGGAATCAACTCCCCTTTCTCTTCCTTAGCTTTATATTGCATCATGTCTTTTCTTTGAAGTGTCTTAGTTTTGTTCCTGGCTTCAGAGATTAAGTTTTCGGGGTAGCCTCGTTCCCGAAACCTCTCAGAATAAATATCTAATTGTTGCGAACATACCCCTATATCAGAACAGTTCCTCTTAATACGATGAAACTGAGAGTAGGGAATATTATCCTTCCATTTTTTGACATGCCCACTTCTATAGTGAAGGTAACTATTAGTGTCGACTGATTTAATAAACGTCTTGGTCTCGATTTTATTTCCTTTACCTTCTAGAACTATATCCAAGAATTCAATCTCCTTTTTCTGTATATTGGAGGTGAATTTGAGATTAAAATCTTTATTATTAATATGGTTAAAAAATTCCTTTAAAACCTTCTCATCTCCCTTCCAAATAATGATAATATCGTCAATATAGCGTTTATAAAAACAAATGTTCTCTTTAAAAGGATTATTGGCATAGATAAAATTAGCCTCCCAGTTACCCATAAATAAGTTTGCATAACTAGGTGCAAAAACTGTGCCCATTGCGGTCCCACATATTTGTAAATAAAATTGATCTAAAAATTTAAAATAATTATGCGTTAAAACAAATAAGATTAGATCACAAATAAAATCTTTATGTTGTGTGGACATCTCTGGGTCTTGTTCTAAAAAACCTCTACATGCTCCTATGCATTTATTATGTTCTATACAAGTATAAAGTGATTGAACATCAATAGTTACCCATAGAAAATCACTTTCCCATTCTATTGTTTGGATAAGGCTTAGAAGACTTGTAGTATCTTTCAAATAGGATGGTAACTGTATTACATATTTTTTTAGAAAGACTTCAATGTATTCAGATGCATGCGAGGTCACAGAATCGATACCCGCAACGATGGGCCTACCTGGTGGATTTCTTGAATCCTTATGAACTTTCGGAAGGTGATAAAATATGGGAATCACTGGGTTGGATAACATGATATATTGGTATTCATCCTTGCTTAGAATTCCTTTGTGTAAACCTTTAATTAATGTTTCTAGAATTAACAAAACTTTCTGTAGGGTCGGTTTGGAGGGATTTATAAGATTTAAGATCAGATAAGAGCCGTACAGCCTCTTTAACATAATCAATCCTATTCATTATCACAATTCCTCCCCCCTTGTCAGCTTGTTTTATAACGATATTTTCATTCTTTTGGAGATTTTTTAAAGCCTGTTTCTCTTTAGGATTAATATTGTATTTTTAGAGCTTATAGCATCTGTATCTATTAGGTCCTTTTTCACCATTTCATGAAACATTGAGATGTTAGAACTTTTTGATTCAAGTGGATAAAACTTAGATGTAGGTTTTAGACCTGATTTAGAAGCCTCATAATTTGCCATAACAGCTGTTTCTTTACGTAGAAAATGCCTCTTTAGTGTAAGTCTTCTAGTAAATTTATTTAGGTCTGGAAACATTTGAAATTTATTGCTTCTCTGGTTAGGTGCGAATTTTAAACCTTTTGTTAAGAGAGAAATTTCTGGTGAGGACAATGAATGGTTTGAAATGTTAAATATTCCTTGTGAATTAAGGTCTAATGATGTGAGTATGGATTTTTCCTTTTTGGGTCCCTTTCTGCACCCTGCTCTCCTTCCTCTATGTGTCTTCTTTTTAATGGAGAAGCAGGTCCTTTGCTGATGAGGCGTAGGAGCAGGGGATAAAAAATCATAATCGTTATCTGAATTTAGTCTACTTAATGCTGAGAACCTGTTCCTTAATGGTAGCCCCTCCCTATCAAGCGGGCTTGGGTTAAATTTTGGTGTATTGGATTTTTTTGGAACTGAAGTCCATTCTTTATAGGCCCTATTATGTGATGTGGACCTATTATTATTTCTATAAAAATTCTTTGGGCGACTCCAATTTTTTATCTGGTTATTCTCGTAATCAAACTTATCTCTGAGAAATGTTTTCTCTTTTATTTTTATAACGTTCTCCTCAACCTTCTCTAATTTCTTTTGTAATACTACCTCATTCTGTTTAAAATCTTCTTTCTCTTTGTGGGCTAACATGTTGGATTCTTTTAGTTTGATTTGGTGTTCTAGACTCTCCAGTTGGTTCCTTTTTTCTTCTATAATCAATTTCATTAAATTATTAGCACAATCATGAAGAATGAGATCCCATGATTATTACGAAATAGCTCCATTTCTCTAATGTGACTATATGAATTACTCTTGTATCAATTTTAATACCCCTGTTTTCATTTTAATATTTTATTTTTTTGCTTTCCATTTTTATTCTACCTTATTATATTCCATTTTAATATATTGCATTCCATTTTTATTTTACCTTATTGCATCCTGTTTTATCCTGTTTTTTCCTTGCTATTTAATTGGTTTTATTATGGGTTCCTCATTTATATACATTTCATATATTATAAGATTTTAATATTTTTAATATATGATTTTTATGTATATTTATTCTGCACTGCTTAGAACGATTTTCTGATGTTATTATTTAGCGCTATGGTTAAGAAAGATGGCTGCCGGTTGTATCCAGATATTACACCTAAAATGGTGGATGATTTTATTTGGTCACCTATATGGGGCCACTACGCCAATAAAATGGCTGCCATGAGCGCCATGTAGTATAAAACAGTCGCTGCGTTATGCTTCATTAAAGTAGAGTTATCCCCTGCCCCATGCAAGATGGCTTGGGCTTAGTCACACATTAAGCCTCCACAAATATGGCGCCGGACCCGGAAGTGCGCGGCCGCACGTCCGATACTATAAGGTCCTCAACCAAAATGGCGCCGGACCCGGAAGTGCGTTGTCACGGACAAAAAACTGTGGGTTATTAATCGGTGTAATGGATGACGCAAGTTGATGACGTCATCAAGATGGCCGCCGCGCAAGAGAACATGTGCAGACGGCGTTTTTAGTCATTTCAATGGCAAAATTGGGCACACCCCTACTAAGGGGTATATAAGGAGGTACTCCACCATCTGGGCATCACCCCTGAGGAAGTCCAACTAGGACGAAACGCGTTGGGTCTGGTTCTCCTGCACCTCCAACAGAGTGGACTCTTTTTCTGCTTAAAACTTACCAAAGATAAGCACCTTTTATTCATTTTATTCCTGTTAGTAATCTGTCTGTTCGTTTTTACATGTGTTTGGAAAATAAAAAATTATTTACGGAGATCAATCTCCTTTTCATGGTTTGAGGCTGGATACCCCCGATGTATGAATTAGAGGATGATTTCTGGTAACTTACAGAACAGGAGGGAGCTTATCTTTATATGCACTACTATTTGCTACATCTGGTACGCAGAAATATTTATTTACTATCCACTCTAAATGGCTGAAATTACTACACTATAATATATGTATGGGCTTGGCTGGAGCCTTTTCATTTAAGGTCCATATAAGAGGGTACCTATCTCCGGAATCTATTGGCAGTTGTTTCCTGACCATATGAGGGAGACCTGGACATCAGATAAGCTTTATTGAAAGTTTTTGTTTGGTACGCACATTACTTATTTTGAGCACTATTTGCTGTTATTTAAATACTACACTATTAGGCGCACGTCTTCTTATTTTTCAGCACCCTTGTTTACCCGTGGCCATACGGATCATTAGAAGATTGCAGCCACCTGTTATCATCAGGAGTGTTTTTTTCGCAATTCACATATATCACAAAGAATTAATTGGTGACATTGTTTGTCACAAGACTATTTACAGAAGGGATTCAAAAAATTTGTGCGCCAGTATTTCTATATCCTTATTTTACACTATTTTGGCTATTATACCGGCAGCCATCTTTTTCCCTTCACTGTGTATATTTTCAGATCACTTTAAAAATGTTCAGGTCACATGGTCTAGGCAATAAAAGATCAGATCTTTGCCAAAGAATCTTTGGGGAATCAAATACAGTAACCCACATAAATCAGAACGATAATATTGATAATTTCTTTTGGGACATTGAAAAACTCCTTATAAAGGAGACAAAGATTTGGTGGGATATACAAGGCTTAGATATATTCCCTAAAAGCAAATAGAATACCTAGGGGCCTGCATATCCAAAAAACTCCCAAGTTTTGGTTTAAATAACCCCCCATTTATGGAGAAATGGGATCTCATTCTTCATGATTGTGCTAATAATTTAATGAAATTGATTATAGAAGAAAAAAGAAACCAACTGGAGAGTCTAGAACACCAAATCAAACTAAAAGAATCCAACATGTTAGCCCACAAAGAGAAAGAAGATTTTAAACAGAATGAGGTAGTATTACAAAAGAAATTAGAGAAGGTTGAGGAGAACGTTATAAAAATAAAAGAGAAAAAATTTCTCAGAGATAAGTTTGATTACGAGAATAACCAGATAAAAAATTGGAGTCGCCCAAAGAATTTTTATAGAAATAATAATAGGTCCACATCACATAATAGGGCCTATAAAGAATGGACTTCAGTTCCAAAAAAATCCAATACACCAAAATTTAACCCAAGCCCGCTTGATAGGGAGGGGCTACCATTAAGGAACAGGTTCTCAGCATTAACTAGACTAAATTCAGATAACGATTATGATTTTTTATCCCCTGCTCCTACGCCTCATCAGCAACGGACGCAGAAAAGAACAATGTTCAGGGATCAGTCACGACCTGCTTCTCCATTAAAAAGAAGACACATAGAGGAAGGAGAGCAGGGTGCAGAAAGGGACCCAAAAAGGAAAAATCCATACTCACATCATTAGACCTTAATTCACAAGGAATATTTAACATTTCAAACCATTCATTGTCCTCACCAGAAATTTCTCTCTTAACAAAAGGTTTAAAATTCGCACCTAACCAGAGAAGCAATAAATTTCAAATGTTTCCAGACCTAAATAAATTTACTAGAAGACTTACACTAAAGAGGCATTTTCTACGTAAAGAAACAGCTGTTATGGCAAATTATGAGGCTTCTAAATCAGGTCTAAAACCTACATCTAAGTTTTATCCACTTGAATCAAAAAGTTCTAACATCTCAATGTTTCATGAAATGGTGAAAAAGGACCTAATAGATACAGATGCTATAAACTCTAAAAATACAATATTAATCCTAAAGAGAAACAGGCTTTAAAAAATCTCCAAAAGAATGAAAATATCGTTATAAAACAAGCTGACAAGGGGGGAGGAATTGTGATAATGAATAGGATTGATTATGTTAAAGAGGCTGTACGGCTCTTATCTGATCTTAAATCTTATAAATCCCTCCAAACCGACCCTACAGAAAGTTTTGTTAATTCTAGAAACATTAATTAAAGGTTTACACAAAGGAATTCTAAGCAAGGATGAATACCAATATATCATGTTATCCAACCCAGTGATTCCCATATTTTATCACCTTCCGAAAGTTCATAAGGATTCAAGAAATCCACCAGGTAGGCCCATCGTTGCGGGTATCGATTCTGTGACCTCGCATGCATCTGAATACATTGAAGTCTTTCTAAAAAAATATGTAATACAGTTACCATCCTATTTGAAAGATACTACAAGTCTTCTAAGCCTTATCCAAACAATAGAATGGGAAAGTGATTTTCTATGGGTAACTATTGATGTTCAATCACTTTATACTTGTATAGAACATAATAAATGCATAGGAGCATGTAGAGGTTTTTTAGAACAAGACCCAGAGATGTCCACACAACATAAAGATTTTATTTGTGATCTAATCTTATTTGTTTTAACGCATAATTATTTTAAATTTTTAGATCAATTTTATTTACAAATATGTGGGACCGCAATGGGCACAGTTTTTGCACCTAGTTATGCAAACTTATTTATGGGTAACTGGGAGGCTAATTTTATCTATGCCAATAATCCTTTTAAAGAGAACATTTGTTTTTATAAACGCTATATTGATGATATTATCATTATTTGGAAGGGAGATGAGAAGGTTTTAAAGGAATTTTTTAACCATATTAATAATAAAGATTTTAATCTCAAATTCACCTCCAATATACAGAAAAAGGAGATTGAATTCTTGGATATAGTTCTAGAAGGTAAAGGAAATAAAATCGAGACCAAGACGTTTATTAAATCAGTCGACACTAATAGTTACCTTCATTATAGAAGTGGGCATGTCAAAAAATGGAAGGATAATATTCCCTACTCTCAGTTTCATCGTATTAAGAGGAACTGTTCTGATATAGGGGTATGTTCGCAACAATTAGATATTTATTCTGAGAGGTTTCGGGAACGAGGCTACCCCGAAAACTTAATCTCTGAAGCCAGGAACAAAACTAAGACACTTCAAAGAAAAGACATGATGCAATATAAAGCTAAGGAAGAGAAAGGGGAGTTGATTCCCTTTGTTACACAATTTAATACTGATGATAAGAGAATTAAACAGGTAATGAATAAACATTGGGGTATTCTAAAATTGGACCCAGTTTTAAAGGACATCTTGCCTGAAAAACCTACAATCATATTTAAGAAAGCTAAAAATCTGAAAGACATGCGCTAGCACCAAGTATTTTAAAAGAAAAGGATCAACGAAGTAACACCTTGAATAGGTGTGTAGGATCTTTTAAATGTGGGAGATGCAACATGTGTAAATACCTCCACCCTAATAGAAAGATGTTCTCGAATTATAACAGCTCTGTTACTTTTTCAATCAAACATTTTATCAATTGTAATACATGTTCTGTGATTTATTTATTGGAATGTACATGTGGTTTAAAATACATTGGGAAGACGAAGAGGAATTTAAAACTTCGCATTCAAGAGCATGTTAGGAATATTAAAAACAAGGTTGAAAGTCACTCCATTTCAAGACATTTCAAGTCACATCATGACTCTAATCCAGAATTCCTCACATTTAAAGGTATTGAATTAGTTAGCCTGGGTCCTAGGGGAGGAGATTTAGCTGTTAAATTATCACAGAGAGAAATGTATTGGATATTTGAGCTTAATACTATGTTGCCTAATGGTTTAAATGATTATTACGAAATAGCTCCATTTCTCTAATGTGACTATATGAATTACTCTTGTATCAATTTTAATACCCCTGTTTTCATTTTAATATTTAATTTTTTTGCTTTCCATTTTTATTCTACCTTATTATATTCCATTTTAATATATTGCATTCCATTTTTATTTTACCTTATTGCATCCTGTTTTATCCTGTTTTTTCCTTGCTATTTAATTGGTTTTATTATGGGTTCCTCATTTATATACATTTCATATATTATAAGATTTTAATATTTTTAATATATGATTTTTATGTATATTTATTCTGCACTGCTTAGAACGATTTTCTGATGTTATTATTTAGCGCTATGGTTAAGAAAGATGGCTGCCGGTTGTATCCAGATATTACACCTAAAATGGTGGATGATTTTATTTGGTCACCTATATGGGGCCACTACACCAATAAAATGGCTGCCATGAGCGCCATGTAGTATAAAACAGTCGCTGCGTTATGCTTCATTAAAGTAGAGTTATCCCCTGCCCCATGCAAGATGGCTTGGGCTTAGTCACACATTAAGCCTCCACAAATATGGCGCCGGACCCGGAAGTGCGCGGCCGCACGTCCGATACTATAAGGTCCTCAACCAAGATGGCGCCGGACCCGGAAGTGCGTTGTCACATTTCCGGTATACAGATCGCGGCTCACGATATTTAGTATGGACATAGGAGCCTAAAATACGTGCTAATACAAGGCGGTTTGTGCACTATACCGCGTGTTCATTAAAATGAACAACACGGACAAACAACTGTGGGTTATTAATCGGTGTAATGGATGACGCAAGTTGATGACATCATCAAGATGGCCGCCGCGCAAGAGAACATGCGCAGACGGCGTTTTTAGTCATTTCAATGGCAAAATTGGGCACACCCCTACTAAGGGGTATATAAGGAGGTACTCCACCATCTGGGCATCACCCCAGAGGAAGACCAACTAGGACGAAACGCGTTGGGACTGGTTCTCCTGCACCTCCAACAGAGTGGACTCTTTTTCTGCTTAAAACTTACCAAAGATAAGCACCTTTTATTCATTTTATTCCTGTTAGTAATCTGTCTGTTAGTTTTTACATGTGTTTGGAAAATAAAAAATTATTTACGGAGATCAATCTCCTTTTTATGGTTTGAGGCTGGATACCCCCGATGTATGAATTAGAGGATGATTTCTGGTAACTTACAGAACAGGAGGGAGCTTATCTTTATATGCACTACTATTTGCTACATCTGGTACGCAGAAATATTTATTTACTATCCACTCTAAATGGCTGAAATTACTACACTATAATATATGTATGGGCTTGGCTGGAGCCTTTTCATTTAAGGTCCATATAAGAGGGTACCTATCTCCGGAATCTATTGGCAGTTGTTTCCTGACCATATGAGGGAGACCTGGACATCAGATAAGCTTTATTGAAAGTTTTTGTTTGGTACACACATTACTTATTTTGAGCACTATTTGCTGTTATTTAAATACTACACTATTAGGCGCACGTCTTCTTATTTTTCAGCATATATATATATATATATATATATATGTATATACAGTATATATACACAGTGCTATTTTACAGCAGGAACTCTGGCCCTGATTCAGAGCCGGACGCTCTGACAGAGCGCTCGCCCTGAATCAGGGCCAGCTTTCTTGTTTTTTAGAGCGGCCTCCTGGCCGCTCGCATAGCTGTGGGTGACCACCCACAGCTATAGCGAGCGGCCAGGAAGATGGTCGCGATGGTCAAGACCATCGCGACCATCGAGCTTGCGACGAGACCCTTGTGGTATTGTCTCGTTGCCGCAAGCCCCAGAGAGTTTTAGGCTCTCACAGAGCCGAAATCTCTCCCACTGACATCACTCCTGATGTCAGTGGGGCCGCCCCCAAACGGAGGTGTTCACATGGGAACGCCTCCGTTTGGGCAGCCACTTCCCCGGCCTCCGTTTGGGCAGCCAATGGTTCTCTGCCATCAATGGATGAGCAGGAGCCGATGTTTTTTTTTTATTTTAGGGGCAGGACAGAGCTAAGCTCCACCCCCATTTTTGCTTGGATCGCTGCCCAGCGTGCCCGCAACAGAGGTGACCATCGAGAGGGTCCAAACCATCAATGGTTCACCATAGATGATTTGTGTGCCATCGATGATAATCATCGATGGCCACTTAACCAACGGCCATCCCTAGCCCAGTGCACGGCTGACAGCAGGGGGCATGTGTCCCTAGTGGGCCGGCGCTCTCTGCTGGCTGGCGTTATACACATCAGCGCAACTAATCATAGTAATTGTCCGGCCGGCTTGCTGACACCTACAAGTAACTACAATGTGTGCATACTTGCCGACAATATGGCTTCCTCCTCCGGGAGGTATTTAATTTAATATGTATATTTAAAGGACAACTATCATAAAACTTGAATGTAGACATATTTCAGGAAACCATTGTCCTAAATTCTCCTAATACAAATTTAGCAAATTAAGAGTAACAAATTATCCTTTCTACAGCATCCTTCCCTCTGCCCTGTTGCAAATATTCAGATTAATTTACTAGAGAAGTTGCTTAGACAATAACTTAAATGATTGAGTACATTACTGAACTCCTTTATAGCAGTGGGCAGAGAGGCATTTAATGCAAATTTGCCACAGATTACTTTGGTATGAAATATTAAGCATTTGTCTTACAAAGATGTAAATATTAATTCCTGCTCTTTGTTCTATAGTTTTCTAATTAACCTCCCCCATTACCCTGCCCAATATATTTAGCCATAACACCTTTTCACATGTCATGTATTTATTTTACTTAAGCTTTATGTTCTCCTCTATGAACATAAACTTCAGACAGAGCAAGAATAACAACATGCATAGTAATATGAAGATTAAAGATTTAGGACGGGATGTATTAAGCACCAAAATGCTGTCAAACCTCCGTAAACTGATGTTTTCTGAGGTTTACCAGAATACATAAGGTTCATCATATGTATTGAAATGGTCTATAACAGATATCGGAGATATCTAGTGCGGATCGTCGGAACAGCAGTCCCCATTGAATTCATGGGACTGCGATGTGCCCATATGCATCAGGCTTTGGAAAGCATAACTTTCTGGAGTTTGTGCCCAATAGGCAACGCAATCTATAGATGATGTTGCCTATGGGCTTCTTTCCGCAATGAGTTCCTGGAGAGGGATACATCTTCTTGGGCCGAACATGCATAATATTACTCCACAAGTCATTAACCCGGAAGTCCTATCATTGCAAGGGACAACTTTTATCAGAAGAGCTGTCCCTGGCATAAGTAGTCATGCATATGGCGTTAATAAACACTGATATGCATGCGATAATGGGTGGCATGTCTTGCATAGTATATGCAATACATGATGCATCCCATTCTTACTGTGTTAGCTGAGTAGGTTGGTACAAATATCTAAAAACCATTATAGGAAATCACAGGCAAAATAGTGAAAATACCCATCAGGGCTGGATTAAGGGGGGGCCACAGGGGCGGTCGCCCTGGGTCCCCCACACCCAGAAGGGCCCCCACACAGGGTCGGTCTGACCTTGCAATTGCCAAGAACAGGTGCCTGGTGGCTCCTGTTTTTGTACTGGGGCTGCAGGGCTGCATTCTGCATGCACAGAGCATACAGAGCAGAGTGGCTCCACAGTCCTATCACCAGTATCACGTGACACATCACGTCCGTGATGCTCATGAGAGAACTCTGGATACTGCTCTGCGCTGTATGCTCTGTGCATGCAGAATATGCAGCAGCGGCTGACAGTGGATGACAGCAGTTGGCGGTGAGTGTGTGCTGTCGGACGACGGGATGGGCAGTCCCCCCCACATGCCTCCAAGGGGTCTATTTACAAAGCAGTGTTAGGAGACAGAGTGAAAAGTGAAAATAAAGTGATAAAGTGCCAGCCAATCAGCTCCCAACTATCATCTCACAGGCTGTTTTTGGAAAATGACAGTAGTAGATTGGCTGGCACCTTATCACTTTTCAATCTGTCTCCTAACACTGCTTAGTAAATAGACCCCATAGTGTTGGAGTTATGTTCTGTAAAACATTCTGACTTTACACTGTGGGGCAAGGTAAGGGGCATAGTGATGGTGGGGTGTCAATTTTATTGGAGGGGGCCCCCACAATTTAGTTGCTCCGGGGCCCCCACAATCCTTAATCCGGCCCTGATACCCATTATACCTTTCTTAAACTGAAGAGCGACATGGCACTGATATGAAGTCCACTGGAAAGATTTCAAAGCACGCTCCTCAGTTATTTATACTCCAATCAGATTATATATTTTGTATAATATTTGATTATTACATAAAATGGCAGCATCACTATACAGCAAAGGCTACACCAATGTTTGTCCCTTTCAGGGGCACAGCTCACGTGGAAATAAGTCTTGTCCAATCATATGCTAGATTTAATTTAGGGGTGTGCACCCGCCACTTTTCGTGTTTTGTGTTTTGGTTTTGGATCTGGATCTTTCTTCGTGTTTTGGATCTGGATTGGTTTTGCCAAAACCACCCTTCCGTGTTTTGGGTTCTGGGTTTTGTGTTTTGGATCTGTATTTATTTTCTAAAAAAGCATAAAAACAGCTAAAATCACAGAATTTGTGGGTTTTTGTTTTCCTATGCTATTATTAACCTCAATAACCTTAATTTCCACTCATTTCCAGTCTATTCTGAACACCTCACACCTCACAATAGTGTTTTTATGTCCAAAAGATTGCACCGAGGTAGCTGGATGACTATGCTAAGCGACACAAGTGGGCAGCACAAACACGTGGCCCATCTAGGAGTGACACTGCAGTGGCAGACAGGATGGCAGTTTGAAAAACTAGGTCCCAAACAGTACATAATGCAAAGAAAAAAAAGAGGAGCAAGATGGAATTGTCCTTGGGACCTCCCACCCACCCTTATGTTGTATAAACAGGACATGCACACTTTAACAAACCAATCATTTCAGCGCCAGGGTCTGCCACACGACTGTGGCTGAAATGATTGGTTCGTTTGGGCCCCCACAAAACAAACTGGCAATTAATCTGTCCCTGCACAAACTGGCTCTACGGAGGCAAGATGTCGTCCTCATCCTCCTCATCCACCGATTCCTCACCCTCTTCAGTGTTGTGTACATCCTCATCCTCACAGAATATTAACTCGTCCCCGCTGGAATCCACCACCACAGGTCCCTCTGTACGTTCTTGAGGCTGGTCTCCCTGGAAGAGTTGATAATTCATTTTTATGAACATCATCTTCTCCACATTTTGTGGAAGCAACCTCCTACGCCTTTCGCTGACAAGGCTCCCGGCTGCACTAAACACTCTTTCGGAGTACACACTGGAGGGGGGGCAACTCAGGTAAAATAGAGCCAGTTTGTACAGGGGCCTCCAAATTGCCTCTTTTTCCTGCCAGTACAGGTACGGACTGTCTGACCTGCCTACTTGGATGCTGTCACCGATGTAATCCTCCACCATTCTGTCAATGGTAACAGCATCATATGCAGTGACAGTAGACATGTCAGAAATTGTTGCCAGGTCCTTCAGTCCGGACCAGATGTCCAAACTTGGTCCTGCCTGCCCTGCATCACCGCCAGCGGGTTGCTTAGGATACCTAAGTTTTTTCCTGGGAGCCCCAGTTGCGGAAGAAAATGAAGAAGGAGCTGTTGACGTGTCACGTTCCGCTTCAGCTGACAGTGTTTTCACTAGCAGGTCTTTGCACCTCTGCAGGCTTGTGTTGGCTGAAAAAAAGACACCACATAGGCTTTAAACCTAGGATCGAGCACGGTGGCCAAAATGTAGTGGTCTGATTTCAACAGATTGACCACCCTGGAATCCTGGCAAAGCGAATGAACGGCTTCATCCACAAGTCCCACATGAAGAGCGGAATCGCTCCATCTTAGTTCCTCCTTCAGTTTCTCCAGCTGCTTCTGCAAAAGCCTAATGAGGGGAATGACCTGACTCAAGCTGGCAGTGTCTGAACTGACTTCACGTGTGGCAAGGGCTGGAGAACTTTGCAGAACACGGAAATCATTCTCCACTGCGCTTGAGTCAGGTGCATACCCCCTCCTTTGCCTATGTCATAGGTGGATGTATAGGCTTGAATGGCCTTTTGCTGCTCCTCCATCCTCTGAAGCATATAGAGGGTTGAGTTCCACCGCGTCACAACCTCTTGCTTCAGGTGATGGCGGGGCAGGTTCAAGAGTGTTTGCTGGCGCTCCAGTCTTCGGCTCGCAGTTGCTGAATGGCGAAAGTGGGCAGAAATTTTTCGGGCCACCCAAAGCATCTCCTGCACACCCCTGATGCTTTTCAGAAAATTCTGCACCACCAAGTTTATTGTGTGAGCAAAACATGGGACGTGCTGGAATTTGCCCAGATGTAATGCCCGCACAATATTGGTGGAGTTGTCAGATATCACAAATCCCCAGGAGAGTCTAAGTGGGGTAAGCCACTGGGCGATGATTTCCCTCAGTTTCTCTAAGAGGTTGTCGGCGGTGTGCCTCTCACTGAAACCGGTAATACACAGCGTAGCCTGCCTTGGAACTAGCTGGCGTTTCTGAGATGCTGCTACTGGTGACGCTGCTGTTGTTGCTGCGTAAGGTGATACATCTACCCAGTGGGCTGTCACAGTCATATAGTCCTTAGTCTGCCCTGTTCCACTTGTCCACATGTCCGTGGTTAAGTGGACATTGGGTACAACTGCATTTTTCAGGACACTGAGGACACTTTTTCTGACGTTTCTGTACAGTCTCGGTATCGCCTGCCTAGTGAAGTGGAATCTAGACGGGATTTGGAACCGGGGACACACTACCTCCATCAATTGTCTAAATCCCACTGCACTAATGGCGGATACTGGACGCACGTCTAACACCAACATAGCAGTCAAGGCCTCAGTTATACGCTTTGCTTCAGGATGACTGCTGTTGTACTTCATCCTCCTCGCTAAGGACTGTTGGAGGGTCAATTGTTTAGTAAAAGTAGTGGTGTTCCTACTTCCTCTCTGGGATGATGAATGACTCCCAGCAGCAACAGCAGCAGTGGCAGCTGTAGGCGTAGCAATGCAGGATCCTCCGGAGGAATCCCATATAGGAGAGTCAGTCATGCCAGTGACATGGCCTGCAGGACTACTTCCGATCCTGGCTAAGGAGGAAATTGACGAGGAGGGAGTTGACGGTGTGGTTTGCAGGCGCTTGGATACAACAGGACAAAGGGATTTAGGTGTCCCTGGACTGCTTACGGTCTTAGCCAAAGTTTCTGAACTTGACAGTAACTTTTTATGAATGCGCTGCAGGTGACGTATAAGGGAGGATGTTCCTAGGTGGTTAACGTCCCTACCCCTACATATTTCACCTTTACATATGGTACATATGGCAAGACAGTTGTTGTCCGGACTTGGATAGAAATATTTCCAGACCAAAGAGGTGGAATGTTTGGTCTTCTGCCCAGGCATGACCGTGATGGGCTTTTTCATCCCACGGACAACAACTGTCTCCCCCGGAGCCTGATTTAAACAAACCACATCACCATCAGAATCCTCCTCGCCAACTTCCTCCTCAGCGCCAGCTACACCAGTATCCTCAACCGGTTGTACTTCAACAGTGACATCTTCAATTTGCATATCAGCAAGTGGAGTGTGGGTGCTCCTTTCACCACTTGCAGAGGGCGTGCAAATGGTGGAAAGAGCCACCTCTTCCCGTCCAGTACTGGGAAGGTCAGGCATCGCAACCGCCACCACACTTGGACTCTCCTTGGGGATTTATGATATCTTCTTAGAATGCACAGTTCTTCGCTGTGCTTTTGCCAGCTTAACTCGTTTGATTTTTTAGCGGGATGAGGGCTTCCATCGTCATGTGAAGCTGAACCACTAGTCATGAACATAGGGATAGACCTTAACCGTTCCTTGCCACCGTGTCGTAAATGGCATATTGGCAAGTTTACGTTTCTCTTCAGATGATTTAAATGTTTTTTTTAAGGTAATTTTCCTGAACTTTGTCATTTGGGATTGTATGTGCCGTCTACTATGACATTGGGCATCGGCCTTGGCAGACGACGTTGATGGCATGTTATCGTCTATGTCATGACTAGTGGCAGCAGCTTCAGCACTAGGAGGAAGTGGTTCTTGATCTTTCCCTATTTTATTTTTATCGGAGAAAGTTTGGTCCTCCATTTATGTTATATTGATATATACGTGCGGCGCACACAAACACAGAAAATAATTTTTTATTTTTGTTGGAGACTAGTGCACTTTGTGGGTTACATCACCCTTTAAGAAATGAGCCAGCCAGCTCTTTACTTATGGGACACAGGCGCACGCTTGGCGCTGCTCCTTTGTTGATGCACGTGCAGCCACAGTGCACACAATTCACAAACACAGAAAAAAAATTTTTATTTGGTTTGGAGTGCACTTTGGGGGTTACAGCACCCTTTAACGGTCAAGCCAGCCGGCCCTTTACTTATGAAACAGGCGCACGCTTGGCGCTACTTTGTTGATGCACGTGCGGCTACTGCGCACACAATTCACAAACACAGAAAAAAGATTATTTTTTTTTGCACTCTGGGTGAGCACCCGTGATGGACAGAGCACCCCCTCGACAACACTACAGCACCCCTTTAGGACTGGGACACTGCACAGGACTTTGGAGTGGACACAGCCCCTATGGACAACTGACTGCACAACACAGTCCAGCCAGCCCCTATGGACTTTGGAGGAGTGGACACAGCCCCTATGGACAACAGCAGCACAGTACAACACAGCCAGCCCCTATGGACTTTGGAGGAGTGGACACAGCCCCTATGGACAACAGCAGCACAGCACAACACAGCCAGCCCCTATGGACTTTGGAGGAGTGGACACAGCCCCTATGGACAACAGCAGCACAGCGCAGCACAGCACAACACTACACTGCACTACACTACACAGCCTAGCCAGCCCTAACTCCCACCCTTCCTCTTCACTGTCCACAGCCGAGTGAGAAAATGGCACCGACGCGGTTATCGTATATAGAATCCAAAACCCGCGAGACCCGGAAGGCGGGATGATGACGTTTTGCCTCGATTTCAGATCCGAGTCAGGCGGAAAATAAAGTCGAGCCTGACTCGGATCGGCCTCGGATCGGGGGGGCTCGGGGGGTTCGGATTTCAGAAATCCGAACCCGCTCACCCCTAGTTTAATCATTATTGTGTCTAGCATTGCAAAGTGCAAGGACCTACACTGTCTCTGGAATTTTGCACCATTGACAATGTTAAAGCTGAAATAATACTGTGTGTGCGTGTATGTATATATGTATATATATATATATATATATATATATATAAAACCATGTCCTGATGAAGGGGTGAACGACCCCATAACGTTGATTTGAAATACATCACCTATTACAAGCCTTGGAGTGCCACCTGTTTATTTCTGCTGGTAGTCATTGGGGGTATTGTATCCCGGAGGAAGGCACCCAAGCCAGTTATTTACTGGTTCAAGCTGCCTCATAATATTACTGCCTGTACTATACCTATTAGTTTAGGATGTAGTATGTACAGTAAAGCCTTGCATTACATTTCCCCACTTGTACATCTGCACATAGAAGAGATCTTCCGATGTCTCTCCTCCTCAGGGTCTTCTCAGCAAGGTAATATCTAGTTAAGGTGGTTTACTATTGCTATTATGTATGCACCTACCAGTGCTCATTATCTGCTCTTTTCTAATACAAAAATGTGCAAGACATTGTTTGTGGTATAAAACCAATTAACAACTTACATTACAGGGCATTCTCGGTTCAGGATTTGCGTTAAAAGTTCAGGAACAACATCGTCAGAAGCACTTTGAAAAAAGGAGAAATCCCGCAGCTAGTTTAATTCAGGTGAGAGCTGAGACATCTCAAATTTCAACAGTGCTAAAATGTGTATTTACTATATCTTATGTGTCAATCTTCTATTTTTTTAACAAGATTATATTGTTATGGTTTTGAACCTGTGTTGTAAAGCTATATGTTAATACAAATTAATTAACTAATTTTGTTAATTGCAGGACAATAATCTCTGTTATTAAAGTGATAATAAAATGTTTGGACATAGGGCCAGATTCATTACCGATCGCAACTGCAGACGGGCGATTGTTGCGTTCTGCACATGCTTATGCATCGCACTGCGATCGCAGAGGTCACGCAGACCTATCGCAGACTGATTGACAGGAAGTGACCGTTTAGGGTTGGTGACGGGGGGTGGTCGGCCAAACGCAGACGTGCCAGTGCGTTTGAACGCCATTACAGGGGTGTGCATAAATTAGCCATTGCGATGGCATACGCAGCTTGAGGTCTCACTGTGCACGAGGCTTCGATGTTACCGATGGTTTTGCAGACTTGCAAAGTATTACAGATGTGAGTAAGGGGAAGTGTCCTTGTGTTGTGCTGCGACAGCATAGCGATCGCAGACATTAGCATATTTTCGCAGTGCAGTTGCGATCCGTAATGACTCAGGCCCATAGTACATGGTAAATTTATCAGTGGTGTGGTAAGTGTATGCATTGTTCCCTTTATACTATGTGGTTCCAGCTGGTACTATGATTACAAAGCTTTATAGTTGCCTCATTGTTGCTTGCTGTCTACATTTTTTCTGTGTTTTCCTTCTTTAACGCATACATTTGCATAGCACTCAAGAATACATTCATCAGAGGCTGGGTTTTCTGCAATCACTGTACATCGCTGTTCATTTTGTATTTATTATTTAGCAGTTTTAAGGGTTAAAACGAAACCTACCTATGATATACGACAATTACAAATCCCTAAATCACACATGCTTAAAGCCATACTGCATGAAGATTATAGGGAACCAATGCTATTCTAGATTGGGGGAGCCCAAACATACCTTTGGGCCTTTGCACAAAAGGTTCTTGATAACAACTGGTTAAATCAAAAAGTGACCCATATAGATTACAACTAAGGTGTGCCCCTTATAAAATAAAAATTATTTCTGTGCCCCCTTAATCAATTAAAATTATATAAGTGCCCTGTTATATTAAATTAATATCGGTGCACCCCATTTTTTTATCTATTCAGTGATTTGAAACTTTTTGTAAAATCACACCAAAAAGCATCAATTTGTTTAAATTGCTGTTTGATCAATTCTAACCACAGTATGTGCATTAAATTATACATAATAAAATAATACAAACTTATATATACTTAATTTTTTTATTAAACAAGGTGGAAAACATATTTATGATATTTTGTAAATACTAGCTGTACTTATTTGAGTAGTTGTATGAAATTTCCAATATGTAAATGTTTATTGCATTTTTGTGACAAAAGTGCTGATGAGGACTCTGGGCCTGATTCAGAGCCGCTCGTAAGCGGCTGCTCGTTCGCTCCGAGCGATGTTCGCACATCTGCGCATGCGTATGGGTCGTAATGCGCATGCGCCAACCAGTCAGTGCGGTCGGAAATCGTGTGTTCGCAAAATAGCGAGTGTCTGCTAATTTGAGTGACAGGATGAGGCGTTTGTGGGTGGTAACAGGGGAAGGTGCTTGAAAACGGGGAGTGGAGATCCGAACGCAGGCGTGCCAAACGGTCAAAACGGGCGTTTTAAGGATGTGCATCGGCCATAACACTTGGTTGTCTCTTAGCCTGAACTGTTCGCATGATTGCGGTAGGAATATCTAACCACAAGCACTGCGAGCAGTTCAGACGCCTTTCGATGTACTCGATTAATCTAATAAATAGCGGAGATGACGTAGGATGCGAGCAGCCAGGGGGCGTCTTTACAAAATAGGGAGCGCATGTTTCGTTCGCTCGCTCAGACATAGAGGCGTCAACAGACCGCAAAGAGCGAGCGCTCAATTTAAATAGCCGGCCCCTTTTTCTGAATGAGCGAGCGCAAATAGCGTCCGGCTCTGAATCAGGCCCTCTGCTCCTTCCACTATCTAACTTATCCTGTGGCTTTTATAGTCTCCATTCACCTCCTCACATCATGACCAGGTCCAGGTGTATCAAGAAGGGTGAGGAGTGGGTAATCCATCATAATCCATCACCACTTCTGAGATTATTATGGTAGGGGGAATGTGACTGTGTGGACTAATTGCTTTCTATTGTTCTGCACAATTGCACTTTTTTTTAGAATGCACATAGCCCTGGCTTTCCCTTGTGTTTTGGGCAGCACTGGAAGGAGGGGTTCATACACTGACAAGGGGATTCCAATAAGCGCCCAATTAAGAGCCTGAGATACGTCTTGGTGGCCCTAATCATGACATTGCTCCTAGTACCTGCAGCCCCGTTACCATTTCACAGTGACAGAGGTTGCAGACTCCCACAATTAAACTCAGGGCCTGATTCAGATGTGCATGCAATGCCAATGTTTGCGCAGTTTAGCAATTATTTGCTACTGCACATGCACGAAGAGTCCTGAAAATCCCTACGGCCCATGGGTTCCCTTACGCAGAAATATGATGTTGTGTACTGGACTTAGGAATGAGGAGGCAAAACCATAGTCATTTCTGGGTGGTGACTGGGGGGTGGCTTGAAGTGAACTCAAAGATAGGTCGTCTCATGGGCGTGTTATAGGAGTGTCATGGGCGTGTCAGTGTAGTTGGCTGCATTCTCAGAAGCACGACCGCAGCCACAGAGGCCATGCTTAGCCAGAGCTCAGAAGGAGATACTGCACCTGCCATAGGCAGGTGCAAGTGTTGATGGTGATTGTGATGAGCCACCTATGATGGATTGTTTAGAACCACCGGCAGTGTTGTTGTGTTCACGGGCATTGGAAGCAAGGTTGCATAAAAACCGGATTTTTGAAAAAAAAATTAAAAGAAATCTGATTTTTTTGGATTTAAATAGAATTTTTTTATTACATTTTTTTAAGTAAACAGTTTCATTTTAGATGTTTACACCTTGGTTCAGTAATACATGAACAATTTTTGAAGTGAGCAGTACCAAAATGAACACAGTAATGTCACTCTATCAGTGATTTGAGTCAAACATGTACAAGTCTTTGTCCACGTCCTCACGTTTGTCCTCAACAGAAAAGGCTCTGTAGCATGCAACCAGCCGGTCTCATAACTACATCCCGGTTAATCTACACAGCGTGGGGCTGATTCAGAATTTGGAACAAAGCAGCCGCGTTGTCGTATTGTCTTCAGTCTGCACATGCGTGTGAGTCACGCTGCGCATGTGTCCCGATGGTTACTGCCGGAAGACACTGAATAATTTTGGACGCAAGAGCTGGGGATTTCTGTGGGAGTTCCTAGGAGGTAACATGGGGGTGGCTAGCCAGATGTGGTCGTGTCGCGGGTGTGTCACTGACAGCGATTACGTCTCAGGACACAGTAGCACTGAGACAGTACACCATGTTCAGACAACGATTTGCACATTCCATAGGAATGGGGCAGGCTTTAATGTTGCGTCCGATGGTGCAACTCTAAATATGCAACAAGACGTATTAATGCTGCTGCCAGTGGGCATCTCAGTAGGGTCAGAATCGGTTGTGCTCTGTAATGATCATGTTTAACTACTTGTCCAAGTTACATGCATCAATTAATAATTCACATGGCATTCCTTAATCACATTTAAAAGTCCGCTTTGCAGCCTGCTCTCTCTCTCAGTCATACAAGCAGCTCTCCAAACTTATTACTTAGGGAAACCATATGCAGTTTGCTTACTGTACACTCGTACATGCCCACCCAATCAGGCTTTACTCTGTGACCTATCACACATTGGGCTCCATATACTAAAAGTTCACTTATGGAGAAGAATCTGCACCTGCTGTGCCTGTTATTGCTGCAAAGCAGAAGGTGGCTACTAAAAATAGCTCCGCTGAGGAGAGTGAATGTAAAGTCATCCCCTGGCTGTGACAGCAGAGACACATTCTGCCTCCATGATTAACTTCTACGAAAGTGTGAAACCTGTCCTCCAATGGACTCTCACCTCTGGTCTTCTGTTCCGGTTCAGATATTTAATTTTCAAACTTTATTAACAACTTGACAAATATGACAGAGCTCAATTCCTTCTTGTCACTAGTCTTCACGCAAATAGGAGCAGAGATTGGCAGGTAGGGGTAATGAAGCCGGCTCTGGAGAAGACAGCTGATGGTTAGTGGTCCTGTATGTAGTAAAGCTGGCCCTAGTGTCGCAACCCCTGTGGCCATTATGCGTGACCATAGGGTTACTCAGAAGCCTGATTATCGACCGATGCTGCACCTTTGTACACAGTCGCTTAAACTTGTGAAGCCACCGGTGGGCGTCTCAATACAAATCCAGACGACTGTGACATTTGCTTATTATTGCACAACCACTGCGTTCAAATTCACAGTTGCGTTGGCATAAACGTACATCTCTGAAACAGGCCCAGAGTCGGAGTTGCGATTGAAGAGCACGGGAGACACACGATCACAGAAATGTTTTCAAAATATATTTGGTGTTCCTGGGCGGTGACGTTATATGAAAGGGTGAGGTAACGCCATCTCATGCCATCTCAAGGACTGAATATAACTTTAGCTAAGCTCCAAAAAGTTTTAGTTTTCGGAGCTTGATAAATAGCACAACCGCAATGTCCCCATGCATTGTATGCTCCGATTCTCACAGTAACACAGGAGATGTTTGCAATATCACCTGCATTACATGCTTAATACTGTAATACCCTTGTTACTTATTCAAGTGGTAATCATGAGGAAACTACCAGGACCAAAGGACGTAATAATTAGGACCCCTTGTTTTTACTGGGATATATTTACTAAAGTGAGATTTTTTAGAAGTGGAGATGTTGCCCGTAGCAACCAATCAGATTCTACTTAACACTTAACTAGCACCTAATAAAACATAATAGCTAGAATCTGATTGGTTGCTATGGGCAACATCTCCACTACTAAAATCTCTCACTTTAGTAAATTTACCCTTCAATGTCCTATCTTGCAATAATCAATTTCATTCACTTTGCCATATATGTACTGTATGTTCAGTAGATTGTATGGAGTTTAAAAATGCAAAGTGTATATTATTTGAAGTGATATCAAACGGAAATACTGGTCATAAAATGTACACAGCAAACAGAAAGATAATATAAAATGTTCCTGCAATCATATTTTTCTTGATTTTTTTTAAGAGATATAAGGAAAGTCTCTGTTTAAAGAAAAGCAATCAACCAATATTTTGTATTTCATGTTGTGTAAAATTTAATATATTGTATTGACATCAACTTAATAACTAAAAATGCATTGATTTAGCTATATGCTGTGGAGAATAAGGGGTCTATAGTGCTGCAGTAATTAATGTTCTATATGGTCACTTATCACAGAGACACAGAATAATGTACAGCTTGTAGGAAGCTCCATGAGGAGGTTTTCCTGTTCACTGGTAGCCTAATGATGCCGACGAAAGGGACAAGTAATATGCATATGCCTGGCCAACAGTTGTGTATGCACATAGGGCCTGATTTAGAGGCGCTCGCTATTTGCGAGCGCACGTTCTGAATCAGGGCGTTTTTTTTTTTTTAAGTTTCAGCCTCCAGGCCGCTCGCAAAGCTGTGGGTGACCACCCACAGCTAGTGCGAGCGGCCTGGCGATGGTCGCGATTATTGCGACCATCGGGCTTGCGTTGAGACCATGCGGAAGGGTCTAAAAGAGCAGGAAGTCCACTACTGACATCACGAGTGATGTCAGTAGGGCCGCCCACAAACGGCAGGCATTCCTAAGGGAATGCCTGAGTTTGTGCAGCCAACCCCCCTCCCCGCCTACAAAACGGGGTGAGCTGTCAACATCGACAGCCGCCCCGTCTTGTAGTGAGCCCCGGAGCGATGGAGCTGCCGTCACTCACTATGTCTCACGCATGCGTCCGCCGGAGGTGGCGCATGCGCAGGGGACAAAAATCAATCCGCTTGCGAGCACTATGCACTCGCGAGCGGGTCTGAATCAGGCCCAAAGTTAGTGGACCTGGTGGGGATAAAGAGAAGCCTCTCCAACTTCACTGTGTCCCGTTGCCAGGTATAGCTAATGCCAACCTGAGTTTTCCACTGCTTGTTACATTGGTTCAGGCCTCCATCCCCATACAGGTCTACGAGGACAGCGAAAAGTGGTGCAAATTAGGTTATCATCACCACAGAACCTGTGCCTTCATCAGGGGTTAACTGATAAATTGTAAGAAACAGGGATAGTACCTGTCTCTGGCGTTTTCGCAGAATAAATAACTAATACTATTTTTGCTTCATATATAGATGCCTAAGTCAATGTCAGCCTGTGCAATGACTTAGGACAAGACTTATCCTGTGGATTGTGATTATAGTGACACACAGTGGTAGAACTAGAGAGTGGTGGGCCCAGGTGCAAGAATATGCTTTGGGCCCCCCTCTGCAGTGCCCCCAGTAGTGCCCCATATACAGTGCCCCCAGTAGTGGTCCCCCTATGCAGTGTCCCAAATAGTACGCCTTATACAGTCCCACAGAAGTGGTCCCCCCTATGCAGTGTCCCACGTAGTGCCCCTTATACAGTGCCCCCAGAAGTGGTCCCCACTATGCAGTGCCCCCAGTAGTAGTCCCCCTATGCATTGCCTCCAGTAGTAGTCCCCCCTATGCAGTGCCCCAAGTAGAAGTCCCCCCTGTGCATTGCCTCCATTAGTAGTCCCCCCTATGCATTGCCCCAAGTAGTAGTCCTCCCTATACAGTGGCCCAGTAGTGGCAACCCCCTCTATACAGTGCCGCCAGTAGTGCCACCCCCCCATACAGTGCCCCCAGTAGCGCCCCCCCTATACAGTGCCCCTAGTAACGGCCACCCCCCATATACAGTGCCCACCGTAGGGGCCTCCCCTATGCAGTGCCTGTGCCCCTTACACATACACACAAAAAAAACCCACACAACTTACCTTGCCACTCCTGCCACGACCGTCGTTGTCCGCTCCTCCCGGCCCGCTCTGCACTATGGGAGAGACGTCGTGACGTCTTCCCCATCACTTGCTGCAGGGGAAGCCGGAAGGCGGACTTCATGAGTGAGCTCCAGTCGGCTCCCTCCATGGACTCAGCAGCCAATGAGAGTCTGTCAGACTCTCATTGGCTGCTATAACACACAGCCGCCACTAGCGACGGTGTATTTGTTACTCTGTAGTGCGGACCGCTCTCACTTCGGTCTGCACTACACTTAAATTCTGTGGGTCCTGGGGACACTGGTGGCGGGTGCAGCGGATATGGGCCCCTGCACCACAGCAGGCCATACCTGCCTACCCTCCCGATTCCTGCGGGAGACTCCCGGAACAAGGCACAATCTCCCGATGCCCCGGAAACTTAATTAAATCCCCCGCATTCCTCTGCTGTCAGCAATTGTAGAGCACCTTCTCTAGCTGTAATTGTAGCCGTTGGCCACCAGGTTGAGAGCATATGAAAGAGGTGTCCGGAATTGTAGAGCTTCATCAACATGGCTGCCACCCTTCTGCAGTGAGGGCAGTATTTACTCACTCCTCTAGTTATCCCTGCTCTCTGCTGCTGGACACAGGGCCATGACAGATGCTGTGTGGCTGTGCTACAGGTATAGAATAGTAATGTATTACTGTCCTGTATGTGTGTGTGTCTGGCACTATGTATGTGGGTGCATGGTGGTACTGTATGGGTAGGGGGGCTGTATGCTGGGCACTTTGAGTTTGTGGGTATAGGGGGTGTATGTTGATCACTGTACGGGGGTGTATGATGGCTACTGTGTCAGTGTGGTTATGGGGTGTGCACGCTGGGCACTGTATGGGTATGGGGTGTGCATGTTGGGCACTGTGTGGGTATGTATGCTGGGCACTGTATGGTATATGTGGGGGTATATACTGGGCACTGTTGGCATGGGGTGTGCATGCTGGGCACTGTATGGGTATGGGGGTGTGCATGCTGGGCACTGTATGGTATACGTGGGGATACATACTGGGCACTGTGTTGGTATGGGGTGTGTATACTGATGTTGGTATGGGGTGTGTATACTGAGCACTGTGTGGGTATGGAGGGGGTGCAAGCTGGGCACTGTGTTGGTATGGAAGGATGCCTGGTGATTACTGTATGGGTATGGGGGGTGTATGCTGAGTGTAAGTATGGGAGGGTGTATACTGAACATTTTGGGTATGGGGGTGTTTGCTGAGCACTGTATGGCTGTGGGGGTTCTGCGCCTTCTGGGCACTGTGGGGTATATTCTAGACACTGTATCGGTAAGGAGCATACTTACCTATCCTGCGGGAGTCTCCTAGTTCACTGCAGGAAACACCCTGAGTGTCAATAGATACTCCCACAGGTGGTTAGACACAACCTTTGAGCAGAGCATGACATGCCCCATTAACAGCGCGTCACATTCCGCATTTTACAATCTCCCTGAAACTAACTTTCAAAAGTAGGCAAGTATGCAGCAGGCCCCAATGCAAGCCACCGACTGCACCGCCGCTAGTTCCGCCACTGGTAACACAATTCCCCCAAAAAAGACACAGTAAGCAACAAATAGCGAACTCATTCTGTACACTTCGCTGTGCGTCTGTGTGGTATGGCGGCACAGGCAGAACGATTTCCAGCACGCACAGTACAGATGTTTTGGCTTATCATTTTGGGTTACTTATCATTTTTATTTTTTTTTCAGCATTTTCTTGCAGTGACACCCCAGTTATGTGAGTTTAGTCTGCAAAAATATGAAGTTAAGTAAGTGTTTAAGTTTTCCTGCATAGTTATTTATTTATTACCAGTTATTTATACAATGCACACCTATTCCGCAATGCTTTATAGATAAATCTTTAGTCAATTACATCAGTTCCTGCACCAGTGGAGCTTACAATCTAAGGGCCTGAGGCCCTGATTCAGAGCAGGACGCTCTGACCAGAGCGCTCGCTCTGAATCAGGGCCGTCCTAGTTAAATTTGGAGCGGCCTTTTGGACGCTCGCATAGCTGTGGGTTACCACCCACAGCTTATGCGAGCGTCTATGATGATGGTCTTGACCATCGCGACCATCGGGCTTGCGACGAGACCCTGCGGTAGGGTCTCTCTGCCGCAAGCCCTGGAGTGATTTCGGCTCTATCAGAGCCAAAAGCACTCCCACTGACATCACTAGTGAACGCCTCACTGACATCCATGGGAACGCCTCCGTCTGGCAGCCACGCCCCCGGCACGCCCACCAAAGGGGGCGTGCTGTCACTCACCATCGACAGCACGCCCCCTTTGGTGCGAGATCCGGAGCGACAGCTTGGCTGTCGCTATCCGGGTCTCGCGCATGCGCACGGCGGAGCTCCCTCCGTCGTGCGCGTGCGCATTTGGGTACCATCGACCCGATCGCGAGCGTCCTGCGCTCGCGAGCGGGTCTGAATGAGACCCTGATTCTGCAAGGATCGTAATTGAAAAGCTGAATGCAGGCTATAGATATATGATGTATGCCCGCAGGCAGCTTTGCAATTGCGACCCTTGCAGATATGGTAATGCAGCAGAAGGCATCACACCTCCTGTGCATTACTTATCTGAGCTGCATTGTCCAACGCTGCATCGGATAATCTGCGTACCATCGGCCAGCTGCGGTGACTAATGGGGTCCCGCAGCTGGACTCTGCAGTTTAGAGGAAGAGGCCAGGAAATCTTCATCAGCCAATGGAGATCCTGGCTTCTTCCTTCCCCCACAACGGCGGCGAAACGGAGGGCATCGCAGCCCCTCCCCGCCCACAAACGGCAGCAGACTGTCAATCACTGACAGTCTGCTGCCAGTCTGCGAGCGAGTCAGCAGGACCCATTCTGCACACTCACAGAATGTGTCCTGCGCCTGCGCAGATTCCCAAACATCGAGAATCTGCGTTCAGTAGTGCCCTAGCGAATCAGGACCTAAGTTCTTTATCACAGGTACACTCACATACACTAGGGTTAATATTTTTGTCAGAAAACAGTTAACCTACCAGCAATTTTTCATTTTTTGGGGCCTAGGTGGGAATCAAAACCTCAGTGCTACGAGGCAGTGCAATTAGGCAGTAATGCTATCCACTACATCAACTGTGCTGTCCCAATTTGTGTCTCTGAAGATGTCCCAATATTTGAAAATTTACCATACCAATTGTATACTACACCTTATCTGCATTTCTCACTCTGGGCGGGATGTATTAATGGGGAAAATGCGTTAAAACCTAGAAATTGCTGTTTCCGGGGGGGTTTACCGCATTCCCCATATGTACAAAGTAAATGCTTCGTCCCGGTGCTATGGGCTTCTTATCGGGACGCACCCCTGTGGCTCGCGTCCTTCTGCGCATGCTAAACCCGGAAGCCCCTCTGTCTGGAGCCATCGCAAAGGACAGCTTTTATTGGGAGAGCTGTCCTTTGCGATATTCTAGGTACATACCGCAGTAATGAACTGCGGTATGTACCCAAAGACAGACGGGATGTACCGCATCGCGGATACGATGTTTAGTACATCCCGCCCTGTCTGTGCTTATTTTCATTAATCATTTACAATTTCAATTTCTGTTGTTTAGTACTTTGGTGGTGGTCATCTTGCTTGTTTTAATTTTTTTGTTTTTACATGCAAAATAAATCTGTGTTTTTATGTGTTAATGAATACATTTACCATAACAAGCTAACCCTACTCACAACCACCTTTGCGTGAACTTAATGTTCAGTGCCCCCCTCACAGACATGATTAGCGGTGATGATGACATAGAAGTGGATGCGTTTCTCCAATAATGGAGATTTTCACCTGGTTTCTGTGTAAGAGTGGAGTAGGGGTAGTAGGAGGGGTGATTGGTAAAGTGTTGGAGGAAAGTGTAGAAGTTCTGACCATTAACCAGATTTTGAGCATTTTCTGACCTTTTAAGTTACAAAAGTCTAAACCCAGTATCTCTAATTATAATTAAGTTCATGTCAATTTGTAGTATATCAAGGTCCCCTTAGACAGCATCTCACATGATGGTCTTGAATACACTTGCTCAGCAGCCTCCATGCATGTAAGGCACAGGTATGCTTTTTCATGTTAGTCGTATGTTAGGTAATGTATAGATACAGTAATATCAAAGACATTACTGCTCACCATGCTAAAACAGCCTCAGAAGAATCCTTTCCGGATAAAATGAACAGCAGTGTTTGTTAGTATAACATTTTACAGCATATGTTGAATAACGATGTTCAATTATATTACATTTTACACAACATCTAACAAAATCATAATAGATGGCAATGCTAACAAAATATACATTATATATGATTGTGTTTTGAATTGATTATCTTGTTGTGAAATAATGTTTTAAGAGACAAATGAAACTGTCATATTTACATAATTACTATTGCTAAATTTGTCTTTAAAAGCTTCATGTGACTGTAGTAGGCCTGTAAATGACATGAACAATGCTAAATGTGATACAATTAATATATTGTTATTTCCCATTTGATTTGTTATTCTTATCACTTTTTTCCTTGATCTGTTTACTTTATTATTCATTCTTATGCCTTTGTGTAAATGTAAAACATTCCAAAATTCCCAATAAACAGAACATTACTTACATGGTATAAGTTCTAAGGGAATGAAAGAGAAAATGTCACCAAACAGATCTTTTTATGATTGTTTAGAGTTTTTGTGTATTTACTGTTGTCACTTTCAAATGATTTAACAGAACACTTAATAGAGTTATCATCCACAATAAATCAGTGGAGTTATTTATCTTTTGTTCAAAATCTCTTCATCTATATGTACTGTTTAGTGAGAAAACAAAGAACTGTCTTGCATTTTTCTATATCTTTGTCTTGGCTTAGTTATCGATTATCATTTGCTTACACTTCATAGTTTTTATTCCTTCACGTTTACTGAATTACTATATTCATATAAATGTATATCTTGTAAGTTATATTTGTTAGGAATTTTCAGAACATGGGCCCAGTAATGCTATGTAACATCATTTGTTTGGCTGCATATTTCATTAATAATCACAGCTGCCCCAAAGGGTTTTATGTATTGCCCTACAAAATATAAATGCCAGCCTTTGGTGTTATAACAAGCACAGATATTTAAAGCTTAATTATCTAAGGGCATCTACTGGTGTCACCATAGACAAAACAGGGAAAGAGACTGCACACTGCTCTATATCTCTGAACGGTTTACCTTCTATCCTATTTTTAAACATATCTTATTAATTGCCGTATATGCTACACCAGTTTACGCATCACACGTTTTAAAAATAGTCTGTTACAGAAAAGTCAATATGTATATTACCACATTACACAAAGTCGTTGCTATCAGTATATATTCAGTAAAGATGGCGCTCAGGTATATAAATGAAGAACAACCACTCCACTTTCCCTGTTGCCTTCCTAAAGTACAGTATATAAACTATATATAAATTTATCATGTGAGTGCCAGAGATCTTGCTCACTTTAAGAGAGGGTCGTCATGCCAGCTCCTAGTCAGCAAAAACAGAGAGATTAGAACATTTATAATTTGATATAAAATGTCCAGTTATCATTTTCACATGTATCAATCAATGCACTGTACATAAAGATTGGAAAAAAATGTTTTTATGTTTATGTGTTTCATCAAGCTTAATCTGCGGAACATGCTTACTATTAGCAATTTATGATGTGTGCTCAATACAATATAATGCTGATTTGTGCAATATGACCTAACTATGATTGGATTGTATTTATGAATTTGTTGCATATTTATATGATTCACTATTGTATGTAGTGTAGGGCGTAGAACAATCATTTTATTACATGTTCTTCTTAGTCTCTGGCTCTATCTGTACATATACTGTATATACACATACATTTATTTTATCATAAGTAACTGCTAAATAAATGGAGATACAGTCAATCCAAAGAGAGCATCTATGCACATGTGCTCCTCTAGATCCTGGGTCCTCTATGCTTAGATGCCATGGCTGCTGTTACATGGGCAGCTATGACTACAGTTACTCTCGTGGCAGTAATTCTATGTACAGTTAAACAAAACAGTTTAGAGACTACATTCACATAACTACAAATTATACTTTTGTACCTGTGTATTCCATAAACTTAAATTATAATATTTTTATAGTATTAACTTGCAAATGATTCATATACAAACCTCTACAGATATTCTGAATATTTCTTGGTACAAACTGCTACAGTATGTGGCAGATGCATTTTATACTTCCAGTTACTTCTCATGGCAGAGAACAGTAGGTTATTGGAACACATGCAAGTATTAGGTTATAAAGTAGACAACTTCACAGCTCTAGGTCGCATATTGTCAGCGGCATAACTAAGGGGGGTTGGACGGGGTGTGTGCCCTGGGCGCCGCCAGCCGCCAGGTAAAACAAACATACACTGCTGCCAGCACCAAGAAGTACACTTGTACTACCCGGCTGCAGTGTGTATGTTTTAGCAGCCAATCAGAGTCAGACAGACTCTCATTGGCTGCTGCACCCAGGGACGAAGCCGGGCTGGAGCTCACACATGAGCTTCGCCCTCCAGCTCCTGTACTGTGTGAGGGGAAAGACATCATGACTTCTCTCCCATAGTGCAGAGCGGGAGGACAGAGGAGCAGACAGCTGCGGGCATAGGAGCGGGGATTCAAGTAAGTGTCATTTTCTCTGTCTACGTATATTATGTGTAAAAGGCACTACTACTGGGGGCACTGTATATTGGGCACTGCATAAGGGGCACTATATAAGTGGCACTGCATAAGGGGCACTACTAGGGGACTGCATAAGGGACACTACTGGGGGCACTGTATATTGGGCACTGTATAGGGGCACTATATAAGGGGCACTGCATAAAGGACACTACTGGGGGCACTGCATAAGGGGCACTACTGGGGGCACTATAAAAGGGGCACCAGAGGTTAAAGTGGGCTGGAATGGGGTGGAACTGCATTCTGTCACTTCTAATTGGAGATGGAACCAGTTCAGCCTCCTCCGACCCACCTTAGCCCGGTGCCGCAAGGAGGTTCCATATGCCGGGCGCCCGATGAGATTTTGTTTGCAGCGGGCACCTGGGCCCCTCCCCGCAGCACCAGCCGGAGGCTGGAGCTCACACCTGAGCTCCGTCTCCCAGCTCCCACAGTGCACTGTGGAAGAGACGTCATGATGTCTCTCCCATAGTTCCGAGTAGCGGGCATCCGGGCAGACGCGGGAGCGGGGCTTATGGCAAGTATTTTTTTTTTCGCGTAAACAGATTCATATTGGGGGCATTACTACTGGGGGCACTTACTTGGGGGCATTACTATTGGCACTACTACTGAGGGCACTACTACTGGAGGCATTTACTCGGGGGTATTACTACTGCGGGCACTACTGGGGGCATTTACTCTGAGGTATTACTATTGGGAGCACTACTACTGGGGGCATTTACTCAGGGGCATTACTACTGGGGGCACTACTACAGGGGACATTACTATTGGCACTACTACGGGGGGCATTACTTCTACAGGGGGAACTACTCCTGGGGCACTGCATAAGGGGCACCACTACTGGAGGCACTGAATAAGGGGCACCACTACTGCGGTTACTGAAAAAAGGACACTACCACTGTGGGCACTGCATAAGGGGCACTACTAGGGGCACTGCATAAGGGGCATTACCACTGTGGGCACTGCATAAGGGATACTACTACAACTGGGGGAACTGCATAAGGGGCACTACCACTACTGGGGGAACTTCATAAGGGGCAACACTACTGGGGGCACTGCATAAGGGGCACTACAACTACTGTGGGCACTGAATAAGGAGAACTACCACTACAGGGGGCACTGCATAAGGGGCACTAACACTACTGGAGGAACTGCATAAGGGGCATTACCACTACTGTGGGCATTGAATAAGGGGCACTGCCACTACTGTGGGCACTGAATAAGGGGCACTACCACTACTGTGGGCACTGCACAAGGGGCATTATGTGTAAGGGGCACTACTGCTGTGGGCATTGTGTATAAGGGGCACAAATGAGGGCTTTGTGTAAAAGGGGCACTGCTGTGTGTCATACATGAATAAGGGACACTACTATGTGGTGTAATGTGTATCAGCAGTGAATTAAGATTGTGCTACTGTGTGGCGTAATTTGAATTGGGAATACTATTATGTGACCATGCCTCTTTTAAAAAAGACCACGCCCCTTTTTTTGGCACGCACGTGCTGTCCCTTTTCTTAAAAAACGCTGAGGGGAGGGTGAGTTCCACCACTTCTCTAGGACCACTTTAAGCACTGGGTGGCACTACTGGGGACACTATATATTGGACACTGTATAAGGGGCACTACTGGGGGCACTATATATTCTACTGGGGGCACTGCATAAGGGGCACTACTGGGGGCACTGCATAATGTGCACTACAATGGTGCATTGCATAAGGAGCACTACTACAGTGGGCATTGCAAGAGGGGCACTACTACTAGGGGCATTGCATACTGGGCACTACAACATTAAGGTGCATATGGAATGAAAAGGAATGCTCCCAGAGTGAAGAGAAACGGTGGCATGTCATGTTGACACACCCCCATTTTCCAGTGGCCACGATCTTTGTGGCACCTGGCCATGCCCGCTTTTTCGCCGTGCGCACATGGAGGGGGGGAATCCAAGGGAGTGAAATTATGCACGTATTCTGTATAAATTAGAGAGTATACTATATTGCAGTTTTCCTTAGATTATCTGAAGGGAGAAAATGTTGAAGGGAGAAAAATCTGAAGGGAGAAAATTCTCAGAAGGATTGTAAAAACTGATTGCATGGTATGTTCTTATCTACCGTTACACAATAAGAAGGGTTACTCATTTTCTGTTACTGGACGTAGTAATGAGGGGGAAATGTCATCATGTGTGGATTGGATGATGCAGCTGTCAAGATAGTTTATGCACAGAGGCCCTGATTCAGAGCCGGACGCTCTGACAGAGCAGTCGTTCTAAATCAGGGCCGGGCTATTGTTTTCTAGAACGGCCTCCTGGCCGCTCGCATAGCTGTGGGTGACCACCCACAGCTATAGCGAGCGGCCAGGAAGATGGTCGTGATGGTCAAGACCATCGCGACCATCGGGCTTGCGACCCTTGTGGTAGGGTCTCGTTGCCGCAAGTCCCAGAGAGATTTCGGCTCTAACAGAGCCGAAGTCTGTCCCACTGACATCACTCGTGATGTCAGTGGGGCCGCCCCCAAACGGAGGCGTTCACATGGGAACGCCTCCATTTGGGCAGCCACCCCCCCGGCCCGCCCACCAAAGGGGGCGTGCTGTCACTCAACATCGACAGCACGCCCCCTTTGGTACGAGACCCGGAGCGACCGAGTGCCGTTGCTATCCGGGTCTCGCGCATGCGCACGATGGAGCCGGCTCCGTCGTGCGCATGCGCACTGGCCCACCATCGACCCGGTTGCAAGCGCACAGCGCTCGCAACCTGGGTCAGAATCAGGCCCACAATCCCCAAAACCTATGTCAGTGTTAACAAATGCATCTAATATAGCATCTACTACAATTAATCGTAGTATTGTCCAAAGAGTACAGTATTACCTGATTCCTATTGTTGGTGATGTCTCCGAAGAGGAGGGTGAATTTATGGTGAACCCAAGAGACAAAAAAGTTTTAATTGCAATCTTGTGGATAATATAAATAACACTGGTCAACATGATTTTTTTCACAAGAAAAACTGAATAGTAACTCTAGTGCAGTTTTAAAATCTGAATTCAAATATGTGATTAGAATTTTTCCATCAGGCATAGTGTGTTACTTTTCTTTTTTTATATTGGCCTGTCATACACACACAGACAGACAGGCAGGGGCATACAAAGAATATGTCCGTCTGTAGTCCCTCCCCACTCTCCCCTCTCACCTGTATGTGGAGCCTCCAGCAGCTTCCTCCTCCTCCATGCAGTCTGACTTGCCGGTGTAGCCCTGACCCCCTGGTTGGGTCAGAGGAGCATGTGTGTTGGGCTCCTCCAATCAGGGCTAAGCACGTTGTCCTGTGACCCCTGAGTGCCTCTCACCTTAGAGGAGCCTGTTAGGAGTATTTGTTGTATTAGTTGTTAGAATATTTTCAATAATGCCAAGAAAGTGTTGAAATTATCCAGATAATTTCTGTTATATGTGTGGTGAAGTAACCTTCAAATCTCAGAGGGGAAATTTCACGCCACTTGTAAAAAAATGTTATGAACTTTGCTTTGGTGTAAAGTTGGTGATCTGGCTAAGAACTGGGCCCTGCATATATTCTATGTATCATGTGTTAGGCTTCTCACTGCCTGGAAAAATGGTTCACATCATCTGCCATTTGCAATTCCTATGATTTGGAGGGAATCGAAGAACCATTTAAATGATTGCTATTTACGCTTAACAGGAATACATCTAAAACAAAATATACAGTTAACTATTCTACCTTGCCGGCGGACGAGATGGTGGACATTGAAATACCGATGTCAGAAACCTCCCACCTGAATGGGATCAGTCTACCAGCGTCGGCATCCCGGCCACTGGAATCCCGAACAAAGGATCCGGGTAAGTATCTGTGGCGGCTCGGGATCGGGCAGTTAGGGTTAGGCACCACCGGGGGGAGGTTAGGGTTAGGCACCCCCCTTTGAGTTTTAGGTCTAGGGTGTGGGAAGGTGGGGTTAGTCACCACCGGGGGTAGGTTAGGGTTGTTCACCCCCTTTGGGAGGTTAGGGTTAGGCACCATTAAGGGAAGGTTAGGGGGGGGAGGGGAGGGATAGGGTACTTACCAGCCGGGTTTCCAGAGTCAGGATTTGAACTGCCTGTCTTACATAGTGAAGAATTTCCTGTACCAAAGTGTCCAAATTTTGTGACCTTAAGTGATAACTCTGATCTAACTCATACTGAAGAAGAAACAGACAGCAATCTGAGAAGTGAAGAGAGACCAGAGCCATAACTAGACTTTTCGTGCCCTGTGCCAGAGAGAGCATTGGTGCCCCCCATTTTTTAAATAGGGACATAAGATAGTGCACCTGAAAAAGGGCCTTGGCTTCATGGGGAGGCCAGGAGATGCTGGGGATAAAAGAAGAGGAAGCTACAAGTGATAATTATAATAAATAGGCCCAAACAGCGCGCCCTGCAGTGCCCTGTGTCATTGCACTGGTCGCTGTACCCTAGTTACGGCCCTGAGAGAGACATCCCAAAGGCAAACCATGTTCGAAAATCACCATCAACAACTTTTTAGGTCAGCCCGAATGAGATGTATATTTATCATTTAGATTTACGTACCGTATATACTCGAGTATAAGTCGACCCGAATATAAGCCGAGGTACCTACTTTTACCCAAAAAAATGGGAAAACTTACTGACTCGAGTATAAGCCTAGTGTGGGAAATGGCAGCAGCTGGTAGTGCCCCCAGTAGTAATTCCCCCTGGTTGTGCCCCCAGTAGTAATCCCTCCTGGTAGTGCCCCCAGTGGTAATCCCCCCTTTCAGTGCCTCCAGTAGTAATCCCCCCCTGGTAGTACCCCCAGTAGTAATCCCCCCTTTTAGTGCCCCCTGTAGTAATCCCCCACTGGTAGTGCCCCCTGTAGTAATCCTCCCCTGGTAGTTCCCCCAGTGGTAATCCCCCTTTTTAGTGCTCCCTGTAGTAATCCCCCCCCCTGTAGTAATCCCCCCTGGTAGTGCCCTCTGTAGTAATCCCCCCCCTTGTAGTTCCCCCAGTGGTAATCCCCCCTTTTAGTGCCCCCTGTAGTAATCGCCCCCTGATAATGCCCCTTAGTAGTGCCCCCTGTAGTAATCGCCCCCTGGTAGTGCCCCCTGGCAGTGCCCCCTGTAGTCATCACCCCCTGGTAGTGCCCCCTGTAGTCCCCCCCCCCTAGTAGAGAGAGACGTGAAAAGAATTTAAAAAAAAATCACTTACCTGTAACTCCCGCTCCTGGTCCCGCCGCTGTCCGCTCCTCCGGCCGCTTTGTATGGGAGAGACGTCGTCATGACGACGTGTCTCCCATCACCCACTGCGGGAGCCGGAAGATGGCTCCCGCAGTGGGAGCAGCAGCAGCCGCTGAGAGTCTGACAGACTCAGCGGCTGCTGATTACACCAAACACGCAGCTGCCAGCTTCGGCGGCTGTGTGTTTGGCAGTGTGTAGCGCTGACCGAACTCCGTCCGGTCAGCGCTACACTTGACTCGAGTATAAGCCGAGGGGGTACTTTTTCAGCACATTTTTTGTGCTGAAAAACTCGGCTTATACTCGAGTATATATGGTAAGTACTAATTTTATAAAACTTTTAACGTACGGTATATCACAAAAAACCCTGCCTGATGGAAAAAAATCGGAATGCATATTCAAATTCAGCATGAAAAATACATTTAGTTTTAGTTTATTTAGTTCAATTTTATTTTTGAAGACCAGTGTAATTTAAATATTGATATGCCTTCTATGCTGAAGCGAATTCCTTTGGAAAAAAAATTTTTTAATCTAATTTTCTGTTTGATGAATAACATGCTATGTTGAAAAGAAAATGAAAGCTAAATTTAAAGACCCATCTTTGATTTAAAAAACAAAACAAAACATTTTATAAAAGTTTTCTTACCAAGGGGCATATTTATCAAAAGGATATTGCGGAAAATCCCCCAAAAATGGGATATTGCGGGAAATACCTACAAAAACTAAGTATCCCCAGAATTTAAAAAGGGGGGAGTACAGCAGATATTTCCAATATCTGCTGCGATCCCTCCATTCTCAATCGTAAAAGTAGCCCCCATAAGTTCCTCAGTAATCTCCACATTCACATATGTGGTCTGATAACCACACATACTGCATACAGTAGTGCGGCCAGGATCTGAACTTGATGTAAAGTCATTGTATTAGCAATCACTGTACTTCTTACACATTGCAGGGACGGTCAGAATACGGCGCTTTGAATGCCGGCACCTGAATTCCGACACCTGTCAGAATCGCAGTGCCAGCATCCCGATGGTAAGTACTGGGGTTAGGGGGAGGGTTAGGGGTTAGGCACTAGGGAGAGAGTTAGGGTTAGGCACTAGGGGGAGAGTTAGGGTTAGGCACTAGGGGGAGAGTTAGGGTTAGGCACTAGGGGGAGAGTTAGGGTTAAGCACTAGGGGGAGAGTTAGGGTTAGGCACTTAGAGGGCAGGGTTAGGTTTAGGGAGTGGGGAGGTTAGGTTTAGGCACTGGGGGAGGGTTAGGTGTAGGCACCAGGAAGGGAGGGTTAAGGTTAGGGGTAAGGTTAAGTTTCTGACCGACAGGTGTCGGTATCCTAACCCTGTTGGGATGCCAGCTTATGGATTCTGACTGCCGGTATCAAGATTGTCGGCATCCCTTATCCAACCCCTCTGTGCATACATAATCACAAAGCAGTTGCGGAATGTGCACATTGTGTCTTATACACATGCGCACTGGCAATCGCTTGATCTGCGTAAATATCGCCATTGTGTCTATCTCTGAATCAGGCCCTGGGTGCATTTCATTATTTGATCATCAGGAAGTGTTACAAGCTCTATTCAATGAAGAACCTTTGACAATTCAGTCTGGAGTGTTTTGAGCTGTTCTAATACCAAGCCAAGAAATAAAGACATCGTCATTGACTTCAGAGAAACGATGCTGCTGCTAATCCGCCAGAATATGGCATTTCCAAACAATGTGAAGTCCATCACTCTGCAGTGAGATCATTTGCAAATGGGGAACACTGAAGACCAATACTAACCTCTGCAGTGGGAGTCTTAGAAAAGACTGTACATGTCTCTGAGAAATCGTATAGAAACAAAAGCTACATCCTGGGACCTACACGCCTCTGTCAGCATGTTAAATGTAAATGTTCATGATTCTACTATGAGAAAAAAAAAATTGAAGTATGGATTTCATTGAAGAGTAGACATAAGAATTCCGGGTTCCGGACTATAATTAATTAAATAGTAGTTAGTAATTAGACAGACAATGTCTAGATAGACACCAGATGATAGATAGTCAGTTGTTAGACAGGGACACACAAGACTAAAGGCTGGTACACACTAGACGGTGTACTGACTTCATTAGCGACGGGACCCCATGGGGTCCCGGCATCGGCAAGTGCGTACACACTTACCGATACCGGCAGCAATGAAGCGACTGCGGGGCTCGTGCTGTATTTGGTAGCATGGCCCCCGCTAAAGATGTTGCACTATCCAGTCCCTAAGGAGACCAATCTGTACATCTATGTCCAGGGCAGTGCAAGGTTCTTTTTCTGACCCACCCCCCCCCCCACCCCCGATTCCCGAACTTGCTCAAATGATCTAGAATGGAGCCCGTATCTGAAATAAAAACATTCAGCTCAGACAGGATGGCCCTACTTACGCATATAATGGCATTCCGTGATCGCTGATCCTGTATATGTTAGATTTATTTCATACCTTTGTATGACATATATTAAAGCTCGTTAAGTGCTGATTATGCCCTCTTCATGGACTGGCCACACTTGCTTTAAAATCAAGCATCATTCCTGTGTACTGAATCCTTGGCCTTGCCCTTGACCCTAACTATAGCAGCTGACCAGACCCTGGTTGCCCAAGGTCCCAGACCTCTGACTTTGCCATCAGACCACAGTTAACACTGGTCATCTGGTGTATTCTATGTTCAGTCCTTCAATGGAAATTCCATCTCTGAAACTTATCATCTCACAACAGGAGTGGAAAAAATTCAATCATTCAAGTCACTAATCCAAAAATCACAGCTGCCTCAACTATTCCTTAGGTGGCATTACTTACGGTGATGGATCTTGTTCCTGGCTGCAGGATAGTAAAGTCTACACCATCTCCCTTAGCTTCTATCCTCGGATGTGCAGATTACAGTTATTGTATGTCTGCTGAAATTAAGCGACAGCTCAGTGCATATTGTGATATCTGCTTTATATTTATTTTGTGGGTGTATTGTTGTGAAGACCATCACCTATATACAGAGGACCCTGGTAAAGGCTCTGTAGCCAGATAAAGTGGGTCCCCACCCAGATCCATTTGCATCTGGAACAGTCTGCAACACTGGATGCCTTTGGAGACCCAGCAGATCATAGGTAAGTAATGGAACTTGTGTTTAGACAATGTATTGTAAAAGCTTATCCATAAAAAGCAATATCAGGAATTTTGATTTTAAAGTATTATTTCATGAGAGCAGACATTTTCATCAGCATTTGCTGTTCAGACTTCTCTCAATGTCATATGCACAATGCTATGTGGTCATCCATTAATATCCTGTTAAAATATTTGTTGAAAAGGTTACAGTTACAGTAATGTTTTCTTTTATTGCTGTTGCCCTCAAGATGGTTCTTAAAGCTTTTGTGTTTCATTGCTTCCCACTGCCATGAAAAGGAACAGGTTAAATTCAGCTTTCCCATATTTTAATATTTTTAAAGTGAACATAGCAATGAGAACAAGAATTGTCTATCACTTCTAAGTACTGCCAAGTGGCTGTTCGGACCAGGAAAAAATTGCAATCTTTAAAAAAATGTGCATTGTAGCTACATATTTTTGCTTGGCAGCACCTGTTTCTACAGACACTTCCTTTAATTAGCGCAGACAGATAGATGGTGTTGACTATAGAAGGAGCAAATTTTAGCTTCGGGTGATGGGCAGAGTAAATTGATCAGGGCATTATAGGAAAGTGTGACTAGTTATAGTAATGCAGAAAATCAATGTAAAACAATAATGGAGTTCCGTAGACTGATCTTTAGAGTACTACCTTGTATAATGAAACTTGGTTGGGGGGTACTCACAAACAGGGGCTGGCTGGCAACTTTTAGCCTGGGGGGCAAATGCATGCAGGCGGCCCTGGCAGAGGAGTAGCGTGTAGCCAGGGTGCCCGGAAAACGTGCGTGCTACGGCACCCCCCCCTCAAGTGTTCCAGGGAGCAGGCAGGTCCATATGGGATTAATGTAAAGTAAAAATAAAGATTAGGGGCAGCCCCCTGTAGTGGTGCCCATATCCAGTGCCCCTCTGTGCCCCAGGAGAGGACCCCCTTATGCAGGCCTCCAGTAGTGCCCCCAGTAGTGATCCCCCCTATGCAGTGCCCCTTATACAGTGCCCCCAGTAGTGATGCCCCCTGTGCAATGCCCCCTGTAGTAAGCTCCTTATATAGTGTCCCCAGTAGTGGTACCCCCTATGCAGTGCCCCTTATATAGTGCCCCTAGTAGCAGTCCACCACCCATGCTGTGCCACCAATAGTGGTAACCGTTATGCAGTGCCCCTTAAATAGTGGCCCAGTTGTAGTCTCCCCCTATGCAGTAACCCCAGTATTGCAATTTATATAGAGCCCCCAGCAGTGGTCCCCAGATGCAGTGCCCCCAGTGGTAGTCCCCTCCCCCCTATGCAGTGCCCCTAGTAGTAGTTCCCTACCCCCTATGCAGTGCCCCTAGTAGTAGTCCCCTCCACTTGTAGTGCCCCTAGTAGTAGTTCCCCCCTTGTAGTTCCCCCAGTAGTAGTTCCCCCTTGTAGTGCTCCAAGTAGTAGTAGCCCCCCCCTTGTAGTGCCCCAGTAGTGGTCTCCCCCTTGCAGTGCTGCCAGTAGTGGTCACCCCCCTTGTAGTGCCCCCAGTAGTAGCCCCCCCCTTGTAGTGCCCCCAGTAGTGGTCTCCTCTCTTGTAGTGCCCCCAGTAGTGGTCTCCCCTCTTGTAGGGCCCCCAGTAGTGGTTTACCCCCTTACAGTGCCCCCCCGGTAGACACAGGTAATAATAAAAAATAAATAAACACTTACCTGAATCCTCGCTCCCGCCGCCGCCATCTGCTCCTCTGTCTGTCCTCGCAGGCCGACCCACTCTACATTATGGGAGGGACGTTGTGACGTCTCTCCCATTACCCACTGCAGGAGCCGGAAGATGGAGCGACTCCGGCAGTGGGCGCAGCAGCAGTTAGTCAGAGTCTGACAGACTCTCATTGGCTGCTACTTAAAACAAACACACAGCTGCCGGTGCCGGCGGCTGTGTGTTTGTCAGTCAATGTGTAGCGCTGACCGAACTCCGTGAGAGGGACATCCCGGATGGCGGCGAGTCAGTTAAGTACCGTACTGTACTGGTGGGTGGGGGATCAATTACAGGGGGGCTTGCACTGCAATAAGGGAGGCTGCATAAGGGACACTGCTACGAGGGGGGGCCTGCATAAGCGGCACTGCTACCGTACAAGGGAGGCTGCATAAGGGACACTGCTACAGGGGGGGCCTGCATAAGGGGCACTGCTACTGTACAAGGGAGGCTGCATAAGGGGCACTGCTACTGTACAAGGGAGGCTGCATAAGGGGCACTGCTACTGTACAAGGGAGGCTGCATAAGGGACACTGCTACAGGGGGGCCTGCATAAGGGGCACTTCTACAAGGGGGATTGCAAGGGCGGGGCCTGCATAAGGGCCACTTCTTCAAGGGGACCTGCATAAGGGGCACTGCTGTCAATGTTAATTAAAATAAGACCTACCCCGAAAATAAGCCCTATGGTATTTTTTTGAACAAAAAAAAAAAATAAGTGTCTTATTATCGGGGAAACACAGTATTATGTATGTGCCACAGAAACTTTAAAATGTTTCATAGAAATATGTGTTGTGATCGGGGCTGGATTTAGTTCTCTGAAACCTGTGGGCATAAAGTATTTGGTTGCCTAAACCACAGCTATAAATTGCCAATACCCCTTTTAACTTAACATAATGGGTGCAAAACAAAAAAAGAATATACAATTGGACGTTTCTCAATGCTTTTGATCTTCAATGTAGTGCTGGAACCACTTTAAAGCTAATAACATAATAGAGGACAAAAAGATATTTTAAATAAAGCAATGATACAACCTGTCATTGTGCAGATTAAAAGCCTATACAATTTATTACTTACACTATAATAATTGTAAATTTCTCCCATGTCCAGGTCTGGTTCATTATAGCACTAGCAGGACAGGCTCCTGAAGCATAATATGAGCAGTCCTCTACAAATTGCCCAAAGCTACCAGCTCCCAAAATTAGAAGAGAATAATATGCTAAGCCAAAGCTGGTAGGAAAGACTCCTGTACATAGCCATAATAACTGATGTCCAGTCTAAAATGCAGTGCCATACCTGGGGGATGCGGTCAGGATACTGGCATGCACTATCCCGCCTGCCGATATCCCGACACTCACATCCCGACATGGAACTAAAGATAGGCGTTGAAATCCTGATGCCTAACATTAGCCCCAGTACTATATCCTGACACCCGGCATTCCAAACAAAGGTAAGCCGGGTGTCTTAGCGTCTTAGCTGGGGGGATGTTAGCTTTAGGGACCCCCGGGGGGACTTAGGGATAGGCACCCCCCCGGAGGGTTAGAGTAGGGAAAGGGGGGGTTAAGGTTAGGCACCATTAGGGGGGTTAGGGTTAGGCATCCCCCCAGGAGGGTTAGGTTTAGGGTGCAGGGAGGGGGGGTTAGGTTTAGGCACTAACGGGGGGAGGTTAGGTTTAGGCACTAACGGGGGGAGGTTAGGTTTAGGCACCACTAAGGGAGGGGTAGGGTAGGGAGAGGAGAGGAGAGGGTTAGAGTACTGACCTGCTGCTGTCAGGATTTCGACCCGTCGGGCCGCCGCTGTCGGTATTTGATACCGATTCCCATACCTGGTGTCAAGTTTATAATGCAGAGCCCTAGCTTTTGCAAATACTAATATACAATGACATACCTGGTTTCTAGTCTAATATACAGTGCTGTACCTGGAGCATCATCTAATAAATTAATCCTTAACTGGTTACCACTGTACTAATTCAGTACAATACCTTTACACCTCCCCCTCTTCCCTATTTCCTGTGTCTGATACACCTCCCCCTCTTCCCCATCCCTATGTCTGATACACCTCCCCCTCTTCCCCATCCCCTGTGTCTGATACCCCTCCCCCTCTTCCCCATCCCCTGTGTCTGATACACCTCCCCCTCTTCCCCATCCCCTGTGCCTGATACACCTCCCCCTCTTCCCCATCCCCTGTCTGATACACCTCCCCCTCTTCCCCATCCCATGTCTGATACCCCTCCCCCTCTTCCCCATCCCCTGTGCCTGATACACATCCCCCTCTTCCCCATCCCCTGTGTCTGATACACCTCCCCCTCTTCCCCATCCTGTGTCTGATACACCTCCCCCTCTTCCCCATCCTGTGTCTGATACACTTCCCCCTCTTCCCCATCTCCTGTGTCTGATACGCCTCCCCCTTTTCCCCATCCCCTGTGTCTGATACACCTCCCCCTCTTCCCCATCCCGTGTCTGATACACCTCCCCCTCTTCCCCATCCTGTGTTTGATACACCTCCCCCTCTTCCCGATCTCCTGTGTCTGATAAACCTCCCCCTCTTCCCCATCCCCTGTGTCTGATACACCTCCCCCTCTTCCCCATCCCGTGTCTGATACACCTCCCCATCTTCCCCATCCCGTATGATACCCCTCACCCTCTTCCCCATCCCCTGTGCCTGATACACATCCCCCTCTTCCCCATCCCCTGTGTCTGAAACACCTCCCCCTCTTCCCCATCCTGTGTCTGATACACCTCCCCCTCTTCCCCATCCTGTGTCTGATACACCTCCCCCTCTTCCCCATCTCCTGTGTCTGATACACCTCCCCCACTTCCCCATCCCCTGTGTCTGATACACCTCCCCCTTCCCCATCCCGTGTCTGATACACCTCCCCCTCTTCCCCATCCCATGTCTGATACCCCTCTTCCCCATCCCCTGTGCCTGATACACATCCCCCTCTTCCCCATCCCCTGTGTCTGATACACCTCCCCCTCTTCCCCATCCCCTGTGTCTGATACACCTCCCCCTTCCCCATCCCGTGTCTGATACACCTCCCCCTCTTCCCCATCCCGTGTCTAATACATTTCCCCCTCTTCCCCATCCTGTATCTGATACACCTCCCCCTCTTCCAGATCTCCTGTGTCTGATACACCTCCCCCTCTTCTCCATCCCCTGTGTCTGATACACCTCCCCCTCTTCCCCATCCCGTGTCTGATACACCTCCCCCTCTTCCCCATCTCCCGTGTCTGATACACCTCCCCCTCTTCCCCATCCCGTGTCTGATACACCTCCCCCTGTTCCCCATCCCGTGTCTGATACATCTCCCCCTCTTCCCCATCCTGTGTCTGATACACCTCCCCCTCTTCCCGATCTCCTGTGTCTGATACACCTCTCCCTCTTCCCCATCCCCTGTGTCTGATATACCTCCCCCTCTTCCCCATCCCGTGTCTGATACAATGGCGCAATGTCATGATGTCACGCATGCTGCGCTGGCCCGGCCGGCCTCCCTGTCACTGCTAAGTCTCTGGACTCAGATCTCATGTCACTACCGCGACTCTTTGTGCCGCCGGGTGCCCCGCTTACACAGCAGGTTGCAGAGGCAAAGGGGACACGTGAACTAGGGTCCTGAAATTCCTGAGGGTTTGGGGCCCCTCGGAATCTCGGGGCAGGGTACAAGTGTCCCCTTTGCACCCCCCTGTCGCCGAACCTGTCATTCGCATCTGCATTTTCTCTTGGTACGCAGTTACTAAATATGCTAATGCCTTCCAAAGCATAGCCAAGCCCACTGCTGCCTTCCATCCAATGACATGCAACAGCGTAAACATCGATAACATCGTCACACATTGGGCAATCATTCGCAGCATGTAAGTCAAGTCTGATCTGCCGCAAACACTGCAGCTCTTCTGACATGCAGAGAGCTCTCATGCTGTGAAGGAAATTGCAATGGCTAATTTATGCACATGACATGATGTTTACTACAGTCTGACTCGCCTGCATTTTTCTAACCACCCCCAATTGCTGACTACCTGTCACTCACTTTGCGAGTGGCTCTTCTGCACGAGCATAATCGAAATGCAATTGCAGCGCTTGCGCAGTACGACATTCACGCATGTGCAATGGCAAGCAATCGCTCGATCTGCGTAAATATTGGCTTTGCGAATATCTCCGAATCAGGCCCTTAATTCCCAGTCTTATAAGCAGATAATTATCTGGTAATTAATGTAATGTGCAGTACTTTATTTGGTGCTTGGTCCAAATTAAAGAGCATAATTGTGGTATGGGACAACCAGGTCAGCAACACGGGGGGCATGGTGTGGCATAGGGTGCGGTACAAGGGGGTGGTGCGCAGCACAGGGGACGTGTCTGCACAATCGCGACATTGTGGTTCTGCCCCTGCTAAACATTGCCAAGATTATCGGCACTGCAAAGTGGGGGTGTTGCTATGATGGCGCGATTCAGCTCAAATTGTGACATTAGCTGCCCGAACCACCCACTTTACTTGTGAAGCGGATAGCGCCATGCGGACGCTGGTCAGCCTCTGGGAGACTCGGATGCTCTTCCAAGCAGCCGAGAGCAGCAAACGTGATTTTGGAGCTTTCTGGCCATTCCAAGAGGGTAGGCAAGTATGATGTAGAGGCTTATCTGGTGCCCAGTGTAATGTGCAATGCCACATTTAGGGGGGTGTGGTATCGACGATTGACATTGTCTAAATAGACCCTCAATATTTCAACACCAGATGGTAGACAGAGACAAAAGGTCTACCGACAAATGGTCTACAGGTACAAAAGGTTGACAGGGACAAATTATTGATACACAAATGGTCAACACAAAAATGGTTGACATTTTTTTTTTTTACATTTAAGCATAATATTTACCCTAACCCTCCCCCTAGTGCCTAACCCCAGCTCTCCCCCTGGTGCCTAACCCTAAGCCTCCTCCAAGTGCCAAAACTGTAGCCTAACCTTAACCCTCCCCCTAGTACCTAACGCTAACCGTCCTCTCTGGCAGCCTAATCCTAGCCCTCCGCCAAGTCCCTAACCCTAACCTTAAAAATTGTGACAAAACATGTGTTGACCATTTTTTTTGCGTCAACCTATTGCCGGTCGATCATCTGGTGTCGACCTTTTGAGTGTATATCTAGACACTGTCAATCTTTCATCTGGATATCCATTTAGGGGTTAATGTTGATGATGAATTCATGTGTGTCCGAAATTGCAGACATAAAATGCGTTCATAAAAAAAACGCAGTTTCATGCATTTTAGTAGCATATGCACCAGGTTTAGTGTACTTCAGTCATACATCAGATATACTTACACCTAACTTTATACTGTAACCATATGTTTTGGTAGAAAAATACACATTCGCTAGTAGGTTTGAATAAAATGTAAAAACTTCCCTTCCACTTACAAAAAAACCCAAAACATTATTGCTAAACTACACCCACAAAATACACCCACATTATTGCTAAAATACACCCAAAACATTATTGCTAATATATGTGTGAGCCATGAAGATAGTACCCAAAGCAGAAGTGGCTAGCTAGTACTGCGTCAGTCATCATCTTCACAAGTGTGTATTGCAGCAGCCTTCAGACACCTGTAATTTATACAGCTTTGACAAGAGTATATGTGGTTCTGTCCATGTTCTGTGCTATTAAGGCGAACAGGCAATGACTGTATTTGCCCTACATGTGATCACTCCTTCCCGCCTCCCCATGTACATGTGAGTGTGTCACATTTTCACAATTCGGCATATGCATGCGTCATGTTTTTATGGGCATGCACAGAACCTGTGTGAGTATTTTACACTACACAAACTGGCATAATCTGACCTGGCATCAGCCCCTCAGTACTCACTGTATTAAACAGAGCTCTATCTAATAGCCAGTGTAAACTGCCATTCTTCTGTTTATTTGGTGCACAGTCTAATGTACATAGCTTTATTTGTAAAAGAGTGGACAGCGCTACGCTATTTCACAGACCCAAAACCTTTGTTTACAAGCTGAATGTGAGGATACTGAAGGTGCCCTCTACATTTGCAGTGTCCCTGTTGTATATATTACACGTGTACAATTGTATAAGAGAGGCACTCATAGTAACAGTTAACCCACTACACCTATTTAGTCATTGTAAATCAAGACAGAGGCCCTGATTCAGAGCCGGACACTCTGACAGAGTGCTCGCTCTGAATCAGGACGTCTTTTTTTCTTTATTGAGCGGCCTCCTGGCCGCTCGCATTGCTGTGGGTTGCCACCCACAGCTAATGCGAGCAGCCAGGATGATGGTCGCAATGGTCAAGACCATCGCGACCATCGGGCTTGCGACAAGACCCTTGTGGCAGGGTCTCTTGGGCGTAAGCCCCAGAGAGCTTTTGGCTCAAACAGAGCCGAAAGCTCTCCCACTTACATCACTTGTGATGTCAGTGGGGCCGCCCCAGACGGTAGGCGCTCTCATGGGAACGCCTCCGTCTGGCCAGCCACCCCCCCCGGCCCGCCCACCAATGGGGGCGTGCTGTCACTCAACATCGACAGCATGCCCCCTTTGGTGCGAGACCCAGAGCGACGGATTGCCCGTCGCTATCCGGGTCTCGCGCGTGCGCACGATGGAGCCGGCTTCGTCGTGCGCATGCGCTCTGGGCCACCATCGACAGGGTTGCGAGCGCTCAGCGCTTGCGACCGGGTCTGAATCAGGCCCAGATTTCCATCTACTTTGCTCTTTTCTATATTAAAAAAAAAAAAGTTAAATAATGTAAATTTTTTAAGCAGAATAACATTTGTGTACTGATATAGGGCGAATGTAGAGTTGCAAACAAGTTTTCCATAATTGCTCCTCATTGTGTGCATCTTGGTTTCATAGCCATCATCATTACTATTACACATTCACAGAACTATGCATAGTCTGCAAGTCTATCAACAAACCCTCTCTAAACACATCCTACGGACAAATGCCCTATTACACCCCTTTTGCCACAAGTGGAGATGCATTCGGTTTGTGTACAACTCTATATTGCCTATATTTGAGTATGCAAGTGCAGAGTGAAGACATGCAACATGTGCACCGCAAATGGAATTGCATTCAACTCGATAATATAAAAGTCATAAGTCATACTAACCGACTTCTGGGCACTACTTCAGGGTTCTGGGGTGTGGCAGAAATTGGTGTGTGGGGGCAGGGTGAATCGTATCATCGCTGCCGCGTCCCTACTATATAATGCCACAATCATTTACATTGCAAAGCGGAGCGGGCCAAGATGGTACGAATTAGTGCAAACTGCATCATGACTGCTCGCACAGTCTCTGGGATACTTAACTGCTCTTCCAGGCATCCAGGAGAGCCCCCTGTGATTCAGGAGCCTCTCGGACTTTCTGTGAGAATAGGCAAGTATGATACTGTTACGGTCTCCTAGGAATAATAATAATAATAATTTTATTTATATAGCACTTTTCTCCCATAGGACTCAAAGTTACCTTGTAAGACACCTAAAGTCACGCTGGCAAGGTATTCTGCCAATAACAGCCACCGAGTGTTCCCTTAGAGCTGGTCATGCTCACCGGTACTTAGGTGGCCGCCTGGTCTTAAACTCGGGACAGTAGGGGCTTACGCGGTGAACCTGATGACCACAAGATGTTATGCAGCTGATGATGGTTCAGATGGCAAGGTACGGTTTTGTTGGAAGGATGCGGCTTAGGAAGCCAAGTTGTGGCTTTGGGAGCCAAGGTGCGCCTTTAAGAGCTGGGGTGCAGTACTGGTGAAAAGATGCAGCTTTGGGAGCCGAGGTGCAGCTTGGGAGCTGAAGTGCGGCTTTGAGAGCCGGGGTGCGGCACTAGTGATGAGATGCGGCTTTGGGAGCTGGAGTGCGGCACTGATGCCGAGGTGCGGCCTTGTGGGCTGAGGTGCGACATTGAAACAAGTTGAGGCTTTGAGGGTCGAGTTGCGGCCTTGAGGTCCGAGGTGCAACACTGGTGCTGAGTTGCGGCCTTGAGTGCCACGGTGCAGCACTGGTGCAGAGGTGCGGCACTATGCCGAGATGACCTGGAAGCAGATGGAGGCTGCTTGGTGGTAATGCCGCAGATGCAGCGGGCCACAGACAGAGATCAGAATAGAGATGACCGCTTCTTGCTGCAAACATCCCGTAATGGCTGGAACACTGCACTGGATGGTAACAGCAGTGAGTGAACTGTAGATAGTAGCAGGTCTTACAGCAAAGACAGTGGTCACAGACAGACAAAGCACAGACAGGCAAGAGCTCGACTGGCAGGAACCGGGCAAACATGTAGGGATATGCTAACACCGGCAAGATGGCGCTGAACCTGCTAGGCTATAAAAGATAATGCAACAATGGCATGCAAGGCAGAAAATAAGCTGTTAGGCAGCAGCTAAGGTGAAACGTCAGCCAGCATTCCCAGGAGTATGTGCACCAGCCCGACGTCTAGATCTCCTTTCAACCGCAGACGCCATTTCAGTTCAGCGTCTAGGGTGCCCGGCAACAGATTGAGTAGTCTGGGGTTGTGGCCAGAGAGCAGCAAGTGGTACAACAGTTGCTGTGTTGTCTCCTGTCATATAAGGCCACTAATCTTTTTAAAATATTTTTGTCATAAAAAACCTAATGACATTAACAAATATACACTACTATATCAGAACTTGAGATGTGTAAACTTATGTCTACAATTACTATTTAACCATATACAAAATACAAGGTTCAGAGACACAAAGTCCTTTAATTGCCGTAACACAAGAAATCTAGTGTGCATAGAAATAATCCCCCACCACAATATATATATATATATATAGCGTCCAAAGGAAAGGATCGGCACCCATAGGATCACATCATCCAAAAATCAAAATTGATTGCAACTTACGACTGTCTTAGTGCAAGTGGGTACTGACGAAGGGGCTAAGGCCCTCAAACGTGACGTAGACCTTGCCATGTATATGCAATAAATTTTGATTTTTGGATGATGTGATCCTGTGAGTGACGATCCTTTCATTTGGAAGCTATTTGATATCACTCGGATATGGCACCAGGACAAGTTGTATGTATTATATAAGAGTGCTGGCAGTTTTGGACATATATATATATATATATATATATAATTGGCTGGGTTTAAATCTTCAAGTTAGGCATCAAAGACCAATTGTCACCCCTCTTCGAAGTTTCCATCCAGATCCATCCAGTGGAAGGCCCAGACCAGGCTCACCAGGTCAAGGTTCTGCCCAGCATACGCCAACACCACCGACCAGGACCTAATCTTCAAGTTAGTACGTTAGGCATCCCAGACCAATTGCCAGCCATCCCAGACCAATTGCCACCCCTCCGTGAAGTTTCAACCAGGACCTCAACCCCCTAGTATGTCTTCTAGGAAACAATGTTACCACTCTGTGATGTTTTCCTCCAAGTCCATCCAGTAGAGGGCTCAGAACAGGCTCCCCAGGTCAATGTTCTGCTCAGTGTACACCAATGGGTGGTCCAACCGGGACCATAACCCCCTAAAACCAGGCCAGGATCCAACTGGACCACCTCGCGTTGGTTTAATTCCAGTCCATGCAGGGGTGTCTGAATGTATAACTGGACAGACTGACGAACAGACCAATGAATTTTATATAATAGATATAAGTAAATGTTTATAGTACTTGTCCATGAAATACAATTTACAAAAATTGTAGTTTCCTGAAAAATGTAAACCTACTATACTGTATGTTATGACCTTTTATTGGCTGTTATATAAGAGAACTACGTTGTACTTTCCTTTGTCTTGTGACCCTGGAGATCATGGGCCTAATTCTGAGTTGGACCCAAGTCCAAAAGCAGATGCATCCTGTGATTAACAGAAGACTGCAAATGTCCAAATAAAGTGGGTGTTCCCGGCATCTGATGACGCAATTCGCACTAAATGGTGTAATCTTAGCCATGCCCCCTGCTTTACAATGCCGGTAAACTCGGCATTGTAAAGCAGGGGGTAGGGCCATGATGAAGCGATCGCACATCACGCCCACCACTATACCCCCTTTGCCGCACCATGCCCTCCACGCACTCCTGCTGTGCTGATCTGGCTGCCCCCTCCCGGAGGGAGAGCCAGAAAGTCGGCAACTATGTTGTGAGGGTACATGGAACAGATACGTGCGAGTGTTGTGGGCATGCAGGCCAACATCTGTGCCTGTGTGGGGGTTGCGGATGGAGATGGTTGCCTGTTTCAGATGCAACATTTGCACACAGAATGGGGTGTGTGCACTTGTCAATATTAATAATGGCATCTGCTGATGGGGAAACAGTGGGTGGTGCGATGCATATGATAAAGGTGATGAGATGCTCACATTAACATAAGGTAGTAGATCTGGATTTTGCAGACTTCCGCACTTACGGAATTCGACTCCGAATCAGGCCCCATATGTGAAACCTGAGAAGTAAGACCTCAGTGTGATCTGTGGGAAACTCAGTATTATGAATAAGAAATCCAGTAATGTGCAGAATCCACAATACAATATAATGCAAACTAAATACAATAATATTCAGATTTGTATTAAAGTAGAGTTAAAATAGTACACAAACATATTGCCACATTAATGTACAACATTCAATGGGTGAGCCTCAAGTTTACATCTCACTGTAGATTTTTCCAATGTATTAGCTCAGATTAAAGATGAAACTATTAGTACTGTATGGTTTCTGGCTTTGTGAGCTCTTCTGGACTTTTCAGGAAATGCACTTGGTGCGAGCAAAATATTAATATTCCTTAACCAACTTGGTCCTTCCCTTATTTCATGTTTTGTCGGTTCCCTTGTGCTTTTTATTTTCTCCTCATACCAGGCTACATGGCGGTTTTATTCTACTGACTCCAGTCGAACATACCTGACAGCCACCTGGCGATATTATGAAAGTATTCTTCCACCTCTCAGGCATGTATCAATGCTATGAATGATGAATAAAGCCATGACTTGTACTGGGTTACTAATCTGCTTTTCAATTTTTGTTTTATCCCCTGCTCCCTGTTTTTTTATTTTTTGTTTGTTTGTTTTTTTATTATATATCCTGCACGTAGTGTGTATGGCGTAGTTATGCGGCTGATGAGAAATCGGTTTCCATTGCTACCTGGAAGCCTCATTTGAAGGCCTTGCATACCTGCAGCCCTACAAAGTAGGTACAATATGGCAGCTGGTGTTATTCGTGATGTCTGTTCAACCTCTAGAACACTAGTATTTATGTTGGTTTGTCTCCTTACTATTTTCTATGTCACAGTCCTTAATTAATGGATCTAAACTAATATATTGAACCATGATCTCCAGGCTCCAATTGATAATATTGCAGATTAGCATTGTCTGTTTTAAAGGGATATTGTCATGAAAAGCATAGGATTTTAATATTACAATACAAAAAAAATGTTTTACTATTTGCATTGTTTCAGTGCTGTATTCTGTGTTAATTAGCCTAGTAGAAACATCAATGTCTACATAATACTTCAGTAATGCTACTATATGTATAATCTCCTGTACTGCAAGTAATTAATATCTGTATAAATGGACATGGATTTCTGTGTCGTATATAAAAAGCACTCTGCTTCCTCTCCTCTCTAATTCACTAGACTAGGCAGTAACACAAAGAGCATAATGGACCTCATTTAGAGCTGGAGACAAATCCAACTAAAGGTACAAATTTGCGCCTGGACAAACCATTTGAGAAAGGGGTGTAAATGCATTTTCATTTTCCATGTATGAAAACTATTTCTTACTTTTGCATGCAGTACATAACTACTGGACAGCTTTAATTTTTACACTTACCCCCCTACTCTCATTTCTAAATCCATTTGAACATGTTACACATCCCCTGTTGCACAACATCATATTACCCAATGGTCCCGATTTTGGTGCAACAGTCCCGAATTGAGGAGTTTGTCCCTCGATCAGGATATTCGTCCTAAATAAATGGGGGCGCAGGGGCTTGGTAAGTATTTCCTTGCAATGGCCAACTATGACGTGGTCACGTCTCTATTGCCCCATGGCCACTGTTCTGAACTCCCAAATGTTTGGAGGTATTTAGTATGGTTTTGCTCCAGTGCAACATTGTACTTTGTAGCTGGAATTACACCAAGCTCCAAGTAAGGCACAATATCAATTATAACGTAATATGTTATTCTGTCTAATATTTTACAGGCGTTTGTATTCTATATTTACTTATTCTATTGTATTTCTCTGTTGGGGAGGAGCTTATACTGCTATACTACTTAATTAGAATAGCTTGACTAGGTACAAAAATATTGTTAAAATGAATGTTTCAGGGCAAATCAAATATAGCTTTGCCCATAACTTCCTAATGAATAGCAGACCCTGGAACATTGTCTTCAGTATATGTTCCACATTGTTATAAATATATTTAATTATTTTAGATTTTTTATATACTGTATTGTATGTCATTTTATTCAGCCACAACATTGATAGCTGCTTTTCTCCCAATCCCATGCCCAGGCATGCTGCATTATTCATCTTTCTGTTTAATGTATGGAGCTTTTCTCATTCATTTCTCAATAATAACCAATTCAGGCATGTGAACCACAAATTAAACGTATGGACAAATGAATAGAATTAATATGTCTTTTCACGTACGGATTGCATTTATGCTTTCTGACACAAAACCAATAGATTAAGGATCAATTCCTTAGTGTTTACCAAAATAAGTTGTCAATTACAAAATATGAAAGAGCAACACTCTTTTAATGGAGTTGAACACATGAATATTAAGCTTTCCTATACAAAATAAAAATTCAGAAATAATTTATTGACAGTATAATTTTCATTCATGAGAAGACACCGCTGGATAATATACATGGCAGTAATTAAAAGGTACCCGGCGCAGATCACCCTGTGTCTTAGAACTTGATCAATAAGAATATACATGGAAGAAAGCAATGAAAGTAATTTATAATTGGAAGAAACATAAAAATTGTGTTTTTGCAAAGATCAAAGCATGGCAACAAAATGTCAGTATCACATTTCATCAAATCACCTTTACAGACCTGGCTATGACCGGCTTGCGGCTGTTCTAGCAGACAATATACTGAAAGTAACTCAAAAATGGATTCTATGATTTTCATTTTAATATTATTTTATAACTTTTCACACTGTAACATTCTGTAAATTAATATCCACTGACCTTTGTTCAACAGAAGCCTATTTCTCTACCAGTTACAGAGGCGATTCTTGCTTTACACTTGTAATTCAGAGATGCGTTTTATTATACTGGAAGGAAATTTGCAACGCAATGAATGTTATTATGAGAAAAATCCTAAATCAGTAAATCTTTAGTTTTGAACAATTTTGCATAATTAGTATAGAAAAAGTAATAGTATATTCTAATTGGATTAAGAAAAATAATCTGTTCAAATATTGTCTGCATAAGCATTATCCAAGGAAGTAAACTGCATAATTAAAGATAGTCAGCAAGGATTTAACAATGTTCTCCAGGGTAAACCATTCCTGGTGTCCTGATCCATACCATGTCCTGCAATGACAGCTTCTGCAGTTCAGATGATGCATCTCTTGGCAGCTGCATACTGTAATCCCTGCGCGCCTGGCCATTTCTTCATTCTTATACTGTAGATATTTTGCTAAGACTATTGCACAGTCTACAGCAGAATAGGAGTGGCTGGGATATAGGAAACTGTAGATTGAACTAACGGCCTTGGACAGACTGCAACTAAAATAGTACATTAGAATAACATCCTCCAGAAGGTATTGAGACTCACGCATTGGAAGCCTCAATACTCTTTAAAGGGGTTGGGTATGAAATACCGACGGGTTACAAGTAGGGGTGAGCGGGTTCGGTTTTACTCGGTTTTACTCGGTTCTTATCGCCACTTTACCGCAATTTCGGCTCGATTTCATTCGCTATCCAAAACACGTGTTCGGCGATAGCCAATAAAAAGATCCGAGTAAAACCGAGTAAAACCGAGCCCGCTCACCCCTAGTTACAAGCCTCCGGTTCAAATCCCGGCGAGAGAAGCCCGACAGATGAAAATCCAGACGCCGGCTCATAAGTATCTTTAACCCTCCCCTCTCCCCCCCTAACCCTCCCTTGGGGGTGCCTAACCCTAGCCTCCCCCCGGTGGTGCCTAACCCTAACCCCCTTCCCCTAGCCTAAACCTAATCCTCCCGGGGGGGGGGTTCCTAACCCTAAGCCACCCCGGGAGTGGCTAAACCTAACCCTCCCCCCACGGCTAACATGTCGCAATGCCCGGCTAACCTACGATCGGTATGCCAGGGGCATCGGGATTTTGACGTGGGGCTAATCATAGGTGTCGGTATTTAGACACCTATCTTTAGTCCCATGTCAGGCTTTCAGTGTCGGGATTCTGGCAGTCGTATTTCGACCGCCGGCATCCTGACTACATCCCCTTTAAAGGTATACTTAACACTGCTATGCATAGAAAGGGTATAGTCAGCATCTCTATCCACGGAGTTGAAGGACCCCACTGCCAATGAAAAGGGTATTTTTGACTGCGATAGAGCCCATTTTTGCTTTGCCCATTAGAAAGGTATAATAACGGCGATAATGTTGTTTGCACTGGAAATAAATATTCACAGTAATAGGTTTATGTATCAAGCAGTGAAAAGTGTAGAGAAGTGGACCAGTGGAGAAATTGCCCATAGCAAACAATCAGCTCCTATCTATTATTTTATAGTCTGTACTGTAAATGCTACTTCAAAGCTGATTGGTTGCTATGGGCAACTTCTCCACTTGTCCACTTATCCACGCTTTTCACTGCTTGATGCATAAACCCCTAAGTATTTGTCAGCAGTTTCAGTAAAAATTTGTTGTGAAAAGTTTTGGTAATAAGGGATTTTTGGGGGCAAATTTATTATTGTGGTGATAACTAGAGATGTGCGCGGACCCCGCGTTTTGGTTTTGGCAAAGCCACCCTCAAATTTTATGGTCTTGTCTTTGGCAAGTCCACTCTCAAGTGTTTTGGTATGGACTTGATTTTGGATTCCTTTACAATTGATAAAAACAGCTGAAATCATGTAATTTGGACATGTTTACATGCAATCCAAAATCAAGATTAGTTTTTTAAATCCAAGTTTCCAATTTACAGCAGATCCGAACCCGGGACTCAGTTCTTCTCTGAACCACAAAAGTGGTCCGAGCTGGGACTCGATTGGATTCGGAATCCCTAAGTTCAGTTAAAACCGAACCGTACATCTCTAGTAATAACACCTTTTTTCAGCATTTTCACTGAAAAGTTATTCCTGCTTCCCAATATGTTCAAAAAGCTTTCCCTGGAGAAATCAGAGATTGTACAATAATGCTGTCGCTGTAGCCGGCTATGGCAGCAAAGTGTTCTGATAACTTAACGGAAAGATTTTTCATCACTTATTAAGTAACACATAAAGCAAGCTTGCCTACTCTCCAGGAATAGCCTGCAGGCTCCCGAAAATATTGTGGCGCTCCCGACCACCCGGAAAAGTGGGCAAGTCTCCTGCACTCCCCTCCACCCACCCTAACCCCTCCTCCTTGTGTTCGCAATGTACCACCCATGGCCACCCGCTTGTAGAGCACAAATGAGCGGTCCAGGGGTCTGATGATGCAATTTGTGGTGAATTGCGTCATCGTAGCCCAACCCTCACTATGCAATGCCTGTTTTCTCTGCACTGTACACTGGGGGGCCGGGCTATGATGACGCAATCGTGCTTGCAGGCCTCCTGCACTGATCTCCTTTCCGGCCGCCATGTCCCCTCCGTGCCAACCTGGCTGCCCCTGGCAGTGCACAAAGCATCAAAAAGACACTCCGTGCAGCTGTATAATGGCAGGGTGCCTGCCTGTAATGTGTAAAGGATGCTACGGACAGCTCCGACACAGCATTACTGGCTGGAGGGTGCCATTCTATGCACCCTGCTAGCAAGATGGGCCATGGGGCAGCGATGGTGCCGCCCACAGCCCTGTGCTCTGTGCAACGGTACCAGTCGCAGACCCCTAGTTATGGCCCTGTCGTAAATTCTTCATTAACTGAACATTACATCTTTCTTTTTATAAAGAACAAAACTTGTGCATGTGCTACTGTAAAGGGCCTCGCTGGAGGCATAATGCTTTATATTAGTGTTAGACCTGAGTGCGCTCCTGCGCTGTCTCCTCCTCTCTGTAGCAGTGACATTGGTGGGATGACATCACTGTGCATGCACAACCCCACGCACGTCACAGTGTTAGAGTGACACAATACATGTACTTAGCTTCTCAGGTGAGGCAACCATGACCTGTATTACCGCTGCCACTAGAATCAGTAGTGACCACCACTGTACCCATGTATTACCGCTGTTACTGCTGTTTAATCCTGTGTGTTATCGCTGTTAGCAATAAACCTGAAAGCCTGGTTAAGGACCTTCTGTGTGGACAAACCTCCATTTTACACCCGCTGACACCTATTGTAACCACACAGGTGCCACCAATAATTCATATCAATAATTAGCACTTGGCTGATGTTATAAAGAGGAACAGAGCACAGAGTGGTGAGTTATGCTATATTGCAGTACTAAGACATCCTGCATTGATGCGATAAGCGGCAATGTAGGTTGTCTCGCTGAGAAAAGGGACATTTTTATACATCTCCCCCTTTGTTATCATTGCTATAAGCTTCTTCACCTCAGAGACTCTAATTAATAACAAGTAGAGTTCTACAGGTAATCAGTGGCACATTCAGGGGGGTTTCTGAGTATCCAGAACACCCCAGCCCCTGACAGTCTGAATTTTTGTTCTCTGAGATGGAGACAGCTGTGTCTGTGTCCCTACACTGGCAACAGCGGCCACACATGGATTCCCGCCCCCTTGTGGCATTGCTGCAATTGAGGAGTCTATGGGGAGGAGTCAAGGCCAATATGATGCGAATATATGAAATGTGGCTATTAAATAATGAGACTGATGCTATAATTTATGTTTAAGTATATTAACTACATTTTAACTCTGTTCCCCTCATATGTACTCCCCGTCTGTTTCCGCAAACATTAAGTATAAACCCAATGTACCATGGAAGGACTGCAGCAGTTATCTCTATATCTGCTGCGGTCCCTCCATTTCCGATAGCAGCCGCAGCCCCCATAGGCTTCTATAGGGACTGCAAAGCTGTCAGATTTACCAAGCTCCAGTTTGCATTCCGGAGCTTGGCCCCGACAGCTTACGCCATCCTCACATAGATTAGTGAAGAGACCGCTGATGCAGCCACTTCACTCCAAATACATCACAGGGATGGGATCCTTTTGAAGCCCCTGTACCTACGTCTGAGTTTTGATACATTCGGCGGTATATAATTTCTTAATGCTACAAATAGTGGCAATAAGAAATAATAATTATTGGGTCTAAAACCCGATAATTAATAAATATGCTCCTAAAGCGCATCTCTGCTGTTATAATCTAAATTTACTGCTGTGCAACAAAACCATTGACACCCACACAATGTACACCCTGATCCTGCACAGGTTCCCCACATCTTGGCTAGGTCTGAGAAGCAGTTGAGCAGAGCAGTAGTCAAGCCTAGTGGACTCAAGGCAACAAGCTGAAAGGTGCTATTATTATATAACCCTCTCTGCTCCTCCACCCTCCCCGCGAGACCCACACCAGAAAAGTGCTGGTGTTTGCCAGACATGACATCCCCTTAAGTGCTGGTGTTTGCCAGACATGACTTTTGTCCACAGAGCAGCCGGGCAGGTTCACTCCCGGCACATGCTGTAAGTGCTGGCGGCAGAGGAAGAGCTGCTGTAAAGGTGTGATGCTGCCTGGGAGCTCAGTGCTGGCATTGGGAGACTGCAAGGAGCTCAAGGAGGGCTATTGTTTCAGAACTACCTGCGGTCCCCAGCACAGGATCTCCTCCATATCTGCTGCTGGATGTGGCAATCTATACATTCGTGCGCCGGGTCATTCATCCTGTCGGTGGCCGCACTGTGCTCCCCCTCGAGCCGGCCCTGCTTCCGGAACTGGCTCCTCTGTGCAGGGACTGCCTGCAGCTGGGCCCCTTCCCTCACTGATGTCATAGCTGATTCCAGGAACTGGAATCTGTGCTGCTGCTGCTGCTGCACACTGACTGAGCCCGCTGCTTATAGACTGCCCGGCCAATGCCCTGATATAGTGAAAGGCAACACACGGGAAAAACACAACTTCTATGAATGCTGTGTTACAGCAAACTATCTGTGTGAGAGGGGTGAAACTTGCAAAACCATTTTGGGATAGTCCAAGGTCAATGTTCCCCCACTGTCTTTTGACAAATGCAGTATGGTCTATTTTTTACAAATACAGTCTCATTATTTAATAACCACACTAGATAGATAGATAGATAGATAGATAGATAGATAGATAGATAGATAGATAGATAGATAGATAGATAGATATACTAAACACCCACCCAGGCCCGCCGACAGGGTGTACAAACGGGACACTTGTACCGGACAACGAGATTCCGAGGGGCCCCAGCAAGGGTTGGCTAGGGTGGAGAGACATGGTCCAGGGATGCTGGGGATACACATTGGGCAGTGGTTGGGATGGCTGGAGATGAAGTGGCAGGGGGGATGGTGATGAAGACACAGGGCTGGGGAGACACTGGGGCTGTGAAACACAGGAACTGGGATTGTGAAACACGGGCTGGGGTTGTTAGACACAGGCTGGGTTTGAGGCTGAAATACACGGGTGGGGTTTGGGGCTGAGACACGGACTAGGTTTGGGGCTGAGAGACACAGGCAGGGCTTGAGGCAGAGAGTGACACAGGGGCTGAGTTTGCAGATGAGACACGGCCTGGGTTTGGGGCTGATAGACATGGGCAGGGTTTGATGCTGAGAGACACTGGCTGGGTTTGAGGCTGAGAGTCACAGGGGTTGGGCAATGAAGCTGAGAGACACTGGGGCTGGGGAATGAAGCTGAGACAGGGGCATGGAAATTAAGCTGTGAGACACAGGCTGGGAAATGAAGCTGAGAGACAGTGGAGAGGATGAAGCTGTGAGACACAGGGTGGAAGAATGAAGCTGAGAGTCACAAGGTGGGAGGATGAAGCTGAGAGAGGGGTGGGGAATGAAGCTGAGAGACACGGATGGAGGGATAATGATGCTGAGAGACACATTGGAGATGAGTGGATGGTTGGAGATACATAGGGGGAAGAGGGTAGAGACACATGGATGGTGCTGGAGAGTCGAGGGTTGAGGCTGGTGCAACACAGGCAAGGATGAGGCTGGAGAGATGGGGGATAAGGTTGAGAGACACAGTTGGGGATGAGGCTGGAGAGACAGCTGGGGATGAGCCAATGGCCGACCTGCATCTACCTAATGGGAGGGAATAAGGGGGCCTGTTGAGAATGAGCCAATGGCCGACCTGCATCTACTTACTGGGAGGGGTTAGGGGACCCCAAAAGCATGAGTGTGCCGGGCCCCAAGATTTCTGTTGCCGGCCCTGCCCCCACCCCTCCTACAAATCCTGTATTTGCCCCTGTGTATAAATTAGCCCCGTATGGGCTGCAGAGTAACAAGTGTGTATTTGTAGTTTTAGAAGGGTAATAGGGGTGGTGAGGAGTTTGCATTTGCAGGGCGAGTACAGTAAGAGCATGTTCCCGTAGCTGCGAGCTGAGGTAGACCAATGTTCACATGTCAGTTCCAGTAGCCGTGTCACTTGTTGGGGCCTGACGGCTGGTGCATATACACATACATGATGATGATGGCAGTGGCTAGCTGCAAGTTGATTAGCTCACTGCAGATGCACCTCTGAAGCTGATAGGTGCTTTCTTAATTTATTGTACAAATAATATATTATTTTGTGTGCATAGTTTTATTCAGTATTTTGCTACTTTCATTTGTACACAAGAAGGAGGACTGTACCTGCTGTAGTATTGAATGGTTTTTTTTTTTTTTAGTAAATCAAACCTAATAGTGAATGTGTTTTATTTATAAAAACGCTCTACATTTTGTTGAGCTTGTATCCTGGTTTTGTGTAAGTATATCTAGATGTAAGTATGCCTGGCGCATATGTACCCTACTACTGGTGTGTAGCTGGATGTACCTTGAGGTGCCACCAATTCAGCATATGGGTGTAAATACATTATTTATACGTTCTGCTTTTCGGATCTTTTTTTTCTATGCATATATGTCAAACTCAGCATGAACCCCAATATGTACCATTACATGATAAATCTAGCACCTCGCTGTTCAACAGCTTTTTAAAGATACTTCAGATTCTGAGATAGCAGAGTTTTATACTCTTAACACCGCTCAACATTTTAAAACCTACATATGTAAAATACTGTAAAACATATGACCGTGTAACCAGTATTTTTTTTTTTTATGATCCTCAGCGGTGCACAACACTGCACATTTTCTTGTGCATCATTTTTAATTGTTATATCTAGTTCCGGAAATGGGGGGGGGGGTGAAATAATTTCAGAAATAAATAAACTAAGTGGAAAGTATGGAAACTGCTATAAATCTTGTATCAACTTTTAACTTGTTGGCGAGTACTGCCATGTTTTTTCATAGAAAAAAAAAAACACTGAGTGGAACTACTATGATTAGATAATAATAACCCAAACAAAAACGAAAGAACGTATTTAGCAGCATTATTATGAAAGGGAACATACTGCAGGTTGAAATATAGCTTTTAAGAGTGAAAAAAATAATTGATAACAATTTATTTGACAAAAAACATGATAAAAAAAAAGAAAAAAGTGACTTGCTCACATATGAACAAAATGCACCTTAGGGCTAATTCACAGGCAGGGCCGGACTGGCCATCTGGCACTTCGGGCAAATGCCAGAAGGACCGGAGGCCTCAGGGCCGGTTCGAGGAGTGCAGCTGCCACTGCACAGGACGGAAGTCACCTTCCGGACTTCGGAGGTGTCCCCACCCTCCACCCCTCTGCTGGAGTTCATGGTATGAGCTCAGGGGCAGGGAAGGGGCGGCAGCAGTGATGGGCAGGTGCGCTCTGCTCAGCCGGGAAGAGACGGGGCGTGCCGTGAAGCCAGGCCCCCGTGACTCGCGGCGCATCTCCTTGAAATGTAACCACGCCCCCTTTGCGAGCATGCGTGTTTAAGGCGCGTGCACAGGGGGGGCTGCCAGGGCTGATCTACAGCCCCAATCCGTCCCTGTGTACGGCCAATATTTAGGATTTCTCCTCACCTCAGTCACTCTGCCCCCTTCTGTCCCATCTCCTCCTGTTCTATTATACTCACCCTGTGCTCTTTCCCGGTCCTTTTCTGTCCTGTCGTGTGACCATCACACCTAATGTACATACACAGCACATACAGTGGGAGTGCGCAGTAACCAGTGGATGGCGGTGGGAATGGTGAGAAGTGATTTAAATGTCTTAAAATATGATAATAAAAATATATAATAATAATATAATAGATTACAGAGATAAAGGGTTACCATTCATACACAAATTGTGGATATGTGATCCGATACATTTTTACTGTACTTTAACTATATCTGTCAGTAAAAGTTTTTTATCCTCAAGGCTGTCACTTGTCCAGTGCATTATCTAGTAATTACAGCTAGGTACCTCCTTCATAGTTTTGGTACCCAGCTTTGTCATATTCACACTGTCATATTGAATTTGTTATCTATTTTACCATGTAACACTTTCAAAAAGATACAGTATTTTGCCAAATGGTGCAGTCCATTTTTTAGTACCTATACAGACCAAAAATTAGTACAATCAGTTTTTCTTTCCATTGGCAAATTACACCAAAACAATACTACGAAACAATGGGTTCTGTTTAGTGCCAATATACAGTATTACTGTCATTACAATAACCATAATCAGAAGCAGCCATGCACATGCATGAGTAGGTTAAACATGAACATGAATAGGATTTAATATATTCAACCAATGCAAGTATAAATTAATTTAGCATTTCCTAAGTAGAATATTAAGTTGGAGCCTGGGGATATTAGGTCTTTGGAAAGTACTTCCCAAGTGCTGTGAAGAGCAATTGTTGGACAAACACAATTACACACAATTACAAGGTTTTATATCGCTTTCTTTAAAATATATATATATGTGTGTGTGTGTATATATATATATATATATATATAATACAATTGCAATTTGAGCAAACAATATAAATCTCATACATTTAAATTCCAAATTGTACTGTAATAGACGAGAAATTGACTTCAATCTACTTCATCACTGCAGATACCTTTTCTATTTAAAAGGCTACAGCTTTCTGTAAAGTATATGTCAGCAATGCATTTTGCCTTACTGAGTGCTTTGCCAGTCTGCTGTGGTATGTACTGAGCATGTTGCATGAGGACTGTGGGAATAAAACCTGTGATGTGTTGCTTTAGAGCCTTGTGCCTGCTGTTTAAGCTATTCTTCATTGTATGTTGTGTCTCATAATCAATTAATACCTTTATTTTCAGTTATACCATTATAAAATGCATTGTTATTATTAATACAATGTACTTAATTACATTGTTTCTTTTTCATTTACTAATACCTGAAGGAAAGAACAAGGAGAAACATCTGGCAGGTGTGTATTTTAATTATTTATTATGCATTTATTATATATTTAAAGGCATTTTAAAGGAGCTATATGAATATGAAACTGTAACACAAAGGTTCTTTTTAATATTTGGCATTACAGAAAATGTATGTGTGTCAGTCATGATCAAAGATGTCATTTGTACATGGTTGATTTTTTTTTACATCTAGTTCTACAATAGGTTCCAATTATAATTAGGTATGATTTTGAAATGTGATGTGACACTAACATCTGACTCACTTATAATATGGTAAAGTAGACAGCACAAATGAATCTGCAGTCACCGCGATTGAGTTCAGCCACATTGTTTTATGAGTCACAGAAACACAAAATTAATTTTATAATGGTACAACTATAGACTAAGAAAATATCACTATCTCAAGTATGAACTTTTATAACTATGTTCTTCTACTATAACTTCCAATTTACTTAACCAAACAGCTGGTGACTAGGAATAATGGAAAGTGTAATTTTAATGCAAAAGCTTGAAAATTAGTTAATTGCTGTACAGTAGAAAGGACCTTGGTATTAACATTTAGCAATAGGTCTAGTTTTCTGTTACCAGTTACCGCAGCCATAGAAAGTCACTTATCTCCATTGTTTATCAATAAAATATTGCCAGTGCAGTGAGTGGTACATTAACCAGCTGCCTTGGCGGTATTGATTGGGAGTGTAGGAGTTAAAATACTGCTTTGCTAGGCTACTCACCAGAAATATGCGCATGCATGAACTGGCTAACCTGCTCACACATGCACAATAGAATGGACACGAGAGAGTTTAATAGAACAAAAAAATTAATAGAAAAAAATTTGTTATAATTGTCTTGAGTGAAAATTCTTCTACTATCGCCATTCTGAAGTGGCGATAACAGAAGCTTAATGGCGGCAGCACTTGCACTGCTGTGATGCTTGTTAATGAGGCTTCTCCCGGCTTTTGCAGAAGAGAACCAGCAAATCTTTCCTCCAGTGATGAAAAAAGATAGGGAAATAGGACTTTTCTCCAATTCATACCTAGGGCTTTTAATGAGAATTTAAATTTACCTGCATTAATTTTCTTATATAAACTACAGTTTTGTTTCCCAATGTAAGGACTGGAAGGCTTTGATAAATAGGTCCCTAAATTCCCTACCACAAATACAAACACAATTTTAGTAGGCAGCCATTAACCTACCATTATATTGAGAACTGTAAGAGGAAACAGAGCAGCTAGAGGAAAGCCACACAGACTCAGGTAGAACATATCAGATTTGATCTAATGACTCAGGGCCTGATTCAGAGCCGGACGCTCTGAAAGAGCACTCGCTCTGAATCAGGGCGTTTTGGGGTTTTTTTTGGAGCGGCCTCCTGGCCGCTCGAATAGCTGTGGGTGGCAACCCATAGCTATAGCGAGTGGCCAGGTTGATGGTCGCGATGGTCAAGACCATTGCGACCATCGGGCTTGCGACGAGACCCTTGTGGTAGGGTCTCGTGTCCGCAAGCCCCAGAGAGCTTCTGGCTCTAAGAGAGCCGGAAGCTCTCCCACTGACATCACTGGTGATGTCAGTGGGGCCGCCCAAAAATGGCAGGCGTTCGCTTGGGAACGCCTCCGTTTGTGAAGCCACCCCCGGCCACGCCACCCAAACGGGTCGAGCTGTCAATCACAATTGACAGCTCGCCCCCTTTGGTGCGAGACCTGGAGCGACGGAGCACCCGTCGCTAGCCGGGTCTCGCACATGCACACGACGGAGCCGGCTCCGTCGTGTGCATGCCCAGTGGGGAAACATCGGCCCGGTTGCGAGCGCTCAGCGCTCGCGACTGGGTCTGAATCAGGCCCTCAGTGCTGAAGGGCACTGTGCTGCCATGCTGCCTAAATTGCAAATTTAGGCTTATGTTTTTATATTACTGCCGAGCTCCTCAGTGATTGTAATACAGTATTATCCCATATTTATGATTATTATTCATTGATTTTTTAATTCTTATTAATATACCAGTCTTTAGTGATGAAATATCACATTATTATGTTTTGTCCAAAAAAGTTGGAGATATATAATTTCCACTAAAATTCATCTAGATTTTCATGTAAAGGCGCCCATGCTTCCTCTGATTCCACTGGTCAATTTGGTCATTATAAACACGTCGGACCAGGGCATGAAGAGCCCACCTGATGAGTGCTATCGTAGGGCCAGTACCACAGACAAGTGGCCAGTAATGGCAGACTGGCAAATTTTAGCATGAGAGCCAAGTACACCACACTGGCTCATTCCTAAAAGGCAGTTTTTGGTATAAATAGCATTACTAGAATAGCATAGGAAATGCTGTATTCTATTATTTTTAAAGCAGAACTGTTTAAATATTATAAAATAAGGAAATGTTCTTGTTCATTATATGGATACCAACATAGCTCACCAGCCCTTCATGGCTTCTTCCACCTGAACCGCTGCTTTTCACTCTCACACCTTGCGTCAAGAATAAGTCATTACATCAGCCAGGCAGCACAAGATTTGAAAACAACTGTTCACAGTGTGCTGCAGTGTTGGCAAGCTACAGTGGCTGCTCTATAATGAACAAGTAGTAAAAGATATATAAGCCCCCTCCCTTAATTTTGCTATGGTTCCTGTTGATGTAATGTTCTGCCCCTGAATTTGCAGTTTCAGGTGTAGAATAATGTAAAATATAGATAACTAGCTGAAGTACCTGGCGTTGCCCGGATTTAAATCTTCAAGTTATTAAGTTAGGCATCCCTTAAATTGCCACCCCTCTGAAGTTTTCATACAAATCCATCCAGTGGAAGGCCCAGAACAGGCTCCACGGGTCACAGTTCTGCCCAGCATACAACAACGGGAGGTCCAACCAGGACCTAATCTGCAAGTTATTAAGTTAGGCATCCCTGGCCAATTGCCACCCTTCTGTGAAGTTTTCATCCAAATCCATCCAATGGAAAGCCCAGAACAGGCTCCCCAGGTCACAGTTCTGCCCAGCATACAACAAAGGGAGGTCCGACCGGGACCTAATCTGCAAGTTATTAAGTTAGGCATCCCTGGCCAATTGCCACCCTTCTGTGAAGTTTTCATCCAACTCCATCCAGTGGAAGGTCCAGAACAGGCTCCCCAGGTCAATGTTCAGCCCAGCGTACACCAACGGGAGGGGCGACCGGGACCCCAACCCCCCTATTACCTGGCCAGGATCCAACTGGATCACCTCACGTTGGTTTCATCCCGATCGGTGCATGGGTGTCCGAATGCATAACCGGACAGACAAACAAACAAACAAACAGACCAATGAATTTTATATTATAACTTATATTATGCAATATACTGTATTAACTGTCCTGTGACCAAACTACCGCTGCCTCGTTCTTCAAAAAAACAATTATAAACTTATAATAAAGGCAATATTTAAAATACTGGACTTGCACTTACCTTGATCTTTCTTTCTTTTTCTTTCTCTTTTTTTCATCTGCTCCAGAGCAGGAGGTCACTGAGTTCAGGAACCAGGTAGTAGGTTCCTGCTTGCAGGAACCTACTACTGACAAAAAAAAGCTCCCAACCAGATCGCCAGGTATTAATGATTGTGGCTCATGCAGCCACATCATTCACCAGAAGAACATTGGCCCTATGGGATCACAACTACCTTGTGAGCCTGGATGCGACCCAATACCTTCAAAATGGTATGGCCCAGCAAACCCCTACTGCCTGTTCATTATATATTACAGCAAGAGTAGAAGCATGACATTATGCTTTATTCTTGGAATAAAGCTATTTGCTAATTCAGTAAATTATTTTATTTATTTCACCACTGTAGCTCACCAGTGTCGCGCCTATTCCACTTGCACCGCTGTTCTGATATCTCTTTCTGCCTGGACCAAGTCAATATTATCGCAAACGTGATTTGAAATCAGAGGTGTATGTGGAAGAAGCAATGTGGTGCTGATGCGCTACAGTGGTATCCAGTGATTAAAGCGGTCCTAGAGAAGTGGTGGAACTCACCCCCCCTCCCCCTCCCGGTGCTTATTTAATAAAGGGACTGTGCACCACAAAAAAGGGGCGTGGTCTCAAAAAGGGGTATGGTCTCAAAAGAAAAGGGCTTGTTCACACAATAGTGTTCCCAATTCAAATTACGCCACACAGTAGCACAATTCTATTCACATTACACTGCACATAGTGTCCAAGATTCACCTTACACCACATAGCAGTGTCCCTTATTCATGTTATGACACACAGTAGTGCCCCTTTTGCACAATGGCCACATTAGTGCCCCTTATACACAATGCCCACAGTAGTAGTGCCCCTTATACAATGCCCACAGCAGTAGTACTCATTACACATAATGCCCACAGCAGTAGTGCCCCTTATGCAATGCCCACGGTAGTGGTAGTGCCCCTTATGCAGAGCCCACAGTAGTGGTGCCCCTTATGCAGTGCCCCCAATAGTAGTGCCCCTTATGCAGTGCCCCCAGGAGTGGTGACCCTTATGCAGTCCCCCCTATGCAATGCCCCTAGTAGTAGTGCCCCCAGTAGTAATGTCCCTATGCAGTGCCACCATTAGTAATGCCCCCTGTAGTAGTATCCCCAGTAGTAATGCCTCCAGGGGTAATGCCGCCATTAGTAGTGCCCCCCCAGTAGTAGCGCCCCCAGTAGTAGTGCCCCAGTAGTAATGCCTTCAGTGGTAATGCCCCCAGTAGTAGTGCTCCCAGTAGTAGTGCCCCCTATAGTAGTGCCCCAGTAGTAATGCCCCCATTAGTAGTGCCCCCAGTAGTAGAGCTCCCAGTAGTAATGCCCCCTGTAGATGCCCCTAGATAGTAATGCCTCCTATGCAGTGCCACCATTAGTAATGCCCCCTGTAGTAGTGCCCCCAATAGTAATGCCCCAGTAGTAGTGCTCCCAGTAGTAGTGCCCCAGTAGTAATGCCCCCATTAGTAGTGCCCCCAGTAGTAGAGCTCCCAGTAGTAATGCCCCCTGTAGATGCCCCTAGATAGTAATGCCTCCTATGCAATGCCACCATTAGTAATGCCCCCTGTAGTAGTGCCCCCAATAGTAATGCCCCAGTAGTAGATCTCCCTGTGGTAGTGCCCCCAGTGGTAGTGACAGTAACAATACTTACCTTAAGCCCCGCTCCTGCATCCGCTGCCGTCCGTTTGGCTGCCCACTCCTCGGAACTATGGGAGAGACGTCATGACATCTCTCCCATAGCGAACACTGCTCAGTGCAGGGAAGGAGCCGGGCGCCCGCTGGTAATAAAATCTCAGCAAGTGCCCGGAATCTCCCTGCGGCGCCGGACTGACATATTGCGTTAGGTTGGCTGGAGAAGGCGGAACGCAGTTCTACCACACTTTAACCCCTAGTGATAGCCATATAATTAGCAAGTGCCAAAAGAACAAATAAACTATTCACTTGAATAAGTTTAATTTCTGTAAAAATAAAGATTAATTCTAGAAGTTATGTACATTTGCATATTCTGCAGCTGAAAGTTTATTTTTTCAAATCTAAATATGGTATATTAATATGATTGACCGTGCACTTGCTTAGCTACAAGTGTATGTGCTAGCTGCCTCTCTCTGATGCTGATTCAGAGTTGCACGCACGTCCTTTTTGTGGACAGATCTCTCGTGTTGAACCGACGTACATTTCAGCAACTACGGGTGATACAAAGTCATATGCTTTTCAGCCACATCCCCATTTGCAGCTGAGTGGGTGTAATTGGGCTGCAACAGGGCGTTGACATGTAGGAAATGTATTTTGAGGGCGTGTTGTCGGTGTGTAGATGGAATTGCGGGTAATTGAAAGGTGAGCGTATGCAGAGATCCATCTGATTTCAGCCGGATTTCTTGCACTACGGATAGGGCTGGTGCAAGTGCACGATGATAGTGATGACGGATGGATAGGGCCAGCTGCGTATGACTGGAATCAGACCCTCTCAGTCTTTGCCCTGTAAGTAATTGCTTTTTTAAATCTTGAAGCAGTCTGCAATTTACAGGCTATCACATATGCCCCTTATTGCTCAACTCCATCAACATTGGCATTGAGTGCGGCTCGGAATCAAGCGAAATTCAAGAATTGAGAATGCAGCCATTTTAGAGTGCAGGATAAAGGAGTATTTGGAGTCAAGAAAGGGGGTCATTTCTTATTTTTAATATTATAATATTTAAGTTATGTCAGGGAGATTAGGAAAGTTACACTTAGGCGTGTCCTGCTCTACCTAAGGGGCAATTCCAGCTTCACCTGTAGGCTAAACCTCTTTAACACCTCCCTTCTCCTCCCAACCCTTCTCACCACCTTTCTCCCACTTTCTCTCTCCCACCCTTTCACATCCCTGGCTTTCTTTCTTATCTCCCACTTTCCTTCATCCCCACCTTTCTTCTCCCCCCACTATTTCTCTCACCTCCTTTTTCTTCCTCACCTCCTCTCTCTCTCTTTGCCACACTTTGTATTTCTGGGACTTTCTTATAACACCCTTCCCCCTATACATAGATCATGCTGAAACAGTAATTCCTGCCTGAGTATCACTAAATTAAGTGAAAGTCCTATTTGCCAAACCTATAAAGTAGAATATATCACAGGTATCTCCTGCATTATTGTCAGAATCGGAGCACTGCCTTCCCATTACAATGTATGGAGATGTTGTGATTGAGCTATTTATCACGCTCAAAAAACTAAAACTTTACGTAGATTGGCCTGGACAGCAGCTTTTCACAAGAACTGTCGTGGCTCTGGAGTAAAGATAAATTACTTTGAAATTTGTGGCAGGAAGGAATGTTACACCTCCAATCTACCTAACTCCCAAGATAATATTAGTATATACGTCCTCAGATACATTACTACATCCCCCAACTTACCTCACCTCCAATAATATTTGCATACACCCCCACCCATCCATATAACATGATTGAGCACACAGTCCTTCCCATGTACTTTCCTCTCCTTACTAATCAGATGCAGGGGAGATGTACACGGCAAAGCAGTGGAGAGGTGGGAGACTCGTCAAGGGGACAGGGAGAAGAGACTTACTGATGGCAGCACATTGGTGGCTGCTCCCACCAGAGACCCCAGCCACCAACAGCACAGCACAAGCTGTGCACAGACCTCCCCCTTTTGTGGCCAGGATGGACTCTGGAGTAATTCTCATGCCAGCTAATTGGATCAGCTCCTGGAGGACCCAGCCACTAGATGGGGAGTCTGTAACTGGTGCTGCCTGTGTCCCAAATCACTCAATAGGAATCCAGCCCTGGGTAATGGGGGCACATTCTTGATGGCGGTGAGTGGCAGGCAAGCCCTCTAGGTCCCACCTGTCTTTAGGCTGCTGCCTGTACAGTGTTGTCCATAATCCAGCCCTGATATGCACCAGTGTTTTTCATCCCCAAATAGATTTCAAATGTGCAAAAATTAGTTATCCTAAAACAGTGCTTCTCAAATCTGGTTCTGACACACCCGCAGCAGAAATCCTGATAACATGAGCTGCTAGGAGTGTGTGAGAACCGGATTTTGCAAAAAATTCTGTAAACTTATAAACTCCTCGGCCTTAGCATATGTCAGGCACTTGACTGATTTAATTCCAACAAAACTCATGAGCCAACAAATAGACATAGCATTGCTAAATTTTGTAGTAGAAATGAGTGGTATGTATTTGAGGAGTAGTTGGCTAGTGTAAGATTTCACATTTAAATAGGCAGCACTCCATTTTTGTGACATTTCTCTATTTCTCATGCTTCATTCATCAAGGAACTAAATATGTTTGCTTGTGGACTAATGAGTTCTGCACTCATTTAATAATGCCACATGATAGTGGTAGTTATTATTTATTAATTTATTTAATCAGATGTTCTGATAATTGCCAAACATCACTATATAAAGACAGGCAGATACATTTTACTGTTTTCTTTCATCTTAAGTATTAAAGCTTAATGGGGCCCATACATCTGTGCGGTATTGCCACAATTCCCCGTTCTGCTAACGCTGGGGTTGGAAAATCAGAGAAATTAAACATGTTGGAAATCATTGATTCACTAGTCACAACCAAAAAATGATCGGGATTGGTGATTCTAGAATTTTTAGCATACTGTTTTTCCCTGATCCACCGACGGATCGCCGATTATCGATGTCCGATGGTCCGCATTACCATTTTACATCTTAAAAAAAATTATGTAATTAAAAAAATGTCAGAATGTATTGATTGGCTACTACATTTAGAGACAGCGGCCTCAGAGGTGGACAACGTCGACACTGCGTCCACCTCTGAATTATGCACAATATGTTCTATGCAACTTCACAGCATTTTACTTTCCTCTACAGTTGTTTATTGCATGGCAAATCCTAGAGATTGCAGGTCTTGATTATTATACATATTGTGCAACAACTTATAACAACCTGATAACTTGTTTACTTTAGTGCCTACTATATAAGGTGACTGTATTTGTGAATGTTGTCAATGTCTTTCTATTCTTCTAATGTGTCTTTGCATGTAGTGTTTTTTTTTAATATAATGTCATAGTATAAGGTGGTGAGGCCTAACTCGTTTACTATTAGTGCCATGCGCAGTAACCTGATACTCTATCTCCCCTCACTCCTAGTAAGCTTTGTAGTAGTAAACAGAAGCTCTTCAGGATGTACACCTCTCGGAAACTTAGGTATTCAGCATCCTGTCTGCTCATATAATATCTGAGAATGCAATCTGATAGAAGGTGCATGATGGGTGACTACCTTTCCTTGTGCTTTGTAATCTCTGCCTACTCGCTCGTGTGGCCTTTCAGGTTTTGTGGAACTCTAGAACAGCTTGAAATGTTCTCTGCTGCTTGCTGCCTGTGATAATGTACTGTACGCTGGCAGTTTGCTCTTGCCAATTGCCAAACATGACAATATCTTCAAAATAGATGTTAATATTGTAGTGAACTACACACATGGCCTTGTCTAAACTGAGTTGCTCTCATGTTTCTGAGACTGAAACAATATGCCCTTTTATATTAGGAGCTAAATTAGATACTGAACAGATGGAATAATTAAAATGTGTCCAGAAGGATTCCCGACAAGATAGGACTGTGACAATTAGTAAAACAGCAGTTTATATTTTTGCTAGGCTTGTACTTTTTTAATGTAATGATCTATGCCAGTCTAAGCAACCTATATGTATGTACGTATAATATTGCATGTTCTAAGGAAGAGAAAGTGCAGCAAAACTTTTCATCAGCCCATGGACATATGAAAGTGTGCCTGTCACCTACAAACATTTGAATGTGCCATGTATTTTTTTAGTGTTACAAAGTATACTGGTTACTTTTATACTTTGGTTTTCTGTGGTTTTATCCATGCTATACCCTGTTGAATTATAAAGTACTGAATTTATAGTGCTGGCCAAACTATCTTTTTCTGGCCTTCTGCATATTAGTCAAGAAGAGTCTCTGTGATGTCACTGGCTTCTCGACAACTGATAGGCTGCATTATCATGGATATTGGTTGAGAACACAAAAATACTGCTTCCTGTATGTTTAACATACTGTAACAAGTTATAAGTTATAAGCTTGCTCATCATTGTCACATTAATCATTTAACAAATTTAGCATTTCTAATTTGCAGGGTTACTTTAGTTTCAGACAATAAGGACAAGTTCAGTGCAATATGTTCATGGAGCTATACGCATTGCTATCAATTTACTAATAATGCTTTACAAGTAACCTGATTGCATAAGGATAGCATTTGATACGGGATGGGATAGTACCGTTCCAATTGTTAGTAATTCACACCCTCTCCAGGAGAAGCCAGGGCACATCTAGCCAATTAATATTTCTTGTTTTCCCAAGATGTACATTCCGTATACATTAATGTTGAACTGTACAGAGTATCCAAAACTTTATAATGACAACTTAATGCTTCTTACTTTGAATCCTTTTTTTGTATACCCAAAGGATGGTATTATGGGGCATATTTATTTTAAAGTATTTGCAGGATATTTGCAGGAAACTGCTGTTTTCGGGGGTACCAGCAAATATTATGGATCCCTACATATAATACGGAGGGACACAAGCAGATGTCTCCAATATCTGCCACGGTTCCTCCATTTCCTACTGTAAATCTGCTATGCTGTCGGAAATGGAGAGACGCAGCAGATATATCCATAGGTTTCTATAGGGGCTGCTATGTGGCTGTAAATGGAGGAGCCACAGCAGATATATCCATAGGTTTCTATGGGGTCTGCTATGCTGTTGGAAATGGAGGTACCACAGCAGATATACCCATAGGTTTCTATAGGGGCTGCTATGCTGACGGAAATGGAGGGACCGCAGCAAATACTGTATACCCATAGGTTTCTATGGGGCTGCTATGTGGCTGTAAATGGAGGGACGTAGCAGATATATCCATAGGTTTCTATGGGGCTGCTGTACTGTCGGAAATGGAGGGTCCGCAGCAGATATACAGTACCCATAGGTTTCTATAGGGGCTGCTATACTGTCGGAAATGGAGGGTCCGCAGCAGATATACAGTACCCATAGGTTTCTATGGGGCTGCTATACTGTCGGAAATGGAGGGTCCGCAGCGGATATACAGTACCCATAGGTTTCTATAGGGGCTGCTATACTGTCGGAAATGGAGGGTCCGCAGCAGATATACAGTACCCATAGGTTTCTATAGGGGCTGCTATACTGTCGGATTTGGCAGGCTCTGTAATACGATAATTGGTAATTTTACTTTAATGTCATACAGTTATTGCAAAGTCACACTTTTCTTATGGGAGATAATGCACGGCTTCTAATTTTATAAACAGCTTGGTTCATAACAATACCTTTAATTAAGATTAGGTTCATTTATTTTGAAATGTATGCAATAAGTCAATATCTTCGAATTGTTATTGTTGATTATATAAACCATATTTTTATGCACAATATAAAATGTATTTATTGTACAAGTTCATGAAAATCATCAGGAAGGTGCTTAATGAAAAGTGCTCTGAAATGCCTTGCATGTGTTCTCCCAATAGGGCATGAATTGAGTATTTTGGTAGCTGGGGATGGAAATCCTTTTGGTTGCAAGTTTTACATTTCAGGATTAGTTTATTCACTTTTAGGTGTAGGGTTGCATGCTAATAAGAATATCATGAGTGCACATACAACCATTTGCACAATAATATATATTTTTCTTATTTGTTAGTGATGTAAGCATGAAAGAACCTTGTTTAAAAGAATATTTTTTTTAGAGATGTGTGGGTTCTGTTTTACTCGGATATGTTCGGATCTCAAAACCGGCATCTTATTGGCTATCGGCTATCATGTGTTTTGGATAGTCAATAAAATAAATCCGAACTAATTCGACCTTGTGATAATTTTGGCGAAAAGAACCAAGTAAAACCGAACCTGCACATCTCTAATTTATTTACAGTGTACGAGACGTTAAAAGTAAATGCATGTTAACCCACTTGCTGTTGAGTAGCTTTTAATATAAGAAAAAAATATGATCATTACTTATCCATAAACCTATGTTAGAAAGTATGCTGATTGTAAACTCTTCCACTATAGCTGGGTGTGTTAATGCAGCCTGATGAAATTGTAGACTATAGGGGATATATTTATAACATGCAGGCTTATAGAAATGGAGATGTTGCCCATAGCAACCAATCAGATTCTACTTAACATTTATCTAGCAACTTCTAGAATATATTAGCTAGAATCTGGGTGCTATGGGCAGCAGCTACACTTCTAAAAACCAGCACTTTAGTAAATATACGCACAAGTGTAGAAATAGTGTTATAAAGTAGAAAAGAAACACACAGTTCTCATATACAGTACAACCAGCATGCTAGGCATACTGTTCCAGTAACCAGTGGCGTAACTAGGGGGGGTCGAGAAGGGAGTGTGCCCTGGGCGCCACCGGCCACGGTCCGGCCCACCATAGTTAGCCAGTGTAGCGCTGACCGCAGTGAGTGCGATCAGCACTACACATTTAAACAGGACCGGCGCTAGGCTTCCAGCGCTGCACAACTGAGCCTGTTCCCTCCCCCTGAGCGCTTGCCCAATAGCGCCAGGAGGCGGGCTCAGGCCGTGCATAACACGCGCATCGCCGCCAGCGCTGGCGGCGATGCGTGTGTTAAACAGCAGCCAATGAGAGTCAGTTAGACTCTCAATGACTGCTGCAGCACCCACTGCAAAAGCCTGGCTTCCGTCCGGCTCCTGCAGTGGGTAATGGGACAGACGTCATGACATCATGACATCTCTCCCATAATGCTGAGCGTGCCAGCCCAGGAGGACTAGCGGGCGGCGGTGGCGGGAGCGGTGTCGCGGTCCAGAGCAGCAGCGTTGATTCACGTAAGTATATTTGTATATATATTTTTTTTAAACCTGTCTGCACTACTGGGGGCACACTAGGGTGGAGGGGGGTGGCTACTTCTGGGGGTACCTCTACTGGGGGTGGGGGCACATTGGGCAAGGGGGGTGGCTACTACTGGGGGCACCATTACTGGGAGGACCTCTACTGGGGGGGGCTACTACTGGGGGCACTTAATCGGGAGGGGGAACCTCTACTGGGGACTACTACTTGGGGGGGGAAACTACTACTGGGGACATTATAAATGGGGCCTACTACTAGGGGCACTGCACTGGGTGGACCACTACTGGGGGCAATAATAGGAAGGACCACTACAGGGGGCACTGGATAGGGGGGATCACTACTGGAGGCCTGCATCAGGGGGACCACTACTGGGGACACTGCATGGGGAGGAGGAACTACTGCTGGGGGCACTATATAAGGGGCTTACTGCTAGGGGCACTGCACTGGGGGGACCACTACAGGGGGCACTAGATAGGGCGGGATCACTACTGGGTGCCTGCATAAGGGGGACCACTACTGGGAAAACTGCATGGGGGGACTTCTGCTGGGGGCACTATATAAAGGGCACTGCATAGGGGGGGGACTACTACTGGGGGCACTATATAAAGGGCACTGCATAAGTGGATACCACTACTGAGGGCACTTCATTGTGGGGACTGCAACTGAGGGCACTGCATAAGGGGGAACACTACATGGGGCACTGCATTTGGGGGGACCACTACTGGGGGCACTGAATAAGGGGAACTAATTGGGGGCTGTATAAGGGGGACCACTACTGGGGATACTGTATAAGGGGCAATACTATGGGCCTGCATAAGAGGGACCACAACTGCATACTGGGGGTACTGTATAAGGGGCACCACTGGGGTTAAGGTGCATATGGATAGGAATGTTCAGCGTGAAAATAAAGGGGTGTGTCTTGTTGACATGCCCCATTTTTAAGTGACCACGTCCATTTTTTTCCGCGTGCGCCGAAGGCGTGCACACATATCGGGGGGAGGGGGGGGCGGCTCCCTTTTCAAATTTGCCCTGGGCTCCAAATACCCTAGTTACACCACTGCCAGTAACAGATGCTCAATGTAGACAGCATTCTAGTGTAAGATGTATCCTAATGACTGCCATAAAATACATGAAATACCCCAGGCACCACCATAAAATATATTCAACATCACAGTGACCATCATTCAGTACATTGAGCTTCCCAGTGACCTCTATACAGTACATTATTAAGGATCCCAGTGACCATTATACAGTAGTTTGAGCATCAGAGTGACTGCAGCACAGTACATTAAGCACTCCAGTGACCCACCACACAGTACAATAACCATCCCAGTGACCATGATAGAGTGCATTAAGTTCCCAGTGACCACCATACAGTATACTAAGCAACCCAGTGACAGCCATACAGTACTTTAAGCATCCCAGTGACCGCATACAGTTGATTGATCAATCTCAGGGCCTTCTAACAGTGCAGACAGCATCCTGAATACTGCCATACAGTACAAATATCATCCTAGTCCCTGCCATACAGTACAGACAGCATTTCACTGACTGTCAATACAATATATAAAGCAACCCATTGACTATCATACAGTATATTAGTATATAGAGTACATTAAGCTTCCCAGTGATTGCAGTACAGTACATTAATCATCCCAATGACCACCAAACATCATATAGAGCATCCAAATACAGTATGTTGAGCATCCTAGTGACCTCTGGCCCTGATTCAGAGCTGGACGCTCTGACAGAGCGCTCGCACTGAATCAGGGCCGTCCTTCTTAATTTTTAGAGTAGCCTCCTGGCCGCTCGTATAGCTGTGGGTGACCACATTGGGCTTGCAACGAGACCCTTGTGGTAGGGTCTCGTTGCCGCAAGCCTTGCAGTGCTTTTGGGTCTATCAGAGCTAAAAGCACTCCCACTGACATCACTTGTGATGTCAGTGGGGCCGGCCCCAGACGGTAGGGAACGCCTCCGTCTGGGCAGCCATGCCCCCAGCACGCCCACCAAAGGGGGCGTGCTGTCACTCAACATCGACAGCACGCCTCCTTTGGTGCGAGACCCGGAGCGACAGCTTGCCTGTCGCTATCCGGGTCTCGCGCATGCGCACAACGGAGCCGGCTCCGTTGTGCGCATGCGCACTGGGCCAACATTGACCCGCTTGCGAGCGTTCAGCGCTCGCGAGCGGGTCTGAATCAGGCCCTCTGTACAATACAAAGGACATCCAACTGTAGTTACTTCCATAAACTTCCGCAATACAGTTTGTTGAGCCTCCTAGTGATATTCAACTGTAGTGACTTCCATAAACTACATTAAGTATTCCAGGGACTGCCACAAAATACAGTAATTATCCCAGTGGCCGCATATAGGGCCTGATTCAACAAGGAACGCACGGTAGAAGACGCACGCACTCAGCCGCTGCGAGAATGTGCTAATCAATTCATACGCACGGAGACTGCAGCATAAGAAGCAGACGCCCAACCCCATATTAAACCGCCCATCTCCCTTTACTCAAAGCCTAATCAGTAGGCAAGCTAGCATAAACATCGGTAACATCGAGAACCATCGACCACATTTGCATAATAGTGGTTTGCTAGACCTCTCGCAGGACCTTGGCAACTTCCTGTGTGCACGGAGTCTCATCACTGCATCCACACTGGCTTAATTATGGACGTCCCTAAAATGGCGTACCAAGGCACAGGCATGTCTGCGTTCGCCCGACCACCCCCAGTCACCACCCACAAACTGCACTTCCTGTCAATCAATGCTGGAAGGGTTCTGCATACACGCTGCGTATAGTCTACGTACACTTACCCGATCGCACTGGCTAGTTTGCGCATGCGATGCATACACATGTGCAGTTCGGAAACATCGGCCAAGTGCATGCATTCTCTCCTGTGCGTTCCTTGCTTAATCAGGCCCATAATACATTGAGCATTCCAGTGACCACTATACAATACATCACGAACCCCAGTGACTGCAATACAGTATATTAAGCACCCCAATGACCATGATATAGTACAGTAAGCATCCCAGCGAACTACATACAGTAACATAAGCATCCCATTGTCCATGATTCGGTACATTAAGCATTCCAGTGAACACCATACAGTACATTACGTAGGCATCCCAGTGATTGCCATACCATACTTTAAATGTCCCAGTGCCCATCATATACTGTAGTAGTCAACATCCCAGTGACCTCCATACAGTACATTAAACATTCCAGCAATCACTATATACATTAGGCTTTCCAGTGACTGAAATACTGAACATTTAGCATCCCAGTGACCATGATACAGTACATAAAGTAAGCATCACAGTGACAGTCATAGAGTATATTGAACATTCCAGTGATCTCCATACAGTACAGATAGCATCCCAATCACTACCTTACATCGCAAAAAGATTGTGATAAAGGGGGAGATGTATCAAACCTTGTTGAGAAATACAGTACCAGTCAATCAGCTCCTACTATAACTATCATTTTTGAAACACATCCTTTAAAATAGTAGTTAGAGGCTGATCGATTGGTGTCGCTCTCCACTTTATCTGTCTCCAAGGTTTGATACATTTCTCCCACAGTACATTAAGCATCCCAGTAACAGGTATAGAGTAGATTATGCTTCTCAATGACTGAACAGACACCTTCAGAGTGAGTAAATTAAGCATATCACTGACAACCATACAGTATACTAAGCATTCCAGTGACTGCCATACAGTACATAGAGAATGCCAGTCACCACCATACAGCACATGCCATGCTTGGCCGGGGTAGGCTCAGAGGTGCCCCAGGCCTCCTCTCACAGGCAGGACCATGGAGAGGACAGCCGCTGCCTCAGAACAGCCTCTGTATCGCTGGGCACCTGCCACAATGTATCACACACATGTGCGCAGAGCACCCGGCTGTCCCCTACTCCGAATCCTTCTGTGGGTGGTGAACAAGACATCATGACATTTTGTCCCTGAGTGAGTAAAGATCAGTGGAGGAAGCCTTCCCTAGAGCCGCAGAGAGGATTGCGGCTCCAGGGCAGAGACTAGTGCTGAGCGCAGGTTCTGCCACACGGAGCGTCGGGTGTACGGATAATACCGACCCAGAAAAATCAGGACCACTGACAGCTACCTGTAGGGACACACCTGTGAGACAGCTGGCAGCAATGCATTTATGGGGAGCACCTGTCAAATCCTGGTAGAGACTTTGCCAGATTTGTAGATTATTGCACATTTTACTCCAGAGTATGATTTTCTAGTAGTAGCTTTGGAGTCATGCGCTGACAAGTTACTGTATCAACGGAGATTGTAAAGGCCAAGCTACTGCAGCTTTTTTGTTGAGACTAATGATGAGAATTCTATTCTACTAACAAATGGCACAAAAACCCAAAAAGCCCAAAAAGCTTCAAGTGTCACAAAGTCTCAGAATGTAAAACAAGTGAGCCAAATGGTACTTCGTCATGCAAACAGAAGGAATGAGTCAGCATTAACGGTCTGATTCAGCAGCGATCGCAGCTGCGTTTTCACACGCAACGCAGCAGCTCAGCCTGCATAAAGACGCCCACTACTGCTTTCTCACATCGATCCAATGTTGCTCTTCTACATAAACATCGGTACCATCGATGCATATCGCACAGGTACGCAGTATTTACACCAAGTCTGGCCAGCAACAGAAACTACATGTCTCCTCGCATGCAGTGGCTCTTAAGCTTCGTACGCAATCGCAGTGGCTAATTCTTGCACACCCAAGCAATGGCGTTCAAACAGTCATGCACGTCTGCATATTTCCGACCACTCCCCCGTCACCCCCCCCCCAAATACTCCCAGTCTGTCAATCACTCTGCAATGGATTCCTCTGTGCAAGCTTAATCGCAGTGCACATGCATTGCGGCTTATACGCATTCGCAATGGCTAATAATTGCTCGGTCTGCGTACATAGCTGCATTTGCGGTCACTGCTGAATCAGGCCCTAAATGTAGTTGACAGTCACTATAAAGATTCCCACATGGCACTTCTGCTCTAATGAAAGTTGGTTCAAGTCACTAAAGTTATGTGATCCTGTAAACGTTGGGGGAATTGGAGATAAAGTCATATATGCAACGAAAGTCAAGACAATTACTGTGCACTTGAGGATCAAAGACGAAACAATTGTCACAGATTTACTATTTGTGTCAGATCTAGGAATCAATCTGATTGCCATGTGTGGCTGCTGCTGGTACAGTACATGAAGCTTGCAGTGTATTGCTAGAAGTTGACTTTGTACTTTCTAAAACTGATCACTGCTTATACTACAAGTGGAAGAATAAATGCATGCTGTAGGTTGTAGGTGGAACTGAGCTGGTGGTCACTAGGACCCGGTGCAGCTCAGTCAGGAGTAGTCCGACCTCTGACATGCACTTGCACAGCGTTTCCATGCGTCTTTACTCCCCAGCATCCATGGGGACAGGACAGACTCCAGAGGCTCCCACCAGAATACATGCCAGTACAGCCAATAACAGCAAGGACCCTATACCACAATCGATACACAGAGGGACTTTGGGGCTATCATCCTCCTGTGCACTCACCCAGCTCATGCCCATCATACAATGCTTAGTATTACCCTAAACTCCAGGCTGCTATATTCCACACAGATTGTCTATTGCTGTTAGAGCTGTGATATGCCTGTATGTAATGTTACTAGCAGTTACCATCTATTCCCAGATTTAACATCTCTCTAGCCAGAAGGCTAATACAACTGGAATCTGTTCCAAGGCCATCCTCATGCACACATTTGGCTGCTCAAACACCAGACACCCTTGGTGTAATATTTGCTGATACCAAAATCAGCAAGGTCGCAGACGACACGGAATAAGGGGATTTGACTGAGTGCAGGACAGACCTCTATTCAGTGATAGAAATGTACAGTGCAGAGGGCAGCATGGCTTTTGAAAAGCTGACAGGTGCTGAAATTTACATTACATGGAGGTTTGCCATGCAAAGTTGTGGTGACAATCCAAAACCTGACAGAGCTATGGGGACAATTGGTCTAGCGGTGGAGTCAAATGTTTATTTAGTAATCCGCAGGAAAGTTCTATTATATCTTATGATATGTGATTAGCGCTGTAGATGGCTTATGAAGATAAAGGCTTAATGAGGAAAATAAAACTGAGGCACACATTGTATGCAACAAAGCTTAGTGCATGTAAAAATATTAATGACTACATAGACAGAATGTTATCCATCTCTCAGCTGTTAATTTTTATGGCATTGCTGCAAAATTTTATGCAGGAGTACGACTTTTTGGTAGTGGCATTAGAGGCTAGCACTATGAAGCTAACCATGGAGATGATACATGCAAAATTGTTACAGTTCCAGAGCGCATACCCACTGAAACAATACTGAGAATTCTGTTCTTTTGTCTAAGAGTTCAGAGTACTAAAAAGTTTAAGATCACATGTTTCATATGTCACAATTTGGGACACAAAGCCTCAGATTGCAGTCTGAATGTATCAAGTGGCACCTCCTCACTAAAGTGACAGTGGAAATGAGTCATCCTTGAATGTAGCAGACAGCCACCATAAAGACTGTTGGTATATGGACTCAGGAGACACAAGGCATTTCAGTTGTATGCTTTTGTATAAAATAAGTGATAATGAATAGACCCCTAAATGTGGGAGGCAAAGCAGTTATCACTGTTGTGGAAAACCTACAGTTTTATACCTAACCTAGGAACCAACCTGATTGCTGTGAATGTTCTGGAGCGGAGAGGATACAGAGTCCAATTTACAAAGGGTTGGTGTGTTACGTACAGTATAAACAAAAGAGAGACTGTTGTTCTGCAGCAACCAGATGCCAACAATTATATAGCCTTGACACTGTGAAGTGCCATGCAATGGTCACCGAGAAATCCAGCCAATCAATGGAACTGTGGCAAAGGCGGTTGGGGCATCTAGGCTATGACAGAAGCTTCAGAATGGTATATTGACTGGGATGTTGAAGGACAATCCTGAAAGACCAGCACGTGAGAGCTGCGCGAAAGGCAAACAAACATGTAGCACATTTCCTAAGTTTGCATCTAGAGCACAAGTTCCATTGGAGTTAGTACATATTGACGTGTGTGAATTAATGGAGGTTGAATCAATGAATGACAGGCATTACTTCATGACACTTATTGATGATGCTACAAGGATGACACATCTTTATTTACTGAAGAACAAAAATGAAGTAACAAGTAAGATCAAAGTGTACAAGAATTTCTCTGAAAACCAAACAGGACAGAAGCTGAAAGATCTGTTAACGGAGGCAAATACTAGAATAGGGAACTAGCCAAGTGTCTAAGAGAAAATGGCATCCAGCATCAGCTAACCATTTCTTGAGAGAGCTAGAACTATGCTCTGTGATTCAAATCTTGAAGAAGTTTTGGGCTGAAGTAGTGAGAACAGCTATTTACCTTGTATTTCACAAGTCTACTTTAGTTAGTGTTAACAGAAATGTCATATTGCCACAGGGGCGTGTATCCCTGGATATGCCTGAAAGTGTGTCTAGTAAGAGTGAGGTTACAAAACTAAACAACCATTCAGGGAACATGAGTTCTATGAGGAGCAACAAGGCGAAACCTCCTAGAAAGTTTAGTAAGGAGTTTGCTGGATACCTCAGAGACTTCATAATCTAGGACCAACCTGTAAGCAGGAATGGAAGTCTACTATTAGTCATGATTTCCAAGACAAAGGCCTAAGAAGCATGAAAATACCTAGTCTTTTGTATCCAACTGCAGAGGAAGGAAGAGGAAAACATGTGCAGTTGTTTTTCTGGCTTGTGGGACTAAATGTGATTTTGATATGCTTAGTTCAGGGAGGACCATCAGAATTGCCACTGAAGATCACTTTGTCAGGACTCTGATAAATAATACTTTAGTCAGTCCAGTTTATTCTTCCAGTGAAATGTTGAGTGAGTGTCTGATTTCTTATGCTCACATTTTTCCCTTTCAGGAATGTGGACTGGAACATATATAAAATGTTGATGCTTTGTTTTACAAAGTGTCTTTCCCTAACTGTCATTGTCTTCCATTGCTGGAGAGAGACATCAAATGTAATGTGATGTTCTTGATGATTCCTGTGATGGATGGCAGTCTTGAGTGAGGCTGGTGTTGGAAGGAGTGTGCTCCTGTGCTGCCGCCCTCCAGCATCCTGTAGGTGGAACTGAGCCAGTCACTGGGATCTGGTGCTGCTCATTCAGGAGGAGTCCGGTCTCTGACATGCGCATCTTTACTCCCCAGCGTCCATAAGAACATGACACATTTTAGAGACTCCCACCAGAATACATGCCAGTACAACCAATAACAATAACTGCAAATACCCTATGCACCGCTGATACACAGAGGGACTTTGTAGATGATCTATAGCTTGAAGGCCAAGAAAGCCAGATTGCTAAAGTAAAAGTGTTGCTGAGTAACAAGTTCAGATTAAAATAACTTGGGTCAGCGCACTAACTACTGCTGTCGACATTCAAATTGTGCAGAATTTGAATACCGGGACTGTTACTATAGACCAACAGGGATACATTGAGACAAGGCAATGCTAAACAAATTTGGAATGGTGGACGCCAAGCATGTCAGCACACCAACTGACAGACGTACAAAATTAACAAAAGCTATGTGTCCAACAGCATAGGCATATTCTGTATATATAGGAAATGAGGAGCAATCCTTATCAAAGTACATTGGAACTTTAATATATCGAAGTGTTGGCACATATACAATGGGCACTGTACTCCTTGGTTCTAGATATAAGCAGCAAGTTGATTGTGTAAAAAATAGATAAATTAATATTGTCCTTTACAGTTGAACTAGAGGTTCCAGCAAGCTTCCTCTGCATGTTGGTACATAAAAAAAACAATAGTACCAGCATGTGGGGCATTGAGGGCCTGCTGGTACCTCTAGTTCACCTACATAAGAAATCTAAAAAAAGATGTATACTTGGAATATCTTTAGTTTACAATAGAATATATAATCCCATCAGTGGCTAATCCAGTGGGGGAGAGGTGAGGTGATTCCACTCCCTCTAGTGTAGGGATCAGGCATTGATCTATCACAAATATCGATACCCATGGTTTGATATGGGTGAATTGTTTTGGCGATACATTGTGTATGATATATAGAATAAATTGCTTATGCCGTTACGGTTTAGGTGTCAGTGATCTTTTCTAGGCAGAGCCAGCAGAGCTGCTTATTTCCAAGCTCTCCAATCAAAATCGAGATTCTCTGGGAGGCTGGGAGAGCCGATACAAAGGCACCAACTCTCCAATCAAAATCGAGATTCTCTGAGCGGCTGGAAGAGCCGATTCAAAGGCACCAACACCTTTTTAGTGTTTTCTGATAGGATCTTTCAGCCTACCCCAGAATCTGAGAATAAGATACAGTAGCAGGCCCTGCCCCAAATACTCACTATTGAAGGGCAGGGTAGGTTAGACATGCTCCTCAGCAGTCACCTGAATACTGTGTAATAGCACACTTTTATATACAGTACAGCTACCAACACAAAAGCCCCAAGACATATACATACAGTATATCAGCAGTAATGTCTTATTAATGACATATTTCAGAGAAATAGGTATATGAGCCAACAAAGGGGAATTCTGGAAGAAAGAAGAAAAAGTGATAATTGACTCAAAAGTAGGAAAAATGGTCCGTCTCTTGGCAGGTTACTGTCAATAAATTACAGGAGTTTGTAGGAAGATTAACATGCAACTTAAGTTACTAGTAGGGAACAGTACAGTTACTTACACCTGCGTGTAATTCCTCCTGCTGTATCTAACCTGTCACCTGCTGCAAACTTCTGACAGGTTTACACAGACTCCAGTAGCCACTGTTCTCCACTGCAAACACACTGAAGCAAATTCTCCAGAGGACATACATCAGTGCCACCCTGTCCGAAGATTAAGGGATAATCAACCATTGATAATAAGCAACCATCAATGATTTCTTATCAATGGTTAAGAGTTTTGCCATCTATCACGACGGTCAGATTTATTTTCTGAGTCACGCTACTGCACGCCCCTTAGGCCGACCTCCGTTTACAATTGACTTTGCTGATGTCACGTGTTCCGGCTAGTGATGCCCTGCAGTGGCTCTAACCATTGATGGTTTTTGTCAATGGTTTCCTGCCATTGATGAAAAGTACTGATGGTAGTGACACACATGCGTTTGAGATGCCATCCCCTAGCCCACGAACAGTCTCTAAGTGGCAACCACTTTGCGAATAAATGCTTTCTGTGAGCGACAACAGTGACTAAACTTGACGAATGTGTATTGTGACTTAGACGCATGCGCAGATCACGGGTTATATGCTCAAATATGTAAAAATCAGGATTTTGTCCATCTCTAAATCAGGCCCTAAAGCAGGTAGACCGTCACTTCTCTCTTTGTTAGCTCTGAGCTCAGTATTTGCAGAGATTAGCGCTGCAGTTGAACTTGACACTTTAACGGTCAGGTAGGCACAGGTAAGAGCTTGTAACTAGCTTGCAAAAATATTAATGTACACATTGTACAGTAATTTTCCCATCCTTACTCCTGTGGCTGTCCACACCTCTTTGGCAGCTGGAAAGTTGAGTAATATAGACCACACCAGGTTAGCAAAAGACGGTGGATTATTTGAACACATTGGATTATGCTGGATCAGGAATTTATGGCTTCTATCACTATAAACGGAGGAAGTACTTTTATAAACATTCTTTCAAAAATGCGGGTGTATTACATATTTAGATATTTCCTTCTAAATAATAAAAACAAACATTATACAGAGAATATATATTCCTTCCATTTAGTAAGAAAAGTACCAGCCAGGGGTCTTGGGAAAATATATACAATTCAATCGCGGTCACTACCATAATTTTATATTTATATAAAGAAATAATACAACATTGAAATGTTTCATTTTCTGCAAAATAAAAATAAGTGCACATTGCATGAGGATATGGTTTATTAAATATATAATTGCCTGCGGTGAACTAACTTGCATGTTTATTTACTTATATTACATACAATATTTAATATACTTTTTCTGCATTTTGATTCACAAGTGAATCTGTCATTAAATTACCATAACAAGCATCATTTGAACTCTGCATTATGTTTGTACTAATGTTATTCTGATTGCATTATAAAATGTTTTAGTGAAGTGACTGCACAAATGAAGCGTAAGGATTAGTTCATAAGTTCATAAAAAATAAAAAGGAAAGAGTATTGAATGTGCACACTACAAAGTCGTATACTGGTCTATCACTGATGCTTTTATCTCTAATGGAGTAACAAATTCAGTGCAATACATTTGATTCACTGTAATTTTCTTTCACAGCCAGAAGTTAAGCTTTAAGGAGCGTGTGCGCATGGCAAGCCCAAGAGGGCAAAGTATAAAGAGCAGACAGACATCAGTTGGAGATCGCCGTTCCCCCAGCACTGATGTGGCCACAGAACCAAGCCCCACAAAAGTCCAAAAGAGCTGGAGCTTCAATGATAGAACACGCTTTCGCCCTTCCCTCAGGTTGAAGAGTTCACAGCCGAAACCAGTGACCGATAGTAAGAGCTTCTGTTTCCCTATATACATGACTACAGTGTGCAATAAAGGATGCCTCACCATGAGATAATGCTATTTGTTCTGTGAAGTATAGTAATAAAAATTAGCACCCCATTACATAATATACATAATTAATAAAGTATAATAATAAATTATGCTATGCCATTACATAACACACTGATTTTACATTGCAGCATTTTAATAAAGGATATTTCTTCATTAGATACAGACATTGCTCACTTAGGGGTCTATTTACTAAGCAGTGTTAGGAGACAGAGTGAAAAGTGATAAGAAAGTGTATAGGTGCCAGCCAATCAGCTCCCAACTGTCATCTCACAGGCAGTGCTTCAAAAATAACAGTTGGGAGCTGATTGGCTGGTTCCTTATCACTTTCTTATCACTTTTCACTCTGTGTCCTAACACTGCTTAGCAAATAGACCCCTATACAACCGAGTTCTATTCCTACGACTCGGTCGTTAAAAGAATCAGTCATTAAGCGAGGACGTATAGTGGCCGGGAAACAGCAGGACCCAGGCTGAGGGTGACACGTGCCTGTGTGTGCCCCACCTCCTCCGAGAGCGTGCCACATCCCCGTCCGTTCTTTCCCTCATGGGAGGCACAGGCACGGCCCTCTCTCGTGGCAGAGTCTGTATTTTAATTTTTTTTGTATCAGTGCAAGCTACAGTTAGCTGGTCAGAGTTCCGGTCGTAAGTCCGAACGGTCGCTGAACAGGTAGGTCGTTAAGTGAGGAATGTCTGTACTGCAATTTTACTGTGATGTATACTGTGGTAATAAAGGATAGTTCTTGGCAGTGCTATTTTTTAGCAGGAACAAGCAGGAACTCAATAAATAATAGAATTATACTGTGAAGTATAATAATAATAAATAGTGCTTCATTATAGAACGTACATGAATAAAGTATTACCATGTATAGTGAAGTATAGTAATAAAGGACATCACTTGATTAAATAACACATATATTATCTTGTAAATTACAGTAATAGAGTATTACTTTCCTTTAGATAACATACATGATTATAGCGCAAAGTGCAGTAATAAAGGATAGAGGCCCTCATTCAGAGGCGCTCGCAAAATGCGAGCATTCGCTCTGAATGTGGGCGGCTGCTTGGGTTTTGAAGTGCGGCCTCCCGGTCGCTAGCTAAGCTGTGGGTTATCTGCGGGTCAGCTGCGCGACCATCGGGGCTTGCGACGAGACCCTAAGGTTGAGTCTCGACAACCGCAAGACCCATGGTGCTTCCTGCTCTGATCGAGCAGGAAGCTCGCCACTGACATCACTGCTGATGTCAGTGTGGCCGCCCACAAAATGGTAGGCGTTCCTTAAGGAACGCCTCTGTTTGTGAAACCACCCCCCCGCCACGCCTACAAAACGGGGCAAGCTGTCGATCAACATCGACAGCTGCCCCTTTTGTAGTGAGCTTCGGAGCGAGAGAATTTCTCTCTCGCTTCGGGGCTAGCGCACACGCAGTGCGGCAGCTGCGCGTGCGCAGGGCCTAAACATCGACCCGCTTGTGAGCGCTCAGCACTTGCGAGCAGGTCTGAATGAGGTCCAGAACTCCATTAGATAATACAGTTATGCTGTGAAGTATAGTATTAAAGAATAGCATTGCTTAAATACTACATATGATTATGCAAATCACAATAATAAAGAACAGCACTCCATAACATAACTTACATGATTATAGTGTGAAGTTTGGCAATAGAGGATAATGCTCCACTATATAGCACATAATGATAATATAGAAGTATTTAAATAATCAATATTTAGTGAATTGGCAATACTATAACAATACATAAGTATAGTATTAAAATACATGAGTATAGAGTAAATTGGAAATTAGTTTATTGTGAATGACACTAATAAAACCTAATACTTAGAGAGCACTATTAAGCATCCCCGGGAAGTATCTAGAAAGGACACAATGGTCCTCATTCAGACCCGCTTGCAAGCGGGTCGATGGTGGGGCACTGCACACGCGCCGCGCAAGCCCCGGAGTGAGAAATTCACTCACTCCGGGGCTAGCTACAAACGGGGCGGCTGTCGATGTTGATCGACAGCTTGCCCCGTTTTGTAGGCCGAGGGGGGGTGGCTGGACAAACGGAGGCGTTCCTGAATGAACGCCTGCCATTTGTGGGCAGCGCTACTGACATCACTCGTGATGTCAGTAGTGAGCTTCCTGCTCTATTAGAGCAGGAAGCTCACTGGGGCTTGCGGCAGACGAGACCCTACCACAAGGGTCTCGTTGCAAGCCCGATGGTCACGATGGTTGTGACCCACAGCTTAGCGAGCGGCCAGGAGGCCAGCTGTAAAAAAAAGCATCCGCCCTCATTCAGAGCGAGCGCTCGCTTTTTGCGAGCGTCTCTGAATGAGGTCCAATATCTGCTGCAGTCCTCCATTTTAGACTGCAAAAGCATCCCCCCATAGAGCTACATTTTGTATAATTTAAAGGGAGGGGATCCTCCATAGGATACCTCCCCGGCAATGGCCGCTCGCATACAGTATGATCAGTCTAATGATCATGCGACCAGGTCCCAAACCCAGAAGTAAAGTGATCTCATTAACGATCACTTTACTCCCAACACATTGCAGTGACGGGTTCCTATCTGAGCCACTGTCCCTGAATGTGGGATTTTTTTTAACACAGGTGATCCTTAATTTTTTATTGCCATTTTAAGAGATCATAATTATCGGGACTAAAATACAATAAGTAATAAATATTCCCCTTAATGAGATAACTTGCAGGACCAAGCAGCATTTAAAGTTATGAAAGCACTAACAGGTCAATGTAAGGTTTAATAAGAATTTGAATATCAAACTTGGTGCATACTCAGCATTGGAAATTGCTCTTATTTACATTTTAGACTATTATTACATTATTATTTGTTTATAGCAATATTAATGTACTTATATTCTATTTGCTATTATATTATATTCTTGTGATGGAAATTAGTAATTTTCAAATTAATTAAATGTGAGCATAAATTCTATTATCTTGCCTTTCTTAAATGTCTCTTTAAGCATAAACTTTTTTACAAGGATGTTTACCTCAAGTCAATGCTTCGTGCCTCCCGTGTGTCCCTATTTTATACACTGACCCTCCTTATATCCAAATAGCATCTCTTGTTATTCTGATGCATAGAACTGAAGAGATTAGCTTTTTTTTTTTAAACGTGTTTGTTTAGAATTTTCTATAAACACAGTAAACGACACAAAAGGCCATGTAGAGGCATAAATATTACCAAGAGAAAACAGGTAGAACCACAAAAATATTCGAAAATATGAAAATATTTGAGGCAAGAACAATACCAAAATACACATTAGTAGACTAAATGAGGTGAACAAAAAATTCCCTGGGCATGAATGATATTGTACAAGGGCGCAGTAAACAAATCTGCCCACGAGTGGTATTATAACAAGAGGTAGATAAGGGAAGAGAGAGGCAGAAGGATAAGGGAAGGGAGGAGGTCATAGTAGAAAGTAGAAATAGAAAGTTCCCAGTGTCCAGTAGAGTGGTAAAGAGTGAAGGGCTTGCCAGAAAAAATAGCTGTAGAGTGAGGCCCTAAGACTTTGAAAGCAAAAGGTCAGTGAAGCCCAAAGGAAGGGCTCCATGGGGCGTAAAGCTACTATAAACAAACCAAACCCAAATGAATCCATGGGAGTAGTTATGCAAGAAAGCAGACATTTTCTCCATGGCTGCAAGGTCCAATATTTTATTGCAAAGCTTTTGGCATGAAGGGTGGTCTGTGCATTTCCAATGTCCAGTAATCAAGCACCTAGCTGCATTCAGGATATGCATGGAGAGCTTGTCAGCACATTTATCCAATCCCTCTAGTGGGCAGCCAAGGAGAAAAGACCACAGAGACTTGTATATTGGTGCCTTAAGGACCTCAGAAAGGAGATGAGGAACCCCATCCCAGAACTTGGCTATCTTTGGACATGACCACCAAATATGTAAATAAGATTCCACTTCGCTGCAGCCCCTCCAACAGTGGTCTGTAGCAGAGCCGTACATTTTCCCTAACTGAGTGGATACTAAACATCATCTATAATATACCTTGTATGCATTCTCCTTGACTATGGAGGATATAGAAGATCTAGATACTCTCTCTCTCACCACAGACCAAGTGTTTTCCCTAAATCTATCTCCCACTGAAGTTCATTATTTGGTGTGATAGGTACTGTAGCTTAGTATGAAGCAAACAGTTATATAGGACAAAGATAAGCCCCTTCAAGAGAGGGCTATTAAGCCATAGAGTGTCAAGGGTAGACAAAGAACGGTTGATGGAGCCAGGGGAGAGAATCAATAAAATGTCGTACTTGAAGATAGGCAAAAGGACTAATATTTGGTATCCCATATTTGTTCTGTAAAGAACCATAAGAAGCACAGCCCTCCCTGATCTTTTTATTTGCTGTGTGCGCATCCTATGGTGTCTGTGACCATGTTGACCAATAAACTGTTTCTTTACAATAGAATATATCATGCATGGCTGATGGATGGTCTTTCTGCCCCTAGGTAGTACTGTACAGTACCTCTCCCCCTCCTGCATCTTGCGCCATACGGTACACCATTCAGTATTGATTGCAACGGAACGTACCATGGCGCTGGAATAAGTCATAGCATGTAATACAACCTTTTGTCCACCAGGTGTCACTTTTCCTAAACTACACTGCATATGCGTCAGATATCCAATGCATTTTCTGTATTGCCACCCGATGATTGGCTGACAGAACCTGTGATTCGGTACATAGTACAGCGTTTTCATCATGGAATCAGAGCTGTAGAAGAATGTGTAATAAAGTTTTAAATCATTACAGTTTGTGTGCGAGTCATGTACCTTTAAAAAATATATATATTTTCTTTATACAGTATTTGTAGTTCAGCTGCCAATTACTGTCTGGACATAAACTAAAGTACAGTATGTATTGTATGAGAATCTGAGACAGACTGCGATTTTTAGTCTCACTGAAAAAGGACACTGCAGTATTAATCAGCCACACGCAACCACAGTACTGTATACAGTAATAAAATGCAAGTCTGCATCTGGTGCAAAACAGCCAGGGGCATTGATAAATGTGAGTGGTGGGGTTCAGAGACTCAAACGCAACCTCAGTTTTTAATGAGACTACATGATTTCCTGTTCAATAATGTTGCAGTATTGTGTTGAAGGCACTACATAACTGCACAACTCCCTCGCACCCTGTAATGACACACACCCATACAGTTATGGGGTGCAGGCACTCGTCTCGGGTTTCAGAGTGTTGGGGTTCAGGAGCTTAAAGAGGTCTCAGATACACCCACAGCTTGTTGGAGTTCAGGCACTCAGACAGGTCAGATGCACGCACAGCTTTCAATGAGACAGGATTAATTAATATTCACTAATGCTGGGGTACTGTGTTTACATGTACTAGTATAATATTTTGAAAGGAAGACACATTTTTATTAATATCATTATTAGTATTATTATGCTTCCCTCACTGCGCCCTCCCTAACGGCAGCAAATGGGTGGAATGCACAAGCATTCAGTAGACAGATGTGAAATAGATGTGGCCTAGTGGTTAGAGTGATCATTTTACATGCTAGTGGTCCAGGGTTCAAATCCCACCACATCCCGATATTATTTTGTAATCCTTTATATTTTAGGTTCATTCCTCTATATAAAGATGTGTCCGTCCACACTTGTCGGGTTTCAGATGCACCCACAGGTGTTGGGGTTCAGGGACTCAAACGCAACCTCAGTGTTCAATGAGAATACATGATTTCCTGTTCAATAATGTTGCAGTATTGTGCTGTTGCACTGCATAGCTCCACAAGTCCCCCGCACCCTGCAATGACACACACCCACAGAGTCGGGCTCAGACGAGTCAGATGCACCCACAGCATGTTGGGGTTCAGGGGCTCAGACACAACCCACACGTGTTGGGGTTCAGGGGTTTAGACGCACCAACAGCTTTCAATTAAGTAACCTTAGCGGTTCTCACCATTGAAGACAATATGCTGTGACCTGTTTGACCCCCTGACGCTGTGGGTGCGCCTGACACCCGACATGAGCGCCTGCACCCTATAACTGTATGGGTGTGTCATTGCAGGGTGTGGGGGAGTTGGAAGAGCTATGTAGTGCCTTCAGCACAGTACTGCAACATTATTCAACAGGAAATCATGTGGCCTGAACCCCAACACCTGTGGGTGCATCTGAAACCCGACAATTGCGGATGGATCACTGCACTTTATAAAAAAATTTTTTATAGAGCATTGAATGTAAAATAATCAGGGCTGTGGTGGGATTTTAACCCTGGACCACTAAACGTGAATGTGTATGTGAAACGATCGCTCTAACCACTCGACCATAAAGGGTTTCACATCTATCTACTGAATCCTTGTGCACTCCACCTATCATCTGCCATCATTGTTTTAAACTCGGGGGGGAGGGGGCACAGCGAGGGAAGCATAATAATACTAATAATGATAATAATAATAATAATAATAATAATAATAAAAATGTGTCTTCCTTTCAAAATATAATACTAGAACATGAAAACACAGTACCCCACCATTAGTGAATATTAATCCATCCCGACCAGTGGCATATCTAGGGGAGGTAGAGCGGTCCGCACTACACAGTAAACAAACACCGCCGCTGGCTAGTACACTCGTACTACAGTATGTTTGTTTTGGCAGCCAAAGAGAGTCAGCCAGACTCTCATTGGCTGCTGCGCCCACTGCCGAAGCCGGGCTGGAGCTTACTCATGAGCTCCATCTTCCGGCTCCCGCAGTGGGTGATGGGAGAGACATCATGACATCTCTTCCATAGTGCAGTGCGGGCCGGCCCTGGAGGATGGAGGAGCGGGTGGTGGCGGGAGCAGGTGCGGGGATTCAGGTGTTTTTTTTTGTGTGTCTTTGTCTGGCACTGCTGGGGGGGCAGCAGTGCCAGACAAAGTAGTTCCCCCCTATACAGTGCCTACTGGGGGCACTGTATAGGGGGAACTACTACTGGGGGCATTATATAAGGGGCACTGCATAGGAGGGACCACAACTGGGGGCACTGCATAGTGGGGACTACTACTGGGGGCACTATATAAGGGGCACTGCATAGGCGGCACCACTACTGGGGCACTGCATAGGGGGGACTACTACTTGTGGCACTATATAAGGGGCATTGCATAGGGAGGACTACTACTGGGAGCACAATATAAGGGGCACTACTTGGAGCACCACTACTTGGGGCACTGCATAGGGGGGACTACTACTGGGGCACTGTATAATGGGCACTTCATAGGGGGGACCACTACTGGGAGCACTGCATAAGGGGGGCCACTACTGGGGCCACTGCATAGGAGGACCACTACTAGTTACACTGTAAAAGGGGCATTACTGGGGGCACTGGAGAAGTGTCACTACATAAGGGTGCATTATTGGGGGCACTGTATAAGGGTGCACTACTGGGGGCACTCTATTAGGGGCACTACTACAGGGGGCACTGCATAAAGTGCACTGCTACTGGGGACATTGCATAAGGGGCACTACAACAGGGGGCACTGCAAGAGGAGCACTACTACTTGGGGCATTAACATGCATATAGTAATGTTCCCAGAGTGACGTTCCCAAAGTGGGCGTGGTCACATGCCACATGGGGCGTGGCCCTAATTTTCCAGTGGACACACCCAATGTGGCATGTGACCACGCCCACTTTTTAGCCGCACGCACCTACTTGGGGGAGGGGACTCCCTTTTTTTAACTTGCCCTGGGCTGCAAATATCCTAGTTACACCATTAATCCCATCTCATTGAAAGCTGTGCGTGCGTCTCATTAATGTTTCGGTTATACCAGCATAACATCACGGCAATTACACTACAGTACCGTACTGTATGTGTACTGATTTGCGTTCCACTCAATGAGCTTCTGCAATTTTATTGTAAAGATTGGTTGTGCGAACATGCAAATACTGTACACTGCAGTAGTGTCCTGAACGTCATTGGCCCGCTTGGCAGGGATCTCCATCCACTTCTACAGTATGGTATTCAGTAGTGTAAATGTCATCAGTGGAGCAGCGGTTAAGCGGTGTATTGCATGCTGTGGATTCTCTTGTAGAATGCCACGGTACGCCACAGTAAAGCCATCACGCAACTTTCCAAGGCGCGACCCAGAAGCTAGAATGTCGTGCTATGAGCAACAAACTTGCTGGACCCATCTGTATGGCCGACTTACTCTAAACTGAAAACCAGCAACAGAGAGGGAAGCACTGGGATGGTGTCTACTGTATATTAGCATAAGCAAAAACCTGCGTGCCCACCTCTTAGAGCAGTGTTGGCTAACCTTGACACTCCAGCTGTTATGGAACTACATAACCCAGCATGCACTGCTACAGTTTTGCTATTAGGGCATGCTAAAACTGTGGCAGGGCATGCTGGGATATATAGTTCCACAACAGCTGGAGTGTCAAGGTTAGCTAACACTGTCTTAGAGGCTACCAGCTACACGTTAAAAAGCACTTTGACTCTTCTTAAACCTCCTGTACTGTAGTAGTCTTTGTAATTAACAGGATTGCAAACCCTGAAGTAGAAACTTTGCCACAGTGGTCCCAATGTATAATCCCTAAAATCCCTAAAAGACTGCTGACCATTATACCAAAAACTAAAAATATACAATTTTGAAATAAAGCTTGAATGAATAAAAGACTCGGGACCCAAAACACTTGTTCACCTCTTTAAAAATAAACAAAAAATAATAAAAAAAGCTTTGTTCTTTATCTGTCACAGCCTAAATGTAAGATTAAATCCCCTTTCTTCTTTCTTGCTTAAATACAAATGTGAAAACACAAACAAAAAAGCCCAACCCAAATATAAAGCGGCCAGTGTGAGGGCAACACTTTTGATTGGCAGTGAAATGTGCTACCAGTTACCTCTGACTATAGTAAGTTCAGTGTGTGATCTAGGTACCAACTAAATATTAACCAGTGTGTGGTTGGTTCTCACTAGAGCAGGGGGGATTCCAAACACTAGAACTGGTTGAAATTTGGGGAAGGGGACAGGTTGCATATTTTTTCATTATTTTTTTATTTTAAGCAGTTCACGGTGCATAGGAACTGATGCTCAGCTCCTTGACAATGCTAACCTGGCAGATGAATTTAGTGTTTCACTAAGCCAGTGTGAAGGCAAATCCACATGCATAACCTAGCTTGGTGGGTCACACATACACAGTACACTGGAACAATTAAGCTTGCAGTGCCACTTTTGCAAAACTACTGTATGTAATGAAAATAAGTGCTTTAATTAAATTAAAAAAAGGAAAAGCAAAAACATGGCGCTAACCACTAAAAGACAGCAATTTATTCCAACTAATTTGATAAATCAGACTGCCACTTCAATATCAGAATAGGTTATACCAGTGGTTCCCAAACTATTTTGAATCCCGGCGCCCTAATGTATCAGCACTGTTTTCACGGCACCCTTGAGCCAAAAGTTTGTTATTGAGAAATTCTGAATAAATGTAGTGAAGTAGTAAAGAGAAGTAAATTGTGCTGACCTGTCATCCTTAGGCTCAGTTATGTGGTGGTGGACAGGTTTACCCTTCTGTTTTTCCACATATTTACATTACATTGACCACAAATAATTTGATTTGGTGCTGGACCACCAACCTGAGGCACCCCTGCAAGTGTCCTGAGGCACCCCAGAGTGCCACGGCGCACAGTTTTGGAACCACTGGGGTATACTATACCTATCAAAAAATGTAGGATACCAGAAAAAAATATAAAATATAGAAGCACTGTCCAATTATTCAATATTTTAATGTCACAAATAAATGTTTATTATCACAGATATCCACTAATACACTAACAAACGCGACCAAGGTAAATATGTAATAAAAACTTATTGGATGTAATTATTAAACACCAATTATCAGCATAGCTGGTCTATTGCATATACATACAGCTAATTCTATATTGTATGTACTTGATCCTTTGTAACTGGGTCTCAATGCCCAGAGAGTCCAACATATGCAAACATCAATATAAAAAATTCAAAACTATTTTAAATCCACTATTTTAGCCTCAGCGTATAACCCAGCAATCGTGCAGCAGGTGCAAATCAATTTGTTTTTATTCTCAGCATGCGGCTCGGCGGTATCATAGCAGACACAGATTAGTTGTTCTTATTTCAGCAGAATAGTTCTACAGATGTTACTTTGTAGCAGACAAATTTAAACCACTGCACTTTTATAACAGGAAAGCATGTAACACTGCACTTGCAACTTTGTATCTACGTATTATTATTGGGAGAGCATAAATTACTCATGCTCTATAAAAGGAATATTCCTTTGTAAAAAAAATGTTGTGCACTCACATATAAATGTTTAGTCCCATTAAAATCCCAATGTGCTTTAGTGGTGGTCTCCTCAATAGACACCTACAGTATGCCTATGTCGGAATCGGTATGAAATACCGACGGCCACGATTCCCAGCATCGGTAGGCCGACAGAAGCAGAGTTCCCAGCAGCAGAAGCCCGACAGCGTTGGAAATCCCGATCGTCGATAGGTAAGCACTTACTAACCTAACCCTCCTTAGGGTTGCTTAACCCTAACCTCCCCCCCAAGTGCCTAGCCCTAATCCCCCCTCTAAGTGCCTAACCCTAACCCCCCCTTCCCCGCTGCCTAAACCTAAGTCCCCCGGGGGGGTGCCTAACCCTTAGTCCCCCGGGGGTGCCTAACCCTAACCCTCCCTCCCCTTAGCCTAACCCTAACCCTCCCGGGGGGGTGCCTGACCCTAAGTCCCCCCCCCGGGTGCCCTAAACCTAACCCTCCCCCCCCGCGCGGCTGTCCGCTCGCAGTGCCCGGCATCCCTTCGATTGGGATGCCGGGCGCCTGTCTCTCGGCATTGGGAAAATGTCAGGCGTTTCACCCTCGCCGAGATATGACAGTCGGGAAGCCGGCTGTCGGTATTAAGGCAGCTGGTTTCCCGATTGCATCCCTTGTATTAAATAATTGTCGAAACATTCAATAGCCAGTATAGCTTTTCCCGCCTTTAAAAGTGTTGGTTGCTTAAGCTGGGTACACAAATATACAATCATTGGGCCATTCATCCAATATCGAGAGAATGGCTGTTGGATTGTATAGGTGTGTACTCTGTCCCGATGCAAGAGCGTAAGCCGATAAACATTTTTTAACGCTCCTGCAATGGTGGGGATCGGGAGGTCGCATCTCATATACTGTTTAAAATTTATCGTTTCGACCTCCCGATCCCATAGAAGTCCGTACACGGCTGACGGGGTCACACCGGGGACAGACTGCACGGCTGATCGGGACAGCTTTACCCGATCAGCCTGCAATCGAAAGCTTTACTCAGGAAATAAACAGGGTGAAACCCATTTATCCGTTAAACTTTAAATAGTGTATCGATTCCATCAAGTTCAGCTACATACCATTAATCTTCCGTGGTCCGTCATCCATGCACACTAAACATAAGGGGGAACCTATAACTTGAATATATAACAATACACAGACTGTAGAACTGTTCTGCTGAAATAAGTCTAATCTGTGTCTGTATACATTTATACTTATGTGCTTGTATATTTAAATTTGTATAAAAATGTACAGTATATATACAGTAAATGTCATAAATAAAAGCACATAAATGTATACAGACTAATAATTTATAAAGCCTATGTACACATTTCAATCAATTTAGACAGTTTTGGCAGGCTGGAGCTGGACTTGCACTTGGCGTTCATACCACTGCACGGAAGGAGACTTGGGCAGAGTTTCATGACCCTGCAGGGACTTATAGGAAGATTTCCCTCTGTCCCTGCAGTTTTAGGGATATTTATGGAATTGCTTCATATATAAGGTAAAGATTGTTGAGTAATTTAATGCTTTTTTCTTTGCAGAATAGCAAAAAGAGTTAAAGCACTGTAGAGAGCGATGGTTTTCTCTCTACAGTGCGATACTATTTGATAAGAGAATTAGTGTAGAAGATAATTGTGTTGTCTTCTCCATTAACCCACTGCTGAATAGTGGACATAATTAAACAATGCGTAAACGGTAGTTTCCACATTTTGTAAATAAAAAGATCATTGCTGAATAGACCCCACTGTATATTCTACTTGTTATTGACTTAATACCAGCCTACATGAAAATACAGTGATAAAGTTAAATATAAATAGTATTGTATTACCTTTATAAACCTTTATAAACCTGTCACACAGAATAAAGTTTCCTTGTGCTTATTTTTCCTTTTCAGCTTACTGTTGCATTTGACATCTGTGTTGCCAGATGCTTTCTAAAGCTGTGCCTTATGTTTGGTTAAGTCAGTGAAGTATAGTTGAAACAATGTCTGTAAACTTAGGAAGAGTCTTAATAATTTACATTATAATTTGGTTCCCTGCTGTCATCCGTATGGAGTGAATTGTTTAATTTCTTTTTTGTAACAAGTAATAGAATTTGATAGCATAACTGAAGACAGTCACGATTGCCACATGTCAGAGAGCTTCGGAGACATGCTAATAACTGTAGAACGTGCATGACATATTTATCTTCTGGTGAGACTCTTCAATTACGCTGTATATATATAAGATTACATTTAGAAAATTTGCCAAGTAGCACAAGGAAAACTGGAAGGAAAAACATGCTATTTTAAACTAGTAAACAGATGGTATCGTAAATACAGCTAAAATGACACCACTACAAGCAAGATTAGACTGGTGTGATAGTCCCACTGTTGCAAAGAACTGTTGTCAAGAAACACTTGAAAACATTACTGAATAAGGCAATGTTGGTAAAAAGGAGATGCCAAAGGCATACATAAATTGTCCATGGCACATAAAACATAGTTCCAGTATATTTTTTTAAGCTCATACACAAATAATTAACTGCATAGAAACTTGCTGTGCGAAACCATTTACAGACAAAGGCCCTCATTCAGAGCCACTCGTAAGCGGCAGCTCGTTCGCTCCGAGCGATGTTTGCCAAACTGCGCATGCGTACGGATCGTTATACGCATGCGCGAACCAGTCAGTGCGGCCGAAATTCATGTGCTCGCAAAATAGCGAATGCCTGATAATTTGAGTGACAGGATGAGGCGTATGTGGGTGGTAACAGGGGAAGGTGCTTGAAAACGGGGAGTGGAAATCAGAACGCAGGCGTGCTTAAAGGTCAAAACGGGCGTTTTATGGGTGTGCATATTTAAAACAGCAGCGTCATTGACCACGTCACTGGGGTTTTTTTTAGCCAGAACTGCTCGCAAAATTGTGGTAGCAAAAACCAACCACAAGAATAGCGAGCAGTTCATACCCTGTTCGATGTACTCAATTAATCTAATAAATAGCGGACATGACGTCGGATGCGAGCGGCCAGGGGGCGTAGTTTCCCAAAAAACGACCGCAAGTTTTGTTCGCTCGTTCAGACCTAGAGGCGTGAACAGACCGCAAACAGCGAACGGTTCATTTGAATAGCCACCCCTATTTTCTGGACGAGCGAGCGCAAATGGCGACCGGCTCTGAATCAGCCAAAGTTTCTTCCACACCACCTTCTTACATAGATTCCAAAGGAGCCGATTTGTTAAACACCAAAATATATTTCCAGTGTGCCTGTAGAAAGGGTGTGTCTGGCTGGGCACTACTTAAGTTGTAGTGTGATCCCTAGGGTCTCAGCAGCAAAAGGTAGTGGTGTGGTCAAATATATCAACCAATGACAGCCCTTCTGAGATTTAGCCACATGTAGAGGTAGTTTGGTGAGTGAGAGCTAGAACGGTCTAAATACCAGCAGTCCAGCAGCATAGAAACCTTTATGGTGTAATCCTGTAATTGAGCATCTTACGTAGATCAAAGAAATTTGACTTGGCAACCATATGCATAGTCAGCTTTTTACATAAGGGAAGACAAGATGGAAAAATAGGCACCCATGCCAAGTTGTTTCATAATTCAAATATCCTTATTGGTTCAACTGCTCAGATGGTTCAAATTCATATATAAATTAGTATTTTGGACACAACCTTTGCTAAGTCGCTAGCTGTGTGTGTGGTGGGGTTTCCTGTTTTTCCCCCACCTTCTAACTCTCTCCCCATCAAACCCCCGCATGATGCCTGTCCACCTCCTGTCCTGTCTTTGTCCCTCTGTTCACCCCTGTGTCCAGGGGCAGATTGAGAACTAGAAGTTGCCCTGGAAAACTTTCTAGCAGTGGCCTCTCTTTCCTTTTCCTACTTTCATTTTCCCCTATTCACCTACCTATCTACACATTCCTCTCTCTCCTATTCCCAATTATCCTATCTACCCATTCTTCTCTCTCCTGTTCCCAATTATCCTTCTATCTACCCATTCATTTCTCTCCTGTTCCCAATTATCCTCCTATGTGCCCAACCCTCTCTCTCCTGTTCCCATTTATCCTCCTATCCACCCATTCCATTTTTTCCTGTTCCTGATTATCCTCCTATCTACCCTTTCCTCGCTCTCCTGTTCCCGATTATCCTACCTACCCATTCCTCTCTCTCCTGTTCCCGATTATCCTATCTACCCATTCCTCTCTCTCCTGTTCCCAGTTATCCCCCTATCTACCCATGCCTCTCTCTCCTGTTCCCAATGATTCTTCTATCTACGCATTCCTCTCCTGTTCCTGATTATCCTCCTATCTACCCATTCCTCTCTCTCCTGTTCCTGATTATCCTCCTATCTACCCATTCCTCTCTCTCCTGTTCCCAATGATCCTTCTATCTACCCATTCCTCTCTCTCCTGTTCCCGATTATCCTATCTACCCATTCCTCTCTCTTCTGTTCCCGATTATCTTCCTATCTACCCATTCCTCTTTCTCCTGTTCCCAATTATTCCCCTATCTACCCATGCCTCTCTCTCCTGTTCCCAATAATCTCTCTCCTGTTCCTGATTATCCTCCTATCTACCCATTCCTCTCTCTCCTGTTCCTGATTATCCTCCTATCTAGCCATTCCTCTCTCTCCTGTTCCCAATTATCCTTCTATCTACCCATTCCTTTCTCTCCTGTTCCCAATTATCCTCCTATCTGCCCAACCCTCTCTCTCCTGTTCCCATTTCCTGTTCCCGATTATCCTATCTACCCATTCCTCTCTCTTCTGTTCCCGATTATCTTCCTATCTACCCATTCCTCTTTCTCCTGTTCCCAATTATTCCCCTATCTACCCATGCCTCTCTCTCCTGTTCCCAATAATCTCTCTCCTGTTCCTGATTATCCTCCTATCTACCCATTCCTCTCTCTCCTGTTCCTGATTATCCTCCTATCTAGCCATTCCTCTCTCTCCTGTTCCCAATTATCCTTCTATCTATCCATTCCTTTCTCTCCTGTTCCCAATTATCCTCCTATCTGCCCAACCCTCTCTCTCCTATTCCCATTTATCCTCCTATCCACACATTCCATTTTTTCCTGTTCCTGATTATACTCCTATCTACCCTTTCCTCACTCTCCTCTTCCCGATTATCCTACCTACCCATTCCTCTCTCTCCTGTTCCCGATTATCCTATCTACCCATTCCTCTCTCTCCTGTTCCCGATTATCCTATCTACCCATTCCTCTCTCTCCTGTTCCCAATTATCCCCCTATCTACCCATGTCTCTCTCTCCTGTTCCCAATGATCCTTCTATCTACCCATTCCTCTCTCTCCTCTTCAAAATAATCCTTCTATCTACCCACTCCTCTCTCTCCTGTTCCTGATTATCCTCCTATCTACCCATTCCTCTCTCTCCTGTTCCCGAATTATCTTCCTATCTAGCCATTCCTCTCTCTTTTGTTCCCAATTATCCCCCTATCTACCCATGTCTCTCTCTCCTGTTCCCAATGATCCTTCTATCTACCCATTCCTCTCTCTCCTGTTCCTGATTATCCTCCTATCTACCCATTCCTCTCTCTCCTGTTCCTGATTATCCCCCTATCTACCCATTCCTCTCTCTCCTGTTCCCAAAAATCCTTCTATCTACCCACTCCTCTCTCTCCTGTTCCTGATTATCCTCCTATCTACCCATTCCTCTCTCTCCTGTTCCCGAATTATCTTCCTATCTAGCCATTCCTCTCTCTTTTGTTCCCTATTATCCTCCTATCTACCCATTCCTCGCTCTCCTGCTCCAGATTATCCTCTCTACCCATTCCTCTCTCTCCTGCTCCAGATTATCATATCTACCCATTCCTCTCTCTTCTGTTTCCGATTATCTTCCTATCTACCCATTCCTCTTTCTCCTGTTCCCAATTATTCCCCTATCTACCCATGCCTCTCTCTCCTGTTCCCAATAATCTCTCTCCTGTTCCTGATTATCCTCCTATCTACCCATTCCTCTCTCTCCTGTTCCCGATTATCCTATCTACCCATTCCTCTCTCTTCTGTTCCCGATTATCTTCCTATCTACCCATTCCTCTTTCTCCTGTTCCCAATTATTCCCCTATCTACCCATGCCTCTCTCTCCTGTTCCCAATAATCTCTCTCCTGTTCCTGATTATCCTCCTATCTACCCATTCCTCTCTCCTGTTCCTGATTATCCTCCTATCTAGCCATTCCTCTCTCTCCTGTTCCCAATTAGCCTTCTATCTACCCATTCCTTTCTCTCCTGTTCCCAATTATCCTCCTATCTGCCCAACCCTCTCTCTCCTGTTCCCGATTATCCTATCTACCCATTCCTCTCTCTTCTGTTCCCGATTATCTTCCTATCTACCCATTCCTCTTTCTCCTGTTCCCAATTATTCCCCTATCTACCCATGCTTCTCTCTCCTGTTCCCAATAATCTCTCTCCTGTTCCTGATTATCCTCCTATCTACCCATTCCTCTCTCTACTGTTCCTGATTATCCTCCTATCTAGCCATTCCTCTCTCTCATGTTCCCAATTATCCTTCTATCTACCCATTCCTTTCTCTCCTGTTCCCAATTATCCTCCTATCTGCCCAACCCTCTCTCTCCTGTTCCCATTTATCCTCCTATCCACCCATTCCATTTTTTCCTGTTCCTGATTTTACTCCTATCTACCCTTTCCTCACTCTCCTGTTCCCGAGTATCCTACCTACCCATTCCTCTCTCTCCTGTTCCCGATTATCCTATCTACCCATTCCTCTCTCTCCTGTTCCCGATTATCCTATCTACCCATTCCTCTCTCTCCTGTTCCCAATTATCCCCCTATCTACCCATGTCTCTCTCTCCTGTTCCCAATGTTCCTTCTATCTACCCATTCCTCTCTCTCCTGTTCCTGATTATCCTCCTATCTACCCATTCCTCTCTCTCCTGTTCCTGATTATCCCCCTATCTACCCATTCCTCTCTCCTGTTCCCAATAATCCTTCTATCTACCCACTCCTCTCTCTCCTGTTCCTGATTATCCTCCTATCTACCCATTCCTCTCTCTCCTGTTCCCGAATTATCTTCCTATCTAGCCATTCCTCTCTTTTGTTCCATATTATCCTCCTATCTACCCATTCCTCGCTCTCCTGCTCCAGATTATCCTATCTACCCATTCCTCTCTCTTCTGCTCCAGATTATCTTCCTATCTACCCATTCCTCTTTCTCCTGTTCCCAATTATCCCCCTATCTACCCATACCTCTCTCTCCTGTTCCCAATGATCCTCCTATCTACCCATTCCTCTCTCTCTCCTGTTCCTGATTATCCTCCTATCTACCCATTCCTCTCTCTCCTGCTCCAGATTATCATATCTACCCATTCCTCTCTCTCCTGTTCCAGATTATCCTTCTTCCTTTCTTTCCCTTTCCCTTTTGTTATTCTCCTTTTGTATTCTTTTCCACTCCTCTCCCTGATCCTTCCCATCTCTCTTTCATGTGAATCTCTCTCCATCCTAGTTATCCTCCCACCCTTGTCACTCATTTTACTGCAACTCTCACCCTGTACTGCTTGCTCTCTCCATTTCCCTCGCCAGCCCCATGTTTACCCACATTTCTTTGTAGTGTTACATACACACGGTCTTTTGTATACTATTATCTCAATATTCCAAGTCCTTTTTAAATATGTTCTTCCTCATATTTTCAGCTCAGCTCTCCAACTATAGCTTTCTCACATCAGTCATCCCATTAATTCCTTATTTTCTGCTTGCACCACCTTCTATCCCTGCATAATGTTTATGCCCTTTTCCCCATCCTCGGCCCCCTTCTTTCTGCACAACAGCCTTCATGCAGTTGCCCACCCTCCTCTTCAATTCCCCTGTACCACTTCCCCCCACATTTTACAACCCCCCACGCAATGCCCCCTTGTACTCTTTCCCCCAATGTAGATCTCTTCATAGTGTTCTATGCAGACTTCTCCCTGTCCCACTTGCCCATGTCCCCTGCTTGTACTCATCAGCCATACAGTTTGCATCTCCCTATCTGATCCTGTCTCATCAATATGTTCCCCACCCCTGATCTACTTACCCCAATTGCCCTCTTCCAAACTAAATTCTCTTCTTGTATTTTGAACACATTTAATTTGCACCACTTTCCTCATTGTATTATCTCTATGGTCCTTTCACCCATTCACAAAGTTCATTGTCTCATTATCATTTTTATTAATAAAATCCAATAAAACTGCAGTGCCAGACAGGTATAAAAATAATCGTTAAAAAAAAATAAACAATCATGAAGGTTGAGAAGGTGCGGAAATTAAATATCATCTTTAATTCTGCCCTTTCCTTTAACCAGAAACTTCAGGACATATAAGGCTTGTCGCCCATCAAAATGTAGACAAGCAGTATGTGGACCCCGGATGGCAGACGGTGGAATTCCGCATTTAACGTGCACCATCATGTTGACAGTTGTAATGCCGGCACCCATGAAATGCTTTAAGTAGTACCTGCCTTCTAGGGTCCCCATAAAGCCTGATGTCATTTTGATTGTCTACAAGCACACACATATATACAGACAGGGGACACATATAGAGATACACAATTCATCAAGTTCTGAAAAAGATTGTTTTTCTTAACTTAGTAGTTAATGAACACCATTCTGAGATGGCATACAGCACCCGAATCCCATCACAGTAGCTTGTGCAGGAGGGGGGTCTATTCAGATCTCTCCCCGCTGTCTTCCTAGTGCATCCAGCTCAGTGGTCAGAGTCTGCTGCTCCCTGTGTCTCTATTTTGTCCAGCTCCTGCCTGCATCATTCATCTCCTGGTTCCCAGCAGCTGCCTGCACTATACAGAAAGTTACTCACTGCCTGCGGGTCTCAGCTGCCCTGGATTCCTAATATGAAGTGTTCCAGTGCCTGCTGGTGATCAGGGGACCCCTGTGTTGGACCACCATCTACAGAGGGGACTGTGAGCTTTTCAAAACTTCCTTGGGGGTGCTGAAGTCAGCAGTGATGGAGGGTCTTACAAGCCGTGTGACAGTAAGTGCTGGCTGGCCAGCACCGTTCCCTGTCACATGGTGCCCTGTCATCACCTCAGGCGGTACCCAGAGTCAAGCTGCTTTCAGACTGTCTTTTGTGGAATCAATAAACAGTAGCCATTCACTAGTATTTATAGTATTCAACACCAAACTCATTCATTAAACCGTTAACATCAGAACACACACATATTTCATTTTAATATTCAAATACTGTGACCAAAGAAACATTTATTTTTCTAAAACTTGAAATTGTTGTACCTTGAGCTAGAAGGTTCCACTGTTGCAGCCTAGAACACAACAGTTTGGCTTGTTGTTTTGACAGTTTCAATTCACAAATCAGATAATTTAATTCTTCCTGTTCTATCATGTGAAGTGAATTGTCTTGAGTTTTGGGGTGATAGCCACTATAACTTCTGTATATTCTGACTTGCTTCCCTTTGATGTCCCAGATTCACTGGTTCACACACGAGGTACAGGAACCTGCAGACGGTCTCCATGTGGCACAGGTTTAACGCTGTAGACACTTTGGGATATTTGATAGTGTGCTTAGTTTTACTGGATTTCTCAGCAATAGTAGGTGTCTGGTTGCGGCCTAGGATCAGCCATTACTCACCCCAGTGCCGGCTTCCCCTGATCTCCCGAGCGGTCAGACGTCAGGTGCAGCAGCATGTGACGTGCTGAGGATTATTCCTGGTGTCTGCTAGGACATCCATGTGTTGCCCCATGACTTGGTTTCTGCGGTTGCCATCACGGACGCAGCCATGACAGACTACATCACCTGACTAGCCCTTTACCCAGTGGTAGCTTGCTTGCTGTCAGCTGACACTATCCTCCAATGGATTGCTACCTTAGGGTATTTAGCCTGAACAACTTCGCTATCTCAGTGACGGTTTGCTGTGGTATCGTTCTAGGCTCCACGTTGCTCTTTTACCTGTGACCCCCCGGTGTTTCCTCGGTGTTTCTACGATCATATCCTCGGTGTTGTTTCCTTATCCCATCTCAAGGTTTTGTTCCTCTTCTCCCTGCTTGTGTTTTCCCAGCTACAGGATATCCTGCCTGTACTCAGTAATGCATCTGGTACTAATCTCCCGTGCACTAGATTTGTGCTTTACCTGCATCTGGATCTACAGTGCATTAATTACATCACCCTGCACCTGGATCCACAGTGTATTTTTACCTCATCCTGCATCTGGATTCACAGTGCACCTATTCCTTCACCCTGCGTCTGGATCCATAACGCAATTAGTACACCATCCAGTGTCTTTTTCTATTACCAATTACCTTTAATACAGTACTTTGCACCGTCTGTATTTGTAACCTTCTGTTTTCCTGCTGGTGCCGGGTACCTGACCAAAGGGCCGCGACCTGCTTGCTGGGAGCAGCTTAAACTTAAATCCCAATTGGAGGGGTCACTGGTGAACTACTCCTAGCAAGTTAGATTCAGCATCTTTGGTCAGGTCTCGTCAACATCTGTTACTAGTGGATGAAGAAGTCATATACAGGCCCCTCGTCTCCTGCTCTCGCCACACCCCAGGGCCCCAACTTCAGGCGTCCCGGCCAAGGACTCCCAGTGCACAAGCGTGACAGTAGCTAGATAAATATAACAGTCAGTACAGTGGTCCATAGGCTCAGGCCATACTATTGGGGCAGCAAACGGCATCATATGGTGATTTCCTTTCAACCATTCTGTCAGATTAGTTGTGCAGGTTATGCAAGAAATATGGGGTGCACAGATTTTACCCTGGTCACCAAGAGTACAGTAAAAGTACATTTTATATGTGTGATAGTGAGTGTGCATGTATGTTTTAATAAAACTGTACTGTCACGGTGAGTGTGTCTTGTGTTTATTTTATTATTTCTTTTGCAGGTGAACTACAGGAAACCAGTGGGCCCGTAATGCCACCCATGCTGGTACTTGGGATTCTCCAAGTACCAGCATGTGGAGGAGGCTTGCTGGGACCCTTAGTTCTACTGCACAACACAATATTTTTACACCCCATTTACACTATCAACCCGATACCCACCACCCAGGGGTGTTGGGGATACCACCACGCTGTCAGCCCAGGCCTGGGGAGTCATGGAGAGGGAGATCCCTTTATTGTGGGGTCCTCACCTTCCCGGTGAAAGGGTTCCCCTGGCTTTGGCATTATACCCCTGCTAGAAAGAGCATGGTGCTAGTTATGCAAAATACAGAGGACCCTTTTGTTTTGACTCGTTTTGTCCCCTGTATTTCCTCAACCAAGACCGGCTTAGGAAAGCCCTGTGCTGGTTCTTAAAATACAGGGGACCCCTACGCATTTTGTCCCCTGTATTTTTAGAACCAGGACAGGATTTACATAGCCGGTACTGGTTCTTAAAATACAGGGGACCCCTACGTATTTTGTCCCCTGTATTTTAAAAACCAGGACAGGCTCTACAGCGCCCGGGGCTGGTTATGCTTGTGGTGGGGGGTGCACGTCATTTTTTTATTTTAATGGGGTTTTGTTATATGTACACACAGAAACATGCACGTATCTCATGGATATGTGCATGTTTCTGTGTTACTCTGACCTGCTAAGGATAAACTCACTATCCTGAAGCTGGTCTATTGTTTTTTGCGATTTCTCAGGCAGTAATATGTTCGAGTGAAGCACTCGCACTCTATTACATTGCCCGAGTTCTATCTTGAGAATGGGAAAACATCTGGATGCGAGATGATTTTTTGCGAGTTATAGTAAAGCCCGGATAATGTGATTTTTAATATAGTCGCACCCTATTACATTTGCGAGTAAGTAAAAAATGCGGGTTTAGTGCTAAACTCGCATTTTTTACAAATTTGCACTCCACTGCAGCCACAATGAGACAGTCAGTCAGGACATTGTACAGGGGTAGGAAATATTTTAGCACTTTTCATTCCCTTAGGAGTCGAATTTAGAAAATCCCTTCTTAGTGGGCACCTACATCATGGAAGGAGTATACGCCTTGAATTTCATGTTTCTAGGTCCAGGGTTTTGAGCTGGGCGTTGATGAGCAAGTAAGTCAGTCAGTCAGGACATTTGATTTTATATACAGTATATAGATGAATGGGAAATTAATTTGGGCACTCACAATAAAAAGACCTAGTAGTAAACAACATATAAAAGGGGAACAAAATCATTTTTAAAATAAATCTCAATTTTTTTTGGTGAATAACCTTTTAATTAATTTAGCAATTCTGATGTAATAAAATTATAGAGGTGCACTATTTAAGTTAATTTATTTAAGGAACATAACTGTGCATTTTATCTGCTACAGACTAAACCATAAAAGGCTGGAGTTTAGAAATTCCCATGTGTATCTTCTCAGTTGAGTCTCATTTTATCTTTTTAGCTGATGTCAACCTTGGAACAGAGGAAGTACATGATGAGAAAGGGTGTCACTGCGATGTATCAGTAGAAGATCTAACCCCAGCTCTTAAAACTGTCATCCGAGCGGTCAGGTTAGTAAAAAGTAGACTAGATTCATATTTCAAAGGTAATTATCTAATAATGGAATTCATTCAGCAGCCTTTCTACTGTAACTGCTAATGACAAAACTCTGTTGAAACGCATCTCATAGAAAATAAATATTATATTAAACTCAGATGCAGAAAAAATAATAGTTAACAGTCAAATGAACTTAATCACAATTAATGCTATTCTGGTTACAAAACATGACAGAACTCAGGGCCTGATTCAGACCTGTTCGCTATCTGCGTACGCGCGCTAGATGCGTATGCAAATTTGTCAAAGTGACGTCACTGGAAGCCAACGCTTGCCAAGGCATAAGCACACCCACCATGTCTTAGCGAGCGGCCACTTTGTGTATGCGTAGTTCGCGCACGCGCAGAACGAAGCGTGCGCATGCGCGTACCCAGAACATCAGCCCGCTTGCGAACGCACAGCACGAGCGAGCGGCTCTGAATCAGACCCTCAGTGGTTCCATTTATGTAACACAGCACATGTGGATTGCCCAAGTTTGACATAATTGTATCTAATTTTGCATTTTAAGATTGGTTATATGAACAAGAAGTGCACGCATAGCAAATAGCTCACAGTACACAATGTATGCAGAAGATCATTAAAGAGAAGTTCAAAGAACACATCTAAGATTTGCTAGAAACACCACTTTGGTCCCCTTGAGTTGTCTGCCTACTTAATGATCAGAGGGTTAGCCCCTTCATGAACAGATTTGATTTTGGGTTTCGGAGTTGAAGCAGTTCCACTGGGAATAACTCTTCAATTCTTCAGTTTGTATATGCAAATGTTCTATATATTAAGGGATTGATTGTGCTATTATTTGACAGCACATTGAAATAAATATCTTTCTCTATTATAGTGGTTATGTTGAATTGTGTATCAGTAAAAATAAGAAAAATATACATGTTTTCATAATTCTTCCCAAAAGTACTTCTTAATTATTAGAGAATACCAGAAAATGACCCCAAAATTTAACCATCTACTGCTCTTGAGTAAACCGATACTGCATATGACTTGATGGAATTATAGAGCCCAAGGGTATATCATTTAGTTTTAGGAGCTTTGTGTCTTGCAAAACGTCCATGTTCACAAACCCTTAAATTGGGTGTATGTGTAGAAAGAGATGGGAATGTCAGACAAAAATTTGACTGATTGCAGTGTATAGGATTGTGATGACATGTGGCATGGCAGTCATGCAAAATATTTCAGCATCCCAGAAAATGAATGACATACTTTGGGAAGGGGTGTACAAATAAGAGATGGAGGCCATTTCCAAGCCTACTTTTGAAATTAAATTATTACTTTCATATTTTTAGGGTGGAAAGGGAGGGGGGGGGGGGTCAGAGGAATCGGTATGATTTACCGCCGGCGGTTCAAATCCCGACAGCGGAAGCTCGGCACAAGTGAAGATCCCGACTGCACTAAGTATTAACTAACCTAACCCCCCCCAACCCTCCTTTAGGGGCAACTAACCCTAACCTCCCCCCCAAGTGCCCAACCCTAACCTCCCTCTAAGTGCCTAAACCTAACCCCCCTTCCCCGCAGCCCAACCCTAAGTCTCCCGGGGGCTGCCTAACCCTAAACTCCCCCCGGGGTGCCTAACCCTAACCCCCCCTTCCCCTAGCCTAACCCCTAACCTCCCGGGGGAATGCCTAACCCTAAGTCCCCCTGGGAGCCCCTAACCCTCCCCCCCCCCGTGGCTGTCCGCGCCCGGCTTACCTTAGATCGGTAAGCCCTGGGTGTCGGGCTCCCGGCGTATGTCTAATAACAGGCGTCAGGATTTCGGCGCCTGTCATTAGACACTTGCCAGGATTTGACAGTCGGGAAGCCGGTGGTCGGCATTAGAACCGTCGGCTTCCTGACTGCATCCCGTGTCGGAGTAGGACAGATGAGATCCATTGTCTCCCAGTATACATGCTGCAATATATTAAATGTGGTAGTGATCTATGCAAGTTGAAATGTCAGCTAGCAATAGATCACTATTATCAGTAATCAAAGGGAAAAGATGGATCAGCTAACTGCTCTGACATAACCACTACTAGTCTAAAGAAAGTCCTAGGCAAACTAGGACAGAACTCCCATTTAATGTACAGTGAAACAACCAAATTGAGTTGCACAAAAACACATTCATTTTTAATACAGTTGGCTGTTACGGAATCGGTATGAAATTCCCGGCAGCGGCAGTCCAATCCTGGAACAGGGCAGCCCGACAGCGCTGGAAATCCTGATCGTCGTAAGGTAAGTAATGACTAACCTAACCCCCCTAATCCTAACCCTCCTTAGGGGTGCCTAACCCTAACCTCCCCCCCAAGTGCCTAACCCTAACCCCCTGTAAGTGCCTAACCCTAACCCCCCCTTCCCCGCTGCCTAACCCTAAGTCCCCCTGGGGGTGCCTAACCCTAACCCTCCCTCCCCCTAGCCTAACCCTAACCCTCCTGGGGGGGTGCCTAACCCGAAGTCTCCCCCGTGTGCGCTAAACCCAACCCCCCCCCCCCCTCGCAGCTGCCTGCTCGTGGCACCCGGCATTCCTTCGATCGGGATGCCGGGCGCCGGTCTCCCGGCGTTGGTGAAATGAGCGGCATCTACATCTAGACGCCGGGCATTTCACCCTCACCGGAATATGACAGTCAGGAAGCCAGCTGTCGGTGTAATGTCAGCCGGCTTCCCGATTGCATCCCGGCTGTTACAGCAGATGTTGTCTTCAGATATGCAGTACCTTGACAGGGTGGGGCTTTAAGGATTTTGGTATCAAGAGACGCTACCACTGTCTCATTATCTATATTGTGTGACATCTGCAACTGCATATATAAATGTCTGAGATTGGAGACCATTGAAGCCTAGCCTCCTCAATATACAAAGAGAGGTATGCACATAATCATTCTAATCATGACAGACTTGTTTGTTTTTGTCTGGAAATTTTTTGAGACATTACCCTGGTGATAATAATATTGCCATAACAAACACTTTAACGCTTCACAAAGAATAGGTGGTCTCACAGTCTGTGTATTAGTATAAAAATATTCCTCCAACATTCCTACCAACTCTGAGCCATTAGACATAACCTCAAAGAGTTGAGTTTCCAGAATCAAACCCCCTCAATCCAAAGGAACTGATGGTATTAAAGGAGAGTGATATTCCTTTGTGCTGAGGGAGTTAACACATGGGAGACAAGGGACAAATTAATTCTGGATAGTGCATGGTGCATCATGATGGAGTGGCAGGAGCAGTGTTTAAACTGTAGACATCTAATTATCAAAACATCAGACAGCCCCAACTTAGATATTAGTCTTGTGAACATAGAAGTTATTGGAACAACAGATATTTAGGATTCTTTCCACCTGTCCAATTCTGGGTCCAAAAAATTATTATGACTATCCTTGATTTGTAAGGTGATACAGTGGGCCTGATTCAGACCCGCTCGCGAGCGCTGACTGCTCGCAAGCAGATCGATGTTGCCCAAGTGCGCATGCGCATGACGGAGGCGGCTCCATCGTGTGCATGCGCAAGACCCGAATAACGACGGCCAAGCCGTCGTTATGGGTCTCGCACCAAAGGGGGCGTGCTGTCGATGGTAATTGACAGCACGCCCCCTTTGGTGGGCGTGCCAGGGGCGTGGCTGCCCAGACGGAGGCGTTCCCATGGGAACTAGTGATGTCAGTGGGAGTGCTTTTGGCTCTGATAGAGCCAAAAGCACTCCTGGGCTTGCGGCAGCAAGACCCTACCGCAAGGGTCTCATCGCAAGCCCGATGGTCACGATGGTCTTGACCATCGCGACCATCATTTTGGCCACTCGCTATAGCTGTGGGTGGTCACCCATAGCTATGCGAGCGGCCAGGAGGCCGCTCCAAAAAGGTGGAGGGACGGCCCTGATTCAGAGCGAGCGCTCTGTCAGAGCGTCCGGCTCTGAATCAGGGCCAGTGTTCCAAAGTACTGTAATGTGGGGAACTAGGACATACATTAAACAGATTAGATTCTGTTCATGAGAGAGCTTACAACCTAATTGGAAAAGGGCACAGCTGAAACAAGAGTGGATATCGAGACAGATGTGAGGATGAACTAGTTTGCGTACTTGATGTTTAGTCAGTTCTAGTAAAGAGATGATTTTCAGAGAACATTTTAAAATTATAAGGCTGTGGTAGAGTCTGGTAGGGAATTCCATAAGTGAGCAGCAGCATGGAAGAAGTGTTTTAGAAGAGAGTGAGAGATGGTTTTAGAGAAGAGGTGAGCCACATGTCAGAGGTACATCTACTGCAAGAGGATGACAGGGAAAGTGCTTCAAGATGAATATGAAGGTGTTGTTAGAGCCTTGTACTGTAGGTGAGGGTTAAGTAAATTGGATTGGAATCTGGAGAACATGATGAGTCAGGGGGATTTGCAAAATGGTGCACACAATGTAGGACAGTGAGAGAGTAAGATCAGCGTTGCTGCTGCATTTGAAGCAGGGACAGATGGGTTATTGGAAAATCAGGTAAGAGGAGGTTGCATTAATCAAGGTAGGACATGATGAGTGAATAGATAACCATTTTAACAAGATCTTGAATAAGAAAAGGGTGTATTGTTGTCATACTGAAGGGAGAGGTGTGAGAGGCTGGATGTGAGGAATAAAGTGTTACATACAGTGTAGGAAATGTATGGAGATGTGGTGACTCTGGGAAGATGATAGGCCTTGTTTTGAATTTTAGGATTTCAAATTAGGTCATCCATGTTTATTTATTATTTATTACCAGTTATTTATATAGCACACACATATTCCGCAGCGCTTTACAGAGAATATTTGTCCATTCACATCAGTCCCTGCCCCAGTGGCGCTTACAATCTATGTTCCCTACCACATGCACACACACATACACACTAGGGTTAATTTGTTGGGAGCCAATTAACCTACCAGTATATTTTTGGAGTGTGAGAGGAAACCCACGCAAGCACAGGGAGAATATACAAACTCCACACAGTTAGGGCCGTAGTGGGAATCGAACCCACAAGCTCAGTGCTGTGAGGCAGTAATGCTAACCATTACACCGTCTGTGCTGTCCGTGTGTAGATAGTAGAGATATGGTTACATTTAACAGTACAGAAGGGGACAGGAGAGATCATTTTATGTAGAGAAATTTCTCCATTACAAACAGGATATTATATAACTTTATGCAGGCAATTACAGGTTTGGGGAATGCTTAATGTAATTTAAATTTTTCATGCCTCTTGTACAGACAAATGAGTATTGCAAATAGTGGTTCTTATACTGTACACTCCTGCATGCAAGTTCCGGAACTCAAGTCCTGCAGCACAACAGTGGCCTTTCACTGCACAGCAGAGTGCCGCACCAGGTCTCCTCCAAGGTATAAAATGTATTCCACCCACAAAATCATTCAGTGTACCCAGGGCTGCCATCAGAAAATGCGGGGCCCAGTACTGACAAAATAGGCAGGGCCCCACCCCGGGGTATGGGACAGAGGTTGGCGGAGCTGTGGCTAATGTGGGTGGGCCTACTTTTAAGGGGTATCAACATTTGGGCTGCGGGGGCAGTTGTTATTATAACTGTGGGGGCACAGGGAAGGCTGGGTGGATTGGGGCAGGGCAGGGAAGACAGGCTTGCTGGCTGGACTGGGGGAGGGCACAGGGAAGGCAGGCTGCCTGGACTAGAAGGCTGGCTGTACTGAGGGCAGTGGGCAGGGAAGGCAGGCTCACTGGCTGGACTAGGGGGTCGCAGGGAACGCTGTCTGGACTGTGGGGGGAGCACAGGGAAGGCGGGCTGGACTGGGGCAGAACAGGGAAGACCGCTCCTGATTGGCTGCTGTTCCACAAGCTGTGATTGGCTCGCGGACGGCTCAATATTTCATTCAAGTGCAGGCTATGATCTGTCTCCCGTGACTCTCAGCCACCTGGTGCATTGTGCAACGCTGCCATCCGAGCCCCATCTCTCTCCGGGTCTGGGACTGGATTCCCGGCAGTCCCCCCCCGATGGCAGCCCTGAGTGTACCACACAATCACTGATTTCAGGATAATTTAGCAAGACTTATAGCAAGAGGGTAGATAAATTGCTATCAAGTCATATCCCTGAGCTCTTAAAACTTTTACATATACTGTATATTTTTTTAATATTATCAATAGCTCTTTCATATAGAGTAAACCAACTTGCATTTTAGTTTTCGTAGCCCTTAGATAGAATTACAGTAATGTGTATTTGCATATTGTTAGTATTGTATTTTTTAGTATTGTATTTTCAATGAAAATGGTTGCCCTTTACTTTTATAAGTAGCTGTGGATATTTTTGCAATCTTCTATTTGTAATAATGAATTGTTGACATATGCATATCTTCAGGGACAGTCCCAGGTTTTAGGATTTGTCCCTGGAGATATTTCTATTTTTTTAATACTGGCCTTTGCCCAGAATAACTTTTCATTCTACAGTAAGTAAAATGCAGTTCATGCTGTCATTTCTCTGACCTTTATAATAATATAAGCATTTATTTATGAAAGATTGATCATAATACAGAAATTTACATTGCAATCATGTTTAATGAACATAGCATTGGTTAGGGGAATTGTAGAGTATTAAGAATCACGTACATTGCATTGTGTGTAAAGTGGAAATACACTATCTATTGATCCTACTATAAATAACACTAAAATTAGCTCAAGTGCAAAAACTGAAAGTATTTATTGAATAGATGTGCAATCACAATGCTTGCAAGGATGGCAGTTCGATAGGACTGATACACTCTATGACTGTTATACATACAATCTTTTATAATGCAAACGATGCAGGACCGTAACAGGGCACAAATGTGGAATAAGCTCAATTTCTAGTAAGCATTTGTATTTTCTATAACCAGCACTGGACTCTTTCTAGCGGGGGAGTAATGTTACAGCCAGGGGAGCCCTTTCACCAGGTGCCCTGGCCAAAGCATTACCTCTGATTTCTAGCTAGAATATGATTGGTTGCTATGGGCAACACCTCCACTTCTATAAGCCCGTACTTTAGTAAATATAGCCCCATGTCTCTGTGCAGACCAGTCAAGTTCTTTAACACCAAACTCTGCAAACTATTTTTTGATGGATCTGGCTTTATGCACAGGGCATTGTTATGCTGAAACAGAAAATTACCTTCCACAAACTGCTGCCACAAAGTTGGAAGCACACAATTCTCTAGATTATCATTGTATGCTGTAGCATTAAGTTTTCCCTTCACTAGAACTAAGGGGCCCAGGCCAAAACATGGAAAACAGCCTCAGACCATTATTCCTCCTCTACCAAAATTACAGTTGGGCAGCAAACGTTCTGATATCCACCAAACCCAGATTCATCTGTCAAATGCTAGATGATGAAACATGACTTACCACTCCAGAAAATGCATTTTGACTGGAGTCCAATGGTGGTCTGCTTTACTCCAGCCAATGTTTGGTATTGCGGATGGTGATCTGAGCCTTGTTTGTGGCTGATTGCACATGGATTCCCAATCCATGAAGTTTCAGATGAACAGTCCTCATCCTGATGTTGCTTCCAAACTTCCACACTTTGGAACCTAGTAGTGAGTGACAGTACTAAGGTCAAACTATTTATAAGCCCTATCTACTTCAGTAATCGACACCCCTGTGTCACACATTGGAGTTCCAGGTGCCATTACCTGACCCAGCAGTGCTGCCTCACAGCAATCAGTGCTCATACTGGCTGCCAGAGATATACCTGATTTCCATTCATTCCAACTAGCGGGGTGGTTGGCATCCTTCCGGAGTCATCTCCCACAGTGGCAGTGTATGGGAGCTACCATTTTGCTTGCTATCAACTGACTGTCCAACTGCCAACTCCCACTATCTGCTCACCAAGTATGCTCAGCCTATCAGGGACAAGAGAGTCCTATTTAAACCAGCTCTGGCAGTGCACCCATTGCCAGAACGTTTCTTCATGAGACCTTTTTCCTGGCTCTTGGCTCAATGTGCCTACATCTGTTCCAGTCTGTTCCTGTCCTGGGTGTGTTATCTCTTGTTGACTCTGTCACTATTCCAGGCTGAGTGCTATACACAGCAAGTTCCAGCATCCATTCCAGGCTGAGCACTATACACAGCAAGTTCCAGCATCCATTCCAGGCTGTGAGCTATACACAGCACGTTCCAGCATCCATTCCAGGCTGTGAGCTACACACAGCAAGTTCCAGCATCCATTTCAGGCTGAACTCTATACACAGCAAGTTCCAGCATCCTTTCCATGCTATGAACTATACACAGCAAGTGCCAGCATCCATTTCAGACTGTACATTATACACATTGGCCCTGATTCAGAGCCGGACGCTCTGACCAGAGCGCTCGCTCTGAATCAGGGCCCACCTCCATAAATATGGAGCGTCACCACCCACAGCATATGCGAGCGTGCAGGATGATGGTCGTGATGGTCTTGACCATCGCGACCACCGCCACTGCATGCAGAAGCCTGCGGTTGAGTCTCTCAACCGCAAGGCCAGGAGTGATTTTGGCTCTATCAGAGCCAAAATCACTCCCACTGACATCACTAGTGATGTCAGTGGGGCCGGCTTCAGACGGTAGGCGTTCCCTTGGGAACGCCTCCGTCTGGCAGGCACGCCCCCGGCACGCCCACCAAAGGGGGGTGCTGTCAATCAACATCGACAGCACGCCCCCTTTGATCAGACACTACGAGCGAAGGAAAGTCCTTCGCTCGTCGCGTCTCGCGCATGCGCACGACGGAGCTCCCTCCATCGTGCGCATGCGCAGTGCAGACCATCGACCCACTTGCGAGCGGACAGCCGCTCGCGAGTGGGTCTGAATCAGGGCCATTGTGCGCTATATACAGCAAGTTTCAGCATCCATCTCAGTCTGAACACTATTTACAGCAGGTTCCAGCACCCATTTCAGGCTGCATGCTGAACAAAGCAAGTGCCAGCATCCATTCCAGGCTGTCTGTTGTACACAGCAAGTTCTATCATCCATCTCAGGCTGTACGCTATAGCAAGTTCTAACATCAATGCTACACTGTGTGCTATGTACCGCTTACATCAACATCAATTCCAGACTAACTACAATATTCATTCCTGGCTGTTTGGCATATTCAATATACTAATTTGTGCACTGCTCCCAGTAGACTCCATCAACAGTGCCAAGTCTTGCGCTATATTCAGCTATCGGTGTCAAAACCTCAATCAGATCATACTATTCAAGGTTGTGTCTAAGCTCAACTGCCTCAGCTGCATACTATACTTGCTAAGACTCACCAATCTGTATCCTGTTGTTCAGGTGCCTGCTGCATTTAGTAGTCTTATCCAGTCCGTGCTGTTTCATGTTTCAATCAGTTCTCCACTAGAATACTGTTCCAGTTGCCTCAGTATTCTCGGGCGCAAGGCTATAATATGAATTAGCCACCTGTGATCTGTCTACCAGTCTTGATTAATTCATTTTCCTTTTGCAACAGGGTGGATCTTCGTTTTCAAGAAATAGCTCAGAAAGGAGGACGCTATGAGTGCCCTAAAATTCGTTCAGCTCCTTGTCTTCATCCACAGTCGCCAAGTACAAAATAACCTATGTAAATAGGCCTCTTCCATCTCATGCCTGAAGAATAACAAAGGCACTTCCGAGAGACTCTATGCTCTGCCTCTTCAGGTTACCCGTCCGAAGAAGCTGCCACCTTGGAGCAATGTGTTTGTCTCCAACAAGTCTTTCCTCATCAGACCATTGCTACTCCAGAAACCGCAGCAATTCAAGCTCAATACAGAGAATTTGCAGATATCTTCAACAAATAGGCTGCAGAGACACTGCCCCCACATAGGGACTGGGATTGTCCCTACATCCTAATTCACATGAATACTCCACCTAGAGGAATACCATATACACTCTTTCTACCAGAAACTCAAGCCATGTCTGAGTACATCAAGGAGAAACTAGAAAGGGCTTTATCCATCCCTCCACCTGTTAAAAAAAAAGATGGTGCACTCAGGGCCTGATTCAGAACCGTTTGCTAGGCTGCGTTTGCACGCAGCCGTCAGCAGCCAAAGTATCAAAATACGAGATCGCTAGCAAGACATTAGCATGCCCACTGTTTTGTCGTGCAATTGCGGTATGTATTTAGACGCCCACCAGCCTGTCACAAGATGCCCACTTTCCCTTAGTAACATACATCATCTCCAGGAAGTGTATTAAACAATCGTAACATCGAGCAACATCGAACCCATACGCAGCACTTGTGGTTGACCATACCCTACCGCAAGCACTGCGAGTGCTGCTGTGTGTAATTCAGCCATGTGACGTGTATGCTGACGATGCGTCTTAATTATGCACGCTCCTGAAACAACGTTCAGATGCACAGACACACCTGCATTCGCACCTCAACACCCCCGTTACCATCGACCACTCCCCTGTCACCACCCACAAACGGCACGTCCTGACACTCATGCTTGCGGAGGGTCTGTGTACAGGGTGCGAACGCTTCCCGATCGCATGGACTAGTTCACGCACTGCATCTTTTACGTGTGCGCAGATTGCAAATATCGGCAGGCTGCGTGCGAACGCAGCCTAGCGAACGGGTCTGTATCAGGCCCTATATCGACTATCAAAGTCTCAATGAATTAACAGTCAAAAACAGGTACAGAGTCCAGAGGGTCAAAATAGTTTCTAAATTAGATCTTCATGGGGAATACAATCTCATTCGAATTCAATCAGGAGATGAGTGGAAGACTGCTTTCAATACCATAGATGGGCACTATGAATACCTAGTAATGCCCTTCGACCTGTGTAATGCTGCTGCGGTATTCCAGAATTTCTTAAATTAAATCTTCCAAGACCTGCTCTACGTCTATGTTCTGGTTTATCTCGACAATATTCTTATCTTCTCCTCTGACAACCAGTCCCACCGTCAGCATGTCAAGGAGGTTATTCCACATCTCAGATCCAACAAGTTGTACTGCAAATTGGAAAAGTGCATGTTTGAGGTAGAGTATATTCCTTTTTTCGGCTACATCAGGGATGGGGAATCATTTGGTCTGGCCCTCTGAAGTTTTTTCTGCTAGCCTCATCTGGCTAGCAGGGTGCTGAGAATGGCACTCTGCAGCCAGAATCTATGCAGCAGTGCCACATAGAACGCCCTTAGGATGCTTCAGACAGTCTCACCACTGCCCTTACAGCTTCCCGGAACATCCTCAGGATGCTCTGGGCATTGCTGTGATCACCAGTGTTTGTGGCCCTGTCCCCGTGTGATGTCACACAGAGGGGGCGTGACCTGCACCAGGCCCGCAAAAACTGTTATATATATCAATATGGCCCTCGGCAGAAAAAAGGTTCCCCACCCTTGGGCTACATCATCTCCAGATCAGGTTTGCAGATGGATCCTGAGAAGATCCAGGACATTATCAATTGACCTCAGCGTACCACTCTGAAGGCGGTCCAGTGATTTCTAGGATTCACTAATTATTATCAAAAATTCATCCAAGGGTACTCCACAATAGTCTCACCCATGTTTTTGTTCCTACAGTATTATTAAGATCAGTCATTTTCCAGTCAATTTGGACCACCCCACAGCTCACAATATTGTTTTCACCAATATTGGCCAAAGGATGCAGTGAGCTGGCTGGCTGAACTAAGCAACAGAGCAGCAGCACACAACACATTGCAGTTTAAAAGAATATAGCACATCTATGGAACATAGTGGCACAGCAGTGGAAGACAGGATGGCAGTTTAATAAACTATATGACTCTATAGATTTTTTTCATTAATCAATAACTAATAAATAGCCTAAATGTAAAAGCCTAGTAAAAAAAAATCTAATATATTACCAATACACTTCTTTAAACAGCAAATCACAGGCCACAGTCTGTTGCTGGAGTAACGACTAGTACAAAACTAGATAACCATCAAACTTACTCTGAAAAGCAAATCAAAAGCCTGAGGGCAGTACAGGTAAATGGAGATGGAGCAACAGGCTAGTAGTCTTAGGACCAATACAGCAAGGTGGGAAAAGCACATAATGAAAGTTGGTGCACAGTGGAATTAACCTTGAGCCCTCCCTCCCACCCATATGTTGTATATTAAAAAGGATATGCAGTTTAACAAACCAAGCACTTCAGAGACCAGGACTGCTGCTTTTGTGGCTGAAGCTCCTGGTTTGTTTGGGCCCCCAACAAAAGTAAACATTTAGGTGGTTTGGTTAAACTAATCATCCTCAAATTTGAAGATCTCATCATCCCCATCATCACCCTGATCTCTGTTGTTAAGATCATTATCATACATTATTAGCTTATCTAATTTGTACATTATCATTAAAGTAATCCTCCACCATTCTATTGATGCTTACTGTATCAGATTGAGTCACGGTAGAGGTGCTAATATATGTGAGCAATTATTTTAATCCTGACCAAATGTCATAATGTTTCTCTCTGGTGCACAGAGTTGACTAATGAACATCAGTGGCTCTCTTGGAAAAGGTCAATGTTTTTCCTGTTAGAAGCAATTGAAGGAGAAACTGAAGCAGGAGACATAGTGTCATGTGCCATTTGAGCTTGCAAGGAGCTCTTTGCATCTCTTAAGATCTGTGTCAGTTAAAAAGAAAGACATTACTTAGGACTTAAACCTAGGAGCAAGCATTGTTGCCAAAATGTAGTGATTCAATTGCAAGATATTTCAAACCCTTGGATACTGGCAAAGCAAATAAAGAACTTGATGTACAAGTTCAACATACTTAGCAAATTCACTTAGTTTCATCTCCTCCTTCAGCGTCTCTAACTGCTTTTTAAGTAGTTTAATTAAGAGCGTGACCTGACTCAGGATATCAGTGTCTGAACTCACTTCACAGGTTACACTTTAAAATGGTTTCAGTAACTTGCATAAAACAGAGAGTATTCTCCAGTGTGCTGCATTAAGGTGGTACCCCCCCTATCTCATGGCTTGGTGTGTATATCATTGTGGCTTACTGCTGTTCCTCCAGTTAGTGAAGTATGTAAGGGGTGGAATTCCACCTGGTTACTACTTCTTGCTTCAGCTAGTGGCATGGTAAATGTAACTGTTCTTGTAATTTTTAAGAGATTCAGAACCACCAACTTTATTGTGTGTGCAAAACATGGTACGTGTTGAAATTAACCCAGTTGTACTGCTCATACAATGTTACTTGCGTTATCGGAAATGACAAATCCTTAGGAGAGTCTTAGTGGTATAAGCCATTTTGTTATCACACCTCAGAGGTTTTTTTCCAACAGATTGACACACGGTATGCTTCTTAGTGAAGCCAGTGATAAAAAGTGTAGCCTGCCTGTGAACGTGCATTGTGTGTTAGATACTGCTGCTGAAGGAGATACACCTACCCAGTGGGCTGTCACAGTTATGTAATCTTTAGTCTGACCAGTACTGCTTGTCCAAATATCTGTAGTTAAGTGGATAGTTGATAAAATGGAATTTCCTACGCAAACAATAACTTTTTGTTTAACGACCCGGTACAGGTGAGGAATTGCTGTTCTGGTGAAATAGAATTGAGATGGAATTTGGTAGCATGGTCACACGAACTCAACTAGTTGGCTAAAACCAGATGCATTGATGGTGGATATTGGACGCAGATCTAATGTTAACATAGCTGTAATGTCTTCAGTTATATACTGTGCAACAGGATGGTGGCTGTCATACTTGTTTCTTGCAAATTATTGTTTCACAGTCAGTTGTTGTTTGAAACTACTAGTCTTCTTCTGTGATGAAGATTCACCCCCAACAGCAGCAGCCATAGCTCACAAGGCTTCTTCTTGGAAATCGTGAATAGGGTGTCAGCTTGACTTTGCAAATTGGAAACATGACTGCCTCCGATCGCTAATGAACTGATTAATGATGAAGGTATTGACGTTGGCGGTGTAGATTGTATGTGCTGGTATAGGGATGTAATTATCAGACCGGCGGACGGCATGCTGCCAGTCTGAATACCAACGGGGAAGCCCGACACGGGACTTAAGATAGGCGTCAAAATACCAATGCCTATCTTAATCCCGATGCCGGAATCCAGAAGGACGCCCACCAGCCTGAATGAGGTAAATCCGGAGCGCCCTTAGCGTTAGCCACGGAGGGGGGGGGTTAGGATTAGACAGCGTAGCGGGGTTAGGTTTTGGGGGAGTTAGGGTTAAGCATCACAGGGGGGTTAGGCACTAAGGGTGGAGGGTTAAGTTTAGGCACAAAGGGGGGAGACTTAGGTTTAGGCACTAACGGGGAGGTTAGGGTGCAGGGTGGGGAGGGTTGAGCTAGAAGAAGGGAGGGTTAGGGTGGGAAGGGGGAAGGGTAAGTATACTTACCCGACCCCTGTCGGGATACCAACCATCGGGATACCGCTGTCTGTGTTTTGACAGAAGGCATCCCAACAGCCAGCATTACATACAGATTCCCTGGTATATATCCATGCTGCTGTTCAAGTAAGTCACTGCAAATGATGTATCAGGGAGGAGGTGCCTAGATGGTTAACGTACCTACCTCTTCTAACTTTTGCACTACAAATGGTACAGATGCCTTGACAAATGTCAGTATTTAGGAAGAAATGTGTCCACATGAAAGAGATTACTTTTTTGGTCTTTTGCCCAGACATGACAATACACTTCTTATCACTGGCATAAAGTGCTGGCACTGGCGGCTGACTTACTTCGACACAAACAACTTAATTCTCCTGAATTTTATCAACTTTTCCTTCTTTTTCAACACATTCATCATTCATCAATGTTGTACTTCCAAATTACCATCCTAATTTTCTTTGTCTAAACCATCTCCATCGTTACTTTTACTAATACTCATCCTCACATGTGCAGACAGTTCAGAAATGGTAGAGGGAGGCTTCTCTAGGATTACAGGGCCTGATTCAGAGATCGACGCTAATGCGATAGCAGCTGCAAAAATCTGTTAATGTTAGCAAAGATCCCGCGAGCATAAAGATGCCCACTGTCGCCTTTTTATCTGCATACGACGATGCATACATGCGGAAATATCTGTAACATCAAAGCACATTGGTGCCCATCTTACCCTTGTGACAGGTCTGACCTGCCGCAGCCTTGGGTGCTCTTCTGACATGCAGAGCTGCATATGCAATAGCAGTGGCTAATTTATGCACGCCTATGTAACGTCGTTCTAACGGCCAGGCATGCCTGCTTTTCGCCGAACACCCCCCTGTCAACACCCCCAAATGCTCACTTCCTGTCATTCACTCTGCGATGGGTCTCCGTGGCCTGCGTGATTGCAGAGCTGCCTTCAATGCTTACACATGCGCAATGGCAAACAATTGCATGATCTGCTTGAAAATTGCATTAGCGTCCATCTCTGAATCAGGCCCAAAGTGTCAGAATCAGAAATGTCACACTCATACATAGCACTCATGAACACCCTTAGGCTGGGTACACACTTAGCTGTATTTTGAATGATTTTCCCGATTCCGATGGATTGAAACGACAAATCATTCTAATTGTGCAGTGTGGACCCACTATACCGGACGGTGAGCGCTACCATGGGGTCGTCAGCCGCATCGTCAGGTCGGCCCTACATGCAGCTCAACCTGATGATGCGGCTGATGACCCCATGCAGCGGGATGCAGCAGGGGGCGACATATTGGGCTGTCCGGCACTGGATTGTCTAATGTGTACTGGCCACCCGATATGTCGGCCCGTAGGCGGTGGAGGGGTTGTCACTAACACAGCACTGGGTTCACAAATCGCTTAGTGTGTACCCAGCTTTAGACTCTCTGGAATCTGTGAAGTTTGTGAACACACAATTTGTTCTTCAGCCTCTCTGTTCATTTTGTGCATTGATTTGCCTATTTTAGAGGTGACACATCTAGGCAGAACGAGAAGGTGGTGCATGAGAGGTTACAGAAGATGCATGACTGTGTTTAGCCCTGGCTTTCGCAATAGGCATTCTAGTGCATGAAAGAGCAGTAGCAGGACCACAACGTGCAAAGAAAGATCATGGTGTTTCCTTGCCATTGTGTGCGGTGTATGGCATGTTGGCAATCGTAAGTTTTTGGCAGTAACTTTTTCTTTCATGGGTGGAGATGATGTTTTCTTAATGATTGTCAAGCATTGTTCAGATTGAGCGCCCATTCTTACACCTTCTTAAACCCTGACCTTCTTTAAAAGTAGATGTTGGAGAAGTACTATGACTGCCAGCACAAATACTGGGTTGCTCCTGTTATATAGACTGATTCATGATTGATTTGCATCAGTACTGTACTTGAACTTGTAACTGTCACCACAACAAGTGAAAGTACAATGAGATTGGGAAATGAGGGACTGTTACCTTTACCATGCAGTTTGTTTTTTAACTTTTATTATTTTGGGGTGCAGATAACGGAGCGGCAAACCCCAGTAACTACAGTAGTATATGCTGCCTCTCAAAAACACACACTTGAAATATGATTTAAATTGAATTATAAAAGAGATGTTTTGTGACACCGGAAAAAAAATATCTTTCTTGCACTTAATATTTTTGGGGTGCAGCTGATCATGACATCTCCAAATAACACACTCTTAAAATATTATTTAAATTGAATTTTAAAACAGATAAATATGTCTTCTTTGGGGTGCAGATCACTCAAACACAGCACAGTATTGTTTGGACAGACAAGCTTGAAATCACAAGTCAGAACATATCATACTTGCCTACCCCTGGAAGCGTAGCCGGAGCTCCCGCATCCCGACCACTTACTAGTAAAGCGGGAAGAATGGGGGAGATAAAAACTGGAATTGTCGGTCCGTATGGAAGAGGCAGGGATAAATTGACGTGAAAAGGCTTAATTGAGCCATGCCACGTCGGGGGTGTGGCATAATGCCGGGCTTCTCCCGGAGAGGAGATGAAAAAAGTAGGTAAGTATGCAATGTACGCTGCAGTGTATATAGATATCCTTGTGAAAAACACTTAAGTTAAGTTAAGCTCACTTCAAGTTCACCTCTAACAAACAATACACAAGAGCCTGTTTGCACTGGATTGCAGGTGTTACACTATGTAGACAAAAGTAATTAGACACTGACAGCAAATAGATCAACAAGATTGTATTGATGTCAGTACTTTGTAGGTACACCACGTGCAGTGATTACTGCAGACACCCTTCTTGGCAAACTGTCCACAACTGTCCATCTCCGAATCAGGACCTCTGTTAGGTAACAGAAGACATTCAGGGAATGATTTAGCCTGGAACGCACGGATGCAGATGCACGCACCCGTCCGCTGCGAGTATATGCTAATAAATGCATACGCACGCAAAATAAGCAGACGCCTAGCAAAACACAATTACTCCCACTTCCCTTAACATGCGTTCTGTTATACCATGCAAGACATCAGAAACATCGGTAACATTGAGAACCATCGAACACATTAGCATATTAGTGGTTGACCTGACTCCACGCAGGATGTGTTCCACTTCCTGGTACAACTAGACCTCAGGCTACGGCCATCGCCGCAAGGGCTTAACTATGCACGCCCCTAAAACGGCGTCCAAATGCACAGGCACGCCTGCGTTTGCCCATCCACCCCCACAAAATGGCACTTCCTGTCAATCACTTTTCTCTGGGTCTACGTCGCCTCTGCACACGCAGTACCCATCGTAATAGCTAGTTCACGCACGTGCACTGCGATGCATACGCAGAGCTAAAACATCGGCCGAGTGCGTGCGTTCTCTCCTGTACGTTTCTTGCTGAATGAGGCCCTCAGTGCACTACCACCGCCATAACCTGTAAATTCATGCCCTCATTATTTCCAGAATTTTCAATCAAGAATATAGTCATTTGGCATTGCAACCTACAGAGCTGTCTCTTAAATACCTTTAAAATGGCCCATTTCTTTCTTCAAGCAAACACTGACATTAATTCACCTCCACATTAGTCTGTATAGCAGTGCTTTTCAAACTACACAGTAATATGCTGTATGAGGAGGAACCCAGTGGCTGTATTGATGCGTATGATACTGTCACCAGACCACAGCAATTATTCACTTCTTATTGATTCCTGGTGTTTGGAACGCTATGGAAAATGAGCCTTCATATAACGTGTCCCATACCTGTGTGGGAGCTTGACTTGAGAATCCATAAAAGGGTTGTACACTTGTCATTATATGCAGCATGAAAGCTCTCAGACCAAAGCAGGTGGCATTTAAAACCAATAGGATATAATAACCCCTTTAAGATGTGAGAAAGGTTTAACAGCAGTAGTATATTTCTATATTCAGGAACACACATGTTCTGGCAAAAGTCTGCATGTCTTTGGTACTGTATGCACCACTTTTTCCTAAAAAAAAAATGGATATCTTAATATATAAGAAATGCTTTACATATTGTATAGGCATGTTTGAATTAGTCTATTTTCATATCAGATGTTATTTTCTTTTGGTCTTTGCTGCCCTCTAGTGGTATTTATCACAAAACACTATTAACATGAATGACCGTGTCTGTTTTATTATAATTACTAGGAATGAGTAGGAGGCACATACACATTTGCTTGGCTGAGGTTCCATGAAGTGTCATGAATAGACAAAACTGCCATTTAGTCAGGGCCGGATTAATGTCTGTAGGGGCCCTTGGGCAATAAACATGTGGGGGCCCCTATTAAATATGACCGAAATGGGGGTATACGCAATGGGGATCGTATCACTCATAAGCGGTACATTGACAAACAGCTAAGCTTAGAGCTGTTTGTTAAATACTGAAAGAAGGACATATACCTTTAGTGAGTGATAAAGGGGTTATGTCTCATTGTGAAATGGGGCCCATGGGCTCAACATGAAAAACACAGGCACACACACAAAAAAACACACACAATATACACCCACAGAAAAAAAAACACATATAGGCACCCACATAAATATTACTCACCAGTTGCGCAATATTATCCACATTACACTGCACATAGTGCCCCTGATTCACATTACACCACATAGTAGTGTCCCTTATTCATGTTATGACATACAGCAGTGCCCCTTTTAAACAATGCCCATGGTAGTGCCCCTTATACACAATACCCCCAGGAGTAGTACCCCTAATACACATATGCCCACAGTACTAGTGTCCCTAATACAATGCCAACAGCAGTAGTGCCCCTTATGCAATGCCCCCAGTAGTGGTGCTCCTTATGCATTGCCCCCAGTAGTGGTAGTGCCCCATATGCAGTGCCCCCAATAGTGGTTCCCCTTATGCAGTGCCCCCAGTAGTAGTGCCCCCAGGAGTGGTTCCCCTAATGCAATTCCCCCAGTAGTGGTGACCCTTATGCAGTGCCCCCAGTAGTGGTAGTGCCCCTTATGCAGTGCCCCCAGTAGTGGTGCCCCTTATGCAGTGCCCCAATAGTGGTCCCCCTTATGCAGTGCCCCTAGTAGTGGCAGTGCCCCCAGTAGTAGTTCCCCCAATAGTGGTTCCCCTTATGTAATTCCCCCTATGCAATGCCCCCAGTAGTCATGCTCCAGTAGTAATGCCCCCTGTGGTAGTGCCCCCAATAGTAATGCCCCAGTAATGATGCCCCCTGTTATAATGCCCCCAGTAGTAATGTCCCTAATAGTAATGCTCCCTGTATTAGTGCCCCCAATAGTAATGCCCCCCTGTAGTATTGCCCCTTGTAGTAGTGCCCTCTGTAGTAATGCCCCCAGAAGTAGTGCCCCCAGTAGTAATTCCCCCTGTAACAGTGCCCCCTATAGCAATGCCCCCTGTACTGAAATCCACAATACTTACCAGAAACAATATGAATGACCGCCGGCGGTTCAAACCCCCCCTCTTCGATTGGTATGCCGGGCGTTGGTCTCCCGGTGTAGGTATAATGACAGGCATCTGGATTTTGATGCCTGTCATTAGTACCCTGCCGGGATTTGACAGTCGGGAAGCCAGCGGTCGGCATTTCGACCGTCGGCTTCCTGACTGCATCCCTACTTACCTTAAGCCCCGCTCCCGCGTCCGTCCGGCTGGCCACTCCTTGGAACTGTGGGAGCGATGTCATGACGTCTCTCCCATAATGCACTGCACATTTCGGGAGCCGGAGCTCAGGTGCGGGAGCCGGGCGCCCACTGGTAACAAAATCTCAGTGAGCGCCCTTTGCGGTGCCAGGGTTAGGTGGACCGCAGGAGGCGGAACTGGTTCCGTTTTCCGTTCCGGCCCCCTTTAACCCCTGGTGGGTTTGGGGGCCCCTTATGTGTGGGGACCCCGGGACGACCGTCCCTGTCGCCCCCCCCCGTTAACCCAGCCCTGCATTCAGTAGCCACATTATTGTGAAAAAATTACAAAAACGTTTTTTCCAATACAGTTATTATAATGTTGCATACAGGAAGACACAATATTTTAGTCTTATATATCCTCACTAAAGACATTTTTGGGTAAATTTAATAGCCTGCAAGTAGCAGGCAGCCTAGAGATGCCAGCATTTTAGTCTATAGATTTAAAGCAGCAAGTAGTTGGTTTTGTCTTTTAAAAAATGTCTTATTAGAATCTAGTGGTTAAATTGCCAGCATCTTGCAGACTATTATATTTACTCATATAATGTGCATTAGATGTATACAATAATACTGTAGTTATTTTAGCTCAGTAAGCTTTTTTTGTAAATCTACAGAAATAACTACAGTAGGTTACATTCTTTTACAAAACTTGCTAAAAGTATTTATCACTTACCATTACATTGATATAATAGGTAATTGCTAACTGGTTCCTTTCGCCTACAGAATTATGAAGTTCCATGTAGCAAAGAGGAAGTTTAAGGAGACCTTACGCCCTTACGATGTGAAAGATGTGATTGAGCAATATTCTGCTGGCCATTTGGACATGTTATGCAGAATAAAAAGTCTTCAAACACGGTTAGTAACAGCACACTGTATTTTGCACATGTATACTTGTTGTAGTATAATAGTAATATTAAAAGTAGTGTGGGATTACTGGCAGATTAGACAGATAAAAGTATCCCATAGCTGTATTGTTCTTTACAGTGGAAATTTAGAAGTACAGTAGTTGTACAGAAATTTTAACTCAATAACAATGGCTTCTGTAGTCCTGATAAGCATTAATATATTTTCAATTGTATATGTAATATTGAATCTCATAGCCATTGTTGTGTTTCTTACATATCTACCTAAATTATTGATATCATGGTTATAACTACTGTAACTGGTTATTAATCTTTTGCGATTTGACAAAACTAGGTGAAATCAATAATCTTCCAAAAGTCACTTATTTTTAGATAATGAAGTCTCAAAGTGTATTCTGCCCTTAAATGTATAACAGGGGCCTTGCATTAACCGAATGAGCCTTAGGTGTACAGGATTGGACAGTAGTAAATGCAGGGCCAGGTTCTGTGAGCATGTACTGTCAGACTGAGGAATGGATAGAGCCTGTGGGTCATTCAATGAGTCATATAGGTTGACAAAAGTTGCAATTTAACAAATGCTAAATATTAAACATGGTGCTGAGAATCAAGCCCCTCTTTTTAATATCACAAGGAAATGAAAAATTAACAAATAAAATGAACCCTGAAAGTCCTTAATAACATGCAATGGCAAGTATATTAGTACAAACGTCACATTTTTCAGGTGGATTCTGGGCCTGATTCAGAGATGTGAACATACATCTCCAAGGTTTCCGGGTCTGCGCCTGTGCAGGAGTTGTTCTGCGCATGTGCAGAACGAGTCCTACGATTAAGTTTGCAGACGCCCCCCAAGGTTCCACCTCCTTCTGCATTTGCATTAAGATGGCCGGTATTTCACAGCCATTTGTGTGCAGCTCTGCAATTCCGTCCATCTCTGAATCAGACCCTTTGTTAGGTAGCCAGGCTTGTACTGGGCCCTTGTGATTTGTAGCCATGCCCTATGTCGCGGAAGGGCATGGCCTACTGTGCCATATTTTAGTAGCAGGCTGCAGTGCAGCTGCTTGCTGGGCAGTCAACAGGACTGTGACATGCAGGGGACCGGAGCACAGTGCTGTTACACACAGGGGACCGGAGCACAGTGCTGTCACATTCTGCACTGCAGTGCACTACTGAGTAATAAATCCCAGTAGTCTCTGCAAAGGGGTCAGATGAGTTTGTGCTGGGCTTAGATTGGAGGAGCCTATCACATGCTCCTCTGACGGATGAAGATCTGCAGCAGTTCAGCCTCATGGAAGTGACACATTGTGAGGCTGTGCCTGCTGCTATGCTGGCTGCCTGGGGCTGGTGTGGCTTCTGGTGAGTACACTGTGGGCCCTACAGTGTGGCATAATGTGTAGACACTACAGGTGGCATGTGTACTAGTGTGGCATAATGTGGGTGGCACTACAGTGTGGCATCATGTGGGGGGAACTTCAGTGTGGTAAGTAGGGGGCACTATAGTGTGGCATAATGTGTGGGATAATGTGGATGCACTATGGTGTAGCTTAATGTGTGGGCACTACAATGTTGCATAATGTGTGGGTACTACAGTGTGGCATATTGTGTGGGCAATACAGTGTAGCATAATGTGTGGGCACTACAGTGTAGCATAATGTGTGGGTACTACAGTGTGGTATAATGTGGGGCACTAGTGTGGCATAATGTGTGGGCACTACAGTGTGGTATAATGTTGGGGCACTATAGTGTGGCATAATGTGTGGGCACTACAGTGTGGTATAATGTGGATGCACTACAGTGTGGCATATTGTGTGGGCACTACAGTGTAGCATAATGTGTGGGCACTACAGTGTAGCATAATGTGTGGCCACTACAGTATAGCATAATGTGTGGGTACTACAGTGTGGCATAATGTGTGGGCACTACAGTGTGGTATAATGTTGGGCCACTATAGTGTGGCATAATGTGTGGGCACTACAGTGTAGCATAATGTGGGCACTACAGGTGGCATAATATGTGGGCACTACAATGTGGCATAATGCTTGGGCACTGGGGTGTGGCATAATATGGTGGGCATTACAGTGTGGCATAATATGTGGACACTACAGTGTGGTATAATGTGGGGGCACAATAGTGTGGCATGTGTGGGCACTACAGTGTGGTATAATGTTGTGGTATTATAGTGTGGCATAATGTGTGGGCACTACAGTGTGGTATAATGTTGATGCACTACAGTGTAGCATAATGTGGGCACTACAGGTGGCATAAAGGGTGGGCACTACAATGTGGCATAATGCATGGGCACTGGGGTGTGGCATAATATGGAGGGCATTACAGTGTGGTATAAAGTGGGGACACTACAGTGTGGTATAATGTGTGGGCACTACAGAGTGGCATAATGTGTGGGCACTGGGGTGTGGCATAATGTGGGGAGCATTACAGTGTGGTATAATGTGGATGAACTATAGTGTAGTATAATGTGTGGGCACTACAATGTGGTATAATGTGTGAGTACTACAGTGTGGCATATTGTGTGGGCACTATAGGTGGCATAATGTGTGGGTACTACAGTGTGGCATTTGTGGGCACTACAGTGTGGTATAATGTTGGGACACTAGTGTGGCATAATGTGTGGGCACTAGTGTGGTATAATGTGGATACACTACAGTGTAGCTTAATGTGTGGTTACTACAATATTGCATAATGTGTGGATACTACATTGTGGCATATTGTGTGGGTACTACAGGTGGCATGTGTGGGTACAACAGTGTAGCATAATGTGTGGGCACTACAGTGTGTATAATGTGTGGCTACTACAGTGTGGCATATTGTGTTGGCACTACAGGTGGTATAATGTGTGGGTGCTACAGTGTGGCTTAATGTGGGTACTACAGTGTGGCATAATATGTGGGCACTATAGTGTGACATAATGTGTGAGCACTACAGTGTGGTAGAATGTAGATGCACTACAGTGTAGCATAATGTGTGGGCCCTACAGGTGGCATAATGTGTGGGCACTGGGGTGTCGCATAATGTGTGAGGCACTACAGTGTTGTATAAAGTGAGGGCACTACAGTGTGGCATAATGTGTGGCCACTATAGCGTGGTATAATGTGGATGCACTAGTTTAGCATAATGTGTGGGCACTACAGGTGGCATAATGAGTGGTCACTACCATGTGTCATAATGTGTGGGCACTGGGGTGTGGCATAATGTGGAGAGCACTACAGCGTGATATAAAGTGGGGGCACTACAGTGTGGCATAATGTGCGGTCATTATAGTGTGGTATAATGTGGGGGCACTGCAGTGTGGCATAATGTGGGGGCACTACAGTGTGGCATAATGTAGATGCACTACACTCTGGTATAATATGGCGGGGCACTACAGTGTGGCATAATGTTAGTACATGTGCAGTGGTCTCATTTACCCACAAATGACCAGCATTGCAAGGGTTACTTGGGTGACTCCTCCATGCTTACCACTATCTCTCTGATCCCTCCATACTCACCACTACCTATCTGCACTACTCTCCTGACTCCTCCCTACCAAACACTGGTCCTGATTCAGCAAGGAATGCACACTAACAGACGCACACACCCATCCACTGCGAGAATATGCTAGTCAATGCATATGCACGGAGACCGCAGCACAAGATGCAGACGCCCAGCCCCATATTAAGCCGCCCATCTCCCTTTACTCACAGCTTGATCAGTACGCAAGATAGCGTAAACATCGGTAACATCGAGAACCATCTGACTCAATAGTGGTTGACCTGACCTGCCGCAGGATTTTTGCCGCTTCCTGTATACTGCTTACGGTATGGCTGCGTATGCCACTGCACTGCCTTAATTATGCATGCCCCTATAACGGCGTTATAACTCCTGCATTCGCCTGACCACCCCCCAGTCACCGCCCACAAATGGCACTTCCTGTCATTCGGAAGGGTCTGCATGCACACTGTGTACCATAACCCGATCGCATTGGCTAGTTCGCGCACGCGCAGTGCGATGCATACGCATGCGCAGAGCAAAACATCTGCCAAGTGCGTGCATTCTCTCCTTTGCGTTGCTTGCTGAATCAGGCCCATTATCTCTCTGCACTATTCCGTTGACCCTTCCATACCAAACACCATCTCTCTGCTGTTTGTACTATCCCCTTGGCCCTTCCATACCAAACACTGCACGATCTACATGTCCCCTCCATGCCAACAGAACTGACTGCCATGCACAGGAGTAGATCACTGACCTCTCCCACTAATATGGAGAGAGATTTATAGTATTATTTTTTTTGTATATAAAAGGGTTATAAGTTATATCAATACTTTCTCCTATTATAGTTGGCCAGTGACTGGCCGGGCCCCTAATATTGCTTTCCCCTGTGGGCCCTTCATGCTTCAGTCTGCCACTGTAAGTAGCAGAAGATTCAGTGCACCACCACTGCCATAACCTGTAAACATATGCAAAGTGTATCTGTGATATCCGTAGCAAGATTAAAAGTAGATACAGCAATTTGAAACCAATATTTACAATGATTGCAAATACACGCTATAGCGCGTATTTTACCCACAAATGAAGGGGACTCACTTTTTCAGAGTGGGTGGGTCCCTGGGGATGCGCTCCGCTGCTGCCCAATCCCCTGGCTCCTGGTATATGATTGATGTCCCTGGCTGCAGGGAGGACTATTAAAAGGAGCTATTACGCGCTGTTCACCTGCAGCAGCTCACAGTGTGAGAAGTGCGTATGGCGTGAACACTGGTCCCAGGGCCCCCCTGTTTGAAGACTGGTCCCGGCGGCCACCGATCCCTTAGACTCCCCCTAATTCTGGAGGTCCACCTGGCCCGAAGACTGCGCCCCGCCCCGGCGTGAACACTCCAGCTTTCCCCCGGGTTGAAGGTAGTTGTAAAGAGGGTTAGCGCGGTAGGTGGGGGTTGGTGCGGCAGCGGGTGGTACCACCTGCACTTTGTAGTGAGCATGGGAATTACTGCCGGACACAGACTGCATGTCAATGTTCATGCTCCTAGCAGGGCCCTGGAACAGTAGGAGCGGAGGTGCTGTCACGCCGCTGAGCACCATGGACTTGCTCGGCAGCCTGCAGCGGTGTAACAGCACCTCCACTCATACTGTTCCAGGGCCCTGCTAGTTGTATGAACATCACGCTCCGATGGCTGGTATGTAGGGTAGCCTGGGGTGCTGCGGCCGAGGGCACTTCTCATGTCTCTCCCTAGCTGGATTCACCACTCCTGCCTCCTTGCCTCTGAAAAAACAGAGGGCCTGATTCAGAGCCGGACGCTATTTGCGCTCGCTCGTTCAGAAAAAGGGGCCGAATATTTAAATAGAGCGCTCGCTCTTTGCGATCAGTTGACGCCTCTATGTCTGAACGAGCGAATGAAACATGCGCTCGCTATTTTTTAAAAAACGTCCCCTGGCCGCTTGCATCCTACGTCATCTCCGCTATTTATTAGATTAATCGAGTACATCGAAAGGCGTATGAACTGCTCGCAGTGCTTGTGGTAGCATTTTCCTACTGCAATTATGCGAGCAGTTCAAGCTAAAAGACAACCAAGAGATGTGGTCGATGACGCTGCTTTGTTAATTATGCATAAAACGCCCGTTTTGACCGTTTGGCACGCCTGCGTTCGGATCTCCACTCCCCGTTTTCAAGCACCTTCCCCTGTTACCACCCACAAACGCCTCATTCTGTCACTCAAATTAGCAGGCATTTGCTATTTGGCGAGCACACAATTTCCGACCGCAATGACTGGTTGGCGCATGCATATTACAACCCATACGCATGCGCAGTTGTGCGAACATCGCTCGGAGCGAACGAGCGGCCGCTTACGAGCGGCTCTGAATCAGGCCCAGAGAGCGATGGAGGGTAGTTGTTATTGAAGCAGGCAGCAGGGAGTAGTGGAGAGGGGAGGTAATAATTGATGCAGGGAGTAGTGGGTGGGAAGGTTCTTATTAGTGCTGGGAGTAGTGGATTGGGAGCTTGTTAGTGGTACTGGGAGTAGTGGGGGGCTGTTAGTGATGTTGGGAGTAGTGGAGGGGGTTTGCAATTAATGTTGGGAGTAGTGGAGGGGGGTTATTGATGCAGGGAGTAGTTGGGGGTTGTTAGTGATGCAGGAAGTAGTGGGGGGGGTGTTTGTGATGCAGGTAGTAGTAGGGGGCTGTTAGTGATGCAGGGAATAGTGGGGGTTTTTAGTGATGCAGGGAGTAGTGGGGGGGTTGTTAGTGATGCAGGGAGTAGTGGGGGGTTGTTAGTAGTGCTGGGAGTATGGATAGGGGGGTTGTTATTGATGTTGGGAGTAGTAAGAGGGGGATGGTTATTGATGCAGGGAGTAGTGGGGGTGGGGTTGTTAGTAATGCAGGGAGTAGTGGGGGGGGGGTTTAGTGATGCAGAGAGTAGTGGGGGGGTTGTTAGTGATGCAGGGTGTAGTGGGGGGGTTGTTAGTGATGCAGGGAGTAGTGGGGGGGGGTTTAGTGATGCAGGGAGTAGTGGGGGGGTTGTTAGTGATGCAGGGAGTAGTTGGGGGGTTGTTAGTGATGCAGGAAGTAGTGGGGGGGGGTTTGTGATGCAGGTAGTAGTAGGGGGCTGTTAGTGATACAGGGAGTAGTGGGGGGTTTTAGTGATGCAGGTAGTAGTGGGGGGGTTGTTAGTGATGCAGGGAGTAGTGGGGGGTTGTTAGTAGTGCTGGGAGTATGGATAGGGGGGTTGTTATTGATGTTGGGAGTAGTAAGAGGGGGATTGTTGTTGATGCAGGGAGTAATGGGGGTGGGGTTGTTAGTGATGCAGGGAGTAGTGGGGGGGGGGGTGTTAGTGATGCAGAGAGTAGTGGGGGGGTTTAGTGATGCAGGGAGTAGTGGGGGGGTTGTTAGTGATGCAGGGTGTAGTGGGGGTTGTTAGTAGTGCTGGAAGTATGGATAGGGGGGTTGTTATTGATGTTGGGAGTAGTAAGAGGGGGGCTGTTATTGATGCAGGGAGTAGTGGGGGTGGGGTTATTAGTGATGCAGGGAGTAGTGGGGGGTGTTAGTGATGCAGGGAGTAGTGGGGGGGTTTAGTGATGCAGGGAGTAGTGGGGGGGTTGTTAGTGATGCAGGGTGTAGTGGGGGGTTGTTAGTAGTGCTGGGAGTATGGATAGGGGGGTTGTTATTGCTGTTGGGAGTAGTAAGAGGGGGGTTGTTATTGATGCAGGGAGTAGTGGGGGTGGGGTTGTTAGTGATGCAGGGAGTAGTGGGGGGGTGCTAGTGATGCAGGGAGTAGTGGGGGGGTTGTTAGTAGTGCTGCGAGTAGTGGATAGAGGGGTTGTTAGTGATGTTGGGAGTAGTGGAGGGGGGTTATTATTGATGCAGGGAGTAGTGGTTTTTTTTTAGTGATGCTGGGAGTAGTGGGGGGTTGTTAGTGATGCTGGGAGTAGTGGGAGGGTTGTTAGTAATGCAAGGAGTAGTGGGGGGGTTGTTACTGGTGCTGGGAGTAGTGGGGGGTTGTTAGTGATGCAGGGAGTAGTGGGGGGGTTGTTTGTGATGCTGGGAGTAGTGGAGGGCTGTTAGTGATGCTGGGAGTAGTCGGAGGGTTGTTAGTAATGCATGGAGTAGTGGGGGGGTTGTTATTGGTGCTGGGAGTAGTGGGGGTGTTGTTAGTGATGCTGGGAGTAGTCGGAGGGTTGTTAGTAATGCAGGGAGTAGTGGGGGGGTTGTTACTGGTGCTGGGAGTAGTGGGGGGTTGTTAGTGATGCTGGGAGTAGTGGGAGGGTTGTTAGTGATGCTGGGAGTAGTGGAGAAGTGGGGGTTGTTAGTGGTGCTGGCAGTAGTGGGGGAAGTCCCATGGGTTGACCCGATTGATGTGCAGCCTCTGCTCCCTATAGATGGGCTCTTTGTATATCATGGGCCTGCATTATAAGCCTGCTGATGTGAAATAAATATTATTAATGGCGTTATCTGGGGGGGCCAGTGTCGGGAATGCATTGCATCCTGGATATTGGTAAATCTGGCAGCATCACATCCCCTATAGAAACCTATGGGGGATGCGGCTGCCAGCGGGAAAGGAGGGATCACAGCAGGTATCAGAGATATCTGCTGCCGTCCCTCCTTGATACATCTGGGGGAATCTTAATATTTGAGGTACAGTAAATGGGTGTTTTCAGGTATTTTACCTCAAATAATCAATGATAAATGAGTCCCTAAAACTTTAGTTGGCTAACACTGGCAGCTCTAATGCACCTGAGTCCACCTTTATGGAAAAATGTCTCATTGTGCACTAAAGATTAACAAAATGTTGTACTTACTATACTATAATAAAGCTAAATAATGCTTTACATAACTGTTTAGCATTCATTATTTTTTTCTGTTTAAGTTGTTAGATTTTCATAAAACTTTCATTCCGATGAGACCCAGAAAAGGTCAGGTAGGACCCCTATTTAGTAAAGTGCAGGGTCCCAGGGAACCACAATTTGGCTCACCGCGTTCACTGATTTATTGAAAAGAGACATTAAATGAAATGCATATACAAATATACAAATCAGGAAAATAAGTAGTGGATTTCAATCATCTGTAGGTATTAGTATATTTGTGAACTCCATGCTTGTGAAAGATGAGCAGAGAGACTGCTTTGGAGTTCAATATAGGATGCTTCCTAAATAAATCCTTTAGACTCCACTGTTGTTCAGGGATTTCTGGAGGGGGGATTTCAAAGTTTTCAGAACAAAGCAAAAAAAAAATTCTCACAATGGGTGGGATGTACTAAGCATCACTTCCGCGATGCGGTACATCCCGCCTCTGTTCAGGTACATACCGTGGTTTATTACCGTGGTATCTGGGCATCAGCAGCACTATCTAGACGTTTGTGATTTGCTAATTGTGTATTGAACATCCAGTTAAAAGTACAGTACAGTACTTAAATCATTAGTTATTTTGTATGAAGTCTCTGATGTATATGTAACACAATTAGTGACCAAGCACTGATAATATTATATTATAGGAGAAAGAAATAAACTTCACAAAAGTGAATGTAATTAATTTGGATATTAAAATTACTATAGCTGCAGATTCCAAATGTGTGTGGTCTCACAAACAATTAGCAAAAAGATAACTACAGTAATAGTCAAAATGTGCTTATATAAAATAAAGCATAATAATATTGCAGAACAGATTCAAGACATGCAAAATAAGTTAACATAAATAATATTTTTATATACAAATTATATTTATAAGTAAGCAAATAGAAATAAAATAAGTAACAACTGGGTCTGATATACCAGCCAAAGTATGCAAATCTAGAAAAACACAGTAAAACTACTATTGGAGCGCTGAGAATCGGGTGTGTGACAATAGAGGTGAGCAGCTGTAAATGAGAGGATGGTCAATCCTCAATATATAGCACAGTACATACAAACAAGAATAAATAGCGCTCTAATAATAAAAGTATTAATGTTTTAATTTAATAAATAAATAGTATACCTTAGCATGAGATCATAAAAAAATATATAAAATGTACACATCTTTCATTAGTCTCCCAAATGGTAAGTCCTGATCACATAGAGAACAAGTTCATATATCCATAAATGGAAAGGGGATATATTGTAGATAATTGTCCAGCCAAATATTTACCCAGTCCAGTGTCCACATAAATATGAGGTCCGTTTGGCAATGCTTGTAGGTTAATGATCCATGGGTGTCCCCAGATGCTGGTGTAGAGGGGGACTTGCTGGGACATGTCCAGTGTCCAAATATATCAGGGTCCAATTAGTGATGCTGAAATTCGCACAATAAGGTCCCCAGGGCACAGGTCCAATAGTAGGTTGGTATGGTACTGTTCACCTGCTATGCATAGCAGTGTACTGAGGCATGCATTTCTCTGGATCAGGAGGAATAATGTAAAGTGTAGCAGCCAATCCCTGACGTGTTTCGCTGGGTCCAAATCACATCTTTATCAAAGTTTTTGATAAAGCTGTGATTTGGACACAGCGAAACGCGTCATAATTGGCTGGTGAGGTAGGAGAAGATAACCCAAGCGCATTGGTAATAAACAGGATACCACCTCTGACTGTTTTAGTCTTATTCCCAGAGGCTTTATCAAAGGCTTCTGTACAGGGCATGTTCATGTAAATGAGACTCGATTGTAGATGTATAGACAGATACTGTATGACTTTCAGAAGGAGTATCTCTTGCTGGTTCTAGAGGGATGTGTTACCAGTGGGAAACATTTAACACATGATTATCAGTGAAAATGAGACATGATAGAGTAAAGACACAGAACAAGGTTATAAGATAGTAAGTAGATAACAAAGTTTATTGAAAGATAAACATATACTTAGCTAAGGTTAGCTTCAATGCAGAATTCCTGGTGAGCCCTGGTGCCTAACTTTAGACACCCATTTCAAAGACTGTGGATATTGAATACATCAGCAGGAAGTTCCAGGAAGAATGGCTAAAATGTAATGGTGGCGGATAGATCCCCTTCAGTAGATGTACCCATGCGTCATCAGTTACTATCCAACGTCATTAGTTACTATCCACATGGACATAGAGGGGGAATACAAACCTGTGATGAGAGAAGCGTGGCGAGCGAAACAAACCCGCGAGGGTACACATTTCTTCTTTTGGTGGCCTTTAAGGGCATGGAACAGTACTTCCACCCTCACTCTGCGTCACTTCCAGGTATATCTACTGAAGGGGAACCATACACAACCAAAATGTTATGCATATCAGAACTCTTTATCCCCTGGCGAATGGTGGTTTTTATGAGGTGCTGACTCTGCAGAAGCTATAGCATATATACATTTATTCTCTACTCCTAGTTGTAGTTATAACACAATAAACACCATATTTGTCTACTTAAGCAATATGATCTGTTATTGTTAACTACTTTTCTACACATTCAGCATTCTTAAGCTCAATATCATCTCTGTGCAGTGCACGTGAAATGTGTAAACAAACAGAACATATTTGCTTCTTCTGTTCTTTAAACAAGATGTATTGTTCTACAGACAAGGACATATGCAGACTTACACAGATGATGAATATGGGGCAAGAGTTACAAACCACTAACATTAACCCCTACTGGTCACAGGATGGTGCAACAATATGCAATAATGATAATGGGCATCATCAGCACCATCTAGCTGCTTGTGATTGACTAGTTGCATATTGACCCATCCAGCTAATAGTACTTAAATAATTAGCTATATTATATGAAGTCTCTGATCTATATTTATTTCAGGGCTATAACTAGGGGTGTGCGAGTCTTGCCGTCGGCAAGGACACAGAGCCCTGGGGGTGGTACCATCGCTGCCCCACGGGCCCTTGTATCTGGCTAGCAGGGTGCCTGAAATGGCACCCTGCAGCCATTATCGCTGCTGCAGTGCCGCCCAAAGCATCCTTTGGATGCTCCAGCCACGAACCCTGAAGGCTGTACAGCCGCCTGGAGTGTCCTGAGGACGCTTTGGGCAATGCCATACTTCCAGGTGCTTGTAGCCATGTCCCTTTGGTGCAATAGAAAGGTATGTAAGGCTGTGCTTAACCCAATACAATATTAGTGGTAGCTGCTAAGGAAAAAAGGAAACAGGGAAACACCTACCCTGTGTCTGAAGCAAAGTGAATAGTATAACAGAATTTCCCAGCGCTCACCAATTGTAGAATGGCACTGTGCTACAAAGAAAATCACAGAAAAAAATTGATTAAGTAATATATTTATTATCAAATAAAATAAAGATCAAATAAAATAAAATCGGACAAAAAAGTCTCTCCCAACATATATAATATAAGTAGTGTGTAGACACTAAGAGAAACAGCTATAACCAGTACATACACAACACAAAACAAACTACATATAAACAGGCTTTCAGGGCTTGCTATACTGTAGTGCCATCTCTATCCACTGCTATTGTATTTAGTTCGCAACATGCTCCCACCTCCATTTACCCCATCTGTGTCACACCGGTTTGTCTGCCCCTCTCCTTTAGAATGTAAGCTCTTACGAGCAGGGCCTCTACCCTCTTGTGCCTCTCCCTACTTTACTTTCACCCACTTCTTACCCCCCACCAGGGCAAGTAACACCTGGTTGCTTATGCTATGCTGCATATTTAGGTGTTATGGTCACTTATGTATCAATGTATATTATCCATGTCCTTGTCCTGTATTGTACTGTAAGTCAGTTGTCAAATTATTTCTGTATGTACTTTGTAAGGCGCTGCGGAACACTTGTGGCGCCATAAAAATAAAGGATAATAATAATAATAACAGTACAACATAAATAGAGTATCTATAGTAAAACATCTGTAATGATGTGTGTGCCAGTAAAGTCCAAATCAGCGTCTTACTATACTGGTTAGTACATAAAAATTACTCATGTACAAGTGGTGAAAACATAAAAGTCAATGTCCAGATAGAATAAAACTGATGGGACACTGATGGGACGCTGAGACCTGATCGGTCACACCACGCATCCCTGTCTGCCGGCAGAGTTGAAATATTCATTAAGTTCTCTAATGTTGCTTTCAGGCCTTGGATGACAGCAATTTTTACCAGTCAATCCAATTAGGTGCGCATGCGAGTTGCGATTTTGTTTCATGAAACTCACAGAATTCTGCAAACCAATTAAAAATGCCTATTCACGGTACTCGCAGCGGAGGTTTATAAAAGTTGATTGTGGGGTAATTTGAAGCCATAGGTTTTACCCCAAACAATGACATGAAGCTATTGGACTAATTAAGCTAATTGGAAGCTTCCAATTGCCTAATTAGTCATTGGGGGGGTGTCCAAGGAGTTCAGCTCGATGTCCCGACATTTAAACTTTAAAAATAACAATTTTCGTTTCCATCTCTCACCCTCAGGGAGGTAAGAATGGAAAAATTAAAAAAAACGGTTCAGTGCGAGTTGCTGATTGTATTGCAAAATAAATTCGCTTTGCGAATTCGAAGAGATAACAGCACCTCGCAATTCGCACCTAATTGGATTGACCCCTTAAAGTGTTAAAACGTTTAGCTACTTCCATGATGAATATATTATACAAACTATGAGAAAGAAATAAAAATGTACAGATGGTGTATCAGTTCTGAAGTGAAACAGGAACTTGTGTGTTATGAAATTTTCTCCTTCCTTAAGAAACCCAAATCAAAACAGCTTTACAGCCTGGTTCCCACTGACAACAGGATGGTCTGGATCACACTATGGGGTCTATTTACAAAGCTGTGTTAGGAGATAAAGTGAATGGTGATAAGGTACCAGCCAATCAGCTCCTAACTGCCATTTTTCAAACATAGCCTGTGACATGGCAGTTAGGAGCTGATTGGCTGGTACCTTATCACCGTTCACTTTATCTCCTAACAAAGCTTAGTAAATAGACCCTTCTAACTGGGAAACCTGCAGTTTAGATGAACCAGCACCAGCCTCTCGGAGGGGAGCTGGAATAAAACAAATGAGCAAGTCCACCTTCCTGGAGACAATCAATAGCCGTTCAGAAAATCACAAGCGGCTAGTGTGGGAAACCTTTTGTGATTAACTGAGCAGTTATTGATCCTCCTAGTCAATTGCGCAAAACAAAACGTCATGGTTCTTTTCTTTCAGATGAGGCCATGGACTCTTGTAAAATATCTTAGAAAATAACTTTCTGTAAAATAAACTGTTTCCTATGAATGTTCTCCCTTTCCTTGGAGTGATTATAGAGTCAATATTTTTTTTTTTTTGGGGGGGGGGGGGGGATAGACATCATATTTAGTACAGTAAGGTACAGGAAATGCTCTGCCCTTCCTTTTATACTTATTTGAAACACTACTAATCTATATCTGTTTTCGTACCTTTGTGCTTTTCATATGGAGGAACAAGCTAGACTTAATAGATACTTTCCCAGCCAAGACTTTTATAGGTACTTCCAGGATAAACGCAACTTGCACTCTTTCATCAGCTGCTACAACAAGTCCCATCCAAATAATTTATAGGAAACTAATCAGCTGATGTTGTGCATGTGTCTGCATCAGTGGTCTGAAGTGTGTTGAAATCAGTGTGGTAAGGGCTTGATTCATAGTTGTATGATAAAGCTCCTGCAGCTGTGGATGTGCGAAAATATGCTAATGCAACAGCGGCCGGGAGAGGCTCACTGGAGCCATCGCAGCTGTCCGCAACTGTGTACACATACGCAGCATCGGACGCATATCAGGCACACATCGACTCTATGGCCATTCAGAATGGCCACCGTAACTGAGAAGCCGGGTCATGTTTCCGATGTACAGGATCGCAGATGCAGGACGTGACACGCTCCCGAAACAGTCAAGACATACCTGTTTATTTAGATGGCACTCCCCACTGCCTCCCCCAAACGCTCCCTCTTTTCCAATCACAATGCGAATAAATACTCGCAGCATACAACTACGGTAATGTACCTTGTATGTGTAGTGCGACTCAGACGCATACGCAGTGGCAAAACATCGCTCCATTTGCGAAAAGATCAGCATTGCGCACAACTCTGAATCAGGCCCTAAGTTAATTGGGTTCCCTAGAATACATAAAGTGCTCTCATCCCATCTCACAATTTGGCTGTTGGTAAAAAAGAACATCCTGGTAAAACGAGGGCACATCAGAGTCAAGATTATTTTTATATCAACTTTGTAATATCAATTTTGCAATCTGTTCTTTTCCCCTTTATCGCCACTCTGTATATTATATTGTACTTTAGTTTTTCTTTCCCAATTACAGGGTTGACCAAATTCTTGGAAAAGGTCAAATAACAACAGATAAAAAGAGTCGTGAAAAGTGTATATCTGAAACTGAGGCAGCAGATGACCTCAGTATGCTAGGCCGAGTGGTTAAAGTTGAGAAACAGGTAAAGTTTTAACTACAGTACTATTCTATTATTATTATTATTATTATTATTATTATTATTATTATTATTATTATTATTATATAAGTACTAATGGTTATTAACAAACAGTACATGCTTTCCAGAATTATATTTGCATTAAGTAGCACATATACAGTCAGGTCCATAAATATTGGGACATTGACAGAATTTTCAGATTTTGGCCTCTATTCACCACTACAATGGTTTTGAAATGAAACAAACAAGATGTGCTTTAACTGCAGACTTTCAGATTTAATTTGAGGGTAATTACAGCCAAATCGGGTGAACGGTGTAGGAATTACAACAGTTTCAATATGTGCCTCCAACTTTTTAAGGGGCCAAAAGTAATGGGACTATCAACTCAAAAGCTATTTCATGGACAGGTGTGGGCTATTCCCTCGTTATTTCATTATCAATTAAGCAGGTAAAAGGTCTGGAGTTGATTCTAGGTGTGACATTTGCATTTGGAATCAGTTGCTGTCGACTCTCAATATGAGATCCAAAGAGCTGTCACTATCAGTGAAGCAAGCCATCATTAGGCTGAAAAATCAAAACAAACCCATCGGAGAGATAGCAAAAACATTAGGTGTGGCCAAATCAACTGTTTGGAACATTCTTAAAAAGAAAGAACGCACCGGAGAGCTCAGCAACACCAAAAGACCCGGAAGACCGTGGAAAACAACTGTGGTGGATGACAAAAGAATTATTTCTCTGGTGAAGAAAAACCCCTTCATGACAGTTGGCCAAATCAAGAACACTCTCGAGGAGGTAGATGTATATGTGTCAAAGTCAACAATGAAGAGAAGAGTTCACAAGAGTGAATATAGAGGGTTCACCACAAGATGCAAACCATTGGTGAGCCACAAAAACAGGAAGACCAGATTAGAGTTTGCCAAACAACATCTAAAAAAGCCATTACAGTTCTGGAACAACATCCTATGGACAGATGAGACAAAGATCAACTTGTACCAGAGTGATGGGAAGAGAAGAGAAGGAAAGGAACTGCTCATGATCCAAAACATACCACCTCATCAGTGAAGCATGGTGGTGGTAGTGTCATGGCGTGGGCATGTATGGCTGCCAATGGAACTGGTTCCCTTGTATTTATTGATGATGTGACTGCTGACAAAAGCAGCAGAATGAATTCTGAAGTGTTTTGGGCAATATTATATGCTCATATTCAGTCAAATGCTTCAGAACTCATTGGACGGCGCTTGACAGTGCAGATGGACAATGACCCGAAGCATACTGCAAAAGCAACCAAAGAGTTTTTTAAGGCTAAAAAGTGGAATGTTATGCAATGGCCAAGTCAATTCCCTGACCTGAATCCGATTGAGCATGCATTTCACTTGATGAAGACAAACCTGAAGGGAAAATGCCCCAAGAACAAGCAGGAACTGAAGACATTTGCAGTAGAGGCCTGGCAGAGCATCACCAGGGATGAACCCCAGCGTCTGGTGATGTCTATGTGTTCCAGACTTCAGGCTGTAATTGCCTGCAAAGGATTTGCAACAAAGTATGAAAAAGTGAATGTTAGATTTAGGATTGTTTGGTTTGTCCCATTTCTTTTGGCCCCTTAAAAATTGGGAGGCACATATAGAAACCATTGTAATTCCTACACCGTTCACCTGATTTGGATGTAATTACCCTCAAATTAAATCTGAAAGTCTGCAGTTAAATCACATCTTGTTTTTTTCATTTCAAAGCCATTGTGGTGGTGAATAGAGGCCAAAATCTGAAAATTCTGTCAATGTCCCAATATTTATGGACCTGACTGTAGATGCTATTAATAAGAGATCGGGAAAATATGCATTGTTCTGTGTACCCAAAGACAATTTTGAGAATCACCTATTTATTTATTTGCTTTATAAAGGCTTAACCTATTTTGTAACACTTAAATATTTGGGGGTAACTTTTTGTCCACCCTTGAGTTACTAGGTTATTTAAACACAATAAACACATTTGTACTTTTTTGTACGGAATTTATACATCTAACACAGATGAAATGTATTATAATATCCTATTTTATTTTATGGTCTTTTAATTGCAGAAGACAAATACTGTATGCATTTGGAGCTATTTTCCACAAATACAGTCAGGTGCATAAATATTGGGACATTGACAGAAGTTTCATATTTTGGCCTCTATTCACCACCACAATGGCTTTGAAATGAAACAAACAAGATGTGCTTTGACTGCACAGATTTAATTTGAGGGTAATTACATCCAAATCAGGTGAACAGTGTAGGAATTACAACAGTTTCTATATGTGCCTCCCACTTTTTAAGGGGCCAAAAGTAATGGGACAAACTAGACAATCCTAAATCTAACTTTCACTTTTTAATACTTTGTTGCAAATCCTTTGCAGGCAATTACGGCCTGAAGTCTGGAACGCATAGACATCACCAGATGTTGGGTTACATCCCTGGTGATGCTCTGCCAGGCCTCTACTGCAAATGTCTTCAGTTCCTGCTTGTTCTTGAGGCATTTTCGCTTCAGTTTTGTCTTCATCAAGTGAAAAGCATGCTCAATCGGATTCAGGTCAGGGGATTGACTTGGCCATTGCATAACATTCCACTTTTTAGCCTTAAAAAACTCTTTGGTTGCTTTTGCAGTATGCTTCAGGTCATTGTCCATCTGCACTGTGAAGCGCCGTCCAATGAGTTCTGAAGCATTTGACTGAATATGAGCATATAATATTGCCCGAAACACTTCAGTATTCATTCTGTTGCTTTTGTCAGCAGTCACATCATCAATAAATACAAGGGAACCAGTTCCATTGGCAGCCATGCATGCGCATGCCATGACACAACCACCACCATGCTTCACTGATGAGGTGGTATGTTTTGGATCATGAGCAGTTCCTTTCCTTCTACATACTCTTCTCTTCCCATCACTCTGGTACAAGTTGATCTTTGTCTCATCTGTCCATAGGATGTTGTTCCAGAACTGTAATGGCTTTTTTAGATGTTGTTTGGCAAACTCTAACCTGGTCTTCCTGTTTTTGTGGCTCACCAATGGTTTACATCTTGTGGTGAACCCTCTATATTCACTCTTGTGAAGTCTTCTCTTGATTGTTGACTTTGACACATATACACATACTTCTGTCATCCACCACAATTGTTTTCCGTGGTCTTCCGGGTCTGTTGGTGTTGCTGAGCTCTCCGGTGCGTTCTTTCTTTTTAAGAATGTTACAAACATTTGATTTGGCCACACTTAACGTTTTTGCTATCTCTCTGATGGGTTTGTTTTGATTTTTCAGCCTAATGATGGCTTGCTTCACTGATAGTGACAGCTGTTCATATTGAGAGTTGACAACAACTGATTTCAAATGCAAATGTCACACCTAGAATCAACTCCAGACCTTTTACCTGCTTAATTGATAATGATATAACGAGGGAATAGCCCACTCCTGTCCATGAAATAGCTTTTGAGTTGATAGTCCCATTACTTTTGGCCCCTTAAAAAGTGGGAGGCACATATAGAAACCGTTGTAATTCCTACACCATTTACCTGATTTGGATGTAATTACCCTCAAATTAAATCTGAAAGTCTGCAGTTAAAGCACATCTTGTTTGTTTCATTTCAAAGCCATTGTGGTGGTGAATAGAGGCCAAAATATGAAAATTCTGTCAATGTCCCAATATTTATGCACCTGACTGTTTTCCAAACTGTTGTGTGACTTACAAAGTGTTGCCCATATCAACCAATCAGATTCTATGTGTAATTTTTCTAATACAGTTAAAAAAAATTAACGATAACCTTGGCATACCTCCCATCTTTGTAGCTCCTTTAATCAGGACAGACTGTGAAAAGGGGTCATGTGGCAATGGGTCTTGGTCTCTGGAGGGTGTGCCTAGCACTTCTGAAGAAAAAGGCTGACTTTTTTTTATCCCTCCCTGTGTACACCAGTGACTGAGCAGCAGTGTATGGGACTTGATTCCCAATTTTCCAAGTGGCAGGACAAAAATATTTAGAATGGTGGGATACAGTTGGTTCTGTCATGCCTAAATGGTACCAGTTGAGAAATTTGAATTTCTACACAGTTATCTTGGAATAGTTCTTAGATATATCCCCCAGAATTGAGTAACTCTTCACATTTGAAAATTTCACTATCACACACATTTTAAAAATGTTGCTTTGTCAGCTCAAGTATTAATTTTGGGTGATACTGTAAGTAAAATGAGACAGTGCCTTGGTCAAAAGATTCTCTGGAAATATATATATATATATATATATATATATATAGTGCAAAAGTAAATTAATAAAGAAAACCTGCAGGTGTTGATGATATGTTGTCATGGACACATTGGATGTCAACAGGCATTCATCTCTCTCTAAATTCACTCATACACAAAATTACAACACAAACTTGATAAGAAGACACACCTCCAAACACACACCTTCTCCCCATTATTAAGGCATTATTAGGATACTACTGCGAGGGGATACGTTCAGAATCCCAACAGCTGGGATTTTGGTGATCAGAATGCCGACCGCTGGGATCCCGAAGGTAAGTAGCAGGGTTAGGCACTGGGGGGATGGTTAGGTTTAGGGACTAGGTGGGGAGGCTAGGTTTAAGCAGCGGGGAGGAAGGATTAGGGATAGAGTTAGGGGCTAGGCAGGGGCATAAATAGGTATTTGAAGGCCTCAAAGCAAAGTTTGTAAGGGTCCCTATGTATCACCTAATGGAGAAAAATGTATATAACACATTTAACTTTGACAAGGAAGATGGGCCCCTCTAAGCTCTGGGCCCATAGCAGCTGCACCCCTTGCACCTATGGTAGTTATGTGCATGGGGTTATCTTACGGTTACTCACATAGAGGCATCAGGATTGTAAGCTGGTTGGGATGCCGGCATCAGGATTCTGACTGCCGGGATCCCGAGCACTGGCATCCCATACCCATCACTACTGCAGGCATGTCAATTCTTCCAGCAACAGTAATATCCACCTGTGTTTGATCAGCTTTAGTTAATGTAATTGTGACAGTTATATTAATAATTGCTACATTTGTTTACTGTCTTGTCTGCAGGTACAATCAATTGAATCAAAATTAGACAGCCTACTTGATATCTACCAACAGGTCTTAAAGAAAGGATCTGCCTCAGCACTGACTTTGGCATCATTTCAGATGCCACTATTTGAATGTGAACAAACTTCAGATTATCAAAGTCCCATAGACAGCAAAGATCTGTCCAGTTCTGCACAGACCAGTGGATTTATTACCAGATCGGCCAGTGCCAACATCCCCCGGGGGTTACAGTTTGTACTAACACCAAATGAATTTAACACATCTGCTTACTATGGATTTAGTCCTACATTGTATAGCCAAGCAACACAGGCATCAACAAATGTAAGTGATGGACCTGTAACTATGGTAACAAACAGTACACCTAACCAAATAAGCCAGGCCTCAAAGCCAACAGCACCTACAACATTACAGCTACCAGCTGTATCCTCCTTAAAGAATATAAACAAACCAGAACCAATTCATATAATTCCTATGACCACAAAAGAAGATATTTGTGATATCACCGCCTGCCTTGTTGCCTCAAAAGAAAGTGTACAGCCTGCACAACCTAGTTTAACAAAAAATTTTGTAAGGCGGAAAAGCCTTGATGCAAATAGTGGGGTATTGTCCTCAGTTCCCTTTACACACAAGGATTTTGGTAAATCAATCTCTGTGCAAAATCTTATTCAATCCACAGAAGAACTGAATGCACAGCTTTCATGCAGTGACTCAAGTGTCTCCAGAGGCAGCCAGGAAATCTACCCGCAATGGAGGGAATCCAAACTTTTTATTGCAGATGAAGAGCTGGAGACAGAGACTGAAACGTATGATGCTGCCTCTGAGCCTACAGTGGAAACCACTTTGTTACCTGACTCTTTGAGGACTGGAATAGCAAAATCATCTCAATGCATTAGCAAAACTAGGGATGGTACAGAAACTCTTAGCCCTCCACATGTTAAACACAAATAACATTTTTATAGGGTTTATGATTTCTTTAGTCATTCATATCATTGCATGAACTACTTTGACAGCCCGTAAAACTAGTGTAACAGTGCAAGAATCGGAAAGAAATGGAAAGGCAATCCTGCAAGCCTTTATCTCCTATCTGCATGAAAATGCATGTTTAAGTGAAGGCTACAAATTATACACACACGTACACAGACACACACATGTGTGTGTATATATATATATATATATATATATATATATACACACCTTAAAATATAGAATATATGGTAGCTGATTTAAGTATCACCTTGCTTGCAAAGTCAGTGACACGATATGTGTTGACATGGTATAATATGAGTCATTTGAGAGGCCTATCATTAGGTGGTACTGTTCATAAATCTTAGAGTCTAAAGCACTTTGAATCTAGATAAAAACAATTATCTGTCCAAATTAGTAACATATGGTCATGTTTACAACAAAAAGGATGTTACAGCTGCTAGCGATTGTACCAAGGAAAGTAGTAACATTGGACTTGAACCGCTGCTAGATATGACGAGATTACACATTACACATACAGTAGATATTCATTTCAGTCATTTCTGTTGATGCACATGTAAAATGAATGTTGATTCCTGTATATCTTTGCTGAATTAGTGTTATTACAAGAATAACATTGGCACACCACTTTCAGCTTCTTCTTTCTAATAGGAACATTATTTTGCTACGAAGATTTCTAACACATGAAAAAACGTCACTGCAGTCTTAACCATATTAAATGCTGTAAAAAAAAAAAAACTTTAATGAATGACTTGACCTGTTTACTATGAAATAAGTTCTGCCTCCATATTTCTTTTAAGAGTAGTCTTGGATGTTAAATGATAGGCTTGTTATGTGAACGTACTTACATACTGTATATTGTATATATGGAGTCCATGTCTCTGAAAAATACTTAAAGGGATGTCATTTCAGAAAAAAAAGAGGCCAATATGATTTTTGTGGTTTTTTTTATTAATTGGCTTGGGTCTATAAAAGCCATTTTCATGAAGATCTACGTATGATAGACACAAAGAGACCCTCTCTCCCTTCTGAAATGAGTTCCCTGACTTGCAACTGAATTATTGTGTTCTGCTGTTTATCCTTATGTAAACATAGATTGGATGATCAACTCTGAAAGATGTCTGAAGCACAAAAAGCTCATTTCTGTTTGCCATTTCGGGGTTCTATTTAATAAGTAAAACTTCAGTTTGATCTTACTAAAGCTTGTTTACTAATAATTTTGTGATATTATCTAGGGTAATTCAACATCTCAACTCGTATTAGAAATAACTTATTTTGAATGTTTGCATCTGTTTAGCCAAATAACTATTATGTACATTGAAAAGTATTGTACAATGTATACATCTATACAGGTTTTTCTTTCATCTTATTTTAAACAATGTTTTATGTGCCTTTATTTCATTGCACATTGCAGTCTCTCATAGAACTACATTTGGTTAATAGAAGATTCACCAAAATACAAAAGAGGTTTTTATTCGAAAGACAAAAACTGTTTCTGTTACTTTGCTTCTCTCCTCTTTAGACTAAGCAGGTTACCTTTAGTTGATTTATTGGCAATCACACATTACTTGGTATACTGTATTTGCCTTAAATGAAATGCTTGAGAGCTTGAAATTTAATAGTTTTAACTTAATTTATTCAATAAAATTTTGTGCACATAACCGGGCATTTTTATGAATCATACATAAATATTTCACAATATTTTTCCTCAAGAGTGGTAATAAAACATAAATATGTTTTAATTTGGTCATTTCTTCAACTGCTGGTATGTTTTATAATGTTTAGTCTTAATTATATGTTTAAGGATTTTCCCACACGCTTCTATGTTGACATTAATATGGCTTGAAATGGCTACATGTGTGGCCCCAAGATTATCGTCATGGGCAAGAAAGAACGCTGTGATGTTGTCTGCACATAGGTCCCATGTGACCCATATGCCCATTTTGAGGGCGGAGTATGTTTTCACAATTCGGAAAAAGATTTGACATTGCCGCTGAGTGACAGGATTGGTCTGCATGTAGTTAACATAAAGTATTAATGAAATTGTACATTATGTTGTACACTTTTCTATGACATTGTACACTTTTCTATGACATTGTACACTTTTCTATGACAACCAACTGTACCTCTTCCAAGAATATAATTATAAAGCCCCTTCTTTGGCATCCTAATCTTCCTCATCCCTTTTCTTTAAAAACTGTACATTTTTGAGTTTTATGTATAAATAATGTGGATAATCTTCATCTTTCTTCCCCAAGTGTCTGTTTCCAAGAGCAGACATCGGCAGGCTGTTCTCTAAAGGAGTGTTCTGGTGCTGTCATCTTCTGACTAAATAGAGTTCTGCAACTTTCCCTACTGGCATGTTGCTTCTTCCTGCATTATCAAATTGTGCCAAATACAAAAAAAAGTTGCTCAGAGCAGTACAGGTCTCTGCTAGAAAGTAAAGTGTTATCCCCCTCCATTACTGACAGGCTCATCCCCACTGCCATTTTAAGGGCAATAATTTGATATGATACAGGTCAAAAAGCTGAGACTACAGTGCCTTCCTTGTCCTATCCTGTATATATATTTGTTAGGATGTATGTTCTGTTTAGGTCTTTCCAAAAGCACGCTCTCTACTCATGAGAACTTGGCAGAGCCGGCCCTAGCCAATTTGGTGCCCTAAGCAAAATTTTGACTGGTGCCCCCTACACACACACACACATTATATATATATATATATATATATATATATATATTATATATATATATATATATATATATATATATATATATACATACATATACACACACACACATGTTTACCCCCAGTCAGTGTCCAGTGTCTGTACACTTGAAGGGGACCCCTCCTCCCCTAGGATCTGCCACTGGGTGGTCCTACATGGCGGCAAAGGGTCCTCCCTCTTCAAGTTCTAAGTCTTCATGTGTTTCACTCTGTCCTAGTCCAGTCAGGATGTCACTCACCTAAGTTACTTTATTCCCCCTATTCACAATTCACATGCTTGGATGCTCCATGGGATTTGTAGTTTCTCTTTTACTGCTAAGAGTCTGAGCAGTGAAAAAAAAAAAACCTACGAATCCCATGTAACTCCACTTTCTTCTCTGGCCGGTCGGGTATTCCATGGGACTGACAGCTGACTCGTCTCAGCTGCCCAGTGCCCACCCCTAACTGTATATGGCCAGCGTGGCCAGGTCTCGGCTGGTACTCGCAGCTGACCCCAGCCTCTGCTGCCTGTAGGATGTGTTACGGGGGCGTTCGCCCTTATCACCCCCCCCCCTGAATCTGGCTAAATTAGCCAGAATGAGCTCATTCTGACCTGGCCACGAGCTGAGCTCCGATTGTGGCAGCGCCAGGGGGCAGTGGCAGGCGGGGAAGGGGGGTGGGCAGTGGCAGAGCAGTCGGATGCCCCTGGGCATTCCAGTCGCCCCTAGGCATTTGCTTATTATGCCTAAGCCTAGGGCCGGCTCTGGAACTTGGCTAATTGATTTGGATTACATACTACTAGTAAAATTGCCCACAGGCTGAGAAGAAAGATAACTTACAGTAACTGGTGCAAGTTCCCAGTTATATTACTTTGTATCGCTTCTGCACAGCATGCTCCTGTATTTGGGAATTGTGTCCTCCTGTTTGTGCCCTAATAATATATAGTGATAACTATCAAGAGCTTATCAGAAAGTTATGTTTCATTACCAATAATTAATCAATTAGGGAACAAGACCATCAAAACAATAGCACTGTTGGATTCTGGATCTATGAGCTATTATATTGACAAGGGGCTAATACACAAGCACCAAATTCCAGTTACTGCAAAGATAATCAGCATCCCATTGGAGACTATAGATGGCTCCTCTCCTATTATCTTTGGGCCTTTAGAGCAAGAGACTCTACCCAGGGCCGTAGCAGGGTGATAATTCTGGCTTGTGATGGCCCCACTTCTGATATCATGTTGTCATGATGAGGGAGTAGGCTGCCGAAACCAGGAAGAAGCTTATGGATCATCCTAATGACGCTCCGGGTGGCTCTGCATCGGCTCTCTATGCTGCAGGATGCTATGCCAGGCACCTGCAAGCCAAATGCATAAGTCACGAGGCAGGAACTGTGTCGCCCCCTCTGCCATGCTCTGGGAGACTACTCCTAGTTACAGCCCTGACTATACCCATATACATAAAAACAATGCAAATTCACAATGATGTCATGTCTTTGATGTTGCTCATTCTCCTATATTCCCTGTGGTTTTTGGAAAGTCTGAGAACCCATGGACTCTATGCAAAATTAGAAAAAAGTATATTAGAATTTTGTTGCAAACAGTTCCTACAGTAGGTCACAGGATAATGATAATGTTAAACGTGCATACACACACAACGATGTAAGTAATGAACGATTTTCAAAAATCGGTTTACAAAGTAGTTGGTTTTACTTTACTCTGATAGAGCCAAAAGCACTCCAGGGCTTGCGGCAACGAGACCCTACCGCAAGGGTCTCGTCGCAAGCCCGATGGTCGCGCTGGTCTTGACCATCGCGACCATCATTTTGGCCGCTCGCTATAGCTGTGGGTGGTTACCCACAGCTTTGCGAGCGGCCAGGAGGCCGCTTTTAAATTCAGAAGGCCGGCCCTGATTCAGAGCGAGCGCTCGGTCAGAGCGTCCGGCTATGAATCAGGGCCACAGTGTGTATGGTCTTTAAGCAACTCAATAAGGCTTTCAGTCCACTTCTGTTCCAAACAAACCAGATCCACAGCAGTTGGGGCAATATTGTCACAGCGTAAAAGCCGAAAACAGCCCTTGCATCCTTTTGCATATTTGTTTAAGAAACTTTTTTCAGCAGGACAAAACTATTCAATAAGAGAACAGTAACTTCTAACAAGGGCCTGATTATTCGGAGATGGATAATGCGTTTTTCATGCAGATCGCATGCACAGTGATCGCATTGCAATTATGGATGAAAACATTGCACAGTGATTGACAGGTAGTTAGCGTTTTGGGGGTGGTGAAGTGGAGGTGGTCAGAAAAATGCAGGCATATCTGACCATTAAACGCAGTCACATGGGTGTGAATAAATTAGCCACTACAAGTGCATACGCAGCATGAGAGCCCTCTGCATGATAGGAGTGCTCCAGAGTCTGTGGCTGGTCAGATCTTCCGCAAAGGCAAGATGCCCACTGATGTGCGCCGATGGTCCCGATATTTACGCAGGTATGCGATGTCGCACACAGGTAAAAAGGCAGAAGTGGGCATCTTTATGCTTGGGTGATCTTTGCAAACATTAGCATATTTTCGCAGCTGCGTTGCATGCGAAATCGCAGCTATGATCGCATTACCATCCATCTCTGAATCAGGCCCAATTGCCATGGTAATCAAAGAGCGAGCATCTGATCCAATAACCATCTGCACTGATCTTCATAATCTTGAGTGAATTAAATCTGCTAAATAACTAAATGCCAAACAATATATAGTGTATGGGCAACTTCACCCATTACAATTTGTCGTCACATACAGACTGAGCTCTTGTAATCACTAAACAGATGCTCTTTCTACTCAATTTCAAGGGACTAGAGGGTCCTCTCTTAAGTTGATTTACCTATCTTACCCAAGGACAAAATTGTGGAAGTACTTTCACCTCAGACGCTTAGAAAACCTACTACTATAGCCATTGGCAGGATGACAAAGCTATTAAAAAGAGTTTGCTTACTTAAGGAAGCTCAAAATTTGGAGGATTATAAGTGCATCTCACCTCTTCTGCTGTCCCTATTTGAAACCATTGGACAGTGGATGAGAGAGCAGTGGGAGCACAGTCCTGGGTGAGAATAAAAAGAATGCTTCTACTATCTGTAGCCTGGCTGAGTACTCCCTGTTACACTGTGTGCATTGCAGGGAGACTTACAGTTTGTTGCAGATTAAGGGGCAGCCGGGAAGGAAGGGAAGATACCTGGATATGTATGGAGTATCAGGGCCTTAATCAGAGATAGACGCAATGTTAAAACTGTGATTGCGCTTACACAGATTATTCACTCGCAAAGTGAGTTATTGGTAGTCAGTGTTCGGGGGAGGTAACGGGGTGGTTAGAAAAACACACTGTTTTCTGTCCATAAATTAGCCACTGCGTTCTTGCTCGAAACAGAAGAGCCCTCTGCGTGTCTGGAGACCCGCTGTGTCTGCGATAGGTTAGACTTACTCAGAGGGCTGATGGCCGTCTGATCTGCTTTTGTGCGTGAGCAGCGGATGTGAGATGCTTTCATTGGGGGTCTCTAAGTACTGGATGGTGAGTGAGTCATTAGCATATTATTGCGATCAGTGAGAGATCACAGCTGCGATGGCATTTGCATCCATCTCTGAATCAGGCCCTCAGGGTCAGTGTCGTAGCGGACTGGAAGTGATGCACGTTTTGCCTGTGGGCTTGGTCATATGATCGCCATCTTATGTTTGAGAACAAAAGATTGGTAGTGTGATTAGACACCATCTAAATAATCAATTACTGACTTACCAAAAATATATGGAACTCAGGGTCAGTTATACATCCCTTTAAAGAACGATTATTATTTGTTGCAAAATTTTTATAAAAGGGATCATTGTATATGTTTGCCAATCAATCACATCTCTGTCATGGATTTTAGATACTCATTAACGTAATGTTGATGTTCCAATGTAATACTTATTTTAACCACACACACCTCTTGTGTTATTTAAGGTACAATTATTAAAAGTTAAGTTTTAATTATTCATATCTTGATTTACAGAACAAGTGCCCCAAAAACCTTTTTTCTTTTTGCCCTTAGCAATTTGTCATTCCCGATATCAAACCTTGAGGGCACCACAAATTTGTGTGCCCAATATCAAACCTTGAGGGCACCACAAACCCAGTGCCAATTAAAATTCCCTAGTATTGATAAACCTTTATGTTAGTTCTGTTTATCCTCATTGTTATTGCTCTCATGTGGACTCATCAACCCTTTACAAATTCAATGAAATTTTACACTGACGTGCCAAAAGTCATGGGATAGCAGTATGTAAAGATAATGATAGGTGGCATCACTGTACTGTGATGTCTTGGAAATGCCAGGACCTGCATCAGTTGTAATCTGACATCTTGTGAGTCAGTATGAACACCGGCTAGGCAGCTCATGTCGGTATACAATCGGGAAGCCAGCTGCCGGCTTCCCGACAGCCGGCTTCCCGACTGCTTTATCCCGGTGTGGGATAAATGACGCCTGTCATTTCCCCCGATGCTGGGAGACCGGCACCCGGCATCCCGATCGAAGGGATGCCGGGTGCCGCGAGCGGACAGCCGCGCAGGGGGAGGGTTAGGTTTAGGGCACCCGGGAGGGACTTAGGGTTAGGCACCCCCCAGGGAGGGTTAGGCACTCCCCTGGGGGACTTAGGTTTAGGCAGCGGGGAAGGGGGGGGTTAGGGTTAGGCACTTAGAGGGGGGGATTAGGTCTAGGCACAGGGGGGAGGTTAGGGTTAGGCACCCCTAAGGAGGGTTAGGGTTAGGGGGGTTAGGTTAGATTAGTTGATACTTACCTTACCACGATCGGGATTTCCAGCGCTGTCGGGCTTCCGCTGCCGGGCTCTGCTGTTTTGTCGGGATTCGAACTCCCGGCCATGCGGCAGCCGGGATATCATACCGATTCCCTCATGTTAAGGCAACGTGAATTGTCGGAGTACGAATGGGGCATGATAGTGTGTGCCCGACAGATGGAACATTCCATTTCTGAAGTTGTGCAGACATTCAACAATCCTTGAACTACGGTGTCACGTGTGTACCGGGAATACCTCATGGAAGGCATTACCACCCACTGGACAGCACAATGGCTGACTACAGGTGCTTAGTGATTGTAACCAGCCTATCTTAATCCCGATCCCAGAACCCCGAAGGACGCCAGCCCAAATGAGGTGAGTCTGGGGCACCCTTAGCATTAGCCGTGGATGGGGGGGTTAGGTGTAGGGAGCGTAGCGGGGTTAGGGTTAGACACCCCTAGGGGGGAGGGTTAGGGTTAGGTACCACTGGAGGGGCGTTAGGAACTAAGGGTATGATTCAGAGCTGCTCGCAAAAAGCGAGCGCTCGCTCTGAATCAGGGCGGGCCCTTGTTTTTTAAGTTGCAGCCTCCTGGCCGCTCGCATAGCTGTGGGTGACCATCCACAACTTATGCGAGTGGCGATGTGATGGTCACGACCATCGCAACCATCGGGCTTGCGACAAGACCCTTACGGTAGGGTCTCGTGGCCGCAAGCTCCAATGTACTTCCTGCTCTAATAGAGCAGAAAGTCCACCTACTGACACCAGGAGTGATGTCAGTAGGGCCGCCCACAAACGGCAGGCCACCCGGGGGGCCTTCCAAATGGGGCGAGCTGTTGATCAACATCGACAGCCGCCCTTTTGGATGCGAGCGCTGGAGCGAGTGCTTTTTGCGCTTGCTTCCGGGCTTACGCACGCGCAGTGGCGTGCGCACTGGTCCACCATCGACCCGCTTGTGAGCGCTATGCGCTCGCAAGCGGGTCTGAATCAGGCCCTAAGGGTGGAGGGATAGGTTTAGGCACGAAAGGGGGAAATTTAGGTTTAGGTACTAAATGGGAGGGTTAGGGTGCGAGGTGGGGAGGGTTAGGCTACAAAAAGGGAGGGTTAGGGTTAGGGGGGGAAGGGTAAATATACTTACCCGACCCCTGTCGGGATACCAACCATTGGGATGACGCTGTCGGTATTCTGACAGGAGGCATCCTGACAGCCGGCCTTACATACCGATTCCACCTCTTTGGTGTAAAGAAGAGATCATTTCTCATCAGAGGTGCAGTTTTTCTAAACATTTGGAGATCACTATGCAAAGCGTTAATTTAGTCTGACTCAATTTTTCAGCCTATCACTCATAGTTTAATGAACAAATCGAATGAGATAATCAAGACCTGGAGACATTCCTGAGAATATTCACACAGGATAACTGGGCTGATCTCCTAGCATAGGCAGAATTTATCCATAACTATCATTATAATTAACCTTCAGCTTTTACTACCTTCTTTACAGTCTACTGTAATGTCACAGCACGCTGGAGCCAGGCTTCTTTTTACCAGGTCCATTGGCACCGGTCCCCCCAGGTGGCTGTGGATCTGTCGTGGACAGGTGCCAGTTTCTGCTGTATCTGACCCGGGGTCTGCTAAGACTTCTATGCAACGCTCCATTGCAGAGTTCCCGTGGCTGAGGTCATGGGCGCAGCCCATGTTGTCTGTATCACCTGACTGGACCTTCATCCAATGGTAGTCCAGCGGTCACTCAGCTGATTCCTTTCTCCAATGACCAAGACTCCAGTACTATTCACAATGCCAGCCGGTGTACACATCTCCTCCTCTTAATCACCAAATCACATTTGCAGAATCCATTCTTCAGTGTTCTTCTCCAGTGAAGCTTTCTAGTCTCTTCTTCAGTGTTGTTCTCTTTGCTGTTGTAATCAGGGATGTGCAGGCTCGGTTTTACTCGGTTCTTATCGCCATTTACCGCAAATTCAGATTTATTATATTGGCTATCCAAAACACATGATAGGCGATAGCCAATAAAATGCCGTTTAGAGATCCGAGTAAATCCGAGTAAAACCGAACCCGCTCACCCCTAGTTGTAATACGACCATTTGAGGAATAAACACAGGTCCTTCAGAACATAAAATAGCGCTATATGCTGATGACGTTTTAATTTCTCGCTCTGAACCAGCCCAATCTCTCAAATCACACTTTTCTGAAATACAGCTATACTCTCATCACTCGGGCTACAAAATTAATGTTGCCAAAACAGAAGTTCTTGATTTCTATATTCCTGCTATGCTCAAACATACATTAGAAACCCTGTTTCCATGCACCTGACATAAAAAGAAAATCAAATATTTTGGAGTTTTTCTAACTCACCATTATCACCAGCTGTTTCAGGCAAACTTCCCTCGCCTTTTAGACTGTATCAAATCCGACCTACATGAGTGTTCTAGCTATTTTATTTCATGGATAGACAGAATACAGTCAATTAAGATGAGCATTCTTCCTCAGCTCCTATATTTATTCCAAACTTTTCCAATATATATACCTCCTTATGTCATTAAATTCCTTCAACATCAAACTTTTTGCTTCATATGGAACCATAAACGCCCACGGATTAGACTTAAATTACTTCAGTGTCCCTCTAGGGGGGGAGGTTTGGGTATACATAAATTTAGGAAATATTAGTATGCTAGGCAGCTTTCTCATTGTGTGCAGTGGTGTAACTCTGACGCAAGGAGCTGGGACTGGCCCCTGGCATCTTCCCTGTTGTGGCTTCCCAGGATTAGTCTCCCACGGCCAGTAATTTCCCACCCTGTAGTTTCCTGTTTGTTAGCTGTTTGGGATTTTTTAAATAGATGCTTTAAACTAGCCCCAGGTCCATCTCCTTTGACACAATTATTTTACAATCCTACCTTCCCCCAGGTTTATGTAAATCTTCCTTTACCACTTGGCTATAGGGAAATAGTTATTATTTAAATGATTTTACCACTGATGCGAATTTTCCCCAATTTTGTGAAATTCAAGAAAAAGCGTCAATTCCTTCCAAAGATTTCTTTCACTTTCTGCAAATTAGGCACTTTCATTCTAACATTAGCTCTACTGTGACTAGCAGACCTTTAGCCTCCTTTGAGTCTATTTGTTGGAAACGCTCCTGTACCAGAGGTCTGATCTCCACTATTTATGCCCTATTAGGTGAGGAAGTAGGTCCTAACCAAGACTCTCATGAATTAGCATGGGACCTGGATCTTGGGCATACTATGGATAGTGAAGATTGGACAGAAATCTGTGACAATGCCGCATCTAGTTCTATTTGTGTCAAAATGATAAATTGCTATATCGGTGGTATTATTATTTATTATTTAGTAACAGTTTCTTATACAGCGCAGCAAATTCTGTTGCGCTTTACAATTTGAATGAACATTTGAATGTACCATCTCGTGTTAAAAGCTATGTTTCCCGAAGCTTCGGATAAGTGCTTGAGGGGATGTCAGAATGAGGGTACCTTTCTGCATATATGGTGGTCCTGTCCAAAATGACCCGGTATATGGCAGGAGGTTATTAATCACCTTTCGCATTTATTTGAGACTACTATTCCTATTGACCCGAAATACTTCCTCCTTCCCTTAAATCTTCCCACCCTTTCCCGGCATCAAAATAAACTGCTTCGGCACATTGCATCTGCCATGACATGTCAAATAGCAGCCGATTGGAAAAACCCCACACCATCACCCATGCAGGCATGCATCATAACACATACTTGGTATAATTTATAAGATGGAATATATGACTGCTATAATACGTCACTCCTCGAAGTCTTTTAACAAAATACGGTCCCCTTGACTGACTTCCCAAAACGCTTCCTCTCCATTCAGTACTTAATTTTTATTGTTTTAATTTAGTTCCTGGGCTTTATGAACAGAGATGGGTTTTTTTTTATCTACTTCTCCCCTCTCCCTTTCTCTTTTCTCTTTATCTCCCTTTCTTCTTTTCTTTCTTTAACTCTCTCTTTCTTTGACGGTTTGTCACAGATTATCTTCTTGCTCTTATACCTTTCTTAAAAATGGATCACAATAATGTTGTTTGATTCCGTCTAGACCTCATATCATCTGTATATTGTGTTTTATGTACTTTTGAGTTATGTCAGTTGTAATTAACTGTGATTCGCTCACTAAAATGTCATTAAAATGTATCCAGAATTTAATAAAAATGGAGCCCTTTGTAGTGTAGTGTAGTGCGCTGGGGGTCTTGGTGTAATGGACACAGGCAGTGGTAGCTTTAATACCCCCTAATACAGTGATAGTATAGTGTACTAGCAGCAGCCTAGGATGCTGAAACTGCAGGAGAGTCTCAGGGTTCCATCTATTCGGTATGGACGTTAGCAGGGGTTAAAGTGGGCCGGAACCATTCCGCCTCCTCTGACTCACCTTAGACTTGCGTCACAGCGAGGCTCCATTTGCTGGGCGCCCGCTGACATTTTGTTACCAGCGGGCGCCCGGCTCCCTCCCCGCATCATTAGTGGCTGCCGGAGGCTGGAGCTCACTCTTGAGCTCCGGCTTCCGGCTCCACTCCCCCCAACGGGCACTATGGGAGAGACGTCATGACATCTCTCCCATAGTAACTTCAGAGAACTCGGAGTAGCCAGGTGGATCGGAGTCACGTAGAAGCGGGGCTTAATGTAAGTATTGTTTTTTTTTTTTTTTGTGTAAGCGGAGAGGGCACTACTACTAGGAGCATAACACAGGGGGCATTACACAGGGGCATTACTACTGGGGGCATTACACAGGGGGCACTACTACTGGGGCCATTACACAGGGGGCACTACTACTGGGAGGCATTACTACAGGGGGCATTAATACTGGGGGCATTACACAGGGGGCACTACGATTACTACTGGGGGTCTTACTATTGGGCGCATTACTATGGGGGCACCACTCCTGGGGGCACTACCACTACTGTGGGCTCTGCATAAAGGGAACCACTACTCGAGGAACTGACTAAGGGGCACTGCATAAGGGGCACCACTACTGGGGGCACTGAAAAGGGGCACTATCATTATGGGCACTGCATAAGGGGCACTACCACTACTGGGGGCACTGTTTAAGGGGCACTACTACTGAGGGTACTACCACTACTGGGGACATTGCAAAAGGGGCACTACCACTACTGGGGGCACTGCATAAGGGGTGCCACTACTGCGGGCACTGCATCAGGGGCACCACTACAATGGGCACTGCATTTGCATAAAGGGCACTACTGCTGTGGGCATTGTATAAAGGGCACTACTACTACTGTGGGCATTGTGTATAAGGGGCACAAATGTGGGCATTGTGTAAAAATGGCACTGCTGTGTGTCATACATGAATAAGGGACACTATGTGGTGTAAAGTGAATCGGGTGAATCAAGATTGTGCTACTGTGTGATGTAATTTGAATTGGGAATACTATTGTGTGACCATGCCTATTTAATTTATGACCACGCCCCTTTTTTTGCCGCGCACCTACAGCACGCACTGTAATTTTTTTGGAAGGGGGAGGATGAGTCCCCCCACTTCTCTAGGACCACTTTAAGCACTGGAAGTCAGGGAGAAAGACACATGGAAATGCTGCACATGCACAGTGTGCATATCAGAGGTCAGGCTTGCCACGACTAGTGCACAAGTGTGCTGTGCTGTAGCCGGGTCCGCAGAGCTGACACTGGAGGATTTTTTCCCCAACCCGTCTCCTGTACTCTGCAGAAAGACAGGGGAGCTGGGCTTGCACTTTCCGCATCTACGTTAGTTCCACGGATAGGCTGCCAAGGTAAGCGAGTCTGTCAACTCTTGCTGTTCCGAAGAATGGGTGCTGCTCGGTGTGGGTTTGGGGGAAGGGATTTCGTGCTTCAAACATTGGAGGAGGATTTGAGGGCTCGCTTAATCATCCGAACTTCCACAAGAGGCCTCATGAAACGTTACAAAGCCCAGGTGTCCTACTGATATTTTAATGTAAGTAAGACATTTGTTTCTACTTATAGTTTATTTTTCATTTACATTTTTCAATGGCATCTGTTTTCAATTATCAAAATAAATACCAAATATCAACATACAATGATACATATTATTTTTAAAAATAACACAATGAATATAATTTTATCTATTGCACTTTTAAACACAATCTTAGCACTCCTTTTTTTTAATGATAAAACCTGCCCTAAAATAAAACCCATGGCATGCCTTGGCAATTTTAGCATCTCGTGCAGTGTGCTGTGAGTACAAAAAGGTTTAAAAACACTGCTGTACATCATTGAGAATAATAAATCAGTTTTTCAATAGAGCCCAATCTGGCAATCTTGGAAATAAATTGTGTGACATCACTGTGAAACATCATAGTCATTTGTAGTGCTAGGAGTCTGACATACGTTGTTCAGTGTGGGCGATGCCATTGCACTTGTTGCGATGCCCTTGGTCTGCAAGGCCACTCCCTCCTCAGTCCATGAAGGCACTGCCTAGGCCCCAGTGCCCACCTCCTAATGTGCTGTGATGCGTGGCATCCCCAGCAATAGATTATACTCACTGTGTGCCTGACAGCTTCCTGGTTCCCTTCCTCCTGCTCTGGCTGACAATTTACAAAGAAACGTCATGACTTCACAATTTCTCATCCCCGGGTCAGCATACAGCAGTAAAGCGAAGAAGAGCCTCAAAGAGGTTTCCAACCTTCTAGCCGCCCAGGGAAGAAAAAACAGTAGTAGAAAAGGCACAAGAGTTAGTAGAAGGCAGTGGTGTACCCTCCTGCAAGTAATAAAAAAAGATTAGTGCATGGGAGTGGTTTACATTTGTGTTCAATTTTGTGTTCAATATATCCATGCCACTTTTATAGCCTTAATTAGCATTAGTAATTCACAGGAATAGAAAATGTATAGTGAAAAAAAAATCTTTACATCTAACTAAGGAAAAAATAGCAGAGACAAGTTAAGAGATTGAGGGGTCTATTTACTAAGCAGTGTTAGGAGACAGAGTGAAAAGTGATAAGGTGCCAGCCAATCAGCTCCCAACTGTCATTTTTCAAACACAGCCTGTGAGACGACAGTTGGGAGTTGATTGGCTGGCACCTTATCACTTTTCACGCTGTCTCATAACACTGCTTAGTAAATAGACCACATTATGTTTTCAGTTGTGTGCTGTACATCAGTGGTTCCCAAACTGGGTGCCATGGCACCCTGGGGTGCCACGGGCCACTTGCAGAGGTGCCTTCGGTTGGTAGTCCAGTACCAAATAAATTATTTTTAGTAAGTGTGATAGGCAAAACCAGTGCTAATGGCCAATCAAAAAATATGTGGACAAAAAGAAGCACAGCCCTGTCAACCACCATGTAACTGAACCTAAGGGTGACATATAAGCACAATTTACTTCATTTAATTTTTGCAGAATTTCTCAAAACTTTTAGCCCAGGGCTGCCGTGGAAAAACTGCTGATACTCTAGAGCGCCACAACATTACAAATTGCTTACAAGACAGCTTAACCTACTGGACAAATGTAATAAAAAATAATATTAGATTAGGTCTAATATTTGTTGGGGAGGGGAGATTGGGCTAGGGTGGGTTAGAGACCTACCATGCAAAAAATGAGGTTCTACCTCACTTTTTCTGTGTCCTATCAGAATTTACCGTTCCACATATGCCTCAGACCTCCCCATATGCTCATTATGTGGCATCAGGCACCTCAATTTACCCTTCTGTACCATCAGACCCCTTAAATGTGCTCATTATGTGCCATCATACCCCTCCACATGCCTCTTATGTGTCATCAGTACCCTCCATAAGCCCCTTATGTGCCATCACATCCCTACACAAGCTCCTTTTGTAACAACAGACCTACGTAGCTGCTCCTTTTGTACCATCAGACTCCGTAGCACGGCTGGTGCTAAGTCTTGCTTTCTGGCTGTCATTAATGCGGATATGCACAAATGCAAGATTTAATGCACACTTTGCCAGCCGGACATGGTTGCTTGTTAGTACACATACCGGCAATTTGAGAAAAAAAAGATAAGTCATAAAAATTGTCTGCTTTTTTTTTATAGCTGCCACAAAACCATTGCCATACAATGGTATGGTGATAGTGATATCCATAAAAATGTGCAGAGACCGTAGAGAAAACTGATTTTCCCTATGGTATCTGCTTTAATACATCTTGGAGAACGATACCAGTTGCAAATTGCACAAGATTTAGCACATTTAACACTTATCAACCAATAACACATTTACCCCACAGTGTGAGAGGACTCCTTGGGAAGAGGAATACAACTTTTGTAGGGTCAAATGGAAGCTAAAGTAAAGCTGACCACACACTAGAACAACTTACATCCAACCATCCAACTAGTTGATTGGTTGGAATGAAAACCTGGTAAGGGATGAAAGCAAATGACAATCAGCAATTTGCTCCCAAACGCTGTAAAATTGACTAAAAACTGTTGTTTGAACGAATTATTTTGATCAAACATTTAACAAACTTGTCTGATGACCATTTTCATCTGTTTTCTGGCATTTAGGAGCAAATTGCTGATCATCAGTTACTCCCATACGTTACCAGATTTTCATTCCAACCAATCAACTAGTTGGCTGGTTGGATGAAAGTTGGTCTAGTGTGTGGCCAGCTTAAGAGTGTACAAGCTGCTGGAGAAGGGTCAGCTTCATTGATGAAATGGCTGCATATAGGAGATGCAAGGGCTGATTATGTGTCGTACGCAAAAGTGTACGCAGCAGCGTGTATTGGCGCCCACCTGTAAGTTTATGCAAATGGCATACCAACTCCTTCCTTTGTCTACATCTGTGAGGCCCAATGTGCAAGAAATGAGACGTCAACTTTTAGCACCAGTGCGCGCTTTAATACAGATTGGTGCGTTCTTATACACCACCATCAAACATTGCACCAGCCATATGGCAAATGCAGTTTCCTCATCTGCCCACGGCTTCCTATGCCTGCGGCTGTGCATTTGGGAATGTAGCTGCTTGAATTTACATACCCGTGACACTCCCATAATATGCCCACTGAACTATTTTTGCGTGCACTACCATATTTGCGTGTCAAGGACCGTCCATTACTTTCCTTTCCTGCCACCTTTTTGATATCGTCTGAATCAAACGCAATAGCACCTTTGTGCGTACACTCTGTAATGCATGCACCGTAGGGGCTTTCAGAACTCTTCGCACATGCACAGGTGGAAATAATTACTCAGCTACGTGAACATCGGTATTGCGTACGGATTGCATACGACTCAGGCTCGCAGTGTTGAATTACATGTGACAGCCAAGCAAGAGATTCTGACAAATGTACAAAAAATGTTCAAACAGATTCCGAAGGCGCAATCAATACCTATGCTGCCACCTATAAACACAAGGACCACCTAACCCTTATATAAAAATCATATACAAAAGAAAAAATTATAGGTATCGGTGCTCAGTAAAGTCCATCTCAAACATAATAAAAACTAAAATACTTAAATGTCCAATCACAGTTGTGATCCTCCTATCTGGGTTTTTTTGGGGAGTTGATTAATTGACTCCCTGCAGTTCAAATCCAGGTAAGTAGTACCAGTACCAAATGAATGGTAATAATAAAAAAGATTTTATTCTACTAAAAACATACAATAATAGTATGGTAGCAGTTAGTCATACAGACACTATAAAACACAAAATAGGGAAAACAAGGCATCTGCCGAAAATGTCCTTCGTCCGATAGATCTAAAATGTGTATACTAATGTCTATATACTGCTTAAAAACCATACCAGCACTCTCTCAATACCAGGATGATGGTATGGTTTTTTAAGCAGTATATAGATATTAATATACACATTTTAGATCTATGGGATGTAGGACATTTTTGGCAGATGCCTTGTTGTCCCTATTTTGTGTTTTATAGTGTCTGTGGGGTCTATTTACTAATCAGTGTTAAGAGACAGAGTGAAAAGTGATAAGAAAGTTATAAGGTGCCAGCCAATCAGCTCCCTACTGTCATCTCACAGGCTGTGTTTGAAAAATGACAGTTGGGAGCTGATTGGCTGGCACCCAGGGGCGTATCTACCCATTGGCCAGGATGGCACTCGCCAGGGGCGCCGGCCAAAGGGGGGGCGCCGTCCGGCAGTGCCACCAGCAGCCAATGGGTGAACTACCTCGCTAGTCCCCCGGGCCCCAAGTGTAGGGGCTCGGGGGACACAGTTTACAAACACACAGCTGCCAGCGGTGGCTGTCTCTTTTTTATAGCAGCCAGCCAATGAGAGTCAGACAGACTCTCATTGGCTGCTGCGTCCACAGAGGGAGCCGGCTGGAGCTCACTCATGAGCTCTGCCTTCCGGCTCCCCCCTGCAGCGGTGATGGGAGAGACGTCATAACGTCTCTCCCATCCCATAGTGCAGAGCAAGAGTGGGCCCGAAGGAGTGGACAGCGGTGGTTGTCCGCAGGAGCAGGGATCAAGTAAGTTGCTTTTTTTTTCTGGCACAGCACAGTGGAGGAGTGTGGCTACTAGGGGGCACTGTATTGTGGGGGCCACTACTGGGAGCACGTTATGGGGGGGTGACCGCTACTGGGGGCACATTATGGGGGGGATAGCTGCTACTGGGAGCACCACTGTATAGGGGGGACTACTACTGGGTGCACTGTATAGGAGGACTACTACTGGGGGCAATGCATAAGGGGGACTACTACTGGGGGCACTGCATAGGGTGGACTACTACTGGGGGCACTGTATAGGGGACTACAACTGGGGGCACTGTATAGGGGGACTACTACTGGGAGCACTGTATAGGGGGACTACTACTGTGGGCACTGTATATGGGGGACTACTACTGTGGGCACTGTATATGGGGGACTAATACTGGGGACACTGCATAGTGGGGACTACTACTGGGGGCTCTGCATAGTGGGGAACTACTACTGGGGGACACTTCCTGAAATTATGGGGGAGGGGGCCGCCAGTCCATTACTTTGCCCTGGGCGCTCGGATCCCTAGATACACCCCTGCTGGCACCTTATCACTTTTCCGTCTGCAGGGAGTCAAATAATCCACTCCCCAAAGAAACCCAGGTAGGAGGATCACAACTCTGAAAAGAGTGAGTATGGTACAATCCACTTCTGTGTTATGAATCACCAAATCCCCAAATTCTGTGTAAAGAATCCTTTATATGTGGAATCTTCAATATCTCTCTGTGAGTTGGGTTCACTGTGACTTTGCTGCCACAAATATATTAGAATCCAACACTTAAAGGTGGTGTTACATTGACGGTATATGTAGATATACTATACCATGATGTGTTTTTTTTGCTTGTTTTTTTTCACAACTACAACATGAGGCAGCTATAACCTATCAACTTGAGGGCATCACAAAAGACAAATCAACATTACAGACTGGACCGATCACTCTTGATTCCTTACTGGGCATTTAAGTATTTTATTTTTTATTGTTTTTGAGATGGACTTTACTGAGCACCGATACCTATCATTTTTTCTTTTGTATAAGAGATTCTGAGAAGTGCCTGTGAGAATAAAAGCTGATTTCAGTAAACAGTATGTGAGAGACAGGTACATATTAAGGGGGAGAGGGGAGCGACAGGGGCAGCCACCACACACAGAGGGGCCCCCACACAGGGTCAGTCTCACCCTGTAATAGCCGCGTATACGTGCCCAGCGGCAGCTGTTCCCAGACGGGAGGGCTGCCATGGCTATGTGTTCTGCATGCACAGTGAGTGCATAGAGGCAGAGGGGCTCCTGAGTCCCCTCATTAGCATCATGTGACACATAACGTCTGTGACACTGATAAGGGAACTCACTTGAGAGCCACTCTGCACTGTACTGCATGCACTGTGACTGTGCGTGCAGAACACAGAAGAGCTGGAAGGTTTCAAGTGGAGCCTGACATGCCACGGACGCTGAGTACACGGTGTGCTGGGGGAGTACTGCTGTTTAACGGGGGCACTATGTGGTATATTGGGAGGAAAGAGGCACTGTGGAGCATACTAGGGGGGGGCCTTAATCCGGCCCTGGTGAAAGAAGTCTGCTGTTTAAGAAGTGTGGGTTGAGAAAGGAGTAATACAAATTCAAATTTAACGTGGTTATATCTGTATTGAGCCACAAATGATGTGCTAGAGGAAAAAGAAAGTTTATTTTTGTAATAATTGATACAACGAGGCACTGTTGCTGCATTCATTCTCACCTGTGTCAATATATTTGTACTTTCTTTGAAGCCTGCATGTGCAGGCTTTACAGATAGTACAACATATATATTATGGGTTGGGTATGATATCCCAGCTGTCGGGATGCCGCTAGTCAAAATACCGACAGCGGCATCCTGACAGCCTGGCAAGTAATTTGCTACCCCCTTCCCTAACCCACCTTTCCCGGTGCCTAACCCTCCCCCCTAGTGCCTAAACCTAACCTCCACCTCCCCATACCCTAATACCCCCTCCCGGTGCCTAAACCTAACCTCCCACTCCCCACACCCTCCCTCCCTGCACCCTAATCATCCCCGGTGCATAACCCTTCTCCTAGTGCCTAACCCTAACCTCCACCTCCCCATACCCTAACACCCCCTCCCCGGTGCCTAAACCTAACCTCCCACTCCCCACACCATAATCCTCCCTCCCCGCACCCTAATTCTCCCCGGTGCCTAATCCTAACCCTTCCCCTAGTGCCTAACCCTAACCCCGCCACCTTACGCTACCCTCCCCCTGCACCCCGATACTTACCTCCAGGATGCCGACGGTCGGGATACTTGTGCCGGGATCCCGATCTGTTGGGATTTCAGCGCCGGTTTAAGACCGTCGGCATCCCGCACGCCGGGATGTCGACTACATCCCATATTTTATATATTATATCACCCTACACGGATCGGAATGATAATATATTGTACACATCGTATAGTGTGTGGTGCACGTCCAATGGGACGAGTCAATGAACGACACATGTAACAATACATTGTACCATTGTGCAGCAGATCGTGCAGTGTGTATGGCGTGCGCAACATATCGTTACATCTCTTGCTGCATCGCTGGGTCGCACCTTCGAAAGGTGTGTACCCAGCTTTAGCGTGAAGAGGAGGCAAGAGAGAGACAGAGTAGCAGGAGATAAAGAGGAGAATAAAAACAGGGAGAGAAATAGGGGGAAGAGTGTCAGAAGTAGAAAGAGACAGGTGAGTGAGAAAATAGAGACGTAAAAGGGGAGAGAGGGTAAGATAAGGAGAGGGAAGTTTTTTGGGGGCCCATTTATCAAAGTATATTTGAGGTATAATCCCCGAAAACGCCCGTTTTCGGGAGTTTACCTCAAATATTAAGTGTCCCCCGGAAGTATTACGGAGGGACAGCAGCTGGTATGTGATCCCTCAACTACCGCTGGCAGCCGGCTCCCCCATACATTTCTATGGGGGATGCGATGCTACCAAATTTACCAATGTCCGGAATGCGATGCATTCCAGATATTGGCCCCTGCAGCTAACGCCATCTGAAGATGACGTTAGATGCGCATAATTAGCTGGCGGAGGGATCCGCCGGAACCCTCCCCGGCTATGGCGACTGTGCATGTGCAGTCTGCGGGACTGCGGATGTGCAGCACTCCCTGCACACTAGCCGACAGCTCTCCGGACACATTGCAGGGACAGGCTCCTTTCGGAGCCCATGTCCCAGGTGATACATCTGGCTGTTATGATCGCATTTTGCAATGCGATCGTCGGCGGTACTGACATGCCCTGATCGCATTGCAAAAGTGATCATTAATAAATGGGCTCTTGAGAAGAGGCGGAGAAAGATCCTCATACAGATTCAGATTTTATTTACAATTAGTTATGGCCATTAACCACTGATGGTTGCCACCAATGATAGATAGTTCTCCGCCATTGATGGAAGCTTCTCAGCAATGTTTTTTTTCCAAGTGCAGGGTCCCCTGTATCGCTAAGTTCTGCCCCTGAATCTTCTTGGTCTGCTGCGCTCCACAGCAGGAATAACCAACAATGGGCCGTATTCAATTAGGAGCGAAAAGCCGTTTTCGGCGAAAAAGTTTTGCCTGTGATGTCATTTCGCCATGTGAAAAATTATCCCCGTATTCAATTCCAAAGACTTTTCGCCGGTGCAGAAAGTCAGTGCCCAATGCATAAAAATTTTTGCCTATGAAAGCTGTCGAAAAAAAGTGCAGAATTGGGGTTTTGGGGTGCAAACTTGCGGGAACCCCTCTGCTCCCTTGGGACAGTCCCCCAAAGCTAAACTTTGTCGAAAAAAGTTTAAAGAAACTTAAGAACACCCTAAAAAATTACTTTGAAAGAGGGGGCAAAACAGTACCAAGTTGGGGGACAAACTTAAAAACTGGCTAAATAAACAGAGGGGCTCACTGGCGTGGATAGTCCCAGCCCTGAACTGCTTATTAAGGCCCCTACACACGGAACGATGTGCTCACGATGCGATATCGTTAAAGATTTCCCTTGAACTCTCCCTGGCACTCCATGACACAATATGTTACTGCAGTGTGAAAGGGACCAGTTGAAATAACCCAGGTCGAGGGTTTGGGGACCAGGGGGGTCCCCAAGTATTCCCCAGGTGCTTTTAAGTTTGCAGGTGGTTGCGGCAGGTGGATTTTTTACGTTTTTTAAAACTTCAATTTAGCAACTTTAAAATATACTAGCACCCATTTTCATGTACACCAACTTTGCTGGGACTACCTATTTTCACAAAAAAACATGCAAAATGCTATTCTTCCCCACTTGTGCAAAGACGCTAAATAGCAGCTATTGAGAGCATTTAAGTACCCCAAATACCTTCAGCAGGGCTATTCGGGGGTATCCATAGTGATCCCCAATGTAAATGCATCTTTTGAGGGGGGGGCAGGCGGATTTCCCCAAATCTGACAGCACTTTTCGGCAGTTCCCGTTTTCGCCAATTTCTAATTGAATACGGGGATAAGCAGGCACGAGCGCGATACTCTTTCCCATGGAAAACCAGCGATATCGGCGACCTAATTGAATATGCCCCAATGGTAGCAAACCATCAATAGTTCACAGCAGATGCTTTAATGACATTGATGTTAGTCACCAATGGCACAATCGATGGTCAACCCACCTATTTTGATGTTTTGTATCTTATGGTATCATACAAGATTAGCCTTTTTTTCAGCATATTTTATACTTAATTAGCTTAAAAGTCTGAAGCACAAGTGGTTGGTTACTGGTGTGTGTATTCTCTCTTAATCCAGATGTACAATATAACTATCGATAGTTCCTAGGCGGGAAGCTATTACCCATGACCGCAGGTGCAGTGCCGCCCTCCTGCTGGTGACATCGCTAGTCGGAGCCCAGGCTGGGGAAGAGCGGCGCAGACCCGCTCTGTTTGTTTGGGCGCCATGTCGGACTGGGAGGAAGAAGCTGATGGCGGCAGCGCGGCCGCTAGCTCCGGGGCCTGTGGTGTAAGTAAGCCGTGGTCACCCCCGTCACGGCAGTGGTATGGTGAGGACAGCCAGGACCGCGCACAGTATAGGGAGAGGGGCCGGGGGTCGGACTCCTGTAGATGGCAGCGAGAGGACGGTGGGAGCAGGTTCCGCAGGCCGGATACGGCCTCTGAGCAGAGGCCGGGGAGCGATGCCAAGTGGACCAGGGAATTCAGGAGAAGAGAGGGCGGCCAGGACACAACGTCTCCGATGTGCTTCCACCTGGACAGCTCGGTGATCGGGAAGGTGATCGGTGAGCAGACTCCTACACACGCTGCCATAGCTGTACACAGTGACTGTATTTATTAATTAGAAACTAAAACACATTTGTCTTAGAGCAAAAATACGAAACAAATCCGCTCTCTGCCACGTCATTATTCTTTTTCAAAAATGATTAAAATAAATCATTTTTTTATATATATATATATATATATATATATATATATATATATATATATATAATGTGTTAATTCTAGCACCCTGCACCTGTCGCAACCTGTGCACTTCCACTATTCTGCCTGGGGTGTTGCGCTCTGCTCAGGTGCTTCTAGCACACTCAGCTAATGCATCAAATTGTGACACAGACCAAAGTGTGCTAGAAGCACCAGAGTAGAGAGCAACACCCCAGGCAGGAAAGAGGAACTGCACAGATTGTGGCAGGTACAGGGTGCTAGAATGAACACTATATCATAAGGGCACGGTCTTGTCCTTATATTAAAGCTGGATTGCATAAACGGAATTCTTTCATAGGGAATTCCTGAGATGGAGGCATGGTGTTTGAGGGGCTACATCTCAAAAGCTTTTGGACGTACTGAGCTGAAATTTGGCATGGACGGGAAGAACTGTCGCTCAGTGCTGCATGCCAAATTTCAGGGCAAAAAAATAAAAATTGCGTAATACCCCTTTCAGATCGCAAATGGCGGGTCACACCCGGGTTTGTACATGCGTTGATCCTGGGTGCCACCTGCCTGGGACCCCTTTTTCGGACTGGCGACCTGACCCGGCAATAATGCCGGGTCGATGAGCCATCGCTGCTGAGCCAGCGCTTGGAGATCTTATCCGGCTTTCCCTATGCAGTGAATGGGACCCGGGTTGCCTCTACACCGTGAGCCGGGTTGAACTCAGCTCGTTACCCAGATTGAAATGCCAGGTTGCTCGACCTGGGTTATTTCAACTGGTCCCTTTCACACTGCGCAGTAACATATTGTGTCATGGAGTGCCAGGGAGAGTTCAAGGGAAATCTTTCACGATATCGCATCGTGAGCACATCGTTCTGTGTGTAGGGGCCTTAATAAGCAGTTCAGGGCTGGGACTATCCACGCCAGTGAGCCTCTCTGTCCCCCACTGCTCCGCTCCCCCGCTGCTGCGACTGACCAGCCTGCCCCCGCAGCCATCTCTTTCTGCATCACCGAAACACCTCCTGTGTGCTGTCCCCTCCACCACCAGCGCTAGTATACCATTTTGATGCTCTTCCCCCTGCGGCTAGCCTGGTTTGCTGCTCTCGTCCGTGATGGTTGATAAATTATAAAAAAGCAATGAAATTCCATAGACAAAAAATCTTAAGGTTTCACATGTCCCATTAAGGCTTCTTAGAGATGATCTGAAATTTCACAAAACCTACTGAATTTCTGCCACTCAAACTTAAAAAAGCAATGAAATTCCGATCATTAAGGCTGTCGCCTCAATGGACGTGTTCCCTGTGCAATACAGATATGGTATGCCATCACACCCTGTGGCTAACTGCAGATTCAGCACTCTCACAGAATGAGATTGCTGTCACTCACAAAATGGTGGAGCTGCTCATTGTAATACACACATGCAGTCTATGCAACTGAAGACTGAGCAGTTATGTGGCACACACATCCCACTCAGTGCCCACAATCTTCCCATTTGGTCACCACAACAATCCCACTGGGTTCCACAATCCTTTCCACTCCATACATCCTTCTCATTCAGAATACACATTCAGCTCCCTAATCGTAAAAACTATCATACTCTGTATTCCCCTATATGCCCCCATGCTGCTCTATCTTCCCCAATCCCTACTGCTGTGTGGTGTCCCAACTGTGCTAGGCCGTATTCCTTCATCTGCACCAATCTGTCTTTACCTATCTGCGCTTCTCTGTCTTCCTGTGACCATGCCACTGCACCACTGCCTTCCCCCCAGCCACGCCACTCTTTCCCTCAACTGTGCTACTCTTTCTTCCTACATCTGCACCACTCTGTCCCCCCCCCAACCGTGCCACTCTGTCTAACCCCAATCCGCACCAATCTGTCTTCCACAATCCCTGTTGTGTGTTCTCCCTTTTGTGCTAGCCTGAATTCCCTCATCTGCACCAATCTTACCCATCTGCGCTGCTGTCTTCCCACGTCTATGCCACTCTGTACCCCCCATCCACGTCCCTCTGTCACCCCATCCGCACTGTTTTCATCCACCCATCTGCATCACGTTGCCCCACCCCCATCCGCACTGTTGTTTTCCACCCATATGCATCACTTTACACCCCCCCATCTGTACAGTTTGAATCCCCCCTTCTCCACGCCTTTCTGTCTCCTCTCCCCATCCACACCTCTCTTATCCCATCTGCACAGCTCTGTCTTCTGCTTAGATCTCAGTTGCATAGACTGCATGTGTGTATCCAATGAGCACACAATTCTGTTAATTAGCAGCTCCACCATTTTGTGAGTGACGGCAATCTCACTCTGTGAGAGTGCTGAATCTGCAGTTAACCATAGGGTGTGATGGCATAACATCTGTATTGCGCAAGGAACACGTCCTAGTGTTCACTCTAGGTCCGGCACCGGACCTAGAGAAAGGGCACATCGAAAAGGGGGCGTGTCTTTAAGACGCGTTCCCTTTTCGTCACTCTTGGGGAGATGCCGAGCTGGTCCCAATTGCTGCTGTCAGTGAATCGCCCAGCATCCATTCACCGGCGGTGACCGCTACACCACAGTTTTCCCCATCCGTGGGACACTGCGACCCGGGGTTGGCCCCTTCAGGCTGTTTCAGCGGGGTGCCGCTCCGGAGGGCAGGGTGCTTTTCGCCCTTTAGAAATAGGGCAGGGCGCGGCACCCTGCTAAAACAGGTTAGCGGGAATGTCACGTCCATTAAGGCGTTGGAATTTCATTGATTTTTTTTAAGTTTCAGTGGCAGAAATTCAGTAGGTTCTGTGAAATTTTAGATCATTTCTAAGAATCCTTCGTGGGACATGTGAAACCGTAAGGTTTTTTGTCTATGGAAAATATATATAATATAAGAGAGATTGATTGATTAGTGTTCACTCCAGCTCCGGCGGCAGGCAGGGCGCCGGAGCCAGAGAGGGCATCTTTGTGCGCGCGCCGACGGCGGCGTGGTCATTGAAAAGGGGGCATGTCTATAAGATGCATCCCCTTCTCGTGACTCTTGGGGGCGTGCCCGGCACTTACGGACACGCCGGGCAGCCCCCAAGCGCTGCAGACAGGGAGAATAGATGCCGGGTCACCGCACATTTCTCCACCCGCGGAACACTGCGACCCGCGGGTGAAGACGTCACCCGTAGGCTGTGAGGGCAGGGCGCTTTTTGCCCTCCAGAAGGAGGGCAGGGCGCCGCGCCCCGCTAAAACAGCCTAGCAGGAACGCTAATTGATTAAATGTCTTGATGAAAGTGTGTATTGAAACTTCGACCAAAGTGATGGTTGTGTCGTCTCTTTATTTAATCCCTGAGTGCCATCTTCACTAGTATACTGCATGGTGTTTTCAGCATCAATTACGGAGGGCAACATTGTAAATTACTGTTATTGCAGTGAGTGCCGGATTATATTTCTCCTCGCATAATAATTAGCACCGGCTGTGGATATTTTAAAATGTGTCGGTGATTAATGAATACATCTGTGCACCTGCTGGGTGACCTGGAAAATGTGAACTGTGGCCCTCATTCAGAGTCGATCACTAGATACATGCGGTCGCTCTGAATGAGGGCGGCCGCTTGTGGTGTGAAGTGCGGCCTCCTGGTTGGTAGCTAAGCTATGGGTTACCACCCACAGCTCTAGAGAACGACCAGGTTGATGGTCGCGTTGGTCAGGACCATTGCGACCATCGGGGCTTGTGACGAGACCCTAAGGTTGGGTCTCGACAAGCGCAAGCCCCAGGGAGCTTCCTGCTCTGATCAAGCAGGAAGCTCCCCACTGACATCATTGCTGATGTCAGTGGGGCCACCCCCAAAACGGCAAGTATTCTGTCAGGAACGCCTCAGTTTGTCCAACCATCCCCCCTGCCGGCCTCCCAAACGGGGCGAGCTGTCAAACACCATCGACAGCTCGTCCCCTTTGGTGCGAGACCCGTAGCGATGGGGTGCCTGTCGCTAGCCGGGTCTCGCGCATGCGCACCTCAGAGCCGGCTCCGACGTGCGCATGCCCAGTGGGCAAACATTGACCTGTTTGCGAGCGCTCAGCACTTGCGACCGGGTCTGAATAAGGCCCTATGTGGGGTAGGGATGGACATCGGAAGTCAATGGTTGTCAACTATCGATGTTTCTGGCTCAATGGAAGTACTTTTTCCATTTTATACTGGAATTTTGATGGTTGCCAGCGATTGGATGCAGCTCTCCAATGCCCATCCGATGGCTGGCTCTGCGGGGTGAGCAGCAGAAGAATAGATGTGGTGGGTGGCACAGCATCTCGGAGAGTCCTGGATACGCCCCCACATTAACGCGAGGGTAGTGAAGCTCTGCTCCTTCAGGCCCCACCCTGTTTCTGGCGGTAGTACAACCATTGCGATGGTTATACAGATATGTCCACATACAGCTATCCACCGTGCACTACAAGTCGTGTTACACAATTTCGGAGCTCCGCGTGACTCGGTACCGCATAATGTTTTTTCGTGCTACTCTTACCTTTTAATGCGTCTTATTCACACAGCTTCTGCTGATTAAAATATTAGCATGCCTATATTCTTTGAGCGACTACACGGTACAATTTTTATAAACGATATGGCATTTTTCGACCGATTGGAAGGACGTTTAAAAAGTGCCGTGTGTGGGCATAATAGCGATGCCGATGCGCTCCCACTGTCGTGGATCGTGGTCGTTGATCTCTTGAACATGCAGAAAGATCTCGATCAGTCTTTCACGATTTGGCAAACATCGTTCCGTGTGTATGCACGATGAACGATGTAATGAACGATTTGTCGTCAATTATCCTGGCCCTTCCTCTCCTCCATTTTGTGACAGACAACGAGAACGACAACGAGGACAGTATCAGCAGCCTGCATCGTCTTTGCTCTGATATGGCAACTTGTTTATGTGAGTATACACAGTATTGTAGCGCATATGTATACCACTGCACCACCAATGCCACTGCCCCACCAATGTGATTATATCACTGCCCAACCAATGTTGTAATGGCACTGCCCTATGTGATTATGGCACGCCCAACCAATGTGATTATCCTACTGTGCCATCAATGTGATTATCCCATTGCGCCACCAATGTTGTTATGGCACTGCCCCACCAATGTATTTATTTTTACACGCCCGCCAATGCTGGCCACAAATTTAGTATTAAAATGCAATACAAAAATGTTAACACAAATAATTGAATTTTAATGTATTAAAAAACATAACAAACAATAACCAGGTCAACATTTTAAAAACTGTCATACATTAAAACACTAAAAACATTAAAACAATTAGTGTATCTAAACATTATTTTCTTTTTCTATATTGTCATGGCAAGGGCAAGAGAGCGCAAATTCTTAACCGGGTTCTTGGAGATTTACCACAACCATAATTTTTTTTTTTTTTTTTTTTTTAATTTTTGTGTTTTTATTGAAACACCATGAAATCACAACCATGAATTTTTATGGAAGGTTAAGTGGAAAGACTATAGCAACAAACAGAAGGCAGCAGCCATTGAGGAGCTTGTTGTATATAGCACGCCGAACCATCAGGAAGCGTGTCCTAAATGGGTCAAGGCCAAGGTCCAGAACGTCCGCACTGTCTACCAGAAAGAATGTAAGAAGATGCAGGACTCTTCAGGCTGGTCAGGGTCGTCTGGCATAGCTGTGCCTGATGTCCTTTGTTGGGAGGTTTTGCGCCTGAGGAAGTTGTGCAGGACACAGCATGCCAAGATGACCCAATCAATTTTTTCTACGCGCTGGTTAATGGCGGTGTGGTAGATGAGAAAGCGGTTGCCAAGAATTCCAAAGGCGTTCTCCACATTCCGTCGTGCCCTGGATAGCCTGTAATTATATATACTCTTTTCTTTGGTCAGGCCCCTTTGCGCGTATGTCTTCATTAAGTGTTCATGTTGTGCGAATGCCTCGTCGGCCACAAACACAAATTGAGCCCGAACTTCGTTTCCTCCACAGTCGGCAATTCTAGGGTATTGGTGGTTAGCCTCTCGTTGAATATGGCTTGTTTCAAAGGCCCACCATCCGAAGCATGGCCATTCTTGCCAACATCAACAAAGATGAACTTGTAGTTGGCATTCACCACCGCCATCAAAACAATACTTAAAAAACCCCCTTATAATTGTAATAATAAGATCTGCTGTAGGCAGGTGGGATTATGTGGATATACTTTCCATCAATTGCTCCCCCACAGTTTGTGAAATTCCAATGCCTATCGAAATCATCAGCGATGGTATTCCACTCCTTCATCGTTGACTGGAACTAGAATAAAATAAGAAAAAAATAATTTAGAACATATTTATGCAACTTTTTTTTTCTCTCCTCCAACAGTCTTCTACACTAGACATGGACTTGAGCCCTATCCCGCAAATGACTACGGTGACGGAAAGCGAGGGTGAGTCAAGTCAACCACCGAGCAAGCGCAGATATCGTCGCAAATCGAAAGGGCTACCAGTCAACTTCATCTCCACTAATGAAGCGGGTAGAACATGCCCTACAAAGACTGCCTGATAATTACGACAACTTCGGCACCTGTATAGTAAGCTCCTTACGACTGATGGATCAGGATCAGCAGATCCACTTTGAACGACTTCTATATGATATGGTGATAACCCAAACAACTGGCCAGTACCCCAAGGCTTACGAACCTCTGCCCCAGCCGACTGGCCAGCTCGCTCAGATCATTGGTCCCTCCCCATCACATTATGACCTACCAGCCTACTACAGTGACCCAACCCACTTACCCTGGTCTCCAACCCACATTCCCGCCCACATCCTCAGGAACCATCTAGAGCAAGCCATGCTGGAGGCAGACAAGGAGCCGCCTCAACTTTTTGATTTTTAAAATACATTTCAAAATTTAGATTTTCAAAAAGCAATTATCAACAAGTTTTATCTCTCCCAATAGCTACTCTATGGTATATTGTGGTGAAGACGCTTATTGGACATGGTCACTAAACACATGGCGTAAAGACAGATTGTTGGAAGCCAGGTCCTTAAGCTGGACTTGTGCCATGTGATTTTTGGCCTATTTCATCCGGCGCCGGACCTACCATATACCATAGAGCAGCATAGTTATTGGGACAGATTAGACTTGTTGATAATGCAGTTTTAATATTGTTATAACATAATGCTACTTTTAGGTAGCAAATGTATACAGTAAGCAGCCTTGTTGGTTGCCTCATTTACAAAATACAGCCATGTTGGTTGTGTAGTTTACAAAATGCAGCAATGTTGGTTGCCTTGTTTAGAAATTGCAGCCATGTTGGTTGCCTCGTTTACAAAATGCAGACATGTTGGTTTGCCTTCTTTACAAAATGCAGCCATGTTGGTTGTATTTTTACATTTGTGTGAAAAAAAAATTAAAATTTTCTTGCAAAAGAAAAATATGTGTATTGTGTTTTTTACTTCCCTTACAATAGTGGTACTTGAGCACATTTACAATTACTTTGCAGGTCTCAGGAATGTTCCCCAAAACTTGAGGGGAGATGAGGGTCCCTAACTTCAGGTCTCCTAGTGACCTTCCTATAGCCAGGAACCTCCAGGGTAGCAATCTGCTGGGATGGACCTCCGCATATTGGTGTTCTGCTCCGGATGTAGGGGGTCTCCAGGCCAAGCAACTCCTGGAAGGTGGCGCAGGTAGTTGCGGTAGTCATCAGGATTGTTCTCACAAATCTCCATCAGCAGCAGCATGTGGGAGCGAGTGTCCCTCATCAGCCACTCTTTCATCCGGCAGGACCTCACCCTCCTCCTTTCCTGATCCCTCTCTGCTTCATATAACTATAGGCTAGCATAAGTTTATAGCGATAGGAATACATCACCACAGAATGCAGGATAAACACCCTTTGTAAAGCCAGGCAAAGAAAGCAGAGCACAATAGCAATGCACAGCATTCAGCAGATATACACAGAGCCTCACTACAGCCATGGCCAAAAGTTTTGAGAATGACACAAGTATCGGTTTTCACAAAGTTTTCTGCTTCAGTGTTTTTAGACCTTTTTGTCAGATGTTACTATGGTATACTGAAGTAATATTACAAGCATTTCATAAGTGTCAAAGGCTTTTATGGACAATTGCATTAAGTTTATGCAAAGATTTGTGAAGGCTGTCACATAATATTGCATTTGTTGCCTTTTTAATTTGAATATGTCAAAAGGTAAAGGGAAACAGGAGGTGGAGGCCCCTGTGCTGGTTTCATATAAGTTATGTTAGGCCAGTTTGTCCCCTCAGGATATTATAAAGGATGGTTTGTGTGTTGTTTTTTATTAAGGGACACCTCACCATTCCTGTTTACCTGCCTCTGTACACGAACCATCTTGGGTGTCCTCCTTGTCTCAGGTAATGAAGCAGTTTGTGGATCGTATGGCTACTCCCATGTTGCCTCCTTGTGTGGGGTGTCCACAGCATGCCATGTTTGCACCTCCTATACATCCTTCCTGGATCCTTCATGTATATGGCCATTCTAGTCAGAGTATGGCACAGTCAACTGTTGAAAGACTGGTAGTTACTAAGGTGCCTAAAAGCAAGCTTTCTTTTTATCAGTCTGCTCAGCATATGGATTCAGACGCATCATCAGAGAAATCAGATGATGCGCAGGGTTCTTCAAGGTTTAGCTCAGGAGAAGAGGACCATCCGTCCACAGTGGATGTTCCTTCTATGGTGAGGGCGGTTAAATCAATCCTAGATATTCAGGATGATGGTTCAGCCCTTAGTATGAAGGCTCCAGTGTTTAATCACTGGAAGGTTGTCACTGAGCTTATGGAAAAGGCATGGAGTAACCTGGATAAATGGATTTTTTGTTAATAAAATACTAACATAGTTGTATCCTTTCCCATCTTCTGAATGTCAGTGGGAGGTACCTCCTACTGTGAATGCTCATGTGACGCACTTAGTCAGAAATAATACGTTTCCTATTCTGTCAGCATCTTCTCTTAAGTATTCTACAGATAGGAAGATTGAAAAATGTCTTAAGGCAATATTTTTATCATTGGAAGCTGTTACTCGTCCAACTATGGCTGGGGCCTGGGTAGCCAAAGCTGTTGAAAAATGGATGGGGGCATTGGAAGACTCTCTACCAGATGCCACCAGGGAACAGATGTATATCTCCCACATACGGGAAGCGGCCTCCTATTTGGGAGGAGCTGCAGTAGATAATGGAATTTTATCTTCTAAAGTATCAGCAGCTTCAGTTGTGGTGTGCAGGGTCCTTTGGTTAAGATCCAGGAAAGCTGATACAGGACCAGGGAAGGATCTGGAATCCTTACCTTTCTATGGAAATATACTTTTTGGAGCAGAGTTAGATAATAGCTACCCTGGTGGCTGCAGGTCTGCCATCACAGATTCTCCATCAGGTGCTGTCAAAGCCTTGCCCTTAAGGAGGCTATTCACTCCCTGCTGCAGGAAAATTTAATAATCCCGGTTCCTGTGTTGCAACAAAGAAGGGGTTATTATTCCAATCTATTTTTGGTTCAGAAACTGAATGGGTCTCATCTCTCTATTCTAAATCTAAAAAAAACTCTCTACAGGTTTATCCATGTACCCAAGTTCCGTATGGAAACTCTCTGGTCAATTATTTTGGCAATGGACCATTTAACACACAATCTATCAGTCCTGCAGCGCTGCGATATAAATGTCCAATTCTCTAAAATATTTCAATAATGTTGCATATAGAAGATGGCTCTTCTAAAACTACAAAAAAGAAGAAAACCAGTAATTGCAGGAGCTCTGTAGTGAGCTGCTGGTCACAGATTAATAGTGTTTTTCTCCTCCGTTTCACCAAAAATAATTGAAGGCTGTTATGCAATGTCTGCTGCGATCCCTCTATAGTACTGTACATCTGGGGATCCTTAATAATTGTGAGTAGCCCGCTAAAATGCCAGTTTTTGTGGAATATTCTGTAAATATTACATTTAAATCACTTCTCGCCCTTTCCACACCAAATCCACCTACTATACCATCAGTGCCAAAGATCTTGCTGTCTGCTTTAAGGACAAAATGTATAAAATCAGACATGAAATATTATCTTCTTCCTCAGTGAGAAGTCTGCTAAATTCCTTCCCTGAGCCCTCTGGCATCTTATCTTCAGTTGATCTCACACAAGGACCTGAACTATCTACTCTATTACTACCTCTCTTCTTGATTCTATACCCTCACAAAATAGTTGCAACACTGTCTTCTGTGCTTATTCCAACCTTAACTAAAATTTGTAATATCTCTTTTCTTGTATTTTTATTCTGTTATCAAGCATTCACTGATTACTTTTGTTCTGAAAAAACTAAATTCTGCCCCAAATTCTCTCAAATATCCATCTGTCAGCTCTTGAGAGTCTTGTCCACCACTCACCTTACCCATTTTCTTTCCACTCACAGCATATTTTAGTGATCAGTAAAAAGAGCACGAATGCCCGAAAAGGGGCATGGCCATGAGAAAGGGGTGTGTCCTTAAGACGCGTACCCTTTTCATCACTCTTGGGGTTGTGCCCAGCACTTACGGACATGTTGGCTGCCCCAAACGCTCCACTCACTGTGAAAAGATGCCATGCGTATAGCTGCTGTTCACTGGGCGGGTGGGGACTGCACTCAACAGGCTGTTTCAGGGGGGCGTTGTCGGGGAGCATTTTCACATTTTGAAATCGGGCAGTGCGCGGCGCCCTGCTAAACAGCCTAACGGGAACGCTATAATTGATCATCTTTAGTTAGGTTTCATTCCCAGCACTCCACTCAGACTGTATTAATGGGTTGCTCATTGACACTGAGACAGCCACTCACAGTGACTGTCTACAGCCTCAATGACCATATTCGCGACCAGTACAGTTCCAGATGCAGAGTGTGTTTGTCACTCTCACTATGCCCTGCTGCCGCTGTCACTCATTGAAGGTGCAGGGACAGACTTTAGCCGCCCTGAGTGACGTGCTTAGTAGTATATAAAGCATGTTAATTCTGCAGTAGACAGTGGTTGTCGGGATAGGGGAGAGACTGAGTGATAGTGAAGTGGGAGTGTAAGAGTCCTGGGGACAGTTGTATTTCTTGCTGTTGCAGGCTTGCAGAAGCACTTTCAAAAGAAGCAATCATCAGGACAGAATTCAGGACTGGAGTTGTAAAAATAAAATCATACAGACATTGCAGGCTACTGAGGCAGCCTTTGCATTGCTCTGCCACGGAAGAATTGTCTTAAATTTGTGGTGAACTGAGTGGCAAAGTAAAAATAAAATAAAATACAGTATATATAGAAAGTGAAAATATATCTACGTACCTACAGTTTGTATATAATAAAAATATTAAATGTTTGAATTTTTAGACACACCAACTTTTTTTTTTTCTTGTGGACTGCATGTCAAAGTGTGGCATTAGTACCATTGTGGAATTTTATTTGTGGACTTGATGTCCATAATAGCAGTAAATTTAGATAAAAAAATAACTGATATTAAACTTCCTCTCTGGTATCATAGGAATACCATTCAATATTCATATATATGCCCCCGGACTGTAATAATTACTTAGGGAAGCCAATCTTGTCCCATTTTTGTAATCCCGGGTTTTGGGATTGAAAAAAAAGTCTCATTCTCGAGTTCCTGGGATTGAATTGATCAAAGAAAAAATTATTATTCTGTCCATTTTCTAAAGTGATATTGAGTGTCTTACCTCCTTGGCTGGCCTGTCACTCATCTCAGGCTCTTCACTCAAGAGACGTCAGGCTGCAGGCAGTGAAAGAGTAGCCTTATATCCTATCCTTCCTTCGCCCTCAGCCTCCTCTGTAAAATACTGTGTGGGCTGTCTCTGTAAATCTGGAGTGCGGCGGCATGACCTATGACGTCACATCGCCGCACTGCCGTTATAGGTCATAGCTTAGGCCATAAAGTGAGCTGTAGGAAGAGCTTAGTGGTGCCCAGGGTGAAGAACAAGCAGGTACTGTTCTATAATTGGATATGCCAGAGGCCATTGCTGCGGATTTAATCCCAAATATCTCGGGGTTGGTGCCTCCAATCCTGGGATTAAAATCCTGGGCTTTTGGGCGGCGATTCAATTCAGCGCGATATTGATTAGCCCCGGAAAGGAATTGCCAGAGCTATTCGATTGACCGTGCTGTTAACTCCGACTAGAACCACTTTAGTTAGAGAATGTTGGTTACCATGCCATAAACTGGGTGTTTAGTTGCGGTAATCTGTATTCTCTGACTAAGGTGATGTGGTAAAATGGAAAACTACATTGCATGTCAGGAGGGTGCGAGCAGCAATCCTATAGTCGAACCTAACAGCGCGTTCAATTGAATAGCCTTGGTAAATCCTTCCCAGGGCTATTCAGCATAGAGCTGAATTGATTTGCCCCCATAGAGGCTAAATCCCGGGATTGGCTTCACTAATATCGATGTGTAGAAAAAATTAAAACACACTTTTTCCTTGTGGACTGCACTTCAAAGTAGATCCAGTACTATTGTGGTAGTTTATTTGTGGACTTGGGGCCTGATTCAGAGCCGGACGCAATATGCGAACGGTCGTTCTGAAAAGGGGCTGGCTATTTAAATTCACCGTTCGCTCTTTGCGGTCTGTTGACGCCTCTCTGTGTCTGAACGAGCGAACAAAACATGCGGTCTTTTTTTTTAAAAAAACGCCCCCTAGCCGTTGGCATCCTACGTCATCTCCGCTATTTATTAGATTAATCGAGTACATCGGAAGGCGTCTGAACTGCTCGCAGTGCTTGTGGTCTGGATTTTCCTACCACAATATTGCGTTCAGTTCAGGCTAAGAAACAACCAAGTGACGTGGTTGATGACTCTGCTGTGTTAATTATGCACACCCTTACAACGCCCGTTTTGGCACGCCTGCGTTCGGATCTCCACTCCCCGTTTTCAAGCACCTTCCCCCGTTACCACCCACAAACGCCTCATTCTGTCACTCAAACTAGCAGGCACTCGCTATTTTGCGAGCGCTCGATTTCAGACCGCAATGAATGGTTCGCGCATGCGTATTACGAACCGTACGCATGCGCAGTTGGACAAACATTGCTCGGAACGAACGAGCGGCCGCTTACGAACGGCTCTGAATCAGGCCCTTGGTGCACTGTTGTCTGGTGCTTAATAGCAGAAAATAGATATAAAAATTAAGATTTGAACTGCCCCTGGTTATGTTACCGTACTATCTGTACTTGCTGTCTGATTTAAATAAAGGTGTATTAGTGTAAAAAAGACGCAAACTTTAATCTCGCATTTCAATTTAAGATATGGACATGGGCTTAACCGTACTTAACGTAGAGCCTGAATGTGTGTTTCTCTGCAGCCAGGTATATAGGGAATATAATCTGAAGATGAATTAGCAATGACACCCTGGACGCCTTGCTTATTCTTAGGCCATAGTTTCAGCAAATGAAAGACTCTAGGTTTTTTTTTTTTTTAATATTGCAGTTTGCATAGAGATTTGACCTGTTTTATGGGGTTTTTTTTCTTAATGCCAGTCCCAAAGTTAGCCCGGAAATCCTGTGATTTGTAAATAATTTTGGTACTGGAATCCCTGCTCGCACAGCAAGACTTTCTCCTAGTCTCCAAACCTTTAAGTGTACCCAGAAAACTCACCTCTTGCAGCAATTTTATCAAATTGCAGAACTACCCACTTATCTTCCCTTATACTGCTTTTACACCTAAATCCTGGGTCTGACCCGAAATCTGGAACACCATTCCAAAACGGGTCAGACCCAGGAAGGACCTTTTCTACTGTGGCGCCGATCCAGATTATTCCCAGATCGGTGCCGTTCGCACTGCACACGGGTGCAGTGGAACACTTCCCCCGGCGCTTGAAGATGACATAGAGGGGTATTCAATATGGGAGCGAAAAGTCCGTGCTGGACTTTTTGCTCCACATCGGAGATTTTCCTGGGATAAAGTATCGGGCGCGCGCCTGCTTTATCCCCGTATTCAATATGAAACCTACGAAAACGGGAAGGTGCGAAGTGGGATCTGCGAAAAAAATGAATTTTTCCTTGAATAAATTGTAGGACCCCCTAAAGTTGTAAAAACATGGGGGATCACTATGGGTACCCCTGTTTTAGCCTGCAAATGAAAGTCAGGGATTTAAATAGCCGCAGCAGGTGGTTTTTCCCGACATTGAAGAAGTGTTGCAGAAGAGCACTTAGGTTATTTTTTTTTGTTTTTTTAAGTGGTCCCATCAAATTTGGGGTACATGAAAATGGGTACTAGCATATTTTTATGTCCCTAAAGTAAGTTTTAAAAAATTCTGCAACTATGCACCTGCCGCTAATAGCCTATTCGAGAATACACCTGCCGCATACTTGCAGAATAGCCCTGAACCTATTTCCCTATTTTTAAACACTTTTTTTCACAATTTTTTTTTTTTTCACCCCAATTTTTAAATTAATTTTTTGGGGTGTCCCTATTTTTTTTTTAAAAAAAACTTTTTTTGACAGTTATTTTTAAAATGTCATTCCCAGGGGTGCAGGCTATTTTTTTTAAGCCTGCAACCCTAAACCCCACTTTTTTTCACCACCTATTCAGTGGAGAAGTTATCCCCGTTTTTTTTCAAAGACTTTTTGAACCTGCGAAAGTGTTTGAAATTGAATACAGTGTAAAACCAAAACCAGCGAAAATGACGTCATTTTTTGCAAAATTATTGCAAAAAAAGACTTTTCGCTCCATATTGAATACCCCTAATAATCTCAAAGCGCCGAGAAACCCGGAAGTCCCCATGCTGTAAACGGGCCCCCGGGCGAATGACCCAGGGTTCCCGTTTACACTGCAGGGTTTCACGGGTTGTTCCCGTGTAAAATCCTGCAAATTACCTGGGTTGGATTGCCGGGTCATTTGACCCGGGAATCCAGCCCTGGCCCCTTTTACACCAAGGAGCTACCCGGGTTAACCCTGCAATAACCCGGGTTTTAGCTCTGGTGTAAAAGTGGTATAACTTTGAACATTGTTGAGGGAAGAGAATTAGTTAAACAAAATTTCCATGTTTTCTATTTATACTCAAACAACAATCAGATTCCAGGCCAAAATTACTTCTAACATTGCTATATGACTGGATAATAGCTTTTTACATGTAGCACAACCTCATGTATCAAATTCCTATTTCCCTGTAAATTGCAGGCTTGCAAATCGGGCCCACTTATCTGTCTGTTTAATACCGAGTCATATTACTATACCAATTGTAAAGCACAACGTATTCTGCTAGCAACATACAAATAAATTGACTCCTCCCATAGCATGCTAGTGATTGTGCTTGACAAGCATGCAAGAATTCAATTGCTTTTTTGGAAGCCTGATAGAGCTATACAATTGTGCCAATTGGGGCGCACCCTCCTGAGGTGGCAAGCAGAAATTTGCGAAAAGCCTAAAGCGCCCAAACTGCATTTTCAGCAGCACGTCCAATAGTTTATACAGGTTTAGCTGCTTTATGCGTCTAAACCAGGTGCATTAAGGTGTGAAATTCACGGAAAGTAATGCACCCAGTTATTCGCACCCAATCTGCTTAACAATTGAATATCACCCTGTCACTTTAGATGGGAGGTCGGGTGCGGAAGGACGCGCAAAAACAATTTAATTCTTCCTTATGAGTCGTAAGCTGGCCACACACATGGCGATTTGCACACGATCAGCCGATGTGTACGATTTGTGTACGACTTCCCTTGAAACTTTACCCAGCACACGATCTCCACACAATTTGGTGTCCAATCTTCAAGCGATCTCTCCTGCAGTCAGACTTTCACAGTGCATCGTGTCCTAGATTGTCAGATCTGCCCTACTGCACGGCAGATCTGACGATGCGATGTGCGACCAGCGGGTACGCGCATTGCATCGTGATCGTGAGTGGGGACTCAGGATTTGGCCATATTTTACACGATCTGTCGTTCCAATGTGTCGGAATCGTCCAGATCGGGTAAAATATCGCTGTGTGTGGGGCCAGCATTATGTTACAAAGCAATACGGATTGTAATGTATTTATATTGTTACAAATGCGACCTTGTTACTATTTATTTGCCATTGTTGTTCAATCTTATGATCTGCTTCATGATTCAAGCACAAGTGAAAGAAGGTAAAAACTGTTGATTAAATTTAAAAAATCGTACAGGTTTTAAAATATAGATTAAAAAAAAAAAATCTGAATCTTATAGTTTAACCCTTCCAGCCCATCCTGCAGTATCAAAACATATTATTCAAGAGTATATGTAGAAGGGAATATATTTTTGCCCTATAATTAATTTTAACCCAGTGGTTCTCAAACTCGGTCCTCAGGACCCCACACAGGTCACGTTTTCCACGTCACCCAGCAAGTGCATAGGTGTAGTAATTACTCACTGACACATTTTGAAAGAACCACAGGTGAAGCTAATTATTTCACTTGTGATTGTGAGGTGACCTGGAAAACACGCACTGTGTGGGGGTACTTAGGACCGAGTTTGACAATCTGTGTTCTAACCTATTGTGCATTATGCTCCTAGTCCGTTCACTACAATACATAAACTGAGGCGCGTTGCACTGTAATCAAGTGAACAGTGAAATGTGCATGTCTGCCTATGGAGAGACCACATTGTTGGTATGGTCAATTTAAAATTGATGAACATAGTGGGATTGGATAATCCTTATGCATTTACATTAGATAATAGCTCAGTATGGCCCAAACAAGATGCAGGGCTCTGGATCAGTAATTACAGACAGTGTTGAAATGTTGATCTTTTCATTTTATCTGCTGTTTACTGTCCAGCAGACTTGATCCAGAAGTGACTTTGGATACTATTGTGGCTTCTTCTGATAACATGAAGGTCACCTATAAACATCAGTCTTAATGACAGTGGTATGCAACCCCTGCATTTGTTAAATATAGGAGCACTTATAGATGTGTCCACATACATCTTACCTCTGTGCGCTACAAGTCACATTAAACATAACACGTGAGCACTGTGTGACTCAGCAGCCCTGAGTGTCTTTTTGTGTGACTTTTCCCCTTCAAATGCGTCTTATCCGGAATGTGATGCGAATGGGACAAACAAGCTGCTTCTGCTGAATAAAATGAAATGCGACATGCCCAAACTCTTTGTGCAACTGTATTTGCATGCAAAATGCTACGTTAGAGTGTCGGTGGCTGAACATCTGAAATAAAAGCAGTCTCTGACCTCACCTGTAGAGACCGGAAAAATACGTCCAAAGTAGAGTACACACTGATAGATAAAGCTTCCAGCATGGGAGCGAAACAGGTCAGAAAACTTTTACTACCACTGGATCTTCCATTTGAAAGTGACCTTTGAATGTTACCATCATTCGCTTCCATTGTGGAATATATGCATGGCCTAATTGGAGGCCCACGATTTGAGGGGACAAATCACTGGTACACCGTCAATTGGGGCAGTCACATGCTGACTTGATTTCTGCCCACAAAATTATTGGGCCGCCCAGCCGCCACTGCACACACAGCATTATCAGCACGAGACGGTGCACTCTGCGACAGGTTCGGAGACCTGTGTACACAAGAGCGGACTCTGGTGTCCATTTTCGGTTGGATGTGGTGAGGTTTCCATGTGGACGATAAATCTGCATTTATACAGTGCATCCGGAAAGTATTCACAGCGCTTCACTTTTTCCACATTTTGTTATGTTACAGCCTTATTCCAAAATGGAATAAATAATTTTTTAATCTCAAAATTCTACACATAATACCCCATAATGACAACGTGTGAGTTTTTTTGAGATTTTTGCAAAGTTAATTTAAAAAAATAAAATAAAAAAATCACATGTACATAAGTATTCACAGCCTTTGCTCAATACTTTGTTGATGCACCTTTGGCAGCAATTACAGCCCCAAGTCTTTTTGAATTTGATGCCACAAGCTTGGCACACCTATCTTTGGGCAGTTTTGACCATTCCTCTTTGCAGCACCTTTCAAGCTCCATCAGGTTGGATGGGAAGCGTCGGTGCACAGCCATTTTCAGATCTCTCTAGAGATGTTCAATCGGATTAAAATCTGGGCTCTGGCTGGGGCCACTCAAGGACATAGAGTTGTCCTGAAGCCACTCCTTTGATATCTAGCTGTGTGATTAGGGTCGTTGTCCTGCTAAAAGATGAACTGTCGCCCCAGTCTGAGGTCAAGAGCGCTCTGGAGCAGGTTTTCATCCAGGATGTCTCTGTACATTGCTGCATTCATCTTTCCCTCTATCCTGACTAGTCTCCCAGTTCCTGCCACTGAAAAACATCCCCACGGCATTATGCTGCCACCACTATGCTTCACTGTAGGGGATGGTATTGGCCTGGTGATGAGCGGTGCCTGGTTTCCTCCAAACATAGTGCCTGGCATTGACACCAAAGAGTTCAATCTTTGTCTCATCAGACCAGAGAATTTTGTTTCTCATGGTCTGAGAGTAATTCAGGTGCATTTTGGCAAACTCCAGGCAGGCTGCCATGTGCTTTTTACTAAGGAGTGGCTTCTGTGTGGCCACTCTACCATAGAGGCCTGATTGGTGGATTGCTGCAGAGACTGTTGTCCTTCTGGAAGGTTCTCCTCTCTCCACAAAGGAATACTGTAGCGCAGACAGAATGACAATCGGGTTCTTGGTCACCTCCCTGACTAAGGGCCCTTCTCACCCGATCGCTCAGTTTAGACAGCCGGCCAACTCTAGGAAGAATCCTGGTGGTTCCGAACTTCCATTTACGGATGATGGAGGTCACTGTGCTCATTGGGACCTTCAAAGCAGCAGATATTTATCTGTACCCTTCCGCAGATTTGTGCCTCGAGATAATCCTGTCTCGGAGGTCTACAGACAATTCCTTGGACTTCATCCTTTTATATAGACAGGTGTATGCCTTTCAAAATCATGTCCAATCAACTGGTGGACTCCAGTTAAGCTGTAGGAACATCTCAAGGATGTTCAGTGGAAACAGGATGCACCTGAGCTCAATTTTGTGCTTCATGGCAAAGGTTGTGAATACTTATGTACATGTGATTTCTTTAGGTTTTTTTCTTTTAATTAATTAAATTTGCAAAAATCTTAAAAAACAAACAACTTTTTCCACGTTGTCATTATGGGCTATTGTGTGTAGAATTTTGAGGACAAAAATGAATTTGTTCCATTGTGGAATAAGGCTGTAACATAACAAAATGTGGAAAAAGTGAAGCGCTGTGAATACATCCCGGATGAGCTGTATAAACAGAATTGTACTTTTCAAAGCTGACTATTGATGGTTCAGATAGAGGGGTAAGGGGGGGAAAGAAAACACCGCACTGATCAAATAGACTCGTAAAGTCAATATTAAATCTCAAAATTACAATTAGGAAGTACATAGATTGTATGTCTGAACATCAGAACATGGTGGTGCTGCCTAGAGTAAATTATGATATAGAAAAAGAAGCGTTTGGTTGTAAAGCAACCAAACAAAAGTACTCTATAATGGTGCACTCATATGTGTAATCTGGGGAAGGTAATAAAACTTAACCTTTTATTGTTTTTGACATATTAAAAGTTAATAGCAGACATATATAGAAAGATGGACACAAAAAACACGGCATGTAGTGTGAAGCCGTATATAGTGAAAACGCTATTTGTACAAAAATCTAGGTTCTGTCCACCTTAGATTAAATCAGATGAAAGTACTTATAAGCATCACTCACAGTAAAAACACAAAACATATAAAATATAGAAACATACCAGGTAATATAGGTGCTATAGTACACTAAAGCATATAACGTTGCAAAAATTCCTATCCAAGAGAAATAAGTAAATGTCGGGAGTGGTAGAAAGTTGCTGACAGACTCTGCTTCTTACTCTCTTACTGATAAAGGAGAGAAAGTGAGAGATCTGACATAGCATACATCCCTAGAAACAACAGTCAACTGGGGTTCCCTTCATAAGCCCTAATCTCTGCTGTTATTTGTCTTGCCCCGTGGTATAGGACAAAATAATGAGGATAAAAAGGCTGGTATGAAAACCTCAGGGAGAGTATAGAACAGTAGAGAAAACAGTAGTGCTAAAGCTAGAATGTAGCTCCAAGAAATATAGATATACAGTGAAAGTCGGAGGTGGTAATAGTTGCTGGCAGACTCTGCTGCTTCTTCTCTTACTAGTTGTAGAGGAGAAAAAGTGAGAGATCTGGCCAAGCACTCATCCCTTGAAACAACAGGCAAATGTGGTTTCCTTCATAAGCCCTAATCTCTACTGCCTTTTGTCTTGCCTAATAGCATCGGACAAAATTAAGAGAAAATTAATAGGCTGGTATGAAAACCACATGGAAAGTATAGATCAGGTGAATATAAGAAAAATAACCTGGATTGAGTGTTAAATTCACAATAATTCACAATAATTACGACAACCTAGTATAAATAAACAGCTACTCAGGCAAATAGCATCTAGGGTGTACAGACATATAATGAGTGTATATGTAGTAACTAAAGGAGTGACATAGTCCAAGAAAAAAACAAAATAATGACACAATCTCTAAGATCAGAGACAGATGCAAATGCCATTCGGTATACCTAGTGAAAGTATATGGGACTATTGTATCCTGTAAGCAGCACCTTGTTCACATGTTATATTGTGTAACTATACACTAGTGAACCAATGATGTATAATATATTTAGAAATTCGACAACCTAGTAGGTACAATAACTATTAGGACACATTGCATCCTAGGTATACAGACGTATGCATGATGTTATTACCGTGACATAAAAATGAATAACTGAAGAAATAGTATATGTATGCAAAATAATATCAATATGTAGCAACTAAAAAAGTAGCAAACTGCAGGAGAGAAAAAAACAAAGTAACAAAACAGTCTCTAGATCAGGGACAGATGCAACGCTTAGAAGTATATTAAATCAAATATATATGGGACTAAAGTATCCTATAAAAAGCACCTAATGAACAGGTAATATGTGACTGCATATCAGTAAACCATATGCCAGAATCTAGTGCATCCGCACCCTAGTGCAGAGCGGCTAACTGGTATATGGTGTCCTAGGCATGTGCCTCCGTACAGATGGCACTGGTAGGTAAATAAGTCACGAAACCTGGTGTTGGGGTGTCCCGCTATGCGCAATCGCGGGGCACCCAGGGAATCCGACGCGCGTTTCGCCTGGCTTGCTTGTTCACGGAAGGTTCTCTCCTCTACTATCAGTAAGAGCGTAAGAAGCAGAGTATGTCAGCAACTTTCTACCACTCCCGATATTTACTTATTTCTCTTGGATAGGAATTTTTGCAACGTTATATGCTTTAGTGTACTATAGCACCTATATTACCTGGTGTGTTTCTATATTTTATATATTTTGTGTTGTTACTGTGAGTGATGCTTATAAGTACTTTCGTCTGATTTAATCTAAGGTGGATATAACCTAGATTTTTGTACAAATAGCGTATTCACTATATACGGCTTCACACTACATGCTTTTTTTTGTGTGTCCATCTTTCTATTTATGTCTGCTATTAACCTTTTATTGTTTTTGACATATTAAAAGTTAAGTTTTATTACCTTCCCCAGATTACACATATGAGTGCACCATTATAGAGTACTTTTGTTTGGTTGCTTTACAACCAAACGCTTCTTTTTCTATATTGATGGTTCAGGTCTGGACTCACTGGATTTCTTATAGCTCATTAGATCCCAGTGGGCTACTGCTAATATTCATGCTGCTATTACTAGATTATTAATGTGGGTGTACTGTTGTATTTTTATTGTTATGTTGTTACTTTTATTCAAAATACATATATAAACACTATATGATATTATAAATGGCGTCTTGATCTTTGTGTGGGTTCTACCATCTCCCTATTATACTTTTTATATTATCATATTTTTCAGATCAATATCAATTAGCGCAAAACCCATCTTTGTTTCTAGTATCTAGTGACCATTCTGTGTCCACAGTATTTGAGCTTACACAAGCTCATAATTGTTTTGCTGCTTTTTTTTTAGATGATGTGATATATAACCAATTTTTTATTAGCGCTGGCCTAGTGTTTTTTGTTTTGTTTTACTGATTGATATATCACCTGTTCCATTGAACAAGCGATATATCTATAGTGCATCTGTTGGTGTGTACGGCAGATATGTCTGAACAATGTTGTTCAAACATATCCAATCTGCTGTGTAGAACAGCAGATGAAGAAATATTGTTTCGTATTGTTTTATGGGTGACCTGACGATCACCCATACACATGCTGCAGGGAACAGTCTGTGAGTGACAGCTCAACTGGGCAAGCAAATTTAATTTAACTGTGCAGACACATCGCCAGAACGATTGGTAAGTAGTGTGTATCATTTAGAAGAGCACATCTGTCATATACAGATGTGTCCTCTTACGTTTATAAAGTAACCAGCTGCATGAAAAAGTATACACTTGGGAGAATTAGTTGAACACATTTCTGGCAATTTTGTAGGATTGATCTATCTATTCAACAAAAAGTGTAAATTGAAACATTCTAATGATTTGTAATTTTTTCCCCAAGCTGTACCATACATATGTTCTAATATGATACATAGGCAATGTATATGTTGCAGGTCGTGGAGGGTCTAAAATAAAAGAACTAGAAGAGGCGTCTGGTTCAAGAATAAAGGTAAAAAATCATCTAGATTATGTTTTGAATAGCAGCTGTTGAACTTTATATGCATTATCTTGTGGGTAAATAAATATGCATTGCCACAAAGGATTTAAAATGTGTATGTACAGACAGTGAACCAAATATGTATATACAAATAAAAAGTCATTTAGTAGGACATTGGGTCACTACATCAATCAGCTCTACTGGAGTTGTGCATAGAGAATTGCAGTACCATCCTTCCATAAGTGAGCCTTTTAATAAATGCCAGATTATTGTAGTGGAAAAATGCTGTATTAAGTTTCATTCCAGAATATTCCATAAATCCTCATTAGGTTACTGAGAAGGCCATGACACATGGATGACATCTGTGACCAGCCAGGTGATACATGTGCTGTGGTTGCAGGAATTGTCCTCATCCTGGAAGACACACCTCCTGCTAGGAAAAAAGTTCTGTAGCATGCGCTCAGAAAGCAGTGTCACTGAAAATAGTTGCTTAATGGTATTACGAGAAACACTGCTCCCAAGCTATACTGGGACAATGAGCCCTACAAAATACAGGTTTGCCAGAACCCTGCAGTGATGGAAACAAACATTCAAGGTTGTAGAGTTCTTCAGGTTGATGCCATGCTTGCATTTGCCCTTTTATTCCATATACTTAAGGTAGATTCATCTTACCATATCACTTTCCTCAACTGAACTTTGCAAAAGTGCATTAGCAGTTGTGATGACTAGTTTAAATACTGCTACCTGATTATATGCTTCCATGTGGAGCTCTCATCAGACTAAACTGGGTGCACAGACTACAGATGCTTGCCTGGTTTGCTGTTCACCTCAAATTAATGCATGTGTTGGATTGCAGCCTTTCTTTTTCATGGTCCAAAGGGTGACCTTTGGGTATAGCTGGATCTAGATCCACGGGCACCACGCAGTTAAAGCTTTAGCTCCAAGGATGCTCTATAACCCGCCCCCAAGCCACAGGCTCCTCAGTTTGAGTTGGTGCCTAGCCGGAGTCGGGTCACTGTTTACGCAGGGGAGGCTGATTAGCAGCCCCTAAGCTGAAATGTTTGAGTTTTAGTTTATTTTTACTTTAAACTCTTCAGACCAGGCAGCGACGGACTGTCCATTGGACGTCCGTGCAGTTGCTCCGTCACACCGCAGTTGCCGCAACGCCAGTACAGATCTGGGGATCTCCGTGGGACCCTAGAGTCTGTGCTAGCCAGACTCTGCGGGCTCCCCGGACTGCTGCCGGATCTACGGGGACAGGTAAGATCGCGGATCACAGCTTGCAGTGTTCAAGCAGTCTGTTGCCTCTGGTTGTTGGGGACACACCAGAGGTGCTGGCAGTGGCGGCGGACCCCCCATACCTCGCGCGTCCACTAGACCATCAGGGACTTAAATTTGGCAGCTGGAGCTGGCGTCCCGGGGGTTAATAGCCGGCCAGGGAAAGCAGCCTTCCCTGTATAGCAGCTCCTCCCCTCAGCTCAGCGCGCCTTTCTGCTCAAGTCTAACTTTGCTGAGCTGCTCTCCTCCTACGACCATGCCCCCTCTGAGGTCTTTGGCGTCCAACTTCTCTGGCACATCCCAGATCTCTGCGGACAGTGGCGTGGACTGGTCCCCCTGTAAACCTCTCCCCTGGGGTCAGTGTATACAGTCTATGGCCCTCCCAGACACTGAATCTGGACAGGTTGATTGTAGTGCCAAGGTGCAGTAAGTGCTTCTTCTACATTGTATTTGACTTATGCTAGCTCTGACTGTGTCTTTTTTTTTTTCTTTTCTGATTCTGTCAGTCTATACCTATCCCTTTCCTTTTCCTACAGCCCTGACAGGTGTTTGTAGGGAGGTTTCTATGACCTCTCATATATAAATTCAAGTATTTGTGAGGTCTGTCACATACGGTTGTGTGCTTCACAGTACCATATTGTTGGACCTGTGTTTCGCATACTTGTGGGTTCCCAGTGTGGCGCTTCCAGATTTCCCCTATCTATCTATCTATCTATCTATGTATCTATCTATCTATCTATCGATCAGGTTGAGTGCTCCGCTGCACCCACCGCTGCAGGGGTTGGTAAGGAGGATTTATCTCAGAATGGACTGTGTGGGATCAGTTGCCTGGTCCCTTAAACCACGCAACAATGGGACAGGACCCTCCTTGGGCAGTCTCTTCTCAGGTTCTGGCTTCCATTGCGGATCGTTTTGCAGTCCCATATGTTTTGCCCCATATGGGGTTACCCCAAACAGCCATCCTCCCCTCTCAGACTGCAATTATTGCAGTCTACTCCTGGGCCTCAGACTGTTACTCCCTGTATATGCCGTCTCCTCCTGTACCTCAACAGTCTCATTCCCTTTCAGGGAATTCCACAAGTTGGACAACCACCTTGGGAGGATGTGTTTTCTTGCTCAGTCCAGAGTCTGACGGCCTTTCAGTCCATGCTACAGAGCAGAGACCCTCAGGAGGCATCGAAACGCCCTGTAATGTCATCCCAATCTACACATCTTTCGGACACGGACGTGTCATCGGATGATGGGGAAATGTCTGAGGGGTCTGATTTGGATTCCCCTGCCTGGGAGGTGGAACTTAAATAAACTATTAATGTACCAGCGTTAGTTAGGACGGTTCGATCCATTCTTGATATAGAGGATGACGTCCCTGCCCCTAAATCCAAATACCCTGAATTTAAACAGGCAAAAGTGACTTTGGCAGTTTTTCCTCTCTGACCAGCTGACAGATCACATGGTGGAGGCCTAGTAAGAGGTTTCAACCGCAAAAGTGTTTTGGCTTCCAATTAGCCGTTCCCGGCAAGTCATTGCAAGAAGTGGGAATCGCCACCTGCGGTAGATTCTCATGTTGTTTGCCTAATTAAGAGCACTACACTGCCTAATCCTTCCATTTCATCCCTGAAAGATTCCACGGACAGGAAGGTGGAGACGTGTCTGAAATAGATTTTATTCTCTCTCAGGGACTGTGGCCCGTCCGTCCATGACTATCTCATGGGTGGCTAAGGCCATTGAGAACTGGGCCAATGTTATGGAGGATACTTTCCGTGAGGAGGCTCCTGAGGCTCAAAGATCTTTAGTGGGCCACATGAGAGATGCAGCTGCCTATATTGGTGAGGCGGCTTTGGATGCCATTCTACTGACCTCCAGAGTCTCTGTCGCAGTCGTGTCTGCTCGCCGCTCTTTGTGGTTACGCTTCTGGAGGGCGAATGCTGATTCCAAAAAGGGCCTGGAGGCCTTGCCCTTCACTGGGGAGATATTGTTTGGCCCAGACCTGGACACAATTGTAGACACCCTGGCAAAGTCTAAGTCCGCTTTTCTGCCATTGGCAGCTGCGCCTTCAAAGGCTAGAACCTCTGCATTTCGGTCCTTTCCTTCTCAAGGAAAGCCCAAAGGTAATCGGTGGCCAAGTCAACCTCTAAGCCTAAGAAACAGGCCTGGAACGCCAGACGCCCTACTTCCAAGCTGGAGGATAAACCATCTGCCTGATGGGACGGACCTCCCTCTGGGGGATCCCAGAGTGGGAGGCCGGCTTCTTCAGTTCGCCCAGTACTGGTGCAACACCACCACGGATTCTTGGGTAAAAGAAGTAGTCTCTCAGGGGTACGGCCTCTCCTTTCGTCACAGACCTCCCCTCCAGTTTTTCTGCATGAGCCCTCCCCTGGACGAGACCAAGGCCTTGCAAATTCAGGTAGCCATAGACCCTACTTAAAGCAGGAGTAAATGTTCTGCTTTCTCGGTGTGGGACTGGTTACTACTCTACTCTGTTTCTGGTTCAGAAACCCAATGGGTCTCATCGGTCTATCCTCAACCTAAAATCTCTGAACAAGTTCCTCAGAGTGCCCAGATTCAGGATGGAAACATTCTGGTCCATCATTCTGGCTATGGAACCTGGGGATTACATGGTATCACTGGACATTCAGGACTCATACCTTCATGTCCCCATAGAGCCTTCCCACCAGCGGTATCTGCGGTTTGCTATACTGCAGCAACACTTCCAGTTTTGGGTGCTGCCCTTAGGCCTCTCCACAGCTCCAAGGGTATTCACCAAAATTATGGCTGTCATGCCGGCCCACCTGCGGAGCCAGGGTATTCGGCTTCTATCATATCTAGACGACCTCCTATTGCTGGCAAGCTCTCCAGAGATACTTCTACAACATCTGCACCTGACAATAGTTTGGTTACAAGCGTACGAGTGGCTGATTAACTGGAAAAAGTCCTCCCTTATTCCAAACACAGAGGATGGTGCATTTGGCAGACCTTCTGGATTCTCATCAGCAGAGGATCTTTCTAATCCCGGAAAAGATCTCAACTCTGCAACTGCGGGTGCGCAGTCGCCTGAACAGCTGCAGGTTCTGGGATCCATGGTGTCCGCATTTGACATGGTGGAATATGCCCAGTTCCATTCAAGTCCCCTGCAGGGGCTGATCCTATCTGAAATGGAACGGGTTTCCACACCTGATCAGGACTCAGATGCTGGTACTGTCTCCGGAGGTGCGCCTGTCTCTGTCTTGGTGGCTTCAGACATCTCCTCTCACCAAGGGTTGACTCTTTTGGATCCCGGACTGGGTTCTTCTAACAACAGATGCCAATCTCCGGGGTTGGGGTGCAGTGACTGGTCTCAACGTCTGGACCTGTTGTCTCGGGGTCCTTGCCTTTACCCGGATCTGGGTCGTCTGTCTTTGACGGCGTGGCTCTTAAGACATCCATCTTAAGGTCAAAGGGCTTCTCTAGCTCGGTCATCAGCACGATGCTTCGGGCACGCAAGCCTGCCTCAGCCAGGATCTTACCACAGTGTGTGGCATACCTATTTTCAGTGGTGTAGCACAAGAAATTATGACCCTTGGCTGTTTCATATTTCTAAGATTTTGGCATTCCTTCAGTCTAGTTTGGACACTGTCTGTGTGGTTCCAGCAAAGGATAGCTCCGCTACCGAATATCCGCACCTTTTTCCAAGGTGTCCTCAGGATTCAGCCTCCCTTTGCCCCCCCCAAGTGGCGCCTTGGGATTTGGCGGTTGTTCTTCAAGCCCTCCAAGGTCCTCCTTTTGAACCGCTTGATTCTCAAGTAGTTGACGACTAAGTCGCTTTCTCTCCTGGCGATTGCTTCGGCATCAGAATTGGGGGCGCTCTCTTGTCGTCATCCCTTTTTGATATTTTACCAGGACAGGGCTGTGATTTGCACTCGCCCCCGGGTTCCTACCTGAAGTAGTGTCTAATTTCTACATTAATCAGGAAATTATTGTACCAGCCTTTCAGTCACCAGACCCCCTCGACTGGTGAGGCCTCCTTGGATGTGGTCTGTGCTCTTAGGATTTATGTGTACCGGACCAGTTCCCTTTGTTAATTGGATTCCTTATTTGTAGTCTTTGGATTTTACAACAGGGTATGGCCAGCCGACAAACAAACTTTTTGGCTAGATGGCTTCGTATGACTATCTCAGAGGCTTACACACAGGCGGGCCTGCCTGTTCTTGCTTCTGTTAAAGCTCATTCTACTCTCTGTGGGCAGCTCGCCATGGCGCCTTGGCTGTTCAGCTGTGTAAGGCAGCCACGTGGTCTTCCATCCAGACCTTTCTTGAGGTTCTATGTTTTTGACACCTTTTGTCTCTCAGGATGCTTCCTTTGGGCGCCGGATTCTCCTCTCAGCACAGGAGAGTTCCCACCTTTAATTAGACTACTTTGGGACATCCCCAAGGTCACCCTGTGGACCCCTATGGACCCTGAAGAAGAAAATGAGACAGATGGTAAGAACTTACATTTGTTATCTCTCTTTCTTCGAAGTCCATAGGGTCCACAGGGCACCCGCCCTGACTCACCTGGCTTCATATGGCTGTGTTACTGGTCACCGTTTTTTTCTGTCTCCCTTTCTGTGAGTGTGATTCTCGAGTGTTCCAGTCTTCCTTCTCTCTGTTTTTCCTCCTGTAGCCTTGGCTAATTACCACAACTGAGGTGCCTGTGGCTCGGGGGCGGGGTATAGAGGAGGATGGACCCAGTGCATCCTGGGAGCTAAAGCTTTAACTGTGTGCTGCCCGTGGATCCAGATCCAGCTATATCCCACGGTCACCCGGTGGACCCCAAGGTCACCCTGTGGACCTATGGACTTCAAAGAAAGAGAGATAACAAAGGTAAGTTCTTACCATTTTTTATTTGAGTAAATTTTTAGTTACTTTTGTTATGAATACAAACATAAAACAAAAAGACACATACAATAAAACTCTCCAGTATATCAAAATGAGTCAATGCGACACAGGTTCTTTGAACATTCAGGGTAATATACAGAACATTCAGTCAGTACAAACATTCTATAATCAACAGATCTATCCGATAACAATAAAATCAATATGAATGTTGCGAGCATAAAAAAAAAACCTTACTACAGGTAATAACTTTAACAAAAAGGGCTTGATGTGACGTACAATATATAACATATATCATATACATTATAGAAAATGTGTGCGAGATCCACGGAAACCAAAAGAAATGGTAGGAGACATACCTGTAGCATGATCCATTAAAACAAACATCCAATCAGGAAGTCTCTGAAATATAATAATACCTGGATCGAAGCCATTTGTCCCTAATAATTTAAAATTTAGACTCAGCCTTTCGGGTAATATACTGTACATATGTTTCTACTTCAGGGTCCATAGGGTATCCACAGGATACCTTGGTGTATAGGTGATGACGTCAGGCATCAGGCACCATAGAGTTAAAGTTTTCAGCCTCCCAGGATGCACTAGGGTCCCCCTCCTATACCCCGCCCCCGAGCCAAGGCATCTCAGTTTTGTTGGTGCCCGGCTCGGAGTCAGATGCACCTGTTTAGAGGGAGGCTAAGATTAGCCCCTGAAGTTTCTTCGCAAGCAGCTGTGACTACTTATCTGGAAGTACAGCATGGACAGTCAAGGCTGACGTCCATGCTGTCTTCCCTACACCCCCATCGGTACCAGAACGCCGGTACTGATCCGGGGATGCTGGTAAGCATCTGGGGTCACAGCTAGCGGTGACCTCAGATGTTTGGGACCATGGCCGGATTCAAGAGGGCAGCAGGTAAGCAGCGGGGTCCCGCGGTGGGTCCCTGCTGAGTACATGGTCCAGAGTCCCCAGGCAGGGGGCTCCCTGGGGACTGGCTGCAGCGTGGAGCCAGGTAACTAACCTGCGCTTCCACTACCCCCCTGGGACAGCGGACCGCGGCTGAGCGGTAGCGCTGCGGTGTCCCAGGGGGTTAAATGCATGCCAGGGGAGCGCGCCTTCCCTGTCTCACAGCCGGCGCCTCCCCCGCTGCACATAGCCCTCTCTGCATCTGCTGACTGGCCCTGTGGCAGCGCTACTCCCCCAGGCCGGCCTTCTCTCTGCTCCTCGGTGGCCATCTTTTGCGGGAAGCATGGTGAGCGCTGCTGGACGCTGATGATCGGTGACATTGCGGTCTGGGTCCCCCGGCATACCTCTCCTCCTTTGGTTACAGGTCTGTGTATGCAGCGCTGTGCCCTACCAGGCTCTGTGTCTGCGTAGTTGAGGATCAGTGCTGAATTGATTTCTTTGCATTGTATGTGACTTCTGCTAGCGTCTGCTGCCTGTACTTTAACTTTCTACTGTCGGCCATTTCACTGTCCCTGCTCTTCTTCTGCTAAAGCCCTTGCGGTGCGGTGATTGCAGGGTGGTTCTCCCACTATACTAACCAGTATCAGTGAGAGGGGTCACATACCATCATGTCAGAGAGTGACTTTCCTCTCCAGCTTATTTGTACTACATGCAATGTACCAAAAGCGGAGGGGGAAGGTAACGCGGAGGGGCAGTGTCATTTATTGTCTTCGGCCAATTACTGCCACGGCTCCTGTACAGGAGCCGCCCTGGGCTTGTTTCGCCAAAGCGCTTATAACCCTCGTGGGCCAGTTAGCTCCGCAGCCTGCGTTCCCACAGCTGGGATTGTCCCAGCAGTCAGTGGTGTCGTCACCCATGCAGGGTTTCCCGAGACAATTGATGGTACCCCACAGTCTCCCTATTTCCCCTCCTCAGGTCTCTCAGGAGCCTGCGTGGGTTAATTCACTAACAAGTTCTGTACAGCATTTGTCGAACGTGTTACAAGGGGACTCTGTGTTGCGGCCACATAAATGGCCGGTGGCGTCTGTCCGTTCCTTATGAGGACGAGGGCAGCCAGGCCGGCTATGGCCATTTGTTGGGTAGCCAGAGCTATGGAGCGCTGGGCTGATAGTTTGGAGGCGTCTTTGGATTCCGGCTGTTCGGCTGAACAGACCGAGTTGATAGGCAATCTCCGAGATTCGCCCACTTATATCAATGAAGCGGCCTTGGATATCAGTACCCTGACTTCTCAGATTTCTTCGGCAGCTGTAGCTGCTCGTCGCATCTTATGGCTGCGATCTTGGAAGGCGGATGCTGATTCCAAGAAGGGCTTGGAAGCTTTGCCTTTTAATGGTGATGTCCTATTTGGTCCAGATCTGGACAAAATTGTAGCCACGCTGGCGGCAACCAAATTGGCATGTCTCCTGCCTGTTGCAGTTCCTTCCAGTTCAGGTACGTCGTCCTTTCGGCCGTACAGGGCCCAGGGTAGGCCTAAGGCAGTCTTTTCCCCGACAGGCTGGCCCCAAAAAATCGGCCAAGCCCCGGAAACAGGCCTGGGGCGGGGTCTAGGAGGGGGACCCTAGTGCATCCTGGGAGGCTGAAAACTTTAACTCTATGGTGCCCGATGCCTGACGTCATCACCTATACCCCAAGGTATCCTGTGGAACCCTATGGACTACGTAGAAATAGAGATAACAAAGGTAAGTTCTTACCATATCTCATATTTTCTCATAAAGCACTGTGGGGTTAACCTGAGATTTCCATACCCTAATATCAGGATCTAAATGTGTCGTCTAGGTTTGATCTTTTATCACCTCTAAAGTATTTGGGCCCCCACATTTTAGTTATGCACTAGCTGTACTGTACTTGTAGGAAAAAAGTGCGTTTTGAGCAACTGTTCAAATGGTGCATTAATTTTTTGGACAATTGCTGCCGACATAATCTCCCCAGCCAATCGCCATCGGCAGCTTCTCCCCATTGGCCGTTAAAAGCTTCTAGCCACACCCCCAGTGTTATCTGTGGAACAGCATGATTCTCCAGTCTGACCGACACGTGGATCTCTGCTCTGAACCTGAGTTTTGTAGGTTTCTGTTCCCGGTTCTCAGTCTCACCACCAGCTGCATTACTTCACATCTGAGAGGCACCATGCTGTCAGCGTGCACACATCCAGCACAGCTAGTCAGAACACAGCCTCTCCTGTGATACTGTTGGATTCACCCACCCATGACCTCACCGGCGGCTCCGTTCGGTATGATCACGCTGTCAGTGTTTACACACAGGCTATCTGGACAATGGATCAATTCTCCTAATATACTCTGGCCGGGTGACCACTTAAAGCACAAACGCTGCTGCCAGCATTTGTATTGCCTTATCTACTTAGGCTGGAGCATTGAATCTGGGCACAGAAGGGTGAAACAGCTGGGAGTTCTACTAGGACAGCTGACTTGTGAGTCCGGAGTCTGTGAGAGAACAAGTGGCTCACGGTTCATAAATATTTTATGAACACTTTTTTTTTTTTTTTTTTTTTACTGCATTCAGCTTTCACTAACCAACAGTGGGTATTCATTAGCATTACATGAATTTATTACCACTAGCGTACATTGGTGTATTAACTTTTAAAACTAAACTATACTAATATCAGTGGGCTTCTCAATTATGTGGACCCAATTAGTCCATATATTGGAACAGAGATGGACGCTAATGCTACCGCATCTGCAATTTGCATGGACCACAGCTGCGAAAATATGCTAACAGTACCAAAGCATACCCGAGCACAGGGACGCCCACTGCTGCCTTTTCATCTGCGTCCGGCGTCGCGTACCAACGTAAATATCAGTAACATCGACTAGCCCTTGTCACTTGTCTCAAGTACAGGGTCTTTCCAGACATGCGTGGAGCTCTCGTGCTGCGTAGGAGAGCAATTGATAATTTATGTACACCCATGTAACAGCGTTTAAACTAATACACACCTGCGTTTTTCTCTAACCACCCCTTCCCCATAAATTGACTACCTGTCACTAATGCACACACCGACCGACATATCGACCGTTCAATTGAACGACCGATATATCGTGTGCACGTCCGTCAGTATGAACAATGTCGTTCGCAGACATATCGCGTCGGCTGTACAGCACAGCCGATAGCAGGTGAAACTACATATATATCTGCTCATCGTGCTGTGTGTACGGGATGCAACCCCTGAGACTGCAGTGATGATTGTTCAGTGTGTATTAACAACCATCAACTGCAGATCTATCTTTCTGGTGTGTATCCACCTTTACATTGCAAATGGAGTCTCTGTGCGTATGCACAATTGCTGCACATATGCAGTGTGGCATATATGCATGGGCAATTGCAAAACATTGCTCGATCTGCATAAAAATCGGCATTGCGAAAATTTCGGAATCGGGCCTTTAAATGCTGAATGATTATTTAGCAGTTGAAAGCGGGATGTAGTTAGTGGCAGGGATGTCGCCTGTCTGAATCCCAGCGCTGGAAGTCCAACACAGAACCTGATAGGCGTTGAAATACCAACGCCGGAATACAGACAAGACGCCAGCCCAAACCCCTGGGGAGGGGGTGGGGGTTGGCTTAGGCACCTCTAGCGGGGGTTAGTCTTAGGCACTAAGGGGTGAGGGTTAGGTTTAGGCAAGAATGGGGGACGACGACTTGGGTTTAGGCACTAACGGGGAGGGTTAGGGTGCCTGGAGGGTTAGGGTTTTGCTACAAGAAGGGAGGGTTAGGGGGAGAAGGGGGGAGGTATGCCGCTGTCGGTGTATTGACAGGAGGGATCCCGACTGTCTGTATTACATACCCATTCCGTTGAAAACCGCTTGCTTGAGCTTACTAATGCACGTAGACATCAGCACAGCAGTGTATCACATAGCTGCTGCTATTGTATTTTTTTATATTTAGTTTCTACACCATTATCATTGACTTTATTATTTTATATTGCTGGTTGATATTTGTGGATTTATCAGATTGAGACAATTTTATGTGATTATTCAATTATTGTATTCTGATATATTTTATATGTATGTCTATTTTCATTTATTGTATTATATGTATTCAATTGAGATATTACGCTGCAAGTGAACACTCCATATAATTTTTTGTTCTGTTTTAATTGCTGCCTGATACCTCCCTCCCTAAACCCAGCACTGCCTGCCCTTACCCCCTCTACCATCTCCCTGCTTCAATCACCAGCTCTACTCCAACTGCCGACTGCCTTTACCCCCAATTCTACGCAAACTGCTACCTGTCCCCAGCACTGCCCAAGCTGCCAACTGCACCAGTCCCAACTGCTGTTTGCCTTTAGCCTCCTCTCTGCCCACCTGTTGGCAATGTGAGATCAAGGAAATTTATTTTATAAGCAGTATCTGTAATTAACTGAAAATATGACTGTGGCTTTCCATAGTGTATAGGACAAGTAGGTTGGTATGATGGCATATGGGGAGCTCAAAAGCATAAATTGTGATGGGACCCTAAAACTGTGGAGTAGGACCCCAATATTTAAAGTGAGGGGTCCATGGGACCCACATTTTATTTCGTTCAGAGTGATCACAGTGATACAGATTTGACTTCAGGGAAAAGAAAGAAGTCACACGGTGCTAGGTCTGGTATGGGGTTTTTTCTAGCTCTGCAATCTGGCTTTTGGCCAAAAACTGCTTCGCAGAGAGCTGTGTGGGCTGATGCATTGTCCTGGTGGAGGATGAAACCATTTTTTCAGAACTCCCTCTTTCATCTGATTCTTTCCTACAAAGTTGCTAGAACATTTTTATAGTAATGTTGATTCACTGTTGCACCTTCTGGTACCCAGTCTTCCAAAAGAACACCCTTGATGGCAAGAAAGCATTTAACTTGGCTTTGAATTTGGATTTGCTGTGACGTGCTTTCTTCATTCGTGATGATGATGATGGTGTTTTCCAGTGCATGGACTGGCGTTCTGTCTCAGGATCGTACTGGAAAATCCATGTATCATCACCGGTTATAACGTTGTGAATCCGCTTGAATTTGTTCCAAAATGTCTGTACAAATTTGATTTTCTTTCTGCTCGGCAGTGAGAAACCTTGGAACCATTTTGGCACAAACATTTGTCATGTTAAGATCTTGCTGCAAAACTTACCTAACAGTTTTTAGTCGATGTTTACCATTCCTGTTATCATTCGGATGCTGCGTTACCTGTCAATTCGCACATTTTTCCAATTTTTTTTCCACATTTTCTTTTGTATTTGATGTGCAAGGCCTTCCTGGAGATCATCATCTTCGTCATCCTCACGACTGTTGGTAGATCTTTTGTGTCACTCAAACACACGTGTGCATTTGACGTACTGTACAGTCTGCCCTGTAAGCCTCGGTTGGCATACAGAAACATTTAGTGAGCGTTTTGTTTAATTTAACTAAACCTTTTTAGTTAACACGTTGCTCTACATTTGACCTAAGCATTTTTATGACTCACGAGAAAAACAACAAACTATGACCCGCATTCAAGTTGGAGCGAAAAGCCGGAATTGGCAAAAAAGTTTCGCCGATGACATCATTTCGTCAGGCGGAATAGTATTGCCGTATTCAATTTGAAAGACTTTCCGCCTCAATGCAATGTAATAGGCGGAAAAGTTTAGTCTATGAATAGCAGGCGGAAAAAAGTGCAGAATTGGGGTGCAACATTGCGGGAACCCCCGTGCAGCCTTCAGACATTCCCCCAAAGGTAAACTGCGTAAAAAAAAAAAAAAAATAAATAATAATAAAAAAAAAAATATATATATATATAAAAAACACCCCCCCCAAAAAATAACTTTCATTTTGGGGGTGAAAAAAAAAAAGTTGTGGGACATAGTTAAAAACTAGTGAACTAGACTCTAGGGGGGTCCCCATGTTATGCCCCAGGTGTTTTTTTCATTGCAGGTGCTTGCGGCAGGTGGATTTTCACAAATTTTTAAACTTAACTTTAGCAACTCAAAAATATGCTGGCCCCCATTTTCAAGTACCCCAAATTTGCTGGGAAAAGTTATTTTCTGCAAAAAAACGTCCTGAATACTATTCTTCACCACTTGTACAAAAACTCTATTTAGCAGCTATTGAGCCCGTTTAAAAACGACAAATACCTTCAGCAAGCCAAATCGGGGGATACCATAGCTAACCCCCATGTCAGAGCATCTTTTGGGGGGTGTCAGGCTGATTTCCCCAAATCTGACAGGACTTTCCGCTTGTTTCAATTTCGCCAGGTCCTGTTTTCGCGTACATTCAAATTGAGTACGGGCATACGCGGGCGCGCGCGTGATACTTTTCCGCATGCAAAACAGGCGAAGTTGACGGAATGTTCCGGGAGTCAAAAAAGTATCGCGGGTGTGAATCAAATTGAATACGGCTCTATCTGTGAGAGAGGGGTGAAACTTGAAAAAAAGTTTTGGGATATTCCAAGGTCAATGTTTCCCCACTCCCTTTTTTACTCAGGCAGTATGGTTTATTTTTTTACAAGTTCAGTCTCGTTGTTTAATACACACCGGAGAACAGCTGTGTATACAAAATGGCATCTGAGTGGCCCCTGCATTTGCTATTCAATAGGTGTCAGTTTAATGGGAGGGGATGGAATAGTGGTCTACAGATCTAAAACATAAGATGTGGGGACAATTTTAGTTATATCCCTGGGGCAAATTTTTTTTCCTAAAGTGTACATTTACATTTACTTTTATTCAGATTGTAAAAGAAGAACTTGATTCACAGATAACTATCTTTGGAAGCAGTGATCAACAAAGTAAAGCAAAAGCATTGATTGACAGTATTGTGGAAAGCTGTGAGAGGCCAGAAAGAGGTGAGTAAGTTGTCTGTTATAGGTAAAGTCATTAATTGAGAATTCTAACATACACTATACAATTTTCTGTCAGCTATCTGTACAATCTGGCTGGTTGGAATGAAAACCTGGTAATGTATGGGAGCAAATGACAGTCGTCCATTTGCTCACAAACACTGGAAAACAGACAAAAATGGTCGTTCAGACAAATTGGTTAAAACTCACAAGTTTAATCAATTTGAACAAATTTTTTTGTCCTTTTTTCAGTGTTTAAAACCATATGATCGACTGTCATTTGCTCCCATACATTACCAGGTTTTAATTCAAACCAGCCAGATTGGACAGATATCTGACAGAAAATTGTATAGTGGATGCCCAGCTAGTAGTTTTCAGATGCAGCTTGATTTTGGGTAATATTTTTATTCTATATAAATAATATTCAAGAACACTGCATTATCATTTAGTTTTAAATTACTTGGTCTTGGGGTGAATTTTCCTTCTGTCTTATTGTTCCATCTGGATAATTGCGATGTCAAAACCCAAATTTTGTTTAACCTGTCTATAGACAAGTTGGATGGAAAATAAGGACTAGCATTAATCTGGCTTTGTTCTTTGCATTCCCAATTTAGTGCTTACTATGTTGAATTTACAATACATAGCCACATTTGTGGGGGCCAATGTGAGCGACAGATGTTGTGCCTTAAAAAATTTAAAATCTTGTTCGGTGGCCTGCTAGTTGAAAAAGGTTGAAATACTGATCTACCCCCCCCCCCCAGGTGTCATAAATCCTAATAATAATATCCCCCACCACATTGATAGTAAAAAAAAAAATCCATGTTTTCTAAACCATCCCCCTTTGTAAAAAGACTCTTTCTTTGCCCCCCACCTTTCCTCCCATTTGACCAGTATAATTAGTTTTTTTTACTATTTTACCCTACCCCCCCCTCCCTCCAGAGTCTTAGAACTCTTTTAGACCCCCCCCCCTGGTCCCCCAGCCCCCCATGGGCATACACCCCCACCCCGCTCCCCCATATGCAGATCGCAGCGGAGCGTGTGTCGGGGGGGACTGATGATCAGTCCCGCCTGCTGAAGCTGATCTCTGCACTTGCAGAGCTGCAGGCCAGGTGTAAAATGGCAATTTAAAGAATTTTTTATTACTTTTTTTTATTTTTTATTACTGTATACGTAGGTTTTGGACAGAAGTATAATTACTCTTCCAGTTCTGCAGAGATGACTGTTCAAGATGGACCCGCTATAAACTGGGCTTCACTTCGGGAAAATAAAGCTAAATATGAAGCAATGAAGTGGGCAGGTCTGTATATGACGTAATTTTGCACTACGTCCTTAATTACTATTCCTTTAAATCTTTACTGTCCACATCATATGTCCTATGTCATATTTGCAATGTTACCTGTGTCCTAGGGCAGAGGTTCCCAAACGACGTCTTTAAGGCTCCCCAACATTTCAGGTATTCGAGATATCCATGGTTGAGCACAGGTGACTTAATTAGTACCTCAGTCAATTTGATATAACCACCTGTGTTCAATCATGGATATCTCTAAAACCTAAACTGTTGGGGAGCCTTGAGGAACTCGTTTGGCAACCTTTGTCCTAGGGTTTCATCTGATTGTCTGTTTAGATGACCACACGTGGTTGATCCTGTTACCCATTATTGTCTTTCAGTTTGGCCAAGACGCCTATTTGCACCTTTGCTCGAGCTGCCCGCATCATTGCAGTCTGTTTTGTGATATTAGATTATGCACTCCAGTAGGACCTTTATCTTTAAGCATAGTTGTTTTTGGGTAGATACCAGTGTGAGACAGCAACTTCCTTAAGTCCAGGATGCTGACTGCAATCTTGGCGAGGGGTGATTCAATGCAACGCGATGGACGCGGTGTGCCGTTACAAGCTCACCGGCATAGCAAGTGTTACTTCGCACCGAATAGATGTGGGAAGGACACTTGGGATATTGGCACTATTGTATTTGGGCGATATTTGTGCAGACAGGCATCGTGGCCAATTGAAATGTCCTTTTTGAAAGTTTCATGAATTAAAATATGTACAGTTTTGAATACTGTATTTTCATATAGTGCATTTATTATAGTAAAAATTATGCTTCAATCTATTTAAGTGAAATAAGTTGTTATACATGTCTTGGAATTCTAGATGTGTAGACTTGGTGAAAAAATTCAAAGGAATAATGAATTTGTAACTTATTCCTGTACTTTTATTTCCAATCTCCTGGCTAGATAGACATGTGTGATGGTAACTAAACTAGAATGGGGGGACACTTCAATTGTTTTGTTGCACTCTAATGTGACGGGAGATCGAGGTGCAATATTCAATTGTTTTTGGGTGCCAATGCATATATCGCAGACAAATAGACAGAGTTTAGTAGCGTAAAACAGCTAAACCCATCTAAAGTCCTGCTTTGGGCGCCCAAAAGTGCTGACTTATCGCACATTTCTACTCGCCTGCCCTGGGGGCTGCGAGCAGAAATGTGTGCTCCTGCGGCTGTATGTGTCCGAACAAATCAATTGCTCTGTTGGGTGCCTGACACCATCAGCCGTGGGCGAAAACAATTTAATTCCCCGCAATGTTTGTAAACTGAAAAGCTGAGTTGGGTGTATGAACTTAGGGCCTGTTTCAGAGCCGGACGCTATTTGCGCTCGCTCGTCCAGAAAAAGGGGCTGGATATTTAAATTTACCGTTCGCTCTTTGCGGTCTGTTCACGCCTCTATGTCTGAACGAGCGAACAAAACATGCGAACGTAATTTTGAAAAAAACGCCCCCTGGCCGCACGCATCATACGTCATGTCCGCTATTTATTAGATTAATCGAGTACATCGGACGGCGTATGAACTGCTCGCTATTCTTGTTGTTGGTTTTTCCTACCACAATCATGCGAGCAGTTCTGACTATAAAACAACCAAGTGACGTGGTCGATGACGCTGCTTTAGTAATTATGCACACCCTTAAAACGCCCGTTTTGACCGTTTGGCACGCCTGCGTTCGGATCTCCACTCCCCGTTTTCAAGCACCTTCCCCTGTTACCACCCACAAACGCCGCCTCCTGTCACTCAAAATAGCAGGCATTCGCTATTTAGCGAGCACACTATTTTCAGCCGCACTGACTGGTTCGCGCATGCGTATTAAAATCCGTACGCATGCGCAGTTGTGCGAACATCGGTCGGAACGAACGAGCGGCCGCTTACGAGCGGCTCTGAATCAGGCCCATCATGTGGAAATATTTGACAACACAATTTTCACCCATCAGAAGCCTGATATAACCACTGCTGCCGGAAGAACATTCTACTGTTTCTATAAAGATGTGTCCTCACTCTTCTTTGCTGCAGTCACTCCAAACAGCCCCTCTCTGCGCGCCAGGTCTCTTGAGAGTCTGCTAGCGCCGGGTGTCTTTTTTGCTGAAAATGTTTCTAGGTGGCAATGCAGTGTGACTAGGATGCCCCAGGAGACTTGCTGATTAATTTGATATGCAACACTATTATATCTGTGTGTGAATCACAAGTAGTCCTGAAGGGTGCTGGCACTAGGGATCTTTCCTCCACCCTACATGCAGAACTTACACAGTCTGGATTGGATCTGAGGGATCCACATAATCCAGCCTTAGGAGGCTGATTTAGGGGAAGCCCTAAATAATGAAGATTGGGAGTATAAACGGGGGTGGTTCCAAAAGTTAACAAGGTTTTGCATGTTTGTAATATTCTCTATTTCATTCTAGTTTCCCACCAAGCCAGAGCAGGTAGACCACTGCTTCCCCTCACGAACATTAGACTTCGCCTCATATTAGTCATACTGCCCCAACATCATTTGTAAGATGGTGGGGCTGGTGGAAACACGGTCAAACATTGAGGTGCGTAGTGTGATCAGATTTGTGCATCTAAAGGGCACATCGGCAACTGTATTTAATCGACAACTTGTGGAGTTCGTTGATGATTAACGTAATGTCACGGAAACAGGTTTGTATTTGGTGCACTGCCTGTGATAACTGCAGGACAGACGTTCAAGTGAGTAGCAATCTGGCCGGCCAAGCACGTCCACCACAGATGACAGTTTGTGCCACATTGAGGGTCTTAATCAGGAGGACAGACACATTTGAGTTAGTGATATTGCTGACGAACTAAACATCTCAGTGGATACTGTGCACAACATCCTTTATGAGCAACTGGGTTACAGGATAAAGTGCTAACACTGGGTACCGAAGCAACTCGCAGAAGTTCACAAAACCAATAGGATGGGATTGTCTCTCATGCAATTGATGCAGCACCATGAGGAGGGAGTGCAGTTCCTGTAGCATATTATTACAGGCGATGAAACGTGGGTGCATCATGTGACACCGGATATGAAGCAAGCATCCATGACACGGAAATGCACGTTGGCCCACTATCCGTTTCAGGCTCTGCCATTCGCTCTAGCAACGGCTATGCAAGTTTTTACAAAGATCAAGGCAGTGTTGACGTCTGTCTTGTGCATGGGGGGTATAACTAATGTACCCTACTTGGGTGATCTCATCAGGGTAGACTCTGAAAAGTCACCTCGACCGCATGGTTCAGCTGTTGCAGGAGCATGGTTGGATTCTGAACTTCATGAAGTCCCCTCTGGTACTCTGTCGACACTTGCATTTTCTGGGCTTGGTCTTCGACACCATCCTTCAGCGGGCGTTCCTTTCGCCAGATGAGGTCTGTTCCCTTTAGGCGTTGGTCCAGGGAATTCTTGCCTTGGAGCTTCTATCAATCGTATTATATATGCATATTGCTGGAGAAGAAGGTCTTGACTTTCAAGGCCATTTAGTACGCCAGGTTTCATTCCCGGAGTTTTCATGGGAAATGCTATAGGGTTGGTCTGGGTTCAACGATCACATGGAGTCTCAGCTGCTCAGCCTTTCACTGTGCACACGTCAGTCCCTGCGTTGGTGGCTCATTCCAGAGAATTTCAACAGTGGAAGCGAACTTTAGTCAGGGCAAGGAAGGTCTCTGGCCATGCCGTCCTTTGTCATGGTTTATACAAGAGTTTTCACTTCCCATCAGCTTTTTGGCGCTCTGATTTACTTTGCGCTGACCAGATCTTCTGCTGCCCGGTCCACATTCAACGAACAATGCCATGTTGATGGCGTATGTCAGCCATCAGGAGGGGCACTCGGAGCGTCAGGGCAATGGCGGAAGTGGCTTGAATATTGTCGTTGATGGAGGTGTTGGTGCCAGCACGATCATCTGTGTTCGTACCAGGGGTGAAAAATTTACAGGTTACTGAGTGCATAAAACCCGCTCTAGAGTTGTGGACCTTGAAAATATTTGCATTATCTGTCTTAGCATTTATCTTTATCTGCATATTTTTGAGGAGACAGCGTCTATTGGAGTTGATCATCTAAATAGTGGGATTAATTCTGGTAACCAAGGGCTCTCAATCTATATTCTCCTTTCCAAATAAGTGATAAATTACACTATCACATCTTCTATTACGCCAGGCTGTCCAGTGAAAATCAATTCAAGAATATATTCAACTTTGAAATTACACAATGACAACGGTATACAGTGTAGGTGTACATAAATATATATAAAAAAAACTATAACATAAATGTATAATTGTTTACCTTGACAAAGGGGTGTGCGAACCCCGAAACGTGGGCTATGACTTAATACACTTTTTCAATTTGGTTGATCAACAATGAGTGCCGCTTTTTGTTTCACATTGGATATGTACAATTGTTGCTATTGTCTTAGAAGATGTTTTAGATATGTGCACATATTCTATTTTATGCATTTAAATAGATATATAAAATAGTTTTATTTGATTTATCTGCAGTGTCAAGTATGATTTCATTATAAGCGCAGTACCATTATTTTATTGGTTATATTTTGTGGTGGACGCCATGACTGTTTTGTGACCTGGGGTATTTTTTTTTTCTCCATTGCCAATGCTGCCTTGCGTTGTCAAAAGAATTTGGTCTCTGGATACCGGTAATACTGGTGGCTCCAGATTGGCCCTGAAGGGTCCTGGTATGACGACGTTTACAAACTTGCTATGGGCCCAGGTTGGCACCTATAGCCATTTCAACACCAGGACCTTCCTCGGCTGACTTTAATGAAGTTTCTGTGGAAACCAGTATCTTTAAGGCTAAAGGGTTTTCTTCCCGCATTGTACAGACCATGTTGCAAGCCAAGGAAATTGTTTTTGCTAGAAACTACCACAGTGTGGAGGATTTAAATTTTTTTATGTGTGAAAGGAAAGGGTTCATTATTGATTTTTCGTTATTCCCGATTCCTTACTTTCCTTCACGATGGTTTGGAGACTGATCCCTGCATGAGTTCACCAGGGGTGTAAGTTTCTCTTTACTTTAAGTGCAGGTTGGCTCTCCTTCCAGAGATTCGTACTTTTTTTTGCAGTGGGTTTTGCCGGATCACCCTCTTCTTCCTTTTTTTTATTTTGTGGTTCTATGGAATCTGAATTCTAGTACTGTATGCAACTCAAAAGTCTCTCCATTCAAGCCTTTGCAGCCTGTTGCGCTCAAGTCTATTTTTTTTTTTTGTTAATCTGGAAGCTTGTTTTTTTCTGATGGCCATAGCATTGACCCGGCATGTCTCAGGGCTTGGGTTCTTGTCTTGCATGAGGATCGGGCGGTCTACAGCCATGGCCAAAAGTTTTGAGAATGAAGTTTTGGTTTTCACAAAGTTTGCTGCTTCAGTGTTTAGAACTTTTTTCTTCAGATGTTACTATGGTATACTGATATGAAATGCTTGTTATTTTACAAGTGTCAAAGGCTTTTATTGACAATTACATTACGTTTATGCAGAGAATCAATATTTGCAGTGCTGTCAATCAACTTCTGGGTCACATACTGACTGATGGCCGCCCATTCTTGCCTAATCAATGCTTGGAGTTTGTCAGAATTTGTGGGTTTTTGTTTGTCCACCCGCCTCTTGAGGTTTGACCACAAATTCTCAATGGGATTAAGGTCTGGGGTGTTTCCTTGCCATGGATCCAAAATTTTGCTGTTTTGTTCCCCGAGCCACTTAGTTATCACTTTTACCTTAGGGCAAGGTGCTCCATCATGCTGGAAAAGGCATTGCTCGTCACCAAACTGTTCTTGGATGGTTGGGAGAAGTTGCTCTTGGAGGATGTTTTGGTACCATTGTTTATTCATGGCTGTGTTCTTAGGCAAGATTGTGAGTGAGCCCATTCCCTTTGCTGAGAAGCAACCCCACACAAGAATGGTCTCAGGATGCTTTACTGTTGGCATATATATATGGGAAATTATATATATATATATAGCCAGTTGTTGCACGGTAAACGTTGGCTAGCATAAGGGGGAGTAGAGCTTAAAGTCTTGCATACTAACAAGAACAGTTGCAGCACTGTCTGTAATGAATGTGCGAGATGGATTCAGTGTTAACTGTCTCTGAAAAGCAGGTGACTCTGAAGCTTGGACATGTGTAATATAGCAACTGGAAATGTCTTCTCACCAAGCAGCATGTTGCTTCGACAGCTTCCCTTCTGATTCCAGCCTCAGCAGGCATATTGGTGGCTCTCCAAACTTCTGGAGCTCATCACTTCTCTGCAACCTGTTCCTCCACCTTTCTCTCATTTGGGATCTCTCCTGAGATTGTGAAAGCTGTTTCTCTCTCAGGATCTCTCAGACTGAAACCACTGTATGTTCTCTGCTGCTGTTCTCACAATGTCACCCTCCCTTTGCTATTCTGCCCACCTCTGCTCTATAGAAGATGGCGCCGCCACAGGATCAGGGAGCTTCTCTTCAGACGGCTGACAGTTACAGGCACTCAGCTGGCCTCTCTCCAACTGTCACTTTTGTGCACCCCAGAGGATTGTAGGGGCTCTAGTCTCCTGCAGCAGTGCAGCTCCCAGGCAAAAGAAAGTGATACCTCATGACTGTGGTGTATCGCATACAGATATAATATAATTTCTACATCAGGGTCCATAGGGTATCCACAGGATACCTTGGGGTATAGGTGTGACGTCAGTAATCGGGCACCATAGAGTTAAGCTTTCAGCCTCCCAGGATGCACTAGGGTCCCCCTCCTATACCCCGCCCCCGAGCCAAGGCACCTCAGTTTAGTTTGGTGCCCGGCCGGAGTCGGGTGCACCTGTTGGAGTGGGGGCTAAGAAGAGCCCCTGAAGTTTTCTGCATGCAGCTGTGGCTGCACATCTGGATGTACAGCATGGACAGTCAGTCCTGACGTCCATGCTGTCTTCCCTACACCCCCGCCGGTACCAGAACGCCGGTACCGATCCGGGGATGCTGGTGAGCATCTGGGGTCACAGCTAGCGGTGACCCCAGATGTTCCGGACCATGGCCGGAATCAAGGGGGACAGCAAGGTAAGCAGCGGGGTCCCGCGGTGGGTCCCCGCTGTTACATGGTTCAGAGTTTCAAGGCAGGGGGCTCCCTGGGGACTTTCTGCAGCGTGGAGCCAGGTATGTAACCTGCGCTTCCACTACCCCCCTGGGACAGCGGACCGCAGCAGAGCGGTAGCGCTGCGGCGTCCCGGGGGTTAAATGCATGCCAGGGGAGCGCGCCTTCCCTGTCTCACAGCCGGCGCCTCCCCCGCTGCACACAGCCCTCTCTGCACACTGCCGACTGGCCCTGTGGCAGCGCTCCTCCCCCAGACCAGCCTCCTCTAAGCTCCTCGGCGGCCATCTTAACAACGCATGGTGAACGCTGCTGGAAGCACTGGACGGAAGCATCGTGGTCTGGGTCCCCCCCGCATACCTCTCCTCCGATTTGGTCCAGGTCTGTGTATGCAGCGCTGTGTCCTACCAGACTCTGTGTCTGTGTAGTTGATTTATCAGCGCTGGTTAGAGCAGGAATTGAGTTTCTTTGCATTGTATGTGACTGTGCTAGCGCTGCTGCCTGTACTTTCCATTTCTGACTGTCAGCCTTATTACTGTCCCTGTTCTTTCTGCTAAAAACCCTTTGCGGTGCTGCAGGGTGCTCTCTCGCCTTTTTAAAAAACAATTGGTGAGAGGGGTCAAATACTTTGTACCATCATGTCTGAAAGTGACTTGCCTCTCCGGATACAGTGTACTACGTGTAAAGTACCTTTAGCGGAGGGGGAGGGTAGCGTGGAGGGCCTTTGCCGGCAGTGTTTGTCAATGGCGCGGCCTATTACGGTTACAGCACCGGTACAGGAGCCGCCCTGGGCTTGTTTCGCTCAGGCACTTACAACCTTAGTGGGCCAGTTAGCTCCGCAGCCCGCGTTTACACAGATGGGTTTGTCCCAGCAATCAGTGGTGTCGTCACCCATGCAGGGTTTCCCAAGACAATTGGTGGTACCCTGCAGTCTCCCTATTTCCCCTCTCCCGGTTTCTCAGGAGCCAGCGTGGTTTAACTCCCTGACGAGTTCTGTACAGCACTTGTCGGATGTGTTGCAGGGGGAGGCTGTGATGCGGCCACATAAACGGCCGGTGGCGTCTCTGTCGGCTCCTTATGAGGATAATGAAGGGACGTCTGATGATGGGGAGATTCTGGATCCTTACGATCAGGAACCTCTCCATATTAAGGACGCAGACGCTAGGTCCAAGGTATATATTCCTGGACTTATTCGGGCAGTCCGCACAGCCTTGGTGATTGAGGACGAAGTTCCCCCAGCGGCTAAATCCAAGTATGCCTTTTTTTAAGGATGTGAAGGGTGACGCCACAGTCTTTCCTCTTTCGGGTCAGTTGGTGGACCATTTAGAGGAGGCATGGAAACAGCCTGGCAAGCGATACCAACCGCAGAGGCGCCTGGCGGTGGCTTATCCGTTCGCGGATAATTATTTTGCTAAGTGGGAATCCCCTCCACAGGTGGATTCTCATGTGACACGTCTTGTCCGTAGTGCCACATTGCCAATGCCATCCATGTCCTCCCTTAAGGATGCTACGGACCGCAAGGTGGAGATCTGCCTGAAGTCCGCTTATTCCCTTGCTCGGGGGGGCAGCGCGGCCGGCTATGGCCATTTGCTGGGTTGCTAGAGCTATGGAGCGCTGGGCGGATTCATTGGAGGCGTCCTTCGATTCCGACTGTCCGGCCGAACAGGCGGAGTTGATTGGTAATCTCCGTGATTCAGCCACTTATATCAACGAGGCGGGCTTAGACATTAGTACCCTGGTGTCTCGAATTTCTTCAGCAGCGGTGGCTGCTCGTCGCACCTTGTGGTTGCGATCCTGGAAGGCGGACGCTGATTCCAAAAAGGGTTTGGAGGCGTTGCCCTTTAACGGAGAAGTTCTCTTCGGTCCAGATCTGGACAAGATTGTGGCCACGCTGGCGGCAGCCAAATCGGCATGTCTCCCGTTGGCCGCTGTTCCTTCTGGTTCAGGACCATCGTCCTTTCGGTCTTATAGGGCCCAGGGCAGGCCCAAACCTCAGTCTTTTCCCCGACAGGCTGGTCCCAAGAAATCGGCCAAGCCCCGGAAGCAGGCATGGAGTACCAGACGTCCGGCCCCTAAGCCAGATGACAAGCCTGCGGCCTGACGGTCCGGGCCTCCCTTTGGGGGATCCCAAAGTGGGAGGCCGCCTGCTGCAGTTCGCCCGGTGTTGGTCGGTCACCACGACAGACACTTGGGTTCTCGAGGTGGTCTCCCACGGGTACGCCCTCTCTTTCCGGCACATACCCCCGGCTCGTTTTTTCACCACCGGTCTACCATCAGACCAGAACAAGGCCACGGAGCTGCGGAAGGTCTTGCACACTATGCTCCAGGCTGGAGTTATAGTGCCTGTTCCATTCTCCCAGAGGGGCCAGGGTTTCTATTCCAATCTTTTTTTGGTGCAGAAACCCAATGGGTCATATCGTCCGATTCTCAACCTCAAAGCTCTCAACAAGTCTTTGCAGGTGCCGAAGTTTCGGATGGAGACCCTACGGTCCATCATTCTGGCGCTGGAACCTGGGGACTACATGGTGTCATTGGACATACAGGACGCTTACCTGTATGTCCCTATTCTTTTGCGCCATCAACAGTTCCTCAGGTTTGCAATCCGCAGCGACCACTTTCAGTTTCGGGCGTTACCTTTTGGGCTGGCGACAGCACCGCGTGTGTTCACCAAGGTGATGGCGGTCATGGCGGCTTCTCTGCGGCTGCAGGGAGTCCGCATGTTGCCGTACTTGGACGACCTTTTATTAGTGGCATGATCTCCGGAGCTCCTTCTGCGCCACTTGGACCTGACCATTGCGCTATTGCAACGGCACGGCTGGTTAATAAACTGGCAGAAGTCCACTCTAATCCCGTCTCGGCGGATTCTGCACCTCGGAGCCTTATTAGACTCGGGACAGCAAAGGATCTTTGTGACGGGGGAAAAGATCTCTGCTTTACAGTCGAGGGTGCGCAGTTGTCTGCACAGCCGCCGGGTGTCTCTACACTCGGCGATGAGGTTACTGGGCACCATGGTGTCAGTGTTCGACATGGTGGAATATGCCCAGTTTCACTCCAGACCTCTACAGCACCTGATCCTGTCCAAGTGGAACGGGCTGCCTCAGTCTCTAAAGTCCCAGACAATAGTTCTCACCCCGGAGGTTCGCCTGTCCCTTGCCTGGTGGTTGCAGACGACCCGTCTCAGCAAGGGACGTCCGTTCTGGGTACCAAATTGGGTCCTGTTGACAATGGACGCCAGTCTTCGGGGCTGGGGAGCAGTTTCGGGTCCACACTTGTTCCAGGGCAGGTGGACTCCGACAGAAGCGGAGCTTCCAATAAATATCTTGGAACTCCATGCGGTCTTCAATGCCCTCCAGCAGGCACATCGGGTTCTCCAGGGTCGCCCAGTGCAGGTTCAGTCGGACAACGCTACCACCGTGGCCTACATAAACAGGCAAGGAGGAACCCGAAGTCGGGCGGCTCTCGTAGAGGTGTCTCGGATCCTGGTATGGGCGGAGCGCAATCTTCTGGCCATATCAGCTGTCTTCATCCCGGGAGTGCTAAATTGGGAGGCGGACTTCCTAAGTCGCCAGGACGTTCAGCCGGGGGAATGGTCCCTGCACCCGGACGTTTTTCAACTGCTGGTGGACAAGTGGGATCTTCCAGAGATCGACCTCATGGCGTCCCGGCACAACAACAAGTTGCCGGTGTACGGGTCTCGCACAAGAGACGAAGAGGCGTCTCTGGTGGATGCTCTGTCCGTCCGGTGGACGTTCCGGTTCGCTTACCTGTTTCCTCCGGTTTCCCTTCTTCCACGGGTAATCCGGAAATTCAAACTGGAAAGAGGGACGCTCCTGTTGATGGCTCCTGGGTGGCCAAGACGGCACTGGTTCTCAGACCTTCAAGGTCTGTCCGTGGACAGTCCTCTGCGGTTGCCGCTACGACCGGACCTTCTGTCGCAGGGTCCTTGTCTTCACCCGGACCTGACTCGGCTGTCTTTGACGGCGTGGCTGTTGAGACGGCCATGCTGAGGTCCAGGGGGTTTTCCAGCTCTGTAGTGCGTACCATGTTACGAGCTCGGAAACAGTCTTCCGCGAGGATATACCATCGCGTTCGGCATATGTTCTTCCAGTGGTGTCGACCGAGAGGTTATGCACCGCGGGAGTTTCGTCTGTCTAGGATACTCGCCTTCCTACAAGCGGGACTAGATCATGGGCTTCGCCTTGCTTCTTTGAAGGTACAGGTTTCGGCCCTGTCTGTCTGGTTTCACCGTAGGATTGCTACAATCCAGGATGTGCGCACCTTTATGCAAGGTGTTCTCCGCATTCAGCCGCCCTTTGTTCCACCTGTGGCGCCTTGGGATTTGGCTGTGGTCCTGAGGGCTCTCCAGGGACCGCCGTTTGAACAACTGGGCTCAGTGGTTCTTAAATGGCTAACAGCTAAGACCGTTTTCCTTCTGGCCATAGCTTCGGCCAGACGTGTTTCTGATTTAGGGGCTCTTTCTTGTAGACCCCCTTTCTTGATTTTTCATGGGAACAGGGCTCCGCACTCGGCCTGAATTTCTTCCCAAAGTTGTTTCCCAGTTTCATGTTAACGAGGAAATAGTTGTTCCGGCCTTTAACTCACCTGGTCTTTCAGTGGGTGAGGCCACTTTGGATGTTGTGCGGGCCTTAAGGACTTATGTTGACCGCACTTCTTCGTTTAGGAAGTCGGACGCCTTGTTTGTCCTCTATGGCTTCCGTAAAAAGGGTTGGCCTGCTTCAAAGCAAACTTTGGCAGCCTGGATCCGTATGGCTATTTCTGAAGCTTATCTTCATGAAGGTCTGCCGGTTCCTCCTTCTTTGAAGGCTCATTCCACTAGGTCTGTGGGTCCTTCGTGGGAAGCTCGACGTGGTGCCTCTGCAGTCCAGATCTGCAAGGCTGCTACGTGGTCCTCTGTCCATACCTTCGTGAGGTATTACAGGTTTGACACCTTCGCCTCTCAGGATGCTTCCTTCGGGCGGCGGATTCTCCTTTCAGCACAGGAGCGTCCCCACCCTTAAAGGATACTGCTTTGGGACATCCCCAAGGTATCCTGTGGATACCCTATGGACCCTGATGTAGAAAATATGAGATATGGTAAGAACTTACCTTTGTTATCTCTATTTCTACGAAGTCCATAGGGTTCCACAGGACTCCCGCCCTGTCGCACCTATGCTGCAGATGGGTTTTGTTCTGGTCACCGGTTTTTCCGTCTCCCTCTGGTGAGAGTGTGATTCTTGTGTGTATCCTGATCTTCTTACTCTCTCTTCCTTCTCCTCCTCCGGCCTATGGCTTGGTAACTAACTGAGGTGTCTTTGCTCGGGGGCGGGGTATAGGAGGGGGACCCTAGTGCATCCTGGGAGGCTGAAAGCTTAACTCTATGGTGCCCGATGACTGACGTCACACCTATACCCCAAGGTATCCTGTGGAACCCTATGGACTTCGTAGAAATAGAGATAACAAAGGTAAGTTCTTACCATATCTCATACTTTTGTGTATAATTGTGCGTGTATTTTCATGGTGTGTGTGTGTGTACATTTGTGTAGTGTTTGTGTATATTTGTATTGTGTGTGTGTGTGTATATATTGTACATACAGGTGTATGTGCATTTCTTCTGTAAGTGTATGTATTTGTGCTTGTATAGTGTGTGTGTTTATTTTCTGTGTATTTAGGCGCGCCTAATAGCATAGGCTCTCAATTAGCATGCAAAGTGCTACAATGCAGCGGCAACCGCTTTTTTCCACACCAAGTTCTGTTTACAGTCTGAGGCCCCTATTCAATTACAGGCGAAAAGTCTGCGAAGTTTCGCCTGTCAGACTTTCTGCCTCATTTGAATGTTTCAGAGGCGAAATCTTTCTGTGCACGTCCCCGCTTTTCTACTTTTTTTCACCTCCTATTCATTGGAGATACTTTTTCGCCTGTTACAATGCTTAGGCGAAATCGTCCTGGAATTGAATATGGAGATACTTTGAAAACAGTCAAAGTATAAATCGGCGAAAACTTTTCTCCAAACGGCACTTTTTCGCCTCTTATTGAATCCAGCCCTGAGTTGCACACAGATATAAGTGTCACATATCAAATGAATTCAGACGCACCAGGAGGCTATGCTATGTGCATCGCACCGTGACTAGCAGCATATGTCACAGGTTCCTAAACTACGCCATTACAGTCCACGTTTTAAGGATAGCCATTTTCGAGCACTTGTGATAATTAGTACCTCAGTCAATTTGATTTAAGCACCTGAACTCAAGCATGTATAACCTTAAAACCTGGACTGTAATGGCAGAGTTTTGGAACTTCTGGTAAATGTAACAAACAAGTTTGAATTTGTACCCTGTGAACTGCTTTAATTTGAACCTTTGATGCTGTTTACTTCCTATTGGGAGGATATACCCCTTTTCAAGGATAATTGTGCAGCACTTTTCTGACTGCGTCATAATCGCGGGTTATCCTGCAATCGGAGAGTAGCGGTTGCTGCTTCTTGTTGTTCTCATCTGAACTTTTTTAATTTGTTTTGATTCTTATTTTCATCAGTGCAATATTCCAGATAATGAGGTACCATTGACCCTGTACGGATCTGAACTGGTTGGGTATCCTGTACAATCTATTGGTCCCGATTCAGATACATATATCCCCAGTTAGGGCAGGCAACAATTTGGGCAATGCTGGGTGCAGGAAGCAGTTAGGGTAGAGGGGGGTAAGGGCATTCAGCAGTTGGGGCAGGGAAGGGAGTAAGGGTAGATGGCATTTGAACAGTACTGGGGGTAGAGAGGGAGGGGGTAAGAGTAGATCGCAGAATTTTTTTTACTTTTGATTAAGCAGGCCCACTCCCCCTCCCCTGTTCACCTGTTTTGCAGTAATGCTAATACCAGCTCACAGAACACTCCAATCTCTCATCATCGGCGACCCTCCCCCATCTGCCTGTTTTGCAGCACTGTCAACTTACACCAATTTCTCATTTTAGGAGCTTCTCTATCACCCCACACCACCATTTGCATGATCATAAGCAGCTACCAGCACCCCTTCCCCCTTTGTATGATCACTTGCATGAATCCTCGTCATGGTCAGGAGCAGATTGAGGTACAATTCTGTCCTCTTGGTAAGACTTTGAGCCACTGAGCTGTATACTCCACCTTCTCCATGTCGCTGGAGCTGCCTTCTCCACTCCGCCAGATACCGCAGCTGATGCATCCAGCAGTGAAGGTGCCAACGGCTGTCTCCTCCTCCACTTCTTATAGTCAACACTGCAACGACCAGGAGACCTCACAAGAGCCACGGGATTGGGTGCAGCAGAGCGCGTCCCCAGGGACCCACCCATTCTGTAAAAGAGTCCCCAGTCATCAGTTTAGGGTAAAATACGCACTATAGCGCGTGTTTGTGATCACTGCATTTTAGTTGATATGACAAACTAAGTTAATAATTATCAATACTTTTCTTATTTTCGTAAACACATTTTATTTAAAAAATTTTGCTACATAGTATAGGGGGTCATTATCTTCAGAGCTCAGGCCCTGATTCAGAGCCGGACGCTCTGACAGAGCGCTCGCTTTGAATCAGGGCCGTCCCTGCTCCTTTTTGGAGCGGCCTCCTGGCCGCTCGCATAGCTGTGGTTGACCACCCACAGCTATAGCGAGCAGCCAAAATGATGGTCGCGATGGTCAAGACCATCGGGCTTGCGACGAGACCCTGCGGTAGGGTCTCGCTGCCGCAAGCCCTGGAGTGCTTTTGGCTCTATCAGAGCCAAAAGCACTCCCACTGACATCACTAGTGATGTCAGTGGGGCCGGTCCCAGGCGGTAGGCGTTCCCATGGGAACGCCTCCGTCTGGGCAGCCACGCCCCCGGCACGCCCACCAAAGGGGGCGTGCTGTCAATCACCATCAACAGCACGCCCCCTTTGGTGCGAGACCCATAACGACGGCTTGGCCGTCGCTATTCGGGTCTCGCACATGCGCACGACGGAGCCGCCTCCGTCATGCGCATGCGCACTTGGGCAACATCAACCCGCTTGCGAGCGGGTCTGAATCAGGCCCTCAGTTCATATATTTCTTTTCCTTCGATAAGTGTCCATTCTCGGTCTGGCGCGGGGCAGGCCTCCATACCATAGAAAGAGCACTCTAACGCGTACTCTAAAATGGGGTGTGGCCACGAGAAAAGGCGCGCGTCTTTAAGGCACACCCCTTTTATCTCTCTTGGGGGTGTGCCCAGCACTTATGGAAATGTTGGGCTGCCCCCAAGCTCTCCCATCTCATGCGCACGGCATCTATTCACTTGCGGTGAGCGCTGCACTGCAATTTTTTCCATCCGTGGAACACTTCGGCCCTCGTGTGGAGACAAAACCTGGCATGTTGTTTTAGCGGGGTGCCGACTTGCTGCTGCCAAAAGGGCAGGGCACATTCTGCCCTTTTGAAACAGCCTAAGGGGAACGCTCAATAAGATAAATAATTGTATTATAGTGATATATCAGTCTAATTGCTTTCTTGAATTAGCATCACACACCTTCTAATCAGTCATTCACATATTTAAATGGAGAAAAGTAGTCACTCTGCTATTTGATATTCTCATGCACCACTCTGAACATGGACCAGAGAAAGAAAAGGGGAGCAATGTCTGAGGAGATCAGAAAATTATAGACTAGCATTTAAAAGATAAAGGCAGTTAGACCATCTCCAAGCAGCTTGATGTTCCTGTGACAACAGTTGTACACATTAAGATGCTTAACGTTCATGGGATTGCAGCCAACCCCCCTTGACGTGGCTTGCAAGAGGAAAATCAACCACTGATTAAACAGAAGGATAATGAGAATGGTAGAAAAAGAGCCAAGGAAAACTGAAGAGGTACAGGCTGAACTCCAAGGTCAATGTCTGATTGCACCATTAAACATTTTTTGAGCAACAGTGCTCAATGGAAGAAGGTCCAAGAGGACTCCACTTTTGAAAAACAAAATAAACCTCATAAAAAAACCTTTCTGGAATTTGCTAAAATGCATACTGACAAGCCAAAATGCCTCTGGGAAAAATGTCCTTTGGACAGATGAATCAGAAGTGGAGCATTTGGCTATTCATATCAGCTCTAGTTCACAGATAGAAAAAAAATGAAGCTTTCAAAGAAAAAAATCACCATTCTTAATGTGAAACATGGAAGAAGACTGTTATGGTTTGCGACTGCTTAGCTGCATCTCGTACGGAGTGCCTTGAATCTGTGCAGGGCACAATGAAATCTCAAGACTGTCAAGGCATTCTGGAGCGAAACATACTGCCCAGTGTCGGAGAGCAACAGGTAATGACCTAACACACAGCTAGAAACACCCAAGAATGGATAAGAAGAAAACATTGGACTATTCTGAAGTTTACTTCTATGAGCTCTGATCTGAAACCTATTGTACATATATAGAACGAGCGGAAACGTGCGATCTGAAGCAGGCACTCGTAAAACATGACAGCTGACGCAGTTTGCTCAGGAAGAGTGGGCCAAACTACCTAACAAAGAAACCTTCAAGTGGTGTATTACGACCATAATTTGCTGTTAGTGTAGGGTACGCCCTTCACGTCATTGGGCGAGTATTCCAGTGTACTTGGAAGATTAAGGGACTCGGAAAAGAAACCTTTATTGGCTTATTCATACGTCACTTCACTCTGAGTTGGGTACGCTATCTCCTCTTATCAATGTGGGAGTGTTGCACTTAAACTTTTATATATTTATATTTAAACATGCCACTATTGTGTTTTGTTTTATTTCATGTGTCCGGGAGGATGTCATAATGGACTGACCACATATCCATTCCATACACTCTTAAAAATTCCAAAGGACTGAGTATTCTTATATGAAAATACATATTGTATGTTATACATTATTGACCATATATAGTTGCACTATTAGAGTTAGAGCAGCACCATCTCACATTCAGAAGTTTTTCTATAAATGTATTTATTCGAGTGTAGTGATTGGTGGATTATACATTTTTTTTCTATTCATTTGTTATGTTAAAATGCCTTTTCAACACCTAAGCGAAAATGCATGCTCTAATTTCAAGGAGATCCAATCTTCATTTTCTATTCACCAGTTAGATCTCCACTTTTGAAGTGGGCGTGAATAGAGCCTCCTGTGGCCTGTTCTATCATTGTAATGTTCACAGCAGCACTTAGTACTGGTATTATGGGAGGCATTAATGACATAATTGGTATATGTGACCATAGCAGTTTCATGGTGTGAGTAGTGAAATGTGGAGGCAAGTAGAAAGCCTTAGAGTGTAGTATGAAATTAAGTTAATACATGTAATTTAATATTTCATGTTTTCCTAGGACAGAAGTTACAACATTATATATAGTTTGAAAATAATTACAGGCACACATAGGGTGTGGATGATGATTTCTGTCACCCTTGGGGACCTATTTAGCAATAAGTGCATTTTTGCATTAAGTTTAATTTGTTCTTTACTGTAATAAGAGATTTTATCTGGGCAATTTAGCAAAATACTGGGACACAGGCTCTGAAAAGAGCCCATACTGGCGAACGGTATGCCCCCTTTTGGTAAATACTTATTCTGCTCAAAAATGCATAAATTTTTTATGAAAACACCATTTTCAGAGGTTTTGTTAAAATTTGTATTCTAATATATAAGCCCTTTGAACTGTTACAATCCCATCATGCCATGTTTGAGTGCTTTTTTGCATTTTAATAAACATTAACTTGTAAACCTAAGAGTGTGAGAATCAGGGCTGAGGAGTCGGTACACCAAACCTTCCATTCCTATTGGTTTTTTTTCTACTGTCTGAGTCTTCAATAAACAGCAACATTTATTTTTTTACATGTACAGTAGTCTATTGGACTACAATTTGGACCTTTAGGATAATTAAGTTTTTGCAATACATGATTTCATTAAGTTACAAATAGTAGGTTAGGTCATGAGATAGTGGAAGAATACATGTGAACTATAACAGCAGGAGGGGTTAGTTATATTGCAGTATAATGGGTGACTGGTAATGATCTCAGTGTAGTGGGTAATTGGGTAATTATTGCAGTCTAGTCATTTGCAACAGTTAATTATAATAGTATAATATATTACCTTTGCATACTCTTTGGACAGAAATAGTCCTTTACATTTTTGGAGGAATTAAATTACTCCTTTCAACACTGAGTGACAGATTGTGCTAGTAAGTAATTGTTTACATATTAGAAACTGTAGAGTAAATTACAGTAGGGTAATAGATGCAATACACGATTTCACTGTCATGTATTCTCCAGCAATTAATAACTAATGCTTCTAAACCTCACCCCTGCTGTACCAACATCAATTTAGTACTCATCACATATCCTTGAACTGTACTGCATTACTACCCCACCCCACTCCTATTATGTGTTACTTATTTACTCTGGCACAGATCAGTCTGGATATAGGACACTTCAACTTCACAAGACATCTAGTTATTTTTCCTGTATTTGTTTTCTTTTCATAGCAAAGGAAAAGCACTGCTGTGCTGGTCTTTTTTTTTTATTATTTATTTTTTTTGTCTTTGTCAACACGACTTTATTGGCTTTCTCCTGCTTCTGTTTAGGGTTTCTTTTCTGCAAAATAATGTTTAGGCTCATATGTTCAGAGTTACATGAGACTGAACTGGAAGAGTGCCTGGGAAATGGTGAATGATGTGTCAAACGTACCACTACATGTGTAATGCGATCACTGATATTTGAAGTTTTTTTTATTTTGAATTTAGAGTTGGTACATTTTTTCCGACTCCACAGAGCTGGTAAAAATATAGAACATGCAGTTAAATAGGGTTTTATGAGGTTGATCAGTAATGAAAATTGTGAGCAATTTCTGGAACAAATCTTTAAAATTTGTGACTGTCCCTGTGAAATAAGATTTGTTGCCAGCTAGTCCCAAAATATGATAAACCATACACTGCTAGTGCCTAACAATATATTGTGCACTTCCTCACTTGCTCCTTAAGTTCCCAATTTAATTACAAACCTAAAAACCAGTGGCATATTTCATTTAGTATTGCAGTAATACAAATGAATATGCTACTGTTATTCATCATTACTTACCCCTCCGGCGAGATCCAACGACAACATTCTCGTCGGCGATGTTCTCCGATCAACTGTTGGCAGGCTATCGTTGCCAGCAACAAGCTTTTCTGTTGTGCACATGTGCAATGGTCAGTCTGCACATGTGCATGTCTGTTTAACCCGACGGGAACCCGGCAGTGCCTGGAAGGCTTCACTGAAGATGATACAGTGACAAACGATCACCGCTGTTTGTTAAATATTTCAAGAATGACTTAACTTCAGCGAGTGCTAAAGGGGTTATGTATCATTGTTAAATGGGCTCTAATGGCTAGGTTATGCAAATAAAATGTTGGGATTCTGGGTATGTATTTAATGTGACATTTTACTGGAAATATTTGTGGTCAACTTCTGATCTGCATGTTAGCTTAAAAGTTTAAGTTGTCCTTTTCACTTTTCCCTGTCTTGCAAGACATGCCTCCAATTGAGAAAGTTTTCTACAAAGAATCTCCAAGCGTTGAATCAATGTCTGAAGACGAGGTAACAGAGTGGAGGTAAATTTTAATTTGTGCAGATTTGACATAATATGCGAGAACTTTATTGTTTATACGTGCACAACTGCCTTTGATAGCTGCCCATAGTTTTGGGAAAGTACTGTACATTACACATTCTCTAGAACTAAATAACTAGAGCCTGATGTAAGTGTTTTAAATTTATGCTATGCACATTTTTACAGGGAGCTGGAACTGTTGAAATCCTTAAACATTGTTTTGTAATATTAACACAGTTGGTTCTCTGTGTTCAAGGCTCATACTTTCAATCAATTTTACATTCTATTTCACTTACGTTCGGAAGTCGATTCGTGTGTGCACACCTGAACAATCTGACTTGCTATCCCCGAAACTCAACTCCTCTTTCTAAAATATCGGAAGAAAATATTGTAACACCGTATACAGATTTGTATATGTCGGACATACAGGACCATGCCAGCAATACACTATGTAAACTGTCCGAGATGTTTACATGTGATGTATTGTTGGCATGGTCGTATATAGCTGACATATACCACTATGGGCGGAATTCAATTCTTTCCAGCCCCTATCGCGCCCGACGGAGCTATTCTATTCTTGCTCCTGTCGGGCGCGATCAACTGCCAAGCGCTACATTTCAGCTCGCAGCCCTTGGGGGATGAGAGCTGAAATGTGCGAAAAGTGACATGTTTGGACGCCCAAACATCACTTTTCACGATCGCGCCCAGCACTTTGGTCGGGTTTAGCTGCTTTACACGGCTAAACCTGACCTCTATGGGCGCGATCAGCGTGAAAAGCTGGTACAATTGAATAGCGGCCCGCGATCTCCTGTCACTTTAGACGGGAGATGCGGGCCGCGAAATCAATTGAATTCCGCCCTATATGTTTGTAGAGCCATATAACCGTGTAGGATAGTGTCGTGTGGGGTTGGGGCGATGTTGGCAGGAAATTGGTTGGCATCCACTTACCGTCTCTAGAAGAGTGTTCCCTAGAACGGACTCCCTGTCGCTATATTATTTCTTGACACCTTTAACAGTAGTTGCAGAATAATTTCTTATGTTATATTGTTATGACATGATATTGAGTTTTCTCTTACTCATTGCATCACAATTACTTCATTACCAGGAGACTCCCATATATTGTATCCATTTATACAGTACCTGCGATTGTTCGTCTTTAAAGAAGTATTCCTGCTGGTTATAGATACGTGAATCATACACAATTTAATTGTATTATTATCTTTGCATTTATTGTCACCTTAGGACATACAAATTATTATCAACATTTGTCTGATATTACAACAATATGTGCTACTTGTATTCCTATACTGTGATCATTAATTGGTGCCAGCCAATTTCCTGCCTTTTAAACACCATTTAATTTGGGACTGGATCACCACATTGGGATAATTTAGTATAATCACTACAGTATTTAAACACTGATTCTGGATTACTACCCTAATAATTCTGTTGGGGGTTGATTATTTTCCTGAAATAACACAATAATTAATACTCACATATTGTCATCTAATTTTATCATGGTATTAAAATTCAGATGTTGGACTACTACCCGAATAACTTTGAGGTGTTGATTATTTTCTAACCCTATTGTAAAACTCAATATTTCACACACTGATTCTGTAAATTCTTCAATTGTGTACAAATCTGTTATTGCATTTTTTCAGCAAGGAAAACCTTATGCATGATCCCAGGGTTTTTATAACAAGTACTTTTCAGTACTATATTTGTCTGTTTGCGTTTTGTATGTACTTTCCTTGAGATTGCGTCTTTTACTTATTATTAAAAGTTAAGTTTTATACATAATATCAGCTCAGTACCCCAACCAAGAAGGTACTTTTTCTTATTTTCTTTATTGCATTATCAAATTAATCAGCACATTCACAGCAATGCTAACTGTTGTGTCTCCATGCTGCCTAGGATTGTCTGTGTGCATAGTCTTAGGGGATAACATTTTTCTAGTGTCTGCCGGCATGGATCTACGTTATTGTGCTTACATTTTACATAGGATCCTAGCTATGGCGCTATTAACATTTATATAAATTCATAGGTGCTCTTCTAGAAGTTGCTGCTGTCACTACAACAAATTCTAAAATACTATGGAGAAATGCAAATGTGCTGGGCAAAGGCCATAGGAAAGAAGAAATGAAAAAATACTTTACCTTATATTCTTGTAAAACTGCACCATACAGGTTTCACTAAACAGGTTTAGGGCCGAATTCAATTAGAGGCTAAAGCCTCGATTGGCGAACAGCTTTCGACGATTTCCGCTTTTTGCCCTATTCAATTCCAGGAAGGAAAACTCCATAGGCAAAAACAGGCCAATAAGTTTCTCCACCCAGAGGCAGGCGAAATGTAGGTGCAAAATCTCTATTTTGGGATACAAATGTGGGGACTTAATTCAGAACCCTTTGGACACGCCCTCCCCCCAATGACTAATAAGGCTAAAAAAATCAAAACCTTACAACACCCCAAAAACGACTTGCAATTAGTTCCCCAGTCAATTTATTTAAAATATCTGGACTCAAGCATAGAAAACCTGGACTGTAATGGCAGAGTTTGGGAAACTCTAGCCTAAACAGTATGCATGAGATGTGGAAAAGCTGCAGGGTATAAACAGGTGTCCTGATTCATGGGAACAGCCACTAAGGATTTGTCCATTTATCTTTTCCGTACAGTACTTTGTACCTACGTTTCCCTGTGACACGTGCAGTGCGACAACTCAAAAATGGCGGATAGGTGATGTTGTCTGGGAGGTAAGTCAGATCTCTTAGGGATCCTCTTCCCGTACTGTGTACATACATCTCCCTGTGACACTTCAGGGGAGAATATTTACTAAAGTGCCGGTTTATAGAAGTAGAGATGTTGCCCATAGCAACCAAACAGATTCAAGCTATTATCTTCTAGAAGGTGCTAGATAAATGATAAATAGAATTGATTGGTTACTATGGGTTAAACCCACACTTTAGTAAATATACCCCTTGTAGTCCACCTGCACCAAAATAGCAGAAGCGGGAGGATTTACAGATGTGTCCTCGTACATCTAGCCTCAATACGCCACACAGCACAACTTACTTGGTGTGAGCGAGCCGCCAGATCCCGTGCTACTCTGCTAGCATTGGGTGGCTTTTTTTGCCAAAAATACGCCTAAGTCGCGATGGACTAGGACACACCAGCGGACTGTGCTGATTAATTTGATATGCAACACTTGTGCACCTGAGTCTGTATATGAATCACAATGAAACTTGGAATGAAAAAAGCTGCAGCTGCTACATTGTAGCACTTTGTGTACGACAGAGCCCCTGAATCTATACAAATATACAAGTGTTGCATATCGAATTAATCAGCACATTCTGCTGGTGCGTCCTTATCACATCGCATTGTGACTTAGAAGCATTTTCTGCAAAAAAGACGCCCGGCGTTAGCACAGTCTCACGGGACCTGGCGTGCTGAAAGGGGATTTATAGTGCGACTGCAGCAAAGATGTGTAAGGAAACATCTGTAGGTCATGGCAGCAATTAATCCCTGTCCCTGCTAGGAACACCGAGTTGTAGTGAGGACGCCCTTGCTGAAAGAGAAGAGCAAACTCCAGCATCAAGCCACCAGAACTCTACAGAGATATACCGGTACTGACCATATGGAAAGGGGCCTCCTCAAAGGGCTGACTGACTTCCCTTTTAACCACGAACAACATTTCCAAGTTGTCACACTACAAGTGTCACAGGGTGATGTAGGTACACAGTACTATACGAAAAAGAGGATCCGTAAAAGATTTGACTTATTCCCAGACAGCACTGTCCCATCATTACTACTGGGTCATTCCATGTGACTCATGTTACATTTCATGTTAATTTTTAGAAGTTTAAATGCACATACACACAAAAATGAAGCTAAATTTCAACATTTAAATATATGACAATAATATATGGGGTAGGTAGTCATAATTAATGCTTAGTAGCAGAAAAAAAATATACTCTTGGTAAACTTTATTGTTTGTGTGACTCATGTTACAATAGAATTGACATAGTAGCTGAGGTGACTTATATATGTTTTTAAACAGGCTCTCCTAATTATTTTTACAATATGAGTGTTATACTATACACTTATAAGACCCTAAATTTAGGATTGACACACAAACAAAAAACTGAATGTTCACTAAACTATACTTAAAATCAATTTTTACTGCGCTGGTTTTCTGAGAAATACATGTATTCTAATGTAACAAATGAATAATAAAATAACTCAATATGTAATTATCAATTAAACTTGAGCAAGTTGTTTTAATTGGTTAACACTAAACATACAAAAAAGCACCACTCATAGAGATATCGGCCTATACAATATTACATAAAGATAAATCCTAATACACATAGATACTTCAACAATTAGCTAATATTTAAAAACAGTATATAGTGTCTGTATCTAAAAAACAGGATGATGTCCCAATGACAATAAACCTAGTGAGTTGAAAAATAACGTTCCTCGATATCAGGATAAAAAATCTCTCCTTATTTAGGAGCATTAGCCAGGTTCCTTTGAATAATTGATGGTACTGTATATAGGTAATCTCTTACCTGCTGCTTATATGAAAGATGCCCGACAGTGTAGAGGCCACTGTCTGACATCTTTCATATAAGGAGCAGGTAAAAGATTACCTTTTACCTGCGGCCAGATGACGGATGGTGGTGGTTCAGTGTGTATGAACAACCATGATCTGCAGATATCTGTTAGGTCTTTCTATCATATTCAACATAGAACCAGTCTCCAAAGTTCACTACTGTACATCATCTGAAGTCACTGTGACAGTTACATTAATATACTACGATCTTTTAGCAGCATAAATATACTAAAATGTTAGTGGTTATGCGAAATATAATTTTCATGTATTGTGTCCTATATTTCATGGACTGACCCTACTACATCTGTATCTTATGGACTAAAATTGTGTTAGGATACCTACATTGGGTTTTACGAGCACTGTGATTCCATTGTTTACCACAAAAAAGGAGTCTATGTACTAAGCCTTGGAGAGAGAGAGAAAGTGGATGGAGATAAAGCACCAACCAATCACTGTCACTTTACAGGCTGTGTTTGAAAAATGACAGGAGCTGTTTGGTTGGTACTTTATCTCCAACCACTTTCTCTCTCCAAGGCTTAGTACATAGATCCTTCAGTCATTTAGAAACATAACGGTCTATTTAAATTTTTTCACTTTATTTTCACACTTTATTTCCTTATTCATATCAAACCTTTATCATATACAATCACAAACCTTAGATCCAGCACCAGAGACATAGACACGAGTCAATCTTCAGACACATATTGCAGTGTTGTCACAACTCTCTCCATAGGTCTATAACCATATAGACTGGACACCTCCGGTAACAGCTGCACCATAGGCGTTGGAACAGGGGAGGGCAAAGGAGGAGGCTCGGTCCCCCCCAAACATGTAAAAGTATGTCAGGGGCTGTGCAGCTTTATAGTAATAGCCTGCATGGCGACTTCAAGGCACGGAGCAGGAGGTGTAATGTGCGGTGTTTAAGTGAAAACACTGCACATTACACTTCCTCCTCCGTGCCTTGCAGAGGCCATGCATCATATTACTATAAAGCTGCACATGCCCTGATGGTCCACGATCGCAGCGTAGATAAAGCGGGAGGGGGGGGGGGGGGGAGTTGGGCGGCACCGGAACGATTTTAGGATTAGTGTCTTGGTGCAGCTAACTTGCAAAATCCTTCTCACGCTAAATAAGGCTATTTGGCGCAATTCAAGGTTAGATGTATGCGGACACATCTTTACTAGGTTTCAGCAACATATTTGTGTCTGTCACAAAATTAGTCTCTGTGAATAAACTTAAGATGTTCATTCCCATTCCCTTGCAATTTGGCCAGTTAGACATAATTGACCTGATTTTGATCTGTTATATGGACACAAAAAGCCACGAATCTCAATCTACATAATCCTACATATGTAGAATTTGATATACTGTATAATATATGCGTACAGATAATTACGACATCTTAATGTTATAAAACCATCCCCCGCCCTGAGCACCACATGCCTTTGTGGCCAAATCTTGACTGATAAGCCACTGCCTTCTAGTTTAGGTTTACTGGGACATAGTTTGTGACTGTTCAAAACAATCTGAGACTGATGTTTCCATTCAAGGCAGTAACTAAAACAGCACTGGGATTGTGCTCCTTATTGCTGCCTAAATAATGACTGGTCTTTGTGCTGTTGACCATTGAGTATTTATAGATGCTTATGCCAGCTCCTAATACTTGTAAATGCACTGAACCCTGTCCATGCCCTAAATGGGATGCTGTGAGATTACCGCCGGCTGGGATGCTGGCTGCTGGAATCCCGACAATGAAAGCCTGACCCGGGACTAAAGATAGGTGTCGGGATTTCGATGCCTATCTTTAGCCCCACGCCGAAATCCCTACAGCCGGCATCCCGAACGAAGGTTATGCTGCCCATCCACTTAACGATGTGGGGGACGACGGCACGATTACGATGCCGTCGTCTCCCGCGGGGTGAACTGCATACACTAGACGTTCAGTGTATACAGATCAATCATCCCCGAACATGGCAACCTGACGGCGGTCGTCAGGTCGACCGTCATGTTCGTACGATGATTGATGTTAAAAACGACCAGCGGGCACGCGCATCGCTGGTCGTTTGTAACCTTTTACTGCCCGATTCGCTGGTGATTACCAAGCGTTGGAGCGATAACGACCGTCGTTATCTCTCCATCACTAGGTTTAATCGCCTAGTGGATGGGCAGCGTAAGCAGGGTTTTCTAGCTGTTAGACGTCGGGAAGTTTAGATTTAGGCACTCACGGGGTGACTTAGGGTAGGCACCCCCCCAGGGAGGGTTAGAGTTAGGCTAGGGAAAGGGGGGGTTAGGGTTAGACACCACTGGGGGGAGGTTAGGTTTAGGGTGCAGGAAGTGGGAGTTGGGATTAGGCACCACTGGAGGGAAGCTAGGGTTAGGCACAACTAAGGGAGGGTTGGGGGTGGGGGTTATGGAGACAGGGGAGGGTTAGATTACTTACTAGACCCATGCCGATTCCCCTAATATAGCATATTTGGAACTGGCATATCCCTGCATTTTAAGGTTAACTTCTGTTTGCAGTAAATTGCTGTTTTTTTATTTATTTATTTTTTATAGAATGTCGATGTGTAGCTTCACAGGTGTTTCTGTCCTGTATGAGACCCTAAAATGAAATCCTTAAAAGTATAGGAGACTTCTATGCCTTTTTTTTCTTAGATTTTAAATTTTTTTTGATTTTGCTAACATTTTTGTTTTAGGAAGGAAAACAATAATATTATGTGTAACGACTTAAAAGAAGGCAATAAGAGGCCAATTCCCAACCCAGTTCGCAGTTTTCAAGATGCATTTAATCCATATCCAGAAGTTATGTCTGCAATAAAAAATGCTGGGTTTGATAGACCCACTCCAATTCAGGTAAATAAGCTACATTAAAAGAGGATTTTTTTTTTTTTTCCCCCCTCTGCTGCACTTATTACTTCACCAATAGTTTTGCAGGTATGGGATCTATTTATTTTGAATGTTTGAGACTTTTTTAGTTTTTTTACTTGCAATTTGAAACAAATATCCTAAAGTACATTTCAGATGTACATTTTTCTCTATACTGCCACTGCATTATACCACTTTCAGGCATACGACCACGGAATTTCCCTGCTCAGACCTGTGTTTTTCACGGGTTGACCCAATTCAGACATAAGACTGTCTGTCCTGGGATTCTAATAGCCAGGGCATGACAGGCTGGTCTTATGTCACGCTTATACACACACAAATACATACGTCACACTCATACACACGCAATCACACACCCCTTCTCCAGCCACCAGACCTCACAACAGGCAGTGTCTCTGTATCTTCTGTGCGCCAACTGCTTCTCCACACTGCATCATGAACCAGACACATTTTCAATCTATCGGGTACTTGGTCTTCACCCCTTGTTATAAGGGCTCCCCAGATAATCAGTGCCAACCGTGTTTTTCCTGCCCCTTCCAGACAGCCCCATCCTTCCAGGAAACCCCAAACTGCCAATCAGTGGCCTCTAGGTGCAGCCTGGGAGTAAAATCCCAGGTTGCACCATGCAGACTTGAGCAGGGTTTTATACCCGGAACTTTAGTCCCGGGAAATACCCTGGTCAATTGCAGTGGCGGCTACCGTGTTCCCAGGTATTTTGGCCGAGCCAGCCGAAAAACCCGGGAATCTCGCCTTGTCTGAAAGGGGTATTACTCTTCTTAATTTGTACAAAACTTGCAGTGATTTTAGAAGTAACTTTTGGCTATGGGGCATATTCACTTAGACCTGGGTTGGGTTGCGCGATCTGTTTCTCCAAAATAGCAGTTAATACTTATTTCTGCTTGCAGCCTCCAGAATACATACAGTACCTATATACCGTATATACTCGAAGTTTATACCGAGTATAAGCCGAGTTTTTCAGCACATTTTTTGTGCTGAAAAAGTACCCCCTCGGCTTATACTCGAGTCATGCCCACATGGTACGCAGCTGAGCAGCGTACCATGCGGGCCGCGGTGCAGACTGTGTCTCTGTGACACAGCTACACCGCGTGTGTAGCGCTGACCGGACGGAGTTCGGTCAGCATTACACACTGACAAACACACAGCTGCCGGAGCCGGCAGCTGCATGTTTGTTGTAAACAGCAGCCGATGAGAGTCTGTCAGACTCTCATCGGCTGCTGCTGCTCCCACTGCGGGAGCCATCTTCTGGCTCCCGTAGTGGGTAATGGGAGAGACGTCATGACGACGTCTCTCCCATAATGCAAAGCGGCCGGAGGAGCTGATAGCAGCAGCGGGACCAGGAGCGGGGTTTCAGGTAAGTTGTTTTTTATTAGGACTACTGGGGGCACTACAAGGGGGGGATTACTTCTAGGGGCACTACCAGAGGGGGATTACTACTGGGGGCACTACCAGGGGGGGGATTACTACTGGGGGCACTACCAGGGGGGGATTACTTCTGGTGGCACTACCAGGGGGAATTACTACTGGGGGCACTACCAGGGGGGATTACTACTTGGGGCACTACCAGCTGCTGCATTTCCCACCCTAGGCTTATACTTGAGTCAATAAGTTTTCCCAGTTTTTTGGGGTAAAATTAGGTACCTCGGCTTATATTCTGGTCGATTTATACTCTAGTATATACGGTATACATTACAGAAAAGCAGAATTACTTTTTATTTCTGGTATTGGGAACATTCCTTATAAAAGGTAAAAATAAAAAATAATACCCACATTATATCAAGCATTTGAACATAAGAATACAGGTCAACACCATTCCAAAGATCCTAGGTTTTTTTTTTTCTCGTCCAATCTGGGGGACAGGGGACCTGGTATACTTTGGGGTGTATAGGGCACCAAACCAGCAGCAGGCACAAAACTCAAAATAGGCTTGTTTGAAATCTCCACCTCTACAGTCTGAGGCCATTGGACCTATAGGAAAACCATTTCACTTTTGTGCCTCACAGAAGTATGCATGCTTTGCTAACAGCAGATGTTTTGCCAGAATCTAACAGCTCTGCTTCGTCCCACTCTGTCACCAGCTGTACTCTGTCTACTGCTGTTCCCGACTGGTACTTGGGGATAGAGAATTCCCTACATTGTCCGGCACTGGGTAAGCCAGGCCACCACTGGCGCCTGTGCGACGCTTGCAGTGATCCGCGCATTTCCAAATGCAGTCCGATGCCCCTGGTCTCTGGGCACATACCGGAGGCGCCGACAGTGGCGGCGGGCCCCCCCATACCCCGCGTGTCCACTAGACCACCAGGGACTTAACGATCGGCGCTGGGAGCCGGCGTCCCGGGGGTTAATAGCCGGCCAGGGGAGGAAGCCTTCCCTGTTGTAGCGGCTCCTTCCCGCCGCTCAGCGCGCCTTTCAGTAACTATAGTCTGGCGTCGCTGAGCTGCATTTCTCCGCGAGCCACGCTTCTTCTGAGGTCTCCAGGCGGCCATTTTCTCTGATGCAGCTGCAGAAATCTCCGGTGATGGCAGTTGGTCCAGTTCCCCTGCGTACCTCACCATCAGGTCAGTGTACACAGCGCTATAGCCTTCCAAGACACTGAATCTGGGCAGTTGAATGTAGCAACATTGTGTATATTATATCTCGTGTGTGTGTGTGTGTGTATGTGTATATATAATATATATAAAGAAAGAGAAAGGGCGCTCTAAAAAAATATATTAAAATACAAAATGTGTAAACAACACAAACTGAATAATTAATAAATCAACAATTAATGCAGCAATGAAGCTACTTCAATGATCAGTCTTAGATGTCGACACAAAAGATGAATCTCCCTTTCATTTCCCAGAGAATAGATTTATTGAGTCCTTTGTTGGTCTTTCAATGATTTTGTAGAGGTCATAAATCCTGGTTTCAGGGTTAGCAATGATTCCTTGTAATGTTACTGAAAAATACCCTTCCACCAATATACACCCAAACAGGCCAAAAGGCCACTATTATTATTTGAATAAAACACTTCAATCTCAATAAAAAGAACAATATTTATTCAATAAAATCAGTGAATCTGATGAGCTTACATCAAACACTAGTCAAAATACGATGGAGCACCAACGCGTTTCGTCCCCACATGGGACTTCATCAGGAGTACATCATCAAATGACTGTATTATCAGTCCTATTAATAGTCAGGAAAATGTGAACACTGATCAAACGTTCCTAAGATCTGTTTACGGAGAATAAACTGGAGTAGACGTACTTTATATAGTGGATGGATTTATACTCCCAGGTAAGGATTGCTCAGAAGCAATAATCCTATTCAACTCCTGCAAAATACTGCTGACAAGTGTTTGTCTGCTGCAAATGTCATTTCACATTTGCAGCAGACTGAAACACTTGTCAGCAGTATTTTGCAGGAGTGAAACAGGATTATTGCTTCTGAGCAATTCTTACCTAGGAGTATAAATCCATCCACTATATTAAGTGCCAGTTTGTACAGGGGCCTCCAAATTGCCTCTTTTTCCTGCCAATACAGGTACGGACTGTCTGACATGCCTACTTGGATGCTGTCACCGATGTAATCCTCCACCATTCTGTCAATGGTGACAGTATCATATGCAGTGACAGTAGACTTGTCAGAAATTGTTAGCACGTCCTTCAGTCCGGACCAGATGTCCAAACTGGCCCTTGACTTATGACACAGGCGCACGCTTGGCGCTGCTGCTGTGTTGATGCACGTGCGGCTACTGCGCATACATTTCGCACACAAACACAGAAAAAAAAATAATTGTTTATTTTTTGTGGAATGCACTTTGGGGGTTACACCACCTTTTAACAGACTTATGGGACACAGGCACACGCTTGGCGCTGCTCCTTTGTTGATGCACGTGCAGCCACAGTGCACACAATTCACAAACACAGAAAATATTTATTTATTTTGTTTGGAGTGCACTTTGAGGGTTACAGCACCCTTTAACGGTCAAGCCAGCCGGCTCTTTACTCATGACACAGGCGCACACTTGGCGCTACTTTGTTGATGCACGTGCGGCTACTCTGCACACAATTCACAAACACTAAAAAATAATTTTTTTTATTTTATTTGGAGTGCAGTTTGGGGGTTACAGCACCCTTTAACGGACAAGCCAGCCGGCCCTTTACTTATGGGACACAGGTGCACGCTTGGCGCTGCTCCTTTGTTGATGCACGTGCAGCCGCAGTTCACACAGTTCACAAACACAGAGTGAGATACTGACTTTCTCAGTTCACCAAGTGCTGGTGTCAAGTCACCACGGATGCTTGGGTAGGAGTTGTAATCTCTCATGGGTACCACCTCTTATTGCTCAGTCTGCCTCCTCACAGGTGTTGTTACACGGGCCCTTCTTCAGACCCGATCAGGGCCTTACAAATCCAGAAAGCTATACAGTCTTTGGATTTGTAAGCTATACAGCCTCACTATCTCAGCGAGGGACTGGTTGTTCTACTTTCCTTCTGGAGCAGTGGCCGACTGGTGCTCATTTGCCTATCCTCTGTCTCAAATCCCTGAATCAGATTCTAAGGGTGCCTGGACGCAGGTGGAGTCCACCATGCTCCATCATCCAATGTTTGGAACTGGGGACTTTATGGTATCCCTGAATATTCAGGACACGTACCTACGGGTACATATAGAACCCTCACATCAGCATGCGCTCAGGTTTGCTGTGCCACAGCAACACTTGAAGTTTTCGGGCTCTGCCTTTTGGACTGTCCTCAGCCCCACTGGAGTTTACCAACTTTATGGATTTTCTGACAGTTCACCTGTTCAGTGTATCCGACTGCTCCAGTATCTGGTCGGCCTCCTGCTCTTAGCAGGATCACCATGTCAGGATAACCGTGGCTTCTTCACAGCACAGATGATTAATCAACGGGGAGAAAGTCCTCCCTGCATCCCTCACAGGGTATACTTCATCTGGGAACCCTACTGGATTCTCAGAATCTGAGAATTCTTCTGCAGTAAGACAAGCTCTCCACTCTTCAACTAGGAGTGCGCGGATGTCTACGCAGTCGACATATGTCATTACTCTCTGTAATGCGCGGTCGAATATCCAGAATGTCTACCTTTGGAAGGGTGAATATGCTCAATTCCATTCCAGGCCTTTCCATAATTGGCTCCTCTCCGGATTGAACAAGTTTTTTCCATCGGTTCACTGTTCAGACGAGGATGCTCTCTCTGGAGGCGAGTCGGTCTCCGTCCGGGTTACTATGGCCATCTTGTCCAGGGTATTCTTTGCTACTGACAGTGTCTGGTCCACATCCGTTTCGGGGCAGTTGGACGTCTGTCGATTCCGCCCTGCCAGTTAACTTGTTAGAACTTTAGATGGTCTGGGGCCTTCGCTCTGGCCTAACACACACATATTTCACGGGAAAACCTGGAAGGGTTCAGTCCGACAGTGTCACAACAGTGGCTTCCATCTAGGAGACACTGGTCGTTGGGTAGCAGTGACAGGAATGTCACACATTCTGACATAGCCCGAGGGTCTCTGCCTGGCCATCTCTGCAGTGTTCATTCCGGGAGCTCTCCATTGGGAAGCGGGCTTCCTCGGCCATCACGACGTGCATCCCGGGGACTAGTCTCTTCTCCGAGAGGTTTCAACTTCTAGTGAGCAGAGGGGGCCTCCCTGATGTGATCCTCATGGCCTTCTGACTCTGTCCCTCACTACCGGTGTTAGTCCAGCTCTAGAGGTACTGAAGCAACCTTCAGTGACTCTTTGTCAGTGGAGTGGACCTTCCACTTTGGGTACCTGTGTCCTCTGATCTCTCTTCTTCCTTGAGGTCTTCGGAGGTTTCATTCGAGATGGAGGGGCATTCCTTCTAGTGGCTTAAGATCGCTCCAGACGTCACTCGTACTTGGATTTTCGGAGTCTCCCCATCGATGCTCCGTGCCTGCTGCTTCACTATACGGACCTGTGGTCTCAGGGTCCTTGTTTTTCCTTGGACCTGGATAGTTTGTCTTTGTCTGCGTAACTGTGGTCCTAAGGCTTCCCTTGCTCTGTCATCTTTGAAATGTTTAGAGCGCATAGGCCAGCTTTTGCTGGGATCTACCACAGACTGTGGCATACATACTACTTTTGGTATCGTACCTGTTGCTACGATCCTCCGGTGATTACTATTTTCAGGAGTTCTGGCATTCCTTCCAGCTGGCTTGGGTCTCGCCCTCAGCCTGGCTTTCCTGAGAGTGCGGATCTCTGCACTGTCAGTATGGTTCGGATGTGGAATTGCTCCACTCCCTTGTATCCAGACCTCCTTCAGGGTGTTTTCTGGATTCTACATCCCTTTATCCCCCCTAGGGGCTCCTTGGGATTTGGCAGTGGTTCTTCGTGCCCTCCTGGGGCCTCCATTTGACTCACTAGCTTTGATAGCCATTGCATGGTCTATAGCTTAGGCTCTCTCTCTTATGGCGTTTGCATCCGCCAGGAGATTGTCAGAATTGGGAGCGTTCTCATGTGGCTCACTCTACTGGATGGTTCACCATGTCAGGGGTGTGAGTTGCACTCGTCCGTGTCTCTTCCTAGAATGGTTTTTAAGTTCCATATTGTTCTGGAACTTATGGTACTGACATTTTAGTCACCAGTCCTCTCGGCTGGTGTGGCCTCTTTGACTGTGGTCCGGCCTCTCCGGATTTATGTGATCCGTTCAGGAAATCAGACTCCTTATTTGTGGTCTTTTGGATTTCACAGGAAAAGGTGGCCGGCCAATAATTTGACATTGGCTAGATGACTTCGTCTGTCTATCTCAGGGGCCTACACATAGGATAGGCCTTTCTGTTTTGGTTGATGACTATTCTACTTGGGCTGTGGGCCACTCGTGGGCGGCTCGCTGTGGCGCCTCGGCTGTTCTGCCTTGCAAGGTGGCCACGTGGTCTTCCATCCACACCTTTTTAAGGTTCTATGCATTGGTTTCCTTTGCCTCTCAGATGCTTCCTTTGGGCGACGAATTCTCCTCTCAGCACAGGAGCGTCCCCACCCTTATAAGGACTGCTTTGGGACATCCCCAAGGTCGACCCTGTGGACCCTGAAGTAGAAAACAAGAGATATGGTAAGAACTTACCTTTTGTTTTCTCTGTTTCTATGAAGTCCATAGGGTCCACAGGGTGCCCGCCCTGACACACCTGGCTTCACATGGGCTGTGTTACTGGTCACCTGTTTCCCGTCTCCTTCTCTGTGAGTATGGTTTTTGAGTGTTCCAGTCTTCTCTCTCTTTCTTTCCTCCTCCGGCCTTTGGCTACTTACAAACTGAGGTGCCTCTGGATAGGGGGCGGGGCTATATGGAGAGTGGACCCAGTGCATCCTGTGAGCTAAAAGCTTTAACTGCGTGGTGCCCGGATTTGGTTCCCAACCTATACCCCAAGGTCAACCCTGTGGACCCTATGGATTTCGTAGAAACAGAGATAACAAAGGTAAGTTCTTACCATATCTCTTGTTTTTTTTTCTTATGTAGAGTACAGACTTTTATTTGACTGGTGTAGTCTGTCTTAGTTCTCCCCCTCCCCCACCCACTTTTTCATTACAGTGGAGTACGGATTTTTGTTCTTTAAATATATTCCAGGTTCCATATACCAGCTTCAGTTCCATATTCAAGTAGTGACCTTATGCATGGTTCGTACATCTGCAAACCAAGGTTAAGAGGTAGAAGATCAGCTTTTTTTTGTGCACAGCAAGTGCTTCTGCTCTGGAGTGTGGTCGCTGAGCTGTTACTGTGATGCTGTCTAGCTGTGCCTTGCATCCTGAAGTGGTGCACTTACTGTGTTTTAGGGAGGAGTACATTCTGATTGTTCCTTTCTGTGGTTTCTTAGTGCTCCATCCAAAAGATTCACTAGTCGTAAGCTTTGGGCAGGTCACATTTTCCAGTCGGTGCTTCAATGTTTCTTCATCCTTTTTATGTATCGGGCCATACTTCTGGCAAGATTCTTGTGATCTTCTCATAGGATAACATTTATCCATTCCTGGGCGTTCTTCCACATGACGCAAGATATGCTTCTCTCCTCCTGCTCCATTTGGTTACCATTGGAATTGCAGGAGGCACGTGGCATCATTATCTTTCATGTATAGGCATACTATTACTAGGTATACTTTTTTTGCTACCTTCTGTTCTAGAGTCTTTTAGATGGTCTATAGAGTCACAGGCCATTTTATTCTGTTTTCTTTGAGGACCCCGTTGTCAGGACTCCCCTCTATGGATCATTTGTGCTATGGTGGTGGTTGTGGAGATGTCATCTCGGCCAGGGTCCTTTCCTTTTTCTTGGGATGGTTTGTTATGGTCATGGATCTGTTTTTTTAGAAGTGCTGATGCGGTATCTTCACATTTTGGAAATCCTAGGCCTCAGCAGAGTTCTTTACGGATTTCCGTTCTCACATTAATGTAATGGTGCTAAAATCTCTGGATGCACTCACTTCTATGGGCCACCGTTGTCCTGTTTGTCGCTTAGGCGGGGGCATCCCTGTATAGAGGCATCATAAAGCCTTTAGCATAGACCAGAGGTTCCCAAAGTCCACCATTACAGTCCACGTTTTAGGGATATCCAAGTTTGAGTCCAGATGGTTAAATCATATGGATTGAGGTACCAATTAAGTCACCTGTGCTCAAGCATGGATATCCCTAAAACGTGGACTGCATAGACCGTAAGCAGTTACTTTGGGGTCAGATGGAATCTCCTGGAGACTTATGTCCCACAGTTGTTACCTGTACCACATCACCTCAGTCTGCATTCTTATGGGATGCCATCACAGTTTTTGCTTGTTTTAAATGCAATCTCCTTTTTCAGTTAATAATCGGTTCTTAAAAAGTAAAAAAAAGTAAAAACCCAGCGCCAATAAACTAGAGGGATCAGACAATAATTCAGCAGTCAGAGAAGGTTATGTCAACCTTATAAAAAGTTATATATAACAAAAAATAACTGTGCTCTAATGTCTATGCTTGGACACCAGTAATCAACACATCAATTGTGTAAAAGGCAATTTAATAATTAGGGCTAAATAGCCACACTCACAAGGAGTAGATAATAGAACATGAACATAAATACATACAATAGAGTTGATCAGACTCTCAAGAAACTATAAACAATATAAACAGAAATAGACAATACACACAATTAGATATAAAAATAGGTTATCAATCTTCGATGGACTTGTATCTAGTAAATGGATACACTAAAACATAGATGTGGTATTATCCCTGGAGATCCTTTCAAAAGAATCTATGTAACAACATTCCTTCATGTAAAGGATAAATGTAGAAGTGGTTACATAGACCTAGTATTCACAATGATAATTGAATGATCTATAATGTTTGCCGGGAGAAGGGAAGACAACGATCCACTTTGTTGTTAAACTGTATAATAAGTGTCTCGTATTAGTTCAGTGCGAGAGGGTGATGATATAACCGGCTCTCTGTAGAATAAAAACATTCTGTATATAAATCGGTGCAAGGGGTTTATCAGAAATTGGACTGACATCCCCTCTCCTAAAAGTAACTTGTCATTAGCTTAGAGCTGCATGAAGAGTGGCAGCTTATAGTGGAACTCACTTGCGATGTGAAACGCCGGCAGTCAGTCCCCTCCGGAGCGTGCAACTGTGTCCCTGGAGGCTGGTCAGCAGCCGGGAAACTGCAAAGTGGGAGCCGTAGACGAGGGGAATCACTTGCATGTAGTACGCCAGGTGATGGCTGTAGGCGATGTGAAACGCCGACTGTCAGCCTTCTCCGGAGTGAGCAAATGTGTCTCAGCAGGCTGGTCAGTGGCCGGGACACTGCAAGGCGGGAGCTGTTCACGATGGTAATCACTTGTATACAATGCACCAGGTGATAGCCGTCTCATTATAGCAGCGGCATAAATAATGAATAACAAGGTGAACGTCCTTCCGGCTCTGGATTGCAGGTCAAATCTCTGCTCCTTAAGCAGTGTAGGTCCCAATGGACTGGAGGCTGGTTAGGACGATAACCACCGGCTCGTTTGTAGAAAAGACTGGTACAGATAAGCACTGAATGTGGGTAGGATCTCCAGGCTCCTATATCCCTAAAACGTGGACTGTAAATGGCAGACTTTGGGAACCTCTGGCATAGACCGTAAGCAGTTACTTTGGGGTCAGATGGAATTTCCTGGAGACTTTTATATCCCACAGTTGTTACCTGTACCCCTCATCACCTCAGTCTGCAATACTTATGGAATGCCATCACAGTTTTTTGCTTGTTTTAAAATCAATTTCCTTTTTCAGTTAATAATCGGTTCTTGTAGTGAACGTTGGTTACCTTTCCAGAGGATTCACCCTCTTCCTCCAGGGGTTTTACACGTTTTCTCTGTCCATGTTTCTCAGCTTGTGGTGTGTGTGTTTATTTTGTCTTCTCTTGAATTAAGGATGCCTACTTTCTACTCCCTTGACTCTAGAGGTTTTTAGTCCCTCTCCATACTAGCTGTTGCAACAGGACAGGGCCTGCATTGTCTTCTCTCTCATAAGTGTTAAAGCTGAGCTCTCTTGCGTTCTGGGCCTTTGTTCCTGCGACTGTAGTTTGCATTCCATCTTTACCAGGCTCCATTAGCCTTGCCCTGGGGCTGTAACTTTCATGGTGTGGTACTGGCTTTATCTCGCAATTATGCCTGGATGGATATTTTAGCTCTGCTTCTTCCGGTTGAAGGATCCACTTGCAAGTCGATTGTCTGCAATTATAACTTTTACGGGCCTGTTGGTTTTTGCTTTTCATCAATATGTTTAATGGAGGCTCCAATGCCTCATATAAGTTTTGTCTCACACTCCCAGGTGGTGAGTATTATCTGCGCAGTATGGTCAGACACGCCGATCTTCTAATTCTCTGTTCTGAACTTCCACTGTTGACGAAATTGGGGTTTTGTATTTGAAAATGCCAGTCCAGTCAGATAGTTTTGCGCACTTCTTTGTTCATACCCTCCCCTGGTGGTAGATTTGGAATTTCCCCAAGGTTGGTCGAAAGAGAAAAGAGTACTTTTGGTAGTACTACTAAATCTCTGAATCCATCTGGGGGCCCCTGCATTCCTTCCCTTTCTTCAGATCAGATGATGGTTGTTAATGCACACTGAACAACCATCATCTGGCAGCGGGTCCCGCTTGCCGGGGGCGTGTCGCGCCCCCCTCCCCGCGGCCTCTGCTGCATGTGTACGTGCGAACGATTGACCACCTGTACACACAGCAAGATGAACAGATATATCTGCCATTGGCTGTGCAGCACAGCCGACGCGATATGTTTGTGAATGACGACGTTCAGACATATTGCTGGTACACATTGGCCGATGGGCCACCCGGTATTTTGGCCAATATATCTACAAGTGTACCCAGTGTGTCCTGTTCACTCTTGTTCAATGTGGGTTTAATTGAGTAATCTGCTAGCTCTCCTACAGGCTTGTTAAGATGCAACAGTTTTCCTAGAGGTCCAATGACCTCATGGGATCTAGATGGGAAGGAGTAAGATATCAATCAAGTTAACAGTGATCGCAAATACGCGTTATAGCGCTTATTTTAGCCGGGATTGAGCACTGGGGACTCACTTTTAAAAAGTGGCCGGGTCCCTGGGGATGCGCTGTGCTGTGGCCAATCCCTGACAGGCTGTCAAAGATTGGCTGCAGCACAGCATGTCCCCGGGACCCGGCCGCTCTGCAGACAAAGACACAACGCTGTTCTTCAGATAGGCGCCAGTTGTGAGCCAATAGGAGCTTGCGGTCCGGCAGCCAATCAGCAGAGATTGCCGGGTTGCAAGCTGCAATTAGCTTTCGGCCAGAGCTAGGTTTGAATGATGTTGGCACTATCTTTGAAGGCTTCCACGTTCAGCAGCAGCAAGAAGGGGGTCCCCCCCGGCTTCGGACGCCACATACTATCAGCAGCAGCAAGAAGGGGTTCCCCCGCTCCAGACGCCATTACAGGACAGATACCGGTAATGCACAGCACTATTAACACGGCCTATCCAGATCAGCTAGCTGCTTGACACCTAACAGATTTTGCTTACACTAATACTGGCTGCTGGGGATTTCATGCATGCAAAATTATTCTGCTTAGGACTTTTTGCATGCAATCAATTGTGCCCTTTTGATCCTGGAGTCACGCTTGCAGTTATATAGACAGTTTTTTTCTGCCGGAATCTAATTTTACTGCGCCATAATGTGCAAAGGGCATTACTGCGTGGCATTATGTGTTTATACGGGACACTATACTGTGAAAAGCTAAAACGACCATCCCCACCCATGGGCCGCAGTGTCCGGCATGGCACGGCATCTATTCTCACTGCAAGGAGAGCTTGGGGGAAACCCAGCATCTCCGTGAGTGCTGAGCACTACCCCTACAGTGATGAGAAGAAGGCACTGTCAAGGACACTCCCTCTTTTCTGAGTGACCATGCCCCTTCTTGGTTGTGCGCTGAAGTGTCCCTTTCTGAAAGGCCACCTACCTGCCCTAAGGTGAAAACTAGGGGATTGCAGCAGATATCTGGAATATCTGCTGTGGTCCCTTGTATATACAGTCAGGTGCATAAATATTGGGACATTGACAGAATTTTCATATTTTGGCCTCTATTCACCACCACAATGGCTTTGAAATTAAACAAACAAGATGTGCTTTAACTGCAGACTTTCAGATTTGATTTGAGGGTAATTACATCCAAATCAGGTGAACGGTGTAGGAATTACAATGGTTTCTATATGTGCCTCCCACTTTTTAAGGGGACAAACTAAACAAACCTAAATCTAACTTTCACTTTTTAATACTTTGTTGCAAATCCTTTGCAGGCAATTACAGCCTGAAGTCTGGAACGTATAGACATCACCAGACGCTGGGTTTCATCCCTGGTGATGCTCTGCCAGGCCTCTACTGCTTGTTCTTGGGGCATTTTCCCTTCAGTTTTGTCTTCATCAAGTGAAATGCATGCTCAATCGGATTCAACCCAGGGGATTGACTTGGCCATTGCATAACATTCCACTTTTTAGCCTTAAACAACTCTTTGGTTGCTTTTGCAGTATGCTTCGGGTCATTGTCCATCTGCACTGTGAAGCGCCGTCCAATGAGTTCTGAAGCATTTGACTGAATATGAGCATATAATATTGCCCGAAACACTTCAGAATTCATTCTGCTGCTTTTGTCAGCAGTCACATCATCAATAAATACAAGGGAACCAGTTCCATTGGCAGACATACATGCCCACGCCATGACACTACCACCACCATGCTTCACTGATGAGGTGGTATGTTTTGAATCATGAGCAGTTCCTCTCCTTCTCCATACTCTTCTCTTCCCATCACTCTGGTACAAGTTGATCTTTGTCTCATCTGTCCATAGGATGTTGTTCCAGAACTGTAATGGCTTTTTTAGATGTTATTTGGCAAACTCTAATCTGGTTTTCCGGTTTTTGTGGCTCACCAATGGTTTACATCTTGTGGTGAATCCTCTATTTCTACTTCAGGGTCCATAGGGTATCCACAGGATACCTTGGGTATAGGTGTGACGTCAGTCGCAGGGCACCAAAGAGTTAAGCTTTCAGCCTCCCAGGATGCACTAGGTCCCCCTCCTATACCCCGCCCCCGGGCCAAGGCACCTCAGTTTAGTTTGGTGCCCGGCCGGAGTCGGGTGCACCTGTTGGAGTGGGGGCTAGAAGAGCCCCTGAAGCTTTTTCTTCATGCAGCTGTGGCTGCACATCTGGATGAACAGCATGGACAGTCAGTCCTGACGTCCATGCTGTCTTCCCTACACCCCGCCGGTACCAGAACGCCGGTACTGATCCGGGGATGCTGGTGGGCGTCTGGGGTCACAGCTAGCGGTGACCCCAGATGCTCCGGACCATGGCCGGATTCAAGGGGGACAGAGGTAAGCAGCGGGGTCCCGTGGTGGGTCCCCGCTGATCACATGGTCCTAAGTCCCCAGGCAGGGGGCTCCCTGGGGACTGGCTGCAGCGTGGAGCCAGGCGACCAACCTGCGCTTCCACTACCCCCTGGGACAGCGGACCGCAGCAGAGCGGTAGCGCTGCGGCGTCCCAGGGGTTAAATGCATGCCAGGGGAGCGCGCCTTCCCTGTCTCACAGCCGGCGCCTCCCCCGCTGCACACAGCCCTCTCTGCACTGTGCTGACTGGTCCTGTGTCAGCGCTCCTCCCCCAGGCCAGCTTCTCTCTGCTCCTCGGCGGCCATCTTCTCTGCAACGCATGGTGAACGCTGCTGGAAGTCTGGAAGGAAGCATCGTGGTCTGGGTCCCCCCGCATACCTCTCCTCCGCTGTGGCTCAGGTCTGTGTATGCAGCGCTGTGTCCTACCAGGCCCTGTGTCTGTGTAGTTGAGTGATCAGCGCTGTTAGTGCAGGAATTGTTATTTCTCTGCATTGTATGTGACTGTGCTAGCGCTGCCTGTAACTTTTCTTCTCTAAACTGTCAGCTTTATTACTGTCCCTGTTCTTTCTGCTAAAGCCCTTGCGGTGCGGTGCTGCAGGGTGGTCTCTCGCCTATTTAATACTTAATTGGTGAGAGAGGTCACATACGTGGTGCCATCATGTCTGAAAGTGATTTTCCCCTCCGGCTACAGTGTACCACGTGCAAAGTACCGTTAGCGGAGGGGGAGGGTAGCGCGGAGGGCCTTTGCCGGCAGTGTTTGTCCATGGCGCGGCCTATTACGGTTACAGCACCGGTACAGGAGCCGCCCTGGGCTTGTTTCGCTCAGGCGTTAACAGCTTTAGTGGGCCAGTTAGCTCCGCAGCCCGCGTTTACTCCGATGGGTTTGTCCCAGCAGTCTGTGGTGTCGTCACCCATGCAGGGGTTCCCACGACAATTGGTGGTACCCCACAGTCTCCCTATTTCCCCGCTCCCGGGTTCTCAGGAGCCAGCGTGGGTTAACTCCCTGACGAGTTCTGTACAGCACTTGTCGGATGTGTTGCAAGGGGAGTCTGTGATGCGGCCTCAGAAAAGGCCGGTGGCGTCTCTGTCCGCTCCTTATGAGGATGACGAAGGGACGTCTGATGATGGGGAGATTCTGGATCCTTACGATCAGGAACCTTTCCATACTAAGGACGCTGATGCTAAGTCCAAAGTATATATTCCTGGACTTATTCGGGCGGTCCGCACAGCCTTGGTGATTGAGGACGAAGTTCCCCCAGCGGCTAAATCTAAGTATGCCTTTTTCAAAGATGTGAAGGGCGATGCCACAGTCTTTCCTCTTTCGGGTCAGTTGGTGGACCATTTAGAGGAGGCGTGGAAACAACCTGGCAAAAGATACCAGCCGCAGAGACGCCTGGCGGTGGCTTATCCGTTCGCGGATAATTATTTTGCTAAGTGTGAATCCCCTCCACAGGTGGATTCTCACGTGACCCGTCTTGTCCGTAGTGCCACATTGCCGATGCCATCCATGTCCTCCCTTAAGGATGCTACGGACCGCAAGGTAGAAATCTGCCTGAAGTCCGCTTATTCCCTTGCAGGGGGGGCAGCACGGCCGGCTATGGCCATTTGCTGGGTTGCCAGAGCGATGGAGCGCTGGGCGGATTCATTAGAGGCTTCTTTTGAATCCGACTGTCCGGCCGAACAGGCGGAGTTGATTGGCAATCTCCGTGATTCGGCCACCTACATCAACGAGGCGGCTCTAGACATTAGTACTCTGGTGTCTAGAATTTCTTCAGCAGCGGTAGCTGCTCGTCGCACCTTGTGGCTGCGATCCTGGAAGACGGACGCAGATCCAAGAAAGGTCTGGAAGCGTTGCCGTTTACCGGAGAAGTTCTCTTCGGTCCGGATCTGGATAAGATTGTGGCCACGCTGGCGGCAGCCAAATCTGCTTGTCTCCCGTCGGCCGCTGCTCCTTCTGGTTCTGGACCATCGTCCTTTCGGTCATCTAGGGCCCAGGGCAGGCCCAAACCACAGTCGTTTCCTCGACAGGCTGGCCCTAAGAAATCGGTCAAGCCCCGGAAACAGGCATGGAGTACCAGACGTCCGGCCCCCAAGCCAGATGACAAGCCTGCGGCCTGACGGTCCGGGTCTCCCCTTGGGGGATCCCAGGGTGGGAGGCCGTCTGCTGCAGTTCTCCCGGTGTTGGTCGTTCACTACGACAGACACTTGGGTTCTGGAGGTGGTCTCTCACGGGTACGCCCTCTCCTTCCGGCACAGACCCCCGGCTCGATTCTTCACCACGGGTCTACCATCAGACCGGAACAAGGCTACGGAGCTGCGGAAGGTATTGCACACTATGCTCCAGGCTGGAGTTATAGTGCCTGTTCCATTCTCCCAGAGGGGCCAGGGTTTCTATTCAAATCTATTTTTGGTACAGAAACCCAATGGGTCATATCGTCCGATTCTCAACCTCAAAGCACTCAACAAGTCTTTGCGGGTCCCGAAGTTTCGGATGGAGACCCTACGGTCCATCATTCTGGCGCTGGAACCTGGGGACTACATGGTGTCATTGGACATACAGGACGCTATGGCGGTCATGGCGGCTTCTCTGCGGCTGCAAGGAGTCCGCATGTTGCCGTACTTGGACGACCTGTTATTGGTGGCAGGATCTCCAGAGCTCCTGTTACACCACTTGGACCTGACCATTGCACTGCTGCAACGGCACGGCTGGCTAATCAACTGGCAGAAGTCCACTCTAATCCCGTCTCGGAGGATTCTGCATCTTGGAGCCTTATTGGACTCGGGACAGCAAAGGATCTTCGTGACGGAGGACAAGATCTCTGCTTTACAGTCAAGGGTGCGCAGTTGTCTGCACAGCCGCCGGGTGTCCTTACACTCGGCGATGAGGTTACTGGGCTCCATGGTGTCGGTGTTCGACATGGTGGAATACGCCCAGTTTCACTCCAGACCTCTGCAGCACCTGATCCTGTCCAAGTGGAACGGGCTGCCTCAGTCTCTGAAGTTCCAGACGATTGTGCTCACCCCGGAGGTTCGCCTGTCCCTTGCGTGGTGGTTAAAGACGACCCACCTCAACAAGGGACGTCCGTTCTGGGTTCCAAATTGGGTCCTGTTGACAACGGACGCCAGTCTTCGGGGCTGGGGAGCAGTTTCGGGTCCACACTTGTTCCAGGGCAGGTGGACACCGACAGAAGCGGAGCTTCCAATAAATATCTTGGAACTCCGTGCGGTCTTCAATGCTCTCCTGCAGGCACAGCGGTTTCTCCAGGGTCACCCGGTGCAGGTCCAGTCGGACAATGCTACCACCGTGGCCTACATAAACAGGCAAGGAGGAACTCGCAGTCGGGCGGCTCTCGTAGAGGTCTCTCGGATCCTGGTTTGGGCGGAGCGCAATCTTCCGGCCATATCAGCGGTCTTCATCCCGGGAGTGCTAAATTGGGAGGCGGACTTTCTAAGTCGCCAGGACGTTCATCCAGGGGAATGGTCCCTGCACCCGGACGTTTTTCCACTACTGGTGGACAGGTGGGGTCTTCCAGAAATCGACCTCATGGCGTCCCGGCACAACAACAAGTTGCCGGTGTACGGGTCTCGCACAAGAGACGAAGGGGCGTCTCTGGTGGATGCTCTGTCCGTCCGGTGGACGTTCAGGTTCGCATACCTGTTCCCTCCGGTCTCCCTTCTTCCACGGGTAATCCGGAAATTCAAACAGGAAGGAGGGACGCTCCTGTTGATAGCTCCCGCGTGGCCCAGACGGCACTGGTTCTCAGACCTTCAGGGTCTGTCCGTGGACAGTCCTCTGCGGTTGCCGCTACGACCGGACCTTCTGTCTCAGGGTCCTTGTCTTCACCCGGACCTGACTCGGCTGTCTTTGGCGGCGTGGCTGTTGAGACGGCCATGCTGAGGTCCTGGGGGTTTTCCAGCTCTGTGGTGCGTACCATGTTACGAGCTCGGAAACCGTCTTCCGCGAGGATATACCATCGCGTGTGGCATACGTTCTTCCAGTGGTGTCGACCGAGAGGTTATGCACCGCGGGAGTTTCGTCTGTCTCGGATTCTCGCCTTCCTGCAAGCGGGACTAGATCATGGGCTTCGCCTTGCTTCTTTGAAGGTACAGGTTTCGGCCCTATCTGTCTGGTTTCACCGTAGGATTGCTACAATCCCGGATGTGCGCACCTTTATGCAAGGTGTTCTCCGTATTCAGCCGCCCTTTGTTCCACCTGTGGCGCCTTGGGATTTGGCTGTGGTCCTGAGGGCTCTCCAAGGACCGCCGTTTGAACCACTGGGCTCAGTGGATATTAAATGGCTAACAGCTAAGACTGTTTTCCTTCTGGCCGTTGCTTCAGCCAGACGTGTTTCTGAGTTAGGGGCTCTTTCTTGTAGACCCCCTTTCTTGGTTTTTCATGGGAACAGGGCAGTGCTCCGCACTCGGCCCGAGTTTCTTCCCAAAGTTGTTTCCCAGTTTCATGTTAACGAGGAAATAGTTGTTCCGGCCTTTAACTCACCGGGTCTTTCCGTGGGTGAGGCCTCTTTGGATGTTGTGCGGGCCTTAAGGACTTATGTTGACCGCACTTCTTTGTTTAGGAAGTCGGACGCTTTGTTGTCCTCTATGGCTTCTGTAAAAAGGGTTGGCCTGCTTCAAAGCAAACTTTGGCAGCCTGGATCCGTATGGCTATTTCTGAAGCTTATCTTCATGAAGGCCTACCGGTCCCTCCTTCTCTGAAGGCTCATTCCACTAGGTCTGTGGGTCCTTCGTGGGCAGCTCGACGTGGTGCCTCGGCAGTTCAGATCTGCAAGGCTGCTACGTGGTCTTCTGTCCATACCTTCGTGAGGTATTACAGGTTTGACACCTTCGCCTCTCAGGATGCTTCCTTCGGGCGGCGGATTCTCCTTTCTGCACAGGAGCGTCCCCACCCTTAAAGGATACTGCTTTGGGACATCCCCAAGGTATCCTGTGGATACCCTATGGACCCTGAAGTAGAAAATATGAGATATGGTAAGAACTTACCCTTGTTATCTCTATTTCTACGAAGTCCATAGGGTTCCACAGGACTCCCGCCCTGTCGCACCTGTGCTGCAGATGGGCTTTGCTCTGGTCACCGGTTTTCCGTCTCCCTCTGGTGAGAATGTGATTCTTGTATGTGTCCAGATCTTTGTTCTCTCTCTTCCTTCTCCTCCTCCGGCCTATGGCTTGGTAACTAACTGAGGTGCCTTGGCCCGGGGGCGGGGTATAGGAGGGGGACCTAGTGCATCCTGGGAGGCTGAAAGCTTAACTCTTTGGTGCCCTGCGACTGACGTCACACCTATACCCAAGGTATCCTGTGGAACCCTATGGACTTCGTAGAAATAGAGATAACAAGGGTAAGTTCTTACCATATCTCATATTATTCACTCTTGTGAAGTCTTCTCTTGATTGTTGACTTAGACACATATACACCTACCTCCTGGAGAGTGTTCTTGATTTGGGCAACTGTTGTGAAGGGGTTTTTCTTCACCAGGGAAATAATTCTTCTGTCATCCACCACAGTTGTTTTCCGTGGTCTTCCGGGTCTTTTGTGTTGCTGAGCTCTCCGGTGCGTTCTTTCTTTTTAAGAATGTTCCAAACAGTTGATTTGGCCCCACCTAATGTTTTTGTTATCTCTCTGATGGGTTTGTTTTGATTTTTCAGCCTAATGATGGCTTGCTTCACTGATAGTGACAGCTCTTTGGATCTCATATTGAGAGTCGACAGCAACTGATTCCAAATGCAAATGTCACACCTAGAATCAACTCCAGACCTTTTACCTGTTTAATTGATAATGACCTAACGAGGGAATAGCCCACACCTGTCCATGAAATAGCTTTTGAGTTGATGGTCCCATTACTTTTGGCCCCTTAAAAAGTGGGAGGCACATATAGAAACCATTGTAATTCCTACACCGTTCACCTGATTGGATGTAATTACCCTCAAATTAAATCTGAAAGTCTGCAGTTAAAGCACATCTTGTTTGTTTCATTTCAAAGCCATTGTGGTGGTGAATAGAGGCCAAAATATGAAAATTCTGTCAATGTCCCAATATTTATGCACCTGACTGTACATCCTGGTAGTTCTTAATATTTACGTACCACCTCCGAAAACCGTTTTCTGGGATATACCGCACATACTCATTGATAAATATGCCTTTTATTACCTAATATCTTATTCACTATGGGTTTTGTGTACATACAAGTAATATCACATGTAGGATTGTGGAGGCATTAAACATACATTTAAGGGGCATGTCGGGAGGTCTGATGCTTTGGTGTATCAGATGGGTATTCGAAGGCTATGTGGGGATGTGTGATGGCATGTGGGGAATTCTGAGGGGCATATGAGGAGCTCTAAAGCATTAAATGATGGGACCTAGAAATGGTCAGATAGGACCCCATTTTTTTTAAAGTGGAGGGTCCCTGGGACGACATATTTTGTCACTCAGCGCGATCACTGGCTAAGTTTGAATTTTGTTCCTACTTTGGCGTCCTCTACACCCCAAGTGTACCCCAGATGGATTCGGAGAAATAGATTTAACGATAAGTACCAATAGTGTTTGCATTGCTTTTAACAGCCTTTTTTCCTCTGTATTTTTAAGTCCCAAGCATGGCCGATCATCCTTCAAGGAATGGATCTTATTGGAATTGCACAAACGGGCACAGGAAAAACATTGGCATATCTACTACCAGGATTCATTCACTTAGATCTTCAACCAATGTAAGATTGCTAATTTTATTGTTTTTATATAAAATCTATGCTCCATAAATTTGTGTTATATTCTATTACACCAGTACTCGTTATTACAAGTGTATGTACTTCTATTCATGCCCCTTGTTTATCCATATATAGTGAAGTGGGAAGTGCACTTTTTTCACCTCTGTCCCTGTTTCTTTAAGTGTCCCAATTTCTCAGATTTTACAGTCCCTTTTCCTGCATTATTTTGTGTGCTTATTAAGCTGCCAAATTATTAATGTTAATGATTCAAAACCTTAAACATACTGTGCATATTGTATTGCATAAGTCTGAACATGTTTGCAAGATAACATTTTATTTCACTGCATTTTTTTCCTCTTAAATCTCACCATGTGTAGGCATATTATATTGTATGTTGGAGCATGTTAACTAAGGTCGGTGCCTACAACTTTCTTCTTATTTAAGGAAGTCAGTACATTGATGTGGGATATGAAGATTCTTCATAACGCACATCTTGACGTTGCTGCAGCTGTGCATTTTCAGATAAAACCTTACTTAAATTTTTTTATTTATTTAATTTATACCATAAAGTAGGGGTGGACAATAAGTGGCCCTCCAGCTGCTGTTTAACTACACATTCCAGCATACCCTGCCACAGTTTTTTTTAGTATGCTCTGATGGCAAAACTGTGGCAGTACATTGGTATGTGTAGTCCCACAGCAGCTGCAGGGCCGTTATTGCCCACTCCTGCCATAGAGCCTTCCAACCTCACTTGTAAGTCCAAATAAAAACTCGATTGATTAATTTAAAAATGAGGAAAGCCTGTATGGTTGCCACATACAGAAATGCATGGTCAGCACAATTTTTCAGTGTTAAATAGATCTAGTCCCTGTAGAAATTTTAGAGAGGCCAAGCAATACAGGCCTGGAAGTAGCCAATTTCCCACTGGGGCTTAAAGGCAGATATTTTGGAATCCCGTTGGTACGTGCTTCCGATACTCCCGGTATCCAATAAAAAAATTAGCATGCAGGGTTTTCTGCTTGGAAAACACCTCGAGGCAAGAAAAAAATAATTACTTACCAGTCCGGTCATCTCCTATCCCCTCCATCTTTGCACTGAGGAGGGGGCTGCTGGGAGATGTAGTTCTCCCTACTCCTGCCTACAGTGGAGTTACACACACCCGGGGCTATCTCTGGGGTTCACACATATTTACACACTTTAAGGTGCATACACACGTAAAGATTTTCTGTCCAACCATTCAACTAGTTGATTGGTTGGAATGAAAATCTGGTAACATATGGGAGTAACTGATGATCAGCATTTTGCTCCTAAATGTCAGAAAACAGATGAAAATGGACGTTCAGACAAGTTTATTAAATGTTTGATCTAAATAATTTGTTCAAACTGTTTTTGTCCATTTTCTGGCATTTGGGAGCAAATTGCTGATTGTCATTTGCTTTCATACCTTACCAGATTTTCATTCCAACCAATCAACAAGTTGGATGGTAGGACAGAAAATCTTTACGTGTGTATGCACCTCTACACATAATACACACGTACGTACACACCGCTACTGCAGAAGACCAGATCACGACGCTGAAGGAAGAAGACACCGCTTTGGTAGGTGAGTAATTACTACCGTATATACTCGAGTATAAGCCGAGTTTTTCAGCACATTTTTTGTGCTGTAAAAGTACCCACTCGGCTTATACTCGAGTGAAGTGTAGCGCTGACCGGACGGAGTTCGGTCAGTGCTACACAGCACAAACACAGGGCTCCAAGGGCTCCAAGAGTAATTCCCGACCATATGAATTTTAGGAAAAATTGGTTGTGCTCTGTGGCTGTGAGGGGAAAAAAAACTCCCGCCGCTCAAAAAATGAAATACTCAGCACCTAATTGAATAGCAAAAATTCTGCACCTGTGGGAAAAACCCCACAGATGTGGGATTGTTGCTATTCTCACGCCTAATTGAATATCCCCTAAAGCTGGCCACACACTAGACCAACTTTCATCCAACCATGCAACTAGTTCATTGGTTGGAATGAAAATCTGGTAAGGTATGGGAGTAAATGATGATCAGCAATTTTCTCCTAAATGCTAGAAAACAGATGAAAATGGTCGTTCAGACAAATTTGTTAAATGTCTGATCTAAACAACTTGTTCAAACAAAAGTTTTTGTCCATTTTACGGCGTTTGGGAGCAAATTGCTGATTGTCATTTGCTTTCATACCTTACCAGATTTTCACTCCAACCAATCAACAAGTTGGATGTAAGTTGGTCTAGTGTGTGGCCAGCTTAAGAGTACCACAATTAAAGAACAACCATATTTGGTGGTCTACAGGTGGTGTACTTGGAATAAATGACCAGTGTTCATGCTTCTCTACATGTTTATCTGTCGTTATCCTAAATGCAGAAATCTGAAAGGGGGGGAGGGGGGGATTTTCTTAGCAATCAATCACTCGTATTTATCTGAGGAAGTGAACAGTTGGTTCACAAAACATGTAATGAATGATTTTAAAGTTGTCTGGCTACTCCAGGATCATGTAGTTAAGAAACTTTGTTTCAATATACTGTATCTATTTCCTTTGTTCCAAGCTTTAAGTATATCTAGTATTTCTTTCACTTTTCTTTTTACACATTATTTTTGATGGGACTTATACCGAAGTCAAACTGTACATGAGGGTTCACAGAAAAAGTACCAATAATCTTCTTCAGGTTATTAAATAATATATGTCCCTGACAACATCTCAAAGCATGAATCATTAGTACATCTTGAGAATGTATGATTGTACATTTTTCTATATTAGCAGAAAACCACTGTATTTTGCCGATCATAGAAATCTCAGTAGTGCTGCAGATAAGCAAAAAAAAAATCATACAATGAACTGATTTAACAAATGTGTTTGGTTGTACAGGTTGAGTCTCCCATATCCAAAATGCTTGGGACCAGGGTTATTTTGGATAACGGAATATTCCGTATTTTGGAATATTTGCATATAATAATGAGATATCTTGGGAATGGGACCCCAATATACACACAGAATGCATTTATGTGTTATATACACCTTATACACTCAGCCTGCAGGTAATTTTATACAATATTTTCAATAATTTTGTGGCTCAAGCAAAGTTTGTGTACAGAAATGAAATTAATTTATGTTTCATAATCACCTAATACACACAGCCTGAAGGTAAGTTTATACAATATTTTAAACAATTTGTGCCTTAGACAAAGTTTGTGTACTTTGAACCATCAAAAATCAAAGGTTTCATTATCTCAGTCATGCCAAAATGATTCCTTATTTCGGAATATTTTGATATGGGAGAGTCAACCTGTAGTAGAAAATAAGTCATATTTAAAATTTATAGCCAACGTAATTGGTCAAAATTTGCTATGTACTGACTGCTACATGGGGTCTATGCTGCTACTTGGCCTCACCGATCAACAGTATGAGTGTCCGACTTGCCTTCACACCATTAAAGCCAAACTGGACAATAGCGAAATGCTGCTTTTGGCAAGCAGAAAAATGTTTTTTTGAATATTTATTTTATTGAAGGGTAGTTTAACATTTACGTGTAGTGCTTCAGATGTATCCAGTATTCACATTATTTAGAATTGTTTTATGCATGATACCATATTTTCCCTTATTCGCTAATTTTAGAGTTACATTTTTTTTCCCCCACTGAATCCACGTTGTATGTAATATCTATATAACTTTTATCAAATCTCCTTACTTAGACCCAGAAATCAGCGTGAGGGACCCGGTATGTTAGTTCTTGCACCAACCCGTGAATTAGCTCTTCAGGTGAAGTCAGAGTGTTCAAAATACAAATATAAAGGATTTGAAAGGTATGGTATAGTTTCAATATTCCGTTCAAATAAGTGTATTATTTTCTAGAGTACAACTGTAGCACATTTAATACTAATTGAACTTGCCTGACTTACAGGGACACTGTCACCGAAATAATGTAGTAATTTTTAGAAATTTAACACCACTAAATTTTACTTTAGACAGGTGTTTAGTTTACACAGGTTTTCCAAAGAAATCTTATTGCTTTATTGTGCTATATAAGTATCAAGGTATTTGTACAGTGTGTGTATGCATGTATGTGTGTATATATATATGTGTGTGTATATGTGTGTGCAGCGGATATTTTAATTTTGAATGAAAATATCCCGCTATCTAACTCGTAGGAAATCTGACACTGGGCATGCGCAGTGTCAAATGTGGGAGAAGGATCGGAAGATGCCTCTAATGACATTTCCTCCATAGGGGCATATTCAATTATTTGTAAAAAGTCCCGTACTTTTCGCATGTTGGACTTTTTGCCCACATCGCTGGTTTTCCATGCTTAAAAGTATCGCGCTCGTCCCCACTTATCCCCCATATTCAACTCCAGATCAGCGAAAATGGAACCCGGCGAATTCAAAACCAGTGAAAAGTCCTGTCAGATTTGGGGAAATCAGCCTGACACCCCCCAAAAGATGCACTGACATTGGGGATGATTATAGATATCCCCGAATAGGCCTGCTGAAGGTATTTGGAGTACTTAAATGATCCCAATAGCTGCTAATTTGTGTCTTTGCTGAAGTGGTGAAGAATAGCATTTTGCAGATTTTTTTTGCAGAAACTAAATAGGCCCAGCAAAGTAGGGGTACATGAAAATGGGTGCTAGCATATTTTGAAGTTGAAGTTTTAAAAAAACGTAAAAAGTCCACTTGCCGCAAACACCTGCAAATCTTAAAAACACCTGAGGCATACTTGGGGACCCCCCTGGAGTCTCTTTCGCTAGTTTTTAAGTTTGTCCCACAACTTTTTTTTTTCGCCTCCAAAGTGAAAGTACTTTTTTGGGGTGTTTTTTTTTTTACTTTTTTTGACACTGTTTACCTTTTGGGGGCCTGTCCCAAGGATGCAGGGTGGTTCCCGCAAGTTTGCACCCCAAAACCCCAATTCTGCACTTTTTTTCGGCGGCTTTCATAGGCAAATCTTTTTCGCCTATTCCAATTCCACACCGGCGAAAAGTCTGTGGAATTGAATACTGGGAAAGTTTTCGCCTGGCGAAATTGTCACCGGCTAAACTTTTCAGCAGAAACTGACTTTTCGCACTTAATTTAATAGGCTTAAAGTGATTTACGCCATCTGAGTATGGCATAAACCTAAGGGGCTATATCTTTCAGAGTTCGATACATAGGAGTCAGACCATAGTCTGACATTTTTTTAACATCAATAATATATATTGCAATGTCTCAAGGGACATGAGGGAATGCAGGACAAAAATCCATCAATATACATTGCAGTGTAAAAGATCAGAAAATTTATATACAAATCGTGACTTAATAGTGAATAGATAAACCAAAATCTCAAACAGAGAGGATAAATCAATCTGGAGAACTGGCTTCATTTAAACTAAATGGCAAGGGATCTGACAAATGGTTTATGAATAACATATGCGTGCCAAGTCATCAACCTCATTATTGGGGAGGAAGCGAAAGAAGGCGGCATATACTCAGTCTCCATTAGAAAATGGAAGTTTACTCTATGGAACACCTTAAGTAAAGGAGGAGGAAGGACTGTTTCCAGCACTGGGCGAGGGCAGCTCATACTGCAATACAAATATGACCTAGCGCATACCTCTGATGGGCTGGACCAATGCAGGGTAAATATGTATCAGAGCTAAAGCGCACCACACTCCAATGTTGAATCTGGAGACAGTGAAATTATTCTGTAAGAGGTAGGGAATATCGGACTCTTAAATTGGGGCATGACTGCAAAGTTTCACCATCTATGAGATCCCCTAAGGTTGGGATACCCTGGAAATGCCAAAGGGAAATGTTAAGATTCGGGATCAACTTAGTTACAGCCTTAAGGGAAAGAATAGAGAACAGGAAAGAACTCCGTAACTGAAAACACTAATTTATCCCAGACCTGTAACGTGGCCTTAATAGATGAGAGAAATACAATGGCAGAGGGATGCATATGTTTGGGTGTCAAGAATAAATCGTCTAGGGGGAAGCTAGGGTAACAAGTTTGTTTGCACACAACAGTTAACGGTAGGTTGACCGAACCAGTCTTGAATTTGAGCGAGAATGCACGCCTTTTGGTATCTAATCGGGTCTGGTAGAGCTAGGCCATCTTGAACCTTTGGAAGAGTCCAAAGATGACGAGACATAACAGAATTACGTAATGTTAGAGAAAAATAATGTGTGGAAGAGGTACATAAGTTTGGGAAGTAGGGTAATTTTAAATGTTGCTAAGCAGCCCAGCCAAGAGATTTCATAAGATAGGTTACACTAATTCTTGGCTATCAAGTGGTCAATTTAAAGGCGGGAGGTTAATATCAAAAACAGAAGAAGAAGCAGGAGGAATATGAATACCCAGAAAAGATGTAGTTCATCAATTATATGAAAATTTAGAACGAAGAGAGGAGACAAGCATCTGCAAGATTAATAGGCATAGCATTAGTCTTAGTAGAACTATGTCTATAATAGGAGGCAACGCTGTACCTATCTAAAACATTATGTAAATGAAGCCACGATACAAAAGGGTCTGTAACAAAGAGAACGTCATCCGCAAAAAGGCAGAGTTTGTCTCTCATTCCCAACCTTAACATAAGGGAAGTCACCATCTAACCGGAGCTCAGCTGCTAAAGTCTCAATAGCCAAACCTGTGTGCAACTGCCGCTGACACTGTAACGTAGCATTTCCCATGCAAATACACTCGCAGTTAGTCACAGAATATAGGCATGCTGCATAGCATTTTAATCAGGAGAAGCTGCTTGTGCTACCTAATCGCATTGCTTTGTGAATAAGATGCAGTTGCAGGTAAAAAAGTAGCATGAAAAGACGCTCTCCAAGTCACTCCACAGCATGGCGTAACTAGAAGAGCTGTTTAACGCGCAAGGAGTCTAGATGTATGAGGACAAATCTGTACAGGAAAGATTCAACAAAAGAAACAGTGTTGAGGAGTAGAAGAATAAAGACAAATTATAGAGATGAAAATAGTAATTAACAATATCAGGGTGTGGTATAAAAGATAGACCGTTAAAAGGTAGACAGTATCTAGATAGACACCAAATGTTAGGGACAAATAGTCGACACAGTGAAGGACGGCAGGTACAAATGGTCGACGGGGTGAAATGGTCGACACGTTTTTTCTATTTCTTTTTTTAAGCCTCCCTCCTGGTGCATAACCCTAACTGACGGGATAGGTGCCTGACCCTAACTGTCCCTTCTAGTGAAGAATTGGAAAAGTTCCAGCGCTATCTTGAGATCTGCTTTGTAGCTAGATTTGATCTTGTTCCCGGTGTATTCCGAAATATGTGAAAAAATACAAAACTAATATGGTGTGATACTTGTAAGTGGAATATGTTCTATTCAATTAAATTGAAAATGCACTTGCGAGATAATTGCGAGAACGTTGATTCGATGTGTTCTTGGATCACTCAGGAACGGTGTCAGTCATTAGGGAGAAACAAACGTAACATGCCTCCATAGTGCAAATCCGTAAACCCAAAAGAAGTCCTACAAAATTCTGTAGTGTACTCATCTTCTGTGGGGTAAGATATAAGCCTTGGACGTTTATTTTTAACAACCGATGTCCGTCGGTTATATGGGATTTATGGTCCTTGGATCCAAAAGACTGATTTATGAAAAAAATCAAATAGCTGTATTTTTTTTTTATAAAAAATACTTTTATTGGTCCATAATTGGTGTAACCTAATTTACATCAATAATCTAAAAGGACATAAGATACACGATAAAAAATATATGTTCCAAAAAAAATTTTTTTTTAAAAGAAATAAAATAAACTAAAAGAATGAATGAAGGAGTGAAGAGAACCATGAATGGTTACCTAGCTAGTGATCTAAGAACACATCGAATCAACGTTGTATCTCGCAACCACCGTAGGACCACGGTGAAAATTGGTCTAACGCTCATATACCACCTACAAATGGTGAGTGCATTTTCAATTTCATTGAATATAACATATTCCATTTAACAGTATCACACGATATTGGTTTTATATTTTTTCACATATTTCGGGAACAAGATCAAATCAATCTACGTCACAGATCTCAAGATAGCGCTGGTACTATTCCATTTCTTCACAATTACTCTCTGGGGGCACTGTTGAAAGGTCCCTGTTGTTCCCAGCTGCACGTCTGGATCAATTGGATCTTACAGGGAATTTGGCACTAGTTATACACATCTCTGTCCCTTCTAGTGCCTAACCCGCCCTCCTGGTGCCTAACCGTTGGGGTAAGTAACCCTTCGGTAAGTGTCTAAACCTAAAACAAAATAGATATGTCGACCATGTTCGTGGTGACATTTTAACCATGTCGACAATTTGCACCTGTCGACCATATTCCATGTTGACATGTACTGTCGATATTTTGTGTCTGTCGACATTGTCGACCTTTTAACTGTGTATATATAGTCCGGATACCGCAATATCAGATGGGTTAGCGATCTTTCCTCTAAATGGAGAGATAATGTATTTAATTCTATTCTCGGCCTGCTGAGTACGTAATTTACTGGCCAACAATCTCCCAGCCCTATTGCCGGTCGGCATAATTTTATTTAAAAAAAATGCTTGATAAATAGACCCTATATATACAGTGGTGCTTGAAAGTTTGTGAACCCTTAAGAATTTTTTATTTCTACTTCAGGGTCCATAGGGGGTCCACAGGGTTGACCTTGGGGTATAGGTTGGGAACCAAATCCGGGCACCACGCAGTTAAAGCTTTTAGCTCCCAGGATGCACTGGGTCCACTCTCCCTATAACCCCACCCCCAAGCCAGAGGCACCTTAGTTTAAGTTGGTGCCCGGCCGGAGTCGGGTCACCGTTAGCGCAGGGGGAGCTGATTAGCAGCCCCTAAGCTTATTTTATTTTTTTAGGGACAAAGTTTTTTCCATGGACTTTGGACTCTTCAGAGCGGCAGCGTCGGACTGTCCATAGGACGTCTAAGCTGCCGCTCCGTCACCCCGCTGGCGCTGAGACGCCAGTACAGATCTGGGGATCTCAGCGGGACCCCAGAGTCTGTACTAGCCAGACTCTGCGGGCGCCCAGGACTGCTGCCGGATCCACGGGGAGCAGGCATTTCAAATGCAGTCCTGTGCCTCCGGTCTCAGGGGACAGACCGGAGGTGGCGGCGGGCCCCCCATACCCCGTGTGTCCACTAGACCACCAGGGACTTAACGATCGGTGCAGGGAGCCGGCGTCCCGGGGGTTAATAGCCGGCCAGGGGAGGCAGCCTTCCCTGTTACAGCGGCTCCTCCCCTCAGCTCAGCGCGCCTTTCAGTATCCATAGTCTGGCGTCGCTGAGCTGCTTCCTCCGCGGGCCACGCTTCTTCTGAGGTCTCCAGCGGCCATTTTATCTCTGTGGTGCAGCAGAAATCTCTGGAGATGGCAGTGAGTCCAGTCCCCCTGCGTACCTCACCATCAGGTCAGTGTACACAGCGCTGTAGCCTTCCCAGACACTGAATCTGGGCAGTTGAATGCAGTGTAATAGTGCAGTATATTATATGACATGTTTATGTATATATGTATATATCTGCATTGTATGTGACTTATGCTAGTGCTGACTGTACTTTATTCTCTCACCTGTCAGTGTATATCTATCCCTTTTCTTTATCTGCCCTAATACAGCTGTACTTAGGGTGGTTCTGAGACCTCACATTTATATACTTGTTAATATTTGTGTGGTTTGTCACATACTGTTGCGTGCTGCACGTTGCCATATTTTAGATGGAACTGTGTGTTGCATACGCTGAAAATGGGTCCCTGCAGCTAATTTTTGGCATCAGTCAGGACCAGTATAGTGCTGCTTAATATTTCCGCCAAGATTGGTCAGCTATGTCTGACCAGGAGATGGAGCGTTATACTGCACCCATTTTTACTATCCTGCAAGTCATGTGCTGCAGGTGTTAGTGCGGAGGATTTGACTCATAAAGGGTTCTGTATGTGGCGTCATCTGGTGCTGGCCTCTTTCACGACCCCCTTGGGCGGTTTGTTTTCTCGGGATCCTCTCAATTGCGGATCGCCGGGCGGGCCCCATTGTTGTACCTCACTTGGGGTTACTTCACCATACTGCCCTTTTCATCTCAGGGTATCTCGCAGCTTCTTGCACTCTTCCCCTGTGACACAGACTACCGCTCCCTGCAGGGGTTTTTCGCAGTATATGAATTCCCCCTGGTGCCACAATAGTCTGTCATTCCCCTTGCAGGGATTACCACAACAGCCACCCTGGGTGGATGTTGTTTTCTACGAAACGCTAATTGGCGTGGTTGACGCCCTGTGGTTACTTCCCAGTTGGCTCTGCCGTGACCTGGGTACTGTTCGGGGCTCTTTCCCTCTTACACGGGGGGAAGCCTATTTCAGGTATTATTATCCCTGCTTTAGGGCTGGTAGCAGGTCCATTCTGGTTAGAGTGAATGTTGACCTGCACCTGTATCATACACCCTCAGTATTGCGTGCCTTCGGGTTCCCTGTTGCTGACTAGCGGGTGGATCGCATAGCGGGACTCTGGCTGTTGCCAGATAGGAGGTGTTACAACAGTGTTTGGCCTCCTGTCCCAAATTCCCTGAGGGTCATCACGAGCCCCTCCTGGGGGGGATGGGCGTGTTACTCGTCTGATTACAGACGTTACTATCGGATTCTTCGGATCCGTAGGTGGTAACTCTGCCTGAAATCAGTATACTTGCTTTCAGGAGTTGTCACCCATCCTACCATGGCTATAGCATGGTTGGTTAATACTATTGCATATTGGGTTGATGCATTTGTAACGTTTTTTCCCCTCCAACACGTCGGGGGTTCAAATGTATTTGGTCGCTCACGTAATATATGCTGTTGTCATAGGTGGAAATGCCTATATTGGATACCAGTCTCCTAACTTTCAGAGTTCCGGCTGCGACTGTATCCTCCGTAATAACCTATGGCTGCGCTCTGGGAATGCAGAGGTGCAGATACCATCTTTAGGGTTGATATTGTTTGGTCCTGACCTTGACAAGATTGTAGTAACATTGGCAGTATTACTAACGACACGTTTACCGCTTTCAGCTATGCCCACTACAAGGCCTCAGACTAAGTCTGTTAAGTCTTTTTTGTCCTCTGGGTCAGCCTAAGGGTCTGTTTCTTCGTAGACTGTCGGCATCTACAAGGGCCGACATATCCAGTACCGAGCAGGCCTGGACTGCCAGCCGATCCTGCTTCTGAACCTACGGATATCTCTTCAGCCTGACGGGACAGGCCTACAACTGGGAGATACCGATTTTCTCAGTTCGCCCGGTATTAGTGTCAAGTTGCCGCGGCTACGTGGGTAGGAGGGTATGCCCTCTTTACAAGGGCCTTACAGATCCAGAAAGCTATGCAGTTGTTGCGGTAAGCGGAGCTAATTAGGCCATCCCCACTATCTCAGTGAGGGACTGGTTGTTCTGTTTTCTTTCTGGTGCGGTGGCTGAATGGTCCTCTTTGGCCTATTCTCTGTCTCAATTCCCTGAACCAGTTCCTAAAGCTACCTGGGCTCAGGAGGAAATCCCTATGCTCCATCATACGATGTTTGGAACCTGGGGACTTTATGGTATCACTGGATATACAGGACGCGTGCCTACGGGTACTTACAGAGACCTTTCCTCAGCATGGGCTGAGGTTTGCTGTATCACAGCAACACTTACAATTTTTCGGGCTCTGCCTGTTGGGACTGTCCTCAGCCCCACAGGGGTTTACCAGCGTTTTGGATTTTCTGACAGTTCTTCTGTTCAGTATATCCCAATGCTCCTGTACCTGGACGGCCTCCTGCTCTTAGCGGGATCACCGGGGTACTTTACGGCCAGGTCAGGATGACTGTGGCTTCTTCAGGGTGCAGACGTTTAATCAACGGGGAAAAAGTCCTCCCTGCATCCCTCTCTGGGTATTCTTCATCTAGGATCCCTGCTGGATTCTCAGAATCTGGGAATTCTTCTGGCGTAAGACGGAATCTCCTCTCTTCCATTAGGAGTACATGGTTGTCTGCGCAGTCGACAGATGTCTTTACACTCTGGGATGCATGGTGGAATGGGCTCAGTTCCATTCCAGGCCTTTCCATAATTGGCTCATCTCCAGATGGAATGAGTTTTTTTTTTTTTTTTTCTGTCGGATAACTGTTCAAACGATGATGCTCTCTCCGGAGGCAAGTCGGTCCCTGTCCGGGTGGCTATGGCCATCTCGTCCAGGGTTTTCTTTGCTATGGACAGTGTCTGGATCGAATCCTTTTCAGTGCAGTTGGACGTCTGTCGATTCCACCCTGTCAATTAACTTACTCTGGCATAACTCTTGTTTCCCGGTGAACCTGAAAAGGTTCAGTCCGACAGGGTCAGGACAGTGGCTTCCTTTTTAGCAACACTGTTCGTTGGGTGGCAATGACAGGTATGTCACATATTCGGACATAGTCCGAGGGTCTCCTCCCGACCATCTCGGCAGCGTTCATTTCAGGAGCTCTCCATTGGGAAGCGGGAGTCCTCAGCCGTCACGACGTGCATCCCGGGGACTAGTCTCTTCCCCAAGAGAGGTTTCATCTCCTGGTGAGCAGGGGGGGCCCCCCTGAGGTGACCCTCGTGGCCTTCTGACTTTATCACACTATGGTGTTACAGTTCAGCTCTGGGGATTCTGAAGCAACCTTCAGCGACTCTTTGTCGGTGAAGTGGTCCTTCCACTTTGTGTACCTGTGTTCTCCGGTCTCCCTTCTTCCTCGAGGTCTTTGGAAGTGTTTTCAATCGAGACGGAGATGCTTTCCTGCTGGTGGCTCCTGATTGCCCCAGATGTCAGGGGTACTTGGATCTTCGGAGTCTCTACATCGATACTCCATCCCTGATGCTTCACTGCCCGGGCTTGTTGTCTCAGGGTCCTTGGTTTTGCCTTGGACCTGGGTCGTTTGTCTTTGACTGTGTCCTTACAGTGGTCTTACGGCTTCCCTGGCTTTGTCATCGTTGGAATGATTAGAGCACATGGATCAGCTTTTGCTGGGACCTACCACAAACTGTGGCAGCCATAAATCTTATGGTATTGTACCTGTCGATACAATCCTCCGGTGTCCAGGATTTCCAGATATTCTGGCATTCCTTCCGGCTGGCTTGGGTTTCACACTTGGCCTGGTCTTCCTGACAGTGCGGATCTCTACACTGTCAGTATGGTTAAGATATGGAATTGCTCCACTCTGGTATCCAGTTCATCCTTTGGAGTGTTTTCTTGATTATGCCTCCATTTGTCCTCCCTAGGGACTCCTTGGGAGTAAGTAGTGGTTCTTCGTTACCTCCGGGGACAGTCAATGGAACCGCTGGTTGTGATAGCCATTACATGGTCTATTGCTTAGGCTCTCTCTTTCTCTCAGGGTGTTTATATCAACCAGGAGAGTGTCTGAATTGGGAGCGTTCTCATGTGGCTCCCTCTTCTGGAGGGCATCATGTCAGGGTGGGAGTTGCTCTCGCCCTGTGTTGCTTCTTAGTGGTTTTCAGGTTCCATATTATTCTGGAACTTATGGTACGGCCATTCTGTCCCCAGTCCTCTCGGCTGGTGTGGCCTCATTGACTGTGGTCTGGCCTCTTTGGATTTATGTGATCCGTTCAGGTTCCTTACGGAAATCGGACTCCTTATTGGTGGTCTGAGATTTCTGGTTTTCACAGGAAAGGATGGCCGGCCTATAACCAAATGTTGGCTGGATGGCCTCGTAGGTCTTCCTCAGGGGCCTACCCATGGGTAGGCCTTCCTGTTGTTGATGCTTGTTTTTTCTCGGGCCATGTGACCCTCGTGTGCGGCTCGCTGTGGCGCCTCGGCTGTTTTGCCTTACTAGGTGGCCACGTGGTCTTCTGTCCACACCTTTTTAAGGTTCTAGGCATTGGTTTCTTTTGCCTCTCAGGATGCTTCCTTTTTGGCGACGGATTCTCCTCTCAGCACAGGAGCGTCCCCACCCTTGGTTGAACTGCTTTGGGACATCCCCAAGGTCAACCCTGTGGACCCCCTATGGACCCTGAAGTAGAAAACAAGAGATATGGTAAGAACTTACCTTTGTTATCTCTGTTTCTACGAAGTCCATAGGGTCCACAGGGCGCCCGCCCTGACGCACCTGGCTTCATATGGGCTGTGTGGCTGGTCACCGGTTTTCCGTCTCCCATTTCGGTGAGTATGGTTATTGAGTGTTCCAGTTTTCTCTCTTTTTCTCTCCTCCTCCGGCCTTTGGCTACTTACAAACTGAGGTGCCTCTGGCTTGGGGGTGGGGTTATAGGGAGAGTGGACCCAGTGCATCCTGGGAGCTAAAAGCTTTAACTGCGTGGTGCCCGGATTTGGTTCCCAACCTATACCCCAAGGTCAACCCTGTGGACCCTATGGACTTCGTAGAAACAGAGATAACAAAGGTAAGTTCTTACCATATCTCTTGTTATTTCTGCTGAAATTTGGCCTAAAACTACCTCAGATTTTCACAGAAGTCCTAAAAGTAGATAAAGATAAAAAAAATCAAGCAAATGAGACAAAAAAATTGCACTTTCTACTTCAGGGTCCATAGGGTATCCACAGGATACCTTGGGGTATAGGTGTGACGTCAGTCATCGGGCATCATAGAGTTAAGCTTTCAGCCTCCCAGGATGCACTAGGGTCCCCCTCCTATACCCCGCCCCCGAGCCAAGGCACCTCAGTTTAGTTTGGTGCCCGGCCGGAGTCGGGTGCACCTGTTGGAGTGGGGGTTAAGAAGAGCCCCTGAAGCTTTCCTGTATGCAGCTGTGGCTGCACATCTGGATGTACAGCATGGACAGTCAGTCCTGACGTCCATGCTGTCTTCCCTACACCCCCGCCGGTACCAGAACGCCGGTACCGATCCGGGGATGCTGGTGAGCATCTGGGTTCACAGCTAGCGGTGACCCCAGATGTTCCGGACCATGGCCGGATTCAAGGGGGACAGCAAGGTAAGCAGCGGGGTCCCGCGGTGGGTCCCCGCTGTTACATGGTCCAGAGTCCCCAGGCAGGGGGCTCCCTGGGGACTGGCTGCAGCGTGGAGCCAGGTAAGAACCTGCGCTTCCACTACCCCCCTGGGACAGCGGACCGCAGCAGAGCGGTAGCTCTGCGGCGTCCCGGGGGTTAAATGCATGCCAGGGGAGCGCGCCTTCCCTGTCTCACAGCCGGCGCCTCCCCCGCTGCACACAGCCCTCTCTGCACTCTGCCGACTGGCCCTGTGGCAGCGCTCCTCCCCCAGGCTAGCCTCCTCTCTGCTCCACGGCGGCCATCTTCCTGAACGCATGGTGAACGCTGTTGGAAGCCTGGAAGGAAGCATCTTGGTCTGGGTCCCCTCGCATACCTCTCCTCCGCTGTGGTCAGGTCTGTGTATGCAGCGCCGTGTCCTACCAGGCCCTGTGTCTGTGTAGTTGCGTGATCAGCGCTGGTTAGTGCAGGAATTGATTTTCTTTGCATTGTATGTGACTGTGCTAGCGCTGCTGCCTGTATCTTCTATTCTGACTGTCAGCTTTATTACTGTCCCTGTTCTTTCTGCTAAGCCCTTGCGGTGCGGTGCTGCAGGGTGGTCTCTCACCTCTTTAAAATACAATTGGTGAGAGGGGTCACATACTTAGTACCATCATGTCTGAAAGTGATTTTCCTCTCCGGTTACAGTGTACTACGTGTAAAGTACCTTTAGCGGAGGGGGGAGGGTAGCGCGGAGGGCCTCTGCCGGCAGTGTTTGTCAATGACACGGCCTCTTACGGTTACAGCACCGGTACAGGAGCCGCCCTGGGCTTGTTTCGCTCAAGCGCTTACAACCTTAGTGGGCCAGTTAGCTCCGCAGCCCGCGTTTACACAGATGGGTTTGTCCCAGCAGTCAGTGGTGTCGTCACCCATGCAGGGTTTCCCAAGACAATTGGTGGTACCCCGCAGTCTCCCTATTTCCCCTCTCCCGGTTTCTCAGGACCCGGCGTGGGTTAACTCCCTGACTAGTTCTGTACAGCACTTGTCTGATGTGTTGCAGGGGGAGACTGTGATGCGGCCACATAAACGGCAAGTGGCGTCTGTCGGCTCCTTATGAGGATGACGAAGGGACGTCTGATGATGGGGAGATTCTGGATCCTTACGATCTTTGTGACGTAGGAAAAGATCTCTGCTTTACAGTCGAGGGTGCGCAGTTGTCTGCAGAGCCGCCGGGTGTCTCTACACTCGGCGATGAGGTTACTGGGCTCCATGGTGTCGGTGTTCGACATGGTGGAATATGCCCAGTTTCACTCCAGACCTCTGCAGCACCTGATCCTGTCCAAGTGGAACGGGCTGCCTCAGTCTCTAAAATTCCAGACAATAGTGCTCACCCCGGAGGTTCGCCTGTCCCTTGCCTGGTGGTTGCAGACGACCCATCTCAGCAAGGGACGTCCGTACTGGGTACCAAATTGGGTCCTGTTGACAACGGACGCCAGTCTTCGGGGCTGGGGAGCAGTTTCGGGTCCACACTTGTTCCAGGGCAGGTGGACGCCGACAGAAGCGGAGCTTCCAATAAATTTCTTGGAACTCCGTGCGGCCTTCAATGCTCTCCAGCAGGCACATCGGGTTCTCCAGGGTCGCCCAGTGCAGGTCCAGTCGGACAACGCTACCACCGTGGCCTACATAAACAGGCAAGGAGGAACCCAAAGTCGGGCGGCTCTCGTAGAGGTGTCTCGGATCCTGGTATGGGCGGAGTGCAATCTTCCGGCCATATCAGCGGTCTTCATCCCGGGAGTGCTAAATTGGGAGGCGGACTTCATAAGTCGCCAGGACGTTCATCCGGGGGAATGGTCCCTGCACCCGGACGTTTTTCAACTGCTGGTGGACAGGTGGGGTCTTCCAGAGATCGACCTCATAGCGCCCCGGCACAACAACAAGTTGCCGGTGTACGGGTCTCGCACAAGAGACGAAGAGGCGTCTCTGGTGGATTCTCTGTCCGTCCGGTGGACGTTCCGGTTCGCTTACCTGTTTCCTCCGGTTTCCCTTCTTCCACGGGTAATCCGGAAATTCAAACAGGAAGGAGGGACGCTATTGTTGATAGCTCCCGCGTGGCCCAGACGGCACTGGTTCTCAGACCTTCAGGGTCTGTCCGTGGACAGTCCTCTGCGGTTGCCGCTACGACTGGACCTTCTGTCGCAGGGTCCTTGTCTTCACCCAGACCTGGCTCGGCTGTCTTTGACGGCGTGGCTGTTGAGACAGCCATGTTGAGGTCCAGGGGGTTTTCCAGCTCTGTGGTGCGTACCATGTTGCGAGCTCGGAAACCGTCGTCCGCGAGGATATACCATCGCGTGTGGCATACGTTCTTCCAGTGGTGTCGACCGAGAGGTTATGCACCGCGGGAGTTTCGTCTGTCTAGGATACTTTCCTTCCTACAAGCGGGACTAGATCATGGGCTTCGCCTTGCTTCTTTGAAGGTACAGGTTTCGGCCCTGTCTGTCTGGTGTCACCGTAGGATTGCTACAATCCCGGATGTGCACACCTTTATGCAAGGTGTTCTCCGCATTCAGCCGCCCTTTGTTCCACCTGTGGCGCCTTGGGATTTGGCTGTGGTCCTGAGGGCTCTCCAGGGACCGCCGTTTGAACCACTGGGCTCAGTGGATCTTAAATGGCTAACAGCTAAGACTGTTTTCCTTCTGGCCATAGCTTCGGCCAGACGTGTTTCTAATTTAGGGGCTCTCTCTTGTAGACCCCCTTTCTTGATTTTTCATGGGAACAGGGCAGTGCTCTGCACTCGGCCTGAATTTCTTCCCAAAGTTGTTTCCCAGTTTCATGTTAACGAGGAAATAGTTGTTCCGGCCTTTAACTCACCTGGTCTTTCAGTGGGTGAGGCCACTTTGGATGTTATGCGGGCCTTAAGGACTTATGTTGACCGCACTTCTTCGTTTAGGAAGTCGGACGCCTTGTTTGTCCTCTATGGCTTCCGTAAAAAGGGTTGGCTTGCTTCAAAGCAAACTTTGGCAGCCTGGATCCGTATGGCTATTTCTGAAGCTTATCTTCATGAAGGTCTGCCGTTTCCTTTGAAGGCTCATTCCACTAGGTCTGTGGGTCCTTCGTGGGCAGCTCGACATGGTGCCTCTGCAGTCCAGATCTGCAAGGCTGCTACGTGGTCCTCTGTCCATACCTTCGTGAGGTATTACAGGTTTGACACCTTCGCCTCTCAGGATGCTTCCTTCGGGCGGCGGATTCTCCTTTCAGCACAGGAGCGTCCCCACCCTTAAAGGATACTGCTTTGGGACATCCCCAAGGTATCCTGTGGATACCCTATGGACCCTGAAGTAGAAAATATGAGATATGGTAAGAACTTACCTTTGTTATCTCTATTTCTACGAAGTCCATAGGGTTCCACAGGACTCCCGCCCTGTCGCACCTGTGCTGCAGATGGGCTTTGGTCTGGTCACCGGTTTTTCCGTCTCCCTCTGGTGAGAGTGTGATTCTTGTGTGTATCCAGATCTTCTTTCTCTCTCTTCCTTCTCCTCCTCCGGCCTATGGCTTGGTAACTAACTGAGGTGCCTTGGCTCGGGGGCGCGGTATAGGAGGGGGACCCTAGTGCATCCTGGGAGGCTGAAAGCTTAACTCTATGGTGCCCGATGACTGACGTCACACCTATACCCCAAGGTATCCTGTGGAACCCTATGGACTTCGTAGAAATAGAGATAACAAAGGTAAATTCTTACCATATCTCATATTTTTTATTTCTATTTTTTGAGGAAAATGATCCAGTATCACATCTGTGAGTGGCAAAAGTATGTGAACCTTTAGGCTTAGCAGATATTTTGAAGGTGAAATTAGAGTCAGGTATTTTCAATCTATTGAATGACAATAAGATGTGAGTGGACAACCTGTCTAGGGATCTAGCAAAGTCTGATGTTCACAACACGTTTGTGGAAGTGTATCATGCCACGAACAAAGGCGTTTTCTGAGGACCTCAGAAGAATTGTTGATGCTCATCAGACTGAAAAAGGTTACAAAACCATCTCTAAAGAGTTTGGACTCCACCAATCAACAGTCAGACAGATTTTGTAGAAATGGAGGAAATTCCAGACCATTATTAACCTCCCCAGGAGTGGTCGACCAACAAGAACAACTATTAGACACCAAGAACAAGGCGTTCACCAGATCACAAGGGAACCCAAGGTAACCTCTAAGCAACTGAAGGCCTTTCTCACATTAGCTAATGTTAATGTTTGAGTCCACCATCAGGAGTACACTGAACAAAAATGGTGTGCATGGCAGGATTGCAAAGAGAAACCACGGCTCTCCAAAAAGAACATTGCTGCCCGTCTGCAGTTTGCTGAGGATCACCTGGACAAGCCAGAAGACTATTGGAACAATGTTTTGTGGACAGATGAGTCCAAAATAGAGCTTTTTGGTTTAAATGAGAAGCGTTAGGTTTGGAGAAAGGAGAACACTGCATTCCAGCATAAAAACTTCATACCATCTGTGAAAAACGGTGGTGGTGGTATCATGGTTTAGGCCTGTTTTGTTGCATCTGGACCAGGATGACTTGCCATCATTGATGGTACAATGAATTCTGAATTATACCAGAATATTATAAAGAAAAATGTCAGGACATCTGTCCATGAGCTGCATCTCAAGAGAATGTGGGTCATGCAGCAAGACAACAACCCAAAGCACACAAGTAATTAGACCAAAGAATTGTTAAAGAAGAATAAATTTAAAGTTTTGGAATGGCCAAGTCAAAGTCCTGACCTTAATCCAAATCGAAATGTTGTGGAAGTACCTGAAGTGAGCAGTTGATGGGCGAAAACCCACCAACATAAGAGTTGAAGCTGTTTTGTAGGGAGGAATGGGGTAAAATTCCTAAAAACCGATGTTCAGGACTAATCAATAATTACCAGAAACGTTTAGAAGCAGTTATTGCTGCACAAGAGGGTCATACCAGATACTTATGTGATATTGGATCGTTTTTCTTAATAAACAAAAAAAGCACGTCTAATAATCAACTTCTTGGAATTTGAGTTATTCAAACTTAATAGAATTAACAAGTTAAAAGAATATTTTGCTTCTCAATACTTTACCAACCCTTGTAGCGCGATGACATGTCAACTTATACCGTTTCAACAAAGATCCACATTTGATCCAGGCAGTAGCAATGCCTCTTTAAAAACCTTTTACTAGACTTTTAAGCAAAACAGTGACACAACATCCAGATACATTTGGACCTAAATTCTGTAACATGACAAAAGATGAACAAACAGCTTTACTAGACGTCAGTACATTCAAAGATATTTGTCAGGTTGACAAAGGCCGTTCTATCGTCTTTCAGAATCTTCAAGACTTTAAATCAGATATTATAAATCAACAAACCGATACCAACACCTATAGAACCCTACCACATGACCCTACAGTACAGTTCAAACAAGAAAATGACCAACTATTATGTGTAGATATGATGATTTCAGTTAAGATGACTGCCTGACTGTTGCCTCAACTGTGATGCTGCCTGGACTGGCGTCTTGACAAAGATTTGCTCAAAATCGAAACGTCGACCCTTGGCATTCGTATGATTTATAAACATTAAAATATTCTTGAGTTGCAGCTGAGATTGGTGAGTACCCTCATTCCGATGTGTTTTGTATTTGGGCTGTCTGTTAGTGGCTGAGGAGCACCCGACTGGTTAAACTATATAAAGCTGTGTGTGCAGAACCATACATCTCTAGCTAGGGGAGGAGGTGGGAATACTATTGCTCCATATGGCTGCAGTGACTCTGTCTGATGATGTGGATATGGAGGAAGGATGCAGCCACTCAGATCAGGAAAGGATAATAAAGGGAGGGAAGCTGGAGATTCACAGTAAGTGCAACCTTCCCTGTGTGCCTGCAGCCAAAGCAGCACAGCATAGCCTATAAACTTGGATTTCGCAACAGGCAGTATAGACCATTTGTCTGTGGGTCTGGAAGTGCAGGGAGGTAGACTGGAGAGCTGAAAATGAAGGCCGCCAGTAGCCGAAAAGGATGGAGCTTTCACCTAGCTGACAGCTGTATAAAGTGCTCTCCTTTGCAGCTGTGTAGCCAGAGTATCTGTTGTTGCGGCTCTGACTGCAGCATTAGTACATCAGTGGCTGTGTGTTGCAATCGCCCTTGCCTGGATCCGCCATTGTCAGTAACCTTGCAAAACATGTAGGGGGAAAAAAGGATAACCAGTCACTAATAAGCTTTGTACAGCATATTACATTTTTCTTCACAAAAAGTTGTATTTTGTAACTTGGAAATCCTAGCGTAAGGAAAGAAATGAGCTTTTGTTGCTAAAGATCTTTTATTAGACGGGCTTAAATGAACAACAACTCTTGCAAGCATGGGTGTAGAAGATAGTTTTATCACATTTAAAAGATACTCATCAGGGATACAGTAAAGCTGGGCATACACTATACAATTATCTGTCAAATATCTGTCCAATCTGGCTGGTTGGAGTGAAAACCTGGTAATGTAAATGACTGTCAATCATATGGTTTTAAACACTGACAATTTTTTTGAAAAAAATTGTCAAATTGGTAAAATTTGTGTGTTTTTAACCAATTTGTCTGAACAACTATTTTTGGCTATTTTCCAGTGTTTGTGAGCAAATGGACGATTGTTATTTGCTCCCATACATTACCAGGTTTTCATTCCAACCAGCCAGATTGGACAGATATCTGACAGAAAATTGTATAGTGGATGCCCAGCTTTAGAGTCATCTAGGGATGAAATTGATACTTAAAAAAATATATATAAAAATTCTGGATTCTTTGAAAAATGCGTAAAAAGAAAGTTTCAATTGATAACATCCACATCAGCACAAAAGATCTCTTGATGAGCACAGCGAAGATTTGGAGATTCTCTAAAAGATCAAGAGGAAAAAGCTAGCGGTGACCCCAGATGTTTAGGACCATGGCCGGAATCAAGGGGGACAAAGGTAAGCGGTGGGTCCCCGCTGAAACACATGGTCCAGAGTCCCCAGGCAGGGGGCTCCCTGGGGACTGGCTGCAGCGTGGAGCCAGGTTCTAACCTGCGTTTCCACTACCCCCCTGGGACAGCAGAACCGCGGCAGAGCGGTAGCGCTGCGGCGTCCCAGGGGTTAAATGTATGCTAGGGGAGCGCGCCTTCCCTGTCTCACAGCCGGCGCCTCCCTCGCTGCACACAGCCCTCTCTGCACACGCTGACTGGTCCTGTGTCAGCGCTCCTCCCCCAGGCCGGCCTCCTCTCTGCTCCTCGGTGGCCATCTTTGGAAGAAGCATGGTGAGCGCTGCTGGACGCTGAAGAACGGTGGCATCGTGGTCTGGGTCCCCCTGCATACCTCTCCTCCGTTGGATAAGGTCTGTGTATGCAGCGCTGTGTCCTACCAGGCTCTGAGTCTGTGTAGTTGAGGATCAGCGCTGATAATGCAGGAATTGATTTCTTTGCATTGTATGTGACCTATGCTAGCGTCTGCTGCCTGTACTTTCATTTTCTATCTGTCAGCATTTAACTGTCCCTGTTCTTTCTGCTAAAGCCCTTGCGGTGCGGTGCTTGCTGGGTGGTCTCACACTATACTAACAAGTATCAGTGAGAGGGGTCACATACTTACCATTATGTCTGAAAGTGATTTTCCTCTCCAGCTGTTATGTACTACATGCAAGGTACCTATAGCGGAGGGGGACGGCAGTGCGGAAGGACTATGTCGACGGTGTTATTCGTTGACGCGACCGATTACGGTCACGGCTCCGGTACAGGAGCCGCCCTGGGCTTGTTTTGCCAAAGCGCTTACAACCCTTGTGGGCCAGTTAGCTCCGCAGCCTGCCCTCACTCAGATGGGTTTGTCCCAGCAGTCATGTGGTGTCGTCACCCATGCAGGGTTTCCCAAGACAATTGATGGTACCCCACATTCTCCCTATTTCCCCTCCTCAGGTCTCTCATGAGCCTGCGTGGGTTAATTTGTTAACAAGCTCTGTACAGCAGTTGTCAGAAGTGTTACAAGGGGAGTCTGTGATGCGGCCTCACAAGCGGCCGGTGGTGTCTCTGTCTGCTCCTTATGAGGATGACGACGGGACGTCCGATGATGGGGAGATTCTGGATCTTTCCCGCCCTAAAGAGTCGGATGCTAAGTTTAAGGTGTATATACCTGGCCTTATTCGTGCAGTCCGTACTGCTTTAGTTATTGAGGATGAGGAGCCTCCGGTATCAAAGTCCAAATACGCCTTTTTCAAAGATGTTAAAGGAGATACCACAGTGTTTCCTCTTTCGGGGCAATTAGTTGACCACCTAGAGGAAGCGTGGAAACAGCCAGGCAAACGATATCAGCCTCAAAGGCGTTTAGCAGTGGCGTATCCGTTTGCGGACAATTATTTTGCAAAGTGGGAATCCCTCAAGTGGATTCTCATGTGACACGCCTTGTCCGTAGTTCCACATTACCCATGCCATCCATGTCCTCCCTTAAGGATGCTACGGACCGCAAGGTGGAGATCTGCCTGAAGTCCGTCTATTCCCTTGCGGGGGGGGCAGCGCGGCCGGCTATGGCCATTTGCTGGGTTGCCCGAGCTATGGAGCGCTGGGCTGATACGTTGGAGGCGTCCTTCGATTCCGACTGTTCAGCTGAGCAGACGGAGTTGATCGGCAATCTCCGGGATTCGGCCACTTATATCAACAAAGCGGCCTTGGATGTTAGTACCCTGGCGTCTCGAATTTCTTCGGCAGCTGTGGCTGCTCGGTGCACCTTGTGGTTGCGATCCTGGAAGGCGGACGCTGATTCAAAAAAGGGTTTGGAGGCGTTGCCTTTTAACGGAGAAGTTCTCTTCGGTCCGGACCTGGACAAAATTGTAGCCACGCTGGCGGCAGCTAAATCGGCATGTCTCCCGTCGGCTGCTGTTCCTTCTCGTTCAGGTACTCCGTCCTTTCGGTCTTATAGGGCCCAGGGTAGGCCTAAGACACAGTTCTTTCCCCAACAGGCTGGCCCCAAGAAATCGGCCAAGCCCCGGAAGCAGGCCTGGAGTACCAGACGTCCGGCCCCTAAGCCAGACGACAAGCCTGCGGCCTGACGGTCCGGGCCTCCCTTTGGGGGATCCCAAAGTGGGAGGCCGCCTGCTGCAGTTCGCCCGGTGTTGGTCGGTCACCACGACAGACACTTGGGTTCTCGAGGTGGTCTCACACGGGTATGCCCTCTCCTTCCGGCACAGACCTCCGGCTCGATTCTTCACCACGGGTCTACCATCAGACCGGAACAAAGCCACGGAGCTGCGGAAAGTTTTGCACACTATGCTCCAGGCTGGAGTTATAGTGCCTGTTCCATTCTCCCAGAAGGGCCAGGGTTTCTATTCCAATCTCTTTTTGGTGCAGAAACCCAATGGGTCGTTTCATCCGATTCTCAACCTCAAAGCTCTCAACAAATCTTTGCAGGTGCCGAAGTTTCGGATGGAGACCCTACGGTCCATCATTCTGGCGCTGGAACCTGGGGACTACATGGTGTCATTGGACATACAGGACGCTTACCTGCATGTCCCTATTCTTTTGCGCCATCAGCGGTTCCTCAGGTTTTGCAATCTGCAGCGACCACTTTCAGTTCCGGGCGTTACCTTTTGGCCTGGCGACAGCACCACGTGTTTTCACCAAGGTGATGGCGGTCATGGAGGCTTCCCTGCGGCTTCAGGGGGTCCGCATGTTGCCGTACTTGGACGACCTTCTATTAGTGGCAGGATCCCCGGAGCTCCTTCTGCGCCACTTGGACCTGACCATTGCGCTACTGCAACGGCACGGCTGGTTAATAAACTGGCAGAAGTCCACCCTGGTCCCGTCTCAGCGGATTCTGCACCTCGGAGCCTTATTGGACTCGGGACAGCAAAGGATCTTTGTGACGGGGGAAAAGATCTCTGCCTTACAGTCGAGGGTACGCAGTTGTCTGCAGAGCCGCCGGGTGTCTCTACACTCGGCGATGAGGTTACTGGGCTCCATGGTGTCGGTATTCGACTTGGTGGACTATGCCCAGTTTCACTCCAGACCTCTGCAGCACCTGATCCTGTCCAAGTGGAATGGACTGCCTCAGTCTCTAAAATTCCAGACGATAGTGCTCACTCCGGAGGTTCGCCTGTCCCTTGCCTGGTGGTTGCAGACGACCCATCTCAACAAGGGTCGTCCGTTCTGGGTGGCGAATTGGGTCCTGTTGACGACGGACGCCAGTCTTCGGGGCTGGGGAGCAGTTTCGGGTCCACACTTGTTCCAAGGCAGGTGGACTCCGGGAGAAGCAGAGCTTCCCATAAACATCTTGGAACTCCGAGCGGTGTTCAACGCTCTCCAGCAGGCACGTCGGGTTCTCCAAGGTCACCCAGTGCAGGTCCAGTCGGACAATGCTACCACCGTGGCCTACATAAACAGGCAAGGAGGAACCCGAAGTCGGGCGGCTCTCTTAGAGGTGTCTCGGATCCTGGTATGGGCGGAGCGCAATCTTCCGGCCATATCAGCTGTCTTCATCCCGGGAGTGCTAAACTGGGAGGCGGACTTTCTCAGTCGCCAGGACGTTCATCCGGGGGAATGGTCCCTGCACCCGGACGTTTTTCAACTGCTGGTGGACAAGTGGGGTCTTCCAGAGATCGACCTCATGGCGTCCCGACACAACAAGTTGCCGGTGTACAGGTCTCGCACAAGAGACGAAGAGGCGTCTCTGGTGGATGCTCTGTCCGTCCGGGGGACATTCCGGTTTGCTTATCTCTTTCCGCCGGTTTCCCTTCTTCCACGGGTAATCCGGAAATTCAAACAGGAAGGAGGGACGCTCCTGTTGATAGCTCCCGCATGGCCCAGACGGCACTGGTTCTCAGACCTTCAGGGTCTGTCCGTGGACAGTCCTCTGCGGTTGCCGCTACGTCCGGACCTTCTGTCACAGGGTCCTTGTCTTCACCCGGACCTGACTCGGCTGTCTTTGACGGCGTGGCTGATGAGACGGCCATGTTAAGGTCCGGGGGTTTTCCAGCTCTAGTGCGTACCATGCTCAGAGCTCGGAAACCGTCTTCCGCGAGAATATACCATCGCGTGTGGCATACGTTCTTCCAGTGGTGTCGGCCAAGAGGTTGCACCGCGGGAGTTTCGTCTCTCGGGTTCTCGCCTTCCTGCAAGCGGGACTAGACCATGGGCTTCGCCTTGCTTCTTTGAAGGTGCAGGTTTCGGCCCTGTCTGTCTGGTTCCATCGTAGGATTGCTACAATCCCGGATGTGCGCACCTTTATGCAAGGTGTTCTACGCATTCAGCCACCCTTTGTTCCACCTGTGGTGCCTTGGGATTTGGCTGTGGTCCTGAGGGCTCTCCAGGACCGCCGTTTGAACCACTGGGCTCAGTGGATCTTAAATGGCTAACAGCTAAGACTGTTTTCCTTCTGGCCATAGCTTCGGCCAGACGTGTTTTCTGATGTAGGGGCTCTTTCTTGTAGACCCCCTTTCTTGATTTTTCATGGGAACAGGTCAGTGCTACGCACTCGTCCTGAATTTCTTCCCAAAGTTGTTTCCCAGTTTCATGTTAATGAGGAAATAGTTGTTCCGGCCTTTAACTCACCTGGTCTTTCAGTGGGTGAGGCCACTTTGGATGTTGTGCGGGCCTTAAGGACTTATGTTGACTGCACTTCTTCGTTTAGGAAGTCGGACGTCTTGTTTGTCCTCCATGGCTTCCGTAAAAAGGGTTGGCCTGCTTCAAAGCAAACTTTGGCAGCCTTGATCCGTATGGCAATTTCTGAAGCTTATCTTCATGAAGGTCTGCCGGTTCCTCCTTCTGTGAAGGCTCATTCCACTAGGTCTGTGGGTCCTTCGTGGGCAGCTCGACGTGGTGCCTCTGCAGTCCAGATCTGCAAGGCTGCTACGTGGTCCTCTGTCCATACCTTCGTGAGGTATTACAGGTTTGACACCTTCGCCTCTCAGGATGCTTCCTTCGGGCGGCGGATTCTCCTTTCAGCACAGGAGCGTCCCCACCCTTAAAGGATACTGCTTTGGGACATCACCAAGGTATCCTGTGGATACCCTATGGACCCTGAAGTAGAAAATATGAGAGATGGTAAGAACTTACCTTTGTTATCTCTATTTCTACCAAGTCCATAGGGTTCCACAGGACTCCCGCCCTGTCGCACCTGTGCTGCAGATGGGCTTTACTCTGGTCACCGGTTTTTCCGTCTCCCTCTGGTGAGAATGTGATTCTTGTGTGTGTCCAGATCTTTTTTTTCCTCTCTCTTCCTTCTCCTCCTCCGGCCTATGGCTTGGTAACTAACTGAGGTGCCTTGGCTTGGGGGCGGGGTATAGGAGGGGGACCCTAGTGCATCCTGGGAGGACTGAAAACTTAACTCTATGGCGCCCGATGCCTGATGTCATCACCTATACCCCAAGGTATCCTGTGGAACCCTATGGACTTCGTAGAAATAGAGATAACAAAGGTAAGTTCTTACCATATCTCATATTTTTGTCTTTTTGCCTGGCAGTATGCCCAATAGGAATATAGTCAAAATGTTGACAGTTTCGATGTCAACCGTTAAAATGGTTTGATTACAGGGGAGGGGGGGGGGGGGGGAAGGGGGCTAGGGTGGGACAAATGCTCATCCAAATACTGGAGGATCAGAGGTTTTACCCGGTAGTCACAGGACTGCCTGGATCCGGAAGATGTCGCTGGAGCCACTGCAGCCATCCGGATCAGGAAATCACTGCTGGGGAACCAGGGACGATATGTTGACATTGTAACATATTGACATTTCATCACTGTCTACATGAATATTGACATGTCAACGTCGACATAATGACCATGTCGACATGATGAACGTATACCCAACCCTGAAGGCTTACTTTTAAGTAGTTCACACACACTTAATATTTTCATGAATAAACTTTTTCAAATTTGACGGTATTTTCAAACAAATTTATTTTTAAAAGGTGAACATCAACATATAAAATGAGTTTCAAAAGATGGTAAGAATGGAGGCTTTTGCCAGATACTTGTCACATATGCACGTATATATTATGCTAGATTACACTGATTAATTTGATATTGGACTTTTGTATAGTGTGAATGAGCCTGAATCTGCATACAAAGTGATATGATGCAGCTGTTTTTTTTGCCAAGTTTCACTGTACTTCATCTTTGACTTTGTACGTGTTTAAAACTGATTGCTGTATGGTTAATCTTGCAGCCCAGCATATGTAGTACACTTTTGAGTGATGTTTTGCTGCTTCTGTGACGTGAATAAGATACAGAACTTGATGAGAAAGATTCTGAGGCTCTCAGAGCGGCTCACTTGCGCCAGGGGTCTCCCGCTGTATGGCATATATTAAGGCTAGGGGTATACTTACTAAAGTGCAGGTTTTTAAAAGTCGAGTTATTGCCCATAGCAACATATCAGACTCTGCTTACTTCTCTAGCACCTACTAGCAGATGATGTCTACAATCTGGTTGCTATGGGCAACAACTCCACTTCTGAAACCCGCACTTTAGTAAATATACCCCAAGTTGTATGAGGAGACATTTGTACATAGAAGCAAATACAAATAAATAGCAGAACTCAAACTTCATACTTCTCACTCACTTAAGCTGGCCATACACTATACAATTTTCTGTCAGATGTCTGTCCAATCTGGCTGGTTGGAATGAAAACCTGGTACTGAATGGGAGCAAATGACAATCGTCCATTTGCTCACAAACACTGGAAAATAGCCAAAAATGGCTGTTCAGAGAAATTGGTTAAAACACACAAATTTAACCAATTTAAACAATTATTTTGTCCTTTTTTCAGTGTTTAAAACCATATGATCAACTGTCATTTGCTCCCATACATTACCAGGTTTTCATTCCAACCAGCCAGATTGGACAGATATCTGACAGATAATTGTATAGTGGATGCCCAGCTTTACAAAGACCTCACCTAATCCTCTCCTATTACATCTCTGACCTCATCTCTCATTACACTCCCACTACGGTACACAAATGAACACCGCCTCTCCTTCCAACTTATTACTTCCTCCCACTCCAGCCTCCAAGATTTTGCCAGTGCTGCTCCCTACCACTGGAACACTCCCTCTCAGACTTTCCACCTCTCTGAAAAATGTCAAACTGGCCCTGAAGACCCACTTCTTTATAAAAGCTTTCCAGCTCTCATCCTAACTTACCGCTCCATTTTTCTTGCTCACTGTCTCTCCCCTCTGTCACCCATCTCTTTCACTCTCTTCTTTAGACTGTAAGCTCTCACGAGTAAGACCCTCTTCCCTCATGTACTTTTCCTTCCCTCACTTATACCATAATGTCCTTCCCACTGCCATCAACAACACCTAACCTTTGGGTTTGTGTACCCTGCTGCTCATTTCTGTATTATGACTTCTGCTACTGCAATGTTTATTTACCTTGTCCATGTCCTGTAATGTTTTGTACTGTAAGTAATTTTTATTCTTGTTTTGTTCATACTGTTCGCTTACGTACCCGGTAAGGCGCTGCAGTATATTTTGTGGGGCCAGCTAAATAAAGGTTAATAGATAACCGTTACTCTGTCGGAGGAGAGGTTTTTCAAAATACAGCACTTTGCGCATCAAGTATCGATTCATCACTGGACAAAAAGCAGGACAGTGCTTCAGTTCTTCATGTCTACAACAAAATAGTTCCCTGGGCAGGATGTCACATGCAGAGTATCCAATTAGAAATGTTAACCCTGTGGGAACAGTGGTGGTCTACTCAAATTACCAGGGAGGCACCTGAAGCAAAGCTATGAAGTAGCAAAACTAATACTTCAAGGTGGAAGGAAACCTACAGTTATTTTCATTTCACAGGCAAGAAGAAAGCAGTGGCAGATGGGATCCAGTCACATTGTCATAATGTCGACATTTTCAAAATGCAGATGATTAGGTGCTGTTTGGAGGATTAGGGTTAATCTGCTTGTGAGGTAGGTTAGGGTTAGGCACTGGGGAAGAAATTAAGGAAAGGCAGAAAATAATCCTCAAAACCACTGCTCTGTCACATGACCGCCGGAAGCCATGCTGGAGCCACCGGGACCAGTTAAGTGACCCCTGGGCCACCAGGAAAATTAGATCGACTGTCATGTCTGCACAGGGCCGGCTCAAGGGTGGTTCCAGCGGTGTAACCGCACGTGGCGCCACCCCACACGGGGAGTGGTGCAGCTGCCACCGAGACCCTGGACAGATCTAGACTGGTGGACCTGGCGGCACCCGCAGTTGCAGATGCACCTCTAATTACATATTCGGACCGGGCAGTGCTGGGCTTGTCTGAGCGGCCCAGACACAGCCTGGTCCACGACCTATGGTGATGCGGCGGTGTGACATCAGGTTATGCAGCCTCCCACCTTTCCGCCCACACAGTGCTCTGGTGTCTGCTACTTCCGGTGACGCCCATCGCTGAGGGCGTGCCAGGGGGGACTGGGAGTTCCTCACTTACAGGTCAGGTAAGTCTTCTTTGGGGAGGCTGGGGCAAGTGGTGTGTTATATTTTTCTGTGGGGTCAGTGTGGTTTTTTTTTTTCTCCTGTGGGGGCCAGTGTTTTTTGAGGTTTTTCCTGTGGCGTACAATGTGTGTGCAGTTTTCTTCTTCCTTTTTTTTTTTTTTTTTATTTAATCTACCTGTGGGGGACAATGTAATAATGATGATAATAATAAAAGTATTGATGTATATAGCTGGATTTGGGTGTTTTTTTGGGGGGCACTCCAAAGTTCTTGCACAGGGTGATAGTAGACCTGGAGCAAGCCTTGTGTCGACATGTCATCCTTGTAAATATGATGAATGTACACAAGCGGGATGAGGACATTTCGACTAAGTTGACGTTCTCATGTCAATCTGATTCCTGTTGACCTGATATCTCGTACACAGCATCTTTGGCTGATATCTTCTCATTTATATTCAGATAAGCCATACCTTTTATATACTTGTATGCCTGTTTTTAGGTTTGTATTATTCATGAGCATTATTAAAGAAGAATTTTTGATTATGAAGAAGTGTATAAGGCAGTGGTTCCCAAACTTTCTTGAATACTGGTGCCCTAGAGCATCAGCATTTTTTCCACTGCACCCCTAGGCCAAAAGTTTATTTTTTGAGAAATTTTGCAAAAGTGATTTAAATAAAATAAATTGTGTTTTACCTTTTACTCTTAGGTTCGTTTATGTGGTGGTGGGCAGGGTTGTGCAATTTGTCAACATAATTTATGATTGGCAGCCACCAGCACTGGTGTCTCCTATCACATGATTGACCATAAATATTTTGATTTGGTTTTGGACAACCAACCTGAGGCTCCCTTGCACGTACCCCAGGGTTCCACGGCACCCAGTTTGAAAAACGCTGGTCTAATAAAAAGTCATTCTGAGATTTTAGATAAGCTTCATCATTCTTTTGTATTGGTACAGGGCCACTCTATTTGAAGTTTTTGCACTTTGGTGATTTCTATGCGTTATTGCACTAGGAGGCAATTTTGTGTTTATTTTTTTTATATATAGAGATGTGACCTCATATAGTCCTACTCACATACACAGAGCAGAGGGGGGATGCTATTCTGAGAGTTGGAAGTGGGAGAAAGGAGTGGGTTTAGTAATTTTATATTTATTCAGGACAAAGTGTCTTAGGAATACAGGACAGTTATATTTGATTCTTGCAGAACCTTAGATAGGTTATGCACCTTTAAACAAGCCATTTCTACATGGATCAGTAAGTGATCATACATGTATACAAGAAATGTGGTCATAAGGTTTCAGAGATATTAACAGGCCACTGCAACCTTTTTTGCAAGGACGGCTCAGGCCTTGCTGACAGAAATTTGCAAGGCAGTAGGATGCACATCTGTCTATACCTTCTCTAATCGTTATTTATTTGATATTTTATTCTCTGCCCATTCAGGCAAACACTTACATAAGTGTTTGATTTTGCACCATACAGTATGTGGCTTAAATTGCTGCTTTGTGGCATTCCCTATTGTATTGGTTGCGGGGGCGTAGCTACCATGGGTGTAGGGGGTGCTGTTGCTATGGGGCCCGGGTCACCTCAGGGCTCACCTGCCCCAGCCCCTAACTCACCACACACGAGTCACGCCGCCGATCACAAACACTGCATGCCTTGCTGGGAGAGATAATTGTCGTATCTACGCCTTCCAACTTTTTATTCGGGGAGCATCAAGAGGATGCAATGGTAGATGTGGAGGAAAGATTTGGGAACTATGGCTGAAACGCAGACAGCGGAGCCGCCAGCTCTAGAGGTGAGCTGTTAATTCATTTGGAGGTGCTGAGCACTGCAGCTGCAGAGATTATTGTGGCTATGGGGAATTACCAAACAACAAGGCAGAGACCTGGTGTCACCATGTCCGTCACGAAACGGGCGTGGATTAAAACTCTACAGTAATTAGATAGTCAAAAGATCGACATCAACTAGTAGACAGGCAATAGGTCAACACACAAAAGGTCAACATGGTCAAAAGGTTGACATTTGAATGGTCGACGCATTTTTTTTTTTTTTTTTTTTTCTAACCCGTGTCTTCACTTTAACCCTCCATTTGGTGCCTTACCCTAACTGTCGGGGTAAGTGCCTAACGCTGAGGTTCCCAAACGCGGTCCTCAAGGCTCCCCAACAGTTTAGGTTTTAAAGATGTCCATGGTTGACCACAGTTGGTTAAATCAAATTGACTGAGGGACTAATTAAGCCACCTGTGCTCAGCCATGGATATCGCTAAAACCTGAATTGCTGGGGACCGCGTTTGGGAACCTCTGGCCTAACCCTGACCATCCATTTCTTTTTTGGATTCCATAGGGTCCACAGGATCTACCTTGGGGTATGTAGCTGGATCGCATTCAATGCACCAAACAGCAGAGATTTGGAGCTCCCAGCATGCACTGGTACTCTTCCCTATATACCCAGCCCCCAGTCACAGGCATTCAGTTTTTTCGTTTGGTGCGCGGCAAGATGCACCTGTTATAACAGCGGGACTGCTAGGCAGTCCTAGGCTTTTTTTCTTTTGTTTTACCATAAGTTTTTTTTATTTTTTTTATTTTAACTTTAGAGTTTAGCGTTACCAGGCACTGTGAAAGACGCTTGCACCGCGACTCCTACCTACGCCAATGCTGAAACACCAGCACTGCTATATTCCCTGAGGTTCTCGGCAGGCCTCAGCGTGGCTTGGCTAGCGGCTTTCGCTGAGGCCTGGGACTGCGGTCGGGTCACGGAGATGGCAGGTAAGTGATTCCTCTCGGGGAATCGTGCGCGAAGCAGTCCGGTGTTGAGATGCATCGGAGGCAGCTGCGGGTGAAGACCTCGTGTAACGTGTCCTCACTAAGGCGACCGGGGCCATATCATCTGTCGCCGGGGATGAGTGGTATGACACACTAGAGCGCACTAGTCAACGTCTTACTACCATGAGGTCAACGTACCCGGCCGTCAAAATCACAGCTGCTCCTCTCCCCCAGGCGCAAACTTCCAGCTACGGATTCCCACATCTGGTTTGCTAAAATTGACCACCTCGTGTGTGAGACGCACGCAGTTTAGCATTGGTGTGTGCACTGAAGCGGTTGATCTCAGAATTTTGGTTTGTCTCTCTATATACCTCTCCCTTGGGTTTGGCATATAACGCACTCTATATCCTACCATTACCCCCATGGGGCTGGTCAGTTGATCCAGAGTCCATATTGCTGTCGCAAATCTGCGTATTTATGCATTGTATGTGTCTGTATGCTAACTGCTGTGTATTTTTTCAAAACTGTCAGGTACAACTATCTGTGTTTCTCCTCATCCCTATGAAGGTATGTGGGGTGTCTCATTGATACAAAGTCACATTGCATTTATATTATATACCTTGTACCATTTATACATTGTCATGCCTGAAGGTAAAGGTGAGGATGGGAGCTCTCCAGTGCATATTTCCTGTAAGTCCTGTTGCATTTATATTATATACCTTGTACCATTTATACATTGTCATGCCTGAAGGTAAAGGTGAGGATGGGAGCTCTCCAGTGCATATTTCCTGTAAGTCCTGTTCGGCAGGCTTATCGGACCAGGATGTTACCCAGTTTGGATTGTGTAATAACTGTTGCAAACAGCTATCCAATATATGTGGTACACCTGCACCAGCACCAGAGTCATTGTGGATGGCTGTTACGCCTGAGGTTTTGTCCTATTTAATAGGCAAGGCCACGGACGTACAGGCTCCGACTGCTGTAGGGCCTCATGCTATGGGGTACACACAGCATGTGCATCATCCTATGTGTATGCCCCCCATTAATCCCTGTTGGGGTAATTTGCCTGCTTACTCTAGTCAAAGTATACTGCCATCTTCAGCCTCTCCGCAGGTGGATAGACCCAGTGGTAGTAAAAAAGGAGGGGCATAAAATAGATTCTTGTCATGTGTTGCCTCACGAGTCTGACACAACCTCCTCATCAGACTCTGATACTCAGAGTTCTGGATCTGTCTCTATGAAAGAGAACCATCAGTCCCTGGTGGATGTTCCCTCTCTAGTAAGAGCGGTCAGGTCTGTCCTCAGTATGGGGGAAGAGGAGGTGTTGTTGGCATCTAAGGAGCCAATCTTTGTGTCAGGCGGTGATTTAGGATTATTTCTATCAATCTGGGCAGCTGTCGAATCTCATGTCCGAAGCATGAGAGACTCCTAGTTAGCATTTTCATGCCACAAGTAAAAATTTAACTGTTCTTTACCCATTTGCACCAGGAGTGTGTAATAAATGGAAAATTCCTCCAACGATAGATGCTCATGTGACAGGATTAATCAGGAGCGCTACGTTGCCCATTCCTGCAGCATCCTATTTAAAAGAGGTTACAAGATAGATAGAAAACCGGAATTTCACTTGAAATCAATGTTTTCACTATCTGGAGCTGTTCCAAGTCAGCTACAGCTGTAGCTTGGGTGGTCAAGGCTATGGAGGAGTGGACAAAATCTCTGGAGGATACTATAGTTGATCCTTCCAGAGAGCAGCAATCCCTTCTTGGCCAGATGCGGGAAGCAGCTATGTATATGGGGGAAGCTGGAATTGACGCAGGCATCCTGGCTTCTAGGGTCTCTGCTTACTCGATTGCAGCCCGAAGAACCCTTTGGCTAAAAACCTGGAAGGCGGATGCAGGGTCTAAGAAGGCTCTGGAATCTTTGCCTTTTCCAGGGAAAGTACTGTTTGGGCCAGGATTGGATGACATAATGACTTTGGCAACGCCAAAGTCTGCTGAATTGCCATCTACATCTACCTCTAGAAGGCAGTAGTCATCGCGGTCCTTTCGTTCGGCAAGGCAGGACAAAGAAACAGTCTTCGGCCAGACAGTCAGTCCCACAGGAAACCGCAGCCCAAGAAACCTTGGTCTACTATATGCCCGGCTGCCAAGCCAGGAGGTAAGCCTACTGTCTGATGGGGCGGGCCTACCCCTGGAGGATGTCAGGGTTGGAGGCCGACTTTAACAGTTCTCCCAGGCTTGGCAGCAGACAACTACAGATGCCTGGGTGCGAGAGCTGGTCTCTCAGGGTTATGCCATCACATTACTAAGGCATCCCCCTCAGAGGTTTGTTGCTACAAATCTTCCTGCAGACCCGGTCAGAGCTTTGGTCTACAGAGAGTCTATTGGGGCACTCCTGAAGTCAGGAGCCATAGTCCCCGTTCTTGTGATGCAACAGGAAAGAGGTTATTACTCAAATTTATTTTTGATTCAAAAACCCAATGGGTTCTATCCTGAATCTGAAATCTCTCAACAGATTCATCCCGGTGCCCAAATTCCGTATGGAAACTCAACGGTCAATTATGCTGGTGATGGAGCCTGGAGACCTCATGGTCTCACTGGACATACAAGATGCTTATCTGCATGTCCCGATTGCAAGATCCCACCAGGCCTTTCTCCGGTTCGCGGTGGATCAGCAACATTATCAATTCCAGGCCTACCCTTCGGTCTGGCCACAGCCCCTCAGGTATTTACAAAGATAATGACAGTCATGACGGCTTGTCTCAGAAAAGGAGTCAGGATACTGCCATATCTAGACGACCTCCTGATATTGACACAATCTCAGGAGATGTTACAATGTCATCTACGGACGACCATAGGAGCACGGCTGGGTGATCAATTGGAAAAATACTTTTTTCTTTCTCCAACTCAGCAGATTGTGCACTTAGGGGTGCTGCTGGACTCTCTGGGGCAGAGGATTCTTCCTCCAGAGGACAAGATTGTAGCACTACAGTCTCGGGTGCACAATCTAGTTTGCAAGCAAACTGTCAGTTCACTTGGCTATGCAGATACTGGGCTCCATGGTAGCCACATTCAATATGGTGGCTTATGCCCAGTTTCACTCCAGCTCTCTACAGCTGTGGATCCTGGCCCAGTGGGATGGTCAGTATCATCGGTGGGATGGTCAGTATCATCGGATAAAGCATCAGATGATTCGCATCTCACCAGACGTTCGGCTCTGTCTTGCTTGGTGGCTGGAGATGACTCATTTGGACAAGGGTCATCCGTTATGGATCCCGGAATGGGTTCTCCTCACCACGGACGCAAGTCTGCGAGGATGGTGAGCAGTGACAGGCCATCACACCTTTCAGGGAAGGTGGACGGACCAGGAAAGTCATCTACCAATTAATATATTGGAGCTTCGAGCAGTGCACAAAACACTCAATCTGACGCAGGACCTTCTTCAGGGCAGGCCTGTCCAGGTTCAGTCTGACAATGCGACAGCAGTGGCCTACATAAATCATCAAGGAGGCACACGAAGTCCGGCAGCCATGAGGGAAGTGTCAAAAATTCTGCTGTGGGCAGAGGGCCATCTTCCAGCAATCTCGGCAATATTTATCCCAGGTGTTCTCAACTGGGAGGCGGACTTCCTAAGTCGCCAGGACACGCCGGAGAATGGGCTCTTCATCCGGAGGTGTTTCAATTCCTGGTGGACAGGTGGGGGTTACCGGACGTGGATCTCATGGCATCACTTCACAACAACAAGGTCCCCAGGTACGGGTCCAGAACAAGGGACCCCTCAGCCGCCTTTGTGGACACTCTGGCGGTGGGATGGAACTTCAGGTTGGCATACCTGTTTCCTCCAATTTCCCTCCTCTCAAGAGTTGTCAGAAAGTTCAAGCAGGAGGGAAGCAGAATGATACTAATAGCCCCTGCCTGGCCTAGGAGGCATTATTTCTCCGATCTGACACGTCTGTCTGTAGACAGTCCACTTCCACTGCCTCTAAGACAGGCTTTGCTAATGCAGGGTGACTGTCTTTACCAGGATTTACCTTGGCTGGCTTTGATGGCATGGCTCTTGGGTCGTCCGTCTTAAAGGCCAGGGGTTTCTCTGCATCTGTGATTCAGACGATGCTGAGAGCAAGGAAGCCTGCTTCTGCTCGTATCTATCACAGAATTTGGCGATCATTTTTTCTTTGGTGTTCCCACAGAAAATATGACCCTAAAGTTTTCAGGGTATCGAGCATACTAGGCTTTCTTCAGGCTGGATTAGACTTAGGTCTTCGCCTGGCTACCTTGAGAGTCAAAGTTTTGGCTTTGACAGTTTGGTTCCAGCGCAAGATTGCTCCCCTGCCGGATGTTAGAACATTCATTCTTACAGGGGGTTTTGCGGCTGCTACCTCCATTTCTCCCACCGGTGGCACCGTGGGATTTATCTTTGGTTCTCAGGGCACTGCAGTCACATCCCTTTGAACCCTTGGATAAGGTGGACTTGAGATGGCTGACTGCGAAGACACTTTTTCTTATCATTACCTCAGCTCGCAGAGTTTCTGACTTGGCAGCATTGTCATGTCGTTCTCCATATTTGATCTTTCATCTAAATAGAGCGGTCCTCCATATCACGGCGGGCTACCTCCCAAAGGTCGTTTCCCGTTTCCATATAAATGAGGAAATTGTAGACCTGGCCTTCAAGTCTTCAGACCTATTTACAGGTGAAGCTTCCTTGGATGTGGTTAGAACACTTTGTATTTACGTGGATTGGACCAGTTCCATCAGGAAATCGGATTCTCTTTTTGTGCTATATGGATTTCACAGAAGAGGTTGGCCAGCAAACAAACAGACTTTGGCTCGCTGGCTTCGTATATTTCTCACGTCTATACACAGGCTGATCTCCCTGTTCCTAACAAGGTGACAGGACATTCCACTCGGTCTGTTGGACAATCGTGGGCGGTAAGACATGGCACCTTGGTTGAACAACTTTGCAAGGCAGCCACTTGGTCTTCTATTAATACGTTTATCAAGTTCTATGCTTTTGATAAGTTTGCCCCCCAGGGTGCTTCCTTTGGGCGGCGGATTCTCCTCTCTGCGCAGGAGAATCCACCCTTAAGGGAACTGCTTTTAGGACGTCCCTAAGGTAGATCCTGTGGATACTATGGAACCCGAAGAAGAAATACAGAATTATGACATAACATACCTTGGATAATTTTTTTCTTCGAGGTCCACAGGGCACCCACCCTGACGCACCTGGCCTCAGTTGGGATCTGTTCTTCAGCCTTTTTTCAAAGATTCCCTCTTCGTATGTTGAGTGTTTCTTGTGCAATTTTTCTTCCTTCTCCACTCTGTCTCTTGTTGTTAGGCTTGGTTACAAACTAAATGCCTGTGGCTGGGGACGGGGTATATAGGGAGGAGGACCAGTGCATGCTGGGAGCTTCAAACCTTTGCTGTTTGGTGCATTGGATGCGATCCAACTACATACCCCAAGGTAGATCCTTTGGACCCTATGGACCTTGAAGAAAAAGAATTATCCAAGGTATGTTATACCATAATTCTGTATTATACAGCCTAACCCTCCAGTAAATGCCTAACCTTAACAAACAAACAAAAAAAGTCAGCAATTTTTTTCGACCATTCCAATGTCGACCCTTTGTAACACGTCGGCTTTTTGTATTGGTCGACCGATTGCCTGTCTACCTAGACACTGTCAACCTTTTTATTGTAGATCTGTTGATTGAAATCCTCATGAAACCCACCCCCCATCCCAGGGAAACGTGAGTATTGTGCGGTCTTGCTGGGGATCTCATGTTTATTGAACAACTTACAATATGAAATTATCTATTGGAAGTTATAGGATCCCTTACCTACATCAAATGAATCTAATTAAGATAAAAGTTTGCATTCTGGGAAAATAATTATTGTAATTTACAGATTTCTAGTGTTATAAACACAGACTTGTAGGAAAACTATCAAGACATTTTGTACCCTAGGCCAGTGGTTCCCAAACTGGGTGCCGTGGCACCCTGGGGTGCCTTTGGTTGGAGGTCCAGTACAAATAAAATAATTTTTAGTCAGTTTGATAGGCAAAACCAGTGCTGGCTGCTGCCAATCAAAAAATATGTGGACAAAAAAAGTGGAGCCCTGTCAACCACCACGTGACTGAACCTAAGGGTGACTTATAAGCACAATTTACTTCAATTAAGTTTTGCTGAATTTCTCAATAAGAAACTTTTGCCCCACGGCTGCCATGGAAAAAATGCTGATACTCTAGGGCGCCGTGATTCTAAAAAGTTTGGGAACCACTGCCCTAGGCTATGAATAATTATTATAATACAGGTTGAGTCTCCCATATTCAAATATTCAGAAATACGGAATATTCCGTTATCCAAAATACCCCTGGTCCCAAGCATTTTGGATATGGGAGACTCAACCTGTATTACTACAGTCAGAATTGGTGGGTGCAATTGGCTATACTATATATTGGCTAATGGGAATGCAGTGCAGTGTAAGTGGTTAATGCTTGTATTAAATGTTTTATAATTATTTTAAGGCTGATCAATCTTTGCTTTCGGTATAAGGTTAAGTATACTTGCATATTCATTTTTAGATACTTTATCATCTGAGCAGAAACTAACGGGGTGCTTTTAAAGATTTACATTAACAGCTTGATTTAAACTATTATATAGTGTTATTTATGGTTTTTGACTGTTTTATGTCTTATTGTCACTGCATATTTTACAATAAATGTGTTTTTAGCCATTCCACATTGCATATAATTACATTTTAATACAAACACTGAGCACTTTACACTGCATACCCAGTATATAGCCAATAACACACCAAAGTAGTTGTTTGCACCCCAATATCCACCAAAGCACACATTATTGTATTAATAGGCACCAGTAAGAATGTCCCCTATGGAGCACAAGGCATTGTGAAGAAAGATGTCTCTTTAGAATCATTGGGGGCTACTCACAACTGTTGCTATGGGGCCTACAAAGTTCTCATTAAGTCCTGATTGGTTGGATATATCCCAATGTAAGGTCTGCCATGGAGTACCAAAGGTAAAATCAGATAATTATATTGGCTCATAATTGCTTGTCTTTGTAGTACTTCATGGCATCCTAGGTTTCCCACAATGTTTCAGAGACATCTTGGGAAGTTAGTCAAGGACACAGCTGAAGAGGTGGAGACATGTTTTATGCCATCTGGGGGTGTGTTCTTACATACCGGCCTCTACATAACTGGCAGATACTTAACCCATTGTAAGGGCTGCTACTTAGAAGAAAAAAAATTATCCCATAACATAATTTGTTTTGTGCTTCTCAGTTGATTGTTAAAACAAATAACATAGTTCTTTTTGAAAATAAAATTTCAAATTCATATGCTGCAAGTTTATTTTGTATTTTGAACTGATTGTTGAAGACTCATAAAGACTTTATTTTCTAAACATTGTAAAAGTGATAGATGTCATAGGATGCCACCTTTTAATACTAAACTTATTTTTCAAGGTTCTCCTTGATATTACTTATAACATGATATACCATTACAGTCCAAATTATTGGAAATAATGAATATTCAAGCTCTAATGTTTAGTGTTATTTGCTTCTTATGTTTTAGCATTTGCATTTATGGTGGTGGCGATCGTAAAAACCAGATAAATTTGGTTACAAAGGGGGTGGACATTGTCATTGCTACTCCTGGAAGACTAAATGATCTGCAGATGAACAATTTTATTACTCTAAAAAGCATAACTTACTTGGTGAGTACCTTTTTTGCTCTTTGACTCTAAAAATACAGCAACCCAAATGGGACATCAATCTCTCATATGGTGCCACCATCCTGATGGCTACACTTTCTGAATTCTCTGTGCAACTATGCAAATATTAGCAATCCGCGTATCTGGTAAAAGTTATTTTAAGGGCAAACAGCACTTGTTTAAGCACATTCAGTTTATAAACGGGTATTAACACATTTTTTTCAATGTTTTATTATTCTATGCTGTCAACATTTTTATTGTGTGCATGCCCTACAAAGCAAAGTACCAAGTTGACAATTTTTTTATAAGTGAGAAGGAAAGTGTAAAATAATTAACACATCAAAAAGATCATTTCATTAACAAAACTAGAGGCTAATGATGCCTCACCAATATGAAATGAATTGGTAACCTGTTTGACGGATCGTAAACACAGCCATAATTTATGCTTAATTCCAAAGTGTAACCATCCTACTGCTTCTGTGTACACATACTTGGTGATAAGCTGTGTTCATAGAAGCAACCGTTAAATGGCTTCTGGTGCACACTTTAAATCAGACTTATTTCAATGGTGGCCTGCGTCGCCAGTTTAAACTGGCCCACGTGTGCTTCCTCCACCTTCAGTGGAAACGGTCTTGATAATTACAGAACAGCTTTTTATTTTGCCCTGTTGGGGATTACTGTTTTGTTGGGCTACTTTTCTCTTTTGTTTTTTGTATTGCAATTGCGCGACTGGTTAAGATTAACAGAATGCCACATCCAGGAAAAGAGAGGAGCCGGTTTAACGGGGGAAATAGATACCATGCAAGTCAGTAAGACGGTGGTTTAGGGGATGGAGTCACAAAATCAAGTTATATGAAGGGAAGAGGGGTCCCAACATCACTAAAGCCTAGTAGAGGGAAGCACAAATCTATTAAGTTATTTAAAGTGGGAAACAACAACATCCAAGCTTTATAAAGGGGAGAGTGCACAATAAATCAAGTTATGTAAATGATAACAAAAACAATGAGGTCTAATGAAAGGAGGTAGCATAAAATCTATAAAGCAATGTAATGGGTTGGGAAACTTTCAAATATATATTATCCTTTTTTTTTCAGTATTTTTTCCTTTGGTAGTATAGTAGTAAAATTTACATTTCCAGCATGCCAAATCTCCCTAACGATTTAGAGTGGCCCATTCAAAATAAATTAGTTGATAACCTCTGCTCTAAATGCTCTATTTTTGGTTAGGGAGCATTCGAGTGTGAGAACACCAACATGTCATCTTTAGGATTTACAAATAGTTAACACATTTCCTGAGCCGAACAGTAACTTCTTGTTCGTTATATTTTAAATGGCTGATTATACTGACAGCTAAGAAATTACACGCTAGAAAGAAGAATTGTTAACTAATTCTATAATAACTCATTTAAAAAAAAAATTGTGGGCGGTGTTCTTAAGATGTGCATCTTAACCTGGTCCCTTAACTACTGAAATACTTCAGTGCATCAAGTCTTCATTTGTTGGATCTGGGTCCTTAAGAACACTTTTTTTTATTTTTGCAAGTTTTTGGGGTCAAAGAATACATAATGTTGGCGGCACACACATCCTCATCAATAGTTTCTATTATACAAACTGGCCAAGTGAATGTGCACTTATTCTTTGAGATACACTGTTTCACAGTAGAGTAATAAAGTCCACCTGTTTTAAAAATGTTCCCCACCTACAAATTCTAAAAACAAATTAAAGGTACTCCTAAATTAAATCAAATCAGAGGTTAGTTGGCACCACAACCTGATGATCACACAAAATACAAATACATATGCACTCCACTATACTCGTGCACCCAGGGCCGGCCGGCCGGCCCGTTACGCCGACTACGCATGTGTGTAGGGCGCCAGCCAGCAATGGGCGCTCAATCCCCAGCACTGCCACACTTGAACAGCAACCCTCCCACTGCCACACTCCTTCCCTTTCCTCTACCCGCGGCCGCCGCATGGAGGCTTCATTTGTCGGGCGCCCACTGAGATTTTACCAGCGGGCGCCCGGCTCCCCGCACTGGCAGCCGGAGCTCACTCCTGAGCTCCGGCTAGGCTTCCCCCACGGGCACTATGTGAGAGACGTCATGACGTCTCTCCCATATTTACGAGGAGTGGCGGACGCAGGATCGGGGCTTCAGGTAAGATGTTTGTTTTTGTGTGTGTTGCGCGACTACTGGGGGCACTATTACAGGGGCTACTGGGGGCACTGTTACAGGGGCTACTTGGGGCACTGTTACAGGGGCTACTGGGGGCACTGTTACAGGGGCTACTGGGGGCACTGTTACAGGGGCTACTGGGGACACTGTTACAGGGGCTACTGGGGACACTTTTACAGGGGGCAATGTTACATGGGCTACTGGGGACACTGTTACAGGGGCATTACTATTGGGGGCACTACTACTGGGGGCATTACTACTTGGAGCAATTTTACAGAGGCACAACTACTGGGCTTTATTACAGGGGCACTACTACTGGGGGATAATTTCTTGGGGCATTACTACTGTGGGCACTTTTACAGGGGACATTACTACTGGGGGCACTAATACAGGGAGCATTACTTTTGGGGGCATTACTACTGGGGCCACTACTAATGGGGGCATTGCAGAAGGGGCACCACTACTGAGGGCACTGCGGAAGGGGTACCACTGCTGTGGGCATTGTACAAGGGCCACTACTACTGTGGGCATTTTATTAGGGGCACTACTACTGTGGGCATTGTATTAGGGGCACTACTACTGTGGGCATTGTATTAGGGGCACTACTACTGTGGGCATTGTGTATACGGGGCACTTAAGTTGGCATTGTGTAAAATGGGCACTACTGTGAGTCAGAACATAAATAAGGGACACTACTATGTGGTGTAATGTGAATCGGACACTATGTGCGGTGTAATGTGAATAAGATTGTGCTATTGTGTTGTGTAGTTTGAATTGGGAATACTGTTGTGTGACTACGCACCTTTCTTTTGAGACCTTTCCTTTAGCATGCCTCCCAACCATCCCTATTTTGGTGACAAAGTGTTCCAGATGGGGAGAGGGGGGGCAGAATGGTGAATAGATGACATGTGCTTGCATGCGGCATCTATTGACTGGAGCAAGGGACTGGGATCATGCCCAGGAGCTCCAAGAGCACTGGGCATGTACCCAGCATGATTGGTGCTCATGATTATGGCTTTTCCCATGAGACCACACCCCTTCCTTTGTCGGGTGCACGCACGTCCAGTGTGTGCAAATTCAGCCAGGGGGTGCCAAAATGTATCTTCGCTAATCAAAAATGTTAGGCTCGGGCCAGCCCTGCTTACACCCATACCAGTACTGTATATATACACAATAGAATGTCGCCTTTTACTAACTGAGTGGCACTCCCCCAGGGGGTTATTTAGCTCCATACGCCGCCTCCTTCAGAGTTGTTTTAAGTCCGAGGGAGAGATCACTTCTTAAGCACAGCAAATATTTTATCTCTGAAAATTAAAAAAAAAAAACAAGATTAACAAAGTTGTTTTATGCAGAATATTTACTTTTAAAGCCATACATATATATGCAAAATCACATTTTTGAGAAGACTTAATGTACACAAAGTTTAATCATGAAATAAAAATGTTGTATTTTTTACTATCTGCAGAAAGAAGTGAAAAGATAAAGTTCAACACCACTACCCTGCTTTTTAGGAAAAAAAAAATATGATCAGAGTTTTAAGTATAGTAATTGTAATGACCTGCCCAATGCAATTTAATACCTTCATGGATATTTGGATAGATTTCTGACCAAAATATCAGTGTTTTGTTTATTGGATTTAATAGAGGAAATTAGCAATAACGATTGTATTATAGGTGATCACATGAATAAGATCCATAACATTATTCCAGACGGAAATGTTATTTTATTGGTGTTTTGGAGTACGTTTTATCTGTTGTCATATCTCATATTCAGATTTTGGGGGGTATTCAATTTGGATGCGAAAACTCTGTCATTTATGACGTCATTTTCGCATGTTTCAATTATCCCCGTATTCAATTACAAAGACTTTTCGCCGGTTCGAAAAGTTTTTGTTCAAAAACGGGGATAAGCTTTCACCATGTTTTACATGGCGAAAAAAAGTGCAAGTTTAGGGGTGCAGGCTTAAAAAAAATAGCCTGGGAATAGCCCCTAAAAATGAACTGTCAAAAAAAAGTTTTACAAAAAATAGGGACACCCCCAAAAAATATTTTAATTTCGGGGTAAAAAAAAAAAAATGGGGAACAGTGTTTAAAAATAGGGAAATTGGTTCAGGGGTATGCTGTAAGTATGCGGCAGGTGTTTTCTAGAATAGGCTATTAGCGGCAGGTGCATTTTTGCAGATTTTTAAAAAAATAAGTTTAGGGACTTAAAATATGTTAGTACCCATTTTCATGTACCCCAAATTTGATGGGACCACTTTTTAAAACGAAAAAAAAAACCTAAGTGCTCTTCTGCATCACTTCTTCAATGTCGGGAAAAAAACACCTGCCGCGGCTATTTAAAAATGCAGAACACATTCTGCAGGGCTAAACTGGGGTACCCACAGTGATCCCCATGTCTGGGCATCATTAGGGGGGTCCCAGGATGAATTTCCGAATATTCCCCTATTTTTCCCAATACTTACCTTTCAACACGCTCCTATTTTCGCCGGCTCCAAATTGAATACGGGGATAAAGCAGGCACGCGCTCGATACTTTATCCCCAGAAAAGCTCCAATGTGGAGCTAGAAGTCCAGCATGGACTTTTCGCTCCCTAATTGAATACGGGCCTATGAGTATTACAGCAGCTAGCAATGTACAAGATATATTACACTGGATGTACATATTTTAAAGGAGTGGAGTATTCATACAGGGGTCATTCCATGCCAAATCATCACAACTTCAATCTCAGAATTTCATGAAATTTGGTAGAATGATGGCATAAAGTAACTTTCATATGTAAAATTTTAGCCTACATTGTGTTCATGCTACGGGGTTGCAAGCGTAACAAAAAATGTAAAATTTATGCTTGCAAGTTCAACTTAAATTTAGTTGTGGTAGAACTTTCATTTTGGCCTTGTTTTGAAGCTAAGGGACCAGAGTTTTCATTAAAAATAGTTTTTTATTTAAATATTGACTTACATTTCAAGGTCACATGATATGACCTTTCACCTTGAATATCTAAAAAATTAAATTTTTTTGTACATAAAGTATGTTATACACTTAAATGCAATCTCTCTTTGGTATAGGTTTCATTTTGGGAAGCCTTTGGGAACAGGAGTAAAAAAAAATATTAAAAACCCTTTTTGCACTAAAAATGCAACTGACAAGTTATAACATTTCTTTCTAGGGTCTTTCTGTGTTCTAGGGATGGCCATCGGTGGTACAATAACAATGTATGGTGAATCATCGATGGTTTGTAGCACTTGATGGTCACCGCTGCCGTGTGTCTGGCATGCCGCAGGCTAATAAACAGAGGGCAGGGCTTAGTGGACAGTCAGGGGGCGGGGCTAAGTTCTGTGTCATGAGCAGAAAAAAAACCCATTGAGTTCTAATTTGCCATCGATGGCAGAGAAGAATTGGAAAAGTTACGATTCGTTTTAGATGACCTTGCAAGCATAAATGTTAAATTTTTTTGTCATGTTTGCAAACCTGTAGTATGAACAACGTTTATCACTGAGGAATAATATTCTACATATGAGGGGGGCAGACAATAGTCGCCTTTAGGACCCACCCCCTTTACAAGAACCCCCCGCGGGTCTCGTGTGGAGAGGGCTGTGCTAAATGACGCAATTCTCGCAATGTAGCCACGACCCCTCCATATGGACCCGCAAACGTCTCGGAAAATCTCCCCACCCTGCCCACTTTGCTAGGAAGTGGGTGGGATGTGGGAGATTTGCCCAACTCTTTCAGGGTTGCGGGGGAGGGGGGGCATTACCCGAAAAATTAGGAGACTCCCGGGAGAGTAGGCAAGTATAGTGTACCTGCATGCGAAACACCGCTGACACTGTACCGTAGCATTTCACATGCAGATACACCCGCAAATGCACAGAGAACATAGGCATGCTGCATATCATTTTAATCAGCAGAAGATACTTGTGCTAGCTATTCGCATTACTGTTTGAATAAGAGGCACTTGAAAGTAAAACGTTGCACGAAAGACGCTCCGTGCTACCGAGGCACACAAAGCTCCCGTGTTGGTTGTGTGGCGCGACTTGTAGAGGATGGAGGATAGATGTATGTGGGTACATCTGTATATGATAGCGTCTATGAATGTTGTTTATCTCGCTACCAAAAGGCGTATTTAGCTAAACTTTCTGGAGCTATGTACGCCGCTCACGGGAAGGAAGCTTATTTTAGGCTTGGAGATGGAGGAAAGAAACCTTGGAGCTCAAATGCATAACCTCAGGAGCTCGCATGCATAATATCAGCTGTCTGAAAGATACCCCTATTCCACCATGAAGACACATCTGGGATCAACCTGGAACATTATATCCCAAACCCTGAGGGGAATATAAGATAGTTTGGGGGGAATTTTAAGATAGAGAACGCATCTGTTTAGGCGTCCAAATAAGGTCTGTGATTGTATATTCAGTATGGAGGGCTCTCCAAGTTAACCCACAGTTTAACACAGGGTGGCAATGCCCGGTCCCTTTATTAGTAGACTAAGTATGCAGCCTGATGAGCAGGAAAATTTGGGTCACATAACCCTCCCTGAACCTTTGATCTGATCAAATGGTTATAGGCCATGCAAGTGCGTTAAGTTTCCATATGTTATGTAAGAAAGAACCAGTTGATGAGCCGGGTCTAAGTATTGTTTAGGGATTGTAAATGGAATCGTTTGAAAAAGGAAGATTCATTTTGGCAAGATCATCATTTTAAAGGTTGTTATTCTGGCCAACCAGGAGACTTCAAAGCCTAACTAAACCATTCAGGAGGCTGGCTAATAAGCAAAGTGTTGAAGTTAACATAAGAAACTTAAAAACGACTTTGGATAGTCTTGGTCAGTTATATTTTATAACTGAACTAAGTCAACAGAGAATGTTAACGGTAATGCCTCGGTTTCTGTGGTGGTCAGCTTATATAGGGAGGCATTGGTAAAAAGTTGAATATTTGCATGTAATGAAGGCAGAACTTCTCCAGATCAGTTACAAATCGTAAAATATCATCAGCAAATAAACATAATTTATGGGTGGATGATGATATCTGGGAAAGTTATCAGCACCCTGATACTGAAAGGTTCTGCGGCCAGAATGTATATCAGTGGGCAAAGGAGCCATCTGTATCTTGTGCTGTACGAAATAAAGAATGCGCCTGACAAGAACCCATTACTTAAATAGTCTTGCTGAAAGGCCTTTGTAGAAAGCGAAAATTGAGACAAATTTGTCACCCCAAATTTCATAAGTGCTTCAAATGTCTTTTCGGCAGAAGGACTTTTTGGTGTATTGTCACCATTAATTCTACTATGTTAAAAACTCCTACAAAGCCAACCTGGCCTGGATGGATCAATTGGGGATTAATTGGGTTCAGCAATTAGTTTAGCATAGATTTTGATGTCTGTGTTGCGGAGCGCTATTGGATTATTTTCTTCAGTTGCTAAGATACTGCTCCAGTTTTGAGGGCATAATTATTTGTGCCTTTCAGTCATGAAGGATCCCTGCGAGGTGACTGAATTATAAGAGATATTGTGTGTGGAAGCAAGAAGTTGTGCAAGTTGTTTATAAAAAGAGTTAGTGAAGCCATCCAAATCAGGGGCTTTCCCCATCTAATGACTTTCCCCATTTAATGACTTAAAAGACCTCTTGTTCTGTCCATGGGGCATTAATGTCATGAAGGAATGCGGATATAGTTTCCGCTGTAGGTTGAAACGGGTCTCTATTATATATGTAGGTTGTTTGGCATAATACTCAGCAAAGGCATTAGCAAAAAATTTTTGCCACACAGACAGGAGAAACTTAATTTGATTCCTAGCATTCCACGCACAAAATTTACGTGTAAGGAATATACCTGTTCTATCTCACAGTATGTAAAACTTCTGCTTTAAGAGCACGGGTGGATCGAGATCTATTAATAGATTCTGCCTCTGATAAATATTTTTTCAGAGAGAACCAGTTTGGATGGCCACTCCCCCAAAGGACACTCTTAAGGGCGCACTAATACTTAAAGTTGGATGTTTCCTCTGGGATACTTGTAGCCTATGATATGCATCATGCCTATGTTCTATGTTCTGTGTATCTGCATGTGAAACGCTACGTTAGTGTCACAGCCGCTGACACTATATCATAACATTTCACATGCAGATACACCCACAGATGCTCAGAGAACATAGGCATGATGTATATCAATTTAATCAGCAGAAGCTGCTTGTGTTAGCTATATGCATCACTGTGCGAATAAGACACATTTGAAGGTAAAAAGTCACACGAAAGACGCTCTGTGCTACCAAGGCACACGGAGCTCACGTGTTATGGAGGATAGATGTATGTGGACACATCTGTATAAAAACAATCACTGAGCCGTAGTTCTGTCCACATACAATATTTACTTTATTAATGAGGTAGGTCAGAGGTGTATGCGTAGACTGGTACAATCAGACAGGGAGTAATTCAAATAATCATATATTACAACAATGCAGAAATAAGTTGAGTCAAAGTGGATGAGCTACAGCAGCGAAAAACCACAACAGGGAGCTGATTCAGAGGTGCACACAATGGTGATATTCACAGAGTTGGCCGATGTGGGAAGCAATGTGCATTAGTAAGAGCCGTACTGTGCATGCATCCCAATGGTTATTCCTAGAAAATGCAGAACGAATTTGGATACAAGAGCTGTAGATTTCAGTAGGCATTCTGCGGAGATAACAGGTGTTTAGGCAGACGCCAACATGTCTGTGACAGCAGCGGCGTCTAAATACCTTGTAGCGCAGACACCATGTACAGATGGATAAGGGCTAGTGCAAGCTGCGCTGGTGCATCTAAAGATACACTGAGATGAATTAATGCCGCAGCCAGTGGGCGTCTCAGAAGATGAGTTGCTGCATTATCATAAAGACCGATGTAGCTGCATGTAATGACACAGCTGAGTCTGCATGCACCTCTGAATTAGGCCCCAGGTTCCATTTCCATCAGCCAAGAACAGGAAGTGGAGTCTACAGTAGCCTTGTGTCATCAGTTCAGACTTGTAGTTTTGTTGTGTAATAATATGGGGAATCTTTTCTTTGCACACATTAGGGCACTGCATACTAGTTGAATATCATTTAAATACCAAGGCCCACCAGAGTATGTTTCTTATGGCTACTTCCAGCAGGATAATGCGCCATGTCACAAAGCATACATTACCATTTCTTATTCAATACAATTTTGTGGATTGTGAGATTTGCAGTATTTATGGACCATTGATATATGGCTTATGTAAAATTTACCAACAAAAAAAAAACAAACATTGGGCCAGATGGAGTCACACACAATGCCGATGTTTACGTAGAGCAATTATTTGCAACTGTGCATACGCAAAAAGCTCTGAATACCTATATGGTGCATGTGTTACTCAGTGTACACACAAATGAGCTGTTGCGATCAGGTCAGACTTTATCAGAAATGTAGTGGCAAAGTGATGGGCGTTGACTGGGAGATGGCTAGTAGTGCATGCAAAAATGGTCCGTTCAGTGGGCGTATTATGGGAGTGTTGAGGATGTGTTACAGCAAGCGGCTGCTTAGATAGACTAACGCATAGGATGCTTTAGTCAGATGGAGAAACTGCACCTGCCATAGGGCTGGTGTAAGTTTCAATAGTGGGGTCTAAAGACGCACCAAGCAGTATTTGAGAGTCTAAAGATGCTCAAAGTGGGGCATCTTAGTCATTGCACATTCAGACACACGGCTGTACACCAGGGAAATGCTTTGTAGCGGCATTGGCATAATATCACAGGCGCTGCAACAAGAGAGACGGACGCGGCTACATCCGACTCAGAATCAGCCATATATAGAGAGAGTAATTTTCCAATTACTAGAAAGTTCATGATAATAAGCAAGAGTTCATCATTAAAACTAATCAATGTGTTAGGGATAATGATCGATTATCCAAATTCTTCTGTATATTTGTTGTACCTAATCGTTTAATGTGATGCATTTCCAATACAATAAACTAGTTTGTAAAATTTGCAAATAGATATGCAACATATTGTTGCTGCATCAGAACTAAATTCAACTAGGAATTTTGTAATAGGTTTTGGATGAAGCGGATAGGATGCTAGACATGGGGTTTGAACCACAGATTATGAAGATAATTATTGATATTCGTCCTGACAGACAAACCATAATGACAACGTAAGTATTTGTTACATTATTGGGATTGTTTTATTTATTTAAACATTAAAAGTAAATTAGATCATAATAATGTACTTCCTTAGAATAGTTCTATATAATATACACTGAAGTGGCAAAAGTCATGGGATAGCAGTATGTAAAGGTAATGGTAGGTGGTGCCACCGTACTGTGATGTTTTGTAAATGCCCAGACCTGCATCAGTTATCTCCCCCCATGCATTCTGACAACTCATGAGTCAGTTTAAACACCGGCTAGGCTGCCCAATTGCAAGACGTGAATTATCGTAGTTTGAGCGGGGCATCGTATAGCGGGTACCCGACGGATGGAACATTCCATTTACGAAGTTGTGCTGGCTTTCAACATTCCTTTATTGTCACATGTGTACTGGGAATACCTCATGGAGGCCATTACCACCCACCGTTGACAGTGCTGTGGCTGACCATGGGTGCTTAATGAGCATGACCAGTAGCATCTAGACAGAATTGTCCGTGGTAACAGACAAGCGCCACTGGCTCAAATCACATCCACATTCAATTCAGGGGGTACCGGATGTATATCCAGCAAGTCAGTGCAACGTTCTTTAGCTTCTATGGGATATAAGAGTAGAAGATCCAACCTATAGCCCCTGTTAACACTGCAACACCGAACACAGTGCCTCACCTGAGCTTATGACGTTGCTAATTATACCCTGGAGGTCTGGCAACATGTGACTTGGTCCAATGTGTCACGATTTCAGATGCTCCGGGCTGATTGTAGGTTTCGGATGCGGCATAGACACCATGAGGCCATGGACCCCAGTACTCAACAAAGCTCTTTGCAGCCTGCTGGTGGTTCCATAATGGTATGGGGTGTGTTCACGTGGCATGGTTTGGGTCTGCTTGTCCGCCTGAACATGTCATTGACCGGTAACCTCTACATTGCTTTGCTGGATGACAATTTGTAGCCCTACATGGACTTCATGTATCTCCACAACGATGGAATATTCCAGCAGGATAATGCACTCTTATCATCTGTACCAGGTTGTCCATACCGTAATTTGTGGAGAATTCTTGAGAGTTCCGATGAATTATGTGGCCACCACATCCGCCGGACATGAACCTAATCGAGCATTTATGGAACGTAGTGGATAGGTCCATTCGCACCCAAGATTCTGCACCTACAAACATTAGGAAGCTGTGGGCAGACAGCATGGGTCAACATCTCTCCAGAGGTGTAGAATCGATGCCACGTCGAGTTGCTGCTCTTTGCTGGGCTAGAGGGCATCCTACATGATATCTATCTATCTGGTGACTTTTGGCACTTCAATTTATATAATTTGGTTCCATAGTTGTGTAAACACACACAAGCCGCAAAGCTGCATTCAGTGGTTTTGTATGTTACATTTAGTTTAGGGGGCTTTTGTGTTTTTTTTGTTTTATTTTGTTTTCTCTCCCATCATGTGAGATAGATAAGTCTATATTTACAGATATAGATTAAAGAATGTACTAAACTATGTAGTATCTGTTGCACTTTCTGTAAATGTATTAACTACTTTATTTGCTTATAATATGTATGTTAAATGTTTCATTATACAAGCTTTTTGAGTTCGGTTTTTAAATTTGTTTTGTCTGTTTTATCGTATCTTTTTAGTGCGACCTGGCCAGATGGAGTTCGTCGTCTGGCAAAATCTTATTTGAATGATCCAATGATGGTATATGTTGGAACCCTTGATTTAGCTGTAGGTTTCTTATTTTACAACCTTCAATAAATTAGATTTATATAATATATATCATGCACTCCCAATGAAATGTTATAGCAGCTTTCTTTTTTTGGTCAGGAAACTGGCCAATAAGAGATAAATAAAGTAAAGAAGTGCTTGAGATGCAAATAAAGTAAATGTATAAATAACCAATGTATTAAATGGCGCTGTAATGTTACTGATTAAATATCAGCAACAGAATAAGTAAATGTAAACAAAGTAATGGTGTGTTATATAGTACTGTAATGGGACGTTTCAATACCAGCAATGATGAAACACTGACAAACACTCAATACATATACAGATGTTTGTAGCGCTTTCTGTGAATATTAGCAAGTCCTGAAAAGAGCTTCCCCATCACTGCCGTGACAATGGGCAAGGTAAAATGGTCTGACCCTACCTTTCCTTGTGAAGAATCCTGCTCCCTGTGGGGCCGGCTAGGTACAGGCTGCTGCTGCTAGATCCTCTATCTCCGTCTGCCACTTGTAGTGAATGCTCGCGGAGACGCGTCCTTCAGTGCTGCCTGATTGCTGATTGCCGTCCTCGGTAGGAGAGTGTGATCTTCACGCTCACTAGATAGTGACGTCAGTGGGGGCGGCCGTAACACCAACGCGTTTCATCCCGTAGGGCTTTGTCAAGGTGTCTCCATGTAGCACTCCTTGTCCTTTTATCCATACACAGTCTTGTTGATTGGCTAATTGATTGTGTCATTCAAAGCTTAGTTATACCCGCATACTTTTCTACTTGGTTAGGGATAGAGGGCTGAGTGATTAACTTTGGTGTAAAATTAAATTAGGAAATCATAAAATATTTTATTTAAATCAAATGAAAAAAAAATAATTAGATGAAGTATGAAAAATAATGAAATATAAAAATGAATAAGTTTCTGAATAAAAATATGAATAAAAAAAGTGTGTGTGTGTGTATATATATATATATATATATATATATATGATGTGAATGTAATCAAAATCACAAATTGCTAACAATCAAACCTCTATAATAGGTTATCAGCAGAATGTGTCAAAGTGTTTAATGTTTTGCTGGGTTGTCGTTTTGCGCCCAGCTACGCGAATGTATTTGTCGCCAAATGGGAGGACGAATTCATATGGAACAACAACCCATTTCTAAAACATCTGATTAAATGGAGAAGATACATAGACGACGTCATCTTTATTTGGGATGGAGAAGAAACAATGCTCACACAATTCCTGACTCACATCAACAATAATACACTTAACCTAGAATTTACGCATAATTTCAGCAAACACACCATCCAGTTTTTGGACTTGGAAATTTATATAGGGAATAATATGCTACATACTCGGACATTTTTTAAGAAGGTGGACTGCAACAATTATCTTCTGCCCTCGAACAATCACCATCCAAAATGGATCAGCAACATCCCAGGAGGACAATTCCAAAGAATCAAAAGAAATTGTACAGATGACGAAGTTTTCAAAAAACAGAGGCCCTGATTCAGAGCCTGACGCTCTGACAGAGCGCTCGCTCTGAATCAGGGCCGGCCCTCTGGTTTTTTAGAGTGGCCTCTTGGCCGCTCGCATAGCTCTGGGTGACCACCCACAGCTATAGCGAGCGGCCATGATGATGGTCAAGACCATCGGGACCATCGGGTTTGCGACGAGACCCTTGTGGTAGGGTCTCGTTGCCGCAAGCCCAAGAGTGCTTTCGGCTCTAACAAGTGATGTCAGTGGGGCCGGCCCCAGACGGTAGGCGTTCCCATGGGAACGCCTCCATCTGGGCAGCCGCGCCCCCAGCCCCCCCACCAAAGGGGGCGTGCTGTCACTCAACATCGACAGCACGCCCCCTTTGGTACGAGACCCGGAGCGACGGCTTGGCCATCGCTATCCGGGTCTCGCGCATGTGCACGACGGAGCCGGCTCCGTCGTACACATGCGCACTGGGCCACCATCGACCCGCTTACGAGCGGGTCTGAATCAGGCACAGAGTACACTCCTTAAAAGAAGATTCCTCGAAAGGGATTATCCAGAGAAAATGATTGACAATGGCCGTAAGAAAGTGGAAAATTTGAGAAGGGAGGATCTTTAACCTAAAAGAACAGAGCCCGCCCAAGACCCTCTTCATTACCCAATACAACAGCCACACCAAGAGTTTGGAAACAAGCTTGAGAAAGCATTGGCACGTATTAGATTTAGACCCTGAGTTGAGAAACATAGTGACCACCAAACCTAGAATTGTTTACAAGAAAGCAAAAACCTTACAAAATCTACTGGCTGTAAGCTGTATACCTCCAGCCGGATCCAGACTTCCACAGAAACAAAAGGGTTTCAATCATTGTTTGAATTATAAGGCGTGTAAAGAAACAGGCAAGAATTCCACAAAACCTATTCTTGACTTTTGTTCAAATACAAACAATAAAAAATTCTCCATCAAACAGAACTTAAGGTGCCACACAGAGGGTGTGGTTTACTTACTGGAGTGTCCATGTGGCCTCCAATACGTAGGCCGCACGATAAGAAAACTGAAAACAAGGATTGGGGAACATGTATACAATATACAAAAAGGCCTAACCACACATAGTGTTTCCAACCACTTTTTAACCAACCATCATAAGAATCCACAGGGAATGAAATTTATGGCAATCAGAAAGATTGAAAGAGATTGGTGAGGAGATCAATACGTGGAAAAAAATCTCAAGATCAGAAACTGAGTGGATTTATCAAATTGGGACCTTACACCCCAAAGGACTTAACATAGACTTCGATTTACTAGCTTTTGTTAAGCTATGACATGCATAACTATATATAGATCACCTATATTCCTTCTAGACACTGTTTGCTAAAACATACCAAACCACAAATATAGAGCATGTATCATCTTAATATCTGGAAACATTGTAATGCAAACCAGCAATAAATTAAACACTTTGACACATTCTGCTGATAACCTATTATAGATGTTTGATCGATTGTTAGCAATTTGTGATTTTGATTTATTTATATATATATATATATATATCATTCATATTTTTATTCAATTCATTTTTATATTTCATTATTTTTCATTCTTCATCTAATTATTTGTTTTCATTTGATTTAAATAAAATATTTTATGATTTCCCAATGTAATTTTACACAAGTTAATCACCCAGCCCTCTATCCCAAACCCGGTAGAAAAGTATGCGGGTAAAACTAAAGGTATAGCGACATTTTACACGATTTGGCCGATTTCGACGAATCGTGACGACAAATCGGGTAAAAAAAAGGTACAAATCGTGAGTTTATACTCACGAGCACGATGCCGATGTGCTTCCCCGCTCGTCGTATATCGCATCTTCTGATCTGCCGTGCTGTAGGGCAAATTAGCCAACCATGAACACAATGGAAGCTGATCGTGAGGGTTTTTTTCCTCACGATGAATCGTACGATTCATCACACAATGCGGAATTTGACTGACAGAAGCCTGGACGCGCCCCATCGCCATCTTGTGCAGCATCGTGTATGGAGCAAGACAGTCGCACTTTGGGAGCCTGCACACTGGATTTTTGTTTTGTTGTAATATTTGGTGAGTAATTTGTACAATTTGCAACCACACTGACCACCAATATGTGCTCCACACTGCCCACCAATGTGTGCCCCCAGGTAATGCATGACCCAGCCACCGCCCGCCGTATTGAGGCGGACGGTGGCTGGGTCATGCATTAAGCTCCCACTGCCCACCAATGTGTGCCCCCAGGTAATAAATGCATGACCCAGCCACCGCCCGCTGTATTGAGGCGGGCAGTGGCTGGGTCATGCATTAAGCTCCCCCACTGCCCACCAATGTGTGTAATACATCAAAAAAAAATAATAATAAACACGTATTTTACAAAAAAATCACCATACATTACGTTTAAAAACACACATTATTTAAAGCTGGGGGTCTTCTACCTTTCGGTCTCCAGCTGTTGTGGAACTACAGATCCCAGGATGACCTGCCACCCACCTTTGAAACTGTTTTTAGGGCATCCTGGGATCTGTAGTTCTACCACAACGACAGGCCCAAAGGTGGAAAACCCATACTGTCAAACAAAGAAAAACATTATATTACCAACCAATAAACACACAACATTCCTGTAAAAGAAAACATGATTAGAATACCATAACAAACCTTTAAAAACCTGTAAAAAAGAAAATATGAAAACATTAAAAATGTGAACTATAACAACATTACATTTAACAAAACTATATACACAAATATTTACATTTCCTTTTTTTTCTTATTCATAGATAATGTCCATGGATTCTGAACGTGAATTCGTTACAGGATTCATTGAAATCCTGCACTCGAAAGAGTGTGGAAGATCAGTTCTCGGAAGTACCACAATAAGTCGCACAAGTTGGCCGCACTAGAGGAACTGTTGGTGTACTCGAAAAAATACATATCTGATGCAGACCTGAAAACTGTACGGCAAAAGATTCAAAATCTCAGGACAGTGTACATCAAAGAAAAAAAGAAGGTGGATGACTCCAAAAAATCAGGAGCGGCTACAGATGAAATATATACTCTTGCGCTGTGGTACTACCAAATGATGTCATTCATCAGTGAACAAGAGCCTCAAAGGGAATCAATCATCTTGATGTCTGAGCGTGAGGGAGATGAGAAGGTTGCAGAAGTCTTGGTAAGTAGTGACACAGTTTAAACCAAAATCCTTAATGTTTTTGTTGTTAAATCCCAAATGTCCAATTTAGTCAGTAGTTCAGACAGTCCTCCTGCCATGGTACAGCACCTGGTCCATTGAAATAGGTCATGTACTCCTCCCTCACTTCGTTGGCACGTGCGGTGGATGTTGTTGTAGTTGGTGGTGCAGACACAGATGTCAAATGTTCAATGTCCTCCAGGGGTCCTACATCTTCTGGTCTAGCTGGGACTGGTCCACGTTGAGTAGATTTTCTTCGCAGAACGTTGTGCAGCACACAGCACGCCATCACGACCCAGTCTATCTTCTCCACATGTAGATTGATGGTGGTGTGGAAAATGCGGAAGCAGTTGCTCATTATTCCAAACGCATTTTCCACAATGCGCCGTGCCCGGGATAGATGGTAGTTGTATATCCTTTTCTCTCTGGTCAGGCCCCTGTGTGCAAATGGCTTCATCACATGTTCATGTAATGCAAAAGCCTCGTCTGCAACGACAACGTAATTTATGCCGTGCTTTGTCTGGTCCAGTGAGGGCAGGTTGAGGGTTTTGTTGGCGAGTCTCTGGTAGAAAGCCGTCTTTTTGAAGGACCCACCATCCGAAGCACGCCCATTCTTGCCGACATCCACAAATAGAAATTCGTAGTTGGCATTCACCACTGCCATGAGAACGATGCTGAAGAATCCTTTGTAGTTGTAGTAATATGATCCGGTGTTGGCAGGTGGGTTGATGCTGATGTGTTTTCCATCGATGGCTCCTCCGCAGTTAGGGAAATTCCATCGTTGTTCAAAATCTTCCGCAATGCTGGTCCACTCCTCCACGGTGTTAGGAAACTGTAAAAATAGTAAAAAAGATGTTAAAACATGATTATAATATTTTTTATATCTTTTTTCCCTATATAGACTCCCACCCAAGACCCTGATTTAGCATCCACACCGGACCTCAGTCTGCTCGGTGGTGACAGTGATCCGGAGAATAGCACACAAGTGGAAACTCAACTTCCACCTGGACCCTCATCTTCTCAACAACCCCAAAACAAGAAAAAAAAACAAGGCAGAAAGGAGAATTTTACAGAACGTGAGGACCATTTTTTACAAAACGCAGAACGGCTGCTGCAGAAACCCCCAGATGCAATAGATGATTTCACAGCTCATGTGAACAGCACATTGAGAAATCTGGATACAGATATCCAAAGAAATCTTTTAAGGTTAAACTACGACCTCTTGAGTCGCTGTATGAGCAAAAATATCTCAAATTCTACATACATTGCAGATCCAATGCTATTTTCCCCTTCCCCAAATAGGTATATCCGCCCGCCCCCTGCCCAGTTAGATATTACTCCCCCACCAAGCACCAGCACCACCTTGTATAATGCTCTGCTGGATGCAGCAGATGAGTCGCCCCAATATACAGAGATGTACATTTTTTCTTGCTTTTAATATCACCAAATTTTATTAATTCTAATAGGTGCTTGCTGCATGGGATAGGGTGGTGATGACGCCATTTGGACAAGGTCACTACGCACATGGCACAAGTACACATTGCTGGAAGCTGGGGCCACAATGTGTACTTTTGCCATGTGTGTATTGGCCTGTTCAAACTGGCGTCTGACCCACCCTATCACATACAGCCAGCTACCTAATGGGATTCATAAAATTTGGTGATAATGTTCTTTTGTAAAGTTGTTATAAACAAAGTAATTTGCACACAGTTTAGTGCACACTTTCAGTTGCCTGCAGGTCAGTGCACATTGTACTAAATGAAGGATATTTTTTTCTTTGTTTTAGAAAAAAATAAAAATAATTTTTTTCTTTACACAAGAAAACAAAGTGTGGTGTTTTTTTTTAACTTACCTTGCAATAATGGTACTGTAGCACTTTTACGATGGCATAGCAGGTCTCCGGAATGATGACGCCCAAGGACTGAGGTGAGATGAGTGTCCCAAACTTCAGGTCTTCCAGTGACCTTCCTGTAGCCAGGTACCTTAGGGTAGCCACCAGTCTGTCTTCAGCAGGGATTGCCCTCCGCCACCTTGTGTCCTGTCTCTTGATGTGGGGGGTCACCAGATGCAGCAATTCTTGGAAGCTGGCGTCATCCATGCGCAGGTAGTTCCGATAGTCGTCCGGGTTGTTCTCCTTGATCTCCATCAGCAGGGACATGTGAGAGCGGGGTATCCCTTTGTAGCAGCCACTCCTTAGTCCAGCATGCTCTCGTCCTTCTTTGCTGGGCCCTCTTCCTAATCTCCCGGAGCCAGCTTCAGCGACCAACACTCTATACTGATAGGGACGCATCAGTACAGAATTCAGGAACAGGATAGAATGCAGGTAGGTAGCACACACTTGCAGGTAGAATAAAATTTGTATAAGGCAAGCCAAATACAAAGCGCACAGTAGCAATGTACAGGATTCAGCAGGAACACACCTAGCCTCATCTAGTAGCAGAGCAGAATGTACACAGAGTTTAAAGGGTGCCTGCTTTTTATACTCCCTAGCTAGCCCCTCCCATTGTTATGGCTATTTAAATTTCCCACCAATAGTCAAGAGCATGTTTTATTTTTTTTTTCAACTCACGATTTGTTGTGGCCAATCTCACGATGCGTACGATCCGTTAGATCGTGAGATCGTAAGACAGATTGGGTGTCTTTTTTCCAAAATCGTGATCACGACGGCAAGGGAGCTCCCGTGAAAGTTTTTAGGAAATTGGCCATAAAATCGTATCGTGAGCACATCGGTATATGTGTGGGCACCTTAAGTTTTGATTGACATCAATCAGCCAATCAACAAGACTGTGTAGGGATAAAAGGACAAGGAGTGCTACATGGAGACACCTTGAAAAAGTCCTACGGGATGAAACACGTTGGTGTTACGGACCCCCCACTGACGTCACTATCTAGTGAGCGCGAAGATCACACTCTCCTACTGAGGGCGGCAATCAGGCAGTGCAGAAGGACGCGTCTCCGCGAGCATTCACTATAAGTGGCACAGCGGATCTAGCAGCAGCAGCCTGTATCTAGCCAGCCCCACAGGGAGCAGGATTCTTCACAAGGAAAGGTAGGGTCAGACCATTTTACCTTGCCCATTGCCACGGCAGTGACGGGGAAGCCATTTTCAGGACTTAATAATATTCACAGAAAGCGCTACAAACATCTGCATATGTATTGAGTGTTTGTATGTCAGTGTTTCATCATTGCTGGTATTGAAACGTCCCATTACAGTACTATATAACACACCATTACTTTGTTTACATTTACTTTGTTCATATTCTGTTGCTGATATTTAATCAGTAACATTACAGCGCCATTTAATACATTGGTTATTTATACATATACTTTATTTGCATCTCAAGCGCTTCTTTACTTTATTTAATAATTTAGATTTGTGTTTGGTGCTTTTTTTTGCCTAGGTTTTTGTAGTGCTACATTGAGCTGTCATTAGCTCCTTCACAACAATTAACATTTATAAATAATATTCTTTGCAGTTGCAAATATGACCGCTGATGGCATCCTGAAATTTTAGCAATTTCATTCAATTTATTGTACCGAATCATTTAAGCCTTTACCTGGTAAATCTCCCTATAAAGATTTTGGTGGCTGTTTACTCTGTTGGCTAAGTTCTATAGCCGGTATTCTTGACAGTATTTGAAAACCTTTCACCTTGATTTAACCACCCCAAATATTTTAAGATCTTCTAAGCAGATACAACTGAGAGGGGATCTTGCTCCCCTCTTTCTGTTCTAAACTGGCCCATTTGTGCAGTGCTCATGTTACTGAACAATTGTAAGTCTGACAAGGATTTTGGGATGTCCTATAGATGTGTTCTGCTACATCTTATAGCGATCGCACTATAAACATGCGCACGCATCGCACCATGCTATTACCGCAGCAGCATACGCTATGGCATGCACTGCGATCGCACCATGCATTCCTATGGCGGTGCGGATGCGAACGCAGTGCGCGTATCCGCTCGTGGGCATGCACCTCGCGCCTTACGAGGAGCAAAGATGTGGCAGGACAAATCTGTAGGATTGCTCAAGCACAGTACATGTCAATCTGAGGTTTTATCCTGGAAGTGACCATCTTTGTACCTAGCTTTAGTCTATTAGCTTATCTGTCCAATCTAGCAGTGTAAGGGAGCAAATTACCATTTGTTCTCAAACACTGGAGGACAGACAAAAATGGTCGTTCAGACAAAGTGGTTAAATCAGTTTAATTCAACCAATTTGACGGATGACCGTTTTTGTTAGTTTTCCGGTGTTTTAGAGCAAAATGTTTATTGTCATTTGCTCCCATACATTACCAGATTTCCGCTCCAACCAGACAGATTTGACAGATAATCTTGTAATGTGTACCTAGTTTTAGAGGTAGATATACTAAACCTTCTAAAAATTAAATGGTGGTGCAACAATCAGATTCTAGCTACCATTTCTCAGTTGTGCAATTCCACAGACATTTGATTGACCATGCTGCACTTTATTGTGTGTACGGTTTGCATTTTAATGAGACGGCTTGAAGTATCGTTCCGTCGTTCATTAAATCTTTTAGTATATACCACCATTTCTACTTCAGGGTCCATAGGGGGTCCACAGGGTTGACCTTGGGGTTATAGCTGGATCAGGATCCATGGGCACCACACAGTTAAGCTTTTAGCTCCCAGGATGCACTTGGGTCCTCCCCTATACCCCACCCCCGAGCCACAGGCACCTCAGTGTAAGTTGGTGCCCGGCCGGAGTCTGTCACCGCGCAGGGGGGCTGCAGGAGCAGCCCCCAGAAGCTTTTTATTTTATTTCTCTTTTTTCCTACAGACGGCAGCGAAGGGCTGTCTATACAGACGCCCACACTGCCGCTCTGATCCCCGACTGGTGCCGCAACGCCAGTACTGATCTGGGGATCGCGGCGGGAGGACAGAGTCCGTACTAGCCGGACTCTGTCTACCTCCCAGGACTGCTGCCGGAGTCGCCGGGGATTCAGGTAAGCCGCGCGTCGCTGGCTAGCGGCGGCGCGCGGAATGCCTTCAGATGCAGTCCTTTAGCCTCCGGTCCTGGGGACAGACCGGAGGCTGCTGGCAGTGGCGGCGGGCCCCCCCCATAACCCGTGGGACCACTAGACCACCAGGGATAACAGGCAAGCGGGAAGCCAGCATCCCTGGGGTTATGGCCAGCCAGGGGAGGAAGCCTTCCCTGTTCAGCGGCTCCTCCCCTCAGCTCAGCGCGCCTTTCAGCACGCAGTCTGGCGTCGCTGAGCTGCAGTCTCTTCGGCCACTCCTCCTCTGAGGTCTCTGGGGGCCATTTTCTCACAGTGGCAACGCAGATCTCAGGGAGCACGCGGACCGGTCCCCCTGTGTACCTCTCCCCTGATTTAAGGACAGTGTACACAGCACTATAGCCCTCCCAGACACTGAATCTGGGAGGTTGATTGTAGTGGAAAGGTGCAGTGAGTATATCTTCTCTGCATGGTATGTGACTTTTGCTAGTGCTGCCTGTCTGTGCTTATTTTCCGCTTACTGTTAGCTTATACCTGTCCCTTTACTTCTCCTACAAGCCCTACAGGTGTGTGGGGGAAGGGTGTTTCTACTGACCTCACTTATATAGATCACGTATTTGTGAGGTTCGTCACATACAGTTGTGTGCGACACAGTGCCATATTGTGGGCTGTTGTTCAACACACTGGTGAGTGCGTTTACTTCTGCCCTGTTGCCAGATATATAATATATTCTGTCATGTCAGACGAGGAGGTTGAGCGCTCAGTGGCTCTGGCGTTGGCCTCCTGCGGACGCTGTTCTGCAGGAGTGGATAGGGAGGATTTGTCACAGGATGGCCTGTGTAGTCGGTGCCAGGTGGCTCCTGGCCCATCCAGACCTTCTGTGACGCAGGAACCACCGTGGGCGATGTTTTCTCAAGTGCTGGTCTATTGCGGACTGTCTGTCGGTCCCGACTGCTCTCCCTACTAGGGCGTTACCCCAGCCGACCATCCCCCATTCCCCGGGTGTCCCGCAGTTATTGCGGAGTCCTCCTGGGTCTCAGTCTGTGGGTCGCTATGCGGGGTTGCCTATGTATATACAGGCTTCCCCTGTGCCGCAGCAGCCTGTGGTATCTTTTCAGGCCCCTATGGCAACTCCTCCACCCTGGGTGGATGTGCTCTCCAACTCCGTGCACAATTTGGCGGCCGCATCCTCGGCTTTTCAGTCAATGTTGCAAACTGACATGCCTTCCAGGGTTTCAAAACGCCCACTCATGGCGCGGGCGGCTCAGGTTTCGGACTCAGAGGGTTCCTCAGATGATGGGGAGGTCCCTGATGACACTGACTCGGACGCCTCGGTCCAGGAAATGGATACCAAGTCGTCCATTAATGTGAGAGCACTGGTTAGGGCGGTGCGAGCTATTCTTCTTATAGAGGATGAGGCACCGGTTCCTAAGTCGAAGTTTCCTAGTTTCAAAAAAACTAAGGTGGCTTCTGCGGTGTTTCCCCTGTCGGATCAGTTGACGGATCATATGGCGGTAGCTTGGCAGGTGCCCAGTAAGAGGTTCCTTCCTCAGAAGCGGTTGACTTCTAATTATCCCTTCCCTGAGGCACATTGTAAAAAATGGGAAACTCCACCGGCGGTGGATTCCCATGTCACCCGTTTAACTCTGGGTGCTACCTTACCATTACCGTCGATATCCTCGCTGAAGGACCCCACGGACAGGAAAGTTGAAACTTGCTTAAAGTCTATTTTCTCCCTCTCCGGGGCGGTGGCCCGACCGTCCATGGCCATCTCCTGGGTGGCCAAGGCCATTGAGGGGTGGGCCAATGCATTGGAAGATACCTTCCCGGACGACGCTCCGGATGTCCAGAGGGCGTTGTTGGGACAGATGAGGGACGCTGCTTCTTACATTGGGGAAGCTTCTTTAGATGCTAGATCCTTATGGTTGCGGTCCTGGAGAGCGGACTCTGATTCAAAGAAAGGCCTGGAGGCCTTACCTTTCAATGGGGAATTACTATTTGGTCCGGACTTGGACAAAATAGTGGATACCCTGGCTAAATCCAAGTCGGCTTTCCTCCCTTCAACGGCACTGCCTGCTAAGGTTCGGAGTTCGGCTTTTCGTTCCTTTCGGGTTCAGGGTAAGGCAAAAGGTCAGTCCTTCCCGAGACAGTCTGCGAGTAAGACTGCCTCTAAACTCAAGAAGCAAGCCTGGAGTGCACGGCGCCCTTCTTCCAAGCAGGAAGATAAACCTGCGGCCTGATAGGACGGGCCTCCCTCTGGGGGACCTCAGAGTGGGAGGCCGACTTCTTCTATTTACCCAGTGCTGGCACAATACCACCACGGATGCCTGGGTTCGAGAAGTGGTCTCCCAGGGGTACGCCCTGTCTTTTCGGCACAGACCACCCCACCAGTTTTTCTGCACCAGTCCTTCTCAGGACAAGACCAAGGCGTTACAGATTCAGGAGGTTATAGAGTCCTTACTGAAAGCAAGGGTCGTTGTTCCCGTTCCTCAATCACAACGAGGGACGGGGTATTATTCGTCTCTGTTTCTGGTGCAGAAACCCAATGGTTCTCATCGCCCTATCCTCAACTTGAAGTCTCTGAACAAATTCCTCAGAGTTCCCAAGTTCAGGATGGAAACGTTACGTTCCATCATTCTGGCGATGGAACCGGGGGATTACATGGTGTCCCTGGATATCCAGGACGCCTACCTCCATGTTCCGATAGCACCTTCGCACCAGCGGTATCTGAGGTTCACTATCCTTCAACACCACTATCAGTTCCGAGCGCTACCCTTTGGTCTCTCCACTGCACCGAGGGTGTTCACGAAGATTATGGCGGTCATGGCCGCACATCTTCGGAACCAGAATGTACGGCTGCTGCCGTATCTGGACGACCTCCTGTTGCTAGCGAGCTCCCCAGAGGTACTGCTTCAACATCTCCACCTGACGATCGCTTGCCTGCAAGCACACGGGTGGTTGATAAATTGGAGAAAGTCCTCCCTGATTCCATCACAGCGGATGGTTCATTTGGGAGCCCTGCTGGATTCGCGTCAGCAAAGGATTTTTCTGACTCCGGAGAAGGTCGCCTCCCTACAGCTGCGGATACGCAGTTGCCTGAGCAGTCGCCGCCTGTCGGTCCATTCGGCTATGAGAGTTCTGGGGTCCATGGTGTCGACATTCGACATGGTGGAATTTGCCCAGTTCCATTCCCGGCCCCTGCAGGGGCTGATTCTATCGGAATGGAATGGGTTACCTCACCGGATCCGCTCTCAGGTGCTGGTGTTGTCTCCGGAGCTTCGGCAATCTTTGGCTTGGTGGCTTCAGACAGCTCATCTGGTCGAGGGGCGCTCCTTTTGGATCCCGGACTGGGTCCTGCTCACGACGGATGCCAGTCTCCGGGGTTGGGGGGCAGTGACCGGTTCATTGTCTCTCCAGGGTCGTTGGTCTGCGGAAGAAGCACTTCTCCCCATCAACATCCTGGAACTGCGGGCAGTATACAGGGCCCTGCAGTCGTCCGGTCCCGCTCTTCGCGGAAGGGCGGTACAGGTGCAGTCCGACAATGCCACCACGGTGGCGTATATCAACCACCAAGGAGGAACTCGCAGTCGGGTAGCGATGTCGGAGGTGTCTCGCATCCTGACTTGGGCGGAGTGTCACATTCCAGCGATCTCGGCGGTCTTCATCCCCGTGGACATGTGGGGACTGCCGGAGCTGGACTTGATGGCCTCCCGTCACAATCACAAGTTGCCCGTTTACGGGTCAAGGACAAGAGACGCAGGCGCAAGTCTGGTGGACGCGCTGTCGGTGAAATGGACGTTTCACCTGGCGTATCTGTTTCCTCCGATATCCCTACTTCCTTGGGTTCTGTGGAAATTCAAGCAGGACGGCGGCACGCTCGTGCTGGTAGCTCCGGCGTGGCCCAGACGTCCTTGGTACTCCGATCTCTGGAGCCTCTCCATCGACGCTCCGTACCTTCTCCCTCAGCGTCGGGACCTGTTGTCTCAGGGGCCCTTCCTTTACCCGGATCTGGGTCGGCTGTCTTTGACGGCGTGGCTCTTGAGACAGCCTTCTTGAGGTCTCGGGGCTTCTCCAGTTCGGTTATTGGTACCATGCTCAGGGCACGCAAGCCTGCTTCAGCACGGATTTATCACAGGGTGTGGCACACTTACTTTCAGTGGTGTGAGTCCAGACATTATGATCCTCAGGTGTTCCGAGTTTCTAGGATCTTGGAATTTCTTCAATCAGGATTGGACCTCGGCTTACGCCTTGCATCTCTGAAGGTTCATGTGTCCGCCTTGTCCGTGTGGTTTCAACGGCGGATTGCAATACTGCCGGATGTTCACACCTTTTTCCAAGGTGTTCTCAGGATCCAGCCTCCCTTTGTGCCTCCTGTGGCTCCTTGGGACTTGGCGGTGGTTGTACGGGTCCTGCAGGGTCCTCCGTTTGAGCCTCTTGAGTCGGTGGAGCTTAAGTGGCTGACATTTAAGACTGTTTTTCTCCTGGCAAATGCTTCGGCCAGGAGGGTGTCTGAATTGGGGGCGCTTTCCTGTCGCCCTCCTTTCCTGATTTTTCACCAGGACAGAGCGGTGCTCCGCACTCGTCCTGAGTTTTTGCCCAAAGTGGTCTCGAAGTTCCACATTAATCAGGAACTTGTTGTGCCAGCTTTTCAGTCCCCTGATCTTTCAGCTGGTGAGACTTCCTTAGATGTGGTCCGGGCGCTTAGAATTTATGTGGACCGGACGGCTTCAGTTAGGAAGTCTGATTCCTTGTTTATCCTCTTTGGTTTTCACAAGAGCGGTTGGCCTGCCAACAAACAAACGTTAGCCCGTTGGCTTCGTTCAGTTATTTGTGAGGCTTATGCACAGGAGGGTTTACCTGTGCCAGCCTCTGTTAAGGCTCATTCCACTCGGTCTGTGGGTCCCTCTTGGGCTGCTAGACGTGGCGCCTCTGCTGTTCAGCTGTGTAAGGCGGCCACTTGGTCTTCAATTCAAACGTTTTTGAGGTTCTATGCGTTTGACACCTTCGCCTCTCAGGATGCACCCTTTGGGAGGCGGGTGCTCCTTTCAGCACAGGAGCGTCCCCGCCCTTAGTTGAACTGCTTTGGGACATCCCCAAGGTCAACCCTGTGGACCCTGAAGTAGAAAACAAGAGAGATGGTAAGAACTTACCTTTGTTATCTCTGTTTCTACGAAGTCCATAGGGTCCACAGGGCGCCCGCCCTGACGCACCTGGCTTCAAATGGGCTGTGTGGCTGGTCACCGGTTTTCCGTCTCCCATTTCTGTGAGTATAATTTCTTGTGTGTTCCAGTCTTCCTTCTCTCTGTTCCATATTCTCCTCCGGCCTAGGCTGCTTACCAACTGAGGTGCCTGTGGCTCGGGGGCGGGGTATAGGGGAGGACCCAAGTGCATCCTGGGAGCTAAAAGCTTAACTGTGTGGTGCCCATGGATCCTGATCCAGCTATAACCCAGCTATAACCCCAAGGTCAACCCTGTGGACCCTATGGACTTCGTAGAAACAGAGATAACAAAGGTAAGTTCTTACCATATCTCTTGTTTTTGTGATGGTCTGTAGCAAAGGAAAATTTCCCCGACCGTCTGCACGATTGCCCACATATTCTAATCAGTATACAGTACCTGTTTAATTGCATAACTGCTATCTATCTGTACTGATATGCATAGTGTGATCGTTATTATGGTTATTATTAAACTATATTTTTATGAGCTCTGTAACACAATTGGTTAAAGCTCTTTCTTTAAGGCTGTGTACACAATTAGACAATATCGACCCAGTTTGTCTATTCCACGCAAATCGGAATGACAAATCTGGCATATTAAGTGTGTGTCTGATTTGTGTGCTCCCGAGGTCACATGCAATATCTTCTGGTTGGCCAGACTGCACGGTCAATCATATAATCACATGTACAATGTCATGCAGCTAAATGGAGCATGGCATCCTACATTGCCATCGCCCCCTGCATCGTGCAAGTGTGCACTTGCCAATGCAGGGACCCTTCGCCCGTTGGATCAGCCGGCTACACATTGTAGCCAGCATTGGCTGTTCCCTTGTCTCCTGGTCAGTTATCTCCCCATCATTTATTCCATGTAAAATAATGTTTCTTCCCACATCCATCCTTACCTCACTAAAATACAAATCTGTATGATTGTATTAGCTTGTGTGGAATCCTTCTAATATACAGTCAGGTGCATAAATATTGGGACATTGACAGAAATTTCATGTTTTTGCTATCTCTCTGATTTGTTTTGATTTTGCAGCCTAATGATGGCTTGCTTCACTGATAGTGACAGCTCTTAGGATCTCATATTGAGAGTCGACAGCAACTGATTCCAAATGCAACTGTCACACCTAGAATCAACTCCAGACCTTTTACCTGCTTAATTGATAATGAAATAACGAGGTAGCCCACACCTGTCCATGAAATAGCTTTTGAGTTGATAGTCCCATTACTTTTGGCCCCTTAAAAAGTGGGAGGCACATATAGAAACTGTTGTAATTCCTACACAGTTCACCTGATTTGGATGTAATTACCCTCAAACTAAATCTGAAAGTCTGCAGTTAAAGCACATCTTGTTTGTTTCATTTCAAAGCCATTGTGGTGGTGAATAGAGGCCAAAATCTGAAAATTCTGTCAATGTCCCAATATTTATGGACCTGACTGTATATATAAATATATATAGTGTGTGTTTATATGTATGTGTGTATATATATATATATATATATATATATGTGTGTGTGTATGTATGTGTGTATATATTTGTATATATATTTCTACTTCAGGGTCCATAGGGTATCCACAGGATACCTTGGGGTATAGGTGTGACGTCAGTCATCGGACACCATAGAGTTAAGCTTTCAGCCTCCCAGGATGCACTAGGGTCCCCCTCCTATACCCCGCCCCCGAGCCAAGGCACCTCAGTTTCGTTTGGTGCCCGGCCGCCGGAGTCAGGTGCACCTGTTGGAGTGGGGGCTAGAAGAGCCCCTGAAGCTTTTTCTTCATGCAGCTGTGGCTGCACATCTGGATGAACAGCATGGACAGTCAGTCCTGACGTCCATGCTGTCTTACCTACACCCCCGCCGGTACCAGAACGCCGGTACCGATCCGGGGATGCTGGTGAGCATCTGGGGTCACAGCTAGCGGTGACCCCAGATGTTCCGGACCATGGCCGGATTCAAGGGGGACAGCAGGTAAGCAGCGGGGTCCCGCGGTGGGTCCCCGCTGTTACATGGTCCAGAGTCCCCAGGCAGGGGGCTCCCTGTGGACTGGCTGCAGCGTGGAGCCAGGTATTGAACCTGCGCTTCCACTACCCCCTGCGACAGCGGACCGCAGCAGAGCGGTAGCGCTGTGGCATCCCGGGGGTTAAATGCATGCCAGGGGAGCGCGCCTTCCCTGTCTCACAGCCGGCGCCTCCCCCGCTGCACACAGCCCTCTCTGCACACTGCCGACTGGTCCTGTAGCAGCGCTCCTCCCCCAGGCCAGCCTCCTCTCTGCTCCTCGGCGGCCATCTTTCCAACGCATGGTGAACGCTGCTGGAAGCGCTGGATGGAAGCATCGTGGCCTGGGTCCACCTGCATACCTCTCCTCCGATTTGGGTCAGGTCTGTGTATGCTGCGCTGTGTCCTACCAGGCCCTGTGTCTGCGTAGTTGAGTGATCAGCGCTGTTAGTGCAGGAATTGATTTTTCTTTGCATTGTATGTGACTGTGCTAGCGCTGCTGCCTGTAACTTTTCTTCTAACTGTCAGCTTTATTACTGTCCTTTCTGCTAAGCCCTTGCGGTGCGGTGCTGCAGGGTGGTCTCTCGCCTATTTAATATATAATTGGTGAGAGGGGTCACATACTTGGTCCCATCATGTCTGAAAGTGATTTTCCTCTCCGCCTACAGTGTACTACGTGTAAAGTACCGTTAGCGGTGGGGGAGGGTAGCACGGAGGGCCTCTGCCGGCAGTGTTTGTCTATGGCGCGGCCTATTACGGTTACAGCACCGGTACAGGAGCCGCCCTGGGCTTGTTTCGCTCAGGCGCTTACAACCTTAGTGGGCCAGTTAGCTCCGCAGCCCGCGTTTACGCCGATGGGTTTGTCCCAGCAGTCAGTGGTGTCGTCACCCATGCAGGGTTTCCCACGACAATTGGTGGTACCCCACAGTCTCCCTATTTCCCCGCTCCCGGTTTCTCAGGAGCCGGCGTGGGTTAACTCCCTGACGAGTTCTGTACAGCACTTGTCGGATGTGTTGCAAGGGGAGTCTGTGATGCGGCCACATAAACGGCCGGTGGCGTCTCTGTCGGCTCCTTATGAGGATGACGAGGGGACGTCTGATGATGGGGAGATTCTGGATCCTTACGATCAGGAACCTCTCCATACTAAGGACGCTGACGCTAAGTCCAAGGTATATATTCCTGGACTTATTCGGGCAGTCCGCACAGCCTTGGTGATTGAGGATGAAGTTCCCCCAGCGGCTAAATCCAAGTATGCCTTTTTTAAAGATGGGAAGGGCGATGCCACAGTCTTTCCTCTTTCGGGTCAGTTAGTGGACCATTTAGAGGAGGCGTGGAAACAGCCTGGCAAAAGATACCAGCCGCAGAGGAGCCTGGCAGTGGCTTATCCGTTCGCAGATAATTATTTTGCAAAGTGGGAATCCCTTCCACAGGTGGATTCTCACGTGACCCGTCTTGTCCGTAGTGCCACATTGCCGATGCCATCCATGTCCTCCCTTAAGGATGCTACGGACCGCAAGGTGGAGACCTGCCTGAAGTCCGCTTATTCCCTTGCGGGGGGGGCAGCACGGCCGGCTATGGCCATTTGCTGGGTTGCCAGAGCGATGGAGCGCTGGGCGGATTCATTAGAGGCGTCTTTTGATTCCGACTGTCCGGCCGAACAGGCGGAGTTGATTGGTAATCACCGTGATTCGGCCACTTATATCAACGAGGCGGCCTTGGACATTAGTACTCTGGTGTCTAGAATTTCTTCAGCAGCGGTGGCTGCTCGTCGCACCTTGTGGCTGCGATCCTGGAAGGCGGACGCAGATTCTAAGAAGGGTTTGGAGGCGTTGCCATTTACCGGAGAAGTTCTCTTCGGTCCGGATCTGGACAAGATTGTGGCCACGCTGGCGGCAGCCAAATCGGCTTGTCTCCCGTCGGCCGCTGCTCCTTCTGGTTCTGGACCATCGTCCTTTCTGTCATCTAGGGCCCAGGGCAGGCCCAAACCACAGTCTTTTCCTCGACAGGCTGGCCCTAAGAAATCGGCCAAGACCCGGAAGCAGGCGTGGAGTACCAGACGTCCGGCCCCTAAGCCAGATGACAAGCCTGCGGCCTGACGGTCCGGGTCTCCCTTTGGGGGATCCCAAAGTGGGAGGCCGCCTGCTGCAGTTCGCCCAGTGTTGGTCGGTCACTACGACAGACACTTTGGTTCTCGAGGTGGTCTCCCACGGGTACGCCCTCTCTTTCCGGCACAGACCCCCGGCTCGATTCTTCACCACGGGTCTACCATCAGACCGGAACAAGGCTACGGAGCTGCGGAAGGTATTGCACACTATGCTCCAGGCTGGAGTTATAGTGCCTGTTCCATTCTCCCAGAGGGGCCAGGGTTTCTATTCAAATCTTTTTTTGGTACAGAAACCCAGTGGGTCGTATCGTCCGATTCTCAACCTCAAAGCTCTCAACAAGTCTTTGCAGGTACCGAAGTTTCGGATGGAGACCCTACGGTCCATCATTCTGGCGCTGGAACCTGGGGACTACATGGTGTCATTGGACATACAGGACGCTTACCTGCATGTCCCTATTCTTTTGCGCCATCAACAGTTCCTCAGGTTTGCAATCCGCAGCGACCACTTCCAGTTTCGGGCATTACCTTTTCTTTTGGCCTGGCGACAGCACCACATGTGTTCACCAAGGTGATGGCGGTCATGGCGGCTTCTCTGCGGCTGCAGAGAGTCCGCATGTTTCCGTACTTGGACGACCTTTTATTGGTGGCGGGATCTCCAGTGCGCCTTCTACGCCACTTGGACCTGACCATTGCGCTACTGCAACGGCACGGCTGGCTAATCAACTGGCAGAAGTCCACTCTAATCCCGTCTCGGCGGATTCTGCACCTCGGAGCCTTATTGGACTCAGAACAGCAAAGGATCTTCGTGACGGGGGAAAAGATCTCTGCTTTACAGTCGAGGGTGCGCAGTTGTCTGCACAGCCGCCGGGTGTCTCTACACTCGGCGATGAGGTTACTGGGCTCCATGGTGTTGATATTCGACATGGTGGAATATGCCCAGTTTCACTCCAGACCTCTGCAGCACCTGATCCTGTCCAAGTGGAACGGGCTGCCTCAGTCTCTGAAGTCCCAGACGATTGTGCTCACCCCGGAGGTTCGCCTGTCCCTTGCCTGGTGGTTACAGACGTCCCATCTCAGCAAGGCACGTCCGTTCTGGGTTCCAAATTGGGTCCTGTTGACAATGGACGCCAGTCTTCGGGGCTGGGGAGCAGTTTTGGGTCCACACTTGTTCCAGGGCAGGTGGACGCCGACAGAAGCGGAGCTTCCAATCAATATCTTGGAACTCCGTGCGGTCTTCAGTGCTCTCCAGCAGGCACATCGGGTTCTCCAGGGTCGGCCGGTACAGGTCCAGTCGGACAACGCTACCACCGTGGCCTACATAAACAGGCAAGGAGGAACCCGAAGTCGGGCGGCTCTCGTGGAGGTCTCTTGGATCCTGGTATGGGCGGAGCGCAATCTTCCGGCCATATCAGCGGTCTTCATTCCGGGAGTGCTAAATTGGGAGGCGGACTTTCTAAGTCGCCAGGACGTTCGTCCGGGGGAATGGTCCCTGCACCCGGACGTTTTTCAACTGCTGGTGGACAGATGGGGTCTTCCAGAGATCGACCTCATGGCGTTCCGGCACAACAACAAGTTGCCGGTGTATGGGTCTCGCACAAGAGACGAAGGGGCGTCTCTGGTGGATGCTCTGTCCGTCCGGTGGACGTTCTGGTTTGCATACCTGTTTCCACCGGTCTCCCTTCTTCCACAGGTAATCCGGAAATTCAAACAGGAAGGAGGGACGCTCCTGTTGATAGCTCCCGCGTGGCCCAGACGGCACTGGTTCTCAGACCTTCAAGGTCTGTCCGTGGACAGTCCTCTGCGGTTGCCGCTACCTTCTGTCACAGGGTCCTTGTCTTCACCCGGACCTGACTCGGCTGTCTTTGACGGCGTGGCTGTTGAGACAGCCATGCTGAGGTCCAGGGGGTTTTCCAGCTCTGTGGTGCGTACCATGTTACGAGCTCGGAAGCCGTCTTCTGCGAGGATATACCATCGCGTGTGGCATACGTTTTTCCAGTGGTGTCGACCGAGAGGTTATGCACCGCTGGAATTTCGTCTGTCTCGGATACTCGCCTTCCTACAGGCAGGACTAGATCATGGGCTTCGCCTTGCTTCTTTGAAGGTACAGGTTTCGGCCCTGTCTGTCTGGTTTCACCGTAGGATTGCTACAATCCCGGATGTTCGCACCTTTATGCAAGGTGTTCTCCGCATTCAGCCGCCCTTTGTTCCACCTGTGGCGCCTTGGGATTTGGCTGTGGTCCTGAGGGCTCTCCAGGGACCGCCGTTTGAACCACTGGGCTCAGTGGATCTTAAATGGCTAACAGCTAAGACTGTTTTCCTTCTGGCTATTGCTTCGGCCAGACGTGTTTCTGATTTAGGAGCTCTTTCTTGTAGACCCCCTTTCTTGGTTTTTCATGGGAACAGGGCAGTGCTCCGCACTCGGCCCGAGTTTCTTCCCAAAGTTGTTTCCCAGTTTCATGTTAACGAGGAAATCGTTGTTCCGGCCTTTAACTCACCTGGTCTTTCCGTGGGTGAGGCCTCTTTGGATGTTGTGCGGGCCTTAAGGACTTATGTTGACCGCACTTCTTCATTTAGGAAGTCGGACGCCTTGTTTGTCCTCTATGGCTTCCGTAAAAAGGGTTGGCCTGCTTCAAAGCAAACTTTGGCAGCCTGGATCCGTATGGCTATTTCTGAAGCTTATCTTCATGAAGGCCTGCCGGTTCCTCCTTCTGTGAAGGCTCATTCCACTAGGTCTGTGGGTCCTTCGTGGGCAGCTCGACGTGGTGCCTCTGCAGTCCAGATCTGCAAGGCTGCTACTTGGTCCTCTGTCCATACCTTCGTGAGGTATTACAGGTTTGACACCTTCGCCTCTCAGGATGCTTCCTTCGGGCGGCGGATTCTCCTTTCTGCACAGGAGCGTCCCCACCCTTAAAAGGATACTGCTTTGGGACATCCCCAAGGTATCCTGTGGATACCCTATGGACCCTGAAGTAGAAAATATGAGATATGGTAAGAACTTACCCTTGTTATCTCTATTTCTACGAAGTCCATAGGGTTCCACAGGACTCCCGCCCTGTCGCACCTGTGCTGCAGATGGGCTTTGCTCTGGTCACCGGTTTTTCCGTCTCCCTCTGGTGAGAATGTGATTCTTGTGTGTGTCCAGATCTTTTTTCTCTCTTCCTTCTCCTCCTCCGGCCTATGGCTTGGTAACTAACTGAGGTGCCTTGGCTCGGGGGCGGGGTATAGGAGGGGGACCCTAGTGCATCCTGGGAGGCTGAAAGCTTAACTCTATGGTGCCCGATGACTGACGTCACACCTATACCCCAAGGTATCCTGTGGAACCCTATGGACTTCGTAGAAATAGAGATAACAAGGGTACGTTCTTACCATATCTCATATTATATATATATATGTATGTACACAAACACTTTTTTTTCCATCACTGTGCTTCCAGGTCATGATTCACCCACAGACAACTCTGCACATTGCCACAGTGTCCTTACTTATCTAATAGCACACTTTAAATCTATTGACATCAACATCCCTAAAGGTGCCCATCCACTTACCGATAATACTGAGCGATTGCACAATTGTGACATCGTAACCGTGCAATCTCTCAATTATCAGCTGCAAATCAGGCATTTAAATGTCTAAAACGACCAGCGAGATGCGCGCCCGCTGGTCGTTTCCAACATCTATCATCGCCTGAACATGACGGTCAACCTGACTGTCAACCCGTCGTCAGGTTGCCCATGTTCAGGGATGATTGATGTGCATACACTGAACGTCTGAACGTTCGGTGTATGCACTTCACCCCTAGGGAGACGACAGCACGATTACGATGTCGTAATCGTGCCATCGTCTCCGCATCTACAAGTGGATGGGCAACTTTAGATTGTAATATTTTGTGGGCAGGACCCTCTCCTGTTCGAAACCACTACATAATTAAGTAACTTTCTCACTGTGATTATGTATATATAGACACCATGTTACCATTTTCAAGTACTGCCATTATTAGTTCGCTTGCATTTGACATCCTAGTTTTCTTATTTAGTAATCTTAATCTGCGGCAGTTGATCCCATGTATATATATGTTTTTTTTATTGTACAAAATAGTATCTAGCTTACCCACTAAGCTATTTCAGCAAGGAGTCATGCCCTGCCCAATTTTAAAATGGTGAAATTTATTTATTACTATTTAATTTACACAGCCATAGTGATTTACAGAGAATATTTGGCCATTCACATCAGTCCCTGCCTCAGTGAAGTTTACAATCTATATTCCTTAACACATGAACATGCATACACTTACACACAAGGGTAGCCATCCCTGGTCCTCGAGAGCTACCAACAGTGCATATTTTCCAGGTCTCCTCACAGAATCACAAGTGATATAATTGGCTCCACCTGTGGATCTTTTCAAATGTGAGTAATGAGTACACCTGTGCACCAGCTAGGTGGTCTGGAAAATGTGAACTGATCTGAGTCACAGAGAGAATATACAAGCTCAACACAGTTAGGGCTGTGGTGGGAATCGAACCCACAACCTCAATGCTATGATGCAGTTAATCTAACCATTGCACCATCTGTGCTGCCTGGTATGCTCCTACCCTTATGAAGGTGGTTTGTTGCTCATAGCCTGACGCCAGCGGGAACCAGTGCCTTGTTTCCTGTTTTGCCACTGCACTTCACTCTGTCGTTGGCGTCTTCCTTGTGGGCACGGCATCTATTCACAGTGTGGAGAAATCTTGGGGACTGCCCAACATCTACTAGATTGAAAAAGAGGGTTGTGATAGAAGGCCATGCCCCTCCCCCTAGCACCCTTCCTTCGGCACATGCAGATGTGCCCTCTTTCTTGATCTGCGCCCGATCAAGATGCTAGAGTGAACACTAGCATCTGTTCTCTACACACATACATCAAAGTTAATTTCTAGTGAAATAATTTTTTTTCGGTGGTTGGGGGGGCTACTGCGGCTTGTGCTTTTAGTACTGTCTATTTATACTTTTGAGTTTAATATTTTGGAATCGCTTTTGTCTGTAAAATTATTTCATGTTTTTTGTTTTCAGGCTGTCAATACAGTACAACAGAGAGTTTTGGTTATCCCAGAAGAAGAGAAGAGAGCAATCACTCTACATTTCATTGATTCCTTAAAACCTGAAGACAAAGTCATAATATTTGTTGGAAAAAAATTGATGTATGTATGGATTTTATGTTAAAAATATACATAGTAACATCTGTAATCGGATTCTCAATTGGGACAAACTTTTTTATTATGAAGGTAGTTATTAGGTTAATTAAAGTAGAAGACTTCAGCAGTGAATTGGAAAAAGTGAACAAATAATGAAATTGATCTAGTTAGATTCGCACCATGAGTCTGTGTGGCTATATGCCGCACTTACAGTAGCTCCAGACTCACCGTTTTTTGTTCCTGGCTCCACATGGCTGCACACAAAAATCTAGGTGATCGGCCGTGAGGGGGTCGAGATGAGGTGCAGCTGGCCCCACTCACGGCTAATTGAATTGACTGCAATGTGTTTCTTGCTGGAGGTGACTATGCAGTACTGTTATTCAGGAGGAATGGACTTGAATGCAGGTCTGGGAGTTCTCATTTACAATAACATAATCCAGAGTAATGTCCCTGAACTTCATTCTTGACAGCTCAGGAATCATAAAACCTCAACAGAGTATGGTGATGAATTTAAATCCAGAGGAAATTATTATTATTAGTAAGCAAAAAAAAGATGCTCTTCCCCCTACACCCAAGGTGTTCTTGAACCTATGTCAGTATAAAAATAGCCATTTTCATATGGTGTATAGTAATAGCAGATACTCTCCTATGTATGGTGATAGTAAAGTCATGCAAGAAGTCCTTTTTTTTTTTTTTTTGTGAACCCAAGACATTGAATAAAATTTAGAAAGGTTGTTGACCGAAGGAACTGTAATGGAAGGACAGGAGTTTCAGCCAGGAACAAAGCTCAGCAACCTACAGATGTGTCCTTACACACTATTGCCCCAATTGCGCCAAACATCCTTTCTTGTAGCTCCAGGTCCCGTGCAAATCTGCTTGCGCCAAGTGTCTCTTACGCCTGATAATGTGTTAGTCGCAATGCAATGGGACAAAACCGCTTAATGAGACGGCAAGGATTAATAGGCAACACCTCTTAATCTGGGTGCGAATGAGTCTGGATCTGTATATGAAGTGCTATGATGCCGCATCTTGTTTTCACGCCAAGTTCCGTTCTTCATCTGTGGCTTTGTACATATTTAAAACTGTCGCAGCCAGGAGTGTCTGGTTCAGATTGAGTGGTGTTTCGCTACGCCTGTGGTGGGAATGAGACGCAAGTTTAAAGAAAAAGCTACTACGCTATACCACTCGGTGCGGCTCACTCACACCGCACGGTGTATAAAGGCTAAGTGTATGAGGACACATCTCTAGCTCCTGAATACAGTACATGGCAATTGGAGGTCGTTGTGTCTCTTTGCTGGTCTTTAGGGTATGTCTTTCAATATGACGATTGGCTTTCATGTGTGGTTATCCAGTTTTATCCTGAAACACGAGAGCTATTGTGTACAGGAAGAAAATTTAGAGAATACAGTTAATACAAGTTGCATTCACCTTAATATGTAAAATGTGTGTCTTTGAATAAAATTTCACAGTTGTCCTGGTTGGTAAACAATATTGAAATCTCCTCCTAAGAAGTTTATTTGAGCCTTCAGAGTCGGCGCAGCCTCAATTATGCCATATAAGGAAAGAAGAATACAATAGTGCTCAGGGTTTACAACAAAAAGGGGACGATTCTCTCTGTATATTTTATCTGTATTTCACTTACTTTTTAAGAGAATCAGATATGCGTTGGACATTTATTTATTAACCCAATGTCTGTTGGTTTTTCATTCGAAGCATATAAATAAGAACAGGTAAGAGTTCTGTATTTGCATATACTGATAATATATTGTATATAATCAATAAGGTGTTTAACCTCACATAATAGCCAAAACATGCTGGTGAATCATTTAAAGATATTTGATTTCTACATAAAGAACATATAAAATAGGTATGTAGTGGAGAAAAGGATATGAACAAAACTTTAATCCATTAAACATGTTTCAATGTTTAGAGGATAAAAAAAAAATTATTCTCTTGTATCCAGATATGGGTTTCATGAGCTCCTGTCTGATTCCTTAGACTAATAGTTCATATATATTATTGTCTGTGTACATGTATGTATATATATATGTGTGTGTGTGTGTGTGTGTATATATAATATATATATATATATTTAGGAGTGAGCGGGTTCGGATTTCTGAAATCCGAACCCCCGAGCCCCCCCCGATCCGAGGCCGATCCGAATCAGGCTCGACTTTTCCCGCCTGACTCGGATCTGAAACCGAGGCAAAACGTCATCATCCCGCCTTCCGGGTCTCGCGGGTTTTGGATCCTATATAAGGTACCCGCGTCTGCGCCATTTTCTCACTCTGCTGTGGACAGTGAAGAGGGAGGGTGGGAGTTAGGGCTGGCTGGGCTGTGTAGTGTAGTGCAGAGTGGTGCTGTGCTGCGCTGTGCTGCTGTTGTCCATAGGGGCTGTGTCCACTACTTCAAAGTTCATAGGGGCTGGCTGTGTTGTGCTGTGCTGCTGTTGTTAATAGGGGCTGTGTCCACTACTTCAAAGTCCATAGGGGCTGGCTGGACTGTGTTGTGCAGTCAGTTGTCCATAGGGGCTGTGTCCACTCCAAAGTCCTGTGCAGTGTCCCAGTCCTAAAGGGGTGCTGTAGTATTGTCCAGGGGGTGCTCTGTCCATCAGGGGTGTTCCCCCCAAGTGCTAAAAAGAAAAATATTTTTTCTGTGTTTGTGAAATGTGTGCGCAGTAGCTGCACGTGCATCAACAAAGTAGTGCCAAGCGTGCGCCTGTGTCATAAGTAAAGGGCCGGCTGGCTTGACCGTTAAAGGGTGCTGTAACCCCCAAAGTACACTCCAAACCAAATAAAAAAATATTTTCTGTGTTTGTGAATTGTGTGCACTGTGGCTGCACGTGCATCAACAAAGGAGCAGCGCCAAGTGTGCGCCTGTGTCCCATAAGTAAAGAGCCGGCTGGCTCATTTCTTAAAGGGTGGTGTAACCCACAAAGTGCACTACTCTCCAGCAAAAATAAAAAAATATTTTCTGTGTTTGTGTGCGCCTTAGCCGCACGTATATATCAATATAACATAAATGGAGGACCAAACTTTCTCCGATAAAAATAAAATAGGGAAAGATCAAGAACCACTTCCTCCTAGTGCTGTTGCTGCTGCTGGGAGTTGTTCATCATCCCAGAGAGGAAGTAGGAAAACCACTACTTTTACTAAACAATTGACCCTCCAACAGTCCCTAGCGATGAGGATGAAGTACGACAGCAGTCATCCTGAAGCAAAACGTATAACTGAGGCCTTGACTGCTATGTTGGTGTTAGACGTGCGTCCGGTATCCGCCATTAGTGCAGTGGGATTTAGACAATTGATGGAGGTAGTGTGTCCCCGGTTCCAAATCCTGTCTAGATTCCACCTGCATCCTCAAAGCAGCAGCGACAAGCGTGCGTCTGTCTGTTAAAGGGTGGTGACACCCTCAAAGTGTGCTCCACAAACAATAAAAATATTCTTTTTTTTTCTGTCTTTGTGAATTGTGTGGGCTGTAGCCGCACTTGCATCCTCAAAGCAGCAGCAACAAGCGTGCGTCTGTCTGTTAAAGGGTGGTGACACCCTCAAAGTGTGCTCCACAAACAATAAAAATATTCTTTTTTTTTCTGTGTTTGTGAAATGTGTGGGCTGTAGCCACACCTGCATCCTTAAAGCAGCAGCGACAAGCGTGCGTCTGTCTGTTAAAGGGTGGTGACACCCTCAAAGTGTGCTCCACAAACAATAAAAATATTCTTCTTTTTTTTTCTGTCTTTGTGAATTGTGTGGGCTGTAGCCGCACTTGCATCCTCAAAGCAGCAGCGACAAGCGTGCGTCTGTCTGTTAAAGGGTGGTGTAACCCTCAAAGTGCTCCAAAAAATAAAAAACTATTTTTTTTAATGTGTTTGTGACTTGTGTGCGATGTAGCCGCACGTGCATCAACACAGTAGCAGCGCCAAGCGTGCGCCTGTGTCATAAGTCAAGGGCCGGTTTGGACATCTGGTCCGGACCGAAGGACTTGCCAACAATTTCTGACACGGCTACTGTCACTGCATATGATACTGTCCTCAAAGCAGCAGCGACAAGCGTGCATCTGTCTGTTAAAGGATTACATCGATGACAGCATCCAAGTAGGCATGTCAGACAGTCCGTACCTGTACTGGAAGGAAAAAGAAGCAATTTGGAGGTCCCTGTACAAACTGGCTCTATTTTACCTGAGTTGCCCCCCCTCCAGTGTGTACTCCGAAAGAGTGTTTAGTGCAGCCAGGAACCTTGTCAGCGAAAGGCGTAGGAGGTTGCTTCCACAAAATGTGGAAAAGATGATGTTCATAAAATGAATTATCAACTCTTCCAGGGAGACCAGCCTCCAGAACGTACAGAGGGACCTGTGGTTGTGGATTCCAGCGGGGACGAATTAATACTCTGTGAGGATGAGGATGTACACAACACTGAAGAGGGTGAGGAATCGGTGGATGAGGAGGATGAGGACGACATCTTGCCTCCGTAGAGCCAGTTTGTGCAGGGACAGATTAATTGCCAGCTTGTTTTGTGGAGGCCCAAACGAACCAATCATTTCAGCCACAGTCGTGTGGCAGACCCTGGCGCTGAAATGTTTGGTTTGTTAAAGTGTGCATGTCCTGTTTATACAACATAAGGGTGGGAGGGGAGGGCCCAAGGACAATTCCATCTTGCACCTCTTTTTTTTCTTTGAATTATGTACTGTTTGGGGCCTAGCTTTTCAAACTGCCATCCTGTCTGCCACTGCATTGTCACTCCTAGATGGACCACGTGTTTGTGCCGCCCACTCGTATCTCTTAGCATAGTCATCCAGCTACCTCGGTGCAACCTTTTGGACATAAAAACACTATTGTGAGGTGTTCAGAATAGACTGGAAATGAGTGGAAATTAAGGTTATTGAGGTTAATAATGGCATAGGAGCAGAAAAACCCACAAATTCTGTGATTTTAGCTGTTTTTATGCTTTTTTTAAAAAAATACAGATCCAAAACACAAAACCCAGAACCCAAAACACGGAAGGGTGGTTTTGGCAAAACCAATCCAGATCCAAAACACGAAGAAAGATCCAGAACCAAAACACAAAACACGAAAAGTGGCCGGTGCACACCCCATATATATATATATATACATATATATATATATATATGTGTGTGTGTGTGTGTATACTCTTATAATTTTTTTTATGTTTTCCTGGATATAAAAAACGTCGTACTTCATGTTTTTGTGTTGTCTTCTGTATTCTGTCCTTATATGAGATAATCGAGGTTGCACTGACTCTGTTTATAAACCACTGGCGGACAACGTGGAGAATTCATGCGCTGTACTTATTCAGGGTTAGTACAACCATGTATTAACTGTATTCCTTAAATTAACTTTATGCACACCATATATGTTTTATTCTTTGGAATAACATTGGATACCCACATATTGAACCGAACCATGCCTAAAGTTTGGGAGAGCACCAGAGTTACAGATGTATCCACATACATATTAGTTTCTTGCATGTTAAACAGCCCTTCTAGTTGTGTCATGCCATGGCGTGAATCGGTAGCGCAGATTATATTTAGGTGCAACTTTTTCCCTTAAAATGCATCTTATTCATAAAGTGATGCAAATAGGATGCACAAGCAGCTTCTGTTGGTTAAAATGATATGCAGCATGTCTATATTCGGTGTGTGACTGCGGCTCTATCTGCATGCCAAATGCTGCCCTTGTTAAGCTTGTTTTGTATTTTATGATGTAAAGGCAAATGTAAAGCACTTTGAGTCCTTTAGGAGAAAAGTGCTATATAAATAACATTATTATTACATTATCGTGTTGCACGGAAAGATGCTTGGCACTACAGAGTTGCATGGAGCTTATGCATTGTGTGTAATGAGACTTGTAGCACACGGAGTTAAGATGTATATGTGCATATTTGTACCTCCAATTTCCCAGGCATTGAGTGTCAAAAATGCGGTTACAGATCCAATGTTATAGATTGCTCAACAGTCTCTTTGAATATAAATGTTCCTTCTTCCACTGCAGTCATACCTTTTTAAAAATGAAACCAGTATATTGTGTAATACTGATTGTACAAGGATATTGGGATATCCATTTGTGTCACTAGTTAATATTTGTTACATGTAGTGTTAACCACTAATACCCCTTTTACAGCAAAATCCCGGGTCCGACCCTGGAATTTGAACACTGGTCAATCCCGGGTCGAACTCTGCTTCAGACCCCGTTTACACTGCAACTTGACCCGGGTTATTCCCGGGTTTGCCCCGTTCACACTGAACCCGGGTAATCCCTGCTTTTCTCTATAGAAGTCATTAAAAATGGTCTGTTTTAAGGTCTGACAAAGATGGTCACAAAAGGCAACAAAAGAGAGGGGTGGGGACTGATTACAGCATTGCTACAGGCTGCTGTTCGGGCTGTGGCAGGCTGTGTATCAGCCTGCGTTTGTGGCTGCTGGTCAGGCTGTGGTGCAGGCTGCAGTTCTGGCTGTGGCAGGCTGTGTGCCTGCCTGCTTTTGTGGCTGCTGGTCAGGCTGCTGTGGTGCAGGAGGTTAGGCAGGCAAGCGATGGCTTCATGTGCATCTCTCTGCAGGGCACTGACAAATTACATCATCTGCCAGTGCCCCAGAAGCTCCAATCAGCATCTTTCAGAGCTAGCCGGGTCAAATAAGCAGGGTAGCACCCGTTCACACTGCCTCATGACACGGGAACAACCCGTGTTCAACCCTGCTCTCAACCCGAGTAAGATTCCCGGGTAAATCAACCCGGGAAATTTTTCTGGGAGCTGTTCACACAGAGCATCGACCCGGCAATAACCCGGGTTATTCGGTTGGTGTAAAAGGGGTATTAAATGCATATATGTATTGAAGAGCACGCTAAAGAAGGGTCCAGCATTCAATTGAATTAAGTAAATATACTGGAAATGTATGGTGGATTAGAGAATACTTAAACATCCTTTGTAATATTGCAAATGCAGGACTAATTATGAAATAATTGAGTAGATTCAAATATGAATATTGAACAGCCCTTCAATACCATTTGGTAAACCCAAGTGATTGGAAAATACACATTTACTTTTTTGTATGGTGCACAATGGCAGCTTTGTTTAAATATGATTTAAAGAAAAACATTAACACATTGTGGCAAGTATGCAATTTACCAAAAAAAAGCGGGTTGCTGTCTCTTTATTCTGTGGTCACTGGGATCAGTGTTCCTGGAAAAGCACCCACCACACTATTACAACAGGAGTCTAGCAGCGAAATCACCGCACCAAGAGCCGCTGTTCCTAAAAAAAGTACTGGTCAGATTGGCCTATGCAACAACCAACAGCAGCCTATCTAAGCAGACTTCTGGTTAACTGGGATATCACCAGGCAATTCAGAACAACATTGTGACCACAAATCTGTACTTCCACAAGGGAAGTTCAAAGCAACTAAAGGCGTAATTCAGGAATTCAATTACACTATTTGAAATTTAAATTTGCAAATATTACTTCTGGATCATAAGCATTTTTTCCTGCATTTATACCATAAGCCACAAAATAGACAAGAGGATTACTTTTCTCATTTTTGAGTTCTGTCTCTCATACAGGACATTACAATACTTCTTTCTTAATCGTTATAGACCTTTGCTCCTTTTATCAATGTTGGACTTCATATGATGATAGAACTTTTTTTTTAGAATATTATATACTTGTTAAATTGTTTTTATTGATATCACATGTATCGTGTATATATAGCTGGGTTTACATACTATTCTAGTATTAAGAATGTGTTTCTATCTTGTACCAATTACAATATAACATAGCACTCACTTTGAGCATTAACCCACCTACTGCAGTCGAACGTTGCACCCCTTACATTTCAGAAATGAAAAAGGCATACTTACATTTTCAAACATTTCCATAAAACCCATGGGAAGAACCCTAAGGCAGGCACACACTTAATGGGAATTTTTTTGTTATTTGGGCATACTCTTTACCAGCTTCATTGTCTGTGCACAGCTAGCCCCAACATAAGGCCCACAGACCATCCAAGTGACAGTGATCGGAGTTCAAACTGTAAACTCCGATCAGCTTTACTTTAACATACACTCAACTGGCGGCTGTTGCTGCAGCGCTCTCCCTAAGCACCTCCCACCAAACCTGCCACTCCTCCCAGCCTGTTGCATGTACAGCCGCCTCCGCAGGTACATTCTATTCTCAACTATTTAATATAGAAGTTTCCAAAATTAGAATATACTCTGAAATTAGAGGTGGATATATCAGAAGGTAAGATAAATGTTTTTGTTGCTAGTACTATGCACAGGTATGCAAGATAGGTATTCCTAGTGAAATATGCACACGTTAATCAATAATGGGTTATATTATATTTTAGTTTTTTATTAAATTTTATTTTATTTTTTTATATACAGGTACATATTGATGTTTTAATTTTTTTAATTATATTATATCCTGTTATTTTATTTCTATCATAAGAGTCTAATAATAGATCTATTTTATAAGAATAAACTGTGGTTTAGTTTATCCTCTCCAAGCACTATTTACTACTAAATGGTTTCCCTTCTTCCTCTGTTCTTTCATCCCCTTCCGTCCAAGTGTGAAGTGGTTTTGTGCTACCTGTATGGTAGCTAATACTAAGGTGATTTTGAGGGTCTACTTATATACTGTGAGCATAGGCGTGCGCAGAAGTGTCACAAGGGGTGCCGTTTTGGCACTTCCCTCTCCACCGGGTCGTGAACTATCCAGACACCCCCCTCCCCCTGCCGCCCAGGTGAATAGTCCATGATCCGGCATACAGTAGGTGCATGTTGACGCAATTGCAGAGTATGCAAAGTTGGGCTTAAGTGTATATACGCATATTTCCAGGCATATAATTAGCACCTTGTATACACTGCTGTAAGTACGCACCAAAGACTGCTATTAAATTAGGCATATGAATCTGCCTGCTTAGATGCATACCGGAGAAAATGTACATATAGTTTCCTTCATACAATGTGGGACATTCTCTGCGCTCTTAGATCGTGGTGCAGGGCAGTTTCACCCGTAGTTCCACACTCTTTGGTCCGGCACGAGATATGCCGTAATTCGGAGTCCCAGGTGCCTGCTGCTCCTCGCGTTCGTCTGCTTTTGAGCCTGTGAAACGGCGCAAGTGCATGGTAGGTGCCACACTTTTTGTGGACCCCATTCTATATAGGGATACTTTATTTAACTTTCATAACTGTAGGTAACTAATCATTACAAACTGCAGGACAAATATAACAGCAACTTGGATAACTATGTATAGACCAGCAGAATTATACTATCAATGCAGTTTAGGGAATTGTTATAAGGATCTATATACACTATGTAGATAAAAGTGATTGGACACCCCTGCTCAAATGAAATGGTCCCAGGCATACCATTGCACACGAGTGGCGGTTTTGACAGGAACACTTTGTAGGGAGGCTCATGCACTTGCAGTTCTATGGAAACAACAAATGGTTTTTTTTAAGGAAGACAATGCCAGGGTGATGCTGGACTGGTATACAGAAAATTAGGTACCTGGATGGACTGGACAGATCAGAGTCCAGATTTTAACCCTACTGAGAACCTCTGAGACGAATTGGAGCGACTGGTGCATTCTAGGCCAACTCGACCTTCAGTGTCACAGTTGGTCACTGTACTGAAGGCAGAATGGCAAAACATTGCTGTTGTCCAGGAACTTGTGGGCAGTTTGCCAAGAAGGGTGTGTACAATAATCACTGCACGTGATGGACCTACAAAGTACTGACGTCCATAAAAATCTTGTTGATCTATTTGCTGTTAGTGTCCAATTACTTTTGTCTATATAGTGTATTTCATATTGACTATAATTCAGATGTGTCCTTAGACATCTTTGCTGCAGTCGCGCTAAAAAGTATTGAGACTCTACTAGCGCAGTGCAATGTGACTAGGACGCACACCAGAAGACACTGCCGGTTAAATTGTTATGCGACACTTGTATATCTGTGTACGACTTATGCTGGGCATACACTATCAGATAAAATGCCTGTCAGACCGACAGACATTTTATCTGGCAGCCTCACACCTTGCAGATCTCACAGGCATATACTGTGAGATATCTCAGTGTACTGCCCCTGATATTTGCGCTCGTCCCCTGGGGAGGAGACATTTCCCCGCTCCTTCCCTGTGAAGGAACTGGGGAAATATCTGTCGGTCGGCCGTGGCTGGGCATACACTGCCTAATGCGGCCCTCAATAAACTTCCAAAATATCGGACGGGCATGCTGGATGATCTGGTATGCCCGACCAATCGCACCATTCGACCGCACACATATTGGGCGGATCGGCCCGTTAATTGTATACTGTGTTCCCAGATTTGTTTCTGAATCTGTATACAAAGTGCTACAATGTTTCGACCCCAGCTTTTTTCATTCCAAGTTCCGTTGCGGTTCATAGACAGATTCAGGTGCACACAGATATACAAGTGTCGCTTATCAAAGTAATCAGCAGAGTCTGCTGGTGCATCCTAGACGCATTGCGATTTAGACGCTTTTTCGTCAAAAATAGTCACCCGGCACTAACAGAGTCTCACGGGACCTGGCGGACCACTCACGCCAGGCAAGTCGCGCTGCGTGGCGTATTGAGCCTAGATGTGTGAGGACATCTGTATATATACTGGCTAGGCATTTTTGAATCTCCGTTCACAGCACTTTTTACCAAATTGTGCACTTTATTTACAACATGCTAATTTGTTTGAATTGAAAAACTGGTGAAAGTAATATTCTGAATCCAGAGTATAAATAGTCTTCACATACTATATTAACTTATTCATGTGAATATCTCATTTAAAATTAAGATTGTAAATGTATTTTATTTTTCAATTTAAAGTTGGTTTTGTACACTGCAGTAATTTGAGAGTATTTGATAACCAGTAAAGATCCATTTCACTATTCTACCCCCTTTTTTTTCTCCTTTACCCTCTTTTTCCTTTCCTGTTATCCCCATTACAAAATACAGGTCTTGCGACAACAAATAAAATCTATTATGAGCCATTTTTAAACAATTATGCTTTGTTCCGTAATTTTAGCCTTCTGCTAGAATTATAATTGCAAAACTGTTATTTTATCATAATTATCTGCTTTCTTTTTTAGTGCAGACGATTTATCAAGTGACTTTAGTCTTCAAGGAATCCCTGTTCAGTCATTACATGGTAATAGAGAGCAATGTGATCGAGAACAAGCATTGGATGATTTTAAGAAGGGTGAGCTCTACAGATATTGTATGTAGTTTGTTAGTAATACTGTAGCTAAATAAGAATCATATCAGAAATATTATTTATTGAATCTGCATACTTAACCAGTGATTTCACCAAGTTCAGAATTATGTGGGTCCCACGCACCTATTATCAGGAAAAAAACCACTGTTTATGGGTCCCATAGAAATTTAGGGTTATGTGTAAAATCCCCTTAAGTCTAATAAACTCCTTCCCTTACATGCCCATCAGACCCCCCCCCATTCTATCCTACCACCCCCACATGACCTTTAAGTGCCAATTAGGCCACCTACGTGTCATCAGACTCCAACCCCATGCAGATTAGAACACCCCACATACCCTTAAGTGACAAATAGCGCACCACCCACCATGCCATAAAGCACAACACAAGCTCCTAAAGTGCCAAAGAAACCTCTGCCACATGACAATCAGACCACCCTCCCATGCCCATTATATTACCCCACATAAGTACCAAACAGACCTCCCCCTTACCATCAAGCCCACCATGACTTATACCTTAAATGCCAATCAGAAGGTTCTGCTGTCATAATGTCAACAAGAACATTGCAGACGACAATGTTCTTGTTGGCACCTTAATTCTGGCACCACAATGTCGACACCTTTAAAATGCTAAGCAAACATTTTAACGCTGTTGTTAGTATAACTAGGGTTGACATTGTGGTCCCAGTAAGAATGTTGGGCCTGATTCTGAGTTTGGAAGAAAGCAAGATAGAGCAAGTAACTGCACCTTGGTAAAACTTTGTTTGCACTGTAGGTGGGGCAGTTGTAAATTGTGCAGAGAGATTTAGATGTGAGAGAGGCATGTCCAAACTGAAATCTAAATTGCATTGTCTGCAATGTTTTTGTCGCTATAACATACAAAACCCAATCGGACCTACCCCATAGCCAGGAGCCTTCCCTGCAGCCAGAGGATCTTACCTCCCACAGAGCTCAGCTTCACCTGAAGTACCGCCTGAAGTAGCGGTCATGATGAAAAATATAATGGAAATGTACCAACAAGTGAAATGAGCACCTGTGGCTGCTTTGCTGGTAGTCGTTATTGTGAGTTGGAGACCACTCTGGATCTTCCACAGGACAGTGTTTTCTGACCAGCTGAAGCACACCCATTTTTAAAAATCTAAGTCCCCTACTCCCATTTTTTATTAAAATACACACTATAGCACATAAGTGTGACATTGCTGACAGTGTAGTGGGATGTTAAAGTTACCTGTCCCCTGATTTAACAGTATACAAAACAAAATACCACATTAACATAAATATATGAAATGTTCCCAATTTTGCGTGCTATATGGCCATTTAAAATATATAATTACATTTTAGTGCAACTGGCCAAGTGCTTCCCCAAAAATTAATTAAAATGAATCTAGTAGACAGCTTGTACAATATATTTGATAATGTAAAGGTGTAGTATTTTCTTGGTGATTGTCATTGGTCTCAGAGTTTTGCGATCACAAAAGAAAAGGTGTTACTAATCTTTTTCTAGTCCTTTTGTAAAGTTATCTGCAGTTTGAGTGCACCAGGTTTTGCTGTACACCTTAGTTTGTCTGACTAAAGGGCGAAACACGTCCACAGTCCTAGCTCTGCAGTGATAACCTCACAATTTGGGCATCGTTCACAAAATCAAGTTGGTTGTCAAATACTGTATATGTTGCATGTACAGTACTACACAATGACTTTTAAAGTTCTCGTTTGAGAAGAAATGCATTAGCTGATCAGCATGGTTTTCAGAGTGTCTGTCATATTTCTTCCTCCTGGGATTTCAGTCTGTTAAAAATCCTGACATCTAAAAAGTATATCATACAGTAGGGTGGGTCACCTTGTGAAATGAAGAAAAAAGTCTTACCGATGAGTGGTTCGTGCCAAGGATAGTATTTGTTGCTTACTTGTAACGCAATGTTTATAGCCAAAGCAAACAAATTTGAGTGTAGCTGTAACACAGTCCATGCACTGATCCAATGATGATAGAGACTGCAAATACGACTGGAAATGTCTGGTACAAATGAGCTGAACTGCACTTTACCCTATCGATCTCTCTCGCTCTTCCTCTCTTTGCTCCCCTTTCCACTAGTCTAGAGTGTGATAGTTTTGAAGGAGAGTGTTCCTGAGGTGATGAGTAGCACAGGAATGGTCTTGGAGGTCGAAGTAAGGTGAGGTCACCAAGTCGTGATCGTATAGAGGGCAGGGGAGGAAATATGTATGGAGTGGAGGTTATGGATGTAGGTAGGTTTGGGTAGAGTGGGTGAGGGTTAAGGCCCCCATACATCAGCAATTGATTGCAGCAATCGTGCAATTTGTAATCGATTGTGTATAAAAATCGTTCCCTTTTCAATTGATTGTGGCAATTCTGCAATCCTTTTGAAAAAGGGAAAGATTTTTATACACAATCGATTGCAAATTGCACGATTGCTGCAATCAATTGCTGATGTATGGGGGACCTTTAGAAACAGCAGTTAACAGATATGTACTGTTTATTGCAGTTGCTAATCTGCCTTGGTGATAGCATTCACATAGTATTTTTTATCTGGAGCATTGATCCTTACCTGATGCTCATTACATGGCTGAAACATATAGGATATTAAATTCACATGGACCAATGCAACCCTAGCTTCAGTGATTGGCATTCCAAACTCTATATCCTGCACACTAAATTGTTTGTCATTAGCATAGAAGTAATACTAGAGAAAAAAGGAGCTAATGAGTTAAAGGGATGTGGTATACAGAGAGAAGAGCATGAGGTATGCAGTCACTACATCAGCATTTATCATGTTGATATTGATGATCACAGGCAGAAGATTGCGTTTGATATTGGGGAGGTCCTTATAGACTAGCCTTTTGAGTATTTTGTAGGCAAATAAAAGGAGAAAGAGAAGGTGATAGTTATAGAGGGTGATACGTGGAAATGTTTGCAAGAGAAAATGTTGTATGAGAGAGTAAGTTGTTAATTTGGGCCAGGTGAAGTAGGTGTTGATAGAGAGCTGGTGAGAAGGTATTGGATGAGGAGGGAGCTGAAAGGTGGGGGCAAGAAGAGCATGGACTTTATCATGTATGGTCGGAGTACATGGTGGTGGTCGGAGGGGAAGAGAGGGTGATATGGGGCATGAGGAGATTTCACATCTGATGGAGTCAATATTGGTGAAAAAAGGTGGTCAGCGGTGGTGATGAAGAGGAGCTGAGAATGAGTAGTAAAAGAACTTGAAAGTGGTGAAGATTTGAAAGACTGACAGGATAGGAGATTTGATTGAAGAAGGGTTGTTTGACAAGGGCTGACAAATATGAAGGGAAGAAGAGTCATGGGCTGAGAAGGTGTGGTTGTACAGACTGTTTTCCTCATTGTGGATGGCAGAGGTTTTTTGGGTGGTGGAATGTTTCAAGCAAAGAGTAGATTGCAGGATCTAGCATATTTTGATTAAATTTAGTTGAGGGAGGTGCAGTAAAGAGTGAAGAGAGTGTTGAAGACCTCTAATGGTGGTACAAAACGAGGATGAGAGAATTACATAGATGGAGGGTGGGGGTGGAGATTCACTGAGAGCCCAAAGAAGGGAGAGAAGTTTGCTGATGGCAGGGTCAGGGGGTTATCAATAAGTTGGAATATTGAGGGGAGGTATGTACATATCACTAGACAGGAAATAGGGGGGTTAGATATTAAGTAATTGGGAGGCAAAGTCAACTATTCTGTAGATGACTGAGACATGGGAATGGAACAGAAGAGACTGATTACATGCCCTCTGAGGAAGAGAAAATGTTTGGTTTATACATATACAAACCAAACAAAATGTATTTTTATAATGAGCCAGGTCTTTAGATCAAGGCTAATACCACTCTGCAATTATTCAGATGTGTCCACATACACATATCCTTAAATCGCGTCACATAACCCTGTGCCGCAGACTTTGTGAATTAGCCGTGCCATGCAACTTCTCCTTAAAATATGCTACTTAATGTGGTGCATTATCCGAATTCATTTGTGACAAAAAAAAAAATTAATTACTAATCCTAAATAATTAGTACATTTAGTTATAGTAGAGACTTGGTACACTATTAGAGAATTAAGATAAAAATTCAGGGAGAAGTGCGTAATCTGGGTAAAAAGGCAAAAGAGATGCATAGTTATGCTTAATTTGCTACTTTATACCAATTTCATTGCGACTAAAAAACCTAGCACACTATTGGCGAACGAAGACTAATGGTGCATACACACGGTCAGATTTTTCTTCAGATCTGAACGATAACGATTTTAAAAATCGTTCAGTAGTTCAGATCTGAAAGAAAAATCTTGACATGTGGGCAACGATGAACGATGCACGTTCCCGTTTGTCAGATAACAATAACTGACATCTGATGTGTTTGCAGTCAGTTTTGGACGATTTCCATTCATTTTAATACAGGTTGAGTCTCCCATATCCAAAATGCTTGGGACCAGGGGTATTTGGATAACAGAATATTCCGTATTTTGGAATAATTGCATACCATAATGAAATGTCTTGGGAATGGGACCCAAATCTAAACACAGAATGCATTTATGTTCTATATGCACCTTATACAGACAGCCTGCAGGTCATTTTATACAGTATTTTTAATTTTGTGCATCAAAAAAAAGTTTGTGTACATGAAATTCATTTATGTTTCATATACACCCCATACACACACCCCGAAGGTTATTTTATACTGTATTTTAATAATTTTGTGCTTTAAACAAAGTTTGTGTACATTGAACCATCAGAAAGCAAAGGTTTCACTTTTTCAGTCATGCTAAAAATATTCCGTATTTCGGAATATTTGGATATGGGAGACTCAACCTGTAAAGTAAAAAATCGTTCAATCATTCATCTGACATATTTGACCATGTATAGTACTTAATGCACTATTAGTGAATTAAGATGCAAAATTTGGGGAAAAACTACTCAAGCATAGGAATCGCTACCCATGGTGGAGCATCGAAATTGAGCCTTGGGTCACATGCATATGGCGCAAAAAGGTTAGTTGTATGAAGACATCTCAGTATATATGAATATATACACATCAGTATGTGTGTGTGTATGTGTATATATATATATATACACACACACACTCTGCTGCCTGCAATGCATCCCACAGCTGCTGGAGGGTGTGTGGTGGAGTATCCATAGAGTGTACACAACGATCGAGATGGTCCCAAAAATGGTCAGGTGGGTTCAAGTTCGGAGATTTAGGGGGCCAGGGAAGTACTTGGAAGTCTTGGTCGTGCTCGTCCAACCACTGTCAGACACTACTAGCCATGTGACATCTTGCATTGTCTGGCTGGAAGATCCCATCCGCCTCAAGGAAGACAATCAGCATGCATGGGTGTACGTGCTCTGCGAGGATGGATTCATAACCAAATCGGTTGAGGATTCCTTCCACATGGATGAGTGGGCCCAGAGAATGCCATGAAAACTTTCCCCAGACAATAACACTTCCACCAGCTTGTGTTCTTCCAGCAGTGGTTGCAGGGTGTTTGTTCTCCGAAGTTTCTCGCATGACACGCCAACGTTCATCTGTTCGATGAAGCAGAAAATGTGACTCATCGGTGAAGGCAACCCTTCGCCAATCATCGGAGGTCCAATTCCGATACAGAAAATTGAAGCCTTTTCCACCGCTGCACCTTTTGTTAGCATAGGTGCAGTGACCATCCATTTGCTTCGGAGCCCCATATGCAGCAGGTTTCACTGAACTGTCATTTTAGACACACGTCTGTTGGCCTCCAGGTTAATTTTGACGGTGAGCTGCTCCACTGTAGCGTGTCGTTCAGCCCTCACGCACCTTCGTAGCTGACGTTCACCTCTCACATCCATGGCACGTGGTGCTCCTCAGTTTCCATGTTGGTTATTCGCAATGGTGCCATTTGTCCAGTGGCGATACACCTTCACCACATCAGCACATGAAAAGGCTACAAACTGCGCTGTTTCAGAAATACTGCCGTCCTTGGCCCGAAGGCCAATGATCATCCCTTTTTGCAACTCTGATTAATCGCCCCTTTTACCCATAATCGCAACAAGTGATATGTGTGCAGACAGCCTATCGCACACCTTATATAGCCACCAAGCCAGCACCCGGCTCGTGACTCACTTCATGAGCTACGCGCTGCCGACGTCATATGTAGGAGGTGGTCATAATAATGAGACTCGACTGTATATATGTGTATGCATATGTATGTGTACGTAGGTATATATACAGTATATTTATATAGCACTGAGACTTGAATACTACTTGATAATAGAAATACAGAGATCTCAGTTTGCATATATTTACAAAGAAATGTTTAAGCCACCAGGCCGCGTCAAGGCTTCTCTGCTCTGGTGGTCCCCTAACGCTACGTGATAATAGCGCTTGCCATAACCACCTAATTTTTATGTTGTTGGTCAATCAATTTTCTATTCTTTTCAAATGTGTGGATTCTTAACAGGCTCCAATAAATCTGCGGGATGCAGTCCTGCTAGTTAAAGGCCACAATATTACGGAAAAAGCAAACCAGCTACTTAGTAAAATGTACCCCAATGCCTGTGCACTCGTCCACATGGACGCCATGGCCATTGAATAATTTGCCATAGTTGTTACTGTAATGGATGTAAACGAGTAATTGAAGTTTATTTTGGCAGATCTTTTACATTCAAAAGGAACACTAGATATGCAAAATAACAAGAAACAGTTGTATCCACAGCAAGTGAGCATATATCTACCTTTATCTTTTATATTTTAAATATAATGAATTTTCTTCCCTTCTAGGTAGGGTAAGAATATTAGTAGCTACTGATTTAGCTTCTCGTGGACTTGATGTGCATGATATTACCCATGTTTTCAATTTTGATTTTCCGCGAAACATTGAAGAATATGTGCACAGAGTTGGTCGTACTGGAAGAGCTGGGTGAGTAGTTATCTCAATTGATAAGACATAGATTTCACATAATTTTGGCATTGACTCAATTGAGTTCTTGGAATGTTAAGGCGTTGAAATAAGTCTTATAACCTGGCCTAATTGTATTTGTCAATCACATTGTTTGATATCCATACTTTCCTATAGACGTTCTGGTGAATCTGTTACGTTGGTGTCTAGAAAAGACTGGAGAGTTGCAGGAGAACTGATAACTATATTAGAACGTGCACACCAGGTAAGTTTTAGAATATTTGTAATGCAAGGAATTTAAACAAGTTAGAAATGTGAGGCTTTATGATGCTCCAAAAAAAGATGCTGCCTACTGTGAATGTCCTTAAACTGAGAATACTTCATGCTAGTGTACTTTCATGTTGCACTGAAAAGAAGGAAAGTTAGGTTTCAATGTATCAATATGGGAGCATATTTTGATATTTTAAAGGGGGTGCCTGATTTGGAAAGTCGTCTTTTGCCCTGTAAGAAGTGCTAATTTATTTTCTTCTCAGGCCCTATAACAATAATACAGGTTTGCACTGTAGTTCTGTACCTTGTGAAAAATTTAAAAAAACTGAAGCCTGCATACAGCTAATTGTTATCTGCGTAACAATATCTAGTCTGTGGGTTCTTTTTTATACATGCCGACCACTAGTGCTGGTAGTACAAATGTGTCCACATACATCTTACCTCCTATTCTATACAGCTCATTATTGGTTCCACATCCATGGGCCCAGTCCGATATTATCATCATCAATTCTCATTCCAACCTGCTATATAATAAAGAAATTCCATTCCTGTCCATGCCTTTGGGCCCATCATCTACCTTCTTACATCTACACATGTGGATGTCCTGGCTCAAGCCACCCAGATTAATTCACGCCTCCCTAGTTTCCTCTTCAGCCTCCCATGTCTGTTCCGACCAACCTCAATCCTCAGCAGTGACAGTGTGTACTGATCCAATGGATCCAGCTGAGGATCAGACACAAGCTGCAGGATTTACACAGGATCTTGTTGCTCACCTAGAGCACAAAGAGGCATCACAGTATCAAGTTTTTAAATTCTTCCAAAAACTGGCTGTATAACATCCAATCCACACATAGACGCTCATGAATTGCCACTACATCTATTTCGATTCCTCCGGCTCCAGTCTCCTCAGCAGCACCTCTTCTACACCTTCCTATTCCTGCAAAATTTGATAGGAACCACAAAAATTGCAGAGGTTTCTTGAATCAATGTGAAATTCTGTTTGAGCCCCAATTCAGCAATTTTCCTACAGATCGTACCCTTTTGGCATATATCATCTCCCTATTATCTTGATCTGCCTTAAACTGGGTTTCACACTTATGGGAAAAGTCTGATTCCATTCTATCAGCTTAAAAAGATTTTGTCGCGGTATTCCGTCGAATCTTTGAGTCTGGGAGAGTGTCATTTGCATCTGCGGACTTTCTACGTCTACACCGGAGTTCAAATTCTGTAGGCCAGTATCAAATACAGTGTTTGTCTTCATCAAGTTCAACTAGTATGTTCCGCTGCTCCATCTCATCCGGATACTCCTCCTCCTTATGAAGAATTCACTGATGTTTTCAGTAAAGTTGGTGCTGATGTACGTCATGACCATGAATAGTCTTGTCCAATTGGGGAATCTCCCAGAGGGCGAATTTATCCACTATCGCTCCCAGAAACAAAAGCCATGATTGACTATATCCAAGATAATCTGGAAAAATGGTTCATCCGCCCTTCCACCTCATTCGCTGGTGCAAGCTTCTTTTTTCGTATATAAAAAAAAAAAAGATGGAGTTTTGCAATGCGGTCTTTCCACTCGTCTCCTTCCCGAATTCGTATAAGATTATATGCTCCTTGCAAGTCCAATTTAATGAAGATGGTGGCTTCACTAACTCAGTCAAAAAGCTCTGTAATCAGAGGGAGAGTATAGCGGTTTTTAAAAGCGATGTCAACGCAGGGGGAAAGACCGCATTTAACACCTGCGACGGTCACTAAGAGTACCTCAATATGCCCTTTGGTCTCTGTAATCCTCCCGCAGTATCCCAACACTGTCAACAAGATCTTACATGATGTTTTGTACAAACGTGTTGTTGTCGATGATATTTTCATATTTGCCAATTTTCTGGAGGAACATCGCTGGCAGGTAAAGGAGGTTCTGAGACGTCTGCGTTCCAATCACCGCTATTGAAAATTGAAGTGTGTCTTTGAAGTCAAGTCTATTCCCTTCCTGGGATATATCATTTTAAATTCTGATCTCAGAATGGATTCAGACAAACTCCAAGCAATTCGGGTATGGCCACTTCCTACAACTCTTAAGACTGTTCAACGCTTCCTTGGGTTTGCGAACTACTATCGTAAATTCATACAGAACTTTTCCATCATCATTGCACCTATCAACGCTCTCACCCAGAAAGGTGCCAAACCGTCCCGATCGTCAGAGGAAGCAAAGGAAGATTTTCAAAAATCAAACTGAAGTTCATCTCCGCTCCTGTTCTTCGTTGACCTGACGTCACACAGCCATTCGACTTAGAAGTAGATGCTTTTTCCATAGGAGTCGGAGGTGTGCTCTCCCAACGCGCTCTTGATGGTCTTTTCCACCCCTGTGATTTTTTTGCTAGGCTATTCACTCCGGCTTAGTGCAACTATTCTATTGGGCATCAAGAACTTCTCGCTATTAAGTTAGCTTTGGAGGAGTGGTGCTGTCTTTTAGAAGGAGCTTTACATCCCATTTCCATTCTGACAGACCACAAAAACCTTTAGTACCTTAAGACAGCCCATTGTCTGAATCCAAGGCAAGCCAGGAGGGCTCTCTTCTTCTCACAATTCAACTTCAAATTGTCTTTTCGTCTAGGGGTCCAGAATCATATCTGATGCCCTCTCTCGCTCCATGGAGTAAGAAAATGAGACTACCTCCGCTGAGAAGCATCTCCTCATCAATCCGGTGGCTTTCTCTGCAGTTGGAGTAGAATCCTCACCACCTGTTGGGAAAACTCTTGTCAAGCCCGCATTACGCAAGAAATTGCCAAATTGGGCTCATGTTTTCCACTTCGCAGGTCAAGCAAGCATACAAAAAACTTTTGAGTTCAAATCCAGGTCTCAGAAACAACGTTCAGGACTTCATAAAGTTCCTCGTCAGCCCCCAGCTGGGCAGTTACATCCTCTCTCTGTTCCACATCAGCCGTGGACTCTTCTGTCGATGGACTTCATTACCGATCTTTTAGTTTCAAACTAATTCAACATCTAGGTGGTAGTATTTGACTGGTTCACTTCATACTCCTCACCGGTGTTCCGCCGTCAGGTCCTAAGTTGACTCAATTGTTCGTACAAGAAATCTGGACTACCTCTGGAAAGCTTGTCTGATCGGGGAGTGCAGTATGTTGCCAAAATTTTGGCATTTCTTGTGTTCTACACTTTAAGTCAACTCAATTTCTTCACTGCTTACCACCTCCAGTCTAATGGAGAGACGGAAAGCGTCAACCAAGATCTGGAGTAATATCAACCTAGTTTTGTTCAAACTTCCTCCCTTCCTGAGGATAACAAATTCCTTTCATATTTCTTTATTGAAACCACTCATACTCAACCGGTTTCATTCAAAACTTCCAAAGGCACCCAAAATCCAGACTCATCGTGGAGTCGAATAAGAAGTGGAACTACTTCTGGACTCTAAAATCCGTTAGGGACGTCTTCAAGACTTTTGCTTCTGAAGTCCACGCTCCTCAATTGATCCGAGCATTCCATGCCAAGTTTCCCACGAAAGCCTAAAGGTGTGTATCCACTTAGCGATTAAACAGGCCGATTGAACGATAAGGACTTGTTAATCATTTGCAAATCGGCCATGTAAATGTCGAAAACGACCAGCGATGTGCGCGCCCGCTGGTCGTTTTTTTACATCTGTCATCGCCCGAACATGCTGGTCAACCTGACGAAGATGTCAGGTTGCCCATGTTCGAGGATGATTGATGTGCCTACACTGAACGACTGAACGTTCAGTGTTGACACATCAGACTGAAACGACTGCACGATTACAATGTCATAATCATGCACTCGTTTCACAGTTATGTGGATACTCACCTTAAGAGGTGTCCTGCGGCCACCTGTGATGCTCTTGACTCTTAAAAACTACCTTTTTACCTCTCTGGTATCTGTCCCTGCTAGCGCTGAGGTCTGCTCGCGCTTTGCATCACTCCCGAATAAGACAGAGGTCTGCTCATGCTGCACGTCGCTCCCAGCTGGTAGTGAGGTCTGTCTGTGCTGTTCCTGCTCAGTCTGCTCAGGGTTCTGTCTCTAAGTGTGGAGATGGCTCCTTGCAGTCCCTTGCTCACAGCATGTCTCCTCAGCATGATGTTACATAGGCTGCATGCCAGAGTTCCCTCCAAAACCACAGTATGGGTGCAGCCATGTTGGGCTTGATCACCTGACACTCTTCTTCCACTCAGAGCGCTGCTCCCAGACCAGCTGATCGCAGCATGTGATCCCAGGGGATCCACCCCTATAAATTCCATTTCCTGACTGGCTTCCATTGCCTGTACAACGTCTCTTCTGCTCAAGTTCTAGCTCTGTGCTGAGCTCCCAGTTACTCTGTATCTGAACGGTTCCAGTCTGTGCCATTCCAGTTCCAAGTCTGGTTATACAAGTCTCCTATTTCATCTAGTACTCCAATCTGTTTTTCCAGTGAGACTTGCTCCTACCTACCTACATCGCATCCTATCCGATATCGCCAAACAGCGGCCCCATCCAATATCTCCAAACAGCGGCCCCATCAGATATCGCCAAACATCGGTCCCATACCGATCCTACGCATCAATTCTGAATCAACAATTCCAATTCAGTTCTGTTGAGCTCATTATCCGTTCCACATCATCTGTCCCAGTCCAATATCATCATCTTCAATTCTCATTCCAACCTGCTGTATAATAAAGACATTCCAGTCCCCGCATTCAGGCCCATTATCTACTGCAGTTCCCCTACCTCCTCACATCAACACATGAGGAAGTCTTAGCTCAAACTGCCCAGATTCATTCACGTCTCCCTAGTCTCATCTTCATCCTCCCAAGCCTGTTCCGTCCAACCTCAACCCACAGTCCTGACATTTGCTAGTCAGATTTGTCAGGCCAGCACCATTATATCTCTGTTTTCTACAGTCCTGGTGTCCATGTAAAAAAATGAACTTTCCAATGAAGACAGGACAAACATCTGAGCTTTAATTGGTTTCTCCCGTTCCACTCTCCAGCAGAAGCAGGAATTTAGTCCTTGATATTTCATTTTACATTCTACTGCAGCAACATGATTCTCTAAGTACACTGCCAGTCAAAATCTTAGCATACCCCCATTTTCCAGTTTTTATTAAGCAATTCATATACAGTTAATAACCTGAAATGATACAAAACGAAGTAATAAACTGCTATAGATTAAATAAAAATATTTTGTTTAGTAAAAATATTATAAATTTCTGAATCATTAAAAAGGCTCTTTACAGGGAGCAAGTAATGGGTTTAGAATGTATAGTTGTTTTGCAGCAATTAAAAAAAAAAAAAAAAGGCTTGTCTGAACCATGAAGCACCGCCAGTGGGCTACTGAAGACTAGAAGATGGCAAATTTTAAAAGTTAAATGCAAACACCCATATGTTGCTATTAAAAGCATTTAAAACATGTTTCAAGCTTACAAATGACTGGAAGAGGAGGGTTTTGCTAGCTGTTGCTTAATAAGCAAACCCCTATGACACCCAAATTTTAAACATGGTGAAGGAAGCATGATGGTCCAGGCCTCTCTTTGCTTCTCCAGTTTGCAGCACAATTCATTACCCTTTGGTCTATGCCTAGTTGGTCAAGGGTACATTCTACAGCAAAAAAATAACCAAAAGCAAACCTTCAGGCTATGTCAGCACTCCCTTCAAGGAATAGAACAAGTAGGTAGTCTTCAAATCATTTAAAGGCCAGCACAGTCTCCAGTCTTAAATCCCATAGAGCTGGATTGGGATGAATTGGGCAGATTGGTGAAGGTAAAGCAACCTACAAGTGAACCACATTTGTGGGAACTTCTGAAACTATTGTAAAGAACTTCCTGAAAAATATTTGTTTTCCATTGTAGAAAGAATGCCACATATGAGTTCACCTGTTAAATCTGCAGAAGTTACGGCTTTGAGGAGTCAAAAATGTAAATCACATTTTGTTAAACCAACGGTATCCCGGAATACTGGAGGTACATCCCCTATTACAGGAGACTCAGTCTGACTCACAAAGTTCTGTAAAACTGCTAAATTACTGCTTCAGTGTATTTCTCGTAAAGACTCTCTAATTTATACTGTTCCAATCTTGTGGATTATAAATAAAAAGGACATCTACTAAAACCTTACCTGTGGGTGCATACAGTTTATAATGCAATTGGAACTTTAACTGAATTGGACTTAACAGTAATATACCATATACAACCAGCTGGATATACATTTAGGAACTGTACACCTATACTATTTGAACATTTTTCAATTATTGTGTGCCAGTTGTAATTATTTGTGTTGTTGTTCATTTAAATCTATAGTGCTGGTTCACCTTTGTAAATAAATTAAGGAGGGTTACATTTTATTTGCTGCAAGTCTGTCTTAATGAGACCAAGAACTGGGTAAATGACTATCCTTTTCAGGCAAATAACAAAATATTTTAAACACTTATTACCTCCCTACTCCTGAGATGTTGTAATTTGAAATTCAGGAGTTGTCCAAGATCAAGACTTGTTACCCTTGTTTAAACTAGAGATGAGCAGTTTGTTTTTGGGTGGGATCTCAGAATGAAGCAAATGTCATCTTTCACGGGCAGAAATTAAGTTTAGTCCGTGAAAGATTACATTTTTCCTCGTTTTGAAATCCGATCTTGGTGGGAAGATCCAAGCCAAAAACAAACCGCTGTAGCAATAGATGGTAATTCTGGATATCTTCCAAGTAGTATGGAATATCAAGCTCAAAGAAAAGAATATATTTCCATGAAGTCTCAGTTGGCAATGTCCAGATCATCCATGACACCTGCTGAACCACTTGATGAAATCCTCAAACTTCTCACTATTGAGTTTGTCTATCTTCTTACTATTACATATGCTAGCAAGTAGGCGAGAATCATGCTCTTTCTGTTCAACAGCCTTATCTTACCATCCTTGAAGAGAAGTAATATTCAGACTTGCTGCAGCATTTTTGCCAACAGTAGTATCAAGATGCCACTGATATCCTCCCCTTTATAACTGTTTCAATATCACTAATTCTCAGATGCTACCTCCAATAGGAGGTATCTAATACATTGTTTATAATAGTCAATGCAACATGGTTTATACTTTTTTTTCTACCCAATAGAATAATACTATTGCTTTTAAGCTAATGTATGCCTTTTACATGTATTTGTGTCACAGCCTTGTGCATTATTATTCTTCTCAGGAAGTTCCAAAGGAGTTGTCCGATATGGCTGAGAGGTACGAGGAGTTTAAGAGGAGAAAAGATGGCGAACGAGACCTGCTTCCCCGTAAAGGACGGTGGCGTGACAATTAATGTCCAAGTATGATAGTACTTCTGTCTATATAGTTACACTATTGCAGTGGGTTTTTCTACTGTATTAATGCAGACTACCAGTAGTAGTTGTATTGCTAGAAGTTCTTGACAGTTCAGGTTTTTTAGTAACTGCTAAGAAGCAAGACCTGACTTCTCTCAGACAGAACACACATGTATAGTTCTATGTGCTTTTTAGGCCTTTGTACCCACTGACGTTCACTTGCATTTTGAAAACTAATGTTAAATGTATTTCACATGTGTTAAATAGCACTTGTGTTTGGGAAATACTTGCAGCTAAGATTGGTAAGATCTGCTTTAAATGTATTTTAATACTAATGGGTATATATTGCTTATTACATAAAGTTTGGAGTTGACATATTTAAATAAAAAAAGGACACTGCTGTATCATTGCCCCTTTATATGTATACTTTTGCTCTTATAATTTTTTGAAATTTTAGTGAATCTGCAAAGGGTCTCCATAAATATGCTACACAACAGATAGGCTTCATTTGGTATTATTTTTTGGTTCTTCACATACAATATAGTTACCTTTGGGGCACACAGACGTGATACCAATTTTCAGATGTTGCTAAGATGATACTGGATAATTATTTCATTGAAATTTCAGTTCTGCCTGAATTTTCTCTAAGGTGGGAAAAAAATGTATGCTTTACTTTTTTCTCTCTGAAAGTTTTCTGTTTGTTTTCTGAATGCACCTTGAAATATTTACTAAATTGCAGGGTTTTAAAAGTGGAGATATTGCCCATAGCAACCAATCAGATTCTACTTATCATTTATCTAGCACCTACTAGTAGATGACTGTAATCTGATTGGTTGCTATGGGCAACATCTCCAATTCTAAAAACTCACACTTTAGTAAATATGCGACCTTAGTGCGTCAATGTAGCAGATTCCCGTCAGAAGCCTTTGTATCTGTAACCTTTCCCTGCTATGTTCTTTCCACCTTCCCAATCTTTCTTTCTGTTTAACTCCATTATTTTACCATTTTCAATCCTCTTTGCTTCACTCTCTCATTTCCCCCTACCTGCATACTGTTTAGATTCATTACATATGGGAGACATTTGGTTCATGATTTTCCACTTCTATTTTTATTCTACTAATCTGTGCATGGTTAGTTCATTAATATAAATTATGCCTTTTACGTGAACGAAGTCCAGATTCAAAATAGAAGTGCAAAGTCTTGAGTCAAATATCTCCCTCATGAATTGTATTATGTTGCCCTTTCTGCTCATCTGCTAATGTCCCTACTGCACTAGCTGATTGTTAAATGCTGCAGCTAGGTAACCATACAATTAAAGTAAAAAAAATAACACCTGATTCTTTACCACCAATCACACACATTCACCAGTCATCTGTTTTTATTTTTTTCTACAGTGTCTGAAAAAGTTGTCACATCTTTGTTGAAAATAACTTGTTACTTGAAATAAATCCTGTTAGATGACCGAGAACCATTTGCAAAGAACTTTACATAAATCTTCAGTATGGACTGTCTTGGTTGAGTAGAATTGATGCTACTTTTAAGGCATCTAGTACAGAGTTCTAAACATGATACAGTACGTTTTGTTAACATGTCATTGTTACATGGAATCCTGTGCTAATAAAGTTTCAGTTATCACATGATTGTGATTGTGTTAAGTCTGTACAATTTGTATATATTGTAATGTCAATTCTAATATTTTTGTCCAGGCAGGTTTAGTTTTCAATACAGTAACTGTGTAAACTCCATTCTGTTAGTGCTGACAAATTAGATTTTAGCAGAAGTTTACTTTTAGTAAGCAGATCTCCAACTACCTAACTCATAGCTTAAGCTATTTTACACACTCCTTTTTTACTTACGCCAGTCATATTAATTTTTGTTTAGTTCTTTGTTTTATCATTGTGGTTAGAGGCTGATTGTTCGTTTTGTGTAAATTTTAACATAAATAGTTAAGTCTAGAAGATTCAAAAATATAGAAGAATGTCCCTTTACTCTGTGCTTTTGATATATGGAATTTGTCTACATTCTAAACTGTTGCACATGTTGGTCGTTAGTTACTATGCCAACATCCCATGCATGTGCCAGCTATTAATGTACCTTCCATTACTCTACATTAGTCTTGCTACTTCAGCGCCTCCTTTTTCCTGTCATCGTGTCATCAATTCATGTGTTCCCCAGTTTTCCAACCATTGAGATGCACAGCTTTAAAATAACTTTGTTGTGTCGTAAAAATCAAGTTACCTTTAAAATCCATAAAGTAGTTTATTCTTAGACATTATAGGTACAAAAATAAGAATTCAATGAAAACTCCTCTAAAAGACCCTAGGTGGTACATACAAAAATAACTTTATTCTCTTAATCATTTGGACCAAACCCAGAGCTACAGTAGTTAGTGTTGGGATGGTTATTTTTAGCAGAGATGCACACAAATAATCATTCTGGTATACTAGATGCCCAAATGTTTTTTCTCAACTTTCCTATTAAACTAGAGAAACCTGTTGTGTGCAAGATAACTGGAGCCTATGCACTTAAGCTGGGTACATACTGTGCGATCCATTGCACAATATATCGTATTGACAAAGATCGGAACAATATATAGTGCAGATCGCATAGTGTGTATGCCCAATCGTGCAGGTCGTTCATCGCATTGTCCCATCTGCTGTGCATATGGAATGATGCAATGGACGACATGCTGCTAAATGCAGCTTATGGTGACACAGGGCATCCTCCACTGCAGTGTGTATGGACAGTGCAATGTATTGTGTTGTCGCTGGGTACACACATTGTGTAGTGTGTACCCATCTTAAGCCCTGAGATGAGACTGATCAGGCTAATTGGGCCTTGTCATCTGGATGCATGTTGACTGAAGAGTGTTGGCTTGCCTCCTTGTCTCAGGTGACCACAATAGCCAATGATCATTTCCAACAGCATTATGCTCTGAGGTTTTCAGTTATAGGAAGCTAAGGACTGGATGACCTTTACTGCTTCAAACAATTTCGAAATCTGTGAGTTAAAGGGATAGTAATTTTTAAACGGCGCTTATCCAGAGTAGCATCAGTGGTCATTGACATGAATGTTCTACAAGAAGATGATCTCTTGATCATAATATGAGTTCCAAGTAATGGCAGAACATTCTCTGTGAAAAGAAAATGATGTATAGGTTTGTCAGACTGTGTAAAAAGAATATTGAAGGGAAGAAGATATGCGTTAGCATGGACCACATATTGGTGCCTTGTACATATTCCCCCCCTAACAGAAGATCATGGTAGAGGTGTATATGGGAACAAGAAGTTTCCTCAAGGGAACAGTAGTGTTACTATAACCACCATAAATTAGCTGAATCATAGAACAGGCGCTGGTAGAATGCCCTTCTGCGAATATCTACTGCTTGAAATGGCAGGTCCAAACAACAGAAATGGGAGTATAAAGTCACAATAAGTGGATCGAAGTGCTTATGGTGGCTGAGATGGGTCAACATTTGTGCAGCCCACAAATCTGGAGGGATTGAGTCTTTTGGGGAACAAAGAAAAATGTAGTGGTTATTGGCAGCTAGAAGTCAAGGCTCAAGACAGGCAGTAAGTAGACTGTTTTTGATGTAACTGAATGCCATTTGGTCTTCCCAAAGTATCAGACACTTTAAAGTTGTCGATAAAACAATGACTGAGATCAGAAATAATAGACCATATTAATTTACCTGAATTGGTGTGATTGTGTTTTTTCAAAAGATTTTTAAAACTAGGTACTTTGTATGTGGTTTAATTGCTTTCAAAAATATGGATTGAAATTGCACCCCTTTAAATGTTATCTGACACAATATAGTCTGTTATCTGGGATACATTCAGGGCCTGATTCCTGTGTAGCACTCTGCTGGAACCGCTTTTGACTCTTTTGCCTTAGTCGCACGCGAAATTCAGGAGACGGAATAGGAACTGGCACGCATCTTACTGAAGCAGTCCTTAAGCCCAAGTACTATGCTAGACTGGCCAGAAGCTTGCTAACCTTGTCCCATGATATCCTACAGCAACCTGCCACTGTCAATTTCAATCCTAGGTAAGATAGAGAACTAGAGGGTACCCCCGTGACTCCAGGTACCCGCTTCGAATGCCCAGTGCAGAAAAGTGCTGAACTTCCCAAAGAAGGCGCAGCCTATCAGCAAGCACTTGCTAAAATAGTGTCTAGCAAAAATACATCAACCGAAATGAAGAGGGGTATAGAGGCAGCAGCCAGAAGCTGAACTCCACGTCCAGCTTGGCCTTTACTGCCTTGTGCCTGTAGTATTTTACCAAGTTGAGTGCTCTGCAAAGGACTGGTAGACTACTCTACACTGGCTGTCATCAATTGCATCATTTACCGACTGCTCCACAGGGTGAGATGTGCTGGATGAGACAACATTTTTCAGGTGTTTTATGGGAACCACACCTAGTGAGAAGGATGCAGTTAGGAAGCAGACGGTTGAAATGTCAACCGCTGGCTTCCAGACTATCATGCGGCTGGCGGTATTACATACTGATTCCTAGTGAGAGGCAGAGGTCACGTAAAAAGACTGGCCAATCTGCCTATGGAAACTCCCTTATCTGCCTACAGAGCAACCTTGTTAGGGAATTCCCTAGCTGACTTTCTAGGGGACCGTGACTGCACCTCTCTATATGTAGGCAAATGGAAACCACACTTAAACCCCTCCAACAAGAAAACATCCACCTACTGTCCAGCAGCAAGGCGGCCTTCTCGCTCCTCTTATAGTCTTATCATCCTGCCTTGCTTTTATCGCAATATTAGGTGGGGTGCTCCTCTCTGCATTGTGTGCGCATGTATTTAACACAGTATTTATTGCCAGCTCTGCATTATCTTTTGTTGAAGGCAAAACAATTCCTTTGTCTATGAAAGAGCCCATTATAACTAGTTCTGTTTGGTGTCTTACCTTCCCATTTGTATCTAGGGGGGAGGGCTTATGATGCATTACTTTAAACAAGACATCCATGTCCCGTGACCCGAAATCTATGCATGCCTTATTGTCTTGCCTTTTCCGCAAAGATTTGTTGTACGCCGACCATGTACCTGGCTCTGAGCGGACTCGCATGTCATTTATCATGTGCAAGTAACTCAGAAACCAGACCAAATGAGTACTTAAAATTTCAAAGTAGCAAGAAAGGAAGACTAGCATCTCCCCCATTACGTGAAAGAAGGTCTTGTAGCCTCCTCTCTGCTCTCGCTTTTCCCCTTGGCGACTTTGAGGCCTGCCCTGCTTGTGTGACTTACCCTTAAAACACCTGTCACACCCCTTTGTACACTAAAGGGAATAGAAATGAACCACTACACAATATCTACCCAATACTACAATGCATATCGCCAAAGTGATCACTGCGGATCTCTACTCTAATTACAAAAACCGCTATAAAATGGGAAACCTAGGAAATTAAGATAGGAGTGGGTTTTACTGATTGGGGTTTAAATAATGTAAAAACATAGCCTACAAAATAAGTTTACAAAAATCGCTCAAAAATGGTCTTTTTTTAAGATTGATTTAGGTCAAGAACATTTATTTATAACTTATACACTATACATTATTTTATATAAAAAAAATTTTTTAATATTGCTGTGGCCGGAGGCCAGCCCCACGTGTATAATGGCGGCCGCGGCACTGAAGGGGTTAACACCCGTGCTGCGGCGCCATTTTTAAAAGGACAAAAGGCGCCCATTGTAAATCTGTACTCTGCGCTAGGCGCTGAGTGTTAATAAGTGTGCTTTTAATGTTTAATATGCAATGGCCTGGACTTGCTGCACTGGGGGAGTGTGGGTAAAGTGTGGCTGCACGCTGGGAGACAGGGAGAGCCAGCTCCCACTGCGACCAGCGCTGAAACAGTTAAAGTCCCTGGACACAGTGTAAAAGCACACTGCACATGGTTTATAATAAACTGTATTAAAGTATATATGTATTGCTGTAATGCGCTGCTGCTGATCTGCAATGCATTAGTGCATGAAGCAACGTATATTTAATAGGCTATGCACTATATGGTTTAAGATTATATTAGTGTAATGGGGATTTCCCTCCTGACATAGGAAGTGATATGTTAATTGTCCTGACCTATGGTAGTGGTCAATCCCATTGTGTAACAAAGCTCTCTTTGAAGTGCATTCCAAGTGAGACCAGGATAGAAGCTTTCTGTGGGAAGGTGGGAAGAGTCAAATTGCCAAATCTTCCTTTGAAATGGCCTGATACCTGTCTCCTGTGTGTGTGCACTTATGGGGAAAAAGTGTTTGTTTTTCATGATTATTGCAGGAAGACCAAAGCGAATACTATTGCTGGTTATTCTACATAGATATGTTGTCACTGTGTGATGAATGTAATTTACCAGTTCCTGTGGGATGTTATATCAACATGTTAGCAGACAGTTATACAGTATGCTAAATCAGTTTATGTTTAGGAAGCAACTGCTTTTAGGTGGTAGATTAGAAAGGAAGAAATTGGGTGACTCCTTTGAAATGTAATATGTTGTTAAATTATATTATGTGAGGAAAAGTGATTGGTTAAGTGGAACCCAGGGTGGATTTACCCCCCTGTGATATTGTGTGTAAGAATGATATAAAAAGAGGGCCTGTGAGCCTTGTATGGTGTACAACCCTGTAAATTCTTTGAGGAGAAGAACTGCTTGATAAGATTTCTTGTATGCTGATTATTCCCCTTCATCCGGAAGGACGAGTCTTCTTCAAGATTTTGACCAATAAACATCTTGCCTGCCTTCAATTGTATGTCAATCCCGCGACCAACAGATTTGCACCAAACGCTATTCCGTTCTCCGGCTGTTCTGGGTTAGAGCTCAGTGTCTCCAAGTTCAAGCCCTCTGCCAAGCTACCGTGCAGACCTGGTCCATTGCGAGGGATCAGGAGGAATCAGTCGACACCAATCAGGGGCTGTCGGTGACAGGCGGTCACTGATGGGGAGTAGGAGTCCAAAAGCGTTAACCCGTGACCAGGGCCGGCCTAGACGAAAGGCGTCCGGTCACAATCGCCCAGTGATATATTGGACTATCAATGACTGGGCCTTTGCAACAACGCTGCTGCATTTCCCCAGCAACTGTTCAACTGAGCAACCGCCGGTTATACACTGGGTGGCTGTGGGCTGCTTCATTTATATTTCTCCCATTTAAACAGGCAATATACCTCATATTAATTGGAACTTTAAATACAGTTGAAGTTGTAAGCAATGCAATTAAATAAATGGTAACCCACGCATCAAAGTGATTTCAAAACCAAAGGTCTCAAAAGAAAAATTTTCTCCCCAAGATTCCTTAACAGCTCAGCTGACTCACCATGGGGCACTACAAGTGATAGTACTGTATGCGCAGGCTCCCAATTTACATTCTGGTACTTGCAATGCCACCGTTGCTTGCAATATAGATTTTTACAGTATTATCATAGTAAGCAGCCAGAAGTACCAATAGGGCCCCATGCTAGTGAACACACTGGGCTCATACTCTCTTGGTGCTGAGGCCCAATAATTTTTTTCTACTATTTGTTTGCAAGCACGGAGGTCCGCTGCCAAGGCCAATATCCGCTGCTTTACTTCATGAAGACACTGAGTACCTGATTCAGAGCTGGACGCAAAATGCGATTACAGGCGCAGATCGAGTGATTGTATGCCATCGCACATATGTATAAGCCGTGTGCGCAGCGATCACATTGCAACTATGGATGCACAGGAATCCATTGCAAAGTGGGTGGCAGGCTGTCAGCGTTGGGAGTGGTGACGAGGGGGTGGTCTGAAAAACGCAGTCGTGTCTGCCTGTTTGAACATCGTTTCATGGTTGTGCATAAATTAGCCCAAGCGCTCTCCTACGCAGCATCTTTCCCTGTCAGGTGAGCTCCCAAGGCTGCGGCAGATCAGACCTTCCGCAAGATGACTGCTCAAATGTGCTCCGATGTTACCGATATTTATGCATGTAAGCAATGTCGAACGCATATGAGAAGGCAGTAATGTGCTCCGGTAAGCTTTACAATCATTAGCATATTTTCGTAGGCACAGATGTATCCTCATACATCTAACCTCCTTGCGCCTTAAACAGCCCTTCAAGTCGCAACATGCCATAGTGTGACTGTAGCGCTGAGCGTTTTTTTTGCGACTTTTTACCTTCATATGTATCTTATTTGCACAGGTAGTACAAGCAGCGTCTGCTGATTAACACGAAATGCAGCATGCCTATATTCTGTGAGCGACTGCGGCTCTATCTGCATGCTAAACACTACGTTACAGTGGCAACGGCTGTCATGCAGATACCACCAATCGCTCACAGAACATAGGCATGCTGCATATCATTTTAATCAACAAGTTGCTGGTGTTATATATCTGCATCGCTGTATGAATATTTGAAGGTAAAAGTCACACGAAAAGATGCTCCGTGCTACAGAGTCACATGGAGCTCCCCCGTTATGTGTAGCGCTACTGGTAGAGCATGGAGGATAGATGTACAGTATGTGGACATCTGTATGATGCGTATGAAATCGCAGCTGCGATCACATTAGCATCTGTCTCTGAATGAGTCAGGCCCTGAGAATGCTGATTTGTTTGCAACAGGACTGTATGTAGAGTTTCCTTGATATCTGTGCGCGCTCACAAAGGAGGGAGCCCAGAACTACGACTGTCAGGAGGTTTCATATTCAATGGCTTAGGAGTTTTAGTAAGTTTCTGAGATGTCTGAGAAGGGTAGGAGCTGGGCTTGCTCAGAATCACTGGAATAACAACTGTGAGCATCCTCTACACAGGTAGGGAGTTGAGGTATTGCAGGTTTAGGTATAGATTGGTTGAGGTACTATTCCACTGAGTCAATTGTCAAGAAAGATGAAAAAAAGAAGTCACATTTTAAACAACGGAATAAAGAAATTGTTTATATTTTTTAGAAAATGTCATTGTGTCTGTGGAAATAAGGGAAGCACACAGTAGGTGAGGATTAAATGATTTGTTGTAAACCATTGGCAAAACCACCGGAGGGCACCAAAATGCTGATATCCAGGTTTTACAACTTGAGTAATGGTAGGTATCCTGTGGTAAAAGCTAGCAGAGGGGGAGAAACATTTACCATTATAATCAGCAATAAGGACATAATCATACTTAGGGCCTGATCTTATTACGGTTCACAACTGCGATTGCAGCTGCAATTACACATGCAGTCTCACTGCGAAAATATGCTAATGGCTGCGATCACTATGCCGTCACAGCACAACATAAGGACTCCACTTTCCCCTACTTACATCCTAATACTTCTCAAGTCTGCGAAACCATCGGTAACATCGGAGTCTCTCGCACAATTACACAAGGTCAGAGCTTACTCAGAAATTGCTAAACTTCCTGTACGCAGTGAGCACTCAAGCTGCGTATGCCATTGCAGTGGCTAATTTATGCACACCCTGTAACTGAGTTCAAACGCACTGGCACGTCAGCGTTTCGCTGACCAACCCCCCATCACCACCCCCACCCGCTCACTTCCTGTCAATCACACTGCAATCGGTCTGCATGATCTCTGCAATTGCAGTGGTGCCTTCGCGCACGTGCACTACGGTGCATGCGCAGAACGCAACAATCAGCCATCTGCGTGAGTAATCGCAGTTGTGATCTGTAATGAATCAGGCCCTTGGGTAGATTGTGCTGAAAGCGGAACTAAGCAGGCAGAAAAATGATGTGAACAATGATGGCAGCAGTAAAGATAGGGTATTACACATACAGAAGAAAGAACTACCAAGTGGTTCTGATTCAGGCGCTGCGTAACGCAGTGATTCCAGAGCAGCTGTTAGAATTAAAGCTAGTCAAACCTCAAATATGTAAATGAACTAATTAACCACTTGCCTGGCACGGTCGTATCAGATAAGAACATACCAGACTGGGCTTTACCGGACATGGTCGTATCTGATATGACCTGTCAGAAATGCCCACTTAGCTGCAGGAAGCTAATCTTCCTGCAGCCGCTACATCAGAGGGACCTGCTGGTCCCTCTGCACCCGTGTTTGCCCCTCCAGTGTGTCCCGATCACTGCTGGCCACAGTGATCGGGCGTCCGGCTGCACCCACCCTCCCCGCGCGTCTACAGGCTCAAGTGTATCCCGATCACTGTGGCCAGCAGTGGTCGGGCAGCCTGCCAGCCGGCGCTACTTTATATACTCCGGGCGCAGCTGGGTCCCCTTCTCCCGGCGCTGCAGTGTCCCCCCGGCCGACCCACCCTCTTCCAGCACTGCAGTGACACCCCGCGCTGGCGCACCCTCCACCCCGTCCCGGCATGGTGGCGGCTGCTGCGGTGTACTTACCTCCTCCCGGCCCGTCGGCAGCTGCTGGCTGTCCATCTTCTCCTGGCCCAGCAGCTGCTGCTGATGTGTGCCCACCATCTCCTTCTGGCCGGGTGGCTGCTGCTGATGTGTACCCACCATCTCCTCCTTCCAGGCCAGCGTCGGCTGCAATGTGCCCAGCGACCTCCCCCTTCTCCTCTGGGTGGAGATATGTATAATGTGTGTGTGTATACAGTATATATTCCAAGAGACCGGCACTCCAGATACTATTCAGCACTATGCTCTAGTGCCTTTCCTGAACTTTGTGTATCAAAGCCAAGTATGGATGGCACTTAGAGACTTTTATATAGAAAAAATCACAGAAACCATACGCTGAGAAAATCGACATTTCGGAGTTACAGGTAAAGGAGGGGGCGTGGCCTAATCAGGGGGGTGGGGTGTCATTTTAATGACCTGCTACATGTTTTATGATTGTTTACAGTTCACTATGGTGATGGGACGTCACAAGCCAATTTACACATAGTTTTGGGGTTCACGGCCGTCGGCATGTCCAACGCCTATGACGTCACCGGCTCTCGGTGTGTTGGTGTGATAGGAGTGGAGCACAAGGGTGTTTGCACAGGTATATATTTTGTTTGATTTAATGTATTTATATGTCTTGATAAAGGAGGTTGTACCTCCGAAACGTCAATGTTCTCAGCAGACAGTTTCTATGATTTTTTTTCTATATAGAAGTCTGTAAGTGCCATCCATATTTGGCTTTGATACACATCTTTCAGGAGAGGCACTAGAGCAAAGTGCTGAATAGTATCTGGAGTGCCAGTCTCTTGGAATATATTTATAGTTACCTGTGTGAACACAGGTGATTTGTCATGGCACCCGTCACTATATTACACAACTTGGGACATTCATCCTTGTAGTTCTCTGTCATAGAGTGGACGTCACCATTGCTACGGTCATTTCTGCTGAAGTTAACATCCCTGGATTCAGCAATATATGCCTCCCACCAGGAGAACAACTGAGTTTAACTGAAGCTGACAATATTCTATTTAACTCCAAACTACAGGACACCTCTGGAGAGGATACTGCAGAACAACTATATACTCAGTCCACTTCTCTTTTCCTCAGACGAATGAATTATTTCTTACATGGGGTGTCCCTATCGGACTATTATAGGGATAAAAAAATCCCCCAAGGGTTTAGGGTTAGAAATATTCCCACTATAGGCTGATACACATGGGCACCGAGAGGGGGGGGGGGGGTAGCGGGTACAGTTTACCCGGATCTGGCGTCGCCCCCCTCACAGCAGCTCAGTACACAGCTTGTGCTGCAGTGCGAGAGTGCTCACGGCTGCTGCAGCAGCCAGAGCAGTCTCCTATGGCTGTGGGGGGGGGAGCGATCACATTGATCGGGCCCCCCCGCTTAGCGCCGGGCTGGGGGGCTTACAGCACCCCCCCTCCCCAGCGCGCGGCGCTGCAAAAGTGATTTGGTTTTGCTTTTACAAGGGGGCATGGACACCTCCCCCCCGATTAGGCCACGTCCCCTCCTTTACCTGGGCCCGGCCGGGCTCTCTACGGCCCTGCCGATACAATCCAGAATTCTGCCGCAGATGGCAGCCGTCCTAAATAATTGCTCGTTTGATTTAATTTTGCTGGCAATAGAAAAAGCACAGCGAGAAATGAATGCAGTAAAAGAAGAGATTCAAAGCTTTGAGGACATACATCTATCTACTTTAAGAGCTGGTTCCTCACAAGATTGGCTCAACAAATTAACATCTCAAATAGACAAATATTGCACAGACTTGATCCAATTTAAGAAAACTAATTTTTCAAACGGTGACAAGAGATTATGCAGAACAAAAGTTATATAATTGGGCATATAATTAGGGCACTGAAAAATCACAAAGACCCAAATTTCGTAAATTCACGAAATTCCCGCTAGATACGGATATCTCCAGTGGTGCGGCATCGTCAAGTGAGGCTGAAAATACCAATAAATCCAATACCACCTCTAGTCAAAGACTGCCTTTAGGGGTGGTCACTCGGGCCACTCTGGATCTCACAGGAGATACACTACACTACATGCCAGTGGGCGAGGAAAACAAAAAACTTGCAACAAGAGGAAATAGTGTTTAATTTATCAGATAGGAGTCTGACCTCGGATGAAGTGAGAGTACTAAACAAAGGACTTTCATTTGTCCCTACTCATAAACCAGAAATTTTTCACAGTAAAGTAGACCTTTTCAAATTTGAGAGAAGGTTAAAACTCCGACAACACTATGGACCAACAGCCGTCCACTATAGCAAATCCTGTCTTTAAAAAATCTAGTTTTAAATCTATATCATCTAATGCTAGCATTAAATGCTTTACTACACATATGAATCGGATAATTGAACAACAAAACAATTTGGAGGTGACAAACAGCAAATTTATCCAGCAAGGAATCGAGTGCTTTAAAAAATCTAGAAAGTTACACGGGCATCACTATCCGCCCCGCGGACAAGGGGGCTGGGATATTGATTCAAAACATGTCCGACTATAAGAGAGAAATATACCAACAATTAGTGGATGCTAATGTCTATATAGAATTACCGGTGGATCCAACCTACGATTATAAGACAAAGGGGTCTATTTACTAAGCAGTGTTAGGAGAGTGAAAAGTGATAAGGTGCCAGCCAATCAGCTCCCAACTGTCATCTCACAGGCTGTGTTTGAAAAATGACAGTTGGGAGCTGATTGGCTGGCACCTTATCACTTTCTTATCACTTTTCACTCTGTCTCTTAACACCGCTTAGTAAATAGACCCCAGAGATTGATACCCTTCTGCATGAAACAGCTAGTGATTCAGTCATCACTTTGAAAATTAAAGAGGCATTGACACAGGAATTTCCTAAAATTCCCATTTTTTACACTATCCCCAAATTACACAAAAATGCTATGGCACCACCAGAGAGGCCAATAATAGCAGCTAGGAATTAGCTGTATTATACTATATCACAATTTCTGGACTATTCCCTACAACCTCTTGTACAACAACAAAAATCTATATTAAGGGACACCACAGACTTCATCTGTAGATTTCAGGAACTTCCAGTGAGACCTCAGAAATATCTCTTATGTACAATCGATGTTAATAGTCTGTACACCAGCATTCCTCAGGATGAGGGTATTAAGGCAGTAAGTACATTCATTATATAGAACCCGAAATACACCGGCCCACAGGTGGACTTCTTTATTAATGTATTGGAGCTCACACTTAAAATTATTTCTTGTTTGACAAAAAGTTCTACAAACAACTAACACAATGCGCTATGGGGACCTGTGTGGCTTCGAGTTTCGCCAACATCTATATGTTCTCTATTGAGCAGGACTTTTTTCTATCAAATCCTGAGGTATCTGCCTATATTGCTAGTTTCTATCGATTCATAGATGATATTTTTCTTTTATGGACTGGGACAATAGAGAACTTTGACAAACTCATGCAAGATATTAATCTCAAGGAGACCCCAATTAAATTTACATATGAAAGAAGTTTTGAATCTGTAAACTTCTTGGATGTGGTAATTACACAAAAAGTAGGGCAACCACTACAAACCTCAATGTACTACAAGAGTACGGACAGGAACACGATGCTGCAGGCTGAAAGTCACCATCCTCCCTGTTCTAAATGGGCTCTTCCATTCTCCCATGTTCTAAGGATTATTCGCATTTGCAGCGACCCTCAAGATGCCATCGTACACATTGATAAAATGATGAATACGTTCGTACAGCGTGGATACCATTATAAGTCTTTGAATACAGCAAAACAGCAGGCATTGACAATTCCGAGAAGCTAAACTCTACAAACCAAAGTGAAAACACAGGACAACAAAAGAATCATTTGGAGCCAGGATTTTATTACTACCAGTTACCATATGATGACCATTGCCAAAAAGATCTGGCCAACTGTGGGTAACAATGTTTTGATACCTAATCTATACGGTTGCATAATCCTACCGGCATATAAAAGAGGAAGAAACATCAAGTTTCTACTTCAGGGTCCATAGGGTTCCACAGGATACCTTGGGGTATAGGTGTGACGTCAGTCATCGGGCACCATAGAGTTAAGCTTTCAGCCTCCCAGGATGCACTAGGGTCCCCCTCCTATACCCCGCCCCCGAGCTAAGGCATCTCAGTTTAGTTTGGTGCCCGGCCGGAGTCGGGTGCACCTGTTGGAGTGGGGGCTAAGAAGAGCCCCTGAAGTTTTCTGCATGCAGCTGTGGCTGCACTTCTGGATGTACAGCATGGACAGTCAGTCCTGACGTCCATGCTGTATTCCCTACACCCCGCCGGTACCAGAACGCCGGTACCGATCCGGAAATGCTGGTGAGCATCTGGGGTCACAGCTGGCGGTGACCCCAGATGTTCCGGACCATGGCCGGAATCAAGGGACAGCAAGGTAAGCAGCGGGGTCCCGTGGTGGGTCCCCGCTGTTACATGGTCCAGAGTCCCCAGGCAGGGGGCTCCCTGGGGACTGGCTGCAGCGTGGAGCCAGGTATATAACCTGCGCTTCCACTACCCCCCTGGGACAGCGGACCGCAGCAGAGCGGTAGCGCTGCGGCGTCCCGGGGGTTAAATGCATGCCAGGCGAGCGCGCCTTCCCTGTCTCACAGCCGGCGCCTCCCCCGCTGCACACAGCCCTCTCTGCACACTGCCGACTGGCCCTGTGGCAGCGCTCCTCCCCCAGGCCAGCCTCCTCTAAGCTCCTCGGCGGCCATCTTAACAACGCATGGTGAACGCTGCTGGAAGCCTGGATTCAGAGGCATCGTGGTCTGGGTCCCCCCGCATACCTCTCCGATTTGGTCCAGGTCTGTGTATGCAGCGCTGTGTCCTACCAGACTCTGTGTAGTTGATTTATCAGCGCTGGTTAGTGCAGGAATTGAGTTTCTTTGCATTGTATGTGACTGTGCTAGCGCTGCTGCCTGTACTTTCCATTTCTGACTGTCAGCTTTATTACTGTTCCTGTTCTTTCTGCTAAAGCCCTTGCGGTGCGGTGCTGCAGGGTGGTCTCTCGCCTTTTTAAAAACAATTGGTGAGAGGGGTCACATACTTTGTACCATCATGTCTGAAAGTGACTTTCCTCTCCGGCTACAGTGTACTACGTGTAAAGTACCTTTAGCGGAGGGGGAGGGTAGCGCGGAGGGTCTCTGCCGGCAGTGTTTGTCAATGGCGCGGCCTATTACGATCACAGCACCGGTACAGGAGCCGCCCTGGGCTTGTTTCGCTCAGGCACTTACAACCTTAGTGGGCCAGTTAGCTCCGCAGCCCGCGTTTACGCAGATGGGTTTGTCCCAGCAATCAGTGGTGTCGTTACCCATGCAGGGTTTCCCAAGACAATTGGTGGTACCCCGCAGTCTCCCTATTTCCCCTCTCCCGGTTTCTCAGGAGCCGGCGTGGGTTAACTCCCTGACGAGTTCTGTACAGCACTTGTCGGATGTGTTGCAGGCCACATAAACGGCCGGTGGCGTCTCTGTCGGCTCCTTATGAGGTTGACAAAGGTACGTCTGATGATGGGGAGATTCTGGATCCTTACGATCAGGAACCTCTCCATACTAAGGACGCTGACGCTAGGTCCAAGGTGTATATTCCTGGACTTATTCGGGCAGTCCGCACAGCCTTGCTGATTGAGGACGAAGTTCCCCCAGCGGCTAAATCCAAGTATGCCTTTTTTAAGGATGTGAAGGGTGACGCCACAGTCTTTCCTCTTTCGGGTCAGTTGGTGGACCATTTAGAGGAGGCGTGGAAACAGCCTGGCAAGCGATACCAGCCGCAGAGGCGCCTGGCGGTGGCTTATCCGTTCGCGGATAATTATTTTGCTAAGTGGGAATCCCCTCCACAGGTGGATTCTCATGTGACACGTCTTGTCCGTAGTGCCACATTACCAATGCCATCCATGTCCTCCCTTAAGGATGCTACGGACCGCAAGGTGGAGATCTGCCTGAAGTCCGCTTATTCCCTGGCCCCCCGCAGCGAGGCCGGCTATGGCCATTTGCTGGGTTGCCAGAGCGATGGAGCGCTGGGCGGATTCGTTGGAGGCGTCCTTCGATTCCGGCTGAACAGGCGGAGGTGATTGATAATCTCCGTGATTCGGCCACTTATATCAACGAGGCGGCCTTAGACATTAGTACCCTGGTGTCTCGAATTTCTTCAGCAGCGGTGCCTGCTCGTCGCACCTTGTGGTTGCGATCCTGGAAGGCGGACGCTGATTCCAAAAAGGGTTTGGAGGCGTTGCCCTTTAACGGAGAAGTTCTCTTCGGTCCAGATCTGGACAAGATTGTGGCCACGCTGGCGGGAGCCAAATCGGCATGTCTCCCGTCGGCGCTGTTCCTTCTGGTTCAGGACCATCGTCCTTTCGGTCTTATAGGGCCCAGGGCAGGCCCAAACCACAGTCTTTTCCCCGACAGGCTGGTCCCAAAAAATCGGCCAAGCCCCGGAAGCAGGCATGGAGTACCAGACGTCCGGCCCCTAAGCCAGATGACAAGCCTGCGGCCTGATGGTCCGGGCCTCCCTTTGGGGGATCCCAAAGTGGGAGGCCGCCTGCTGCAGTTCGCCCAGTGTTGGTCGGTCACCACGACAGACACTTGGGTTCTCGAGGTGGTCTCCCACGGATATGCCCTCTCTTTCCGGCACAGACTCCCGGCTCGATTTTTCACCACGGGTCTACCATCAGACCGGAACAAGGCCACGGAGCTGCGGAAGGTCTTGCACACTATGCTCCAGGCTGGAGTTATAGTGCCTGTTTCATCTTCCCAGAGGGGCCAGGGTTTCTATTCCAATCTCTTTTTGGTGCAGAAACCCAATGGGTCGCATCGTCCGATTCTCAACCTCAAAGCTCTCAACAAGTCTTTGCGGGTGCCGAAGTTTCGGATGGAGACCCTACGGTCCATCATTCTGGCGCTGGAACCTGGGGACTACATGGTGTCATTGGACATACAGGACGCTTACCTGCATGTCCCTATTCTTTTGCGCCATCAACAGTTCCTCAGGTTTGCTATCCGCAGCGACCACTTTCAGTTTCGGGCGTTGCCTTTTGGCCTGGCGACAGCACCGCGTGTGTTCACCAAGGTGATGGCGGTCATGGCGGCTTCTCTGCGGCTGCAGGGAATGTTGCCGTACTTGGACGACCTTTTATTAGTGGCAGGATCTCCGGACCTCCTTCTGCGCCACTTGGACCTGACCATTGCGCTACTGCAACGGCACGGCTGGTTAATAAACTGGCAGAAGTCCACTCTAATCCCGTCTCGGCGGATTCTGCATCTCGGAGCCTTATTGGACTCGGGACAGCAAAGGATCTTTGTGACTGGGGAAAAGATCTCTGCTTTACAGTCGAGGGTGCGCAGTTGTCTGCACAGCCGCCGGGTGTCTCTACACTCGGCGATGAGGTTACCGGGCTCCATGGTGTCGGTGTTCGACATGGTGGAATATGCCCAGTTTCACTGCAGACCTCTGCAGCACCTGATCCTGTCCAAGTGGAACGGGCTGCCTCAGTCTCTAAAGTCCCAGACAAAAGTGCTCACCCCGGAGGTTCGGCTGTCCCTTGCCTGGTGGTTGCAGACGACTCATCTCAGCAAGGGACGTCCGTTCTGGGTACCAAATTGGGTTCTGTTGACAACGGACGCCAGTCTTCGGGGCTGGGGAGCAGTTTCGGGTCCACTCTTGTTCCAGGGCAGGTGGACTCCGACAGAAGCGGAACTTCCAATAAATATCTTGGAACTCCGTGCGGTCTTCAATGCTCTCCAGCAGGCACATCGGGTTCTCCAGGGTCGCCCAGTGCAGGTCCAGTCGGACAACGCTACCACCGTGGCCTACATAAATCGGCAAGGAGAAACCCGAAGTCGGGCGGCTCTCGTTGAGGTGTCTCGGATCCTGGTATGGGCGGAGCGCAATCTTCCGGCCATATCAGCTGTCTTCATCCCGGGAGTGCTAAATTGGGAGGCGGACTTTCTCAGTCGCCAGGACGTTCATCCGGGAGAATGGTCCCTGCACCCGGACGTTTTTCAACTGCTGGTGGACAAGTGTGGTCTTCCAGAGATCGACCTCATGGCGTCCCGGCACAACAACAAGTTGCCGGTGTACGGGTCTTGCACAAGAGACAAAGAGGCGTCTCTGGTGGATGCTCTGTCCGTCCAGTGGACGTTCCGGTTCGCTTACCTGTTTCCTCCGGTTTCCCTTCTTCCACGGGTAATCCGGAAATTCAAACAGGAAGGAGGGACGCTCCTGTTGATAGCTCCCGCGTGGCCCAGACGGCACTGGTTTTCAGACCTTCAGGGTCTGTCCGTGGACAGTCCTCTGCTGTTGCCGCTACGACCGGACCTTCTGTCGCAGGGTCCTTGTCTTCACCCGGACCTGACTCGGCTGTCTTTGACGGCGTGGCTGTTGAGACAGCCATGTTGAGGTCCAGGGGGTTTTCCAGCTCTGTAGTGTGTACCATGTTACGAGCTCGGAAACAGTCTTCCGCGAGGATATACCATCGCGTGTGGCATATGTTCTTCCAGTGGTGTCGACCGAGAGGTTATGCACCGCGGTAGTTTCGTCTGTCTTGGATACTCGCCTTCCTACAAGCGGGACTAGATCATGGGCTTCGCCTTGCTTCTTTGAAGGTACAGGTTTCGGCCCTGTCTGTCTGGTTTCACCGTAGGATTGCTACAATCCCGGATGTGCGCACCTTTTATGCAAGGTGTTCTCCGCATTCAGCCGCCCTTTGTTCCACCTGTGGTGCCTTGGGATTTGGCTGTGGTCCTGAGGGCTCTCCAGGGACCGCCGTTTGAACCACTGGGCTCAGTGGATCTTAAATGGCTAACAGCTAAGACTGTTTTCCTTCTGGCCATTGCTTCGGCCAGACGTGTTTCTGATTTAGGGGCTCTTTCTTGTAGACCCCCTTTCTTGGTTTTTCATGGGAACAGGGCAGTGCTCCGCACTCGGCCCGAGTTTCTTCCCAAAGTTGTTTCCCAGTTTCATGTTAACGAGGAAATCGTTGTTCCGGCCTTTAACTCACCTGGTCTTTCCGTGGGTGAGGCCACTTTGGATGTTGTGCGGGCCTTAAGGACTTATGTTGACCGCACTTCTTCGTTTAGGAAGTCGGACGCCTTGTTTGTCCTCTATGGCTTCCGTAAAAAGGGTTAGCCTGCTTCAAAGCAAACTTTGGCAGCCTGGATCCGTATGGCTATTTCTGAAACTTATCTTCATGAAGGTCTGCCGGTTCCTCCTTCTTTGAAGGCTCATTCCGCTAGGTCTGTGGGTCCTTCGTGGGCAGCTCGACGTGGTGCCTCTGCAGTCCAGATCTGCAAGGCTGCTATGTGGTCCTCTGTCCATACCTTCGTGAGGTATTACAGGTTTGACACCTTCGCCTCTCAGGATGCTTCCTTCGGGCGGCGGATTCTCCTTTCAGCACAGGAGCGTCCCCACCCTTAAAGGATACTGCTTTGGGACATCCCCAAGGTATCCTGTGGATACCCTATGGACCCTGAAGTAGAAAATATGAGATATGGTAAGAACTTACCTTTGTTATCTCTATTTCTACGAAGTTCATAGGGTTCCACAGGACTCCCGCCCTGTCGCACCTGTGCTGCAGATGGGCTTTGTTCTGGTCACCGGTTTTTCCGTCTCTCTCTGGTGAGAGTGTGATTCTTGTGTGTATCCAGATCTTCTTTCTCTCTCTTCCTTCTCCTCCGGCCTATGGCTTGGTAACTAACTGAGGTGCCTTGGCTCGGGGGCGGGGTATAGGAGGGGGACCCTAGTGCATCCTGGGAGCCTGAAAGCTTAACTCTATGGTGCCCGATGACTGACGTCACACCTATACCCCAAGGTATCCTGTGGAACCCTATGGACTTCGTAGAAATAGAGATAACAAAGGTAAGTTCTTACCATATCTCATATTATCGTCTAGTCAAAAATGACATCAGCCAGATGAGTAATTCTACTCCTTCACACTTTCTGACACGCTGGGCTGGCAATTACAAATATATTGGTTGCATTACATGTAGCTACCTAGAAACAGGAAGAACTTTTTCACATCCTAGGTCAAGTAAAAAATACAACATGAAATAACCTTTGACGTGCACCATTCGATATTATTTATTACATCAGATGCCCGTGCGGTCTATTTTACATAGGCAAAAATACCAAACAGATGAAGGAGCGCATGGTGCTACACAGATCAAGCATTCGAGCAGCCTTGGAAGGCAAAAATTGTGACCTACCTGTAGCCAGGCTCTTTCGGGATCTCCATCATGGTCTGGCAACAATTCGATACAAAATGATTGACTATGTGTCCCGGCGAACATTAGAGGTGGTGACAGGGGTCGGATCCTCTTGCAGAAAGAAGCCAAATGAATCCATATGCTACAAACAGTACACCCACTCGGACTTAACAAGAATCTGTCACTAGCTTGCTTCTTATAACATTAGCGTCAGTATGTTTCTTCTTCGGGGTCCATGGGGTCCACAGCCATCACATTGGGGTTTATGGATTCATCTAGGCACCAAACAGTTAATCCAAGCTCTCAGCTCCCAGGATGCACTAGGTCCTCCCCCATATACCCCGCCCCTGGTCACAGGGCGCCAGTGTACTGTTTGGTGCGAGAAGGCACAGTACTAGCAGTGGGACTGCAGGGCAGTCCCTAAGTTCTAGTTCTACAGGAAGGCAGGGGCACGTTTTCCCGTATAGGTAACCACGCCTCAAGCAGACGCACGGGTCCCTGCTTCATCTAACCCCACCGGTGCCGCAATGCTAGTTGCGGCTAGTGATTTCGGCAGGGGCTCTGCTCTGGACCGCGACCGGGATGGGGTGCAGGTAGGTGGGACCGTGGGCGGCCGCCGACGCCGCGGTCATAAGCGGTCCGTCCTCCGGCTTAGAGACTGGCCGAAGGATTGCTGTGTGGGCAGCCAGCCACTGGGTCTGCTTTCACAGACCACTGGGATATAAAATCTGACAGCCAGGGGGTGGCGGCGGCCATGTCAGTTGCCGGGTGGTCCATACAGCATAGGGGAGGCACGCTTCCCCGGCGGCCCCTCCCCCAACCCGAACTACGGCCCTCCTGAGGTCCCGCTTTTGAGTTGCTCCACCCAGCCTTCCTATATAAGTCAGCTACAGACCACTCTCAGTGCTCTCTATGGCTGTTGCTCAGGAAGCATTGGGTCAGTCTCCCTGTATACTTCTCCTTTGGGATCATTTATACAGAAGCTCCATATACAGTCAGGTGCATAAATATTGGGACATTGACAGAATTTTCATATTTTGGCCTCTATTCACCACCACAATGGCTTTGAAATGAAACAAACAAGATGTGCTTTAACTGCAGACTTTCAGATTTAATTTGAGGGTAATTACATCCATATCAGGTGAACGGTGTAGGAATTACAACGGTTTCTATATGTGCCTCCATCTTTTTAAGGGGCCAAAAGTAATGGGACAAACTAAACAGTCCTAAATCTAACTTTCACTTTTTAATACTTTGTAGCAAATCCTTTGCAGGCAATTACAGCCTGAAGTCTGGAACGCATAGACATCACCAGACGCTGGGTTTCATCCCTGGTTATGCTCTGCCAGGCTTCTACTGCAAATGTCTTCAGTTCCTGCTTGTTCTTGGGGCATTTTCCCTTCAGTTTTGTCTTCATCAAGTGAAATGCATGCTCAATCAGATTCAAGTCAGGTGATTGACTTGGACATTGCATAGCATTCCACTTTTTAGCCTTAAAAAACTCTTTGGTTGCTTTAGCAGTATGCTTCGGGTCATTGTCCATCTGCACTGTGAAGTGCCGTCCAATGAGTTCTGAAGCATTTGACTGAATATGAGCATATAATATTGCCCGAAACACTTCAGAATTAATTCTGCTGCTTTTGTCAGCAGTCACATCATCAATAAATACAAGGGAACCAGTTCCATTGGCAGCCATACATGCCCACGCCATGACACTATCACTACCCTGCTTCACTGATGAGGTGGTATGTTTTGGATCATGAGCAGTTCCTTTCCTTCTCCATACTCTTCTCTTCCCATCACTCTGGTACAAGTTGATCTTTGTCTCATCTGTCAATAGGATGTTATTCCAGAACTGTAATGGCTTTTTTAGATGATGTTTGGCAAACTCTAATCTGGTCTTCCTGTTTTTGTGGTTCACCAATGGTTTACATCTTGTGGTGAACCCTCTATATTCACTCTTGTGAAGTCTTCTCTTGATTGTTGACTTTGACACATATACACCTACCTCCTGGAGAGTGTTCTTGATTTGGCCAACTGTTGTGAAGGGGTTTTTCTTCACCAGGGAAATAATTCTTCCGTCAGCCACCACAGTTGTTTTCCTTGGTCTTCCAGGTCTTTTGGTGTTGCTGAGCTCTCCGGTGCGTTCTTTCTTTTTACGAATGTTCTAAACAGTTGATTTGTCCACACCTAATGTTTCTGCTATCTCTCTGATGGGTTTGTTTTGATTTTTCAGCCTAATGATGGCTTGCTTCACTGATAGTGACAGCTCTTTGGATCTCATATTGAGAGTCGACAGCAACTGATTCCAAATGCAAATGTCACACCTAGAATCAACTTCAGACCTTTTACATGCTTAATTGATAATGAAATAACGAGGGAATAGCCCACACCTGTCCATGAAATAGCTTATGAGTTGATAGTCCCATTACTTTTGGCCCCTTAAAAAGTGGGAGGCACATATAGAAACCGTTGTAATTCCTACACCATTCACCTGATTTGGATGTAATTACCCTCAAATTAAATCTGAAAGTCTGCAGTTAAAGCACATCTTGTTTGTTTCATTTCAAAGCCATTGTGGTGGTGAATAGAGGCCAAAATATGAAAATTCTGTCAATGTCCCAATATTTATGCACCTGACTGTATGCTACTAGGCTTTGCTAATTATAGTGCATGGGAGCCTAAACAAATTGCATAGACTCTGCTAAGTATATATGCATTGTTTGTGACCTGTGAAACTGTGTATGTACTGTTCACATTTCATTACTGTTTCTCTCCCTGCAGCCGGTGTGTGGGGTGGGGTCACATGTATATATAGATTTAGACTTTAAAATATGTCAAAAGATTCTGAAAGGCCCCTCTTTTGATATCATGTGTAGCCTGTAAGGCAGGTTTGTCCTCTCAAGACTTTGTGCAAAATGGCTTATGTGTCCGTTGTTTTAGAGAGTCTCTACAGCAATCAAATATGCCGCCATCAGGTTAGGAACCCCCTTGGGCTGCTTTTTCCCAGATCATGGCCCAGGTGGCCGAAAGATTGGCGGTTCCAGCTGCTCCGGGGATGAGAGTTCAGCAGCCATTGCAGCCAGCTGTATTTATGCCTCCTATGTTGCCATCTTGGATGGATATATATGCGCATGGGCAAGCAGGCCCTTTGTCGTCTATGGCTTTTCAGCAGCCGCTTCAGATAGCCAAACCAGTACAGCCAAAAGCTAGAAGGCATTTGGCTACACAGGCAAATCAGGACACAGATTATGATTTGTCTTCTGAGGAGGATGAAGTATCCTCTCAGGGGTCTCTCTCCATAGAAGAGGGGGATCTTTTTCCAGTGGCTGATGTCCCATTCTTAATTAGGGTGGTCAAAGCGGTTTTGAATATCGAGGAGGCAGAGCCTATACATAAGAAGGCACCGGTGTTTAAATGCCAGCGGGTCGTCAAAGCGGAGTTTCCCGGGTCGGAGCATTTATCGGAACTTTTGGGCGAAGCTTGGAAAGCTCAGGACAAAAGGTTCCATGTGGCTAAAAAGATTTCGGCTTTATATCCGTTTTCTTCTCAGTAGTGTTCTAAATGGGAGGTTCCACCGTCAGTGGATACGCATGTGGTACATTTAATGAAGTCTTCCACTTTACCAGTACCGTCAGCCTGTTCCCTTAAACATCCTACTGATAAGAGGGTGGAGGGTTGCCTTAAGATGATTTTTTAAATCTCAGGGGCAGCTACCCGGCCGGCAATGGCTACAGCCTGGGTGGCTAGAGCCATAGAAGAATGGATGAAGGCGTTGGCGGAATCCTTGCCTGAGTTGTTTTAAAGAGCAGGATATAGTTTCCTATGTGAAGGAGGCTGCTTCTTACCTTGGAGAGGCAGCTTTAGATGCAGGGATATTGTCCGCCAGAGCATCAGCAGCCTCTGTAGTCGCTCGTAGAGCATTATGGTTAAGAGATTGGAAGGCTGGTTCAGGGTTCAAGAGGGCCTTGGAGTCTCTACCCTTCACAGGTGGAGTCCTTTTCGGCTCGGAATTAGACAAAATTGTAGCCTCGGTGGCAGCCTCCAAGGCTGCAGGGTTACCCTCAGCATCGGGTCCTAGACAAAGGTCTTCTTCTTTTCATACCTTTCAGCCTCAAGGGAAGGTCAGAGGTCAGCCCTTTGGTAGAGCGTGTTGGTAGAAAACCATCACATAAAAAACCCTGGCAAACTAAACGCCCGGGTTCCAAGCCTCAGGATAAACCAGTGGCCTGATGGGACGGGCCTCCCCCTGGGAGATCCCAGGGTAGGAGTCCGACTTCTTCGGTTTTCGAACATCTGGCATCACACAACAACAGATGCCTGGGTTCGGGAAGTAGTTTCCCAGGGTTATGCCCTAACATTTTGGAGAAGTCCACCCCAAAGGTTTTTTTCCGTACCCCAGCCTGTGGGGTCGGTGAAAGTGTTGACTATACAGCAAGCTGTTCACTCCCTGCTGAAGACAGGGGTGATCATCTGAGTGCCACAGGAACAGGTTCAAAAGGGGTTTTATTCCAACCTGTTTCTGGTTCGGAAGCCAAATGGGTCTTTCCAACCAATTCTAAATCTAAAGGACGTCAATACGTTCATACGAGTACCTAAGTTTCATATGGAGACACTGAGGTCAATAGTATTAGCCGTGGAACCAGGGGACTTCATGGTATCCCTGGATATTCAAGAGGCTTATTTACATGTGCCCATTGTGGTATCCCATCAACAGTTTCTGCGGTTTGCAGTGGGGCAGGACCATTTTCAGTTTCAGGCATTACCGTTCGGCCTGTCCACAGCCCCTCGGGTTTTTACCAAAGTCATTGTGGTGATGATGGTAGCCCTCAGGCACCAGGGCATCAGAGTTTTGCCTTATATAGATGATCTCCTTTTGCTAGGGCAGTCTCCGCAGGAGTTGATGAGGCATCTCGAGGTGACAATCTCCTGTTTACACAGGCACGGTTGGATTGTGAATTGGAAGAAATCCTTCCTTCAACCATCACAACAGTTGGTGCACTTAGGAGCACGGCTGGACTCTGTAAAGCAGAGATTGTATTTGCCGGAAGAGAAGATTGCGGTCCTACAGGGGCACATACGCAATCTTTTACACAACAGACGAGTATCAGTGCATGCGGCCATGCGAGTACTCGGATCAATGGTATCCACCTTCAGCATGGTGCAATATGCACAGTTCCACTCCCGCCCATTGCAACGGTGGGTTCTCTCACGCTGGAACAGGGATTATCGGTCGATAAAATCTCAGAAGATCTACCTCTCCCCAGAAGTCAGGTTGTCCCTGTCTTGGTGGTTACGGATGGACCACCTCAACCAGGGTCGGCCGTTTTGGATATCGGATTGGACTCTCCTCTCCACTGATGCCAGTCTTCGGGGTTGGGGAGCAGTGTTAGGCCCGCATGTGTTCCAGGGAAGATGGACAAGGGCGGAAAGTTGTCTGCCCATAAATGTACTAGAACTGAGGGCAGTTTTCAGGGCATTGGTTACAAGCCCAGGATGTTGCGCACGGCAAGCCGGTGTAAGTACAGTCCGACAATGTTACCACAGTAGCTTACCTAAATCGGCAGGGGGGCACCCGAAGTGGGGGAGCGATGGCAGAAGTGTCAAGGATCCTAGTATGGGCAGAACGTCATCTTTCTGCGATAACGGCAGTTTTTGTACCAGGGGTACAAAATGTGGAAGCAGACTTTCTAAGTCGGCAGGATATAGACGCGGGGGAGTGAGCTCTCCACCCGCAGGTATTCCAGGTTCTGGTGGACAGATGGGGTCTTCCAGAGATAGACCTTAGGGCCTCAAATTGCAACCACAAGGTCCCCAGGTACGGGTTCAGGACCAGGGACCCACTGGCAGACTTCACGGATGCGTTGTCAGTAAGGTGGAAGTTCGGGCTGGCGTATCTTTTTCCGCCTCTAGCTCTTCTTCCCAGGATGGTCAGAAAACTCAAACAAGAAGACACCATGGTGATATTGATAGCCCCTGCTTGTCCCAGGCGCCATTGGTTTACCGATCTACAAAACCTCTCAGTGGACACGCCTTGGCCACTTCCTCTCAGGCGAGATCTGCTGCTGCAGGGTCCCTGCTGGTATCCGGATCTCCCTCGGTCAGCTTTGATGGCGTGGCTCTTGAAGCCTCCATTTTAAGAGCCAAAGGGTTGTCAGAGCCAGTAATAAAGACCATGTTGAGGGCATGAAAGCCTTCTTCGGCCCAGGTTTACTATAGGGTTTAGCGTTCTTTTTTTCAGTGGTGTAAACTAAGAAAATATGATCCTAGTGTGTTTAGGATCTCCCGAGTACTCGCTTTTTTCCAGTCAGGGTTAGAGCGGGGCCTTCGTCTGGCCTCCCTAAGAGTGCAGGCTTCTGCGCTTGGAGTTTGGTTCCAGCATAGGGTTGCTTCGTTGCCTGACCTTTTTTCAGGGAGTTTTGAGGGTGCAGCCTCAGTTTGTTCCTCCGGTAGCACCATGGGACTTGTCTTTAGTTCTTAAAGCTTTACAGGCTTCCGCCTTTGAGCCATTGGAGTCTGTAGATCTCAAATGGTTAACAGCAAAAAGAATATTTATTTTGGCCATCGCTTCTGCTCGTAGGGTGTCCGACCTGGCAGCCTTGTCAGTTCGCTCTCCTTTTCTAGTTTTCCATCAGGATAGAGCGGTGCTGTGGACCCGAGCAGGATATCTCCCTGAGGTGGTATCACGATTTCATATAAACAAAGAGATTGTGGTCCCAACTTTTCATGTGTCAGGGCTGTCTTTAGGTGAGGCTTCCCTGGATGTTGTGCGTGCTTTACGTATTTACGTGGAGCGCACCAGCAAGTTGAGGAAGTCTGATTTTCTTTTTGCTCTGTATGGCTGCCATAAGCGGGGATGGCCAACCAATAGACAGACTTTAGCAAGATGGCTTCGTATGACCATATCACAGGCATATACTCACATGGGTCGTAGGGTGCCAGACTCGATCAAGGCACACTCTACGCGGTCTGTGGGTCCTTCATGGGCAGCCCGCTGGGGCGCTTCTGCGGAACAATTGTGTAAGGCAGCCACGTGGTCATCTGTCCACACCTTTATAAAATATTATGCATTTGACACCTTTGCCTCTCAGGATGCCTCCTTTGGGCGCAGGATCCTCCTTTCTTCCGAGACACAGGAGCGTTCCCGCCCTTAGGGGTACTGCTTGGGTATATCCCCAATGTGATGGCTGTGGACCCCATGGACACCGAAGAAGAAAATAGGAGTTATGGTATGACATACCTTTTGTTAACTCCTTTTCTTCGAGGTCCATGGGGTCCACAGGATGCCCACCCTAACGCACCTAGTGTTAATGGGTAGTTTTGTTAAGTGTTTTCCTCATTGTGAGTGAATGTCTAGAGAACATATGTCCTTCCTTCTTGCCTCTTTTTTGCCTTCTCTTGGTGGGCTTTGTGACAAACTGACACCCTGTGACCAGGGGCACGGGGTATATGGGGGAGGACCTAGTGCATCCTGGGAGCTGAGAGCATTGGAGGACCCAATCTAGAAGAAAAAGAGAAGGGAGAGAAAATAACAAAATGCCAAGAGACCACAGTAGGATGCCATAAATCCTGGAAAGAAGGCACAATGATAAGGAAAGAGAAGCGAGAAATATAGAGAACTAGAGAAACACCAGAGTCACACAAATCTCCTTTTTTAGAAGAAAGGGTGAGGAGAGAAACTCATGGACACAGAAAAGTACGGGACACAAGGGAAGAACCATAAGTCGACAAATTGATAATAACAAGAATAGAAAGAAAAAGAAGAATAACAAGAACAAGAAAATAATGAATGGAAAAATTAGAAAAGAAGAAAAGAGAGGATGCAGATCAGGTGTCACTACAAAAAATAAAAAGAAAGTACAGTCAGGTGCATAAATATTGGGACATTGACAGAATTTTCATATTTTGGCCTCTATTCACCACCACAATGGCTTTGAAATGAAACAAACAAGATGTGCTTTAACTGCAGACTTTCAGATTTAATTTGAGGGTAATTACATCCAAATCAAGTGAACGATGTAGGAATTACAACAGTTTCTATATGGCCAAAAGTAATGGGACTATCAACTCAAAAGCTATTTCATGGACAGGTGTGGGCTATTCCCTCATTATTTCATTATCAATTAAGCAGGTAAAAGGTCTGGAGTTGATTCTAGGTGTGACATTTGCATTTGGAATCAGTTGCTGTTGACTCTCAATATGAGATCCAAAGAGCTGTCACTATCAGTGAAGCAAGCCATCATTAGGTTGAAAATTCAAAACAAACCCATCAGAGAGAGAGCAAAAACATTAGGTGTGGCCAAATCAACTGTTTGGAACATTCTTAAAAAGAAAGAACGCACCGGAGAGCTCAGCAACACCAAAAGACCAGGAAGACCACGGAAAACAACTGTGGTGGATGACAGAAGAATTATTTCCCTGGTGAAGAAAAACCCCTTCACAACAGTTGGCCAAATCAAGAACACTCTCCAGGAGGTAGGTGTATATGTGTCAAAGTCAACAATCAAGAGAAGACTTCACAAGAGTGAATATAGAGGGTTCACCACAAGATGTAAACCATTGGTGAGCCACAAAAACAGGAAGACCAGATTAGAGTTTGCCAAACATCATCTAAAAAAGCCATTACAGTTCTGGAACAACATCCTATTGACAGATGAGACAAAGATCAACTTGTACCAGAGTGATGGGAAGAGAAGAGTATGGAGAAGGAAATGAACTGCTCATGATCCAAAACATACCACCTAATCAGTGAAGCATGGTGGTAGTGTCATGGCCTGGGCATGTATGGCTGCCAATGGAACTGATTCCCTTGTATTTATTGATGATGTGACTGCTGACAAAAGCAGCAGAATGAATTCTGAAGTGTTTCGAGCAATAGTATATGCTCATATTCAGTCAAATGCTTCAGAACTCATTGCACAGCGCTTCACAGTGCAGATGGACAATGACCCGAAGCATACTGCAAAAGCAACCAAAGAGTTTTTTAAGGCTAAAAAGGGGAAAGTTATGCAATGGCCAAGTCAATCCCCTGACCTGAATCCGATTGAGCATGCATTTCACTTAATGAAGACAAAACTGAAGGGAAATGCCCCAAGAACAAGCAGGAACTGAAGACATTTGCAGTAGAGGCCTGGCAGAACATCACCGGGGATGAAACCCAGCATCTGGTGATGTCTATGCGTTCCAGACTTCAGGCTGTAATTGCCTGCAAAGTATTTGCAACAAAGTATTAAAAAGTGAAAGTTAGATTTAGGATTGTTTAGTTTGTTTTTATTGTGTATAAATAAGGTAGTGGGGAAGGGGGGTTGTGGGGGGTGAGGGAAGGGGATTATAGGGGGAAGGCAGGTTGTGGAGGAATGGGACAGTCCCAGGCCCCACAATTTTTGATGGAAGCCCTGTGTACAGACCTCGTAAGCGACGGCAACGATGACGCTAACAGTGTCGCCCGTCGTACCTGGGCGATGTAGCTGACAACGTTTGGTAGCGCACATAGCCAGTGACATAGCGGGTACACACTACTGTAGATAATGTGTCCAATATGTCGTCTGATCCGGCCGAATGGGACGACATGTTGTCTAGTGTGTAAATTGTACCTGTACTAATGGAAAATTTACATAGATAATACCAGACAACCAACAGTGTGGAAAATATCAATTGTTATGCAATGGCCAAGTCAATCCCATGACCTGAATCCGATTGAGCATGCATTTCACTTGATGAAGACAATACTGAAGGGAAAATGCCCCAAGAACAAGCAGGAACTGAAGACATTGCAGTAGAGGCCTGGCAGAGCATCACCAGGGATGAAACCCAGCATCTGGTGATGTCTATGCGTTCCAGACTTCAGGCTGTAATTGCCTGCAAAGGATTTGCAACAAAGTATTAAAAAGTGAAAGTTAGATTTAGGATTGTTTAGTTTGTCCCATTACTTTTGGCCCCTTAAAAAGTGGGAGGCACATATAGAAACCGTTGTAATTCCTACACCGTTCACCTGATTTGGATGTAATTACCCTCAAATTAAATCTGAAAGTCTGCAGTTAAAGCACATCTTGTTTGTTTAATTTCAAAGCCATTGTGGTGGTGAATAGAGGCCAAAATATGAAAATTCTGTCAATGTCCCAATATTTATGCACCTGACTGTATAAAATACAAGTAACAACAACATAGATGCCATTATCCCGACAAGTAAGAATCTGATATTCAATCTCAGTAATCGAATATTAACTGAAGAAGAAGAAACTGTCCTGCAAAAGGGACTTAAGTATGCACCAACTACACATATGAATCAATTTGATAAATTTGTAGATGTACACAAATTTATCAGAAAAGTTACGTTGAAGAAATTATTTAAAATCAAGGAGAAAGAAGGACAAAAGGAAGGTGTACAAGGAGGCCAAGGGGAAAGTGAACAAGAAAACCAGGACAATGAGCAGCAAACAAGAAAATATAAAAAGAAATCAACCTTCTATCCAGCTCACATCAAAGGAAATTATATTGAGGCCTTTGCTAAAGTAATTTTAGAGTAGCTGGAAACTTTGAAAAAACCAAGAGTGCGATTTAATCTTACTCGTAAGGAGAGAGAAATCATTCAAGATCTAGGGAAAGACGAGAATATAGTTATTAAACCTTGCGACAAAGGGGGAGGGATTGCCATCATGAATAGGGACGCATATGTAACAGAAGTTCATAGACAACTGTCGGATGTTGATACTTATATCAAATTAAAGAGTGATCAAACCAAACGGATTAAAGAAAAATTCCAAGAATTTTTAGGAGAACATCTGAAGAACAAGGGACTCTCGAAAGAAGGAGAGTATGTCAACTTACAGAATCCAATCATCCCTACAATATATGTGTTACCCAAAGTGCACAAAAGTACAACAAATCCCCCAGGAAGGCCAATAATAGCAGGAATAGACAGTCTTACGTCAAATCTCTCAGCATTTATTGATGGAATTTTGCAACCACTAGTACGGAAGATGCCCTCCTATTTATAGGATACTGGAGAAACTCTGTAAAAAATTAAGGATTTTAATTGGACTGAAGATATGAGACTATGAGATATGCGGACGTTACATCGCTATATACATGCATACTTCATACTAAGGGTTTGGAAGCTATCCAATAGGCCTTAGATAAAACTGATCTGTCCAGAGAGAGGAAAAAATTTGTTGTGGAATCCATTCATTTCATTCTTGAGAATAATTATTTTTTCTTTAATGGCGACTTCTTTTTACAATGCACGGGTACCGCAATTGGTACAAAATTGCCCCAAGCTACGCTATTCTCTTCATGGGCTATTGGGAAGAGACTTATGTGTATAGTAGCGTAGCTTGGGGCACGAGCCTCCTTAAGTGGTATCGATACAGTATATCGACTAGGTAATCTTACTATGGAAAGGATCAGAAGAGAGCCTAGATTACTTTTTTTTCAAGCCTAAATACTAATGAAATGAATGTGCATTTTACAGTCACACATAGTCAAGTGGAAATTCATTTTCTTGATTTAACCTTATTTATAGAAGATGGCCAGGTACAAACAAAGACATTCCAGAAACTGACCGATGTAAATACATTCATCCCGACGGATAGCCAGCACCATGCACTTTGGATTAAAGGGGTCCCAAAGAGTCAATTTTTACATGTAAAAAGAAACTGTAGCAAAGAGGAGATTTTTAAAGAACAGACGATCCAAATGAAGAAAGACTTTATGGATAAAGGTTATGATCAGGATCTTCTAAATAGAGCAATAGAAGACACTGCTAAAAAAGAAAGAGCCCAATTGATAGGACCAAAGAATAAGAACAGTCCAGACAATATAAATAACAACATGAAAGAAAAGCAGAAATGGGCATTGATTACCAACTATGACACACAACATAAACCATTTTTAAAACTCTTTCGAAAACATTGGCATTTATTAAGGAGAAATGCCATTTTAAAAGATATGATCCCAGAAAAGCCATTATTTATATACAGGAAATCTTAGAACCATCTTGTGATGAGCACCTTACCAATACCATCTAAACAACTAATTAGGACAAAAGGCTTCCACCGATGTGGAATTTGTATTGGGTGTAGAAATATAAAAGATACACAAAGCAAATATAATGAGATGATTGTCAATGGTGTCAAACAAAAAATTAGGGAGTTCATCACGTGCAACACTTCCAATGTTGTATATTTAGTGGAGTGCACATGTGGCCTCTCATATATTGGACGTACAACAAGACCCCTGAAAGTCAGGATCTCGGAGCATCTGAGGAAATTAAGAAAGGTCTACAAACACATTATTAGACCATTTTAAAATGAAGCATAATTGTTCTACCTCACATGTACAGAGATTCGTAGGCATTCAGCACATAAAAGCCTCATGGAGGGACAAAAATATAGAAAAAAATTTGGCTAAATCTGAAATGAAATCAATATATAAATTAAAAACTAAAACCATGTGGACTAAATCAAGACTTTGAGCTTAAATGGTTTTTATGAAATTTTTTATGAATATTTTTATGAAATGATTAGGAAATTTTTATGAAATATTTCAAGAAACAAACAGATAAGATTGAGAACCATCTACTCCATTTATCTTTCCTTTTTATTCTTCTGTCAATTTTTTTGCAATTTTAAAAGAATGTGTTTATAAAAATATTTTTATAAAGGCTGATACGATGTTTTTATAGGTCCAATTAGCCTTATTATCGATAAAATGTAACCTTCTGCCATTTGTCTATATGTTTTATTACGTTTTATCTATTATGGTAGGTTATAAAACACAATTTAATGCTGAATAGTATGAATATGCTCTTATTGCTTTCATTTTCCTTCATGATATAGGGAAAAGATGAATTATATCCTCTACTAAATAGAGATGAAGAAAAAACTACAAATTCCAAGATCCCTAGCGGCGGGTTGCCGATTTCCGTTTTGTGTGTTGGAAGCTACAAATCAGTAGACATGCTAGTAAAGACTACAAATCCCAAGCACCCCTGCTACAGGCTGTTGACTTCCGGTTTTCGTGCTAGGTGCAGAGCGGCACCAGAGGAGTCTTTTAAGAGAGGAAGATAGCCACAATGGAGGCTGTGGGATTACTCATTCCTCTAAGAGGATGGTGGGGAATCCAGTTAGTGCGCACAGGAGGGAAGCCGGCACCAGCGGACCGGAAGCGGAAGTGATGCCATCTTGGGAATATCGGAGTGTGGCTATTTAAGCCAGAAGAAGTGACAGCACAAACATACCTTGGAAAAGACAGTTCTTGTCTAAACGCGTTGGTGTTAGTGCTGCTAGTGGGGAACCCACACTGCTACTTGAACAGAGAGGTATGTGCTTTTTAGATTTTTGTAAACTTTAGGAACCGGACCTATTGTAAAAAGGTTTTTGGCACATACCGCACTCTAGTTCAGTGCAGATCCCCAATTCTGGCACATTGTTGCATTTATACAATTTTTTATGAAGTTTCTTATACATATATTTGTACATTTGAAGCAATGTTTTGTCCAAATAAATGAATTTTAAAACCAATTGGAAGCAGACCTGTGTGATAAAGATATCTTGATATATGCAACTACCTTGTGAGTACGAGTACGCTACTTTTGAACATTGTCATACAGAAAAATATGTGAATTGGGATATACAAATTGGAAGTGTGCGGAAAAGAAACTGCTACGAGTTTGAACATACACTCCACATGTGTAAGGGAGGTGTGTGTATATGTATCTATATATAGATTACATATGAAGTGATTGAGATATACCTATAGATGTGTTGGAAAAGAAACCAATATAAACTTGAATATACACTTCACATATGTAAGTGAGGTGTGTATGTGCATATACACGTATTAGAAGTTTACAATCCCACAGTGGGGAGGCAACTGTTATCATACCACTACATCTATACCATTGTGTATATATACAACTTGGAATATCTGAGAAATACTACACATGTTGGATTTTTTATTTACTCTTTTACATACATGAATGAATAATATGAACACGGTGGATACAAAAAAAGAAAGACATGCTGAACAATACTGACAGATAAGTATTCATACTTGTTTTAGATTCCACTTCTATTTCTTTTTCTAATCTGGTAGTAAAGGCAGCACCATACCCTCTCTTCAAACAGTTTTTGATATTAGTTACTCCTTAGACCAAAGGGAAGGTCTTTTAGTGAGGGGAGGCAGCAGCATTTACATGTGCAGTGCCATTTTTCTCTTTAATCACATTTGATATATCTGAGCTTGGATTAACTGTTTGGTGCCTGGATGAATCCATAAACCCCAATGTGATGGCTATGGACCTCGAAGAAAAGGTGTTAACAAAGGTATGTCATACCATAACTCCTATTTTCTCCGCTAGCCATGGGGATTACACTCTAAAATTAGCATTAAATATTGTTTTTTATGTTAGATGTTTTAGGGTCATGCTGCGTTCATATTACAGTCATTAATCAAGTATCATATAGGAGCCTTTATTATATCGATACGGGAAACAGTCGGGAAGCCGGTGGACGCAAAGCCGACCGCCGGCTTCCCGACTGCTAAATACCGGCAAAGGCCCCCCTGGCTGAAATCTCGACGCCTGTCATTTTACCTACGTCGGGAGACCGGCGCCCGGCATCTTGATCGAAGGGATGCTGGGCGCAGACAGCCGCGGGGGGGGGATGGGGGGAGCAGGGGCATATCTATAATGGGTGCAGGGAACAGGGGGGCCCTGCACCACACACCCTGCACCCATAATATTACTTACCTCTACGGAGTCCCACGTCGGTGCAGGGGTCCGGCGCTGTAAAACGACTGGAAAATGGTTGCGGCGCCCATTTTCCCGGTGACCTGTGCATACATTCTAGACTCTGGGCACACTCTTGACTTTCACTGCCATCTTGTGATTTTGGGACTTATTGCACTTGGTGATACTCTTTCTCTTCTGATTGTACGCTTGTAGGATGACCCAGTCAGTGCACAGACTGGGCTCCACTCTACCCCACACTGGTAATGTATGCTGGCTGACAGATTATTGTGTCTGGTCAGCCGGTTAGACTCATGAAGTCTTAGCCTGCCTTATACTGAATTCCCTATCTACCATTTAATTTCCTATTCTTTACCTGTTAATTTTGGATCTGTCTATAATTTGTTTTTGTGATGTAGCTTGTTTTTCATTTAAGGCTGCAACCACTTATGTATGCCCTATGAATTTTCTGTGTGGCATGCAATAGGACATTAGAGTTGTATATTACTCTGCCTTAATGTAGTCTAATATGGAGTTCTGAGCACTGCCATGCTGAAGCTTACCCATTTCTAGACATTATTTAATTACAGGAGATTATTTTGATAGGGACAGTTTTGAGCATTTGTTGTAATTACTATTACATATTCTCATTTTTCATAACATTGATGTTTCATGTCTATGTGGTTAACATCACATGTACATGTGTAATTTGTGATTTGTCAGGCTTTGTTACTTTGTTTGTCTTTAAAGTAGAGCTCCTGTTTATCATGCATATTTGGAACCTATTATAGTTTGAGATATAGTTACTTATGTGATGTTCTCTATAAGCTGTTATTTATATATGTCAATTGATTGCATCACAAGTAAGGTATGCCTATGCATCACTTGTCTTGATAGCAACTAATTATCAATTGGACTTCTCTGGTGAGAACAGTCCTACATTTTTATAATAGGCTCAGACCGTATGCATAGAGTGAATCCCCATATACTTTCAGTAGCAATTGTTTACAGTCATACTTCGCTGAGTATGCCCAAATACGTCTGATCTTGGAAGCGATCCAGTGATAGGCCTGGTTAGTATTGGAGTGGGGGACCACTCAAGAATACCAGGTTCAGTAGACATATATTGCACTGTTTAATGGAGATCATAGGACGGCATACTGTGTAGCCTACAGTACATACCAATTCCTATGGTATCTATTGCATATTTTCATGTTTAAGCATATTTATTGTAACCCATATTTTGGTGTGTGGGGTACCTTGTAGAAATTGTCAAAAATATTTTCGCCAATTATCATTTTTGTATGTACCTGTTATGTATTTTATTAAAAGTTATATTTTAACTATAATATTTCAGAAATTCATACATAAGAGTGCCCCAAGAATAGCCTTACTTTTTCTTCTGTAAACCACTTGTAGCCATCGCAAGGACTTGTGTGAGTGCCGGAGGGCGCGCAACGCATGTGCAGTGACGTCATCGGTTCCTGCCGAGTGGCAAATGGGACTGAGCAGCTGTCTCATCACTGGGGATTTCTTCTCTTCTACATAAGGTAAGCGGAATACACCGACCGTACCTTTGTCCTGATGAGATTTTGTATTAAATGAAATGGCTGCACGGAGGTACCTGTGTTGTGTTAGGTGGTACTGCACCACGTGTGTGTGTGTGTGTGTATATATATATATATATATATATATATATATATAAATACATATATATATATATATATATTTATTACAGTCAGGTGCAGAAATATTGGGACATTGACAGAATTTTCATATTTTGGCCTCTATTCACCACCACAATGGCTTTGAAATTAAACAAACAAGATGTGCTTTAACTGCAGACTTTCAGATTTAATTTGAGGGTGATTACATCCAAATCAGGTGAACGGTGTAGGAATTACAACGGTTTCTATATGTGCCTCCCACTTTTTAAGGGGCCAAAAGTAATGGGACAAACTAAACAATCCTAAATCTAACTTTCACTTTTTAATACTTTGTAGCAAATCCTTTGCAGGCAATTACAGCCTGAAGTCTGGAACGCATAGACATTACCAGATGCTGGGTTTCATCCCTGGTGATGCTCTGCCAGGCCTCTACTGCAAATGTCTTCAGTTCCTGCTTGTTCTTGGGGCATTTTCCCTTCAGTTTTGTCTTCATCAAGTGAAATGCATGCTCAATCGGATTCAGGTCATGGGATTGACTTGGCCATTGCATAACAATTGATATTTTCCACACTGTTGGTTGTCTGGTATTATCTATGTAAATTTTCCATTAGTACAGGTACAATTTACACACTAGACAACATGTCGTCCCATTCGGCCGGATCAGACAACATATTGGACACATTATCTACAGTAGTGTGTACCCGCTATGTCACTGGCTATGTGCGCTACCGAACGTTGTCAGCTACATCGCCCAGGTACGACGGGCGACACTGTTAGCGTTATCGTTGCCGTCGCTTACGAGGTCTGTACACAGGGCTTCCATCAAAAATTGTGGGGCCTGGGACTGTCCCATTCCTCCACAACCTGTCTTCCCCCTATAATCCCCTTCCCTCACCCCCCCCAACCCCCCTTCCCCACTACCTTATTTATACACAATAAAAAATCTTTGTCAAAGACTGGCCATTATACTGTATTATAGAGGGTAGAACATACCTAAAATATTGAAGCATATTAAATATAGTTGGATCCTATGTGAGAAAGGACACACAGTCAGCGTGTCAATGAGTGACAAACACTTAACTTACCTAACATTGCTTGCTCCTTCGTTCTCATGTCTGTCGGCCTCACGGACTGCCTGCTCCGGACAACTCCTCGAGCGTCCTCACACCACCCGCCCGCTGCGGCTCCTCTCTTTCAGTGGTGTGGCATGACGTCATGACGTCACGCCGCGACAGCTTCAATGACTGAAGAAAAACTTTATTCGAACGCGGCTAGTTGTTAAGGTATGAGGCGGAGCGGGAGGGTGCCTGGATGAGAAGTGACTTATTAGTCACTCATTTTATTGTGCGGCGGCAGCAGCAGCGCGGGGGGCGGGGACATAGCACTGGACGCAGGCTGCTGCATCATGAGGATAGAAGTGGGCCCCTAGCCGCACCTGTCACTTTCTTTCACCGTGTACCAGGGGGATAGTGGCAGGTAGGCGACCAGGCCCCCCCGAGGGCCCAGGACTAAAGTTCCGGCAGAACCCCCTTGATGGTGGCCCTATCTGTACACACTAGACATCGTCTAATGTGTACCTGCCTGTAGGGCCTCATTTATCAACGAGTTTTATCATACACAACGAGTGATAAAACTTGTTGCGTATGATGATGGTGATCCAGCCAATCAGCTCACAACTGTCATCTGTTTGAAAAATTACTGTTGGAAGCTTATTGGCTGGAGCACCATTTATCATACGCAATAAGTTAAATCTCATTGATAAATGAGGCCCTTAGTATTTACAGGGCTCTGTTAATTCTACACAGATTTAATACAGGTTGAGTCTCTCATATCCAAATATTCCCGAAATTCAGAATTATTTTGGCATGACTGAGATAATGAAACCTTTGATTTTTGATGGTTAAATGTACACAAACTTTGTCTAAGGCACAAATTATTAATAATATTGTATAAAATTATCTTCATGCTCTGTGTATAAGGTGTATATGAAACATAAATGAAATTCATTTCTGTACACAAACTTTGCATGAGACACAAAATTATTGAAAATATTGTATAAAATTACCTGCAGGCTGTGTGTATAAGGTGTATATAACACATAAATGCATTCTGTGTGTATATTTGGTCCCATTCCCAAGATTTTCATTATGATATGCAAATATTCCAAAATACAGAATAATCCGTTATCCAAAATACCCCTGGTCCCAAGCATTTTGAATATGGGAGACTCAACCTGTAGCTGTATTTTTGCCTTGTACAGTATGTTACAATGCTGCCACCTGGTGTTATAATTTAACATTACACCTGCTATTATAGTGCATTATTTCAAACACTCTGTACTTGCAATTTCATTTTCCAGTATTAATATTTCAACTGTGTCTCTGTGTTAATATTATATATGCTAGTATTAGGTAACCCCTTAAGGTGCATACACACACAACGATTTTGTTACCAACGATTTTATGAACGATTTTCTGTCAGATTTTTTAAAGTGTAATGATCGATTTTTTTGAACTACAAACGATTTTTGTAACTTCCCTTAATGAAAATCATTCAGTTGGTCAGTCAGAATGAACTACAAACTACAAACGGGAACGCGCATGAATGAGGCAAATCTTAATGACTTTTTTGACTGGGTGACAAAAGTAATAGATCAAGTGGGGCTGTAGATGTAGCTTATCTAGAATTTAGTAAGGCTTTTGACACTGTCCCGCATCGCAGACTGATAAACAACCTGGAAAGTATGGGATTGAATTCTATGACTGTTGAATGGTTAAGATCTTGGTTGCAGGATAGGAAACAGAGAGTTGTAGTAAATGGAGTATATTCACGGGAGGGAAAGGTTACCAGTGAAGTACCCCAGGGATCAGTACTTGGGCCAGTGCTTTTTAATATCTATGTTGGTGATATTGCAAATAATATTAAAGGGAAAGTATGCCTTTTTGCAGATGACACAAAGGTATGCAACAGGGTAGACACACTAGGAGGGGTTAAACAAATGATTGATGATCTAGGTAGACTAGAGGAATGGGCAAGAACATGGCAACTACATTTTAATGTAAAAAAATGCAATATCATGCACTTAGGTCTCAATAACCCAAAGGCTAAATATAGTGTAAAGGATGCTATAATAGAAAATACAGAGGAGGAAAGGGATTTAGGAGTCACCATTGATGATGACTTGAAGGCAGGCAAGCAATGCACCAAGCAAGGCAATGAGGAAGACAAGTCAGATGCTTGGTTGCATAGGGAGAGGAATCAGTAGCAGGAAAAAAGAAGTGGTAATGCCCCTGTATAGGTCATTGGTACATCCTCATCTAGAATACTGTGATCAGTTCTGGAGGCCATATCTCCGGAAGGATATAATTACATTAGAGATGGTACAAAGAAGGGCAACTAAAATAGTGCAAGGTCTACACCACAGAACTTACCCTGAAAGACTAAAAGATCTTAATACGTATAGTTTGGAACAGAGAAGGGAAAGGGGGGACATGATAGAAACTTTCAAATACATGAAGGGTTTTAACTAGGGGTGTGCACTGGCCACTTTTCGTGTTTTGTGTTTTGGTTTTGGATCTGGATCTTTCTTCGTGTTTTGGATCTGGATTGGTTTTGCCAAAACCACCCTTCCGTGTTTTGGGTTCTGGGTTTTGTGTTTTGGATCTGTATTTTTTTTTTAAAAAGCATAAAAACAGCTAAAATCACAGAATTTGTTGGTTTCTCTGCTCCTATGCTATTATTAACCTCAATAACCTTAATTTCCACTCATTTCCAGTCTATTCTGAACACCTCACACCTCACAATAGTGTTTTCATGTCCAAAAGGTTGCACCGAGGTAGCTGGATGACTATGCTAAGCGACACGAGTGGGCGGCACAAACACGTGACCCATCTAGGAGTGACACTGCAGTGGCAGACAGGATGGCAGTTAGAAAAACTAGGCCCCAAACTGTACATAATGCAAAGAAAAAAAAGAAGTGCAAGATGGAATTGTCCTTGGGCCCTCCCACCCACCCTTATGTTGTATAAACAGGACATGCACACTTTAACAAATCAATCATTTCAGCGCCAGGGTCTGCCACACAACTGTGGCTGAAATGATTGGTTCGTTTGGGCCCCCACAAAACAAGCTGGCAATTAATGTGTCCCTGCACAAACTGGCTCTACGGAGGCAAGATGTCATCCTCATCCTCCTCATCCACCGATTCCTCACCCTCTTCAGAGTGTACATCCTCATCCTCACAAAGTATTAACTCGTCCCCACTTGAATCCACCACCACAGGTCCCTCTGTACCTTCTGGAGGCTGGTCTCCCTGGAAGAGCTGATAATTCATTTTGATGAACATCATCTTCTCCACATTCTGTGGAAGCAACCTCCTACGCCTTTCGCTGACAAGGTTCCCGGCTGCACTAAACACTCTTTCGGAGTACACACTGGAGGGGGGGCAACTCAGGTAAAATAGAGCCAGCTTGTACAGGGGCCTCCAAATTGCCTCTTTTTCCTGCCAGTACAGGTATGGACTATCTGACATGCCTACTTGGATGCTGTCACCGATGTAATCCTCCACCATTCTGTCAATGGTGACAGTATCATATGCAGTGACAGTAGACATGTCAGAAATTGTTGCCAGGTCCTTCAGTCCGGACCAGATGTCCAAACTTGGTCCTGCCTGCCCTGCATCACCGCCAGCGGGTTGCTTAGGATACCTAAGTTTTTTCCTGGCAGCCCCAGTTGCGGGAGAAAATGAAGAAGGAGCCGTTGACGTGTCACGTTCCGCTTCAGCTGACAGTGTGTTCACCAGCAGGTCTTTGCACCTCTGCAGGCTTGTGTCGGCCGGAAAGAGAGACACCACATAGGCTTTAAACCTAGGATCAAGCACGGTGGCCAAAATGTAGTGGTCTGATTTCAACAGATTGACCACCCTGGAATCCTGGCAAAGCGAATGAAGGGCTTCATCCACAAGTCCCACATGCCGAGCGGAATCGCTCCGTCTTAGCTCCTCCTTCACTTTCTCCAGCGGCTTCTGCAAAAGCCTGATGAGGGGAATGACCTGACTCAAGCTGGCTGTGTCTGAACTGACTTCACGTGTGGCAAGTTCGAAGGGCTGGAGAACCTTGCACAACACGGAAATCATTCTCCACTGCGCTTGAGTCAGGTGCATACCCCCTCCTTTGCCTATGTCATAGGTGGATGTATAGGCTTGTATGGCCTTTTGCTGCTCCTCCATCCTCTGAAGCATATAGAGGGTTGAGTTCCACCGCGTCACAACCTCTTGCTTCAGGTGATGGCGGGGCAGGTTCAAGAGTGTTTGCTGGCGCTCCAGTCTTCGGCACGCAGTCGCTGAATGGCGAAAGTGGCCAGAAATTTTTCGGGCCACCCAAAGCGTCTCCTGCACGCCCCTGTCGCTTTTCAGAAAATTCTGCACCACCAAGTTTATTGTGTGAGCAAAACATGGGACGTGCTGGAATTTGCCCAGATGTAATGCCCGCACGATATTGGTGGCGTTGTCAGATATCAGAAATCCCCAGGAGAGTCTAAGTGGGGTAAGCCACTGGGCGATGATTTCCCTCAGTTTCTCTAAGAGGTTGTCGGCGGTGTGCCTCTTACTGAAACCGGTGATACACAGCGTAGCCTGCCTTGTAACGAGCTGGCGTTTCTGAGATGCTGCTACTGGTGACGCTGCTGCTGTTGCTGCGTAAGGTGATACATCTACCCAGTGGGCTGTCACAGTCATATAGTCCTTAGTCTGCCCTGTTCCACTTGTCCACATGTCCGTGGTTAAGTGGACATTGTGTACAACGGCATTTTTCAGGACACTGAGGACACTTTTTCTGACGTTTCTGTACAGTCTCGGTATCGCCTGCCTAGTGAAGTGGAATCTAGACGGGATTTGGAACCGGGGACACACTACCTCCATCAATTGTCTAAATCCCACTGCACTAATGGCGGATACCGGACGCACGTCTAACACCAACATAGCAGTCAAGGCCTCAGTTATACGTTTTGCTTCAGGATGACTGCTGTCGTACTTCATCCTCCTCGCTAAGGACTGTTGGAGGGTCAATTGTTTAGTAAAAGTAGTGGTGTTCCTACTTCCTCTCTGGGATGATGAACGACTCCCAGCAGCAGCAACAGCAGTAGGCGTAGCAATGCAGGATCCTCCAGAGGAATCCCGGATAGGAGAGTCAGTCATGCCAGTGACATGGCCTGCAGGACTACTTCCGATCCTGACTAAGGAGGAAATTGACGAGGAGGGAGTTGACGGTGTGGTTTGCAGGCGCTTGGATACAACAGGACAACGGGATTTAGGTGTCCCTGGACTGCTTACGGTCTTAGCCAAAGTTTCTGAACTTGACAGTAACTTTTTATGAACGCGCTGCAGGTGCCGTATAAGGGAGGATGTTCCTAGGTGGTTGACGTCCCTACCCCTACTTATTTCACCTTTACATATGGTACATATGGCAAGACAGTTGTTGTCCGGATTTGGATAGAAATATTGCCAGACCAAAGAGGTGGAATGTTTGGTCTTCTGCCCAGGCATGACCGTGATGGGCTTTTTCATCCCACGGACAACAACTGTCTCCCCCGGAGCCTGATTTAAACAAACCACATCACCATCAGAATCCTCCTCGCCAACTTCCTCCTCAGCGCCAGCTACACCAGTATCCTCATCCTGTTGTACTTCAACAGTGACATCTTCAATTTGCATATCAGCAAGTGGACTGTGGGTGCTCCTTTCAGCACTTGCAGGGGGCGTGCAAATGGTGGAAAGAGCCACCTCTTCCCGTCCAGTGCTGGGAAGGTCAGGCATCGCAACCACCACCACACTTGGACTCTCCTTGGGGATTTGTGATATCTTCTTAGAAAGCACAGTTCTTCGCTGTGCTTTTGCCAGCTTAACTCTTTTGATTTTTTTAGTGGGAGGAGGGCTTCCATCGTCATGTGAAGCTGAACCACTAGTCATGAACATACTAGGGATCGACCTTAGCCGTTCCTTGCCACTCCGTGTCGTAAATGGCATATTGGCAAGTTTACGTTTCTCTTCAGCTGATTTAAATGTCTTTTTCAAGGTCATTTTCCTGAACTTTGCCATTTGGGATTGTATGTGCCCTCTACTATGACATTGGGCATCGGCCTTGGCAGACGACGTTGATGGCATGTTATCGTCTATGTCATGACTAGTGGCAGCAGCTTCAGCACTAGGAGGAAGTGGTTCTTGATCTTTCTCTATTTTATTTTTATCGGAGAAAGTTTGGTCCTCCATTTATGTTATATCGATTTGATATATATGTGCGGCTAAACACAGAAAATAATTTTTTTTTTGGTTTGGACTGGAGTGTACTTTGTGGGTTACAGCACCCTTTAACGGTCAAGCCAGCCGGCCCTTTACTTATGACACAGGCGCACTCTTGGCACTACTTTGTTGATGCACGTGCGGCTACTGCGCACACAATTCACAAACACAGAAAATAATTTTTTTTTGGTTTGGACTGGAGTGTACTTTCGGGGGTTACAGCACCCTTAACGGTCAAGCCAGCCGGCCCTTTACTTATGACACAGGCGCACGCTTGGCACTACTTTGTTGATGCACGTGCGGCTACTGCGCACACAATTCACAAACACAGAAAATAATTTTTTTTTGGTTTGGACTGGAGTGTACTTTCGGGGGTTACAGCACCCTTTAACGGTCAAGCCAGCCGGCCCTTTACTTATGACACAGGCGCACGCTTGGCACTACTTTGTTGATGCACGTGCGGCTACTGCGCACACAATTCACAAACACAGAAAATAATTTTTTTTTTGGTTTGGACTGGAGTGTACTTTCGGGGGTTACAGCACCCTTTAACGGTCAAGCCAGCCGGCCCTTTACTTATGACACAGGCGCACGCTTGGCACTACTTTGTTGATGCACGTGCGGCTACTGCGCACACAATTCACAAACACAGAAAATAATTTTTTTTTGGTTTGGACTGGAGTGTACTTTCGGGGGTTACAGCACCCTTTAACGGTCAAGCCAGCCGGCCCTTTACTTATGACACAGGCGCACGCTTGCCACTACTTTGTTGATGCACGTGCGGCTACTGCGCACACAATTCACAAACACAGAAAATAATTTTTTTTTTTGTTTGGACTGGAGTGTACTTTGGGGGTTACAGCACCCTTTAACGGTCAAGCCAGCCGGCCCTTTACTTATGACACAGGCGCACGCTTGGCACTACTTTGTTGATGCACGTGCGGCTACTGCGCACACAATTCACAAACACAGAAAATAATTTTTTTTTTGGTTTGGACTGGAGTGTACTTTCGGGGGTTACAGCACCCTTAACGGTCAAGCCAGCCGGCCCTTTACTTATGACACAGGTGCACGCTTGGCACTACTTTGTTGATGCACGTGCGGCTACTGCGCACACAATTCACAAACACAGAAAATAATTTTTTTTTTGGTTTGGACTGGAGTGTACTTTCGGGGGTTACAGCACCCTTAACGGTCAAGCCAGCCGGCCCTTTACTTATGACACAGGCGCACGCTTGGCACTACTTTGTTGATGCACGTGCGGCTACTGCGCACACAATTCACAAACACAGAAAATAATTTTTTTTTTGGTTTGGACTGGAGTGTACTTTCGGGGGTTACAGCACCCTTAACGGTCAAGCCAGCCGGCCCTTTACTTATGACACAGGCGCACGCTTGGCACTACTTTGTTGATGCACGTGCGGCTACTGCGCACACAATTCACAAACACAGAAAATAATTTTTTTTTGGTTTGGACTGGAGTGTACTTTCGGGGGTTACAGCACCCTTTAACGGTCAAGCCAGCCGGCCCTTTACTTATGACACAGGCGCACGCTTGGCACTACTTTGTTGATGCACGTGCGGCTACTGCGCACACAATTCACAAACACAGAAAATATATTATTTTTTTAGCACTTGGGGGGAGCACCCCTGATGGACAGAGCACCCCCTGGACAACACTACAGCACTCCTTTAGGACTGGGACACTGCACAGGACTTTGGAGTGGACACAGCCCCTATGGAGAACTGACTGCACAACACAGTCCAGCCAGCCCCTATGGACTTTGAAGTAGTGGACACAGCCCCTATTAACAACAGCAGCACAGCACAACACAGCCAGCCCCTATGGACTTTGAAGTAGTGGACAACAGCAGCACTACACTACACTACACTACACAGCCCTAACTCCCACCCTCCCTCTTCACTGTCCACAGCCGAGTGAGAAAATGGCGCCGACGCGGGTACCTTATATAGGATCCAAAACCCGCGAGACTCGGAAGGCGGGATGATGACGTTTTGCCTCGATTTCAGATCCGAGTCAGGCGGGAAAAGTCGAGCCTGACTCGGATCGGACTCGGATCGGGGGGGTTCGGATTTCAGAAATCCGAACCCGCTCACCCCTAGTTTTAACAAGGTACAGGAGGGAAGCATTCTTCAAAGGAAGAAATGTACAAGAACATGAGGACATGCACTGAGACTGGAGGGTGGTAGGCTCAGAGGAAATCTGAGGAAAAATTACTTCACAGAAATGGTAGTGGATAAGTGGAATAGCCTCCCATTAGATTTGGTTGGAGCTAAAACGGTGGAACAATTTAAACACGCTTGGGATAGGCATAAGAATATCCTTAAGAGAGACGTAAGGAGTAAATAGGGTTGAAGTTGCCTAAAGGATAAATGAAAAGGGGTAGACTAGATGGGCCAAGTGGTTCTTATCTGCCTTCAAATTCTATGTTTCTATCATAATCGTTCATCGTTATAACTCAGAAACTGAATGATTTTTTCAACGATTGAACGATAACGACGTCGTTATAGATAAATCGTTCAAAAAAATCGTTACGTGTGTATGCACCATTAGTTTTATAGCCTTGTTTTACAACTAAGATTTGCCAGGTTTTTTTTTTTCTTCATTAAACAAGCTGAGCTATTTCTCATTATGTCTGCTCATAGGATTTTTCAATTGGAAGAATGCTCCTCCTGGAGGATCTGGATTCAGGACTTGATGTTACAGCTTTGGTCACTCATTTCACAATGGAGTTATTGAAAATTCTTAAGCTGCATACACACACAATGATTTTGTTACCAACGATTTTATGAACGATTTTCTGTCAGATTATCTGTCAGATTTTTTAAAGTGTAATGAAAGATTTTTTTTGAACTACAAACGATTTTTGCATATTCCCTTAATGAAAATCGTTCAGTTGACAAGTCTGACTGAACTACAAACGTGAACGCGAATGAACGATTATCGTTCATCGTTTGACTCAGAAGTGAACGATTTTTTCAAACGATTATCATTAAACGATTTCGTTTAACGTTAATCGTTCAAAAAATCGTGTGTGTGTATGCAGCTTAACACCTTACCTGGACAACAAGTTTAATAGTTTGTCTCTTTTTGGCACTGACCCAATTAATCAGCATGCACAAGCTCCTTACCCATCTACTCTAACCCTATTGCAGAGTGACTCTGAGATTAATGAGCAAGCCCAGATTAGTCTCAACTCTAGGTCTGTTGTTTTTATGCCCATGCCTCATCCTGAGAGTGCAGGCGCTAATTTTCCCCCTGACGCCTTCCCAATATGTTGCTTTCTTAATTTAGAGGGGAGCCCTGCCACTCACCTCTTTACAACTCAGGACCCACATTGGATGTTGGGGATCTCACTAATGCACACTCCCCATTCTTCACCCCAATGTCACGTGGACAGCAGACATAGGGGTCTATTTACTAAGCCTTGGATGGAGATCAAGTCAAGTGTGATAACAACCAACTAGCTCCTAACTGTCATTTTTCAAACACAGCCTGTGACATGACAGGAGCTGATTGGCTGGTACCTTATCACCATCAACTTTATCTCTAGTCAAGGCTTCGTAAGTAGACCCCAGACTCTGTTTTCCTGGCATTCTTACCTTTTATATTCCTGATAAGCTGATCTGTTTTATGTATTTAATGGGAAGAAACTAATTCATATGCTACAAATGTTCTCTTGGTGACTAGCATTACCCCCTGCTATGTTTATACCATCTCTATTTCAAGGCCCCCAGGTGCTATTACTTAAATTATGTAGTTCACTATCCCTGTCCATGGCTTGCTTTATATTGGATCTTTTGGCAATATAGTATATTAATCTTCTATGGCAATTTACAAATTAATATTCTGTTTGTTTTTTAGTTTTTTTTTCCCTTGTATTATTTCATATTCTTTCTCTCGCAGTTCAGTTTGATACAGTAATTGAGCGTTTTATTTGTAATGTTTGTTCAAGATGTGCAGTATGGTCTGGTCTTTGTTTATTTGGATTAGGAAAATTAGAGAAGTGGCTTTTGTGTTCTTCATACTGATCTTGATGAGACCATAACTTGTAGATTGCATATAGAGGAGTGAACCCAGCAATCCCTATGGCCTAAGTTTTCTTGGACTGGAGGGCTGGAAGTGGGATGAGGGAGGTGGGTGTATCAGAACATATTTCCCGTGAGTGTTTTTTTTTTTTGGACAGCAGTTTGGACCGATGAGGTCACAGAATGTTTCAGCTAATGTTGCTTCTGTGCATCTAATTCTGTGGAATCATCTTATTCATCACAGGTCGTATGTGTTAATTAGGTATCAGTATGATTTAGTTCAAATCCCAGCAGCGGCAGCCCGACACAGGAGGAAATCCCGGTCGTCTAGATCGGGATGCCGGGCTCCGGTCTCCCGGCGTAGGTAAAAGTACAGATCTCTCCTCATACACCTTTACTAAAAATCTAGCTATATGGACAAAGTTGCCATGCCATTAAATCTGCTACTTACCCACGCATTGTGATTTTTCTTAAAATTTGCTATTTTATATGAATGCTTTTGCAGGAAAAAAATTGGAATCCATCCAATTGCTAATCATCGTGGAGTGTCTTAGCCATGCTGGCATCTCGTGCCAAATGAAGCAAAAAAGGAAAGGTGTATGAGGACCGATGGCGGCCCCAGTGGTAGGGCTGCAGCGCAGTCCAAAATTCAAATAGGGGAGCCACACCAACTGCCATTTCAAATACTGCCAAACATAGATGGCTGAGTTTCACTGGCAGTTGGTGTGACTTGAATTTTGGACTGCGCTGCAGCCCCATCTCTGGAGCCACCACTGATGAGGACACAACTGTAAGGTGCCGAGTGGCTGAGGATGGTGGTGAGAGGCTTGAGACCTGGGAATGGTGATCAGGGCTGAAGATAGTGATGACCTGAGGATGGTGGTGTGTGGCTGGGGATGAAGAAGGTGCCGAGGGGCAGAGGACGGTGCCACGGGGCAAAGGATGGTGGTGAAGGGCTGAGGGCAGAGAAAGATGAGGAGATGAGGGATGAGGACAGTGATGAGTTGCTGGGGGCCCAGGTGAGTGAGGGAGTTGGGACCAAGGGCCTGATTCAGAGCTGCTCGCTCTGAATCAGGGCGTTGTTTTTTTTTTTCCCCCTCCAGGCCATTCGAAAAGCTGTGGGTTACCATCCACAGGTTGTGTGAGTGGGCTGGAGACTGTCGCGATTATCTCGACCATCGGGCTTGTGACGAGACCCTGTGGTAGGGTCTCGGCTCCTGCAAGCCCGAGTGGACACTAGTGATGTCAGTAGGTCCGCCCTCAAACGCAAGGCGTTCCTAAGGGAACGCATGCGTTTGCCCAACCACCCCCCCTACCCGCTTTATGAGCTTTATGGTAAATGTAGCCTAGTTCTGCTGTTAGTTTTAAACATTGTTATGTTTTTTGTTTAGCGTCTCAGTTGCCTGGCAACTGAGAACGAGAATTGTATCCCTGTGTCGCGCCGCTGATGACGTCACTGTGCCCGCGACGGACATGTGCGCCGGAACGAGCAGCAGGGCTTCAGACAGCGACGTTCCACAGGTGAGTGTGATCATGTTGTCTTTATGTAATGAATGTTGTATAAATGTTCACTGTGTTAGTCATTCTGTATTGCCTGTCCCTGAAGACGGGGTTACCCCGAAACGTCGTTGGAATAAAGGACATTACCTTTTACTATTAAGTCTGTTGAGTGCCACCTCTCTTCGCTTTCTATATATATAATATTTTCCAAATAGGAACAGCATTCTGTTTACATTTGGATGCATGACAATATTGCTGCTGCCTAATTAACTATGAAATCACGCCGCTAAGCCGTGCTTAGAGACCCCGGTGGAAGACCCTCCGCCCATTTGCGCTATTTCAATAAAGGGACAGCGTGCGCCATAGACGTGGTCTAAAAAGAAAGGGGCGTGGTCACAATAGTTTTTCCAATTCAAATTATGCTACACAGTAGCATAGTCTTATTCACATTACACCGCACATAGTGCCTCTGATTCACATTTCACCATAGTAGTGTCCCTATTTCATGTTATGGCACACAGTAGTGCCCCTTTTACACAATGCCCACATTAGTGCCCCTTATACACAATGCCCACAGTAGCAGTGTATCTAAAACACATGCCCACAATAGTAGTGCCCCTTCTACAATGCCCACAGCAGTAGTGCCCCTTACACATATTGCCCAAAGCAGTAGTGCCCCTTATGCAATGCCCACTGCAGTGGTGTCCCTTATGCAGTATCCCCAGTAGTAGTGCCACTTATGCAGTGCCCCAGTAGAGCTGTCCCATATGCAGTGCCCCCAGTAGTAATGCCCCTGTAATACCCCCTGTACTAGTGCCCCCTGTAGTAGTGTCTCCAGTCCTAGTGCCCCCAGAAGTAGTGTCCCTTACACAAAAAATATACAATTAAAAATACAAACACAATACTTACCTTAAGCCCCGCTCCTGCGTCCATTGCGTCCGGTCCATCCGCTCCTCGGAATTACGGGAGTGACATATTGACGTCTCTTCCATAGTGCCCAATGCGGGAGCCAGAAGCCGGAGCTCAGGAGTGAACTCCATCCTCCGGCTGCCACTGTAGGGAAGGAGCCGAGCGTCCGCTGGTAACAGAATCTTTGCGAGTGCCTAGCAAATGGAGCCTCCCTGCGGCACGAGGTGACTGGCCATTTAAGGTGGGCTGGAGGAGGCGGAACTCGTTCTGCCTCCAAATGGAGCTGACAGAACACACGTTCTGCCCCGTTACGGCCCACTTTAACTCCTGCTGCTAAGCAGCCTTAGATACCTTTGCATTATGCACTTCATCACATGTGACCATCATCATTCTGCTCAGTGTTTCAATATATTTTTCTAAAGCAAGATTGGTGTGTTGGTTTGTTTCTGTGTATTTATAAATATATATAAATATATATATATATATATATATACATATATATATATATACACATATATATATATATATATATATATATATATATATATATACACATATATACACATGCATACATCTGCAGTACATCCGGAAAGCATTCACAGTGCCTCACTTTTTCCACATATTGTTATGTTACAGCCTTATTCCAAATTGGAATAATTTAATTTTTGTCCTCAAAAATCTACACACAATACTCCATAATGACCACGTGTTTTTTTTTAGATTTCTGCAAATTTAATAAAGACCAAAAACCTAAGAAATCACATGTACATAAGTATTCACAGCCTTTGCCATGAAGCTCAAAATTGAGCTCAGGTGCATCCTGTTTCCACTGATCATCCTTGAGATGTTGCTAAAGCTTAATTGGAGTCCACCTGTGGTAAATTCAGTTGATTGGAAATTATTTTGAAAGGCATACACTTGTCTATATAAGGTTTCACACTTGACAGTGCATGTCAGAGCACAAACATATACGCCATTCATGATCATTCCGCCACATCTCGGCCACTTCCACTACACACGCGTCGCCAATGACATCAGACCCCGATGGCCCACTCTTGGAACGCAGAGATCCTACATCACGTGACGTGCTTCCTTGTCTCATGCTCGGTAGACAAGAGCCCACAAGTGGAACGCAAGCCTCCGGAAATGCGCTCCATGGACACTACTATGGTTTATGGCAATAGCACTTTAATATAGCTGCAGGAATAACCAATTAGCATGGCTCATACTGAGTACAAAGGAAAGGCGTACTAAACAATAAAGGGCTTGGTAAACAATATCAGAACCCGGCTGTTGGACAAATATAATTAGAATATACTGTTAAAGCAAAATAATACTAAAATGCAAATATGAAAATAAAGAAAAGGAGAACAGAAAAAAAAATAAAAAAAATACAACCACAATACATTAATCATCATATTTCAAATTTTTCTGGAAATACACAGATCACACATATATTGATATAATATTTCAATTAATCGTTAGTGCAAATCTTCCACTTACCAATCCAGTGCAGATACTGCTACAATAGTTATATGTTCTAAAACAGAGCAAGAGACAATCTCAAAGATATAGAGATGCACAATGTCCACCACAGTGTAGCGCATAACTATTGGGCATTATTTGCCTTTAAGGAAATGCATGGCAATTAATAAATACTGATCAGAGTATCAATAATAGACAATAGAATTCGAATAGTCATAGCAGACTAGTAGGTATGTCTTTTGGCCCTCTTGCTGGGGTAATACATCCTATGTGCCACATATACCTAAGGTAAGAATACTGAAAGGAGGTTGAGTTCATAAAGACCCCTTAGTTCAAGCTAATGAGGAAGCTGTGGGTTCTGCCACAACAAAACGCGTTTAACACCCCACAAACATTTGACACAGCACCTGGAACCTTGTGTGAACTTAATTCCGGACCAGCACCACTAAATTCTTATCCAGCCTATGCTCCCAACGTCAGCAAGCAAGTGCAGGTATCTCTGCATCTACTTCATGCCGCAGACATTCTAATAAAGTCTGGTAATACTAGCTGGATATTACTCCGGATTTATTAACATAGGATGGTGACTGTTGTGCTATTATGATCATTTGCATTTTGGACTGAGACTGTTCTTGAGATTTTTTTTAAACATCATTGTTTTGACCATTCTTACCAGTATATATGTTTTACTCAATTGATCGATTATTTGTAACACCCTTACTTGGATTTGGGGTCAGATAGATTTTTTTCCCCCCATCCTCATTTGGATATTGAATACATGTAATTTTATGCTTATTTGCACATTATTTGCAATTTTACCTATAGAAATAAATAGTTTCTTTAATCAAGCCATATAGAGTTTTCTATTTTTATATATTTACTTTATATATGTTACATTTACTCTCCATGAATTTTTCATAATTTAGATGCATATATATTGATACTTATAATATTGATGGCGCATACTGTATGTTATGATTTCTCAGTGTATTTGAGTAATTTAGTTACAGTACTTCAGCACTGTTCATATTTCTTTTTTCTTACCCTTGGTGCAACCATCTCTGATTGACTAATCCATCGGCTGTTCTTTTGTTGCAATTTTTTCACACGATCACCTCCTCGCGTCAGAAGGGGGACCCAATCAATAATTCTGTATTTCAGAGAAGAAATTTGATGATCCTTCTCTAGAAAGTGACGAGCAACTGGTTTATCGAGGCACGTGTCTGGAGGGCTGCCCGGAAGGATGTTCTATGGTTTGCCATCCATAATCGAAATCCACAAGTTGTTAGCTCTACATAGTACAAACTGCAAGGGCATATTCAGATGTACAGTAGATGACTAAATCCATCAAGCAGTGGAGTCTGTATCAAATTTGTATTTGTTTTCCAGTATGAATGTGTGGAAAAAAGGGTCCTGGCATTAGATTTCTGCAGGTAACATAGCTTCTACAGCTGATGCAACCAGGTTTTTGTTGCATTAACCAGTCCATACTCTTAGGGGGATCCGGAGTGGACATCGGCCTCAATAACATTTGCTTGAGACTGGGATTAATCTTAAATGCTAACATCGGTGGTGGTGTTCCTTTAATTTTCAGTGCTACATCAGCCATCTACAACTTAGCGACTTCCTTGTCACCTTTTGAGTGGTTATTAAACTTTGTTGTAAAAACCATTTGTGGCTTAGATATAACATCTTGAGTTCCCATTGATCTCTGAGATGTGTGCGCCATCCTAGCTTCCTCCAGACTCCTCATAATAGCTTTCTTGGAATAATTACACTCCAAAAATCTATCACTCATCTCCATCAATTGTTTGTCAGCAGTTTGAGGATCGAAAAATTTGTGATTTGGAAGGCTGTTTTTCAAAGCTGGAGGATGGTAGTTTTGTGTGTGTAAAATGGTATTATGATCTGTATCCTTCCGATACAATGTAGACATTAATTTATTACCAGACTTAATAATTGTCACATCTAATAAATGTATTTTGGCCGGTTTAACTGTACAGGTGAACCTGACAGATCAGGATAAGTTATTAAGGGCTCTATTTACTACAATCCGCATTTGTAATGCAGATTGTAGTGTGATATTACCGGCTGAATTTGCATTGCGAATTCAGGCAGTATCACAGGGATTTACTAAAAATCCCCTGCAGGGACAGAGTTTGCGATAAAGCTCTGTCCCTGCGAATCCCCACCACAGCCTTCTCGCAGTATTTTCGCAAAAAATACTGTGACAAGTGCCGACGCATGCGCCGACCGACCATCGCTAAGCTCCACCCCTGGCAATAAGCCCCGCCCCCACGATCGCGGACTCACTCGCGACCCCCCCTCCCTTAATTACACTTACCTGCAGTCATCTGTGCTCCGGTGATGTCCTTCATGGGGTGTTCGAGAACTGAAAAGTAGTCTCATCTAGCCAACCATTGGATAGGCCCGCCTATAGTACTAAATCTATTTTGTTTTTAATCTCATTCGTTGTGTCAGAGCAGAGCCTCTCATAGGTTTTGCCATCAGACAGTTGCCTAGTGACCTCCTGGTCATAATCCACCCAGTCCATGACCACCACGTCCCCACCCTTGTCTGCCGCCCTGATTACTAGACTACAATTATCTTATAGCCTCTTCAGTGCTGCCCTTTCATGGGTGGATAAGTTATCATATGTTCTTTGTTGTGTGGTTCGTGCTGACATAGGATTGTGTAACCTTCAAAAAAGTTTTAATGCTCACACTGGATGTGGGTGGATCAAATGTAGATGGTTTTTTAAAAGTTCTTTACAGGTTGGTTTATCCAAGAAGTGTTCATGCAATCTTATCTTGCGGGCAAACTTATACTGGGCTGTTGACCATTCCAGAAGATCAAACCTCGCAGTCAATAAAAGAAAAGATAGTTCCTTCGAGAGTAATGTCAACTAAGCCTCATCCAACTGCTGCGACGATAGATTAAACACTGTTTAGATTTTCTTTTGTCTTTCATCTTCTGCCCACCACCCCCTCGCCACATGTGCAGCCTGTGACTCTTCGGATGGTTTGCCTCTCTCCTACTTCCACCCTGGAGCCTTGATCTAAAAAAGGATGTATTTGTGGTTCAGTGCTGTGTGTGTCAGAGGCTGAAGCTGCTGCTCTCAGGGGCGCCGAGAGGGGGGGGGAGCGGGTACAGATTACCGGGGCCCGGGCTTCCTGAGGGGCCTGGCGGGGGCCCGGGTCCGGTGCCGCTCCCCCTCCCTCACAGTAGCCCAGCACACAGCGTGTGCTGAGCTGCAGTAGAGACTGCTCGTGGCTGCTGAGCAGCAGCCACAGCAGTCTCCTATGCCTGTGGGAGGGAGCGATCACACTGATCGCACCCCCCCCTGGCTTTGAGCAGGGCTGAGGGGGCCCAGAGCGCCCCCCTCCCCAGCGCGCAGCGCCACTTCGCAGCGCTGCATATCTTTTCTTTTTTCAGGAAGGGGGTGTGGCCACGCCTCCTATTACCCGGGCCCGCCGCGGCTCTCAGCAGGCCTGGCTGCACTAGTATCAACAATTCCAAATTGTCTTGGTTTTGAGGTCTTCTCTTCCTAGTCTCTCTTGCATTGCCATTTTCGCCCATCAGCCATCTGTATACTGTATGTGTTTTATAGTCATTGGCCACTGTCGCAAATTTTTGTTGCTTAAATTCCACCAGGTCACATTGATAGCTATTCATCTTTTTGGATAATTTACCAAGCCAGTTAGTGGTCTTATCGTGGCTAAGGGTTGAGACTGAGACATGTAAATTGCTCTATTTCTGCTTTCGTTTTCTTTAATTCTCCACCCACCACCTCAATCACCAAAAGTAAAAGATCCAGGGAACACTTATTCAACACCCTACACCATCAGCTGCAAAATGGAGGATTATTGAGTATGATGGTGGGGATGTTGCGTATCCTGAAAGTATGATGCTGTATTTTTTTTCTTCTATAATACATAGGCAAACGCAGGGGGGTTTCTGTCTGCCTGGAAACCCCCCTCCTCAGCCCACACCATGACCACAACAGAAATAGTAATATAATAGATTGTTACTAGTGCTGCATGTTCTTCTCAGTATCACAAATGAAATAATTAGCACCACCTGTGGATCTTTTAACATGTATCAGCCAGTAATAAATAACCTGTGCACCAACTAGAAGATCTGGAAAACATGCACTGTTATAGAGCCCAATATGTACATATACAGTATGTCCAGGGCAGTGCTAGGTTCTTCTGCTGCTCCTCCAGGCTCCCAGACATGCTCCAATACTCTGGAATGGTGCCCACATCTAAAATAAATACGTTCAGCTCAGGCAGGATGGCCCTACTGCCGCAGATAATGGCTTACTGTGATCGCTGGTCCTGTATATGCTGGAATTATGACAAACAAAACACTTTGTATGACGCATATTAAAGCTGGTTAAGTACTAAATCTGCCCTCTTCATTGACAGGCCACACTCACTCTAAAATTAAGCATTTGGAAACGCCCCTCTGGAAATCCTGCGTTTGCCACTGTAATACTCGGACAAAAATTGCCCATGCAAGTTCAGATCTGTTTCACGCTTCCTGAGGCACAGCAAACAATGGTATAAATCAACCGTAGTTTCTGCAGGAAAAGCTTGATTCTCTAGTTCATCAAATAATAAATTTTCAGCATAGTCATCAATGTGGACTAATGTGGTTCTTTCTGCCTGAGATAAAAGTATTTAATCTGGTAATAATACCCCTCCATGTGCCATATGTGGATCAGATGTATATCAATCAGTATTTTTCTAGAAAATAATATATATAAATAATGTCACTGGTACAGTCACTGAAAAGAGGCTACTCATATGTCAACAAATCCATACAAATATGGGGGGGCGTGGCTTGGCTGACCTGCGGAGAGGTCGGATGATTACCCACAGCTATAGCGAGCGTCCATGATGAGGGTCGCGACGGAGACCCTGCGGTAGGGTCTCCCTGCCACAAGCCCTAGAGTGATTTTGGCTCTATCAGAGCCAAAATCACTCCCACTGACATCACTAGTGATGTCAGTGGGGCCGGCTTCAGATGGTAGGCGTTCCCATGGGAACGTCTCCGTCTGGCAGGTACGCCCCCTGCACGCCCACCAAAGGGGGCGTGCTGTCAATCAACATCGACAGCACGCCCCCTTTGGTGCGAGACCCGGAGCGACAGCTTGGCTCCCTCCGTCGTGCGCATGCGCAGTGGGGAACATCGACCCACTTAGGAGCGTACTGCCGCTTGCGAGTGGGTTTGAATGACCCCCAATGTCCTCTTATACCTATATCTAATGCAGTATAAACATGTACTGCCTACATTTTATTACAACAGGAGAGCTGAGCCACTATTAGTATTGTGACCATATTGGAAACATCACACAGTTTATTTTGATTACCACATCTACTCTACTCAAAACTACATCTATGCAGGAATTCTGTTTGTGAACTTTATGTGAATCCATAAACGAGTGAATATCTCCACCCTGTGGTCTGATGCTGTCAACGCAAGCATTCAGACTCAATTGTGCTATATAGTCATTTGCCAAGAATGTAGATTTCTCTGATGACTGCCTGATACCTCCATAGGGTTTGGCGGGTGGGGATAGCCGCTGCTCATGCTCACTGATGTTACTGCAATTTTTCTGATGAATCAAATTATACATACTACTGGCCTGTGAGGGGCGAAGATATATCATCTTCTCTAAACATGCATGTCTCCAGAGATAATTAACCTGCTACGCTGACTGTCTCACCTTCCATTCCGCCTCCACTTGAGATTGAGCTACTATTAACACCCTACACACCCATCTTTCGATATTCGAGAAGGGTTTTCATGAATCGACGAAAAGACCGGGTGTCGAAAAGTATGCCCAAGCCTTCCAAAGATTCCTCCAGAACTGATCTCCGCCGCTTCCTCCACTCTCAAAAAGACTCCTCAATGTGCGCCTCCCCGTGTCCCACATCACCAACTAACTCTGCGGCTTCTGATACCCCGTCTGGGACTTCTTAAACATGTCTGGCCAGGGCGAGCGCCAGGATTTCCAGAAGGTCCTACAACTCCTTAAAACTTTACCCACTAAAACTGATATTCCTTCTAAAGCTGACTTTGCCTCTTAAGAAAATAAATTGCGGGTGGTGGTACATTCGGAGGTTGCATCGCTCAAAACGGAGTTATCACATCTAGGTTCACGAATAGTGACTCTGGAGGAACATGGAGAGACTATGGATAAATTCCAACATGCTCTTGTTGACACTGTCAAAGCGCAAGCAATGGAAATACAAAACATGAAAGCTCATCTAGATGACCTTGACAACAGAGGCCGCCGTAATAATTTAAGGGTCCGAGGTATTCCGCAAGACAGTCCGCACCAAGGATTACAGGACGTATTAACAAAATTGTTCAATGAAATCCTAGGTCGTGATCCGAATGATTCTATTGTCTTTGATAGGGCGCATAGAGCCTTACGTCCTAGAGGTTTGCAGTCAGAGCGGCCAAGGGATGTGATCTGCCGATTACATTATTTCACACAAAAAGACGACATTTTGTGGAAAATACGGGACTTGGACAACTTAAAGTTTGACAACCATCCAATACAAGTGTTCCAAGACCTCTCCTGGAAAACCCTACAGCTGAGACGTCACCTTAAACCTTTAACAGATGCTTTACGTTCCTACAATATTAGATACTGATGGGGCTTCCCCTTTAGTCTCACAGGTTCTAATGGAGGGAAGACGGTGATTCTACGCCTCTTAGATGACATTGGTCCTTTCTGCTCTACTCTGGATATTGATCCAGTTCAAGTTCCAGATTGCACTACTTCTCGTAATAATCTCTTTCCGCCTCCGGGACCTCCTAAGATGTTGCCCTTTCAAATTGTGAGGTCCTCCCCTAGTGCTCGTAGAAGACCTCATTGTACCTCACCCATCTCTGAGACGTCCCAGGCTGTCGGTTCATGAAGCTGTGGACCTTGATACTACTTTCTATGGGACTTCTGCTATAGTTATTATAGGACTCTCCTTTATGAGCTCTGATTGACTTATCTAGTTTTGAGAGATATGTCATTACCAGAGTCCCAATTTAATGATTCGTGTTCAGCCGTTAAATCCCTTGCAAGGAGGTCACGTGAGTATAGAGTGACCAGAGTTACGTGAGCTAAAGTTCAATTTGAACCAGGTTTTTTTTTTATCTGAAGGATATGTATAGTTCAACAGATTTGAATACTTTAAAATGTATATGAGACTGTTCTCTGTACACTTTATTCCTATATTAGTATGTTTGCCTACATACCCTTTTATTTTATTTAGATATCTAAAATCTAGCCGGATATTTTTGTTGAATGAAGATTTTGCCTTTGCCTTATGTGACTGATTCTAATTGTAATTTTAAATCTGATTTTTCTAATAGATTCATTATTCCTGATATTATTTAAGAGAGCGAAGCGGTTTCCCTACCTGTCCGTCCCCTGTTGCCTCCGACACCGCATACACAGATCCTGGTCCTATTGGCGGAACTGGTTTTTGCCACTATGTTGTCCGGGTGCGGTGTTACATGTCTGTTTATTTTTTTCACTGTGATAAGTGACTTCTGCCTTCTATATTATAATTTGTTTTTTATGTGCTCTTGTTATTTTACTTTTCTTTTTTTCTGTTTGCCTCTTATACCAGTGGTATGTAGTAATACTAGAATAGTATGTCTGACTGCCTCCGAATTTTCTGCTCATGACAATGTTTTTGAACACTCTAATTTTACTCCTGTTTCTATGACTATATCTATCATTTATTATGGCTAATTTAAAAATTGTCACTATCAATGTGAGGGGTCTTAACATCCCTGAGAGGAGATCTCGAGTATTAAGAGAACTGAAAGCAGAACGCGCCGAGGTGGCGTTTCTCCAGGAGACACACTTCAAAGAAGGTGATGCACCACATCTCAGGAATAGAGATTTTCCTAATGGGTTCTTTTCCAATAATCCTGAGGGCAGGTCTCTGGGGGTTGCAATTTTATTTGCTAAACATATTCCTATCACTGATATCACTTGTGTACCACTGATTGCAGGCAGGGTCTTAATAATAACATGTAAGTTGTTTACCCAAATATTTACCTTTGCTAATATATACACGCCTAACAAAGCTCAACCGGCCTTTTTTGAAAGAGCATTGAACCTGGTTCAGGAACATGCCGAAGGTATATTGGTCTTTGGAGGAGACCTTAACTGGTGTTTAGACCCACATCTAGACTCCTCTAATCAATCACCTAGGTACTCGGACAAATTTCATCGTAAGGTGAAGAAAACCCTTCATACACACCAATTAGTAGACATCTGGCGTATACAACATCCTAATACACGAGATTATTCTTTTTTCACCCACCCCCAACAAACTGTATTCCAGATTAGACTATCTTTTTATCTCACATAGATTTCTTCATTTAATAACGGAAACAAAGACCCCGTTTCAATGAATCTCACAATTCCATCTTCTCGCCCGGCTTGTTTTAATTGGAAGCTGAACGAATCATTGCTTCAAGACTCCTATTGTCAACAACAAATTCGGTCAACCTTGGAAGATTATATAACCACTAATGATCTCCCTGACATGTCCAAATTAACAATCTGGGAAGCACATAAGTGTGTCTTAAGGGGGAAACTAATCCAGCTGGGATCATATTTAAAAAAGCAACGTTCAGGAGCAAGAGATGCTCTAATACAAAAGATCCAAACCTTAGAACTCACACATATATCTTCCCTCTCCCCTGAGACATTCCAAGCACTCTCAGATGCGCGTCAGGACCTTAATATGCTTATGTCTGATCAAATTAAATCAGACATTCGTAAATGTCACAGTAGGTACTTTCTCTGGGGGAACAGGCCGGGTAGACTCCTGGCTAAAGCACTTTGTGACCAACGAGCAGCTACATTTATTGCAACGGTAAAATCGCATTCTGGCTCCACATGTAACACCACAAAGGATATTGCAGAAGCATTTCAGTTCTATTATTCACAATTGTACAATTTAAGAGATTCTGGTGAGGGGATTGACAAGTCCTCACGGAAGACCTCCATTAAGGCCTACTTGGAGGAAATTGGTTTTCCTACTTTATCAAAGGATGACATGGAGTCATTCGAAGAGCCATTTACCTCAGAGGAATTAGAAGCAGTGATCAAATCTACACCTAATGGCAAAAGTCCAGGACCTGACGGGTTTACTATCGCCTACTACAAAATGTTTAGAGAGGTGCTTTCCCCCCTGATGTTCCGTGCTTATAATGAGGTCTCGGACCTTTCCTGTTTCTCGTCCCAATCATTACTTGCACATATTTCAGTGATACCTAAAGCGGGGAAGGATCCGGCCCATTGCTCCAGTTACAGACCCATTTCCCCTTTTAAACATTGATCTAAAGCTTATTGCTAAGCTAATGTCGAACCGTCTCAAATTATTTCTCCCCAATCTGATCCATTCAGACCAGGTGGGATTTGACCCTGGTCGTGAGGCTAGGGACAATACTGCTAAGGTCTTAGACCTGATCCACGAGGCCGTTTCTCGGAAGATCCCAACTATACTCTTGTCTACAGATGCTGAAAAGGCATTTGACAGGGTAGACTGGGACTTCTTAATGGGGGTGCTGGAGCATATGGGCGTGGGTCCGACGGGCATTCAGAGAATTTGAGCGCTTTACTCAACTCCTTCCACACGTGTGAAAGTTAATGGAGATCTATCCGAGCTGTTTTTGATTACTAATTGCACTCGACAGGGCTGTCCTCTTTCGCCGCTAGTATTTATTTTATGCATGGAGGCTCTGGCGAGGGCCATTTGTCTCAATACTAATGTAACGGGGCTGACTGTGGGAGGGAGAGAATACAAGTTAGCCCTTTTTGCGGATGACCTTTTGGTGGTAATTACAAACCCACAGACTTCCATCCCTAACGTCCTGCATGAATTTGATCGTTTTGGAGCTCTTTCAAACTTTAAAGTAAACTTATCCAAATCTAGTGCACTTAATCTTACAGTTGATCAGATATATATGAAGGATATCCAATCTTTTTGCCACTTCTCCTGGCATCCCACACATATAAAATATTTAGGAGTTATCCTTCATAAAGATCTTTCTCAAATATTCCCCTCTAATTTTCTCCCTCTCCTTTCTAAGCTGCGAACAGACCTTTTTAATTGGCGTCTCAAGAAGATCTCATGGACGGGTAGGATAGGAGTTGTAAAGATGAATATACTCCCCAGAATCCTGTATCTTTTGCAAACCCTCCCAATTGCAATTCCACGTTCCTGGTTTACCACACTTCATAGAATTATTCGAGATTTTGTCTGGGCAGCCCGCAAACCCTGCTTCAAACACAATATACTATTTAGGAAAAAACACCAGGGAGGCCTACAATTGCCACATTTTCTTACCCATCATCATGCAGTCCTACTTATGAGGGTGATGGAATAGAGCAGGTCAAATAGGAAACAGTGGACTGATATTGAGGTAGCGTCCTGTTCTTCTTTTGATTCAGGTTTTCCCTGGCCTGCGAATGTGCCCCGGACCAATCATGCCCTCCTGAGCCCAGTCATCTCCTGTTGGGGTCGGCTTCGTTCACATCCCCTTCTTTGCCCCACCCCTTCCCCTTTAACACCTCTATTTGGTAATTCAGCTTTTCCGCCGGGGATCCCAGCAAACCCATTTAGATTGTGGAAGTCACAGGGGATTCTCAAAATCAACCAACTATTTAAAGGTTCGGAAATCATGAGTTTTCCCTCTATTCAAGCTAGATGGGCTTTACCTAACAGCAAGATTTGGAAATTTTTGCAGATAAAACATTTCCTCTCGACTCTAGGACCTCTTAAAACTTACGGGAGGGGTAATACTCCATTCGAGAATATGTGTGTAGTGCAGGGATTCCCAACGCACCCGCTGTCCTATATTTATACTCTGTTAATTGAAAGGCTTTTTTCTGGTAAACCAAAATTTATTTCTGATTGGGAATTGGATTTAAGGGGATTAATAGGGGAGGATGATTGGCCGGAGATTTTTAGAAATACTTTTGCTGCATCTGCAATTGCGTTAACTATGGAGACACATTATAAGATCCTCACACGCTGGTACCGTTGCCCTAGCCAGCTTTCTAAGATGTATCCAGGAGTTCCTAGCATTTGTTGGAGATGTGAGACAGAACTAGGAACACCTTTACACATCTGGTGGGAATGCTCTTCTATTAGACCCTTTTGGGACAAAGTAATTGAAACGGCAAAACTTATTCTCCATGAAGATTTGCCTTCGTGCCCTAGCTTTTGGCTTTTGAACCTTGTTCGGAAGCCCTATGCATATTTTAAAAAGTCGCTACTCCGTTATATATTAAGTGCGTCCAAAGCTGTGGTCCCTGTTCAATGGAGATCCAGGCTGGACCCCTCCATGTCGGAGTGGTGTACATGTCTTAATCACTATATGACTATGGATGATTTGATTTTAGCCCACTCAGACAGGGGTAATAATTTTACTGTGACTTGGTATCCCTCGTTGAAGTATAAGGAGTCAGACCACTATAAAATGCTTAGTCTTAATTAAAGAAGTGCACAACAGGCTCGGGATATATTTAATAACGCATTAAAATAGAGGATTAGACCTAGTAGTCTTACGATATGGTAAGAGGCTGCTTTCCTTTTCTTCTTCCTTTGTGTATCTTTTATTTTTAATTTTTCATTTAATTTTTTATTATTTTTTATTTTCATTTATTCTGATGCAACTGTGTTTGATAAAGATTTAGTTTGAAAATACGACCATATTGCGTAACAATTTCAATTATATGGATATGTCAAATGCTGATTCCTTTGTCAGGTTTTCAATTGATATTTGCATATGTGAAAGAATTAGTGTTTGTATTTTTGTTATGGTCTTCAATAAAAAATATAATGCAAAAAAAAAACAAAAAAACAAATCCATACAAATATGACTGGTGTCAGAATCAGTAGGGTCTTGTAGACAAAGACGCTATTGTATATATAAAAATTAATCACGTGTGTGTGTGTATACTGTATATTATTTATATAAAATACACTATATGAACAAAAGTATTCGGACCCCTGACCACTACACCAACAGGGACTGTAATGACATTGTATTCAAATACATATATTGTAATATGGAGCTGGTCCCCCTATTGCGGCTATAACAGCTTCCACTCTTCTTGAAAGGCTTCCCACCAGATTTTGAAATACTTCTGTGGGAATTTGTGCCCATTCATTCTGTAGAGCATTTATGAGGTCAGGCACTAATGTTGGACGAGAAGGCCTGGCTCGCAATCTCCGTTCCAGTTCATCCCAAAGGTGCTCGATGGGGTTGAGGTCAGGACTCTGGCCCTGATTCAGAGCCGGATGCTCTGACAGAGCGCTCGCTCTGAATCAGGGCCGGGCTATTTTTTTTTTAGAACGGGATCCTGGCCGCTCGCATAGCTGTGGGTGACCACCCATAGCTATAGCGAGCCACCAGGAATATGGTCACGATGGTCAAGACCATCGTGACCATAGGGCTTGCGACGAGACCCTTGTGGTAGGGTCTTGTTGCCGCAAGCCCCAGAGAGATTTCGGCTCTAACAGAGCCGAAATCTCTCCCGCTGACATCACTCGTGTGCCCGTCGCTATCCAGGTCTCGCGCATGCACACGACCGAGCCGGCTCCATCGTGCGCATGCGCACTGGCCCACCATCGACCCGGTTGTGAGCGCACAGCGCTTGAGACCGGGTCTAAATCAGGCCCTCTGTGCGGACCAGTCAAGTTCTCCACACCGAACTCATCAGATCATGTCTTTGTAGTCCTTGCTTTGTGCATCGGGGCACAGTCATGTTGGAATAGAAAATGGCTTTCCCCAAACTGTTGGAAGCATAGCATTGTCCAAAATGTCTTGGTATGCTGAAGCATTAAGATTGCCCTTCACTGGAGAAGCCCAAACCCAGAAAAACATTACTAACCCGGTGAAAGTGTTCCTCTGGCTGTAGCATTACTCCTCCTGGGACCCCTACTCTTTTTGTCCCCTGTATTTCCAAAACCAGGACAGTCTCTGCTGAGCCCAGTGCAGGGACGGATCTAGACTTTTCATTTAGGAGGGCGTTTTAATTATAATAACCATGACTCCTCCTCTTTCCTATCCTGGCACATCCCCTTTTGGGTCCGGTGGGAGCACACCTTAGTGCAATTGTGAACAGGTGCATGGAAAGGTATGCGTTCATTATCCCGGCGGAGGTGATGACGACGCTTACAATACCGGCATCAGAATACCGGCGCCAGCATCCCTTCTGTCGGGATGCCTAAGGTAAGTAGTGAGGTGGGGGGGACGGTTAGGGTTTGGCACTAGGCCGAGGGTTAGGCTTAGGCACTAAGGGGGAGGGTTAGGTTTAGGGTGCAGAGAGGGGGACGTTAGGTTTAGGCACTGAGGGGAGGTTAGGTTCAGGCACCAGGGAGGGAGTGTTGGGGTAGGGAGAAGGTTAGCATACCGACCAGCAAGTGAAGTGTCGGTATGTTAACCCGGTCAGGATCCAGACATCGGGATTCTGACTGCCTGGATCCGCTCCCCATGGAAAGCACCTATTTATATACATGTGTATATATATATCCACACATATATACACACATATATATATGCTGGCTGGCAATTATCACAGACTTATCACTTTTCACTCTGTCACTTATCACTGCTTAGTACATAGACCCCAAAGTCTTTAAACAGTATAAAATCACCCACAAAGAGGGTGAGCAAAAGCATATAGGCTATATATCAAATGATGTATAATGTGCAATATTAATAATATCAACTTTGTGGGGAACTACTATGTAAGCCCACGTGTACAATGTACATGTTGCCATCTAGTGGCCAACACACTCTAAAATTTCAAAATAGCAAATAAGACACATACATGGGAGGCCCTAGAGTGCATGAAGTATAGAGAAAAAAGATAATTACAAAAAACTGTGCAACCTAAGTGACTCTGAGTCCCTTAGGAGACAATGAGTCAAGTCGGAAAATCCAGCTTGATTCTCTCTGTAACAACAATTTGCTGCGATCACCAGCTCTATTCAAGGGGGGTATATGGTCGATATTTGCAGGCAATCGACCAAATCAGCCCATCGGCCAGGAAAACCCAAGCGAGTATGAACCAGATGTTCTAGAGGAGTAGGTTGCCTGGTCTTTAAAACAACTACCAAACAGGAAAGCCCCAGGCGTCGACGGTTTACAAGCCGAATTACTCAAGTGGGTACCTATCTCAACACTAACAGCACTTTGCCAGCATATATGGAGAATGAACTCATGGCCCAAACATTGGACTAGATCAGTCTTTGTCCCGCTTCCAAAAAAGGGTGATGCACAGGAATGTGGCAACTATCAGACTATTGCACTCATATCGCATGCAAGCAAAATATTGCTGAAGATTATTAAAAGACGCATGGCCTACTTTGTAGAGAAGGAACTCCCAGACACGCAGGCTGGGTTTAGCAGGGGTCAAATCGCAAACCTGCGATGGATTATGGAAAAGACACGAAAGTATCAAAAGGACGTCTACATTTGCTTCATTGACTACAGCAAAGCATTCGATTGCGTTGGTCACGACAAGCTATGGAAATGTTTACGGCAGATGGGCATTCCGGAGCACCTGGAGAAACTGATGCGATCGCTCTACATGAGTCAAAAAGCCACAGTCAGGACAGCTTTTGGCAACACGGATTGGTTCAAGATCGGAAAAGGCGTTCAACAAGGCTTTATTCTCTCGCCAGCTTTATTTAATCATTACGCCAAAATGATCATGAGACAATGCAGTTTGGACGAGTCTACAATTGGAGTAAAAATCGGAGGTAGGAACATCAACAATCTACGATATGCCGATGACATGACTTGCTGAAAGTAGAAAAGACCTGGAATATCTGGTCAGAAGAGTCAAAGAAGAAAGCGAAAGCACGGGACTGTACCTCAACATAAAGAAAACAAAGATAATGACTACGGCAAGTGAAGATGCAGTCCATATTGCAATCGATAATGAGGTAGTCTAATCGGTACAAGACTTCCTCTTCTGTCTTTCTGGGTTCTAAGATTGATCGCAGTGGAGAATCATCTTCTGAAATAAAGCGACGAATTGCACTTGGCTATGCTAGGAATGACAAAGATATGGAAGAGCAACGATATCAGCAGCGCAACAAAAGCAAGGTTGGTCAATGCAATTGTTTCTCCGATCTTTATGTATGCATGCGAAACCTGGACACTCAAGAAGGCAGATCGCAAGAGATTCAACGCTTTTGAATTGTGGTGCTGGAGGCGAATGCTGTGCATACCATGGATAGCAATGAATACGAATAAGGCAGTCCTAGAGCGGGTCAAACCAAAAATATCATTAGAAGGCAAGATCTTCAACAACGACTAATGCGGGCTAATTCCCTAGAAACAGTGCTAATGCTTGGATTCGTCAGCGGTTCCAGAAGAAGAGGACGCCAAAGAACTCGCTGGCTGGACACAATAAAAAAAAAACAGATGGGTCTTAAATAATAATACCACTTACGCATTATATAGAGGTTGAGCACAGCAACATCCTTTTTTCTATTGATTTCTATCTTATAGGCTAGGGTACCTATAATGTACTAGCAGCTCACCAACACAAGAGAGCTCAGTGCGCAGACTCATTCTGCTTTGTGACTGGACACAATAAAGGCTGACACGAACATGCCCATAAATGACCTGAAGGAATTGGTCAGAGAAAGATAAGCATGGCGTTCACTGATACATAAAGTGTCCGAAAGTCGATGTCAACTAAACGGATAATCATTATCATATGGTCGATAATTTTATGTTTCATGGAGGTCAGTGTCACCCATGGTGGCAAAGTGCCTGGCCACGGGTTGCTCACTGCCCCCAGAAAGGATGGCTGCCCTGATCGCCGAGGTAGCTGCATGACTGTGCTAAGCAATACGAGTGGGCGGCACAAACACGTGGCCCATCTAGGAGTGACACTACAGTGGCAGACAGGATGGCAGTTTGAAAAACTAGGCCCCAAACAGTACATAATGCAAAGAAAAAAAAGAGGTGCAAGATGGAATTGTCCTTGGGCCCTCCCACCCACCCTTATGTTGTATAAACAGGACATGCACACTTTAACAAACCAATCATTTCAGCGCCAGGGTCTGCCACATGACTGTGGCTGAAATGATTGGTTCGTTTGGGCCCCACAAAACAAGCTGGCAATGAATCTGTCCCTGCACAAACTGGCTCTACGGAGGCAAGATGTTGTCCTCATCCACTGATTCCTCACCCTCTTCAGTGTTGTGTACATCCTCCTCCTCACAGAGTATTAATTCATCCCCGCTGGAATTCACCACCACAGGTCCCTCTGTATGTTCTGGAGGCTGGTCTCCCTGGAAGGGATGCCCTGCATCACCGCCAGCGGGTTGCTTAGGATACCTAAGTTTTTTCCTGGTAGCCCCAGTTGCTGGAGAAAATGAAGAAGGAGCTGTTGACGTGTCACATTCCGCTTCATCCCTTTCACCAGCAGGTCTTTGCACCTCTGCAGGCTTGTGTCGGCCGGAAAGAGAGACACCACATAGGCTTTAAACCTAGGATCGAGCACGGTGGCCAAAATGTAGTGGTCTGATTTCAACAGATTGACCACCCTGGCAAAGTAAATGAAGGGCTTTATCCACAAGTCCCACATGCCGAGCGGAATCGCTCCATCTTAGCTCCTCCACTTTCTCCAGCTGCTTCTGCAAAAGCCTGATGAGGGGAATGACCTGACTCAAGCTGGCAGTGTCTGAACTGACTTCACGTGTGGCAAGTTTGAAGGGCTGGGGGACCTTGCATAACACGGAAATCATTCTCCACTGCGCTTGAGTTAGGTGCATATCCCCTCCTTTGCCTATGTCATAGGTGGATGTATAGGCTTGAATGGCCTTTTGCTGCTCCTCCATCCTCTGAAGCATATAGAGGGTTTAGTTCCACCGCGTCACAACCTCTTGCTTCAGGTGATGGCGGAGCTGGTTCAAGAGTGTTTGCTGACGCTCCAGTCTTCGGCACGCAGTCGCTGAATGGCGAAAGTGGCCAGAAATTTTTCAGGCAACCTAAAGCGTCTCCTGCACGCCCCTGTTGCTTTTTAGAAAATTCTGCACCACCAAGTTTATTATGTGAGCAAACCATGGAACGTGCTGGAATTTGCCCAGATGTAATGCCCGCACAATATTGGTGGCGTTGTCAGATATCAGAAATCCCCAGGAGAGTCTAAGTGGGGTAAGCCACTGGGCGATGATTTCCCGGGGACACACTACCTCCATCCCATCAATTGTCTAAATCCCACTGCACTAATAGCGGATACCGGACGCAAGTCTAACACCAACATAGCAATCAATGCCTCAGTTATACGTTTTGCTTCAGGATGACTGCTGTCGTACTTCATCCTCCTCGCTAAGAACTGTTGGAGGGTCAATTGTTTAGTAAAAGTAGTGGAGTTCCTACTTCCTCTCTGGGATGATGAACGATTCCCAGCAGCAGCAGCAGCGGCAGCAGTAGGCGTAGCAATGCAGGATCCTCCGGAGGAATCCCGGATAGGAGAGTCAGTCATGCCAGTGACATGGCCTGCAGGACTACTTCCGATCCTGACTAAGGAGGAAATTGACGAGGATGGAGTTGACTGTTTGGTTGCAGGCGCTTGGATACAACAGGACAAAGGGATTTAGGTGTCCCTGGACTGCTTACGGTCTTAGCCAAGTAACTTTTTATGAACGCGCTGCAGGTGACGTATAAGGGAAGATGTTCCTAGGTGGTTAACGTCCCTACCCCTACTTATTTCACCTTTACATATGGTACATATGGCAAGACAGTTGTTGTCCGGATTTGGATAGAAATATTGCCAGACCAAAGAGGTGGAATGTTTGGTCTTCTGCCCAGGCATGACCGTGATGGGCTTTTTCATCCCACGGACAACAACTGTCTCCCCCGGAGACTGATTTAAACAAACCACATCACCATCAGAATCCTCCTCGCCAACTTCCTCCTCAGCGCCAGCTACACCAGTATCCTCATCCTGTTGTACTTCAACAGTGACATCTTCAGTTTGCATATCAGCAAGTGGACTGTGGGTGCTCCTTTCAGCACTTGCAGGGGGCGTGCAAATGGTGGAATGAGCCACCTCTTCCCGTCCAGTGCTGGGAAGGTCAGGCATCGCAAACGCCACCACATTTGGACTCTCCTTGGGGATTTGTGATATCTTCTTAGAACGCACAGTTCTTCGCTGTGCTTTTGCCAGCTTAACTCATTTGATTTTTTTAGCGGGAGGAGGGCTTCCATCGTCATGTGAAGCTGAACCACTAGTCCTGAACATAGGGAAAGACCTTAGCCGTTCCTTGCCACTCCGTGTCGTAAATGGCATATTGGCAAGTTTACTTTTCTCCTCAGATGATTTAAATGTTTTTTTTAAGGTCATTTTCCTGAACGTTGTCATTTGGGATTGTATGTGCCCTCTACTATGACATTGGGCATCGGCCTTGGCAGACGACGTTGATGGCATGTTATCGTCTATGTCATGACTAGTGGCAGCAGCTTCAGCACTAGGAGGAAGTGGTTCTTGATCTTTCTCTATTTTATTTTTATCGGAGAAAGTTTGGTCCTCCATTAATGTTATATTGATATATACGTGCGGCTAAGGCGCACACAAACACAGAAAATATTTTTTTATTTTTGTTGGAGACTAGTGCACTTTGTGGGTTACACCACCAGTTAAGAAATGAGCCAGCCGGCTCTTTACTTATGGGACACAGGCGCACGCTTGGCGCTGCTCCTTTGTTGATGCACGTGCAGCTACAGTGCACACAATTCACAAAGACAGAAAAAAAAGATTTTTTTATTTTTTGTGGAGCGCACTTTGAGGGTTACACCACCCTTTAACAGACAGACGCACGCTTGGCGCTGCTACTTTGAGGATGCACGTACAGTGCAGACAATTCACAAACACAGAAGAAAATATATATTGTTTGGAGTGCACTTTGGGGGTTACAGCACCCTTTAACGGACGAGCCAACCGGCCCTTTACTTATGACACAGGCGCACGCTTGGCGCTACTTTGTTGATGCACGGGCGGCTACTGCGCACACACTTCACAAACACAAAAAAATATATATTTTTATTTTTTTTGGAGTGCACTTTGGGGGTTACAGCACCCTTTAACGGACAAGCCAGCCGGCCCTTTACTTATGGGACACAGGCGCACGCTTGGCGCTGCTCCTTTGTTGATGCACGTGCAGCCACAGTGCACACAATTCACAAACACAGAAAATATTTTTTTATTTTGTTTGAAGTGCACTTTGGGGGTTACAGCACCCTTTAACTGTCAAGCCAGCCGGCCCTTCACTTATGACACAGGCGCACGCTTGGCGCTACTTTGTTGATGCACGTGTGGCTACTGGGCACACAATTCACAAACACAAAAAAAAATAAAAAATTTTTGGAGTGCACTTTGGGGGAGCAGCCCTGATGCACAAATCACCCCCTGGACAACACTACAGCACCCCTCTAGGACTACAGCCTTTATGGGACACTGCACAACACAGTCCAGCCAGCCCCTATGACAGCAGCACAACACAGCCCAGCTAGCCCTTATGGACAACAGCAGCACAACACAGCCTAGTCAGCCCCTATGGACTGAGTGGTCACAGCCCCTATGGACAACAGCAGCACAACAAAGCCCAGCCAGCCCTAGCTCCCACCCTCCTCCTTCACTGTCCACAGCCGGAGTGAGAAATGGCGCCGACGCGGGGACCTTTTATAGAATCCAAAACTTGTGAGATCCGGGAGGCGGGATGATGACGGTTTGCCTCGATTTCAGTTCCGAGTCAGGCGGGAAAAGTCGAGCCTGATTCTGATAGGACTCGGATCGGGAGGGTTTGGATTTCAGAAATCCGAACCCGCTCATCCCTAGTGTATTGGGATGTGCAGCCTCGGTTTTACTCGGACTTACTCGGTTCTTATCGCCATTTTACCGCAAATTCGGATTTATTATATTGGCTATCCAAAACACATGATAGGCGATAGCCAATAAAATGCCGTTTAAAGATCCGAGTAAATCCGAGTAAAACCGAACCCGCTCACCCCTACCCCCACAGCTCCACAGTTGTTGGTGCCAGCATGCACATCACAGAGTGACACACACAGTAATTCGTCAAACCCTCCCCAGGGCTGCAGACACTGGCTGCTCCCACAGTGTGCGGCACTATTACCAGTGGGGCAGAGTGGCGGTGGTGGATGAGGGAGGCACAGTTGAAGGAGGTTGTGCCCTCCCCCCCATCCAACTGCAGCCTTTGATCCTCTACAGGTCCTTTATAAATGGGGAAAAAAATAGTTCTTGTACTTTACACATAAAGAGACAGATACAGAGACAGGTCTATGCAAATATTTACCAGACACAGAAGGTGGGGCAGCTTTGCCAGGCACCAGATGTAGTAAATTACCTTCAGCCAATAACCTCCATTCTAAGGACCCCAAAAGTTGTATATCTCTTTGGGTTAAAGCTGAGGTGTCAGGGAGGGGACCCCCTGGCCCATGTAGGTGTTGGATCCAGGAGTTAATCTTTCTCCAGAGTCGTCTGCAAAGGTCACTCCATCTAATACGAATAAATATTTATTTTAATATTTAAAACAACATCTTTCTATATAAAAAATTATATATAGAAAATTGAGATTAAAAAATATGCTTCTTTTGTATTATTTAAAATTAAATAATTAAATTTTTCCGATTCCAATTTAAAAGGAAATGTAACTTTTAAACAAAATTACCTTTTTCTAATGTTTGAGTGGAGTGCATAAGATTGATCTTCTTGGTTATTTCAACCCAGATCTTTCCACGAGCTTCAACTGTAACTTTTTGCCCGGTATAAAATCTGGTTAATGCCTCTTGGATTAGAGTATCCATTACTGTACAAGCAATACTTTGACCTTGTATCCTGCCATCTGAAGATGATGAATCCTCATTTGGAGGTGTTGTGTTTGTAGGAGGTGGAAGAGGAGGATCATCTGGTGTTGGCACAGGCCCACTTTCAACATCCACATCTGCAAGTGTATCATCAGGTAGAATTTCATCCAATAGTCCTATTCCAAATTTGGCCAGAAAATCGTTTATATCTTGGAAGCAGTCTGCCAAACTACAGGACTGATCCTCCATGACTGCAAAAATCCAAAACGCAGGTGTTGCTATTTATAGGCACGTGCGTATACAGGTATTATTGTGCAGTCCACATGCGCCCAACCATCACTAACACACGCCTATAAAACCACCCTTCCAAGTTATAGCCACATTCCCGAGGAACTGTGGAGTGGTGGGAGTGTATGGAATGCCGCACAGGCAAACGGCAGCTGTGGCACTAGGTAAGACACCTGTTGTATGGATGGAGTTATGTTGAAATGGAATCTAACAATAACTACTATCGTGTGTTCATCTGCCATTTTTGTGGGGACAGCCAATCAGATCGCACCATAGTTTATATAAAGTATGCACACTGTAATATTTGTCATTGCCATCATGAGAGCCGCAAGCCTCACCCGCAGGGAGCTGCGAATCTTGATTAATGTCATGGACTGGGGCCCGTGACCCCATATGTCACGAACAGGCAGAAACTGCAAGGGTATGCGGAGGTGCGGCACAGGCTACGCTCCATAGGCTGCAGACACACAATCGTGCAGTTAGAGAGAAGATGGTCTGACCTTCTGGCCCACTTGCAGGCCCTTAATTTGCAAAGTAAGTTAACTTGCAATGTGTATGCAATTTTTTTTTTTTTTTTTTAAATATATGGCTCGGCAGCCATTTTGTATATTTTCTACCAGCAGCCATTTTGTTTATTTTTTTATTTAATGGTTGATGCCATTTTACTGGATAAAAGTGTCTCTCTATATTTCAGGTGCATATTTGTTTAAATAAACTGTGTGTGTACGTGTGTGTTCTTATATTCTTTAAGTGTTTTTAAAATTGACAGTATTTTTAAAAAATTTTAAAAAATGCCAGACCAAAAAAACTTTCTCTCGCGCATATATTTTATATATATATATTATATATATATATATATATATATTAGGGATGTGCAGGCTTGGATAGGTTTGAGTTTGCACGCCGAGTTCGGATTTTTCCCTCCAAAAAACGGGACTCAGAAAGAGGCAAAACGTCATCTTGCATGGACAAACATCATCATTCCTGGACAAAAGTCCAGGAATGATGATAATCAATAAACCAATACCTAAAGAAGATAAAAGATGCAATCAAACGACAATTACATACACACAACAAGCTATTAACAAACGCATATCGATTGCTCAGGCAAGTACATCGTAATGCCGCAGATGTCCTGTTTACGGTTTTGATTTTTGGCTAGGGAGCGACGAGTCCGCTGATTTCTGGAGTGAACGGATCGCACGCAGAGAGGTGCTGTTTGTACGTGGACTACGGTGGGTGGTTTTGGCTGGGTGTGTGTGTCTTTGCGTTGTTTGCGTTGCGATTGTTTGTTTTGCATATATTCACTTGTTACGGCTGCGTGCGATCGCGGCTTAGCAAGCAGGTCTAAATCAGGCCCTCAGTCAGTGGAGCCGCCCTAGTGACAAAATCATGTATGAATCTGCTGTAATAACCCACCAGACCAAGGAATGTTCTGAGTTGTGACTTACATTTGGGTTTAGGCCACATGAGGACTGCTTCCACTTTACTGGATTGAGGTTTAACCTGCCCTCTGCCTACGACATTTCACAAGTGTTTCGCCTCCACCATTCCAATGGCACATTTCTCAGGGTTAGCGGTACACCCATGTGCCTGTAAAGACTGTAACACTGCATCTACCTTTGGAAGGTGGGACTCCCAGTCAGAGCTGACGATGTCGTCTCTAAATATGCAGCTGCATACTCCCATGGGGCCGAAGTAACTTATTCATAGCCCTCTGGAAAGTTGCTGGGGCTCCATGCAAACCAAAAGGCAGCATTTTGTAGTGGAACAAACCCTCTGGGGTAGAGAAGGCTGTTTTTGCTTTAGCAGCTTCAGTCAAAGGAATCTGCCAATACCCTTTTTTAAAATCAAGAGTGGCGAGATACTACCTTTTTGTTATATTCTCCACCAGCTCGTCAACCTGGGGCATAGGGTAGGAGTCAAACTAAGAAACTTTATTTAACTTGCGAAAGTCATTACAGAATCTTAAAGCCCCCGAAGGCTTAGGCACTAAGGCAATGGGTTTATTCCATTCCCTGTTTTATTCCTCTATGACCCCTAAGTGCAGCATCTCCTCCACCTCTCGTTTTACTGCTGTCCATTTGCCTCAGGTATGTGATAGGGTCTTGGTTTTATTATCAGCATGTGAGGAGGGACAATATGATGTTGCATGATTTGGGTCTTTCCCATAATAGCAGAGAATACATCTTGGTTTCGAGCTACTAAAATCACCAGTTCCTGTTTTTGACTAAGACTGAGGGTGACCTCAATGGGTACGTGACAGTCTGGGGGGGGGGGGGGGGTTGCCACTAAAGAGGGCTGACTGGCACTTTCTTTCCAAGGTTTTATTAGATTTACATGGTAAATTTGTGCCTCCTTCCATCTACCCTCCTGTAGTATCCTGTAGTTTACAGGTTCCACCGCCTCTATGATCTCATAAGGACCTCGCCATTGAGCATACAACTTGCTTTCAATAGTAGGCACAAGCACTATTACCTTGTCTCCCCGGTTTAAAATATCCTGACGCTGCTAAGCTCTGTTCATATGTTCATTCAGCAGTGGCGCGATCTGTCTTAGCAAGCCATACAAATGGGACACAAACTGAACGAGATTAGGATCTTGGCATGACTGTTGCTCCCACCCGTCTTTTAACACATCTAAAATCGCTTTAGGTTGCCTCCCATAGAGGAGTTTGAGGGAACTGAAGCCCATGGAGGATTGGGGCACCTCTCGAACTGCAAACATCAAATAAGGCAGGAGTAAATCCCAATCTCGCTTTTCTTGTGACACCACCCTCTTTATCATCTGTTTAACGGTCTGGTTAAAGCGTTCTACTATCTGTTTGCTGGTGATAAACTGAGGTGGTAATCATACAGTATCTACCCTTAATAGTCAGGATAAATCTTTCATTAATTTATATACAAAAGGGGTAACTTGATCCATCAGGACCTCTTTTTGTATTCCTAGATGGGTATATAGCATCAATAACTCCTGGGCAATAGTGCTAGATTTCATATTATGTATAGGTATGGCTTCCGGTTACCTTGTGGCATAATCTACTACCACTAATTTATATTCATGCCCACAAGCAGATTTTTCCACCGGCCCTATCAGATCCATATCAATTCTCTCAAAAGGTACAGAAATGACAGGGAGGGGAACCAAGGGTGCCCGAAACCCTGGTCAGGGTGCTGTCTTTTGACACACTGGACATTCTTGACACTATTTATTTACTGTTGCATGAATGCCTGGCCAAAAGAATCTTAATTGAATATGCTGGAGAGTTTTCTCCTCCCCCTAAATAAACCACCCTCAACACCAACTGCTCGTGTTTCCGGGGAACCAACAATTGGTCTACTCTCTTACCTTGCAAATATGTTACACGATATAACAAATTATATTTCATTGCATGTATTGTTCTTGGGACACCTCTGACTTGGTCTGTCTGCTGTCATCGTGCCAAGTAACCACCTCTTGAAGTCATGGAAAATCCTGACCTAGGATCAATGGGTAGGGTGGTCTAGCAGCTACTGCAGCTACCACCTTCAAAGATCACCCTTTTTTTCACTACTGGAAGGTGCACTCGGGGGCATTCTTCTACATCCCCATGTACACATATAATCTTTACTGGGGGTAGCACCTGATCAGCTCCAGGTGGAACCAGATTAGCAGAGATGATAGTTAAATCACTGGCAGTATCCACTAAGGCCCAGAACTCCCAGCTTTCCACTTGCACCATCAAACGATACAAGGTAGTTTCCACTGGGGAAATGCTTCCAGCATGCTGAGCACTGGTCGGGTTGTTTTTCCCACACTGCAGTCCATCGGCTTCACCTGCTTTGGGCAGTCCCAGCGCACACGACCGGGCTCGCCGCGATCAAAACACACAGCCAGAGGTGGTTTATTCGCTTTAACAACTGAGACCTGGGTTCTAGGCTTTGGTATTGGCTGGAACCCCTGTTTGGCTTTATTAAATTTCCCAAGAGTCAGGTACCGCTCAATTACCACCGTTAACTCCTCAAATGTTTTGGGGTCAGCTTGTAGAGCCCATTGTTGTACAACTTGGTCTAATGCCCATATAGCATGGTCGAGAGCAACCATTTCAACCACATGGTGTGCAGAATTTTTATCCGGCTGCAACCAGGTTTTACTCATTCTGGCTAGTTTTGCCAATTGTACTCTAGGAGGCTCAGACGGGTTCAACCGCCACTCATAAAACTCTTGGGCTTTACTGAGGCCAGTCACCTCAACCCTGCTGAGGATCTGGCCTCAGACACTGTTAAATCAACATACGCTCTTTGTGTCTCCCCTGTGAGACGGGGAGCTAATCTGACAGCCCACTCCTCTGGCCATTTTAAGCGAACATCCAGGGGCTGGCTGGCAACTTTTATCATGGGGGCAAATGCATGCATGTGGCCCTGGCAGAGGAGTAGCGTGTAGTCAAGGTGCCCGGAGCATGTGCGTGCTTAGGCGCCCCCCTCAAGTGTTTCAGGGAGGAGGCGGGTCCATATGGAATTAATGTAAAGTTAAAATAAAGATGGGGCAGCCCCCTGTAGTGGTGCCCATATGCAGTGCCCCCTGTGCCTCAGGAGAGGACCCCCTTATACAGGCCACCAATAGTGATCCTCCTATGCAGTGCCCCTTATACAGTACCCCCAGTAGTGGTCCCCCCTGTGCAGTGCCCCTTGTGCCCCCAGTAGTAAGCCCCTTATATAGTGCCCCCAATAGTGGTACCCCCTATGTAGTAAGCCCCCAGTAGTAAGCTTCTTATATAGTGTCCCCAGTAGTGGTCCCCCCTGTGCAGTGCCCCTTTTGCCCCCAATAGTAAGCCCCTTATATGGTGCCCCCAGTAGTAGTCCCCCCCTTGTAGTGCCCCCAGTAGTGCTCTCCCCCTTGTAGTGCCCCCAGTAGTAGTCCCCCCTTTGTAATGCCCCCAGTAGTAGCCCCCTTGTGCCCCCAGTAGTAATCCCCCTTGTAGAGCCTCCAGTAGTAGTCTCCCCCCTTGTAGTTCCCCCAGTAGCAGCCCCCCCTTGTAGTGCCCCCAGTAGTGTAGTCCCCCCCCTTGTAATGCCTCCAGTAGTAGCCCCCCTTGTAGTGTCCCCAGTAGTGCTCTCCCCCTTGTAGTGCCCTCAATAGTGCTCTCCCCCTTGTAGTTTCCCCAGTAGTAGTCCCCCCTTGTAGTGCCCCCAGTAGTGGTCCCCCCGTCCCACAGTACACACACATGTAATAAATAATAAAAAAAACACCTGAATCCCCACTCCCGCCGCCGCCATCTGCTCCTCTGTGTGTCCTCCCGGGCTGGGCTACTCTGCATTATGGGAGAGACATCATATGACGTCATGACGTCTCTCCTATTACCCACTGCAGGAGCCGGAAGATTGAGAGGCTTCTGCAGTGGGCGCAGCAGCAGTCAGTGAGAGTCTGACAGACTCTCATTGGCTGCCACTCAAAACAAACATACAGCTGCCGGAGCCGGCGGCTGTGTGTTTGTAACTGTGTAGCGCTGACCGAACTCCGTCCAGTCAGCGCTACACACGCGGTGCAGCTGTGTCACACAGACACAGACTGCCCGCGGCCCGGGGGGGCACATGGCACCCGGCCCAGCCAGCCACTGGGAACAGCAGTGCTTAAAATCTGTTTGTGTAAGATTTTGTAACACCTCTGGCTCCTGCACAGCTTTTCTCAATTCCTGTAATTCATCATGTAGTAACTGTATTTGAGTTTGCTGCCCTGCAGACAATTTAACAAACACTTTCACCACTTCCTCCATATTACACTGCTTTTCCACTTTGTGGATAAATATAGCAGGCTTAACTCTCTCATATTGATTCCCAGCAATCAGTATCAGCTGGCTTCCCTTAAAAGTGCACTACATTCCCTGGGTTCCCAGCCCCATACACAGGAATTAAACATTTTTATATTGTGCACAATTTGCATATACACATGGACAGATTATCACTGTGAACAACTGCCGTTTTATGGCTGGCCAGCCACATTCTCCTACCCAGCTGCTAGTAATGCGACTCAGACTCACCAAGCTGCTACGCAGCTGGTAGCATCCTGCAATGCATCTCACTGCAGCTGTGGGTGCAGTCCCACACAAACACCCGCAGTCCCACACAAAGCATAGACATGCTGCACATAATTTTAATCAGCAGAAGCTGCTTGTGCTACATATTCACATCACAGTGTGAATAAGATGCATTTGAATGTAAAAATTCATACAAAAAGACACTCAGCGCTACCAAGTCACACACGTTATCTGTAGCACCTGGAGGATACATGTATGTGGGCAGATCTATACAAATCTATATAAAATTGTCAACATGCCATACACCACACACAGTGACAAGGAAAGGCTCAGGCATTGACCTTTATTTTTGAGTGGTGGTTCTGCAAGTACTGTCAGTAAGGCATCTGATTCTGCATCACATGATGATGCAAGAGCGTCTCACTTGAAGAGGTGTCAAGAATAACGGAATATTAGTGGTGAAAAAAAAAGGAGAGTCTGTGTGTGTCCATGAGTGCTATGTGTGAGCCTGACCTTTCTGTACTTGTAGAGAAGCCTCCTTCGGATGTTGTTTGTGTAAGAGAGACACCAGTGGCAGCAGTACTTGTCCATGATAAAAAAAAGTAATTGTCATGCCTGGGCATAAAACAAAAAAATCCTCCTCTTATGTATGCAATTACGTTTACCCAAATCCAGACAACAATGGTCTTGCCATCTGTAGCAGTTGTAAAGCCACAGTAACTAGAGGTAGGGACATTAACCATCTAGGAACCTTCTCCCATGTGCATGACATTTTTTTTTACAAAATCTGAAAAAAGTAACATCAAGCAGTCCAGCATCAGCTAGCCCTCTTCTCTCTGCTAGATCCAAGCACCTGCAATCTCCACCACCAACACCTTTATCAGCAATATCCTCAGTCATGATCGATAGTAGTCCTGTAACTATTAAACAATATGATAATGGAAGCAAGTATGACAGCTGTCACCCAGTTGCACAGCGGATCACTGACACCATGACACCTATGCTAGTATAAGATCTGCGTCCAATATCCATCATTAATGCAGTGGGTTTTAGACAGTTAATTTAGGTCCTATGTCCCTGCTACCAAATCCCATCTAGATCCCCTTCACTACAAAAGCAATTCAACTGTCCATTTAACCAAAGATATGTGGAGAAGCAGAACAGGGCAAACTACAGATTACATGACTGTGACAGCCCACTGGGTAGATGTATTGCCTTTAGCAGCACCAACTGCAGCAGCATCTACTATAACAAACGTCAGCTCATTCAGAGGCAGGCTACTGTCTGTATCACTGGCTTCACTAAGATGCATACTGGTGTCAACTTCTTAGAAAAACTCAGGGAAGTCATTGCAAAATGCCTTACCCTGCTTGGACCCTCCACAGGATTTCTGACAATGCCACAAATAATATGAGAGCATTACAGCTGGGTGATTTCGAACATGTCCCATGTTTTGCTTACATAATCAATTTGGTGGTGCAGAATTTTGTGAAAAATGACTTGGCCGTGCAGGAGATGCTGTCTACGGCCTGTAAAATTTTAGGGCATTTTCAGCATGCAGCAGCTGCATATAGAACATTGCAGCACCTGCAAGAACAGTTTATTTTGCCCTGCCACAAGCTGAAGATGTAGTAACAAGGTGGAATTACATGCTTTATATGCTTTAGTGGATGAAGGAACAGCAAAAAGCCATCCAAAGCTACACAATGAGCCATGACATAGGAAGAATGTACCTTACTCCAGCGCAGTGGAGAATACATTCTGTGCTGTGCAAGGCAGTGACATAACTATACATTTTGCTCCCCCTTGCCAAAAAAGTTTCTGGCGCTCCCCCTATCCAAAAAATCAAACAAATCCAAAGATTTTTTCTGTGCGTGCCTCTGTGGCTTCATGATACAGTAAAGTCCCTTGCACATTATGCCACAACGTAATGCCCTTATAACAAATTATGCCACACCGTAATGCCCCTATTACACAATTTTCCCCACAATAATGCCTCTTATAACACATGCCACACAGTAATGCCCTTTATAAAACATTATGCAACACTAAGTAAAACCCCTAATAGCACATTGTGCCACATAGTAATGCCCCTTACACATTATGCCACACAGTAATGCCCATTACATCCCACCCTGAAAGATCTACCTCACCAACTCTCCTCTGCGCGCCTGCCAGTCTGTCACCTCAGCTCAAGACAGGTTGCATAGTTTCTATGTCCGTGTAGAACAAGGTTATTGTGAACAAAGTTTATTACCTGTAAACTAAGTGTATCAAGTTAGTGCCCTCTGTAGTAGTGCCCCTTATGCAATACCCCCTGTAGTAGTGCCCTTTATGCAATGCCCCCTGTAATAGTGCCCTTTATGCAATGCCCCCTTTAGTAGTGTCCATTATGCAATGCCTCCTGTAGTAGTGCCCATTATGCAATGCCTCCTGTAGTAGTGCCCATTATGCAATGCCTTTTGTAGTAGTGCCCCTTTGCAGGCCCCCCTGTAGTTGTGCCTATATGCAGTGCCCCTGTAGATGTCTCCATGTGCAGTGCCCCCTGTAGTAGTGCCTATTATGCAGTGCTTCCTGTAGTAGTGCCCCTGTAGCAATGCCTATTATGCAATTCCCCCTGTAGTAGTGCCCCGTATACAATGCCCCCTGTAGTAGTGCCCCTTATGCATTGACCCCTGTGGTGCCCATTATGCAGTGCCCACTGTAGTTGTGCCACTTATGCAGGGCCCCCTGTAGCTGTGTCCATATGCAGTGCTGCTGTAGTTGTTCCCGTATGCAGTGCCCCCTGAAGTTGTGGCCCCTTATCAGGGCCGGATTAAGGTCTGTGGGGGCCCATATTAAATGTGACGAACTGGAGTATGCACAATGGGGACCTCAGTAGTGGCAGTGCCCACAGAAGTGATGCCCTTTATGCAGTGCACCCAGAAGTAGTGCCCCCTATGCAGTTGTGACGCTGGGAGGCGGTTTTCTGGAAGCTGAGGCCAGAGGCTGCAGGAGGAAATGGAGGCGAGGGGCCTGAATGTACGACCTCCGCATCCACGGGTCTTGGTCGTTGGCGAGACCTAGTCAAAGGTGCGGAATCTAATCGACACGATGGTGTTCGTCAGTGACCCCACCAATCGGGATATGGGCTTGAACTGCACCTCGTAAGTGACCAAAGCCTGCGAGAAAAAGGAGAAACGAACACTCGTGGCCCAAAGGGTCGGTGCCAGTAAGGGGCACGTAGGGACACTGTACTTGAGGTACAAGAAAGTGTGCACTGCGGACACACTCTACCGGGTTGCCGGTCAGAAAGAGTGCACCACGATGCAATACTGTAACACGTAGGTAGAGACCACAGAGTCCAGTAACGAGGTAGGTAGTGGCAACGGAGCCAGCCAGAGACACTGGAGAGGTGGGTACGTATAACTACACTCAGGCTGTGATGGTAAAGCACTGGTGAAATGGATAGTATACTGCACACAGGTGGCGGTGGTAACGTACTGGTGGAATAGAGGTATACTGCACACAGGCGAGGTGATAACGCACTGACAATATAGCTGCACACAGGCTGAGGTGGTAAAGCACTGGTGAGATGAATGATATAGCTGCACACAGGCTGAAGTGGTAAAGCACTGGTGAGATGGATGATATAGCTGCACACAGGCTGAGGTGGTAAAGCACTGGTGAGATGAATGGTATAGCTGCACACAGGCTGAGGTGGTAAAGCACTGGTGAGATGGATGATATAGCTGCACACAGGCTGAGGTGGTAAAGCACTGGTGAGATGGACGATATAGCTGCACACAGGCTGAGATGGTAAAGCACTGGTGAGATGGATGATATAGCTGTACACAGGCTGAGGTGGTAAAGCACTGGTGAGATGGACGATATAGCTGCACACAGGCTGAGATGGTAAAGCACTGGTGAGATGGATGATATAGCTGTACACAGGAATAGATCACTGGAAGCAAGGGAACCTGGAACGAGAGACCACTAATAACACTAGCAGCGACAATGGTTGTTCAGGCAACTACCTGATACACAGGAGCCGGAAATATACCCCTGGAAGCCCACTGATTGGTCCACAGCGTCAGCTGACCGGCCAGACTGTCAGGGGAGGAAAAGCAGTCAGAGCAGGAAGTGTCATGGCGGCGCCCATGACAGGGACTCCGATCCCCGCGCACCAGGCCGCCCGGGACACAGCATCAGGGAGAATGCTCAGCACCTCCCATGTCGCCGCACGAGCCGCCCGACTGCCCGGGAAGTCAGAGAAAGCCGGCGGGACGGTAAGGGATGGCCGATCCCCGGCTGAACTCTGACAGCAATTCTCCCATTAGTAGTGCCCCTATTAGTTATGCTCCCTGTAGTTATGCCCCCAGTAATAATGCCCCCTGTGGTAGCATCCCCAATAGTAATGCCCCCTGTAAAAATACCTCCAGTAGTAATACCACTGTAGTTGTGCCCCCAATAGTAATGCCCTCAGTAGTACCTCTGTAGTTGTGCCCCCTGTAGTAGTACACTCTGTATAAATGCCCCCAGTAGTAATGCCCCTGTATTAGTGCCCCTAACAGTAATGCTCCCTCTGTAGTAGTGCCCCAGTAGTAATGCCCCACCTTCAAGTAGTAGAGCCCCCAATCATAATGCCTGCAGAAGTGGTGCCCCCAATAGTAATGCCCCCCGAGTAATGCCACCCAGTAGTAATACCCCCCCTAAATGCCCCCAGGAGTAATGCCCCCAGTACAAAAGTCGCTAAGCCCCGCTGCCGTCCATGTCCAGTCCACTCGACTGCTCCTGTGCACCATGGGAGAGACGTCATGACGTCTCTCCCATAGTGCACTGCATGAGCCGGAGCTCACGAGTGAGCTCCAGTCTCTGGCTGCGGGGAGGGAGCCGGGCGCCCGGTGGTAACAATCTCAGCGGGCATCTGGCAAATGGTGCCTCACTGCGGCTCCGGGGTTAGGTTGGCCGGAGGAGGCAGAACTGGTTCCATCTCCGGTTCACTTTAACCCCGATGGGTGTGGGGGCCCTTCAGTTGTGGGGGACCAGGGATTATCACCCCTGTCGCCCCCCCATTATTAATCCAGCCCTGCCCCTTATGCAGTGCCCCGTGTAGTTGTGTCCCTTAAATTAGTGCCTGCTGTAGTTGGGCCCCTTAAAGTAGTGCCCCTCCAGTACTTACCTGACCATGCTGGGCATCGTTGACTCCGCGTGGTCACTGTCCAGGTTGTCACTGCTGCGCTAACTGGAATTAACTTGATCCAGCAGGTGCGGCCGCGCAAGCTCCTCACAATGCAGGTGATGTCATGACGTCACCCATGCACTGCATCACTGGTAACACTGGCCTCTGAAGCAATCAGATGCTTCCTTAGCCTCTGATCGCTTCAGACACCAGCATTCACAATTGCAGTGGCATAGCAATGGCCTCCAGTGCCCCCAAGCCACTATTGGGTTTTGCGGGGGCCACTGGTGCAAGGTGCTGAAACCCTTTGAAGTTGTCACCTGTGAGTAAGTTCAGACACTAGAGGTATTGGTGATCTAACCTGCCTACACCTTGGTGCTTGTATGCTGGATAATATACAGACAGACAGCTAGAGGCAGGATTTTTTGTCGGGATGTTACCGCTATTATCCTTTTCAATCTGGCACGGGAAGCCAGTTAATCACTGCCTACAGCCACTACCGACTGTTCGCATCCCTACGAAGCGGTTAACACGGACAGCAAGGATACCACTACAGGGTGGAACAATAGAAGTAGCCCCTACCACACTACCATATCAGTACAGACGAGTCTGTACAGCTCCGGCAGGTGGGAAGCCGCTCTGTGCTGGGAGATGACGGGTGAGCTGTAATTATACTATTACGGAGTGTGGATGAGGCACAAGTGGCTATACAATATATGAGTTTTACACAGTGTCTAAAGATGCGGTGAGATATAATACCAATCATTATTGATCCTGCTACCAGTCTAAATAAATATATTGACTGAAATTGCAATATTATCAGCTATGTTCATTTCGGATTGTTTTCAATATAGTAGATTGCACATTTTATATTCATTATTGTTGCAAAAGCCATAGCAACAATTTGGACTGGCTTATTAGCGCTTGGTGTGTTCCATCGACAGTATTTATTTTTAATAACATTTTGATATTTTATTACCAACGTAGTATACATGTTTGTTAATTATTGGTGTTCAACATTTGTGTGATGACATATATGTATTACACTCAACTTTTAGATACAGAAAATAGTTCTATAAAAAGGAAAATTATCTGTTATTTATGCTATACCAAGTTGTTTCTTGTTAGAAGATTTTGTGCACCAAATAACATACTAGCGCAACACCCTAGTTGTACCTAGTTGTATTGTAAGTTGTATTGTAAGTTCAGACACTGCCAGTCTGAGTTAGGTGATTCCCCTAATTAGATTTTTGGAAAAGCAGCTGACGGAGGAGCTGAAATTAAATGATTCCGCTAAGTATGTCGAACTTGTAAATCAAGTCATTTATTGGCTTTGCCAGGATCTAAGGGTTATCAGCATCTTAAAATTGGATCTACATTTTGGTGACTGTGCTTGAACTTAGGTTTAAGTCATTGTGGTGTCTTTCTGTCCAACAGACACAGATCTGAAGAAATGCAAAGAGCTGTTGATGAGTTGTCAGCTCAAGCGGAACGTGACACGGCAACATCTTCTCCTTCAGTTTCTCTGGTGGCTGCCAGGAAAAAACACAGCTTTCCTAAGAGACCCACTGGTTATGCAGCTGAGTCAACACAACATTTTGACATCTGGTCAGGTCTAAAAAGATTGCCTAAAATTAGTGACACTTCTACCTTTACTCCATCTGATACAGTCACCATTCAAAGAGTGGTGGAGGATTATTTTAATTATAGCGTCCAAATAGGCATATTACACCATCCGTTTGACTACTGCCATAAAAAAGGCAATATGGAGGCCCTTGCACAAACTGGCTTTGCTATACTTAAGCTGCCCACCCTCCAGGGTGTACTCAGAAAAGGTTTTTACCACAGCCGGGAACCTTGACAGAGATCGGCGTAGGAGGCTACTTCCACAAAATGTGGAAAAGATGAACTACAAATTCCATGAGGAAGCCCTTTACCAGCAATTACGTCAAAGTCTATAGGCACCTGTAATGGTGGATTCCAGCGGGAATGAATTAACATTGTGTTAAGATGATGTACACACTGATCAGGGCGATGATGATAATGGCAACAACATCTTGCCTCTGTAGAGCTAGTTTGTACATAGATATCAGCTGCCCATTGCTAGCTTATTTTGTTGCAGCCCAAACAAACCAATCACTTCATCCACAAATGGCGGTCCCTGTCACTGAAGTGATTGGATTGTTAAACTGTGCATGTCCTTTTTAATATATAACATAAGTGTGGGTGGGATGGCCCAAGGACAATTCCATCTTGCACCTCTTTTCTTTGCATTATGCGTTGCTTGGGACATTGCTGACTGACAATTAGTTTATTAAAATGCTATCATGTCTGCCACTGCTGTCAATGTTTCATAGATGTCCTATATTTTTTAAACTGCTGTGCGTTTGTGCCACTGCTCTGTCGCTTCCTTTAGCCAGCCAGCTTGCTGCAGCCTTTGGCCTATATTGGTGATGAAAAGTAGTGAAAACGAGCTGTAAGGTGGTCA